>OX422207.1:551749937-553040327 GCA_949130495.1 Sambucus nigra
TACATGTACATAAGAAGAGAAAATGAGACATATCAAAACGTCACCATATAAGAATAAGCATGGATGTCCATAGAGATCATAAGATAATGTAAATGGACTTTTGTCCATTGTGATGTCACTATGAGAAAGTAAAAAAAATGGATAAGCTACTAACATGTATAAAATGATAAAAAAATATAAATGAACTAAAAAGAAAAATCAACTCAGTATAAGCTTGGACTGAATTCCTAAAGAAAATTTAGAACACCTACATTTGTAATACAATGTAATTTTAAATTGTTTACGAAATTATTTAATAATGATAAATATTAATTGTGAATATATAAATCGGTACAATTTTTATGCTTTAAAATTTGGGATATTTTGACTTTATCACCCATTTAGTTTTCATAATTAGACTTTACCCACCATTTTATTTTATTTTAAACTTTACCACACTTTTTTGATGGTCCGTCCATCAGTCGTAAAAAAGAGTGATAGAGTTTAAAAAAAATAAAATGGTGGGTAAAGTATAAATATGAAAACTAAATGGGTGATAAAGTCAAAATACACCAAGATTTAATTTTTACCAATAATTTAATCGAGTTATTTAGAGCCAAATAAATTGTTTTCAAAATTAACCTCAAGTTCAAAATATTAAGTGGGAGAGAGGTTTCAACACTAACCTCATGGCCTCCATCCATTTCATAATAATTTGATGTGATTAATTCTTCACGTTAGTTTTATCTATCCTTCCAATAGAAGGTGGCCTACTATTTAAATTTGAATATGAGTGAGTAATCCCCCGACCGAGAAGTTCTACACGACTGAATTCAAATTTAAAGAATGAACCATGGTATACGTGTAAAAATAACTAATGATATCCCCCCTCCCCCCAACGGAGACACTCTCATTATTATGGGACCAAGCATTCAATTATGTTGGACATAAGTTTCTTGACCTGCCCCGATAGCAAAACTTAAAGATGAAATTTTTTTACTAGTTCAAGATGGGTGATTTAGACTCCCAATGAGAAATCTCACTTCATAAGGGAAATAATATGCTCGGTGGGATTATATTGAATTAGCAGTAGAGGGAAGTCAAATTTAATCAAATTAAAAGTTAATTCTCTCACAATTAATTTCAAATAAATGTTTTCAAATGATCATTCTCAAATTTAAAAAATAGGCTTCATATTCAACCCACTTGATTTTATCATAAAGGAAAGAAAACTAACTAGAACATTTCGTATACCAGAAAAGATATCTACACATTTTCCTCACACTTGAGGATTAAAAGTTTATTTTAAGGGTATTTTAACTTTACCACCCATTTATTTTTAATAATTATATTTTACTAACCATTTCGTTTTCGTTTAGACTTTACCATTCTTTTTTACGACTGACGGACGAGCCGTAAAAAAAGAGTGGTAAAGTCTAAAGAATAAAATTGCGGGTAAAGTCGAATATGAAAACTAAAGGGGTGCAAAGTCAAAATACCCCTTAAATTCAATTAAATTAGTGAAGTTGAATTTATAGATTTTCCGGTAATTATTTCAAAAATTAATGCATAAAACATTTATTATTTATTTCAATGATATTATGGGATATTGGTTAAAACCCTAGGGGCAGAAGGGGCATTTAGTTTATCTTAATGATAAATTAAGTGTGAAGGTGTAGTAATTTTAAGCTTTTATTGTATGGGATTAGTTGGAGAAGATGAAATAAAAAGGGAAGAGAAAATAGAAAGCGAAAAGGAAGAAATGAGAAGCGACCAAGGTTAGGGGTCTCAATTATGGAACCTTAGAGCCGCTACAACGGGTACAGGGAAGCTATAGCGGGTAACCCAAGCTTCTAGAGTGATAGTAAGTGCGTAGTAGCCTTTTTAAACAACTTTTCTTCCCGAGTCAGTAATACTTTTATTGTACAACCATTACCCCCAAACCTCCATTAACTTTCACCTTCAAACCTACATTTTAGGACGTTAAGCCTTGAATTTAGGAGTACTTCAAGAGGCAAAGTTGATCAAAACATCAAATTTATTAAATGGTTAAAAGGCAAGAATACTCCACTTTGATCCTTTGGTACTTTATGATTTAGATTTTGCATAAAAAAGCTTATTAGTTAATTCAAATGAGATTAGAAGTTTAATTAGGTCAAGATACACCAAATTAATCTCCTAATGTTATCGATTAAAAATGAAATTCAAGAAATCCTTATATAATAAGAATGCCTAGAAAACGATTGAGTGAATTAAATGGTGTAATTATTATAAATATGAGAATATTAACATGTTAATTGGATAAGAGTTGAATAATGCACCTTACGATATTTGAGAAATGAAATGTGAGATAAGAGAATGACTAGTCTCATGAAATTATAATGTGAATTTCTTATACTTATCTTGGGAAACATTTTGTTGTTGGAAATTCATATGGATCCCACTTGAAATACAATGGGTTATTGTAACACCCCGCCTAATTAAATATCGCGTGATCAGTCCTTTATTAAATTAAAATCAAGGTGAATAGTGTGGTTCATTCTTAGCATCACAGTCAAAAAAAAATTTCCCCATTTTAATCACCCTATAATTAATTAAGATACGTGTCAAAAAAATTTAAATTATTATTTCATTTATTAGATTTCATCGTAAAACATTTTTAAATATAAACTAGTTTAAGAATAACACAAATGCTAAGGATGTCAATCACCCAAAAGAAACATGCCAACTAGATTATTCAAACTAAGTCAATATACATAAGTATAATCAACATGACATGAAATAACTCCCAAATGAGTACTGAATACTGAAAACATAAATAAATAAAAATCTCTAGTAAGTCTAAACGAAATAGGAAATCGGACGACACTTGCCCTATCTATGAAGAACTAAATCAAGGAAGAGGTCGTCTACTGTGAAGGCCTGCAACTCTGACATAAGCTACAGTATGTCTAATCTAAAGAACCTACGCCAGAAGCCCCTGTGGCTGGGCACCTGTAATATATACATATATATACAAGAAAGAGAAAATGACAGCAAACAGGTCAGAGCCCGAGTGTAAAACAGTTTTAAAAATTGATTAGCAAGTATTTAAAATGATTACTGGCTAGTATAACAACCATGTTAGTACGCGACACTCTCTTGAGAATTTTCACCTCTCATCTAATGTGCACGCCTACCGTACTACTAAAATGCCTCATAAGTTTATCTTATTCATCTCCCATAAATTCTATTTTGAGAAGTCACAAGCCTATGATTTTAGTTTAGAGCTCAGTCTCTTAATGGTTATTTACGTCGATTATGTATTTCTCAATACTGTTGTAAAGTTCTCGAACACTTAATAAACTTTTGGAGCATTTATTCAATATTTCTCTACTTATACGCACAGTAGAAGAATTTCATATATAAGTATATATATTAATCACTCATCTAAAATATATATACTACCGGCACTCCACATAAAATCTATGGTGCTGGCATACTCTACTATCAAGTCCCAGTATCTCTCGTACCAAGGGAAATACTAGTTCAGAATCACTCTCGAACTGTATTAACACAATACACACAAAATGGAGGTGAAGCATAGTTCCAAGTCACTAAGAGGTCAGCACATACCCCTCACGTCTCTTAGCACCGTCTGACTATCATTCTCAGGTAGCATGTACCAAGGATTCCTATTTTCTAGGGTACAAGTAAATATCCCCCATAAAGGTCCCATCGAGATAAGACTGTCCCAGCGTGGCAACCTCCGTGATAGCAAGTAGCGTGGGTATGATTATGCACAAATATATACATTCAATATATGTACACAAGCACTCGGTCATATATATAGATATTCACATTTTCTAATTAGGTTCGCCCACGACCCATAATAATATTTTTATCCATATGTAGTACAATTTTATCCAATTCTTACACATAAATAACTCATCTCTTTTTATTCTCAATTATAATTATTTCATAATTACTTCCCGTCCCTCGAAGTATTCTCTCTTCCTAAAGGTAAATTCAGTAGGTACATGTAACAACCCTAACTTTTGAGAGCCTATTTTATATTTATTTACTATGTGTAGTAATTAATTATAAAATGATAGATGTTGAGTAAATATTAATTTAATATGGAAAAGGTTAATATTTACTAAAATGTTGTATGATTACCTGATGAGTAGGTAAAAATATCCATGTTGTGATTTATGGTGTCATAAGAATTAAAATGACATTTTGGTTTAATGTGAAACCGTAACTTAAAATGATTTCTAAAATTCCCAAATGATAATTTGGAGGGTGTAGTTAGTCCCGGTAGGTGCGAGACAGTCAAAATAAGTGTCACATTGTGTTTTGGTATTTCGGATACTTTTGACTGGTTATAGCTTAAATATGTAGTTGCGATTTATTATATCGCGTATTAATCATTTTAGTGGGCTTTTTAGACTTAATCCCCGTTTTATTTTCCCCACACCCATTTCTATTCTTCCATTACACACTTCTAGCCCTAGAGAGAGTAGAGAGAGGAATAGAACTTTGGAGAAAAGTGAGATTGGAGCTTGGATCTTGCTTGCATCTTCCTCAAATCTGATTTTCCTACCTCAAGGCAAGTTATCTACTTGCTATTATGTGATTTAAGTAGAATAATTAGTGTTGATAGTTGTGAATTAGTTGTGTTTAAATCATTTTAGGGTTTTGTTAGATTAATTGGGTATTAACCCATGGAAATGGATTTGGATGAAAAATATTGCAAATGATGGTAGTTAGGTGTATTTATGGTGTTTTAGTTCCATTATATGAGCTTGGTTTGGTTGGTTTTGGGTTTGGGAAGAAATTTGGAGTTCAAGACTCCATAGCCAAACTTGGCTTTCTCACAGGGGAGAATCGATTCGGCCCCTAGAGCGAATCGATTCGCATAGATGCAGTTTCCCAGATCTGTGTACCAGAATCGATTCGGGTTAAGGTCGAATCTATTCGGCGTATGCAGAATATTGGATTTGTCTACCGAACCGATTCACTTTCAGGGCAAATCGATTCGGTTCCTGCAGTTTTGAGTTATTTTCTAGTTTAATTTTTTATCGTTTTCTTTAGGTTTAGGACCTAGGAACCTTCTTCAAAGAAGTAAAATTAGAGTCATAGAGTAGTGGTTGAGTTTGGTCGCTACCCTAGATTAGAATGGGTCATTTGGGGTTATTTCGGGGGTGTTTAAAGTAATGCTAAGGCATTACTTCTTTTGTTGAATTTTTAGAAGTTTAAATGCCCATTCTTGGAGACTTTAGGGGCTTATTGAAGTTATATGAACTTTGGGAATTGTAGGATCATGATGATCATTTGGAGACTAAGCTAGGAATTTATGATTTGAGTAATATCAATGACAATATTCGATGGGAATAGGTTCGCATAAAATGAACCCAAATTGTTTAAAGATGATAGGTTCAACTAAAATGAACCCAAACTGTGTTAAAGATGATAGGTTAATTTACTTAAACACACCTCTCTAAATGACATCATAAGGGAAGTTCGCGCGCTTGGTGATGCCCCTGGCTAATGAATGTAGGGTGGATATAGTCCTAGGCCATATGCGGGGTTTTTATATGTTTTCTGCGCTCGTGAGGGGATTTTGGGTGTGGTCTTGACTCTCCCGTGGGCATATGGCCGCTTCCTGACGTTGCGTTATGATCCCAGGCTACCTTCCTGGAAGATGATGGTCATTTAGGGGCGCACCTAGTGGGGAAACTCGGAGGGGCGGTCTTAGAATCGTTATATGTATAAGAATATAACTTTTTAGCATCAAGTGGGACTTGATGGATATATGCCATAAAGAGCATGAATACGTGCCATGAAGAGCATGGGATTAAGATATGTGCCATAAAGAGCACTTGATATAACTTGTACTCCTATTAAAGAATGGAAAAGATGAAAATGGAAATGATGATTAATGATGGAAAGCTTTAAATAAATGAAGAGAAATTATACCTTCTTGATTTAACCAAATAAATGGTTTTATTCCAATTAAGGAATGTAAGAAGAAAATGGTAATGGGATGAATGAGAAAAGGTTTTTAATTCAAAATGTTACTTATTATTTTCGTGTGTAAATGATTTACATTTCATAATTAGTTAAATTGTCTTAAATAGTAATGTAGGCTTAACATGCTCGATAACATGCCATATTATCATCCTTGTCATATCATGCATAACTGTTCATTTCTATCATGCTTTTTATTTCTTCTGGTGATCATATAAAACCCGGACCTGACCGGTTCATTTTCCTTGTTGTGTATATGATTGTATCCGCTCAGGTGCTCCACCGCAAGGATGCCCGTGGTGATTATTCCCATTCCTTTGCTTTAGTCGGGCTGTAAGATTTTGCGGTATTTTACAGGACCTTGAATTACACATTTTCTTCTTTGTGTTCTAGATACGATCGGGTCTTAACTCGGGCGAGTAGCCCAAACCTTTTTATTTGATTAATGAATGTAATAAGTAAGATATTAAACTGTTGTACTGTGTTGTATGTAGCTGTGGACCGACTGCCTATTCGGTCCTTTTGTATACATTCATCTTAGTTGTATTATATTTACATCTTTTGGAATTCCACTTGCTTATCAGATTGGGTTGTTTAATTTAATTTTCATAACTGGTTTTAAATTCTAAACTTTTTCGCAACCCATTTTCTGATTTATTGGGTGGTTTTCCCGTATACTCAGTTTATTTTGTTGATGTTGAGGATGATTTCCATCCATGATTCCTATATGTTTAAGTATCGGGCTGGCCACCCCTTATCTCGAATCGCGGGTTTTAACAAATGGTATCAGAGCATCAGGTTCTAGAGTCTTTAGGATCTATGTGGATTCGTCACGTTCTACTGTAGCGTTCTTTGATATAGAGCTTAAGGTTAGGATTGTGTAGTTGTCTATGTTTGCGATCTTCTGCAAGATATATAGTTTCAAATAGTATTTTAACTCTATTGTTTATTCATCTAAAATGCCGCCTAAGAGAGGTCGCCCAGCGAGGCGAAATAGGGTTATAGAAGAGGAGGTAGGTCCTTCACTACCGTCACAAGGGACCATTAATGATGTGGATGTAGCAAATATAGTAGCTCAAGCGGTTAACGCTGCCATGACCGTAGTGGTCCAATAACTGCCACAGGCTCAACAATGGGCTCACGATGTTCAAGCTCCAACGGGACTTACTCCGTGAGAAAGGGTTAGAGAGTCCTTTCTAAAGGGCAATCCCCCAGAATTCGAGGGAGGCATGAATGTTATCAAAGCCAATAAATGGAAAGAGGACATGCAATGCCACCTTCGAATGATAGAATGTAGCGAGGAGAGAAATAAGTCCTTGCCGCTTTTAAGCTAGTCGGATCTGCGTTATACTGGTGGAAGACAATGACCACACCAGAGAAGAAAGACACAATGACGATCACTGAGTTTTGGGCTTTGTTCGATCGTGAGTACGTTCCTCCCACAGTTCAAAAGGAGATGAGAAAGAAGCTCCAGGATGTTGTGCAAGGAGAGAGATCTGTGGTGGAGTACGTAGAGGAGTTTACACGGTTGGCGAGTCTTGTGTCGGATGAAGTGGCTCCGGAAGATAGGAAGATCTCAAAGTTTATAGGAGGTCTAAACTGGAGAATCCGGCAGCAATTATTGGGGAATCTAGCTTTTAAAACTTTTGGTGAAGTTATGAATGCAGGGTAGCAAGAAAGCTACCGTGGTTGGGCAAGTAGGAAAGCCTAGAGGACATGGGATTGGAGGAGGAGCATTCCCCTCATCCTGATCCTCGGGTAGTAAGCATAAAGAGAGGGATCCTTAGCAAGGGGATTCGTCTAAAAGACAACATTTTGGAGGGTTTATTGCGGGTGGCAATAACATTAGGCACGGTAAGGGTGATTCACAACATGAAGGTCAGGGTGGTCATGGAGGTAAAGACCATCTGGGCCAAGGCATTACCCAGTTTAGAAATGACAAGGGTCGAGGTCGAGAGGATATGAACGAACGGTGCTTCCAATGTGTGGAGGCAGGTCACTACAAGATGGAGTGTCCTATATGGATTGGGCATCCATTTCCTAGGACTCCGCAGCAGCCATACATTCAGTTTCCACCTCAGGTACCTGATCCAGTTGTTCCCATGCAGAAGGGACAGTTACTGTATGGGAGAGTTTATCAAATTCAGGAGGCTATACTTCCTCCACCTCCGTTGTCACCGCCCGCTATTAAGGGTAAGTTTTTATTTCGGAGGTACTTGAGTTATGTGTTATTCGATGCGGGTGTTACGTGCTCATTTATTTTATGAGCTCTTCTCAGGCTACAGATTTGATAAAATCTGCTGAGAGTATTTTTACTAGCGTTGAGTTTTCTATGAGTGATTGTTCGCTCAATTCCTTGTTTGTAAACACATAGGGATTTCTTTTGGGTACTTTTTTCTTTGAGGCCGATTTACTCTTCCTTGACATGGTCGAGTATGATGTGATATTGAGTATGGATTGGTTAGTAAAGTATCATGTTATTATAAATTGCTATGGTAATAGCATAGTGTTTGCCTCTTAGGGGCAAGATATGTTTCTAGTGGTTATGCCTCGCTTAAAAAGGGGGTACTAACACATACTTATATTGTATTGCGCAGGAGTGTTCTCGGGGCGTAGTTGTCCCTTGGGTTCTACTCTGGTTCTTAGAGATTTTGATGATGTATTTCGGGATATACCGGGTTATGCCTTGATAAGAAGGCTATTTGAAAAGATATATATATGTTGTGGGGTATATAATTACAAGGCTTTATGGAAAGTGAATGTTTGATTTGTTAAATCTTCAGTTATTTAAATGGTTATGTATATAAGTTGAATCTTTTCTGTCCCGAACATGTGTCTTAGACCTGTATATATTGATGACCGATAACGCGAGGTAGTAGTGTAACGGGAGGGTTCCTTGTTTGGATTTCGCTTCGACGAGACGTCCAAAGCATGAAACCGAGCAAATTTCGGAAGTTGAGAAAGGTTTTGGGCACTAGGGATATACTTAGTATTATGCGTATACGACTTAGATAGGATATAGGTAGGTAGACCTTAGGATCAATTGGACATAAGGCCTTTAGTTTATGTGGCGTTAGTTTAGGAAGGTTGTCGGGAGTTGACCACGAATAAGTTGTGTGTTGACTCTAAGAGGGATTGGTTCCCTAGTAACGAGAAGTGGGAGATTTCGAGAAGTTTGGTTGGTTAGGCCGAAAGAGATGAGGCCTCTCGTAGTTAGAATGTTACGTTAGCAACTCAGCTTTCGAAAAGAAAAGGTTGAATTGATTCTCACTCCTAAGCCCATATTGTAATCTCGAGGGTGAATTCCGTTAACAAGTCTCTGTCAGAATGGGAAGTAATAATACTGAAGCATTGACCTATTGTTTATGCGCCTCATAAGTTTAAACATGTGGGAAGTATTATCCCATGCTTGAATTAAAATTCATCGTGGGGGTGGCCGTTGTATAGGAAAGGGAAGTACTACTTCCTGGGCAGAATTTAATCCTTCGTGCGAGCAACATTTTTGTTGAAAGATGTCGTAGGAGAGACAAGGGTGGTTAAATCCACATACACAAGATGTTGATTGAGGGAACAATATCCTGCTCTATTCACTCTGAGGGCGGGGTGTGTTTCCACAGGAGATTTTTGTCCCAGATGAGAAGGACTTAAGAAGGGCAGATATGGAGGAATCTCATGGTTCTAAGCTTGCGGTGCATCCGAGTAACGACAAAATGTGTCAAGATATGCGCCGCTAGTAGTAGTGGCTGGGCATGGAGAGGTTGTTGGACTGCATGGGGTGCCCTTGATTATAGTTTTTGACTGAAACAAGATTTTTGTTTCTTACTTTTAGCAAAGTTTCCAAGAAGCCATGGGAATCGAATTGAAGTTTAGTACTTCCTATCATCCTCAAACAGACGGCCAGACCGAAAAGGGTAAACCACATGTTGGAGGATATGTGCGTTCTTGACTTCAAGAGTAGTTGGGAACAGTGTCTCCCACTAGTTGAATTCGCTTATTATAATTTGTATCGATTCACTATTGGGATGGATCTTTATAAAGCCTTGTATGGTAGGCCTTATGGAGCTCCCGCTTGTTGGTTAGAGGTGGGAGATAATAAGTCTCTCGGACCTGGAATGATCCGAGATACTTCTTCGAAAATCGAACTCATTCAGAATCGCATTCGTATAACCAAGATCGACGAAAGAGCTAAGTCGAAGCGGGGAGAAGGCATATGGAGATTAAGGTCGGTGGACCAAGTGTTGGTGCGAGTATATCCTATGAAGGGCATTAAGCATTTTGAGTAGAAGGAAAATGTAATACCTCGTATTTTTATGCTATATTAATTTGGGGATTTATTAAATTTAATGTGAGTTAATTATTTAATAAAAATCCGAAAATTAATTATGTTATAATTATTAACGTGACGAGAGTTAGTAATTATGGAAAATTTGTTGAATATTACTAATGAGAAAAGTAATATGTAATATAGGTTATATTGAATGTCATGAGTGAGTTAAATGACAATTTCGGAAATTTAAGGCGAGACGTGCTCGTGTCGCGTCGGGACTAAATTTTGATAAATAAAAAGTGAATATTTTATAAGTTATCCATATGATCATTTTGAGTGCGTCAACGCGTCCATAAGGGTCGAGATAGTCAGAAGAGTGTACTCGGGGGTTTAGTTTGGGTCTCGGGGCGTTTTTAGGCCTAATTAGTACCCCGAGAGGGCATTTTGGTCATTTCACAATTATGGGTAATTAAACCCACGAAAATCAGTAATTTATATCAGCCATTTAGGATAGTCAGCTAGGGTTAGAAATCACAAACAGAAGAACGGCCATAGGAGAGGGAAGAAGAAAGCTTCCAAGGCAATCCAAGGCCCCAAAAGTCATCCATTTGCATCGCCACCACCACCAACGCGTAGATCGCGCAACGGGCTACGCAACCACACCAAAATCGTCTGCAAATCAGAACACCAAAAATCCCAGGCAAGTTTTTATCTTTCTTATTTCGTTGATGCATCTTTCATATTAGTGTAGGAATGATTAGGATGAGTTTTATGGAAGAAAACCTAAGATTTGAGATAGAAATCGCATGTAGTTATGGTTTAAATGATAATTCTGGAAACCCTTGCCACGTAGAGGAATTTACCCATGAAATTATGATGTTTATAAGAAGAAAATTCTGGAAAACATATTGGAACCATGATTTAGAGATTTCTAGGGTTCTTGAATATTTAAATGAATTATGGCATGATTAATCCATGTTTAGTGACGTAAATTGACATGCTTTACGTAGGAAATGTATGAGATGTTAGGATGTTAGTAGTAAAAATTTTGAGACGTTTGGGATTGTAAAATATGGATTTGGTGTAAGTTAGAAGATGAAACCCATAACTGCAATTCTGCAAAATCGTTTAAGTTTATCCCAGGCGGACCAGTCCGGGTCTGAGGTGGATCGGTCCGATTGACCAGATCGGTTCTTTTATTCTGAGGCAGATTGGTCCGTTGATGATCGGATCGGTTCTTTTCCAGGATTCATCGATTCGCTTGCGATCCGGGGTATACTGGCCTTCAGTAGTCGGATCGGTCCGGGTATGAGGCGGACCGGTTCAGTTAGCCGGATCGGTTCTTTTATTGCAGGAGGACCGATCCGGTGATAGAATCCCTGAGCGTTATGTAGTAAGTGGAAAGTTTCCTCAAAATTAAAGTAAGATGTGAATGGTTATACGTGATAACTAAATAATGATAAATAAAAGTCGTAACTATGGGATTTGAGAATATACCCATTATTGATATGGTAATATTAGTATAGTTATATGATTGTGTATGCATATACTATCTATGTGTGAAAATCATGCCCACGCTACTTGCTATCCCTGAGGTTTTCGCGCTGGGACAGTCTTATCTCGATGGGACCTTTATGGGGGATATTGACTTGTACCCTAGAAGATAGATATCCTTGGTACAGGCTATCGGAATGACAGTTCAGACGGTCCTAAGAGATGCAGGTATGTTCTTTCCTCTTAGAGACTTGGAATCTATGCTTCGCCTCATATTGTTTGTGTATAGGTATCCTTGGTACAGGCTATCGCAGTGATAGTTCAGACGGTCCTAAGGGACTTGGAATCTATACTTCGCCTCAATATTGTTTGAGTATGTGTTAATACAGTTCGAGAGTGATTCTGAATTTGTATTCCCTTAGTACAAGTGATACGGGGATTGGATAGTAGAGTATGCTCGCACCATAGTTTTTATTTTGGGTGCTGTTATGATATATATATATTTTATGATTAGTTAATATATATGTGAAATTCTGAAATTCGGAACTGCCTACTGTGATGTGATATGTAGGACATGGTTGATGACTCAAATTGTAAATACTTATTTTGAGAAAGTATAATATGACATTGGAAAACTTTATTGATTAATAAAGTTAAAATGAGAACTATGATTACTAATTGAAATATTCTTTTCAAACAATTGAATCGTTAAATTTTGAATCTTACGAGTAATCTAAGATAAGTTAAATCATTGGGAAGACTAGTGCGATAAATGATAAGACAAACCGTTGGGAAGGTTAGTGCGATAGGTGTGCACATTAGAAGAGAGGTGAGAATTTCTCAAGAGAGTGTCGCACTAATATGTTGTTGCATTGGCCTGTATCAATTTAAATACTTGTTAAACGTATTTTAAATCAAACACACTACCGGGCTCTGACCCGTTTCTTCTTCTCTTTCTCTCTCTTATATATATATGTATGTATTACAGGTGCCCAGCCACAGGGGTGTCTTGCTTAGGATCCCTTGAAAGGAACGTGCTGCAGCTTAGGTGGGAGTTGCAGGCCACTTGCATAGACGACTTCGTTTACTTGATTCCACATCTATCATACTCATTTATTGGGCATGTGTCGCCCTTTCCACTATTTAACTGTTTTGTTGGGACATTTATATTTCAGTTAGTTCTCGTACCGTTATTTTGGGATTTATTAAGCATGTATGTTTTACATTTAGTTTTAAATGTTGGGATTTTGGATGTTGAATGTTTAAAGTAATTGGATTATGTTCCTGGATAATTGTTGTATGATTCTTACTTATTGAAAATGTTGTTACTAATTAAATAAATAAGTTTTTCTTTAAAAATACAATTTGGTTAGAAAGGTTAAAAAATGGTTTGACACTTAGCTTAATTAATTAGGGTGTTAATTTGGAAAAGTTTATTTTTACGACAGTGATGCTAAGAATGAACCAACTGTTCACCTTGATTTTAATTTAATAAAGGAGTGATCACCTGGTATTTAATTAGGCGGGGTGTCACAGGTGGTATCAGAGCATCAGGTTCTAGTGTCCATAGGATCTGTACGGCTTATTTCGCTTTCAGCTTAACGTTATTGCTATAGAGCCCTATTATAGGATGGTTGTATTCTTGCTTTCATGTTTATGTCTTCATCTATTTGAGATTTGATAATGACTGTAGACTAATAAACTTCTTCATGTTTCAGATGCCTCCGAGACGTGCTCCGAAGGATAGGCGTGCCTAGGCCGAGTAGCCAGCAGTTTCGGCACAAGGCACAATTAATGCAAATGAAGTAGCCGCCATTGTTGCTCAGATGGTGAATGCCGCACTAGCGGTGGTTCAGCAGGCTCCACCCCAGGTTCAGGCAGTGGCGCCAGTACCAGCAAAGCTTCCATCTGCATGGGAGAGGGTTCGGGATGCTTTTCAGAAAGCGCATCCCCCTGAGTTCTCTAGTAGCTCCGATATTGTCACAGTTAGCCAATGGAAGAAAGACATCCAGTGGCATCTCCGTATGTATGAGTGCACCAACGTGCAGAAGCAGTTATTGGCTTCCTTTAAGATGGTGGGAGCCGCTTTTCAGTGGTGGGAGTCCACTACCACATTGGAGGAGAGGGACACAATCCCTATTCAGTTATTCTGGGAGCGGTTTGACCGCAAGTACTTTCCACCCGCTGTGCAGACTGAGATGAGGTAGAAATTACTGAATTTGAAGCAGGAGAACTCTACCGTAGCTGACTATGAGGAGGAATTCACGATACTTCTCACCATCATGCCAGATGAGGCACCCACTGAGGGCAAGAAGATTATGTTGTTTGTGGAGGGGTTAGCTTGGAGGATCCTTCATCATCTTATTGGGAATCTATCTCTGAGTACTTTTACTGATGTACTCAATGCCGCGTTGCTACATTGCCAGGATCACCGCTTCCATCTTCAGGGAAGCAAGAGAGAATGAGAGTCCAGCCAGCAGGGCAGGGCCGGGGGTAATAGTGTCAGTGGGGCACCATCTCATGGACAGACTCGTCAGCACGAGCAGAGTTCCCATCAGGGGAACCCTACTAAGCGATTCCATTCAGGTGATTCTAGGCAGGGATATGGGGGCTATAGGCAGGTCCAGTAGGGCCAGCCTAATCAGCAGGGGCCAGGAGGGCCAACCCCAACAGCAGGGACAGCAGCAAGGCCAGCAGGGCCAGCAGCGTGCTAATCCGAGCCAATAGGGCCAATGACGGGGACGTAATGGCGAGCAGGGCCGTGGTCAGCAGGGACAGAGGGGAGGCAACTTCAAAGGCCGATGTTTTGGGTGTGGTAAGCACGGTCATAGGCGCCAGGATTGTCCAGAGGGAGAGAGGGCCCCACAGCAGCAAGGTGCCTGTAATGAGCCACAGAGACCACTTTTTCCACCTTCCCTCCCAGCTCCAGCCCAGGTGCCAGCCCTACCAGCCGTTCCAGTAGCTCCAGTGCAGCAGGGGCAATTACAGTATGGACGTGTCTATAACGTCCACCAGGCAGCAGCTCTAGAGGCACCACCCGCGATTGAGGGTATGTTTCCTATCCATGGTACTATTGGTCGAGTTTTGTTTGATACGGGGGCAACACATTATTTTATAGCTACGCATTTTGCGAAGGCCTTAGGGTTGTTAGCCACAGTAGAGAGCACAGTGACGTGTGTGGACTCACCAATGGGGATTGGGTCACTTATTTTCTTTATATGCCGGGGAGTGGGGGTAGAAATTGGTAGTTTGGTGTTACCTGCAGACATGTTAGTCTTAGACATGCACGAGCATGATGTTATTATTGGTATGGATTGGCTCGCATCTTATAGAGCCATGATTGATTACTTCGGTGGTAGCATTATTTTTTCCATTCCGGGGCAAGAGATGTTTGTAGTGGCGATGCCTCGCCCAGAGGGAGGTTCGACCGCTCATTTGTATTATATAGAGGAGGATACATCTAAGGAGGTTGTGATTCTGTTAGACTCGATTCCAGTTGTTCGTGAGTATTCCGATGTGTTTCAGGAAATACCAGGCCTACCCCCCAGTCGAGAGATAGACTTTGTTATAGATTTATTGCCAGATACGAGACCTATAGCACGCGCTCCTTACCGTATGGCTCCGGCGGAGATGTGAGAGTTACGAGATCAGATAGAGCAGTTGTTAGGTCAGGGCTTCATTCGCAGAAGTACCTCACCTTGGGGCGCTCCAGTCTTGTTTGTGAAGAAGAGAGATGGTTCACTGAGGTTATGTGTGGACTACCGAGAGTTGAACAAGGTCACGATACAGAATAAATATCCGTTGCCTCGAATCGATGATATGTTCGACCAACTGAGGGGAGCAACCTTCTTTTCGAAGATAGATCTGAGGTCGAGGTACCATCAGCTACGTATTAGAGAGAAGGATGTCTTAAAGACTGCCTTCCTGACGAGATATGGGTCTTACGAGTTCAGAGTGATGCCATTTGGTCTCACAAATGCTCCAGTCGTATTCATGGACTTAATGAACCGAGTATTCAGAGAGTTCTTGGATCAATTTGTCATCGTCTTCATAGATGACATTTTGATATATTCACACTCCGAGGAGGAGCACGTCGAGCATTTGAGGCAAGTTCTTCAGACTCTACGAGAGCATCAGTTGTATGCTAAGTACGAGAAGTGTGGATTTTGGTTGCGAGAGGTACAGTTCTTGGGCCATGTTGTTTCTGAGCAGGGGATAGCAGTTGACCCGAGTAAAGTGTCAACGGTGAGGGAATGGGGACAGCCCACGACACCGACGAAAGTGCGTAGTTTCTTGGGGTTAGCCGGATACTACAGGAGATTCATTCGGGGATTCTCCAAAATAGCGGGTCCATTGATGAATCTGACTCGCAAGGGGGTACCATATGTTTGGGATGACGCTTGTCAGTTGGCTTTCAACGAGCAGAAAGATAAGCTTACTTCAGCGCCAGTCCTTCCTTTACCAAAGCCGGGTGCGAAGTACCTGGTTTACACCGATGCCTCTTTACGGGGATTTGGGGGAGTACTTCAGCAGGAAGAGAAGTCTATAGCTTTTGCCTCCGACAAGCTTAAGCCGCATGAGAAGAATTACCCCACCCACGACCTGGAGTTAGCAGCGGTCGTTTTTGCATTGAGGATATGGAGGCACTACTTATTGGGGGAGAAGTTCCGTTTGTTCACAGACCATAAATCACTGCAGTACCTATTCACTCAGCGAGAGCTGAATATGCGTCAGAGCAGATGGTTAGAGTTTGTGAAGGACTATCAATTCGACATACAGTATCATCCGGGGAAGGCCAACGTAGTTGTTGATGCGTTGAGTCGTAGACCGGTAAATGAGGTAGCAGATGTCTGGAAAGCAAAGTGGAAGGAGTTAGGCCACCAGGATGCAGTAGCCCATTCCTTCATATCTGTTATGACAATCACACCCGAGATTGTTATGAGGGTAGTACAGGCCCAGACCACAGACCCGTTTTGCCAGGAGCAGATTATACGACTTTTAGCCGAGGGTGCTGAGTCCTATTCTGTTAGTTCTGATGGGGGTTTGAGGTTTAATGGGAGATTGGTGGTTCCAAATGGAGCAGAATTATGTCATGCAGTGATGACCCAGTCTCACAGGTCCCGATTTACAGTACAACCTGGAGGAGATAAGATGTACTAGGATATGAGGAGGCAATACTAGTGGAGTGGGATGAAGAAGGACTTTGCTGAGTTCGTGTCCAAGTGTACTACCTGCCAGCTGGTGAAGGTGGGCCATCAGAAACTGTCAGTATTGCTTCAGCCATTGGAAGTACCCGCGTGGAAGTGGGAGAGTATTTCCATGGATTTTATTACGGGGTTGCCTACATCACAGCGGGTCCACGATTCTATCTGGGTGATTGTAGACCATTTGACCAAGGTGGCTCATTTTCTGTCGGTGCGAACAAACTATACCACGGGTCAGTATTCTCAGTTGTTCATTGCTAAGGTTGTCAGATTACATGGGGTGCCCCTGAATATTGTGTCAGATAGAGACAAGATTTTCGTGTCACGTTTTTGGGAAAGCTTTCAGGAGGCTATGGGTACTGAGTTAAGGTTGAGTTTAGCTTATCAACCACAGACAGATGGACAGACATAATGTACTAATAAGATGTTAGAGGATATGCTACGCATGTGTGTTCTTGATTTTGGAGGAGGTTGGGAGCCACATCTTCCACTGGTAGAGTTTGCGTATAATAACTCTTATCAGTTTACGATTGGTATGGCTCCATTTGAGGCTTTGTATGGCAGGCCTTGTCGTTCTCCAACTTGTTGGCTCGAGGTGGGGGATAACAAGTTATTACGACCATAGGTGATTCAGGAAACCTCTGCGAGGATTGAGATGATTAGGAGTCACATTCGAGTAACCCAGGACAGGCAGAAGAGCTACGCCGATGCGAAACGGTTCTTCTGGGAGTTTAATGTAGGGGACCAAGTATTACTGCGTGTATCTCCTATGAAAGGAGTAATGAGGTTCGGGAAGAAGGGGAAATTGGCCCCAAGGTACGTGGGACCATTTCCAATCATCGATAGGATTGGGCTGGTATCATACAGCTTGGGACTGCCAGAACATTTACATCGCATTCACGATGTATTCCACATCTCGTCGTTGGGACGGTATCTTCGGGATGATATGGCCCATACTCATATTGCGATAGATGAGATAGACTTATAGCCTGACAGCTCTTACGAGGAGAGACCGGTGGCTATCCTAGACTTTAGTGAGAGGAGATTGAGATCAAAGATAGTTCCACTTGTACGTGTTCAGTGGGAGCACCACAATGTGGAGAAATCCACTTGGGAGCGCGAGGCCGATATGCGCGAGAGATATCCAGATTTGTTCTTACCAGGTATGCCTTGTTTTTTGAATTTCGGGATGAAATTCCGTTATTAGGGGGGAAGTATGTAATACCCAGTATTTTTATGCTATATTAATTTGGGGATTTATTAAATTTAATGTGAGTTAATTATTTAATAAAAATTCGAAATTTAATTATGTTATAATTATTAACGTGACGAGAGTTAGTAATTATGGAAAATTTGTTGAATATTACTAATGAGCAAAGTAATATGTAATATTGGTT
Source organism: Sambucus nigra (assembly GCA_949130495.1). NCBI lineage: Eukaryota > Viridiplantae > Streptophyta > Magnoliopsida > Dipsacales > Adoxaceae > Sambucus > Sambucus nigra. Next base: position 551,768,291 of record OX422207.1, read on the forward strand.
ATATTGAATGTCATGAGTGAGTTAAATGACAATTTTGAAAATTTAAGTCGGGACGTACTCGTGTCGCGTCGGGACTAAATTTTGATAAATAAAAAGTGAATATTTTATAAGTTGTCTGTATGGTCGTTTTGAGTGCGCCAACGTGTCCAGAAGGGTTGAGATAGTCAGAAAAGTGTACCCGGGAGTTTAGTTTGGGTCTCGGGGCGTTTTTAAGCCTAATTAGTACCCCGGGAGGGCATTTTGGTCATTTCACATTTATGGGTAATTAAATCCACGAAAATCAGTAATCTATATCAACCATTTAGGTTAGTCAGCTAGGGTTAGAAATCACAAACAGAAGAACGGCCATAGGAGAGGGAAGAAGAAAGCTTCCAAGGCAATCTAAGGCCCCAAAAGTCATCCATTTGCACCGCCACCACCACCAACGCGTAGATCGCGCAACGGGCTACGCAACCACACCAAAATAGTCTGCAAATCAGAACACCAAAAATCCCAGGCAAGTGTTTATCTTGCTTATTTCGTTGATGCATCTTTCATATTAGTGTAGGAATGATTAGGATGAGTTTTATGGAAGAAAACCTAAGATTTGAGATAGGAATCGCATGTAGTTATGGTTTAAATGATAATTCTGGAAACCCTTACCACGTACAGGAATTTACCCACAAAATTATGATGTTTATAAGAAGAAAATTCTGGAAAAACAGATTGGAACCATGATTTAGAGATTTCTAGGGTTCTTGAATATTTAAATGAATTATGGCATGATTAATCCATGTTTAGTGACGTAAATTGACATGCTTTACGTAGGAAATGTATGATATCATGTTAGGATGTTAGTAGTACAAATTTTGAGACGTTTGGTATTGTAAAATATGGATTTGGTTTAAGTTAGAAGATGAAGCCCGTAACTGCAATTCTGCAAAATCGTTTAAGTTTATCCCAGGCGGACAGGTCCGGGTCTGAGGCGGATCGGTTCTTTTATTCTGAGGCGGATCGGTCCGTTGACTATCGGATCGGTTCTTTTCCAGGCTTCATTGGTTCGCTTGCGATCCGGGGTATACTGGACTTCAGTAGTCGGATCGGTCCAGGTATGAGGCGGACCGATCCAGTTAGCCAGATCAGTTCTTTTATTGCAGGCGGACCGGTCCGGTGATAGAATCCCTGAGCGTTATGTAGTAAGTGGAAAGGTTCCTCAAAATTAATGTAAGATGTGAACGGTTATACGTGATAACTAAATAATGATAAATAAAAGTCGTAACTATGGGATTTGAGAATATACCCATTATTGATATGGTAATATTAGTATAGTTATATGATTGTGTATGCATATACTATCTATGTGTGAAAATCATGCCCACGCTACTTGCTATCCCTGAGGTTTCCACGCTGGGATAGTCTTATCTCGATGGGACCTTTATTGGGGATATTGACTTGTACCCTAGAAGATATATATCCTTGGTACAGGCTATCGGAATGATAGTTCAGACGGTCCTAAGAGATGCGGGTATGAGCTTTCCTCTTAGAGACTTGGAATCTATGCTTCGCCTCATATTGTTTGTGTATAGGTATCCTTGGTACAAGCTATCGTAGTGATAGTTCAGACGGTCCTAAGGGACTTCGAATCTATACTTCGCCTCAATATTGTTTGAGTATGTGTTAATAAAGTTCGAGAGTGATTCCGAATTTGTATTCCCTTAGTACGAGTGATACGGGGATTGGATAGTAGAGTATGCCCGCACCATAGTTTTTATTTTGGGTGATGTTATGATATATATATATATATATATATATATATATATATATATATATATATATTTTATGAGTAGTTAATATATATATGAAATTCTGAAATCCGGAACTGCCTACTGTGATGTGATATGTAGGACATGGTTGATGACTCAAATTGTAAATACTTATTTTGAGAAAGTATAATATGACACTGGAAAACTTTATTGATTAATAAAGTTAAAATGAGAACTATGGTTACTAATTGAAATATTCTTTTCAAACAATTGAATCGTTAAATTTTGAATCTTACGAGTAATCTAAGATAAGTTAAATCATTGAGAAGACTAGTGCGATAAATGATAAGACAAACCGTTGGGAAGGTTAGTGCGATATGTGTGCACATTAGAAGAGAGGTGAGAATTTCTCAAGAGAGTGTCGCACTAATATGTTGTTGCATTGGCCTGTATCAATTTAAATACTTGCTAAACGTATTTTAAATCATACACACTATCGGGCTCTGACCCGTTTCTTCTTCACTTTCTCTCTCTTGTATATATATGTATGTATTACAGGTGCCCAGCCACAAGGGCGTCTTGCTTAGGATCCCTTGAAAGGAACGTACTGCAGCTTAGGTGGGAGTTGCAGGCCACTTGCATAGACGACTTCGTTTACTTGATTCCACATCTATCATACTCATTTATTGGGCATGTGTCGTCCTTTCCACTATTTATCTGTTTTGTTGGGACATTTATATTTCAGTTAGTTCTCGTACCGTTATTTTGGGATTTATTAAGCATGTATGTTTTACATTTAGTTTTAAATGTTGGGATTTTGGATGTTGAATGTTTAAAGTAATTGGATTATGTTCCTGGATAATTGTTGTATGATTCTTACTTATTGAAAATGTTAATTCTAATTAAATAAATAAGTTTTTCTTTAAAAATACAATTTGGTTAGAAAGGTTAAAAAATGGTTTGACACTTAGCTTAATTAATTAGGGTGTTAATTTGGAAAAGTTTATTTTTACGACAGTGATGCTAAGAATGAACCAACTGTTCACCATGATTTTAATTTAATAAAGGAGTGATCGCCCGGTATTTAATTAGGCGGGGTGTCACAGAAAACTTGCACCGCACTACGTTGGACCTTTCCTATATAGTTAAGGTGGGTCCGGTAACCTATTAATTTGCTTTACCGAAACATTTATAGCAAGTTTATGACATGTTCCACATCTCTCATGTAAAGTAGTACAAGATATGTGATGGTGCCCTTAGGCACATTTCTTTCGAAAATATTGAGTTACAACTTGACGCTCCTTATGTGGAATAGTCGGTTGCTATTTTAGAGCGTGGAGAGCGGCAATTGAGATCGCAGGTAGTACCTTTAGTTACGATGCAAGGTAGTCAGCATAGTGTCGAGGAATCGACATGGGATCGCGAGGATGACATGCGGGAAAAGTATCCGCATTTCTTCATGCGAGGTATGCCTGAATTTTAGGGGCAAAATTCCCTCATAAGGGGGGAGTATGTAACAACCCTCACTTTTGAGAGCATATTTTATATTTATTTACTATGTGTAGTAATTAATTATAAAATGATGGATGTTGAGTAAATATTAATTTAATATGGAAAAGGTTAATATTTACTGAAATGTTGTATGATTACCTGATGAGTAGGTAAAAATATCCATGTTGTGATTTATGGTGTCATAATAATTAAAATGGCATTTTGGTTTAATGTGAAACCGGAACTTAAAATGATTTCTAAAATTCCCAAATGATAATTTGGAAGGTGTAGTTAGTCCCGGTAGGTGCGAGACAATCAAAATAAGTGCCATATTGTGTTTTGGTATTTCGGGCACTTTTGACTGGTTATAGCTTAAATGTGTAGTTGCGATTTATTATATCGCGTATTAATCATTTTAGTGGGCTTTTTAGACTTAAGCCCCTTTTTATTTTCCCCACCCCCATTTATATTCTTCCATTACACACTTCTAGCCCTAGAGAGAGTAGAGAGAGGAAGAGAACTTTGGGAGAAAAGAGAGATTGGAGCTTGGATCTTGCTTGCATCTTCCTCAAATCTGATTTTCCTACCTCAAGGCAAGTTATCTACTTGCTGTTATGTGATTTAAGTAGAATAATTAGTGTTGATAGTTGTGAATTAGTTGTGTTTAAATCATTTTAGGGTTTTATTAGATTAATTGGGTATTAACCCTTGGAAATGGATTTGGATGAAAAATATTGCAAATGATGGTAGTTAGGTGTATTTATGGAGTTTTAGTTTCATTATATGAGCTTGGTTTGGTTGGTTTTGGGTTTGGGTTTGGGAAGAAATTTGGAGTTCAAGACTCCATAGCCAAACTTGGATTTTTCGCAGGGGCGAATCGATTCGGCCCCTAGGGCGAATCGATTCGCATAGATGCAGTTTCCCATTTCTGTGTACCCGAATCGATTCGGGTTAAGGCCGAATCGATTCGGCGTATGCAGAATGTTGGATTTGTCTACCGAACCGATTCGCTTTCAGGGCGAATCGATTCGGCAGGGCGAATCGATTCCGGCTTCAGGGCGAATCGATTCGGTTCCTATAGTTTTGAGTTATTTTCTTGTTTAATTTTTTATCTTTTTCTTGAGGTTTAGGACCTAGGAACCTTCTTCAAAGAAGTAAACTTAGATTACTAGAGTAGTGGTTGAGTTTGGTCTCTACCCTAGATTAGAATGGGTCATCTAGGGTTTATTTCGGGGGCGTTTAAAGTAATGATAAGGCATTACTTATTTTATTGAAGTTTTAGAGGTTTAAATGCCCATGTTGGAGACTTTAGGGGCTTATCGAAGTTATATGAACTTTGGGAATTGTAGGATCATGATGATCATTTGGAAACTAAGCCAGGAAAGTGTGATTTGAGGAATATCAATGACAATATTCGATGGGAATAAGTTTGCATAAAATGAACCCAAATTGTTTAAAGATGATAGGTTCAACTAAAATGAACCCAAACTGTGTTAAAGATGATAGGTTCAACTAAAATGAAGATGATTGGTTCAACTAAAATGAACCCAGTTGTTTAATAATGATAGGTTCGAATAAAAAGAACTAAACACATGGATAATGGAAATGGAAATTTGGTAATGGGAATTGAAAATGAAAATGAGATTTAAATGGTAAATGTTAATTTACTTAAACACACCTCTCTAAATGACATCATAAGGGAAGTTCACGCGTTTAGTGATGCCCCCTGGCTAATGAATGCAGGGTGGATATAGTCCTAGGCCATATACGGGGTTTTTATATGTTTTCTGCACTGGTGAGGGGATTCCAGGTGTGGTCTTGACTCTTTCGCAGGCATATGGCCGCTTCCCGACATTGCGTTATGATCCCAGGCTGCCTTGCTTGATAGTCACCTGGAAGATGATGGTCATTTAGGGGCGCGCCCAGTGGGGAAACTCGGAGGGGCGGTCTTATAATTGTTATATGTATAAGAATATAACTTTTCTGCATCAAGTGGGACTTAATGGATATATGCCATAAAGAGCATGAATACGTGCCATGAAGAGCATGGGATTGAGATATGTGCCATAAAGAGAACTTGATATAACTTGTATTCCTATTAAGGAATGGAAAAGATGAAAATGGAAATGATGATTAATGATGGAAAGCTTTAAATAAATGAAGAGAAATTATATCTTCTTAATTTAACCAAATTAATGGTTTTATTCCTATTAAGGAATGTAAGAAGAAAATGGTAATGGGATGAATGAGAAAAGGTTTTTAATTCAAAATGTTACTTATTATTTTCGTGTGTAAATGATTTACATTTCATAATTAGTTAAATTGTCTTAAATTGTAATGTAGGCTTAACATGCTAGATAACATGCCATATTATCATCCTTGTCATATCATGCATAACTGTTCATTTCCATCATGCTTTTTATTTCTTCTGGTGATCATATTGAACCCGACCCTGACCAGTTCATTTTCATTGTTGTGTATATGATTGTATCTGCTCAGGTGCTCCACCGCAAGGACGCCCGTGGTGATTATTCCCATTCCTTTGCTTTAGTCGGGATGTAAGATTTTGCGGATTTTTACAGGACCTTGAATTAGACGTTTTCTTCTTTAGGTTTTAGATACGATCGTGTCTTAACTCGGACGAGTGGCCCAAACCTTTATATTTTATTAAAGAATGTAATAAGTAAGATATTAAACTGTTGTACTGTGTTGTATGTAGCTGTGGACCGACAGCCTATTCGGTCCTTTTGTATACATTCGTCTTAATTGTATTATATTTACATCTTTTGGAATTCCACTTGCTTATCAGATTGGGTTGTTTAATTTAATTTTCTTAACTGGTTTTAAATTCTAAACTTTTTGGCAACCCGTTTTCTGATTTATTAGCTGGTTTTCCCGTATACTCAGTTTATTTTGTTGATGCTAAGGATGATATCCATCCATGATTCCTGTATGTTTGAGTATCCGGATGGCCACCCCTTATCTCAGATCGCGGGTTGTCATAGTACACCATCACTAACATACTGGTCTAATTCTTTCATGAATCCCTCAATTCCTTAGTTAACATACGCACGATTTGTAATAGGTGACATACCCTCGTTATCCCACAGTTACATCCCATATAAAATTATATTAAATGAAACCTACTTACACCATACTGGTCTTCTTAATGACCCATTATGCTCTTTAAATAATGTTCAAGGACTCCTGCACATTTTATTTGAATTAAACAAAAAGGGGAAAAACATTCAGTTTCCACGAGGGGTCGATCGATCAATCGACATTCTTGCCCAGATTCTGCTATTCTAACCTACGGGTTACATCACCTTTCAACCTCTAAATTGTACTAAATAAATTCGAACTCCCAAACAATTACACCACTGATTATATACACCTATCTACATGATGTCCTACGTAAAGAATGTACGAATTCATCAAAGACATCGACTTAAAGGGGCCAATTCGGCAGAATTATTAAGAACACTAGGTTTGTATTGATTTCCAAAGTTCTCATTCTTCTTCTAGATTCCTTTCTATTAAACCATTACAAATTCGTGGGTAATCCTCTACATATGAAAAGGCTTCCAGATTTCATGAATTACTCCTAAAACATGCGATTTAAGTCTTCTAAATTATATAATTCTTCAATAAAAACGTGTATTCTTAATCCTATTCTAACATGGGTGAAATATCGACTAGGAATTAGCAAAATAAATACTAAACTTAAGATTGTAGGTCTGATTGCACGAATTTGACAGGTATAGACTTGATCCCCTCGCTTCGATCTGCGTTTAGGTGGTGGTGTAATCTGGTTAGTTCTTAGCCTTGAATTCTTGGAAGGATTTTTTCTCTCTTCCTCTCACTGCCGTTATAATCTTTTGAGAATATTAACCCTGGAAGACTCTCCTAACATCTGATTTTAATTCCTAATTTTCGTCGTTAACTAAGGCCTGATTTGGGAAATGACTAAATCGCCTTCCCGAGGTGTCGGTTAGGCCTAAAAATGCCCCGAGACCCAAACTAAACTATCGAGTACAGTTTTTTGACTATTTAGACCCTTACGAACGCGTCAGCGCACTCAAAATGATCATACGAGCGACTTGTAATTTATTCACTTTTTATTATAATAATTCAGTTTCGACACAACACGGGCGCGTCCCGACTTAATTTCCATAATTATCATATAATTCACTCATGACAATTTTAATAAACTCCGTTCTACATATTACTTTACTCATTAAGTAATATTCAGCAACTTCCCAATAATTACTAACTCTCGTCATGCTAGTAAATATTTAAATTAAACTCCAGATTAATATTAAATTAATTAATCTAAATTAAATTTAATAAATACCCAATTTTAAAAGTCATGAAAATACGAGGTATTACAGTTATGAACTTTTAATTGAAAGATGAGGAATTGGGTTAATCCTCATGTGAATTGTAGAAAATAAATGTTATATGTAAAAGGATACTACTCGAGACTATATTCTATGTGCTTATCGAGAGGATTATTGTTTTAGCCCTATGTTGTTTACGTTGGGACTTAGATGTTGATTAGTTACTATTATCTAAGGGTTTATGCTGTTAGTTATTGATTTATTTATCTTAGATGTATTAATTGTTGATTATTTAGTGTCATTGAGTGTTGGTGGGATAATGGTTATGCAATTATGGAAAAATTGTGTTATTGGGTTAATTGTTCAAAATATGATGTGTGGATTTACTTGTTAATTCTATTATTGATGGAACTAATGTTATTAGATGATAGTTGTTATTAGTGAGATTTTATTGTTAGACAAGGGTTGTTGTGAATGTGGTTTATATTGATGGATATATGATGTTGATGAAGGGATTAGAAATTATGGGATTGATTATATTTGATATTGGGGTTATGGTACTTGGGATGTATACATGTAAGGTTTGAAATGAAGGAGATAATGTTTGAGGATACTTGTATTAACATAAATAGTTGATTTGAGACTTTAAAATAGGAGTCTATATCTACAAGGATTGTTAGGATGAATGTTTTCGAGGAGAAAATATGTTTGCGGTAAGTGAGTTATTTAAGAGTGAATTAGGTTATTGGAATCACAATGATTTTTTAAAGTTTACGTCCTCTGATGAGGTGATTTGGTAATCATAGAGTGAGCTATAAGTTTCATATGGGTGATGTGTATTGAACTTAATGGAATTAAGGTAGTAGATGTAGAAAGTTAGGTATATTTTTTGTTCACTCTTGATGAATACCTAATATATATAAAAGCGTATCGGGGGGTATCTTATTTGGATTTCATTTATGAGACTCCCCACGCCTGGAGTATAGATAAGGTAGGAGTTAGGAGTTTAAGATTAGTAGGTCTTGTATCTGATTTTAGTGGTTGGATTACGAGTGATGGTTAAGAGGTTATTGAAATGTCTGGCTTTTGAGTAGAAATTTTTTAGTAATGATGAAATGTTAATGGAACGTGAAAAGTGTTTTAAAAATGTATGAGGAAAATAGGAATGAATGAAATCTATTATGGTTTTCGTATATTATGTGAAAAATGATTAGACTTAGGTTCCTTAGTACATATAATGTTTGGGATAGTAGTTGCTTACTCTCGATGACTACCCAATATAGACTGAAGTTTATAGGGAAGTTCCTTATTTGAATTTCATTTATGAGACATCCCACACATGGAGTATATAGAAATCAAGGAGATGGAAGTTTAGGAGGTGTAATTCATGGGTTAGTTATTAAGTAGGTGTTTATGACTTATGTGATTATTATATCGTCTTGGTGGCCACTTAACCTAAATATGAGTGTATTAGTTTTTTTTTGTTAGGTTTTCATTTATAAGATGTCCCATGGATTGACTCTAGATAAGGTTGGAAGTTGGGAGTTTAGGATGACTAAATTCATTTACAAAGTTATGTTGGGCATCTAAGTAGGTATTGGGTATAGTGTCGATTGTATATGGAATATCACATATGTAGTGCCTATATTGCCTGACTACTTTTTTGGTTATTAATGGTTTTTATTGTAATTGGTATGGTTCTTGTGTCGATTGGCTATATATATAAAATAAAGGAGGAGGGTCTTTTGGTCTTTTCTAACTGATGGTTGAGATTGAAAGTTAATAAATTTGGTCTTTATCAACTGACGGTGAGATTAAATGTGGGGAGGTTTGAATCTAAGGATTCAAAAATAATCATGTGTTGAAATTAAACATTTGAGACCTCATACCTCGAACATGAAAACCATTTATCACTCTACACCTAACAACAAACTCAATAATACCTCTATCTTCTTTCTTCTCTAGAAGCGGGTGCACCACTTTCATTTGTTCCCAGCCTCCATAAAGAAGATGGAAACTCCTTATTTTGAACGTGAACTAGGTAAGGAGGTTTCGAGTGCACCATTGGTGTCGCACATCTCTATTCATGACTCAACGCTACCGCACACCTTTGACCATGACTCTTTAATGACGGTATGGATCTGATCTGAGTTTGAGATTGGTATCTTTTTTTGCAATCCAGTAACGATAAGAAGGATTTGTATCTTTAGTGACGGTATGGATCTGACTCTCCAGTCATTGGGTTTCATATTGATTTTTGGTTCCTTTCGTTACTGTGTGGTGATGGCCATGATAACGATTAGACGGCGGAATGACGGAGAGTGTGATAGCGTCAAGGAAGAAGAAAGGAGATCTGGTGGATTGTAGGGAGATTCTACAAATGATCTAACTTTTTTTGCTTTGATGGTGGTTTCAAGTTATTATTTTGTACCCAGATTTGGAGATTTAGGTTTTTTATTCTTCTTCTTTCCTCCTTTACCATTGTTGTTATTTTTTGCCTCTATATCAGGTTCTTATTAGATTATAACAATTTATTTTATATATATTTTTTCACAATAGTTTGGTATCTATCTCCAAGATGTCATGTTCATGAGAGGTATTTTTTTGTGACTTTGCATCTATTCGCCATGGTAAGCGTAAGACTCTAATCAAATCTGAGTATGTGCACTGGATGGATTGGAAACATATTGTACAGATTCGTATTGATTGTTTTTATTTTCATTATAAGCGTAAGACTCTAAAATCTAAGCGTAAGACTTTCAGAAGTCGGATCCTTTTTATTTTCTACTTTCTTTAATTTTTTAACTTTTTTTTTAAATTTGGTTTTGTTTATTAACTTTTCTCCAGAGGGTGTCACCGTCAATGAAAGAGTGATGGGAGAAAATAAAACGAGAAGAAAGTACCATCCTTATAAACTGATTTTTCAAGATGGCATGATGCTAAGGTTGTATATCCCTATGTTAAATCTGGAGGTCTATACTAATAAAAAAATAAGCACACAAGTCAATAAAAAAAAAGGATGGTACTTTCTTCTCGTTTTATTTTCTCCCACTCATCTTCTATAAGAAATAAGATATATATCTCTTTATTGTCCATTTCTTCTGTTTTGAATGATTGTTTTTTGTTCCCCCCCCCCCCCTCTTTATTGTCCATTTCTTCTGTTTTGAATGATTGTTTTTTGTTCCCCCCCCCCTCTTTATTGTCCATTTCCCCCCTTGTTACATGCTATTCCTGATGGCCATCAGTTCTCATATATCAGTCTCCCACCCTACCGCTTCCAACTTTTTTCTCTGTCAGAATCTCATGAATGATGAAGAAAATATCCGGCACTATTTCCTTCACAAACTGCAAGGCAAAACCCTATTTCATCTTCTACTATTTCAGACACCACAAAATCATTAATTCCAAATCAATTGTCTTCTTTCACTCTCCGTCAGCTAAATATCACTGCTCTCTCTCTCCCTTTTTAATGTTTGGATTGGAGTTTTTTTTCAAATCATTGGTTTCAAATAATTTTTTATTTATTTATAAATAATCAGTCCAAAATTTGTTTTATTGTTTGTTTTTGTAGATGTTGATTCATCATACTATTGTGCATTTAAGAATCTCACACATCAACTACTCACCATCTTAAACACTGGCCGAGTTCTGTTGTTCACCATAAACAGAGGAATTAACCAAAGTTCTTTTCTCGAGTACTTGGATTTTTTTGGGGTTTGACTTCCCTTTCTAAGGTATATACATGTTTTTTCTTATATTTTGAAGATATGTTTCATGTTTTTTCATTTTATTATTTATTTACTTACTTATTTACACTGTACTTGGAGGAATTTACTTATAGTATAGGGTTTGAGGGGAGGCAATGTGGGCTTTTAGCATTTCTCTCTCCCTTTTGGGAAAAGAATGCCAGCTAATTCTTTTTGTATATCTTTTAGCAACCATTTGATATTGGTTCAGTACACAATCAACCATTTTGGTATGATTATTGTATTTTTCCCCCTTTTTTACTTCATTAATATTATGATATTCATTTCTCTCTCAATACCTTATATTGCATATCCTCAAGCACAAGGAAGTAATATGTATACATTATCATCATGCATATCATTTGCTACCTTTTTCTTCAATGATATTCGGGTTTTTTCTCATTTATTAAAGTGTGATTTAGACATTTATGTTAGTTTTTCCTATAGAGAGGTAGACTTTATTAGCAAAATTAGAGCCAGGTTTATACGTTGTTGTATAATATCGAGGTTGTGTACTAAATTTTGTTGAAAATTGTATGTTTTTCTTACTTCATTAAATTTAAGCATTGCGTTGTGTTTCAATATTGTTAATGCAGTATTTGTATACATTTGATCTTCAGAGCTTTAGCATCTCAAAATCATACCCGTATTATGGTTATATTTAATCTTCTGCTTCTATGTTGTTTTCAAACCATCTCAGTTTTAGGAATGTCAACTTACTTACCGTCATTATTCAAATAGTGAGTTTTAAAAAGAAATGAGATTCCCTATTATTAGTATTAAATTTCAATTGGCTAGCATAATACTGGGCATAAGAAGGTAAGATCAATATCATAAAAAATAGAAAACAAACAGCTAAGCAACCAATGCAAGGACAAAAATTGATGGCACAATCCAATGCAGGACAAAAATTGATAGGCTCAAGAAATCAAGTCAATGGAAAGAGATAAATTGATGGGCTCAAAAAAACTTCAAATAAATAGACAATTTTTAGAGTAATAAGACCTATAAGGACACTGAGATGAACAACTTTTAGATTATGTAATTTGTTGGTTGTAGTTGCAATTATGTATGTATAACTCTATCACATTTTTTTCAATAAGATTAATAAGTAGAAATGTTTAACCTATTAAACATGTTTTAATGTGTGGCTTACTATATCATTGTTTGTTTTTGTGTGGATTACTACATCATTATGAGGCTCCATTGATTAATTACATCTTGGACTTTTATCTTGGTGCTAATTATATCTATTAATATAAATGAATTGTTGATACTCCATTGATTAATTATTTAAAAAGTATTAAAATTATTTTTTTATTTTATAAATGTTTTTTATTTTTTTGCTTTAAAAATTATTTTAGTTTGAAATTGTAACAACCCTTGACTTTGGAGAGTAAGAAATTAAATTTTGGGAAAATAAATTTTAATTAAATGGAGAATTTTAAAATTTGGGAATTGAGGTCCAAAAATAGATGTAACAACCCACACTTTTGAGAGCCTATTTTATATTTATTTACTATATGTAGTAATTAATTATAAAATGATGGATGTTGAGTAAATATTAATTTAATATGAAAAAAGGTTAATATTTACTAAAATGTTGTATGATTACCTGATGAGTAGGTAAAAATATCCATGTGGTGACTTGTTGTGTCATAAGAATTAAAATGACATTTTGGTTTAATGTGAAACCGGAACTTAAAATGATTTATAAAATTCCCAAATGATAATTTGGAGGGTGTAGTTAGTCCCGGTAGGTGCGAGACAGGCAAAATAAGTGTCATATTGTGTTTTGGTATTTCGGACATTTTTGACTGGTTATAGCTTAAATGTGTATTTGCGAGTAATTATATCGCGTATTGATCATTTATGTTGAGCTTTTAGACTTAAGCCACGTTTTATTTTCCAACCCTATTTCCATTTTTCCATTTCACATTTGAGCCCTAGAGAGAGTAGAGAGAGGAAGAGAACTTTGGGAGAAAAAGAGAGATTTGGAGATTCAAGCTTGGATCATTGCCTCCACCAAATCAAATCTGCATTTCAAGCTCAAGGCAAGTAATCTACTTGCTATTATATGATTTAAGGAGAATAATTAGTTTTGATAGTTATTGAATTGTTATGGTTTAACATTTTAGGGTTTTGTTGGATTTACGGGTAATAACCCTTGGAAATTGATTTGGATGATAAATAATGTTAATGTTGGTAGTTAGAGGTATTTTTGGTGTAGTAATTGAAGCATATGATCTTGGTTGGGTTGGTTTTGGTTTGGGAGAGAATTTGGAGTTCAAGACTCCATAGCCATTCATGGCATTTTCGCAGGGGCGAATCGATTCGGCCTCCAGGGCGAATCGATTTGCATAGAAGCAGTTTCCCAGGTCTGTGTACCCGAATCGATTCGCGTTAAGACCGAATCGATTCGGCTTTTGCATAAACTTAAAATTTTCTTCCGAACCGATTCGCTTTCAGAGCGAATCGATTCGGCCCCTAAGGCGAATCGATTCGGTTCCAGCAGTTTTGAATTATTTTCTTATTTAAATTTTTACCTTTCTCTTTAGGCTTAGGACCTAGGAAACTTCTTGAAAGAAGTAAACTTAGAGTCCTAGAGTAGTAATTGAGTTTGGTCGCCACCCTAGACAAGAATTGGGTCATCTGGGGTTTATTCCGGGAAGGTTTAAAGTAATGCTAAGGCATTACTTCTCTTATTGAAATTTTTAGAAGTTAGGGAGTTAAATGCCCATGCTTGGAGGCTTAGGGGCTTATCGGAATCCTATGAACTTTGGGAATTGTAGGATCATAATGTCTATTTGGAGACTAAGCCGGGACTTATAATTGGAGGAATATTAATGAAGATATTCGATGAGAATAGGTTCAAATAAAATGAACCCAAATGTTTAAAGATGATAGGTTCGAATAAGATGAACCACACTAATTAATGATGATAGGTTCGAATAAAATGAACAAAACACATGGATAATGGAAATGGAATTTGGTAATTAAATATTGAAAGTGAAAATGAGATTTAAATGTTAGATGTTAATTTACTTAAACACACCTCTCTAAATGACATCATAAGGGAAGTTCGCGCTTGGTGATGCCCCCTGGATAATGAATGCAGGGTGGATATAGTCCTAGGCCATATGCGGGGTTTTTATATGTTTTCTGCGCTGGTGAGGGGATTTCGGGTGTGGTCCTGACTCTCCCGCGGGCATATGGCCGCTTCCCAGCATTGCGTTATGATCCCAGGCTGCCTTGTTTGATAGGCCCCTGGAAGATGATGGTCATTTAGGGGCGCGCCCAGTGGGGAAACTCGGAGGGGAGGTCTTAGAATCGTTATATGTATAAGAATATAACTTTTCTGCATCAAGTGGGACTTGATGGATATATGCCATAAAGAGCATGGATACGTGCCCTAAAGAGCATGTGATCGAGATTTATGTGCCATAAAGAGCACTTGATACCCATGGTATTCCTATTAAGGAATGGAAAGATAATTAACTATGGAAGTTAATAATTGAAGGGAAATTATATCTTCTTGATTGAACCAAATAAATGGTTTTATTCCTATTAAGGAATGTAAAGGGAAATGGAAATTGGATAAATGAGGAAAGGTTTTCAATTAAAGTTATTTACTTTTATTCTCTTGTGTAAATGATTTAAATTTCATAAATAGTTAAATTGCCTTAAATTGTAATGTAGGCTTAACATGCTAGATAACATGCCATATTATCATCCTTATCATTCATGCATAACTGTTCATTTCTATAATGTTTTTTATTTCTTCTGGTGATCATATAGAACCCGACCCTGACCGGTTGATTTTCCTTATTGTGTATATGATTGTATCCGCTCAGGTGCTCCACCGCAAGGACGCCCGTGGTGATTATTCCCATTCCTTTGCTTTAGTCAGGCTGTAAGATTTTGCGGATTTTTACAGGACCTTGAATTAGACGTTTTCTTCTTTGTGTTCTAGATACGATCGGGTCTTAACTCGGGAGAGTGGCCCAAACCTTTATATCTGATTAATGAATGTAATAAGTAAGATATTAAACTATTGAACTGTATTGTATGTAGCTGTGGACCGACAGCCTATTCGGTCCTTTTGTATACATTCATGTTACATGTATTATATATATTCTTGTGGAATTCCACTTGCTTATCATATTGGGTTGTTTAAATTTAATTTTCTTAACTGGTTTTAAATTTCTAAACTTTTTGGCAACCCGTTTTCTGATTTATTGGGTGGTTTTCCCTTATACTCAGTTTATTTTATTGATGCTGAGGATGATATCCATCCATGATTCCTGTTATGTTTGAGTATCGGGTTGGCTCCCCTATCTCGGATTGCGGGTTATCACAGATGGTATCGAGCATCAGGTTCTAGAGTCTTTAGGATCTATGTGGATTCGTCACGTTCTACCGTAGCGTTCTTTGATATAGAGCCTAATGTTAGGATTGTGTAATTGTCTATGTTTGCGATCTTCTGCAAGATAGATAGTTTTAAATAGTATTTTAACTCTAGCGTTTCTTCATCTCAAATGCTGCCTAAGAGAATTCGCCCAGCGAGATGAAATGGGGTTATAGAAGAGGAGGTAGGTCCTTCACCACCGTCACAAGGGACCAATAATGCTATGGATATAACAAACATAGTAGCTCAAGCGGTTAACGCCGCCATGATCGCAGTGGTCCAACAACTGCCACAGGCTCAACAATGGGCTCACGATGTTCAAGCTCCTACGGGACTTACTCCGTGAGAAAGGGTTAAAGAGTCCTTTCTAAAGGGCAATCCCCCCAAATTTGAGGGAGACACGGATGTTATTAAATCCAATAAATGGAAGATAGATATGCAACACCGCCTCCGACTGTTGGAATGTAGCGAGGGGAAGAAATAAGTCCTTTCCACTTTTAAGCCAGTCGGATTTGCATTATACTGGTGGGAGATAATAACCACACCAGAGCAGAGAGACACAATGACTATCACTGAGTTCTGGTCTTTGTTTGATCGTAAGTATTTTCCTCCCGCAATTCAATGGGAGATGAGAAGGAAGCTCCAGGACGTTGTGCAAAGAGAGAGATCTGTGGCGGAGTATGAAGAGGAGTTCACACGGTTGGCGAGTTTTGTGCTAGATGAAGTGGCTCCGAAAGATAGGAAGATCTCAAAGTTTATTTGAGGCCTAAGTTGGAGAATCCGGCAGAAATTACTGGGGAATCCAGCTTTGCGAACTTTTGGTGGAATTATGAATGCAGCATTGCTCCATTATCAGGAGCATCGGTTATATACGCAGAGTAGCGAGAAAGACACCGTAGTGGGGAAAGAAGGAAAGCTTAGAGAACAGGGGATTGGAAGAGGAGCATTTCCCTCATCCCGATCCTCTGGTAGTAAGCAGAAAGAGAGGGACCCTCAGCAAGGAGATTCGTCTAAGAGACAACGCTTCAGAGGGTTTATTGCGAGTGGCAATAACATTAGGCACAGTAAAGGTGCTTTGCGATATGTAGGTTGGGGTGGTTATGGAAGAAAAGGCCATCTGGGCCAAGGCACTTCCCATTTTAGAAAGAACGGGGGTCGAGGTCTAGAGGATATGAACGGACGGTGCTTCCAATATGTGGAGGCAGGTCACTACAAGATGGAGTGTCCTCGATGGATTGGGGGTCAGTTTCCTAGGACTCCGCAGCATCCATACGTTCAGTTTCCACCTCAGGTACCTGATCAGATTATTCCCATGCAGCAGGGACAGTTACTGTATGGGAGAGTTTATCAAATTTAAGAGGCTATACTTCCTCCAGCTCCGTTGGCACCGCCCGCTATTAAGGGTAAGTTTTTATTTCGGAGGTACTTGAGTTATGTGTTATTTGATGCGGGTGTTACGCGCTCATTTATTTTATGAGCTCTTCTCAGACTACAGATTTGATAAGATCTGGTGAGAGTATTTTTACTAGCATTGAGTTTTCTACGAGTGATGGTTCGCTCAATTCCTTGTTTGTAAACATATAGGGATTTCTTATGGTACTTTGTGCTTTGAGGCCGATTTACTCGTCCTTAACATGGTCGGGTATGATGTGATTGGTATGCCTTATCTCCACGACCGACAAAGTTGAGTAGTAATGCATAGGAGGGGTTCCTTATTTGGATTCCACTTTTGCGGGATGCTCCACGCGTGAACCTCAATGGAGTTAGAAGTGGAGAGATGCTGTTCTTTCTTCTTTTAGTTAATTCCATTTTATTTAATTTTATTTTTTTGGTTAAGAGATGGGTGGAAAGGTTTAGCCGAGAATCACGTAGAAGAGTGATTAATGGCTAATAAAGTGCAAGATAGAAGCACTATATATAGTTCTCTCCTCTGAACGATGCGAGGGAGACTGGGATGCGAAGTTGAATTAAGACTTCGGGTTATGCCTTGATAAGAAGGCTATTTGAAAAGATATATATATATGTTGTGGGGTATATGATTATAAGGCTCTATGGAAAGTGAATGTTTGGTTTGTTAAATCTTCAGTTATTTAAATGGTAATGTATATAAGTAGAATCTTTTCGGTCCCGAACATGTGTCTTAGACCTGTATATCTTGATGACCGACAACGCGAGGTAGTAGTGTAATGGGAGGGTTCCTTGTTTGGATTTCTCTTTGGCGAGACGTCCCACGCACGAAACCTTGCAAATGTCAGGAGTTGAGAAAGGTCTTGGGCACTAGGGATATACTTAGTATTATGTGTATACGACTTAGATAGGATATAGGTAGGTAGACCTTAGGATTGTTTGGACATAAGGCCTTTAGTTTATGTGACGTTAGTTTAGGAGGGCTGTCGGGAGTTGACCATGAACAGATTGTGTGTTAACTCTAAGAGAGATTGGTTCCCTAGTAACGAGAAGTGGGAGATTTCGAGAAGTTTAGTTCATTAGGCCGGAGGAGATGAGGCCTCTTGTAGTTAGAGTGTTACGGAGGTAACTTGGCTTTTGGGGAGATAAAAAGGGTGAATTGATTCTCAATCTCGAGCCCATGTTGTAAGCTCGAGGGTGAATTCCGTTAACAAGTCTCTGCCAGAATAGGAAGTAATAATACTGAAGCATTGACCTATTATTTATGCGCCTCATAAGTTTAAACTTGTGGGAAGTATTATCCCATGCTTGAATGAAAATTCATCGTGGGGGTGACCGCTGTATACGAAAGGGAAGTACTACTTCCTGGGCATAATTTAATCCTTAGTGCGAGCAACATTTTGTTGCAAGATGTCGTAGGAGAGACAAGGGTGTTTAAAGCCACATACACAAGCTGTTGATTGAGGGAAAAGTATCCTGCTCTATTGACTCTGAGGGTGGGGTGTGTTTCCACAGGAGATTTTTTTCCCGAATGAGAAGGACTTAAGAAAGGCAGAAATGGTGGAATCTCGTGGTTCTAAGGTTGCGGTGCATCAGGGTAACGACTTATGTGTCAAGTTGTACGCCGCCAGTAGTAGTGGCTGGTCATGGAGAGGTTGTTGGACTGCATGGGGTGCCTTTGATTATAGTTTCCGACCGAAATAAGATTTTTGTTTCCCACTTTTGCCAATTTTCCAAGAATCCATGGGAACCGAATTAAAGTTTAGCACTTCTTATCATCCTCAAACAGGTGGCCAGACCAAAAGGGTAAACCATATGTTGGGGCATATACTCCTTATGTGCATGCATGACTTCAAGAGTAGTCGGGAATAGTGTCTCCCACTAGTTGAATTTGCTTATAATGACTCATACCAATTCACTATTGGAATGGTGCTTTATAAAGCCTTGTACGGTAGGCCTTGTGGATCGCCCGCTTGTTGGTTAGAGGTGCGAGATGATAAGTTCCTCGGATCTGAAATGATCCAGGAGACTTCTTCAAAAATCGAACTCATTCAGAATCGCATTCGTATAGCCAAGATCAACGAAAGAGCTAAGTCGATGTGGGGAGAAGGCATGTGGAGATTGAGGTCGGCTGACTAAGTGTTGGTGCGAGTATCGCCTATGAAGGGCATTAAGCATTTTGAGTAGAAAGAAAACTTGCACCGCGTTACGTTGGACCTTTCCTATATATGTTAAGGTGGGTCCGATAACATATTAACTTGCTTTATCGAAACATTTGCAGCAAGTTCATGACGTGTTCCATATCTCTCATGTAAAGTAGTACAAGAGATGTGATGGTGCCCATAGGCACATTTCTTTCGAAGTAGATGCAACTTGATAGTTCTAATGAGATGTAGTCGGTTGCTATTTTAGAGCGTGGAGAGCGGCGATTGAGATCGCAGGTAGTACCTTTAGTTATGTTGCATGGTAGTCAGCACAGTGTCGAGGAATCGACATGGGATCGCGAGGATGACATGCGGGAAAAGTATCCGCATTTCTTCTTGCGAGGTATGCCTGAATTTTGGGGGCAAAATTCCCTCATAAAGGGGGGAGTATGTAACAACCCTCACTTTTGAGAGCTTATTTTATATTTATTTACTATATGTAGGAATTAATTATAAAATAATGGATGTTGAGTAAATATTAATTTAATATGAAAAAAGGTTAATATTTACTAAAATGTTGTATGATTACCTGATGAGTAGGTAAAAATATCAATGTGGTGACTTGTTGTGTCATCAGAATTAAAATAACATTTTGGTTTAATGTGAAATCGGAACTTAAAATGATTTATAAAATTCCCAAATGATAATTTGGAGGGTGTAGTTGGTCTCGGTAGGTGCGAGACAGTCCAAAAAAGTGCCTTATTGTGTTTTGGTATTTCGGGCACTTTTGACTGGTTATAACTTAAATGTGTATTTTCGAGTAATTATATTGCGTATTGATCATTTATGTTGGGCTTTTAGACTTAAGCCACGTTTTATTTCCCAACCCTATTTTTATTTTTCCATTTCACATTTGAGCCCTAGAGAGAGTAGAGAGAGGAAGAGAATTTTGGGAGAAAAGGAGAGATTTGGAGATTCAAGCTTGGATCATTGCCTCCACCAAATCAAATCTGCAATTCAATCTCAAGGTAAGTAATCTACTTTCTATTATATGATTTAAGGAGAATAATTAGTTTTGATAGTTATTGAATTATTATGGTTTAACATTTTAGGGTTTTGTTGGAGTTATGGGTATTAACCCTTGGAAATTGATTTGGATAATAAATAATGTTAATGTTGGTAGTTAGAGGTATTTTTGGTGTAGTAATTGCAGCATATGATCTTGGTTGGGTTGGTTTTGAGTTTGGGAGAGAATTTGTAGTTCAAGACTCCATATCCATTCTTGGCATTTTCGAAGGGGCGAATCGATTCGGCCCCTAGGGCGAATCGATTTGCATAGAAGCAGTTTCCCAGGTCCGTGTACCCGAATCGATTCGGGTTAAGGCCGAATCGATTCGGCTTTTGCAGAAAGTTAAAATTTTCTTCCGAACCGATTCGCTGGGGGGGAATCGATTCGGCCCCTAGGGCGAATCGATTCGGTTCCTACAGTTTTGAATTATTTTCTTGTTTAAATTTTTACCTTTCTCTTTAGGCTTAGGACCTAGGAACCTTCTTGAAAGAAGTAAACTTAGATTCCTAGAGTAGTAATTGAGTTTGGTCGCCACCCTAGACAAGCATTGGGTCATCTGGGGTTTATTCCGGGAAGGTTTAAAGTAATGCTAAGGCATTACTTCCTTTATTGAAATTTTTAGAATTTAGGGAGTTAAATGCCCATGCTTGGAGACTTAGGGGCTTATCGGAATCCTATGAACTTTGGGAATTGTAGGATCATAATGTCTATTTGGAGACTAAGTCGGGACTTGTAATTTGCAGAATATTAATGACGATATTCGATGAGAATAGGTTCGAATAAAATGAACCCAAATGTTTAAAGATGATAGGTTCGAATAAGATGAACCACACTAGTTAATGATGATAGGTTCGAATAAAATGAAAAAAACACATGGATAATGAAAATGGAATTTGGTAATGAAATATTGAAAATGAAAATGAGATTTAAATGTTAGATGTTACTTTACTTAAACACACTTCTCTAAATTACATCATAAGGGACGTTCGCGCGCTTAGTGATGCCCCCTGGCTAATGAATGCAAGGTGAATATAATCCTCGGCCCTATGCGGGGTTTTTATATGTTTTCTGCACTGGTGAGGGGATTCCGGGTGTGGTCCTAACTCTCCCGCAGGCATATGGCCGCTTCCCGACGCTGCGTTATGATCCCAGGCTACCTTGTTTGATAGGCCCCTGGAAGATGATGGTAATTTAGGGGCGCGCCCAGTGGGAAAACTCGGAGGGGAGGTCTTAGAATCGTTATATGTATAAGAATATAACTTTTCTGCATCAAGTGGGACTTGATGGATACATTCCATAAAGAGCACTTGATACTAATGGTATTCCTATTAAGGAATGGAAAGATAATTAACTATGGAAGTTAATAATTGAAGGGAAATTATATCTTCTTGATTGAACCAAATAAATGGTTTTATTCCTATTAAGGAATGTAAAGGGAAATGGAAATTGGATAAATGAGGAAAGGTTTTCAATTAAAGTTATTTACTTTTATTCTCTTGTGTAAATGATTTAAATTTCATAAATAGTTAAATAGCCTTGAATTGTAATGTAGGCTTAATATGCTAGATAACATGCCATATTATCATCCTTATCATTCATGCATAACTGTTCATTTCTATAATGCTTTTTATTTCTTTTGGTGATCATATAGAACCCGGCCCTGACCGGTTCATTTTCCTTGTTGTGTATATGATTGTATCCGCTTAGATGCTCCACCACAAGGACGCCCGTGGTGATTATTCCCATTCCTTTGCTTTAGTCGGGCTGTAAGATTTTGCGGATTTTTACAGGACCTTGAATTAGACGTTTTCTTCTTTGTGTTCTAGATACGATCGGGTCTTAACTTGGGCGAGTGGCCCAAACCTTTATATTTGATTAATGAATGTAATAAGTAAGATATTAAACTGTTGTACTGTGTTGTATGTAGCTATGGACCGACTGCCTATTCGGTCCTTTTGTATACATCCGTGTTAGATGTATTATATATATTCTTGTGTAATTCCACTTGCATATCAGATTGGGTTGTTTTAATTTAATTTTCTTAACTGGTTTTAATTTTCTAAACTTTTTGGCAACCCGTTTTCTGATTTATTGGGTGGTTTTCCCGTATACTCAGTTTATTTTGTTGATGCTGAGGATGATATCCATCCATGATTCCTGTTATGTTTGAGTATCGGGCTGGACACCCCTTATCTCGGATCACGGGTTGTCACAATAGAGAACATTTCAAACAATTTCGGATGATGATTTTGAGGGTACCATCGATCCCGGAAGGATCGAGATAGTCAAAATTATTGTCATTGAGTTTTATTTCGGCTCCGAAATATTTTTGAAGTTAGTTTGACTCGAATTGGAGTAAACCAGTCATTTAAAGTGTGTATTAACATTTAAACTGGGTTTATTATCTTTAGGAATTGAAGAGGCTTACGGATCTAGCCTTCTCACTTGAGAGAAAGAGAGAAAAAGTCCTAGGGAGAGAAAGGAAATGAGAAAGAAGAGGAAAAAAGAGAGAAAGAAGAAGAAAGGAAGGGAGAGAGAGAGGATAAAAATCTTGGGATCTTCGGCCAAAACGCGACATCGAGGATGATCCAACGTATACAAAATTGAGGCAAGTGTTTAATCTTGCTAAATAAGTCATTTGTTTATTTCATTTCATAATTTGTGGGTTAAAGAAATGGATTTTGGGTATAAATATCAAAACCTAGATTTTTGGGTTTAAATCTTGAAATCAATGTTTATACATGGGTTTAATGACATATAAATTGTTGCGATGAGATGTAGGATGAGTTTACAAGTTAATAATATTATTGGGTTAAAGATTTGGGACTTTGGTGATGATATTTGGGTGTTTGAGGATTTAGGGTTTGTTGAAAATGGGAAAATCAGCCAAGAGAACTGGTATGGTCGGCCGATCGCGCCCAGGGGACCGATCGACCGCGCCTTAAGGGAAAAGCCTACTGTATTTCTTCGTAGGCAAAATTTGGACCCGCGATCGACCGGGGGTCTAGGACCGGTCGACCGGTCCCCTGTTTTTAGCCCAAGACTTGGATTTCTTTCCTCTCCTTTTCTTTTGGAGTTTTATTCTTAGGGGATTTCTTAATGGTTTTTTTATGAAGGGTTATGTTATTAGATTAAGGTAATGGGGCTCTAGGTCGAATAGGGACTTGCCGTCCTATGTTAAACTGATTCAGGAGGATGGGATGCCTCTTTTAGTAATGAAAAAAATGTGGAGCTGAAGTGATTGTCGGGTTATGTTATCATGATAGAGCTGGGTTATCATAAAATGGTTATAAATGGTGGAGATCGTCCCTTTTTGCTTACGTGCATATTAATAATGGACATTCCAAGGTAGTGAGGGATCTCAAGGAGGACAGGAGTTCTAGCTTGAGGTCCTAAGTGAGTTTAGATGTTATTGAGGACCGATGAGAGAGAGTGGTTGCGTATCTCTAGTAATGTTTAACTTAAGAAATAGATTGCAAGCGCAATAAGATTTAGGAGTTCATAGGAGTGATTGATCTATAGTCAGAATTGAGAGCGTTGGGATCATACTAGTAACAAGAATAATGTGATTAATGAAGGGGATTTTAATAAATTGATGAGATCCTAAAATGTATTTAAGTTCAAGACTTGAGATAGTAGGCTATTAGTTAGGAGCATAGCAATAGTCAAAATTAGTATTGGAGATCTTGACGTAATTTCGGAGATATATGAAATGTGTAGTGATTGATTACCTACACTAAACTTTGGGTGATAACCTAAATGTTGAATATATATATATATATATATATATATATATATATGTGTGTGTGTGTGTGTGTGTGTGTGTGTTGTTTGGGAGATTATTCATCATAGGAAAGAAATGGATGAATATGCTTCAAGTGAGGGACTGTATTCACATATCGAGGTAAATTAAATGAGTTTGTTGGTAACGGCTTGTATATTGAGGATTATGTATACTTACAGCCGAGTGTATATATATATCTTAAACATAAGAACGAGAATTAGTTTGTATATATAGATATAAGGATATGTGAATATATGTATATATATCTATATAGATATGAATATATGGATATATTTATGTTGTGGATATATATGGTATGAATATCTAAACTGTATATGATGGTTTAATGTTTGATCATATGATGGGATCATATGGATGTATATATATTGTGCATGTGAACGATATATATACTTATGTGGTTAAGCATACCCCGCTCATGCTATCATCGGGAAGTTTCCGCGCAGAGGGTGAGCATCCTGGCTCAAGGAGTAGGGTGTGGATAGTCCCCAGGTCATAGTCATCTAGTGTGTTATTATGTGATTTATATTTTCTGGGTGAGGCGTGGTGGGTATGTCTCGTCTCATTGATCGGTTAGGAGCTATGGTTGCTTCCCGAGACGTGATGTGTGTGTGTGTGTGTACGGATTCAATGTAGGTGATATTGAGACCGACCAGGGTCCCCAGGATGGTATGTGAGTAATGCCTTGGAATATGATAGCATGATGCAGTTTTATCGGCGATATATATAGCCGGGTATATTATGTGGATGGCCATTGTACATCATATGTGGTATGTACACTTGGCTATGGGAATGGATGATTGTATGTATATATATGGTTAGAATAAATGCCTATATATATATATATATATATATCCTATAGATGAAAGGATATGAAATCTTTGTGGAGTACATCTTGGATGATTATGATGTACTAGATTGATGGGGGGTGATGTATCGCATCTAAGGAATATTTCGGTTACATCATCCCAAGGATATTATTGGAGATTTTAAGTTGTTCTTATATTGTAACCTACATTTAGTAGTTGTAGTATAAAATGGTATGTATGGCATAATGGATCTCTAGGATTGACATTGTCAAGGAGTAGTGTAACGGGATGGTTCCTTGTTTGGATTTCACTTTGCGAGACACCCCACGCACGAAACGTAGCGCAGTGTTGAGATTGGAGTGAAGTTTTGTCAATAATAATGTGTATGCTTTTTATTTAGTAATTAAATCATATAATTAAACCCAAATGAATATGGGTAACGTATTATGGATTATAATTAATTAAATTATAAACCGGAATCCATTAAGCCTATTATGGCATATTTGTTGGTAAAAATAATTAAGTGTGTTTAGAAAGAGTGGATTATTGGGTTATGATAGGAAGGCAGATCTCGTGGGTATAGGTTGGGCCTATGTTAAGTTAGGTTGTCCTTATAATTGGGGTAATTTAACTAAAATTTCAGGACGCGAATAGGTGCGCGCCGCTAGATGAGAGGTGAGTTGGGGTTTCACGAGAGTGCTATTCCACTTTAATTATGAAATAAGTGCATCGATATTTATTATGCACGGTTAACACACACCTCTCTCTCTCTCTCTCTCTCTCTCTATATATATATATATATATATATATATATATATATATATATATATATATATATTACTAGAGGTGTCCTACCGCATGGATGCCGGATGAACTTCTATTCGGAGTCCTGGGAGCCGTGACAGGTGCGGACTGTTGCGGGACTTAGATTGTAGTCGCTTCCCACTTCTAAAAATCTAGGTAGGATTCATGTTGTATATCCTGTTTATACCCAAGGGATATTTATAGATGTGTATATTTATTTCATTTCAGTCATTGTATTGGCTGTGACCCGTCAGCTTATTCGGGTTTATTTTTGTGGTATATTCAGTTATAAATATTTATTTCATTTTATTCTAGCATTTCATTTCTCATAGTTCTTGTATGTATCTTTCTTTTCTTTATTAGTAGTTTTATAGTGCTGGTTTGTTGTCTGTTGCATATTTTATTAAATTTTAACATCTCGTTTATATGATATCGGGTTGTTAGTCCTATATTATATAGTACCGACAGTTGATGTTGAGACTGGGCCATCAGAAACTCCTGATTTAACGTAGTATAGGGATGGCCAACCGTTATTATCCTGAGCGGGGTGTTACAGATGGTATCATAGCATAAGGTTCTAGAGTCTTTAGGATCTGTGCGGGTTTTCTACGTTCTTCCATTAACGTTCTTGATATAAAGCCCTACTATTAGGAGTTTTGTGTTCACTGCGTTTATCTTTCTCTATGATGTGTGTTCACTTGATCGTCGTTCTGATAATAGTTGCTCTTGTTTCAGATGTCGCCTAGATCATGTCGTCTAGGAAAGGACAATATTAGAGATACAATACCCATAACTGATTTTGTGTGCGCTTTGATTGGGGTAATTGTTTTCCTCCGTTCAGGAGGGAATAAGAAAGAGAACTCTAGGAGTGATTCAGGGTGTTCTATCGGTGGTTGAGTAAGAAAGGGAGAATTACTCGAATGGAGAATCTTGGACTTAGTAAGGTAAGTCTGAGGAGAGAGTAGTGTAGTCCTTGGAAGGTTTAGATTGAGAAACCCGTCAACCTTCGTTAGGAAACCTAATGTTGGTGACCCTTACCGAGGTGAGGTAGGTGAAGTTGTCCCAATATCAGGGGTATTTCCTTCTGGGATGAGGGAGAAAGAAATTTGAGACTCAGGTTCATTGAGTAGGACTGAGGGAGTTTTGGTAGTTGCAATCGCGTTATGTCCTTCAAGATGGTTAAGAAGGATTTTGAGGAAGATGTTTCTCTTGTGGAGAAATAGGTTTAGGAATAATGATTGTCCTGGAAGAAGTAGAGGACCCTGAGTTGAGGTTCAAGGACGGGGTGAAACCATTGGATTATGGAAGTATAAGGTAGAATACCTTTCTTTGGGTTTAAGTCACGCTTTGTGCGATATTGACAACGTCGCGCGTTAGGTATATTGAGCGGTTAGCCGCTACACCGTTAGGGTGTATAGAATTCCTTGGATGAAGGAGTGAGCAAGTATGGCCTTTGTATGGCATCTTTTGGGAAAATAAATCGTCTCGTGAGCAGATAGTCGAGAGTTATAATATTGAATACCGGAAGGGCGGAATGTCGAGACTTGTTGAGTAGTGATTATAAGGTTATTCATCTTATGGATGGGTTAGGGAGTGTAATTGTAGTGCTCCAATGAGGGATGAACTTAGTTTATGGAAAGGTGTTGATGCGATGTTGAGAAATTTTTATACTTGAAAGGTTCAGAGTTTAGTAAATTTATGTTGAGCGGATGATTTAGCTCATAGTTGTGCTAGTTTGAGAACTAGGTATTGGTTAGAGTATGGTATTTGTTGAGACCTTGTGTCCTAAACATAAGGTGTTTGCTTGGCATGTCTAAAGACATGGATTTGTTTTATATTATATTGTTATATTGGCCTTCGAGCAATATCTAAAGTATGAAAATATTTTATAAAACCTTAACCCTGCTTCAACTAATCTCAATCCCCGACCTAGCTACACAGTAGTGTATTGGGAGGGTTCATTGTTCGGATTTCGCTTGCGAGACCTCCCCCGCACGAAGGTGGCTAGCGTCAAGAATTGAGGAGAGTTCAACCATGGAAATTTCAAACTTTTATAGAGTTAATATGTTGTTATAAATTATATTGGTGATTGTATATTACGATTTGAGGCTAATGGAGCCTAATTTTTAATTCTACGAGTGGAAGCTTGGGTACGGGGTGTATGGGCGCCCTGGGTAGTAGTTTACTTTAAAATCTATATGGTTCGACGTGAGAACTGGAAAGGATCGGTATAGTGATCCTGGGGATTGAGGTAAGGACTAGATGAGATTGTGGTCCTAGGCATATCTTAAATTTCGCGGGCGAAATTTTTGTAAGGGGGGAAGTATGTAACGACCCTTGACTTTGGAGACTAAGAAATTAAATTTTGGGAAAATAAAATTTAATTAAATTGGAGAATTTTAAAATTTGGGAATTTAGGTCCAAAAATAGAGAACATTTAAAAGTATTCCGGATTATGATTTTGAGAGTATCATCGATCCCGAAAGGGTCGAGATAGTCAAAATGACTGTCATTGGGTTTTATTTCGGCTCCGAAATATTTTTAAGTTAGTTTGACTCGAATTGGAGTGAACGAGTCATTTAAAGTGTGTATTAACATTTCAAACTAGGTTTATTATTTTTAGGGATTTCAGAAGCTTACGGATCAAGCCTTCTCATTTGAGATAAAGAGAGAAAAAGCCCTAGGGAGAGAAAGGAAAAGAGAAAGAAGAGGAAAAGAAGAGAGAAAGAAGAATAAAGGAAGGGAGAGAGGAGAAAAAGCTTGGGATCTTCGGCAAAAACGTGACATCGAGGACGATCCAACCTCTATAAAATCGAGGCAAGTGTTTAATCTTGCAAAATAAGTCTTTTGTGTATTTCATTTCATAATTTGTGGGTTAAAGAAAGGGATTTTGGGTATAAATATCAAAACCTAGATTTTTGGGTTTAAATCTTGAAATCAATGTTTATACATGGGTTTAATGACATATAAATTGTTGGGATGAGATGTAGGATGAGTTTACAAGTTAATAATATTACTGGGTTAAAGATTTGGGACTTTGGTGATGATATTTGGGTGTTTGAGGATTTAGGGTTTGTTGAAAATGGGAAAATCAGCCAAGAGAACTAGTATGGTCGGTCGACCGCGCCCAGGGGACCGATCGATCGCGCCTTAAGGGAAAAGCCTACTGCATTTCTTCGTAGGCAAAATTTGGACCCGCGATTGATCGGGGGTCTAGGATAGGTCGACCGGTCCCCTGTTTTTAGACCGAGACTTGGATTTCTTTCTTCCCCTTTTCTTTTGGAGTGTTATTCTTAGGGGCTTTCTTAATGGTTTTTTTTAAGGGTTATGATATTAGATTAAGGTAATGGGGCCCTAGGTCGAATAGGGACTTGCGGGCCTATGTTAAACTGATTCAGGAGGATGGGATGCCTCTTTTAGTAATGAAAGAAATGTGGAACTGAAGTAATTGTCGGGTTATGTTATCATGATAGAGCTGGGTTATCATAAAATGGTTATAAATGGTGGAGATCGTCCCTTTTTGCTTACGTGCGTATTAATAATGGACATTCCGAGGTAGTGAGGGATCTCAGGGAGGATGGGAGTTCTAGCTTGAGGTCATAAGTGAGTTTAGATGTTATTGAGGACCGATGAGAGAGAGTGGTTGCGTATCTCTAGTAATGTTTAACTTAAGAAATAGATTGCAAGCGCAATAAGATTTTGGAGTTCATAGGAGTGATTGATCTATAGTCATAATTGAGAGCGTTGGGATCATACTAGTAACAAGAATAGTCTGATTAATGAAGGGGAATTTAATAAATTGATGAGATCCTAAAATGGATTGGGCTATTAGTTATGAGCATACCAATAGTCAAAATTAGTATTGGAGATTGAGAACACGTGTAATATCGATTTAAATTAAATTTGAAAGATTTCAAGTAACCCTTATTTAATTAGAGTCTACTTTTAAATCAAATAAATTCAGCCCCTAAACATCCACCTACGGTGCGTGTGTCAATCCCATAAACAAATATGCGAAACAAGTTTAAGGAAAAATCCCCGCAGGGTAAAACCTTTTATTTCACTATAATAAGTAAATCGCAAGTTACACAGATTACAATGAAATACAGTGACACACGAATACCCGCAGGCGTCGGTCGGTGTCGTCAGCAATGAATCCACACGCAGCGAACCCACATGAACCTCAGTCCAATTAACAAAGGAAGAACCGCAGCACTCCTCAATGACACGCAGCCATAAAACTTTGTAGAGACTCCCTCAACAATGACACGCAGCCCTCGGTTGCAAAGATCTCTCCACAAAGGTTTGAACAAACTAAAAAGTTGTGTTCTTGGGTTACCAAAAAGATTCACAAAGGTTTGGCAATTGTGTGAATAAAAAAACCTAGAGTCTTGGGCTCCGTAGGTGAAGACTTAGAGTATTTAGGACTCTGAAATTTGTCTTGAAAAGTCTTAAAAAAAACTCCCCGAAGTTGGCTTTAAATAAGAAAACTTTGACCCTAAAAAATCTCGAGCAGATCTGGCGAAGTTTATCCCAGGCGGACCGGTCCGGCTTGGGGGCGAATCGGTCCGGTTGACCGGATCGGTTCTATTATTCTGAGGCAGATCGGTCCGGTTGTGACCAGATCAGTTCTTTAATTCCTGCTTCATCGGTTCGCATTCAATCCGGGGTATACTGGATCTGCAGCAATCGGATCGGTCCGATTGAGGGGCGGATCGGTCCGGTGGCGGATCGGTCCGGTAGGGAGGCGGACCGGTCCGGCTGTCATCCTTTAATTCCTCTTCTTCTTTTGATATTCGAATCCGTTGATGAATGTATAAATCTTGAATTTCTTCAACGGTGTAACGGCGTGCGACATAATAAATTGCTAATGGACAAAAATGTCCTTACAGAGATCTTGACGTAATTTCGGAGATATATGAAATGTGTAGTGATTGATTACCTACACTAAACTTTGGGCGATAACCTAAATGTTGAATATATATATACATATATGTTGTTTGGGAGATTATTCATCATAGGAAAGAAATGGATGATATGCTTCAAGTGAGGGACTGTATTCACATATCGAGGTAAATTAAATGAGTTTGTTGGTAACGGCTTGTATATTGAGGATTATGTATACTTATAGCTGAGTGTATATATATATCTTATACATATGAACGAGAATTAGTTTGTATATATAGATATAAGGATATGTGAATATATGTATATATATCTATATAGATATGAATATATGGATATATTTATGTTGTGGATATACATGGTATGAATATTTAAACCGTATATGATGGTTTAATGTTTGATCATATGATGGGATTATATGGATGTATATATATTGTGCATGTGAACGATATATATACTTATGTGGTTAAGCATACCCGTTCATCTATCATTGAGAAGTTTCCGCGCAGAGGGTGAGCATCCTAGCTCAAGGAGAAGGGTGTGGATAGTCGCCAGGTCATAGTCGTCCAGTGTGTTATTATGTGATTTATATTTTTAGGGTGAGGGGTGGTGGGTATGTCTCGTCTCATTGACCGGTTAGGAGCTATGGCCTCTTCCCGGGACGTCGTGTGTGTGTGTATTGCTCCGATGTAGGTGATATTGAGACTGACCAGGGTCCCCAGGATGGTATGTGAGTAATGCCCTGGAAGATGATAGCATGATGCAGTTTTATCGGCGATATATATAGCCGGCTATATTATGTGGATGGCCATTATACATCATATGTGGTATGTACACTTGGCTATGGGAATGGATGATTGTATGTATATATATGGTTAGAATAAATGCCTATATATATATATATATATATATATATATATATATATATATATCCTATAGATGAAAGGATATGAAATCTTTGTGGAGTACATCTTGGATGATTATGATGTACTCGATTGATGGGGGTTGATGTATCGCATCTAAGGAATATTTCGGTTACATCATCCCAAGGATATTATTGGAGATTTTAAGTTGTTCTTATATTGTAACCTAAATTTAGTAGTTGTAGCATAAAATGGTATGTATGGCATAATGGATCTCTAGGATTGACATTGTCAAGGAGTAGTGTAACGGGATGGTTCCTTGTTTGGATTTCACTTTGCGAGACACCCCACGCACGAAACGTAGCGCAGTGTTGAGATTGGAGTGAAGTTTTGTCAATAATAATGTGTATGCTTTTTATTTAGTAATTAAATCATATAATTAAACCCAAATGAATATGGGTAACGTATTATGGATTATAATTAATTAAATTATAAACCGGAATCCATTAAGCCTATTATGGCATATTTGTTGGTAAAAATAATTAAGTGTGTTTAGAAAGAGTGGATTATTGGGTTATGTTAGGAAGGTTGATCTCGTGGGTATAGGTTGGGCCTATGTTAAGTTAGGTTGTCCTTATAATTGGGGTAATTTAACTAAAATTTCAGGACGCGAATAGGTGCGCGCTGCTAGATGAGAGGTGAGTTGGGGTTTCACGAGAGTGCGATTCCACTTTAATTATGAAATAAGTGCATCGATATTTATTATGCACGATTAACACACTTGCTAAATATTTTCACACTCGGGCTCTGACCCGTTTACTTTTCTCTTCTGCATATATATATATATATATATATATATATATATATATATATATATATATATATATATATATATATATTACTACAGGTGTCGTACCTCATGGATGTCGGTTGACCTTCTATTCGGAGTCCCGGGAGCCGTGACAGGTGCGGATTGTTGCGGGACTTAGGTTGTAGTCGCTTCCTACTTCTAAAAATCTAGGTAGGATTCATGTTGTATATCAAGTTTATACCCAAGGGATATTTATAAATGTGTATATTTATTTCATTTCAGTCACAGTACCCGACAGCTTATTCGGGTTTATTTTTGTGGTATATTCAGTTGTAAATATTTATTCCATTTTATTCTAGCATTTCATTTCTCATAGTTCTTGTATGTATCTTTCTTTTATTTATTAGTAGTTTTATAGTGTTTGTTTGTTGTCTGTTGCATATTTGATTAAATTTTAACATCTCGTTTATATGATATTGGGTAGTTAGTCCTATATTATATAGTACCGACAGTTGATGCTAAGACTGGGCCATCTGAAACTCCTGACTTAACGTAGTATAGGGATGGCCACCCGTTATTATCTTGAGCGGGGTGTTACAGAAATATTATTAAAAAAACATGGGTAATAATTTTGACATGACTTCGTTTTAGACAATTATGACATAAACAATAATTATGTGCCGATTTTGAAAATATTTTGAGTTTTTTTCTTTATCTTAAAAATGTTTTGAGTTAAAAAAATACCAATAGAAAATATTAAGCATACCTACGGGAGCTAAGGATAGTAGAGGATCGAGGGGCGAGTATATAGATATGTAATTCCTCGAGAGTTCTTTTCACAGTGACATCAACACAGGTACACCCTAGTGTGTGTGTGTGTGTGTGTGTATATATATATATATATATATATATATATATATATATTAAATGTGAAGGACCTAGACTCTTTGGAGAGAGTCCCGATTTAAATGGACTTGGGTTTAGAGTATTTATGGGGTCGTGAGTTACCCCAGTTGTGTCACACCCCAAACCCAATATCCATACTAATCATTTGTTATTAGAATAATTGGATCATAATCTCGAGCCCTTTGGAAATTTAATTCATTTGTCAATATTTTTCTGCATAATGAACATAATATTGTTATTGTGCCATAACGAAGTCAACATCATAGTCATAATTAGAGATTATATAATACTACGATTAACTATGATCAACTCAATCCATACTAAATCAATATATACAATGTGTGAGTATATCAAAATCTTCAGTGTGACAACGATAAAATCTCCATACTTAAACCCCAGCTCTTCTAACGGTGCAATTCTCAAAGTTACCGGTCATATATTATCCTAGCTGGCATCGTACAAACCTGAAATTGTTAAAATATAAACCATAAG
Organism: Sambucus nigra; assembly: GCA_949130495.1. Taxonomy (NCBI): domain Eukaryota; kingdom Viridiplantae; phylum Streptophyta; class Magnoliopsida; order Dipsacales; family Adoxaceae; genus Sambucus; species Sambucus nigra. The sequence goes on from OX422207.1 coordinate 551,802,030, forward strand.
CATTAAGCTTAGTGAGGTACTCCTTCCCTGCAATGGAATAATAATTCTTTATCAAATATGTGAATATAAAATCCGAACAATCCTGCCCATTGGTAATAACAAATCATGGATCATAAGATCCAAATAATTCTGGCTGTTGGCAATAACAAATCCTGGATCATAAGATCCAAATAATTCTGCCCATTGGCAATAACAAATCCTGGATATTTGAATATCCAAACAAATCCTGAATACCGAAGTATTCAAACAATTCCTGGATCATGAGACCCAAACAAATCCTGGATATTTTAATATCCAAACAAATCCTGAATACCGAAGTATTCAAACCAATCCTGGATCATGAGACCCAAACAAATCCTGGATATTTTAATATCCAAACAAATCCTGAATACATAAGTATTCAAACAAATCCTCCCTTAGAGCTATATTCATATTTATATATGAAACAAATCATAAGTACACTCACTTTGACAGTTTAACTGGCTTTTCCCTTGCCTTTATCCGGTACTTGTTCAATCAACTCTTCTTCCCTTACTATCATTCTTACAATATTAGTATCATCATAAGAATATTAATAGTCCAAAGAATAACTTCAATCATAACTCAATTCATAAGCATCATATTATTCAATTCAAATCATTCATTATAAATGAAGTCCCATCTAGACTCGGGTTCTGATATCTAACATATTCAAATTATAGCCCAAATCTTATTTAATTATTCTTGTTAATCCAATCCTTATAATATCATGTTCCCAACACAAAAGACGGCACATCATTATGAATTTACTAGAGCAAGATATGCCTATTTCTTTTTCGCATAGCAAATCTTCCCTATAGGCTCTTTTATCGTTCATTCAATTCCCAGGAATTTTCATAATTTTTATACATCATAAATTTCTATGATATTTTACACAACATCATTAAAAATATTGAAAAATACATAATTAAAGTTTCATAATTTTTAAGGTTCGTTTGCTATGTCAAGCAAAATATCGAACACATGGCGAGCATACTTTCACCCTTAGGGCAGATTTCATATCCGAACTTCAAACTCTCACCAAAGACTCATTTCTTGGTATTGTTCCATGATTTTTGGATATGTCATAAATATATGAGTCCAGGTTAATCTCCAATTGGAATAAATCAATTCCAGTAAGTATACAAAAATATATGAAAGTTTGAATAAACAAGGTTCCTAAACTAAACAATTTCAAGGGTTTAGACATTCAAGTTTACTTAAACTTGCATCTATCCATAAGTACACATCAAGACATGGAAATTAAATAAAAAAATTATTATTTCAATCATTTAAATAAGTAATACAAAAAAATAAACAAGATTTATGGATGGAAATACCTTAGGGGCTTTTACGTAATTTTTCTATTAATTTTTCTTCAATTTCTCCTCACACTTTCTTCCTAAACTTCAAAACTCTCTTTCCTTAGGTTAAAACTCTTCCATGGATGAAATATGCTGAAGGAAGAGCTTAATTCAAGGGTTTTAAGTCGGAATAAGGCCACCCCCTCTTGTTCCAATCAAAATATAACATGTGGCATTACATAAAACAAAATATCATTTAAGGCTAAATGACCACTTTACCCCCTGTTCGTAAAAAGACAATATCTTCCCAATCGGATGTCCGTTCGATGAACCGTTTCTTTTTTTTTATAAACATAACTAATATATCTACAAATTTATAGTTTACACCTCAAGTTCATTGTTACATCATAAAGGCCAAAACTAGCCTTCAATAGGAACATTCCTACCGAAAACTTTAAAATTTCACATTTGTAACTAATTCGATATTTCAAGATTTATGATGGTGGGATTAAACTAAACATAATTACTTAACATTATATATATACTAATAACATATTATTCATATCACATAAGCTAATCATGATTTAAACATGATTTATCATAATTATATTCGGGTTGTCACAATTCTCCCCCCGTTAGGAAATTTCATCCCCGAAATTGAGATACCTTGGTTGTCCAAATCAAACAAATACGGATAATTAATCTTCATGGTATCCTCACTCTCCCATGTAGCTTCTTCCATGGAATGCCTTCTCCACACAACTTTCACAAGTGGGATCACTTTTGAGCTCAATATTTGTTCTTTCCTATCGACGATTGCAAGTGGTTCTTCCACATAGCTCAAATCTTCCTTCAACTCAATAGGTTGTTCCACCAATACATGTGAAGGGTCCGCTACATAATTTATCAACATGGAAACATGGAAAACATCATGTAATAGAGCTAACTCCTGTGGTAATGCTAACCTATAGGCAACCATCCCGACTTTCTCAAGAATTTCATAAGGTCCAATGTAGCGTGGACTTAATTTACCTTTCTTTCCAAACCTCATAACTCCTTTCCATGGAGATATCCGAAGAAACACGTAATCCCCTTTCTGAAATTCTAAATCTTTTCGTCGCTTATCCGCATAACTCTTCTATCTGCTTTGAGCTGTTCTCATTCTATCTTGAATAATCTTCACTTTTTCAGTGGTGACTTCAATCAATTCTGGACTCTCTATCTTCCTTTCACCAACCTCACCCCCAACATATCGGTGTATGACATCGTCTACCGTACAATGCTTCATATGGAGCCATACCAATAGTAGACTGAAAACTATTATTATATGCAAATTCTATCAAAGGCAAATATTCATCCCAATTTCCTTTAAAATCAAGCACACAAGATCTAAGCATATCTTCCAAAATCAGTATTATCCTTTCAGACTGCCCATCTGTCTGAGGATGAAAAGCCGTACTAAACTTCAAGTTAGTACCCATAGCATATTGCAAGCTATTCCAAAATCTGGATGTAAAAGTAGGGTCCCTATCTGAAACAATCGATACCGGTGCTCCATGCAATCAAATAATTTCATTAACATACAGTCTAACATACCTATCAACTGTATACGTAGTCTTGACTGCTAGAAAATGAGCAGACTTTGTCAATCTATCCACCACTACCCAAATCGAATTTGATCCCTTCTGAGATCGAGGAATCCCAACCACAAAATCCATCGTTACATGATCCCATTTCCATTTCGGTATTGGCAATGGCTGAAGCAGACCAGTAGGTTTCTGATGCTCCACTTTCACTGGCTGACATATAAGGCACCTCGCAACAAAATCAGCTATTTCCTTCTTCATATTATTCCACCAATAATGCTCCTTTAAATCCCTATACATTTTAGTGCTACCAGGATGCATAGTATAAATGGAATTATGAGCCTCATCTAAAATTTCCTCTTTCAATCCACACACATTAGGCACACATAACCGCTGCTTATACAATAAAGTGCCATCATTCACAAGACAAAAATCTTCAGACTTACCATCTCGGAGATCTTGTCGTTTCTTCTCAAGAAAAGTATCTTGACTTTGCAAATCACGAATACGGGTAGCTAACAAAGGCCTCACGCTTACATGAGCAAAGAACCTGTCCCCATCGGCTAGCTTCAATTCTACTCCCATCAATCTCAACTCCATGATTTGGGAAACTCTAGCACATCGAATACAAGATAACCTTCCCGAAGCCTTTCTACTCAGAGCATATGCAACTACATTTTCCTTCCCTGGGTGGTAGTGAATTGTACAATCATAGTCTTTAATTAACTCCATCCATCGCCTCTGCCTCAAATTCAACTCCTTTTGAGTAAATAAATACTTAAGGCTTTGATGGTCAGTAAAAATTTCACATATCTCTCCATATAGATAATGACGCCATAATTTCAAAGCAAAGACAATAGCAGCAAGTTCCAAATCGTGTGTAGGATAATTACGTTCATGTGTACGCAACTGCCTAGAAGCATAAGAAATAACTTTACCATGTTGCATAAAAACACAACCCAAACCCTGGTGTGAAGCATCAGTATAAATAACAAAACCATATCCACCATGTGGAATAGTAAGAACAGGTGCAGTTACCAACCTCTTTTTCAATTCATCAAAACTATTTTCGCAATCCGAATTCCATTCAAACTTAACATCTTTCCGGGTTAATTTAGTCATCAATAAGGATATTGAAGAAAATCCCTTAATAAACCTTCTATAATACCCAGCTAAACCCAGAAAACTCCTCACCTCAGTCACATTATTGGGCCTCTTCCAATTTACAATAGCTTCCACCTTCTTGGGATTAACACATATACCATCTCCAGAAATAACATGGCTTACAAATACAACTTTTGATAGCCAAAATTCACATTTGCTAAACTTAGCATACAATTGCTTATCTTTCAACACATTCAAAATAGTTCGGAGATGCTTTTCATGTTCAACCATATCATGTGAATAAATCAGAATGTCATCAATAAAAACTATCACAAATGAATCAACAAAAGGATGCAGTACCCGGTTCATAAGATCCATAAATACATCTGGAGCATTAGTCACCCCAAAAGGCATCATCAGAAATTCAAAATGACCATACCGAGTACGAAAAGCAGTTTTAGAAATATCACTCTCCTTGACCCTCAACTGATGATAACCCGATCGTAAGTCTATTTTTGAAAACACTTTAGTACCCTGTAACTGATCAAACAAATCATCAATACGAGGTAAAGGGTACTTGTTCTTAATTGTAGCTTTATTCAGTTTCCTATAATCAATACACAAACGCATGGTACCATCTTTCTTCTTCACAAATAAAACCGGCGCCCCCCACGGAGATACACTAGGTTGTATGAACCCCCTATCAAGCAAATCCTGCAACTGAATTTTGAGTTCTTTCAACTCAGCAGGTGCCATTCTATATGGTGCTATAGAAATAGGGGTTATCCCCGGTGCTAATTCAATACTAAATTCAATTTCTCTTTCTGGAGGTAACCCCGACAACTCACTAGGAAACACTTCTGGAAAATCCCGTACAATAGGAACATCGACTAATTGTAAAGATCCCTTCCTAATGTCAAGAACATATGCAATAAAACCCTCACAACCCTTACTTAATAATTTCCTCATCTGAATAACAGAAATGATGCAACTGGGAACAATTTTCCTTTCCCCACAAATTTAAATTCAGACTCACCAGGCATATTAAAAACGACTTCCTTACAGAAACAATCCATAGATGCATGATAAACCAATCCATTCCCAGAATTATGTCAAAATCAAAAATATCCAATGGAAGTAAATCTATAACTGTATCTCTAGCCCCCACAGTCAAAACACAATCACGAAAAACATATTCAACTACAATCATATCCCCCATAGGCATGGAAATACCCAACCCCACCTCTAAATGAGTGTGTGGTCTATTCAGATATATGGAAAATGCATATGACACAAAAGAATGTGTGGAACCAGGATCAATCAGAACATAAGCACTTCTATTAGTAACATAAAGTGTACTGGTCACCACATCTGGAGTAATCTGAGCTTCTTTCATTGTAAAGACTCATCCACCTGGCCTGGAACCACTAGCTTGTCCTCTACCAACACTTTTCGCTCCACTACCTGGAGGTAACACTCTTCTTACTGCTTCACTAGGTGCTGCTGGGGTCTCTGCCAACTGCGGACAATTCTTCTTAACATGACCCACTTGATGACAATGGTAGCATTCCACTCATTTAAGTTTAGAACACTCGGATTTATAATGCCCTTCCTCTTTACAAAAGAAACATGTAACAACTCTTGTCGGTGCCTCACCCTTTCCTGACCTTCTAACCAGACTAGAAGATTCTCCACCCCTAATATCTCTGCCAAATCTCCCCAAACCTCTACCACTATCTCTACCACCTCTCTGAAATTTATGTGGTTCCATCTTAACACTTTCACCTTCACCTCCCTTAGAGTGAGATGCATTGAATCTACTCTTCTTAAAACTCTCTCTACTCACCACCCCTTGGTTCATTTGCCTTTCTGCTATCGTGGCTTTGTTTACCAGAGAAGCATAATCTTCTAACTCATAAGTGTCCACTCTATTTTGAATAGGACAAATCAATCCATCTTGAAACTTACTACATTTATCTCCTTTATCCTGCACATACTTAGTAGAAAATCTAGACAAAGCAGTAAATTTAGCATCATACTCCCTTACAGACATTTTCCCTTGGGTCAAATTTATAAACTCCCTCAGCTTCTCCCTCCTATAAACCTTAGGGAAATACTTAACATACAAAGCTTTAATAAATTCATCCAAATTAATAACATCATTACCTTCCATCATGGGCACCAAATGGTTGCTAGCTTCCCACCAATATTTGGCCTCTCCTTTGAGCTTAAACACAACTAGATTCACTTTCTGGTTATCTGGAACCTTCATAACTGCAAAGATAATTTCTAGATCCCTGACCCACATCTCAGCTTCTGTAGATTCAACTCACACTGAATATTCTGGAGGATTCAACTTTAAAAACTTCTCATGCATGGAATCTTTCATTTCCTTCCTTGCCTCTTTCTCAATCCTGGCCACAGTCTTTGATTCTAGATATCTAGCCTGTTGTTCTGCCATTTGTTCCATATTTCTTTCTTGTTGCTCTGCCATCCTCATCATTGCCTGTGCCATTATTTGCATCTCTGTAGGCTGCTTTTGCTCTCTATCCCTTCCAGCAACACTTTGCTCTACTTCAGTATTCTCTGTACGAGAAGCGACTCCCTCTTCTCTAGGTTGTCCATTCCCAGGTTCCATCTGGAATTATCTATAATACAACAAAGTTCTAACATCCAAAAGAAATAGTTTATGATATAAACTATTGGTTAACGGGACTTAGATTGTAGTCGCTTCCTACTTCTAAAAAACTAGGTAGGATTCATGTTATATATCAGGTTTATACCCAAGGGATACACTACACCAAATCTGCCCATTTGTCAAGGTCATTGACCTTGAAAAATTCACCTTGTCAAGGTCAATGACCGTGACATTTCGAGGCGAGACAACTTTTTTTATCACGGTCGTGTCACGGTCAATGACCTTGACATAAAACTCGCGTTTTGTGTCACGGTCGTGTCAAGGTCAATGACCGTGACACGTTTGTCACGGTCATTGACCGTGACAAATCCGTGACCCTCTGTAAAAAAATTGTCACGGTCAATGACCGTGACAAAGCCGTGTCAAAATTGTCACGGGCTTGTCACGGTCAATGACCGTGACAATTCTGGGCAGAATTAAAAAAAAACTGCTGGGCAGTATGGCCACTGCCACTGCCCAGCAGTATATTTGTACCTGTTATAGCAACGTTGTACCTGTTCCACACATCATATATCCGAACAAACTAAAGATAATGCAAATATATATTCAAATAAGAAACTATTTAAAAAGAAACAACATCACCATCATTTTATCTCAAATCTACAAACTATTTGCATGGAAAAGAGATTTTGTACCGCGACGCTCGGGAACACCTCCTTATCCTTCCCTTCTCGTCCGAGTAGCCACATAAGTAGAGCATATGTGGCCTACCCTTAGGGCCACTCCCTGTCCCCTGAATTGAAATAAAGTAAAATTAGTATCCGCCCCTCAAATATAGATAAATATAAATTGTAATTGAAATCGAAATCGAAATTGACATATAAATATAAATACATTACCTGTAGTGTCACTCAAACAGCTAACTTGAGCTCATATGGCACCTCCTTCCAACTAATGTACCCCGGGCAATCGTGTCAATTATAATTCTCTTCATATCTAAACACTAAGAGATACCATAATCCTATGGAGGTATGCGTTGCAAATTCCTTCCAACCGTTGTGTAGCCAAAAATCAGCAGTTGAAGTTGTCAACTCCACCTTTGAATGGGGTATGGAAAGTGGTGGGGTATGGAAAGTGGAATTGACAATTTCAACCGGTGATGTTTGGCTACGTAACGGTTGGGAGGAATTTGCAGAGCATCGCTCCATAGGATTATGGTATTTCTTAGTGTTCGGATAGACGAAGAGATTCAGTCTCCTCTCCACAAATAGGACACCCCAAATAACTATGTACTAATCACCTATTAAAGGTAAGAAGCGTATATTCATGGATTAGTATAAACAAAACTTAGATGTAGTTGGAATATTTATGTATTAATCTCCTCTCCACACACGCAAACTACAGAAGAGTGAAAATGATAAAGTGCAGATCAAGTAAAAGCATTAAAAATGGATGTTTCGGTACAAATTGAAATAATTATTACAAATTGAAAAATTGTTTCAAATTCGGGTTATCATCAAAAATGGATTGATATTCGGTAGGAGCAGCCAAGTCATCCACACTACTATTTAGACGCCTTGGCGCGTGTTGGACAATTGACCACGGCTCGTTGTTGATATACTCCGAGTAAAACACTTGCTTAACCTTTTGAAATGCACAAACAAACGGCTCATCGCTGACGTGGTCGTTGCTCTTCAACTTGGACAAGTCAACCATGATCAAATTGGTGACAGGATCAACTTTAGAAGCATTTTTATCCTCAACTCTTACCCATTCACAGTAAAATACAACCTCTTTGAAGCTTATATAATCCAATTCAAATATATTTTGAATTACACCATAGTAAGTCATTTCAGCTTCAACGAGGTTTTTATCTTTTGCGCTTGCTCGAAAGAAAGTAAGAGCCTTGTATGAAATACCCGAGTTCTGTACATTTGTACTTTCCTCGTACACTTCAGCGCCGAAAATGTAACCGTTCAATCGATATTTTTTGTACTCTTGTGCCACGAACAAGGGTCCAGTGGCTAGACGAGCAAGCCTTGATGTCGCATCACCCATCTTTAGGAGCTGAGAATATAGATAAATTAATTATATTAGTGGTAAAATATGAGTGTAATGTAACGTTATATAACGACTGTTTTCATTGTAATTACCTCTTGTGTCAACCATAGCCTAAATTCGCTGTTTGATTGTACCACTGTTTTTCGTCTTTTATTGTTCTCACAGGCTTCATATTTACTGCATATTACAAAATTAATCATGTATAAAATAATCTAAAATAATGTTAAACATTATAATATTCGAAACTTACTTTTTCCATTCTTCGACATCTTCATGTGTGTCAAATAGATAACGAGCTACTTGTTCATGTTGCAAACTCGTTAATTTCACTCGTTTTCCCATCACATTACCACCATCATCGAGGAATTCATCAGTGTCATCAACGCTGGTAGAGTCAGTCATATATTCCCGAGTATATATTGATGACTCCACGGTGATGTATTCCTCTACAATTGATCCTGCAATGTATCGCGTATTCTTGACGTAATCTTTAAAAACTTTCATCAATCTTTCAAACGGATACATCCACCGATATCTAACTGGACCACAAAGAAGTGCCTCGTCGCATAGGTGTACCAACAAGTGAACACTTATGTCAAAGAATGCTGGGGGAAAGTACTTCTCCAATACACAAATCGCTTCGTTCACAGCCAATTTTGCGGCCACTATGTGTTCTCGATTCACTACCTTCTCACACAAGAGGGAGAAGGTAATACTAATTTGCATAATAGCCCTACGCAAATCCTTGTGCTTGGAGAAACAGTGCTTAAACAATAGAGGAACCAATTGCATGATCACATGCCAATCGTGGGACTTACAATTATGTAAATCATGAGTAGCATAATTCACAATCCTTTGCAAGTTGGACGAAAAAGTAGATGGGCCCTTCAAATTATATATTGTGTCTAGAAGCACCTTCCTTTCCTCACTCGTCAAAGTAAACGCACCAGGGGGAATTATTGTCCTTCCCCTACTATCTTCTTTCAACCATAGTTGTGGTTTAAGTTTTAACGTTTTAAGGTCTTTTCGTGCATTTTCTCCATCCTTCGAATGACTCCCCCCAAGGCAAGTACCCACAATATGTTCAGCGAAGTTCTTCTCTGCATGCATCACATCCAATACATGGCGCACCGGGTTTTTCTTCCAATAAGGCAAGTCAAATAAAATTGACCTCCGAGACCATGCCTTTCTTATCTCAGTTTCATTCCCAGTTGGGGTCTTCTTATGCTTGACATTCTTAAATTTGGGATTCTTACCTGGCATATTTGGGCCACATTGAGAAGATTTACTTTCAATTTCTGAACCCGAAAGTTGTCTCGGCGGTAGCCTATGTTCAACTCCGCCCAATAAAAAATTGGAAGCTTTCTCAAATCTGAAACTATGAGCTGGGGGTAAAAACCTCCTGTGGCAATGGTATACATTTTTTAAGCTGGAGGATAGACGAAGAGATTCAGTCTCCTCTCCACAAATAGGACACCCCAAATAACCATGTACTACACATCCGGATAATGTCCCATAAGCTGGAAAATCATGAATTGCCCACATCAACATAGCTTTCAGTGTAAACTCTTCTTTTCTAAAAGAGTCAAATGATTGCACACCATCTTCCAACAACTCATTTAATTCTTCTACCAAAGGAGCCAGGTAGATATCAATGTCTTCACTTGGTGCCTTTGGCCCAGGTATCAATAAAGCCATCATCGAAAATTCAGGTCTCATACACTGTGAAGGAGGGAGGTTGAGTGGGGCTAGGATCACTGGCCATACACTCTGATTGGTGCTTAGATTTCCAAATGGATTGAAACCATCTGTTGATATAGCCAAACGAATGTTGCGTTGTTCTCGAGCAAAATCGGGATACTCATAATTCATCCTCCGCCAGGCAGTAGAATCAATAGGATGACGCATGATATTACCTCCTACTTCTGCCCTAGCATGCCAAGTCATTGCCTCTGCAATCCATGGTACTGTGAAAAATCGCTTTAATCTAGGCCCAACGGGAAAATATTTCAATACTTTTTGAGGCACTTTTGAGCTTGTGCCTTCCTTACTAGTAGATTGGACATATCTAGGTTCATCGCATACCGGACAACGATCGAGATTTTCATACTCCTTTCGGTATAGTATGCAGTCATACACACAAGCATGAATCGATTTGTACTTCATTCCCAAACCTTTCAAACTGTTCTTCATAACATGATAGCTATTTGGAAGTGTATTCACCTTAGGTAATAAGCCCTTCACCCATTTCAGAATTCCCGTCACGCTATTGCCAGACAAACCGTACTGCGTCTTCAAACTTTGCAAACCAACCATGGCATGTAAAGTTGTTTGATCTTTCTCACAGCCAGAGTATAACGGTTGGGTCGCCTTAAATTTTAAACTTTGGTAGTCATCGTCAAGTTTTATCGTGTTATCTTCACGAGCACTTGAATCTTCTACATCATCAGTAACCTCATTCTCCTCAGCTTCATAAACTCCGTACGCATCATTAACTAAATCCTCTAACATATTATGATCTACGTCGTCCCCTTCTTCATCTATTCTACTTGTTGAAGGATGTTGTGAAGGTTGGTCAGGGACAAAAGGAACTTTCAATTCACCGTGAAAACTCCAAAATCGATAACTATCTTGCATACCCGATCTTAACAAATGTAGTTCAACTGTTTTCCACTCAAACACCTTACCATTCTTACACCTAGCACACGGACACGGAAACTCTTCATCATTACGACATCTCTTTGCATATTTCACAAATTCGTTAGCACCTCTGCGAAACACATCCCCCATTCTATTAGTCTCACCCATCCACTCTTTGTATTTCGGATATCCCATCACAGCTACCACAACTAAACACCTATTAAAAGTAAACAAAACTTAGATTTATAGTATGTTTTTTTTAATTATCCCATCATTTAATTATCCTATTAAAGGGTATGTGGTCCTATCCCATTCAAGAATGCATTTTTCTGTAATATACTTAACAGCTCATGCACATTGTTACGATTTGGAAAAAAATTCGACAGCATATCCCCTTAGTTCTCCAAGTACACGACGTAGATTGGCAGGTGTGAGTGTTATTTCAATTGGTCAATTAAAATAACAGTCACACTTGTCAATCTAGTATGTACCCAGAGAACATTAAGATACGACTGCAGAACTTCCTCCAAAAGTAACAACTTTAAGCCAATAAGAATATTATACAAAAATTATACAGTCTCAAACTGTCCAAACGGGACAATTCGAGAGATCTCATTACAGGGGTAATGACTCTCGAACGGGTCTAAGGGTTATTGAATGCGTACGCATAAGAACTAGAATGCTAGTATCTATGCGCACTATATTTAATTTCAAGTATGTTTCATATAATGGGTTAATTCAAATACACAAATAAATTCATGGGATAATTCAAATACAAAAATAAATTCATGGGATAATTCAAATACAAAAAGAAATTCATGTATTGACCACATACACACACACACACACACTATCTAAGCTGTTCTATAGGTATAAAAACAATTATTATCCAATTATTATCCAACTATTATCAATTATTTATTTTGAATGTAAATAATATTCAAAACCCCACCCACCCCCGCCCCCACCCCCACCCCGTCAGATTAATTCAAGACATAAGACCCTAAAGGGAATCCAAATTATTTCTTGGACGTGAATTCCTCCAAATTATGATCTCATACCTATTCACACAATGATGGGGGAGGGGGTGGTGGAGGGGGGCAGGGGGTGGGGTGGGGTGTGTGTGTGTCCGTAGGTGCGTAGGTGTGCGTGTGTGTGTGGCGTAGGTGTGCGTGTGTGTGGCGTAGGTGTGCGTGTGTGCGTAGGGGCGTAGGTGTGCGTGTGTGTGTGGCGTAGGTGTGCGTGTGTGCGTAGGTGTGCCCACCCCACCCCACCCCCTCCCCCCCTCCACTACCCCCTCCCCCACCCTGCCCCATCCCGCCCCACCCCCACCACACACCACCACACACACACACACACCCACCCCACCCCACCCCACCCCCTCCCCCTGCCCCCCTCCACCACCCCCTCCCCCACCACACACCACCACACACACACACACACACACCACTCTACCCCACCCCCTGTCCCCCTCCACCACCCCCTCCCCCAAAACACACCCACCCCACCCCACCCCACCCCCTCCCCCTGCCCCCCTCCACCACCCCCTCCCCCACCACACACCACCACCACACACACACACACCACTCTACCCCACCCCCTGCCCCCCTCCACCACCCCCTCCCCCCCTCCCCCAAAACACACCACCACACACACACACACACACTGCACCCCACCCCACCCCCTGCCCCCTCCACCGCCCCCTCCCCCACCCTGCCCCACCCCGCCCCACCCCCTGCCCCCCTCCACCACCCACTCCCCCACCCTGCCCCATCCCGCCCCACCCCCCACACACGCACACACATACACACACACACATATATATACACATACACACATAAATATACAAACAAATATATATATAAATGGAAGAGAGAGAGAGAGAGAGAAATTGGACCTGAGAGAGAGAGAGAGAGAGAGAGAGAGAGAGAGAGAGAGAGAGAGAGAGCAGCGTCGAGTCGAGAGAGAGAGAGAGAGAGGGAGGGAACGGTGGGAGGGAAAAAAGAAGGGGGAAAGTCATTTTGCTGGAAAAGTTGTCACGGTCGTGTCAAGGTCTTTGACCGTGACACGAATTGTCACGGTCATTGACCGTGACACGACCGTGACAAATTTAATTGTCACGGGCTTGTCACGGTCAATGACCGTGACAATTCGTTGCCACGGTCGTGTCAAGGTCAATGACCGTGACATAAAACGTGTGTTTTTTTGTCACGGTCGATGACCTTGACAAGGCTGGCCGGCTGAAAGGTGACAATTTGCCCATTTTGGTGTAGTGATATTTATAAATGTGTATATTTATTTCATTTCAGTCACAGTACCCGACAACTTATTCGAGTTTATTTTTGTGGTATATTCAGTTGTAAATATTTATTCCATTTTATTCTAGCATTTCATTTCTCATAGTTCTTGTATGTATCTTTCTTTTTATTTATTAGTAGTTTTATAGTGTTTGTTTGTTGTCTGTTGCATATTTTATTAAATTTTAACATCTCGTTTATATGATATTGGGTAGTTAGTCCTATATTATATAGTATCGACAGTTGATGCTAAGACTGGGCCATCTGAAACTCCTGACTTAACGTAGTATAGGGATGGCCACCCGTTATTATCTTGAGCGGGGTGTTACAGAAATATTATTAAAAAAACATGGGTAATAATTTTGACATGACTTCGTTTTAGACAATTATGACATAAACAATAATTATGTGCCGATTTTGAAAATATTTTGAGTTTTTTTCTTTATCTTAAAAATGTTTTGAGTTAAAAAAATACCAATAGAAAATATTAAGCATACCTACGGGAGCTATGGATAGTAGAGGATCGAGGGGCGAGTATATAGATATGTAAATCCTCGAGAGTTCTTTTCACAGTGACATCAACACAGGTACACCCTAGTGTGTGTGTGTGTGTGTGTATATATATACATATATTAAATGTGAAGGACCGAGACTGTTTGGAGAGAGTCCCGATTTAAATGGACTTGGGTTTAGAGTATTTATGGGGTCGTGAGTTACCCCAGTTGTGTCACACCCCAAACCCAATATCCATACTAATCATTTGTTATTAGAATAATTGGATCATAATCTCAAGCCCATTGGAAATTTAATTCATTTATATATATTTTTCTGCATATTGAACATAATATTGTTCTTGTGCCATAACGAAGTCAACATCATAGTCATAATTAGAGATTATACCATACTACGATTAACTATGATCAACTCAATCCATACTAAATCAATATATACAATGTGTGAGTATATCAAAATCTTCAGTGTGACAACGATAAAATATCCATATTTAATCCCCAGGTCTTCTAACGGTGAAACTCTCAAAGTTACCGGTCATATATTATCCTAGCTGGCAGCGTACAAACCTGAAATTGTTAAAATATAAAACCATAATCATTAAGCTTAGTGAGGTACTCCTTCCCTGCAATAGAATAAAAATTCTATATCGAATATGTGAATATAAAATCCGAACAATCCTGCCCATTGGCAATAACAAATCATGGATCATAAGATCCAAATAATTCTGCCCGTTGGCAATAACAAATCCTGGATCATAAGATCCAAATAATTCTTCCCATTGGCAATAACAAATCCTGGATATTTGAATATCTAAACAAATCCTGAATACCTAAGTATTCAAACCAATCCTGGATCATGAGACCCAAACAAATCCTGGATATTTTAATATCCAAACAAATCCTGAATATCGAAGTATTGAAACCAATCCTGGATCATGAGACCCAAACAAATCATGGATTTTTTAATAACCAAACAAATCCTGAATACCAAAGTATTCAAACAAATCCGCTCTTAGAGCTATATTCATATTTATATATGAAACAAATCATAAGTACACTCACCTTGACAGTTTAACTGACTTTTCCCTTGCCTATATTCGGTACTTGTTCAATCATCTCTTCTGAAGACATGTGTGCTCGCGTTCAAATGATCAAATTATATATAAAACCCTTTTAACACAAACAAACCCTAAACATGCAGTAGTATGTGATTTGAATAAATTGATAATCTACGCAAGAACATTCAAACACATGCAATTAAGGAAAAATCCCCCACAGGGGCAAAACGATTTATTTTCACTATAATTTGTAAGAAAACGGCTTACAATCGGATTACAATGAAAATACAAGTTGACTAAGAATTACCCTCAGGTATCGGATTCTGTAGTCGTGATTGGAATTATCCCTTTCCAGTAGGGCTGCAATGGAGAAGAAGAATTGTCTCCTCCACAAGGGTTGAACTGCAAAACTGCGTTCCTGGGTTACCAAAAGGATTCACAAATGTATGGATTTTGTGTGAATCAAAATACCTAGAGTATTGGTACTCAATAGGTGAAGACTTGGGGCTTTCTCTACTCTGAAAATCGTGTATAGAAGTCTTGGAAAAACCACTTCCCGTTGTGGGATTATATAGGAGAACTTGAGCCCTAAATTTCGAAACATGATCTGAAAACGATCTGTTTCAAATTATCCTCATCGGATCGGTCCGGTCTCTTTAGGCGGATCGGTCCGGCGACATCGGATCGGTTCCTTTTTTGAAGGCAGATCAATCCGGTTGGCATCGGATCGGTTCGGTTTTTTAAGCTTCATCGGTTCGCTATGGATCCGGGGTACACTGGCCTCACCTCAGCAGGTAGATCGGTCCGGTCTCTTTAGGCGGATCGGCCTGGAGGAATCGGATCGGTTCTTTTATCTGGACCGGATCGTTCCGGTTTGTTCCCTGATTCCTTTTCTGCCTTTGATATTCGGATTCCGTTGATGAGCGTATGATTCTGAAATTTTCTCAATGGTGTAACGGCGTACGACATATAAAATGCTCATGGACAAAAATGTCCTTACAAATCTCCCCCTATGTCTATGCCGGTACATACATAAAAACAAACATCCGAATTATCAATCATAAAAACTTGCCTATACAAATCTACCCTTCCATGAACCCAAAACTGAAAGAGTATAAGTGAATAAGACTGCATCATTTGATCTTCAAATCTTCAGGAATCTCAACGCTTTTCTCATCAGGGTGTGCAATACAATGATAATCCATGTAGTACCTACACACATGAGAAAAAGCAAAATACCACGTGACATATCGAGTTTGAAGTGGGATAAACGTATATACCAATTTATGAACAAACTCAATCTTTCAAATCTCCCCCATAATAAGATAATTCATTCTCCCCCTTTTTATGATGTCCCCAAATAGACAAATGAGAGGAACAAATCAAATAATCACGAGCGGGGTGACACTAGGATAAAACTACAATATGAATGAACACAAAGCAACCAAGTCGATGATAGCGTAAATGAAGTGGTGTGATCAAATTCGATAGGAAAATCAATGCATACAAACATGACATATGTGCACGATAAATATTGGATATTCCTAGCGAATTAACTCAAATGCTTCCTTTGGTGTAAAATAATGACAATATAAGATATTGACTCAATCAAATCAACAAATCAAAGCTCAAAATGATTTTCACACCAATAACGTCCAAAATGATTTTATGCTTTTTCAGGACTTTCAAGGAAGTGCAAACCCGTTTATATTCTCCAACCAAACTCCCTCGGATATTATTTTGAATAGAGGCATTCTAAATTCTCAAACTGTGGAGAATTGATGGTGAAACCTAAGTGGCCCATATTTGGCATGAATTGCTTTTTATTGCCTATAAATTTTTTCGGGCTCTTTTAACCTCTTTGGACCTCGGATATTAAAATTCCTCCATTTTTTAGGTCCTTTTTAATGGTGGCTTTTGCGCAAAGGATAGATGATTACCTTTCGCAGCCCCTCCCCATTATACAAAAACACACAGTCTCACCAAAACGGTTTTTTTTACATGCATTCCAATCTTGTCAAGTTTTATCGCATATTGTACATTGTATAGACAGAATTGAGATGGAAACACTCAAGCCAATATGAGATAGACAAGTGCAATAAGCAAATATAGTCGTGCATGTGTGCAATAAAGGATATAGGAGTCAAACATGTAGGAAGATATCACTAATTACATCTCAAAGACTCCAACCAATGTAAAGCACATGGATGAAATGATGTAGCCTCTCAAATCTCTATCAAACAGTCACATAGATATATGGAATGAAGTTGTGACTTGGCTATCTTAAATGCTCATCCATAAAAGGTGCTTAAAAGTACAAAAATCTTTTTGGTCTTTTTCAAAAATTTTATCAAAATAAAATCTTTTTGTGTTTTTCTTAAATAAAATAAAGAAAATCTTTTTTGTATTTTTTTCAAAAGAAATATAAAAAGCAAAAAGAATAAACAAAGCTGTACAACTAAGCAATGGTACATATAAAACAGACTAGCAATAGGAAGCATATGATATGAACATGAAGTAGCATCCTATTCTAGACATATACCAACCCCTCAGTCAACTGTGCAAATCCTCAAAGACTTCCTAAGACTCTCAAATCTAAGGGCATCTAATGGTTTCGTGAAAATATCAGCTAACTAACGGTCGGTGGGAACAAAACTCAGGAATACAGTGTTCTCCTCAACTAACTGACGAATAAAGTGCTCACGTATCCTGATGTGTTTTGTGCGCGAATGCTAGACGGGATTACGAGATATGTGTATCGCGCTCGTGTTATCACAAGAAATGATCATGGTGTCTTGTGAAATCCCATAATCCTCCAACATTTGCTTCATCCACAAGAGTTGTGTGCAACAACTCCCGGCGGCAATGTACTCAGCCTCCGCAGTGGACAAAGAGATAGAATTTTTCTTCTTGCTCAGCCAGGAGACAAGAGCAGAACCAAAATAGAAACACCCACCAGAAGTGCTCCTACAACCATCTACATCCCCAGCCCAATCGGCATCCGAATAGGCGGACAAACGGTCATCGTTATCAAAGGAATACCAAATACCGTATGATAGAGTCCCACTCACGTATTTAATAATACGTTTTAGAACAAGTAAATGTGACTCTTTCGGGGACGCCTGATATCGCGCACAGACTCCAACACTAAAGGCGATGTCGGGACGACTGGCAGTCAAGTAGAGAAGACTACCTATCATACTCCGATATAAGGTTTGCTCTACGTCCTTGCCTGAAGTGTCCTTACTAAGCTTGGTAGTGGTACTCATAGGAGTACGTGCATGCTTAGCGGAGTCTAAACCAAATTTCTTCACTAGGTCTCTAGCATACTTGGATTGGGAGATGAACATCCCATCCTCTAGCTGACGAACCTGGAGACCAAGGAAGAATGTAAGCTCACCAACCATGCTCATTTCAAACTCACTTTTCATCTCATCCTCAAAGTGGTGAGCATGCTGGGAGCATGTGGATCCAAAGACTATGTCGTCCACATAGACCTGGGCAACCAAATAGCACCGTCATCTCTCCTGACGAACGTCATATCTACTCCCCCTCTCTTGAAGCCTCGAGCTAAGAGATAGGAAGTAAGCCTCTCGTACCAAGCACGGGGTGCTTGCTTCAAACCATACAAGGCTTTCCTCAGATAGTAGACGTGCTCAGGGTGCTGAGGGTCTTCAAATCCTTTTGGTTGTTCCACATAAACCTCCTCCTGTAGAATGCCATTCAGAAAGGCACTCTTGACATCCATCTGATACACCTTGAAGCGCAGATGACATGCGATGGCGAGCAGAAGACGTACGGACTCAAGCCTCGCAACAGGAGCAAATGTCTCCCCAAAGTCTACACCCTCTATCTGTGTGTAGCCTTGAGCGACCAACCTAGCCTTATTACGGATTATGGTACCATTTTCATCCATTTTGTTCTTAAAAATCCACCGAGTACCTATTACATTAATCTCACTAGGTCGGGGGACAAGTTCCCAGACATCATTCTTTTTAAACTGAAACAACTCATCCTGCATAGCAGATATCCAGTGTTCATCCTTGAGTGCTTCTTTATGGTTCTTGGGCTCGACTTTGGACGTGTAGCAAAGATGGCTAACAATGTTCTCTAGCTGAGCACGAGTCCTGACCCCTAGAGTGGGATCGCCAACAATGGCAGATGGGTCATGACTCTTGCGAACCCAAGCAGGTGTGTCCCCTAATACAGGAGTAGGGTCCACAGAGTGTGAGAGAGGAACAGGTAAATCACTGTCAGAACAGTTCTCATCCTCACACTGAAGGTTAGGATCAATAACCGTAGGAGGTTCGTCATCTTGCACGGTAACGTTTATTGATTCCATAACCCTAGAGCTCTTCAGGTTAAAAACCCGGTATGCTCTGCTATTTGATGAATATCCTAGAAATATTCCCTCGTCGCTCCGGGAGTCGAACTTTCCTAATTGCTCTCTATCCCGTAGGATGTAGCATTTACTCCCAAAACACGGAAATATTCCAGGTTGGGCTTCTTGCCAGTCCACAACTCATAAGGAGTGTGAAGTGTGTGTGGACGCAGATACACCCTATTCACCGTGTGGCATGCAGTAGACACTGCCTCTGCCCAAAATCTCCTAGAAACTTTACGACCTAGAAGCATAGATCTAGCCATCTCTAGGATCGTTCTATTTTTTCTCTCAACAATCCCATTTTGCTGAGGAGTTCTCACAGCAGAAAACTCATGTTCGATCCCGAGGCTATCACAGTAAAGGTCTACCTTTGCTTTTGTGAATTTCGTGTCGTTGTCACTACGTATTCTGTTAATAGTGACACCGTTTTGATTTTGCAGGACACGACACTTGGTCATTAAAAATTCTACAGCATCGGATTTCTCTCACAAAAAACCTACAATGGAGTACCTGGAGAAATCATCTACCATCACGAGGATGTACCTCTTACCACCTAGACTCTCAGTACGTGTGGGACCCATAAGAACCATGTGAATCAACTCAAGAACACGAGAGGTGGTAATGGAATGTAACTTCCTATGGGGACTATGAATTTTTTTTCCCAACTGACAGGGTCCGAAACGATCGAAGTTGACTTTCCAAGAGATGGTAAGCCACGTACTAGGTCATTTTTAGCTAAGCGGTTGAGATCTCTAAAGTTCACATGACCTAGACGTTGATGCCACAGATCCATAGGAGTAATCGTGGCGCTGTTGCAGACAAGTGAGGACGTGGGCTCAGTCCCATAGAAATTATCCTCGGTCCTCACCCCTTGCATCAAAAGTTTATCGGCTTGATTATAGACTTTACACGCGTCCCGGTCAAAATTTACTGCAAAGTCAGTGTCGCACAGCTGGCTAATGCTGAGAAGGTTTGCTTTCAAACCTTTGACATACAAAACATTTTCTAGCTTAGGAAACCTAGGTAACTCGACAGTACCACGTCCTATAATGCTAGACTTGCTCCCATCTTCAAAGGTGACTCTGCCATCCTGATAGTCCTCAAGAGTCATGAAAAATGAGGCATCACCTGTCATGTGTCTGGAGCACCCACTATCAAAATACCACTGTCAGGTATTATGTACTTTGAGAGCAACATGAACAACAAAGGCCTTTTTATCTTTCTTAGGCACCCAAGCAGAGATGACCTTTTGTTTGCCTTTGTTGTTGTTGATTTTAGCTGGAATGTGAGAAGCACTCACTAACGGCGAAGACATCCGTCGGAATTCTTTCATCAAACTCTGAGTCGTGGCAGCTAAGAACTCAACTCGCTCTCTCAGACTAGAAAATTTATCAGTATGACGTGGTGGAGCAGTAGTACGTCGTGTTCGACCCATACTATAGCAAGATTCCCTAAGGTGGCCTTTTCTTTTGCAATAAGTACAAAAGAGCACAGTCAAAGGCGGACCTTGGTTTGCTTTTCTTGGTCGAACTCTCCTTCGAGGTTTTTGACGGTGACCATAAGGAGTTATAGTAAACTCAGGAACTGGTCCAGGTGCAATTTGCGACGTGGAGGGACCATCATAACCAATTCCTTGACGATCACCAAAACCTAAAGCGGGGCCGAGGAGCATCTTTCCCATCTTCCCAGATCTGTCCTCGATTTGTACCTTGACTTCCCGTGCTTTCTCAAGATCATGAGTCAGCTGGGCAACAAGGGCTTCAAGTTTCTTCCGAGTCTCCACGGAGGAATGGAGCTGACTCGTAAGACTAGCTACTTGCTTAATCAAGTCCCCTCTCTCTTTCTCTAAAACACTCTCTCTCTCTCTAAACAAATTCTCATTCTCAACACATGTAGAATCTCTCTCTCTCAGGGCGGTGCAGGTGGATAACTCTCTTTCTTTCACTTTCTTTAAATCTTCCTCTAAGCAGGTGATCTTAAGAACTAATGCTTTATTACGCTTTTTAGTTTTAAAAGACTCAGAATATAACTCAGTGTAGGCGCGTTGTATATCACTCTCGCTCTCACTTGTGTCATCCTCCCCCTCACTCACATCGATCTCACTGTCGAGGTGTCCCAGTGAAGCATCATCCTCAACATCGTGAGGAGAACTAGGAGTGCTCACTTGGCTGGCCATGAATGCGGTGAAGTTACACTCATGCGGTGACTCATCTCCTGAATCCACCGTCTCGACCTCACTGTCGTCACTAAGGGTAGCATTAAGGACAGCTTTCCCTTTCTCTCTATTCAGACGATTGGCACACTCAAAGGCTCTATGACCCCTACCATCGCACTCAAAACATCTCTCACTTTCTTTCAGAGGAGGATTTTTGGAATCTTTTTCATTTTTCTTTTCAAACTTATTTTTCTCACATTTCTTTTTATCTTTAAAATTGCCATTTTTCTTAAATTTGAGAATTCTCTTGAAATTTTTTGCGAAAAGAGCCAAATCATCCAAGTCAAAATCTCACTCAGAATCTGACGTGTCAGTCTCTCTCTTTCTAGATGACTCTACCCTCTTTCTAGCTGACCCCTCGCTCCTTCTCTCTTGGGCTTTAAAAGAAATTCCCTTATCTTTAGATTTAGCATTTTTAGGGAACATATCAATTTCATAAGTTTGCAAATCTCCTACAAGTTCTTCCAATTTTAGCGTATTTAAATTACCCATAGAATTTAGCACAGTGACTTTAGGGATAAAACGCTTAGGCAAAGAACGAAGAATCTTTTTAACAACTCTAGCATTCGGAATATGTTCACCAAGATTAAAACTAGTATTCACAATGTCAGAAAGTCTAGCATAAAATTCATCAAAGCATTCAGAATCATGCATGGTGATTGTTTCAAATTGAGTTGTCAAGTTTTGCAACTTAGACTCTTTCACAGCATTAGTTCCTTCATGGGTGAGTTGTAAAACATCCCATGCCTCTTTTGACGTGGTACACGTCATTATGTGTTTGAACTCATCAGGTGTGACAGACCCATAAATAACACTTAGACCCTTAGAATTAAAAGATGACCATTTAAATTCTTCATCAGTCCAAGAAGTGTCAGGTTTCAAGTTGGTCACATTATCAATAGTCACGGTGGGAGGAGTCCACCCTCGTTCAACCAAAATCCAGACACGTTCATCAATGGCTTTTAAAGCCGACCTCATACGGGCTTTCCAATAAGCATAATTTGTCCCGTCAAAAACAGGCATTTTATAATATGACTTCTCCATTTGAACACGCACTTTTTCAAAAATCAATTTTTAAGAAAATTGATATTTAAGAAAAATTTTGCGGGAAAAGGAATACGCGATTGATTAGCGTAACCCGCTCTGATACCAATTTGAAGACGTGTGTGCTCGCGTTCAAATGATCAAATTATATATAAAACCCTTTTAATACAAACAAACCCTAAACATGCAGTAGTATGTGATTTGAATAAATTGATAATCTACGCAAGAACATTCAAACACATGCAATTAAGGAAAAATCCCCCACAGGGGCAAAACCATTTATTTTCACTATAATTTGTAAGAAAACGGCTTACAATCGGATTACAATGAAAATTCAAGTTGACTAAGAATTACCCTCAGGTATCGAATTCTGTACTCGCGGCTGGAATTATCCCTTTCCAGTAGGGCTGCAATGGAGAAGAAGAACAGTCTTCTCCATAAGGGTTGAACTGCAAAACTGCGTTCCTGGGTTACCAAAAGGATTCACAAATGTATGGATTTTGTGTGAATCAAAATACCTAGAGTATTGGTACTCAATAGGTGAAGACTTGGGGCTTTCTCTACTCTGAAAATTGTGTATAGAAGTCTTGGAAAAACCACTTCCCGTAGTGGGATTAAATAGGAGAACTTGAGCCCTAAATTTCGGAACATGATCTGAACACGATCTGTTTGAAATTATCCTCGTCGGATCGGTTCGGTCTCTTTAGGAGGATCGTTCCGGTGACATCGGATCGGTTCCTTTTTTGAACGCGGATCAATCCGGTTGGCATCGGATCGGTTCGATTTTTTAAGCTTCATTGGTTCGCTATGGATCTGGGGTACACTGGCCTCACCTCAGCAGGCGGATCGGTCCGGTCTCTTTAGGCGGATCGGCCCGGAGGAACCGGATCGGTTCTTTTATCTGGACTGGATCGGTCCGGTCTGTTCCCTGATTCCTTTTCTCCCTTTGATATTCGGATTCCGTTGATGAGGGTATGATTCTGAAATTTTCTCAATGGTGTAACGGCGTACGACATATAAAATGCTCATGGAAAAAAATGTCCTTACATCTTCTTCCCTTCCTATCATTCTTACAATATTAGTATCATCATAATAATATTAATAGTCCAAAGAATAACTTCAATCATAACTCAATTCATAAGCATCATATTATTCAATTCAAATCATTCATTATAAATAAAGTCCCATCTAGACTCAGGTTCTGATATCTAAAATATTCAAATTACAGCCCAAATCTACTTTAATTATTCTTGATAATAAAATCCTTATCATATAATGTTCCCAACACAAAATACGGCACATCATTCTGAATTTCCTAGAGCAAGATATGCCTATTTCTTTTCCACATAGCAAATTTGCCCTATAGGCTCTTTTATCGTTCATTCAATTTCCAGGAATTTTCATAATTTTTTTACATCATAAATTTCTATGATATTTTATCTAATATCAGTAAACATATATAAAAATATAGAATTAAAGTTTCATAATTTTTAAGGTTCATTTGCTATGTCAAGCAAAACATCGAACACATGGTGGGCTTACTTTCACCCTTAGGGAAGATTTCATATCCGAACTTCAAACTCTCACCAAAGACTCATTTCTTGGTATTTTCCCATGATTTTTGGATATGTCATACATATCTGAGTCCAGGTTAATATCCAATTAGAATCAATCAATTCCAGTAAGTATACAAAAATATATGGAAGTTTGAATAAACAAGGTTCCTAAACAAAATAATTTCAAGGGTGTAGACATTCAAGTTTACTTAAACTTGCATCTATCCA
This sequence comes from Sambucus nigra, assembly GCA_949130495.1. Taxonomy (NCBI): domain Eukaryota; kingdom Viridiplantae; phylum Streptophyta; class Magnoliopsida; order Dipsacales; family Adoxaceae; genus Sambucus; species Sambucus nigra. Next base: position 551,826,675 of record OX422207.1, read on the forward strand.
TAAGTACACATCAAGACATGGAAATTCAGTAAACAAATGATTATTTAAATCATTTAAATAAGTAATACAAAAAAATAAACAAGATTTAGGGATGGAAATACCTTAGGGACTTTTACGTAATTTCTCTATGAATTTTTCTTCAATTTCTCCTCACACTTTCTTCATAAACTTCAAAACTCTCTTTCCTTAGGTTAAAACTCTTCCATGGCTGAAATACGCTGAAGTAAGAGCTTAATTCAAGGGTTTTAAGTATCCATAAGGCCACCCCCTCTTGTTCCAATCAAAATATAACATGTGGCATTACATAAAACAAGATATCATTTAAGGCTAAATGACCACTTTACCCCCTGTTCGTAAAAAGACAATATCTTCCCACTCGGATGTCCGTTCGATGAACCATTTATTTTGTTATAAACCTAACTCCTATATCTACAAATATCTAGTTTACACTTCAAGTTCATTGTTACATCATAAAGGTCAAAACTAGCCTCCAACAGGAACATTCCTACCGAAAACTTTAAAATTTCACATTTGTAACTAATTCGATATTTCAAGATTTATGAAGGTGGGATTAAACTAAACATAATTAATTAACATTATATATACACTAATAACATATTATTCATATCACATAATCTAATCATGATTTAAACAAGATATATCGTAATTATATTTGGGTTTTCACAAGTTGGCTATAGTTATGAGATAGATATATGGTTTTGTTTGTTGGACGTGGTTGTATATATTCATAAATTAATAATTGTAGAATATTACGTGATGTTTGGGGCCGTGAGAGTGTCCGATGGATTATATTTTCTATAGTAATAAATATACTTTGTTATATTCGGGGTTGTGAGGTCTGGTTAGTTAAAATGAAGTTAATGATATAAAAAATAAAGAAATAGATCATCTGTGTTTAAACACGATAACTGATAAGGTTGTTTGACTGGAGTAGAAATGAAATATAAAGTGATGTAGAAAATATAATTTAAATGATGTAATTAATAGAACATGAAAATGAAAAGTGGATAAAAAGGCTTTTAATAACATTTTGAGTTGAAGATTATGTGATAGTTTGTATCAGTTGTTAAACTGATAGTTGTTGAGACGCACCTCTTAAAGAAATGTTATTAACAGTAGATAATTGTGAATGATCTGATATTATTGGGATAGTTTTTAAACTGTGTAATTATCTGGATGTTCCTTTATACTTTTGATAGTATATGAGACATTGTTAGCCCAATTATTATTTAAATATTCAATTATGTTATATTATCCAATGAACATTAATAAATATTCCAAGTTTAAAAGTTATTGTTATATAAAAGACTCTATTGTGGTATATATTTCAATTGATACTTCTGGATGGGTTATGTTACCCTATTCGAGAAATGTAGTTAGTATTCTTACAGTGGATCGTGACCTGTTGGATTGATTAATATCATAGGTTAGGCATGAAATTTTAGGAGCAGATTGGATCTTGGAGACAAGATGGATTTTGGATGCTTATTTTATGTTTCGCGTAGTTTCCTTTCTGTCGTGTATTTCATATGAGACAATATTTAGATTGATGAGTCGCTAGTGACTCCACAGTTGTACTTGAGATATTATTTTGAGACGTGTGTCTTTTATTGGATTTTTGGAGGATGTTTTAGTTGGACTTTATATTTGAAATTCTTTGTATTGTTATCTCATGTATCTTATATTGTTGAACAAAAGGTTTTAAATGTCCCCTATTTTTGTCACATGCTAAGAATGATATTTTAAATTATAGCAATTTGAATATTCTAATATTTAGACTTGGTCAACCTTGATATTAGAATATGTGAGTTTTGCATATGTACTCTCGTGAAGAGCTATCAAAGCTCATATAGTTCAGATGTGGGATTTAAATAGGGTTTACATCGTTTTGGAAACTGTAATGCTCTCGGGCTTGATTAAATTGGTGTTAAAGCATACACTGAGAAGAGTAAATAAGGGATCCTTTAGATGCAAAATGGGTGTAAATGAAAAATCTAAACTAGTTAACTCCAAGGTTTGCTTGATCATTTACTAGTTTAGGTAATTGAACTTTGTATATTTGTTTCAAAACCTAATTAGTTTTTGAGATTGAAACTCTAGTCCAACTCCATCCTTAAAATCAACTTACCTTGAAGACCATGCCACATCAATCCAATCAAGGGTAAAGACGTAAAATGAGCCAATAAACTTAAATCACACACACTACACATTTTACACATTTTTACGTCATGATTAAGCATAATTAATATTTCATTATCCATGTAATCGTGTGCTAAAAATTGTCTAAAAATATATTTAGGTAAAAATTAGGCTAAAATGATTTCTCATATATGTTCTTGATTTTTCCTAATTTTTCCTGATTTTTCCTGAATTTTAAAATTGATTTTTAATAACATATAATTGGTTTAATTAACATTTTAATAAAACGAACACTCGTGTTTTTGTTCTCTCTCATAAAATTGGAGGGTGATCTGAAACCACTGATAAACATGTTTGATCCAACAGTGGAGATGTTGATTCGAGTGAAGAAAAAACTGTTCAATCAAACAATATTATGGACCGAATTGTTCAATGTCAGTTAGCTTACGTTGTATGCTTAAGCCTCAACCATTATATTAGGATGGTTTAATCTTATCTATTCATTTTGAACATCTCACATGTTTTCACGTACTTCCACTAGCATCAGTAAATACCAACAGTCTCTCGTCATTTGTAGTCTTTAGCTAGTCTAAGAGAAAATAGAGAGGAGAGATAAAAGAGAAAATCAGAGAGAAATATAGAGAAAACCTAATAAAAAAATCATTGAGAATAAACTATGGGGAAGAAGAAATAGTGGATGAGGTAGAAATAAGGGAAGAAAAATTGGGGTTTTGAGAAACTACGTCAATCTTTGTTCACATACCTTCAGAAAAAATAAAACCTCTTTGTTGTATTTTTATTTGTAGTTAGATAAAAAAAATTGGATTTGTAACTTCCCAAGTTTTTTTTAATGAAACTTTGAGAAAATACAAGATCCACACATTTTCTCACATATCACTATTTCATATAAATTAGGTTTTCTATTTTGACCGTTTTTATCTTATACTATTGTTACAAACTGGTTTTACACTTTGCTTGTAAAGGTTCATCTAATCTATTTTGATTTTAACATGGATGATAAACATGGAAACCAAAGCAGGCCCCCACTCTTTGATGGAAACAAGTATCCTTACTAGAAGGTAAGGATACTTTCAACCAAGGCACTATATAAGGATGATTTTTGGGATGTTATTGTTAATGGATATACCCCCACCTAAAAAACTATTTGTGAAGGTACCAAAACACACACGAATAAGAAATTTGTTAGAGAATACACCAAAGAAGAAAAACTTCAGTCACAATACAAATAATAAGGGGAAAATATCATATTTATGGCAATGAATCAAAACTGAATTTAAACAAATATCTTCTTGTACTAAACCTAAACAGGCTTGGGACACGCTTGTCACTTCTCATGAGGGAGGAAAGTGTTCCAAACAAGGTAAAATTACACTCCCAATACAAATATTCAATACAATTATGATGTCTGAATATGAATCTTTTGATGAATTTTACCTTAAACTATTAGACATCTTAAATAACTTAGATTCTAATGTAGTTGAATTTACTAATATTGACATAGTAATGAAAATGATTAGGTCAGTTCTCCCTACATTTTACTATAAGAGATATGCCATTGAAGAAATGGTTGACCCTAACTTGACTTTTGAGTTACTTAATAGTAAACTCAAGACTATAATTGGATTATAAGAAATCATTTAAAACCACTCTAGAGTTAGGAAATCTTATGACTCAACCCCTAGTCTGCACCTCTAAATTTAACTCTCTTGACTTAGACGACACTAAGCTTGATTTGGAAACCTTATATATGAAATATCCATAATTAGCAAACATTTTAAAAATATAGTGAAATTTAGAAACCCTATTGCTGCTAAACATGGTCATTTTAGTAATCAAGGCAACCAAAAACAAAGGCCCCATGAAAGGACCAATGATCACCTAAATAAAAGCCTAAATAAAAGCCTAAATAGGATTTTATTAGAAGTCATGTGCCATAAATGTCATAATTTTGGACATGTTACCAACATATGTAGTTACACAATTAAGTCCACTCATTAGGTCCACTTGATCAAAACCAGGGATGAATCCTTTGAGTCAGATAGTGAGATTTATGTCCCTTCATAAAATAGTTATGCTTGCATGTCCTTTATGCGAAAATTATTGAATCTCGTAATACTTTTCATGACTAATTCTGAATCTATTGCTAGATTGTTTGATAATTGCAATGATATATGTGAGTTTGATTATGGTTATAAAATTTTTAATCATGTTAATGTTATGGACTTATCTATAGACTCTATGACTTGTAAAGTATGTGTGTATCCAAATGGTTCTCTTGAGTGTGTAAGTTCGAATAAGTCATACAGAGAAAAGGAACTTGTAAGCATAACTGATTTACACACTACACTAAGTGATGAAAGTGATAGTGAACTGATTATCAGGTGTTGTGTGCCACTACCTTAAAGAGATGTCTAAATTTTGATAAATTCATTAGGAAATTAACTACTATAATTAAGGTTTTGAACAAACCAGTTCAACCAAATGCCAAAGAGTTAAAACTTTTGAGACTGAGAAATTAAACTTTCAAAAGAAAATTTTGGACTAAAATGACACATTAGGACAAAGATATAAATCTTCTTTGTTAGAAATTTAAGATTCAAAGAAGTATTGTTAAAACATTTCAAGATTTGAATCTGACACAAAACACTTAGATCAAACCGTAAGTGTTGGGAAAATAAACAGTGATAAATTTGGTTTAGGATTTCATGAAAACCAAACTAGTGTTGCTCTAAAACAATCCTATGTTAAGCAACCAAGACCATAAAAATCACTTCGGAATTTCCAAATACTTGGTGTGTGAAAAACACCCAAGACCTTGTTCCTAATGAAAACCAAGTGTGCAAACTCAAAACGAATCCAACCAACAATCAACAAGTAGGATAACAAGAACACATAAGTAACCAAAGCAAAGAAACGACAACAGTATAACGTGGTTCACCCAAACAAGGGTTACATCAACAATGGTAGTATTTCTTCTTTCTTTGATAAATGGAGTAACCACAAGGTTACACACTCACACTCTTTATCTCTCCAAGAAAGTCACTCACAAGCCAAGCACAAGAACTAATTTTAAACAAGAAGCTCTCACTCACTTTTCTCTTTGAAAAACTCACAAAATGTTCACTCCTTCTGAAAAAAATAGCACTGCCCAAAAAACAGGAAATAGGCTTCTATTTATAGATTTTCCTTAAAGTGGCAATTTTGTAAATATCGAGAAAAATCTGTTTATCTCCTAAAACAGACGTGAACCAACGGGAAGCCACCAGAGAGCCAAAATACACCACAAACTCCACCTTGGCAATCTGAATGATCCAACCAAAACCCCGAAATGAAAACCATTGAACCCGCTTGAAGATCACCCCTAAATCTACCAAGCTCAATGCGGATCCACCTAACCGAGGAGCCTCTCCTAGAACTTCAACAAGAAATGAGATTAAGAAGCTTTAGGCAATGCCTAAACTTCTCCGTAGTCACAGGTTTGGTGAGGAAATCTGTTGCATTCTCATCTGTGTGCACCTTCTCAATCAAAACCTCACCAGAATTAACCCAATCTTGAACTCTATGATACCGCACATCAATATGCTTTTGATCGAGCGGTAAAAGTGTGTTCGTGTGAGGACACAAACGTTGTGTGTTTCGCCGCCGCGATGCAAAAAACCTAAACTACAACTACACTTGACAAGCAAGCACAGCGGTAAGTCGGGTATCGTAAGAAATCCACAGGGAGTGATTGAATTTTATATGTTAATTGCTCTAAAACTTCAAGAATAAAAGTGTAAAAGGTGATAGGTTGGAAATAAAGAAAAGGGAAAAATTAAGAAGTTAAGTTTAAACTAGAATTAATAAAACGAGAGATGGGATCGCGTTCCCACCATGGGCTAAACAACTAATAATTAGAATTTAGGTTCGAAAATATTTAACCGAGCATTTTTAGTTAAGTATAAACATCACACAATAAGGAATTTAACCCAAAGTTGCGAGATTAAACATTTAATCAAAAATGGTCACACGCGGATTAAATTCAGATTATCACTATAAACACTGACGTTGCGTGATAAAGAAAGTTAAACGCATAATAATCCAACTTTTATACCCGAGGTTTCAATTAAATGCAATTTTCCCAAAAGCCTAACTTTCGGAGCTCGACACTCATTAATGGCAGAAACGCAATCCCAACTCGTAAAACTACTCACTACACATGATTAAACTAAGTAATACAACTAATTAACAAAGGAAAACAAGAATTAACAAACTACAACTAGCTATCTAAGCAATAAAAGTAACTACAAAGCAAGAAATCAAGTAAATAAGCATTAAACAAAGGAAAGTGACAATGAATAGTAATATACTTACATGAATTGGATGAACCCAAAGAGAAAGGAGGAGAGGGAAGCTCCAACAAAAATCCCTAAAAAATATGATTTCTAACCCTAACTAATGTCTAAAAATGATGTACCAACTTAACACAATTTTTACCTATATATACCCCACCAAAAATCAACTTAAAAGTAGCAATTTACGGACTTTCTGGTGCCAAATCGAATCGATTCGGACTGGCCGAATCGATTCAGACCTACAGGTCGGCAATCTGCAACTTTGTCCTGTTTTACGGAAAATTCCGTCATTTCTTCGTTATAGCTCGGAATGAGGCACGATTGGAAGTTACATTAAGATAACTCAGAGGACTACAACATCCAAGAAGACATTGGGCCAAAAAACCAAAATATGAAATGACTAAAATGCCCTTGAATGTGACCTTGAGTGTGATTTTGCAGTTAAAACCATCCTAAAAATGACATAACTCCCTCATTATATATCAAAGGGCTTCAACTTCCGTGAAGATATCGGGATTCAAACCCGAATGCTGAAATTACTAAAATGCCCCCAAAGCTGCAAAAGTCGACGAAACTTTTTCGAAAAGCGTCCGAACTTCATACTAAGTATCGAAATACCTACAAATGCTCAATTAACCCATGCAAAACATGTTAACATAGAAATTCGAGGTTGTCTGGTTAACGAGCATAAGTATAGGGATTAAGATACGCAAGGGGGCTAATAAGGTGTAGGTTAACGGGTGAAATATGTAATATTTGCATCGTATCACACCCCCTAAATTACACATTGCTAGTCCTTAGCAATGAAATAAGAAACAACAAGAACGATAAGTAAACCAAAAGAAGGACACAAGTACAAAATGGTATGAAAAGGCAATAAAAAGATAAGGCCACTTTCGCGGGCGAACGATTGTATTTAGCATATGCAATAAGCCGTTAAACCCCTAGGTTACCCTAGTGGACGAGTGTTGTCTCGTGAGGGTTTTCAGGGATGGTACCCACAAACATCACATGGTTTCCTCAAAATATGCCCAACCCAACATGCGACAAACTCAACAACAACGAAAAATAGTTCAAACATGTTATTAGCATATTGAACGAATTCAAGCTAAAGTCCGTTGTTATTAACAGGTTGAATGAACCTTATAGAATTGAAACTTTAAAAGTGGGAGGGGGGAGAGCATATGCAAAATATGATTTGGAAAAAACTTAAATAAACCGGATAAACATAAAACAAGCATATATTCAATCCTCACGGGCATTACGCTCATCAAATGAATTCACTCGGAATGGGAGGTAACACACGGAACATACGGGCATAAAGAGTAAATGTAAATGGAAACTAGGCCGCACGCATGTCACTAATGAAGAACGCTATATATAAAATGAAAAACTGTAATCTCAATGAAAGATACCGCTCATCAAAAGAGGCAAAATGAATTTTCAGAGATTATCAAAACTATTATGACTTTTAAATTAAATGCGCCCTAAGATCACATAGGACTTTATAGGGTTGTAATGTAGGATAGGATACGGTACGAAATGAAGGATATGTATGTACGGATTCAAAGTGTTCGTAATGAAAACTCGGGATAATGGGGAAAATGCGGGCAATAACAAAATTGGAAAACAAGTTCCAAAACGGCATTAGATATATCATCGGGGAGAGTAATCAAAGCTTATTTACTTTTCTTCTTTTTCTCATGTTTTCTTTTCTTTTATTTTACTTTTTTCTTTTTCTTTTTCTTTTCTTTTTTCACTACACTTTCTTTACTTTACTTTTTGCTTTTTCTTTTCTTTTTTCACTACACTTTCTTTTCTTTACTTTTCTCGCTCTCATATGCATAAATTGCAACCGACATCATAACAACAACATTCAATCCCAAGTAACATTCCAAAATAAGGTATGGAAAGTGTATGTATGGTTTAAAACTCCAATTCGGAGTTGGTTATGGGAATTTGGGTTATGAAAAGAAAGGCTATATTTAGGCTCAAAGGGGTTAACGAGGGTAAATATATAAGGGTGAGGTCAAGGCTAATATGGGTGATATAACAAAGATGGCCTATGATCATTTCATAAAGTTTACGTAATTCTCGATTCAAAACAATATATGAAAATCATGATCAAGTAACACATTTCAAGTATGAACTCAATTAATGAACGATCAATGAAAGAATAGAGAGATTACCGACGAATTCAACGTTTTCAAAGAGAAAAGAATAGAGTATACACTCACAAACGATGAAAGGTACAAAGCTTACTCGGTGTAAGTATATACAATGCAACAAAAGATTACCGAGTTCTAAAAATCTTAAACCAAATCAATATAACAAGGAAATTGCATATGCTCATGGGATAAAGTTTAATTCATGAAGTTATTCACAATATCAATGATATGAGGACTAAAGTCTAATAACTTCTAAAATCGAGAACATGCATCGTTGAGTTGTCAATTGGATCGGGTAATTATTAAAACTTATCATCAGAAACAAGGAAAAATGCCCAACAAAGGAGAAAAAAGAAAGAATTTTTTTTTGAAAATTTTCAAATTTTTCACAAAAAGGCATACTTAGTAACTAAATGTGAACAAATCCATGGACAAAACAGAGAAATGGATAAAATATCCTACGACCCGTAACTTAAATGTTGCATTGTCCTCAATGCGCATTAATAACACAACACAAAGAGAGGAAAATAACGATATTACCCAAAATTGGAGCGATCTCCATAAGCACGAGTCCAAAGGAATCTACAAAACAAGTTAGTACCGAGATTAGCAAAAACAAATAACAAAAAGTTAACTAATTACACTATACTAAATTAAAAGGAAAGAAAAATAGGAAAGAAAGAAAATTAAAAAGCTAATTATTTACAACCTACTATTTAGGCTTTACACTAACTATACACTAGAAGTCTAAATAGTTTAGGGTCCACCCAAAAAGGGATTTGACTTTGAAAGATCAATGGTGGACCCTCCAAAGTGAACATGCCTTCCAAAAAATAATAATTCCGTTTGAATAACGGAAGGAATGTGGGTGGTGAAAAAAGTGAACCATCGCCAATTTGAAATTTTGGGCGGACGATGGGGGATTTGGATAATAAGGGGGATAGGTAAACTTGAGGTCCAAGAAAAATTGATTCATCTCCCAAATATTTTTCAAATGGAATGGGAGATGGTGCACACGTGGGGATTACATCCATCAAAAATAAGTCCGGCAAGGAGTCATCATCGGTCAAAAGTGTAGAAGTTTTAAAAGTTTCTACCGACTCATAGGAATCAACCGGTAATTCTAATGGTTCAATGATGGAAAACTTATATGGTAATGAAATAAATTCAATCTCCGTCAACATATCTTCGGAAGGAGATTGAATTTCGGGGGAGAGAGATTCACATTCGATGAGAAATTCTTTGAAAAATTGAGGTGAAACACAAGTTTTCAACATCTCGTTGTTTTGTGCATAAGAATTAATCTCATCGCAAAGTGCTCCAAGTCTCATTTCATCATCATTTAGGCATTCCAAACCTTGGGAGTAAAGAAGAAAAGTTTCTTCCAAAGTAGGTTGTGACACCCCGACTAATTAAATACCGGGTAGCTACTCCTTTATTAAATTAATTCAAAATGCCAAGTTGGCTCAGTTAATTGCATCACTGTCGAAAACATTTTAATTTTACTAACCACCTAGTATTTAAAAAGTAAGTAGCCAAATTTTAATTAAAGTCTAATTAACATGCAACAAGTGTAATGAAGAATAACACCATTCACGATACTGAAGTAAATAAAATGACCATCACATAAAGTAAATAAAGTCTGGAGGAAAACTCCTCACTACAATCCCACAACTGAAATAAATAAACCGAAAACTAAAACAGTACATGCCAAAGTCTGAAAACTGTAATGTAAAAGATGTCTCTAATAGAAATGGGCAACATGCCCTACAACTGATAGATAACAACTCTGGAATCCAAAAGATCGAAGCGTCTACAAGCAAAGTCCCTGTAGCTTCCACAAACAGCTACAGCTCGTCACCTGAATGAGTATCCTATGCTTGGTGTCCTTGTGGCTGGGCACCTAAAATGGTTTTACAAAGAAAAGTAGATTTGAAAAGCAAACGGGTCAGAGCCCGAATGTGGAGTTATATTTTAAAACCTGCAAGTGCTTTAAAAACATTTAAAACATTAAATGCAAAGTACATGTTAGGACGTGCACTCACATGATATTCTCACCTCTCGTCTAACTGTGCACTCCTAACGTAAGTACCCATCTAGAGTGATACAAACTACTAGCTAAATGACAACATATCTAGCTAGACTATCATAGGTCTTACCCTTATTACTCGGTTCTCTTAACATCATAACGCTCGTAATTAAGTAGGGGTTTAACGTAACTCAGATATTCAATATGCAATATATAACTATCAGTTAACTCGTTATTTTTCTCGAAACCATACCGTAATTATATTCACAACAATAACATGAAGGTTCTTATTAATTAAGTGTATATTATTCACATCATAAATATACAATATAAGCACCCCGAGAACTAAGCTGCGGTGCACGCATACTCTGCTATCCATCCCGGTACATCACGTACATAAGGATCACATATTCCGAATCTCTCAGGAATAGTTCACAGATAACAACATCACAAGTAATGGAGGCCAACACAGTCACATCACGTGGGTCACGCACATACCTACGCTCCCACGATCAGCGGACTTATTAATATCCCAATAAGTCTTTCTATGACCTATGTTCATCAAGGTAACCAGTCTAAATCTGGGCAACACAAGGATTAGAGGGCCCTAAGCGAACGCAAACCTCCCGTGATAGCAAGTATGGTAGGTATGTCATACACACAATTCATATACCAATAATAAGTAACCACACGTCTTAGTAATCTCGTAGTTTAATCGTAGTACATATCGCATTCTCGTACTAACTTATAATATCTACAACTTATATTATTCCGGTTTATAAACATACGCGCCATAATTCACTCTCACGTCGTAGTAGACACTCACGTCTCAACCCAAACCGTCCATTTATTTAAATCTCTCGTATATAATTTACTCCTCATAATAACCCAAAGTCCCAAATCCATCAATACATCAACAAAGGAATGTTAACTCTACCCTCGAACAAGTTTACGGGACTCCAAAAATCAAAACAGTCCAAAAAGGAACAAACTGTCAACTCGTTAGAAGTCTCGTTCGAACGAGACTGTTCGAACGAGATTCCTCTATCAACTCGTTAGAAGTCTCGTTCGAACGAGGCTGTTCGAACGAGATTCCAGTTCGTTCGAACGAACTGTACCTTCTAACGATATCTCGTTCGAACGAGATATCGAACGAAATCCCTTCTCGTTAGCAGCGACTGGTCAACTCGTTAAAAGCTCGTTCGAACGAGTTCGTTTGAACGACCTGGGTAGGGGCTTCTAACGAGCTACCAGATTCATCCCAGATTTTCTAAGTTACGTTTCTCACCATTTTTAACCCCTCAATCCTTCTCCAAAGTTCGTTCTAACAGAGTTTTAAGTCCTCTAATCATACTACAACATGCTAAGGTCATATACTAACATCTTTTAATACATTAATGCATTCTAAACATCATTAAATCACAAGATTTTATAATTTTCCCCAATTTTATCAAGAACATGAACCCTAGATTTATATCATCATCAAATCCCAGAATTTAATCCGTTTTAATTTCTTCTAATCACAATTATCATGAGAGAAATCATCTACCTATCATTCTACATGCAATTCTCTTCAAAATTTTCAAGTTCTAAACTCCAAACTACATGTTTTCATTCATCTTTCAAGAACAATTAAAATTCTTCAATTTCTAACATGGAAAAGACATTCTCTGAAATTAAATGGAATAAAGTCACTTGCCTTGGTTGTCTCTGAGTTTGGTGTAGGTTTGGTAGAACTTTTCAGCAGAATTTCTTCTCTCCAAGTTTCCTCTCCAATGGTGGCCTAAGGTGGCTAGGGTTTGATTTGGGGAACTTAGAAAACTCTCCTAATAACCTACGTAGCCTTCTAGGTTAATATGGGTTGGTTAAGGGCTTAGTGGGTCAAATCCACATCAGATGTAATTAACCAATTTTCGTCACTTTTAATTCCTCAAAATGTAAAATTACCAAAATACCCTTTATGATGCCGGTATGGCCTAAAAATACCCCGGAATCCAAACTACACCCCCGGCTAGTGTTTTCTGACTATCCCGACCCTTCCGGACGCGTTGGCGCACTCAAAACAATCATACGGTTTATAGATTTTAAATTCACTGTTATTATCAAAATATTATACCATGACGCGACGGTCACACGCGTCTCAACAAAATTTCTAAAATGCCGTCTATCAATCTCACGACAAATTTCATAATTCCAAATTCATATACTCATATATGCACATAATCAAATACCAACTCGCATCTCGTTAGTATTTTTAACCCAGATTACTTTCCAATTAATACACATTTAATTAATTAATCCCAAAAATAAATATAGCCAAAAGTACGGGGTATTACATAGGATTCCTCGGCTCAAGAGCCTCGGACTCCTCATTTGGTTGAAACTCGTCTTCGAAAGTATCGGAATAAGAATCGTCATTGGATTCTAATAATGAATCCAACTCAAGCCCCCAATAACGATTTTCACTCCGATAAATGTTTTCAAGTTTTTCAATCTCAAAAAAATCTTCAAAATGAAAAACTTGAAAGCTATCCTCAAAGTAAGAATCATTAGAATGACCGCAATAACTATAATAGTAGGACATGATTACCTCGTCGTTTGTAGATGGAGAATCCGAGCAAGAAAGCGAGCAATCGCGAATCAAAGTTTCTTAGCGCTCAAATATGCTATCCTGCAAAAAAGGTTAAAACAAAGAATACAAATACAAAAAGGAAAAATACTACGAAATAATAAAACAATTACTATCTAAAACACACTCCCCGACAACGGCACCATTTTTGATCGAGCGGTAAAAGTGTGTTCGTGTGAGGACACAATCGTTGTGTGTTTCGTCGCCGCGATGCAAAAAACCTAAACTACAACTACACTTGACAAGAAAGCAAAGCGGTAAGTCGGGTATCGTAAGAAATACACAGGGATTGATTGAATTTTAGATGTCAATTGCTTTAAAACTTCAGGAATAAAAGTGTAAAAGGTGATAGGTTGGAAATAAAGAAAAGGGAAAAATTAAGAAGTTAAGTCTAAACTAGAATTAATAAAATGAGAGATGGGATCGCGTTCCCACCATGGGCTAAACAACTAATAATTAGAATTTAGGTTCGAAAATATTTAACCGAACATTTTTAGTTAAGTATAAACATCACACAATAAGGAATTTAACCCAAAGTTGCGAGATTAAACATTTAATCAAAAATGGTCACACGCGGATTAAATTCGGATTATCGCTATAAACACTGACGTTGCGTGACAAAGAAAGTTAAACTCATAATAATCCAACTTTAATACCTGAGGTTTCAATTAAATACAATTTTCCCCAAAGCCTAGCTTTCGGAGCTCGACACCCATTAATGGCAAAAACGAAATCCCAACTCGTAAAACTACTCACTACACATGATTAAACTAAGTAATACAACTAATTAACAAAGGAAAACAAGAATTAACAAACAACAACTAGCTATCTAAGCAATAAAAGTAACTACAAAGCAAGAAATCAAGTAAATAAGCATTAAACAAAGGAAAGTGACAATGAATAGTTATATACTTACATGAATGGGATGAACCCAAAGAGAAAGGAGGAGAGGGAAGCTCCAACAAAAATCCCTAAAAAATATGATTTCTAACCCTAACTAATGTCTAAAATTGATCTACCAACTTAACACAATTGTTACCTATATATACCCCACCAAAAATCAACTTAAAAGTAGAAATTTGCGGACTTTCTGGTGCCAAATCGAATTGATTCGGACTGGCCGAATCGATTCGGACCTACAGGTCTGTAATCAGCAGCTTTGTCCTGTTTTACGGAAAATGTCATCATTTCTTCGTTATAGCTCGGAATAAGGCACGGTCGGAGGCTACACGAAGATAACTGTGACACCCCGACTAATTAAATACCGGGTAGCTACTCCTTTATTAAATTAATTCAAAATGCCAAGTTGGTCCAGTTAATAGCATCACTGTCGAAAACATTTTTATGATTACTAACCACCTAGTATTTAAAAAGTAAGTTGCCAAATTTTAATTTAAGTCTGATTAACATGCAACAAGTGTAATGAAGAATAATAACACCATTCACCATAAAGAAATAAATAGAATAACCATCACATAACGTAAATAAAGTCTGGAGGAAAACCCCTCACTACAATCCCACAACTGAAATAAGTAAACTGAATATTAAATCCATACATGCCCAAGACTGAAAACTGTAATGGAAAGATGTCTCTAAAAGAAATGGGAAACATGCCCTACAACTGATAAATAACGAATCTGGAATCCAAATGATAGAAGCGTCTACAAGCAAATCCCTGTAGCTTCCACAAACAGCTACAGCTTGTCACCTGAATGAGTATCCTATGCTTGGTGTCCTTGTGGCTGGGCACCTAAAATGGTTTTACAAGAAATAGATTTGAAAGCAAACGGGTCAGAGCCCGAATGTGGAGATATTTTAAAAACCTGCAAGTGCTTTAAAACATTAGATGCAAAGAACATGTTAGGACGTGCGCTCACATGATATTCTCACCTCTCGTCTAACTGTGCACTCCTAACGTAAGTACCCATCTACAACGACACAAACCACTAGCTAAGTGACATCATATCTAGCTAGGCTGTCATAGGTCCTACCCTTATTACTCGGTTCTATTAACATTATAACGTTCGTAAATAAATAGGAGTTTACCGTAACTCAGATGCTCAATATGTAATATATTTCACTATCAGCTAACTCGTTATGTTTTTCTCGAAACAGTACCGTAATTATATTCATAACATTTACATGAAGGTTCCCATTAATTAAATGTACATTATTCACATCATTAATATACAATACAAGCACCCCGAGAACTAAGCTGTGGTGCACACATACTCTGCTATCCATCCCGGTACATCACGTACATAAGGATTACATATTCCGAATCTCTCAGGAATAGTTCACGAATAACAACATCACAAATAATGGAGGTGAACACAGTCACATCACATGGGTCACGCACATACCTACGCTCCCACGATCAGCGGACTTATTAATATCCCAATAAGTCTTTCTATGACCTATGTTCATCAAGGTAACCAGTCTAAATCAGGGAAACACAAGGATTAGAGGGCCCTAAGCGAATGCAAACCTCCCGTGATAGCAAGTATGGTAGGTATGTCATACACACAATTCATATACCAATACTAAGTAAACACACGTCTTAGTAATCCCGTAGTTTAATCGTAGTATTATTCTCATTCTAGTACCAATATATAATTTACACACTTTATGCGGTTCCGGTTTATAATCATACGCGCCATAATCTATTCTCACATCGTAGTAGACACTCACGTCTCATCCCAAACGGTTCATTGATTTAAAATACTCGTATATAATTTACTCCTCATAATAACCCAAAAGTCCCAAATCTATCCATATATCATCAAAGGAATGTTAACTCTACCCTCGAACAAGTTTAAGGGACTCCCAAAATCAAAACAGGTCAAAAAGGCCCAAACTACCAGCTCGTTAGAAGTCTCGTTCGAACGAGGCTGTTCGAACGAGATCAAACTGTCAGCTCGTTAGAAGTCTCGTTCGAACGAGGCTGTTCGAACGAGATCCAGTTCGTTCGAACGAACTGTACCTTCTAACGAGTTCTCGTTCGAACGAAGTTCCCTTTCGTTAGAAGCGACTGGTCAACTCGTTAGAAGCTCGTTCGAATGAGTTCGTTCGAATGACCTGGGGAGGGGCTTCTAACGACCTACCAATTTCGTCCCAGATTTGTCTTAATCTCGTTTTTCACCATTTTTACTCCTCAAATCTCCTCCAAACTTAGTCCCAACCATTGTTTTAAGGACTCTAAACAATCCTAAACATATAATTGTCACCTCCTAACACGTTTTAAAGGATTAAATCACCCTAACATCAATCAATATATAAATCTCTACACTTTTTCCCCAATTATTCAAGAACATAAACCCTAGAATTTGTAATCATCAATTAGTCCATTCTAGATCCGTTTTTGTTACATCCCACATATACTAATACCAGAAAAATCATCTCTATATGGTTCTACATGCAATTTGTCCTCAATATTCAAGTTCTAAATCCAATTAACATGGGTTTTCATTCATCTTTCAAGAACAATTGGAATTCTTTAATTTTCTAACATGGAAAGAACATTCTCTGAATTTAAATGTAATTAAATCACTTGCCTCTATTGTCTCTGAATTTGGTGTTGGTTTGGTGAAGAATTCTGCAGAATCCCTTCTCCTTCTCTCCCTCTCCAAACTTTCTTCTCCAAAGGTGGCTATGGTGGCTGGGGTTTTCTTTGGGAAAGTTGGAAACCTAAATGATAACCTCCGTAGCTTAAAGGGTTAATATGGGTTGGTTAGTGGTTTTAATGGGTCTATTCCCAATCAGATTTACTTCTCTAATTTTCGTCATTTTTAATTCCTAAAAATACAAAATTACTAAAATAGCCTTTATATTGTCGGTATGGCCTAAAAATACCCCGGGACCCAAACTACACCCCCGGCTAGTGTTTTCTGACTATCTCGACCCTTCCGAACGCATTGGCGCACTCAAAACGACCATACGATTTATAGAATTTAAATTCACTTTTATAATTGAAATAATACACCATGACGCGGTGGTCTCACGCGTCTCAACAAAATTTCTAAAATGCCGTATATCAATCTCACGACAAATTTTTCATAATTCAATATTCATATAACATCATCTATACTCAATATAGTCAAATACCAACTCACAACTCGCTAGTATTTTACCCGGATTAATTTCCAATTAATTCATATTTAATTAATTAATCCCAAAAATAAATATAGTCAAAAGTACGGGGTATTACATACTTCCCCCCTAATAACTGAATTTCGTCCTGAAATTCGAAACTAGAAAGTACATGCTAAAAATAACTCTGGATAACGATCGCGCATCTCATCCTCGCGCTCCCATGTGGACTCCTCGACATTGTGATGTCGCCACTGAACACGCACTGACGGAACTATCTTTAACCGCAGTTTCCTCTCGCTTCGGTCCAAAATAGCAATCGGCCCCTCCTCGTAGGAGCTATCCGGCTAGAGATCGATGTCCTCCACAGCAATGTGAGAATGAGCCAAATTATCTCTAAGGTATTTCCTTAGCGAGGAAATATGGAACACATCGTGAATCCGATGCAAATGCTCCGGTAACCCAAGTCTATACGCAACCGGTCCGATCTGCTCAATAATAGGAAACGGCCCCACATACCTCGGTGCCAACTTCCCTTTCTTCCCGAAACGCATAATCCCCTACATAGGAGATACCCGAGCAAAACTTGGTCCCCCACTTGGAACTCCCTGAAAAATCTCTTCGCATCAGCATAACTCTTCTGCCTATCTTGAGCTACCCGAATGCGACTCCGAATCAACTCAATCCTTGCCGAAGTATCCTGAATCACTTCCGGCCCAAGTAGTTTGTTGTCCCCCACCTCTAACCAACATGCTGGGGAACGACAAGGCCTACCGTACAATGCCTCAAACGGAGCCATGCCAATAGTGAACTGGTAGGAGTTCTTATAAGCAAACTCTACCAGTGGTAGGTACTGCTCCCATCCACCCCCAAAGTCAATAATGCACATGCGTAGCATGTCCTCCAACATCTGATTTATGCGCTCGGTCTGCCCATCAGTCTGCAGATGATAAGCCGTACTCAACCGCAATTCCGTGCCCATGGCCTCCTGGAAACTCTCCCAAAACCTCGAAACAAATATCTTGTCTCTGTCAGACACGATATTTAGGGGCACACCGTGAAGTCTCACAACCTCTGAAATGAAGAGCTGGGCATACTGTCCCGTGGTGTAGTCAGTCCTTACGGGTAAAAAGTGAGCGACTTTGGACAACCTGTCCACAATTACCCAAACGGAGTCGTGACCCCTCTGCGACGTAGGCAACCCCGTGATAAAGTCCATGGATATGCTCTCCCACATCCACACCGGGACCTCCAACGGCTGTAGCAATCCTGTTGGTCTCTGATGGTCCACTTTTACAAGCTGACAAGTGGCGCATTTCGAAACAAACTCAGCGATATCTCTCTTCATACCGCTCCACCAATACTGGCGTCTCATGTCTTGGTACATTTTGTCCCCTCCTGGATGTACCGTGAACCGTGAGCCGTGCGACTCTGCCATCACATCGTGTCGCAATTCCTCCCCTTCCGGAACTACCAATCTCCCATTGAAGCGTAATCCCCCATTTGAGCTGACGGTATAGGACTCGTCTCCCTCTGCTAGTAATCGAACTATCTGCTCCTGACAGAACGAGTCATTAGCCTGTGCCCGTACTACCTTCGTGACAATCTGCGGTGTAACGGTCATCACAGACATGAAAGATCGGGCCACTGCACCCTGGTGTCCCAATTCCTTCCACTTTGCCTTCCACACCTCTGCCACCTCATCTGCTGGCCTACGGCTCAACGCGTCTGCTACCACGTTAGCCTTACCTGGGTGATACTGGATGTCGAACTGGTAGTCCTTTACAAACTCAAGCCACCTACGCTGCCGCATATTCAATTCCTTCTGTGTGAACAGGTACTGTAGGGACTTGTGGTCCGTGAAAAGTTGGAACTTCTCCCCCAAAAGATAGTGCCTCCAAATCCGTAGGGCAAATACCACTTCCGCCAACTCCAAATCATGCGTGGGGTAATTCTTCTCATGAGTCTTAAGCTACGGGAAGCATAAGCTATGGCCTGTCTCTCCTGCTGCAATACACCTCCAAGCCCTTGTAAGGACGCGTCGGTGTAAACCAAATACTCAACTCCCGGTCTCGGCAATGCTAACACAGGTGCTGAGGTCAATTTGTCCTTTAGCTCATCAAATGCCAACTGACATGCATCCCTCCAGATGAATGGCTCACCCTTACGAGTCAGATGTGTCAAAGGACCCGCTATCTTTGAGAAACCCCGAATAAACCTCCTGTAGTATCCTGCTAGACCCAAGAAACTACGAATCTCAGTCGGTGTCGTGGGCTGTCCCCACTCCCTCACCACGGATACTTTCCCCGGATCAACAGATATCCCCCGGTCGGAAATAATGTGTCCCAAAAACTAGACCTCCTTCAGCCAAAACTCGCACTTCTCATATTTTGCATACAACTCGTTCTGACGAAGTGTTTGCAAAACCTGCCTTAAATGCTCGGCGTGCTCCTCTTCTGTCTGGGAGTAAACCAGAATATCGTCAATGAAGACAATGACAAACTGGTCTAGGAAATCCCTGAACACTCTGTTCATCAAGTCCATAAACACAGCTGGAGCGTTGGTCAAACCAAAAGGCATAACCCGAAACTCGTAAGAACCATATCTCGACAAGAACGCAGTCTTCGAGACATCCTCCTCCCTGATACGCAACTGATGGTATCCCGATCTCAAACCAATCTTTGAGAAGAAAGAAGCTCCTCTCAACTGGTCGAATAAGTCATCGATTCGAGGCAACAGATACTTATTCCGTATCGTGACCTTATTCAACTCCCGGTAGTCCACACACAATCTCAGTGAACCGTCCCTCTTCTTTATAAACAAAACTGGAGTGCCCCAAGGTGAGGTACTCCTGCGAATAAAGCCCTGACCTAACAGCTGCTCTATCTGATCTCGTAGCTCTCGCATCTCTGCCGGAGCCATACGGTACGGTGCACGTGCTATAGGCCTCGTATCTGGCAATAGGTCTATAACAAAGTCTATCTCTCTACTGGGTGGTAAGCCTGGTATCTCCTGAAACACATCCGAATACTCTCTGACAACTGGGATAGAATCTAAAGGAATCACAACCTCCTTAGAGGTATCCTCCTCTAGGTAATACAAATGAGCGGTCGAGCCTCCCTCTGGGCGAGGCATCGCCACTACGAACATCTATTGCCCCGGAATGGCAAAAATAATGCTTCCGCTGAAGCAATCAATCATGGCCCTATAAGTAACGAGCCAATCCATACCGATAATCACCTCGTGAACATGCATATCTAATACCAACATATCTGCAGGTAATACCAGACTACCAATCCCTACTCCCACTCCCCGGCATATGAAACGTACCCTCAATCGCGGGCGGTGCCTGTGGAACTGTAGCCTGGTGGATGTTGTAGACACGTCCATACTGTAGCTGCCCCTGCTAAGATGGGACTGCTGGAATGGGTGGAAATGCTGCCATCTGTGGCGGTGCGGGAAGAGCGGCGGGAAATATAGGCCTCTGTGGCTCCTGGCGAGCACCCTGCTGCTGCTGTTGTGGGGACCTGCCCCTATCAGGACAATCCTGTCGCTTATGGACAGTCTTGCCACAAACAAAACACTTCCCTGGGAAGTTCCCTCCTCTCTGCCCCTACTGTCCCCGGCCCTGGTGGCCGTTACTGTTCCTCCCTTGACCCTGCTGGCCCTGGTGAAACTGCTGCCCATTCTGCCCCTGTTGGCCCTGATGGACGTTTGGACCCTGATGGCCTTGACGGAAACCTCCCTGTCCCTGTCTGTAGTTCCCTGATCGGAACCTCTTCTGATCCCCCTGCTGAGAACCCTGCTCACCCTGTCTCTGCCCCTGAACAGATTGTGCCCCACCGGCACCATGTCCTCCAGTCCTGCCCTGGTGGCTAGACTCTCCCGACCTCTTACCCTCAGCCATATGAAAGCGGTGGTCCTGGCAGTGTAACAAAGCGGCGTTAACCACATCAGAATACATGGCCAACGAAAGGTTCCCTAACAGGTGCTGACGGATCCTCCAAGTCAACCCGTCGGTGAATTTCTCAATCTTCTTCTTCTCTGTTGGTATCTCATCCGGAACGATATTCAACAGATTTGTTAACTCGGCCTCATACTCGGCCACAGTCTTACCCTCCTGCTTCAGACTCATCAATTTCCTCCTCATTTCCGTGTGAACAGCTGACGGAAAGTACTTGCGGTCAAACCGCACCCAGAAGTCCTGAATAGTGAGAGTATCCATCTCCTCCGTGGTGGTAATAGACTCCCACCACTGCAATGCAGATCCAACTAGCTTGAAAGTAGCTAGCACCTGCTTCTGAACATCCGTGCACTCATACATCCTTAAGTGCCTCTGCATATCCTTCCTCCATTGGCTCGAGACTACCACATCTGAGTTACCTGCAAACTCTGGCGGATGCGCTTTCTGAAAAGCGTCACGTACACGCTCCCAAGCAGACGGGAATGCATTCGCCTGTACTGGCGCGACAACCGGCGCCTGAGGTGGTGCCTGCTGAACAACGGCAATAGAGGCATTTACCGCTTGGGCTACTATAGCTGCAACCTCAGCGGCGTTCATCATGCCCTGAACTGGAGCAGGCTGGGGTTCGGGCGTTGCATCCTTGGGAACTCATCGTGCACGTCGTGGAGGCATCTGAAATATGAACAAAGTTTATATGTTCGCTGTTTATAAACTTAAAATAGCTGAAGAACGAAGCATACACAAAAAGAGTACAACAGTCCTAAAATATAGGGCTCTATATCAAAGAAACTTAGCGGAAACATAATAAGCCGTCAGATCCTAAAGGACACTAGAACCTGATGCTCTGATACCACCTGTGACACCCCAACTAATTAAATACCGGGTAGCTACTCCTTTATTAAATTAATTCAAAATGCCAAGTTGGTCCAGTTAATAGCATCACTGTCGAAAACATTTTTATGATTACTAACCACCTAGTATTTAAAAAGTAAGTTGCCAAATTTTAATTTAAGTCTGATTAACATGCAACAAGTGTAATGAAGATTAATAACACCATTCACCATAAAGAAATAAATAGAATAACCATCACATAACGTAAATAAAGTCTGGAGGAAAACTCCTCACTACAATCCCACAACTGAAATAAGTAAACTGAATATTAAATCCATACATGCCAAAGACTGAAAACTGTAATGGAAAGATGTCTCTAAAAGAAATGGGCAACATGCCCTACAACTGATAAATAACGAATCTGGAATCCAAAATATAGAAGAGTCTACAAGCAAATCCCTGTAGCTTCCACAAACAGCTACAACTCGTCACCTGAATGAGTATCCTATGCTTGGTGTCCTTGTGGCTGGGCACCTAAAATGGTTTTACA
The DNA here is from genome assembly GCA_949130495.1 of Sambucus nigra. Lineage (NCBI taxonomy): Eukaryota > Viridiplantae > Streptophyta > Magnoliopsida > Dipsacales > Adoxaceae > Sambucus > Sambucus nigra. The sequence continues at coordinate 551,849,450 of OX422207.1, forward strand.
AGAAATTGATTTGAAAGCAAACGGGTCAGAGCCCGAATGTGGAGATATTTTAAAAACCTGCAAGTGCTTTAAAACATTTAAAACATTAAATGCAAAGTACATGTTAGGACGTGCACTCACATGATATTCTCACCTCTCGTCTAACTGTGCACTCCTAACGTAAGTACCCATCTACAATGACACAAACCACTAGCTAAGTGACATCATATCTAGCTAGGCTGTCATAGGTCCTACCCTTATTACTCGGTTCTGTTAACATTATAACGTTCGTAAATAAATAGGAGTTTACCGTAACTCAGATTCTCAATATGCAATATATTTCACTATCAGCTAACTCGTTATGTTTTTCTCGAAACAGTACCGTAATTATATTCACAACATTTACATGAAGGTTCCCATTAATTAAATGTACATTATTCACATCATAAATATACAATACAAGCACCCCGAGAACTAAGCTGTGGTGCACACATACTCTTCTATCCATCCCGGTACATCACGTACATAAGGATTACATATTCCGAATCTCTCAGGAATAGTTCACGAATAACAACATCACAAATAATGGAGGCGAACACAGTCACATCACATGGGTCACGCACATACCTACGCTCCCACGATCAGCGGACTTATTAATATCCCAATAAGTCTTTCTATGACCTATGTTCATCAAGGTAACCAGTCTAAATCCGGGAAACACAAGGATTAGAGGGCCCTAAGCGAATGCAAACCTCCCGTGATAGCAAGTATGGTAGGTATGTCATACACACAATTCATATACCAATACTAAGTAAACACACGTCTTAGTAATCCCGTGGTTTAATAGTAGTATTATTCTCATTCTAGTACCAATATATAATTTACACACTTTATGAGGTTCCGGTTTATAATCATACGCGCCATAATCTATTCTCACGTCGTAGTAGACACTCACGTCTCATCCCAAACGGTTCATTGATTTAAAATACTCGTATATAATTTACTCCTCATAATAACCCAAAAGTCCCAAATCTATCCATATATCATCAAAGGAATGTTAACTCTACCCTCGAACAAGTTTACGGGACTCCCAAAATCAAAACAGATCAAAAAGGCCCAAACTGCCAGCTCGTTAGAAGTCTCGTTCGAACGAGGCTGTTCGAACGAGATCAAACTGTCAGCTCGTTAGAAGTCTCGTTCGAACGAGGCTGTTCGAACGAGATCCAGTTTGTTCGAACGAACTGTACCTTCTAACGAGTTCTCGTTCGAACGAAGTTCCCTTTTGTTAGAAGCGACTGGTCAACTCGTTAGAAGCTCGTTCGAACGAGTTCGTTCGAACGACCTGGGGAGGGGCTTCTAACGACCTACCAGTTTCGTCCCAGATTTGTCTTAATCTCTTTTTTCACCATTTTCACTCCTCAAATCTCCTCCAAACTTAGTCCCAACCATTGTTTTAAGGACTCTAAACAATCCTAAACATATAATTGTCACCTCCTAACACGTTTTAAAGGATTAAATCACCCTAACATCAATCAATATACAAATCTCTACACTTTTTCCCCAATTATTCAAGAACATAAACCCTAGAATTTGTAATCATCAATTAGTCCATTCTAGATCCGTTTTTGTTACATCCCACATATACTAATACCAGAACAATCATCTCTATATGGTTCTACATGCAATTTGTCCTCAATATTCAAGTTCTAAATCCAATTAACATGGGTTTTCATTCATCTTTCAAGAACAATTGGAATTCTTTAATTTTCTAACATGGAAAGAACATTCTCTGAATTTAAATGTAATTAAATCACTTGCCTCTATTGTCTCTGAATTTGGTGTTGGTTTGGTGAAGATTTCTGCAGAATCCCTTCTCCTTCTCTCCCTCTCCAAGCTTTCTTCTCCAAAGGTGGCTATGGTGGCTGGGGTTTTCTTTGGGAAAGTTGGAAACCTAAATGATAACCTCCGTAGCTTAAAGGGTTAATATGGGTTGGTTAGTGGTTTTAGTGGGTCTATTCCCAATCAGATTTACTTCTCTAATTTTCGTCATTTTTAATTCCTAAAAATACAAAATTACTAAAATACCCTTTATATTGCCGGTATGGCCTAAAAATACCCCGGGACCCAAACTACACCCCGGCTAGTGTTTTCTGACTATCTCGACCCTTCCGGACGCGTTGGCGCACTCAAAATGACCATACGGTTTATAGAATTTAAATTCACTTTTATAATTAAAATAATACACCATGACGCGGCGGTCTCACGCGTCTCAACAAAATTTCTAAAATGCCGTATATCAATCTCACGATAAATTTTTCATAATTCAATATTCATATAACATCATCTATACTCAATATAGTCAAATACCAACTCACAACTTGCTAGTATTTTACCCGGATTAATTTCCAATTAATTCACATTTAATTAATTAATCCCAAAAATAAATATAGTCAAAAGTACGGGGTATTACAATAACTCAGAGGAATACAACATCCAAGTAGACATTGGGCCAAAAAACCAAAATATGAAATGACTAAAATGCCCTTGAATGTGACCTTGAGTGTGCTTTTGCAGTAAAAACCATCCTAAAAATGCCATAACTCCCTCATTATATATCGAAATCATGCACCGTCAGCGGCCACGTGAAGAGAAATCAAAGGGCTTCAACTTCCGTGAAGATCTCGGGATTCAAACCCGAATGCTGAAATTACTAAAATGCCCCCAAAGCTGCAAAAGTCGATGAAACTTTTTCGGAAAGCATCCGAAGTTCATATTAAGTATCGAAATACCTACAAAAGCTCAATTAACCCCTGCAAAACATGTTAACATAGAAATCCTAGGTTGTCTGGTTAACGAGCATAAGTATAGGGATTAAGATACCCAAGGGGGCTAATAAGGCGTATGTTAACGGGTGAAATAGACAATATTTGCGTCGTATCAGCTTTCTGCGGGCATGATACACTTGATTCTTAGACAAATGCATAGCACTTTGACTATTGGAATGAAGACAAACACTCTCTTGCTTCATCCCCAATTCACTCACCAAACTCTTTAACCAAAACGCCTCCTTTGATTCTTCCATATGTTTCATATACTCCTCCTTCGTAGTAGACAAAGCACTTGTCGCTTGTAACATGGATCTCCAAGATACCGGCCTGCTAGCAATAGTGAATACATACCCCGATGTAGATCTCCTCTTATCAAGATCAACCGCATAATCCGAATCCACGTACCCTGCAACAAAATCAGCCCCTTTCTTCTGCTCAAACACAATGCCCATAGACTTGGTTCCCTTCAGATACTGAAGAATTCATTTCACTGCTTTCCAATGCTCTTTTCTAGGAATTGATATGTACTTACTTATCACACCCACGGCTTGGGCGATATCCATCCTCGTGCAAATCATAGCATACATAAGACACCCCACGACACAAGCATATGACGTTGAAGCCATCTCCTCTAACTCATCATCCATAGAGTGACATTGCTTTGCAGACAAAGCAAAATGTGAATCTAACGGGATAGAAGTGGCCTTAGCATCCAACATGCCAAATTTCTCGATGACATGGGAAATATAATTTTTCTGAGATAACCACAACTTGCCAACTTTTCTATCTCGTCTAATCTCCATACCAAGAATCTTTTGCTCTGCACCAAGATCCTTCATGTCAAACTCCTGGTTCAATTCCAGCTTTAGCTTTGTTATCCGTGACATATCCCGACACGCAATGAGCATGTCATCCACATAGAGAATTAACAAAACAAAGGAACCATCCTCAAGAACTCGAAAATATGCACAACGGTCATGATCACACCTCGTGTAACCAACCCGCAACATGAAGGTGTCGAACCGTAGGTACCATTGTCGTGGCGACTGTTTAAGCCCATACAATGACTTCTCAAGCCGACACAAATGAACTTCCTTTCCTACTTCCTTGAACCCCTCTAGTTCCACCATCTAAATAAGCTCCTTTAAATCACCGTGAAGAAAAGCCTTTTTCACATTTATTTACTCCAATTCCATATCGAATTGAGCAACCATTGCCAACAACATCCATATCGAAGTATGCCTCACCACTGGAGAAAAGATCTCATCGTCAATCCCCTCCTTTTGTGAAAACCCCTTTGCTACTAGCCTTGCCTTGTACTGCGGTTCTTCTATTCTGTTAATTGACTCTTTCTTCCTATACACCCACTTAGATCCAACAATGTGTCTCCCCTTGGGTTTAGGAACCAACTCCCACATAGAGTTCTTTCGTAGAGCTTCCATCTCTTCCAACATAGCACCCATCTAACTCATCTTGACATTACAATTAATGGCATCTTTGTATGTCGTTGGATCACCCTCACTAGAAATGAGAGCGTAATTGACATCTTCCCAACCAAGCCTAGATGGTGGCTTGATCTCCCTACGCTCTCGATCACGTTCTATGGATGGCACTTGCTCCACCCGTTGAGTGTCCTCCACCTCAACCAATTCCTCTTCCAAATCATCCTCATTTGGCTCCACCTCAACCGTGTCATCACCCGGTTGAGAATAACTTGAACGACTAGTAGATGCACTATCACTATTGGTGGTTGATGATCTCGGAAATACCAAAGGAATCTCGACAGTTATAACACCACCGTCATCAGTAACTTCCAAGAACTCCTTGGCCTTCAATATGGACGTCTCATCAAACCTCACATCCTGTCTAACAACTAGCTTCCTCGTAGATGGATTCCAAAGCTTGAACCCCTTTAACCCTTTTCCATAGCCAAGAAAAATACTCTGACGAGTTTTCGGGTCATTTTTGGTCCTCTCGTCACTAAGAATGTGAGCATACCCCGGACATCCGAACACCCTCAAAGTAGAGTATTCGACCTTGTGCCCCGACCATACTTCCTCCGGACACTTCAAACCAAGAGTCGAATTTGGTGATCAATTCACCAATTACACGGCGTGATCAAGAGCTGCTGCCTAAAATGATTTTGAAAACCTGGCATGAAATCTCATGCACCTTTCCCTTTCCATAATGGTGTGGTTCATCCTTTCCGCCACCCCATTTTGTTGTGGAGTCTTCTTAATGGTAAAGTGCCTTGTGATGCCTGCATCTTTACAATACTTGAGAAACCCACCATCTCTATACTCATCCCCGTTGTCGCTCCTCAAATACTTGATCTTCTTCCCCATTTGATTCTCCACCATGGCCTTCCACTCTTTGAACTTCTCGAAAACCTTCGATTTTTCCTTCAAGTAGTAGACCCACACTTTTCGTAAATAATCATCTATGAAAGTCACAAAGTATCTAAAGCAGCCTATGGAAACAACATCTGAAGGCCCACACACGTCGAAATGAATATAGTCAAGAGTCCCTTTACTCTTTTTCGTAGATATAGTGAATTGCACTCGAGTTTGCTTCATCATCACACAATACTTGCAAAAACTGAGCTTGAATCTGTGCACCCCTTTTAACAAATTTTGTCGATGAAGTTCTTCCATGCCCCATTGGCTCATGTGACCAAGTCTCATGTGCTACAATTGTAGCTCATCGATTTCAGGCTCCGTGGAGACTACCGCTCCACCCAGTATCGTATTTACCTTCAATTTATAAAGATTGTTCGGTAACTTTGTGATGCGCAAAATCACCATCGATCCCCTTTTCACCTTCAAAGCCCCACACTCGGCTTGAATCACACACCCCTTTGAATTGAGTGCGCCTAAGGAAATCAAGTTCTTTTTAAGTGCCGGAACATGCCTCACTTCACTTAAGGTTCGGACAACCCCATCCCACATTTTTATGTGCACCGACCCGATTCCCACTACTTTACACGTAGCATTATTTACTATGAGAATCTCACCCCCCGTATTGGACTTGTAATCCTCAAACCATTCCCGGTTCGGACACATGTGGTATGAACATCCGGAATTTAGAATCCAACCATCAACGTGATCGGCGAAAAAAAAAGTAAGAACCTCTTCGCCTTCCTCTAAAGTAGCAACACCGACCACATCCTTAGTAGTGTCTCCTTTCTTATCATCTTTCTTCCACTCCGAACAATTCTATTTAAAGTAACCTTTTTTATGGCACTTGAAACACTCAACCGTGCTAATGTCTCGAGATTGATACCTTTGTAAGCCCCAATTATTTGCACCCTGAGACTTCGACCTTCCTCTTCGTCCACCATCACCAACATTGGCTACCAAACCTTCACCTTGAGAAGATGAACTACCTCCACCGCTACCATTTTATTCTTCATTTCCACGTGAGAAATGATGTCTTGCATTACATCATTGAACTTGAGAGTAGTCTTCCCAAACATAAGAGTGGTGACAAAGTGCTCATATGAATCGGGAAACGAATCAAGCAACAATAATGCTCGATCCTCCTCGCTAAATTGAACATCAATCCGGTTCAAATCGTTGATCAAATCATTGAAGACATTTATATGATTCATCATATCACCGCCCTCCTTCATTTCTAACTTGAAGAGCATCTTCTTTAGAAATAATTTATTTAACAAAGACTTTTCCAAATAAATCTCCTCCAATTGATCCCACACGCCCTTGGCCGTAGTTTCCGATATCACATGATTGAGCACATAATCCGTGATATACATTTCAATTGAAGAAATCTCCCTTTGATCAATATCGCTCCATTCGACTTCGGTCATATCCACTGGATGCTTCTCTATACTCAACAATGCTATAACCAACCGTTGTTGAACAAGAACACCCCGCATCATTCTTTGCCACAATCCAAAATTAATTTTCTCATCAAAAGGTTTTATCTCAAACTTCATTGAGTCTTCGGATCCATAACTAGGATCACACTTCTTAGAGCCTCCACTTGTAGAAGTTGATTTGAGAGTACGCGACACCTTTTTCTCCATTGAAATAAATTCTAGAACTTATTCCAATATCACTCAAATTGATTCAAGCCGAACCAAAATACTGAGCAAACCAAGCAACCAAAGCTCTGATACCACTTGTTGCGCTAAAACAGTCCTATATTAAGCAACCAATACCATAAAACTCACTTTGAAATTTTACCAAATACTTGGTGTGCGAAAAACACCCAAGACCTTGTTCCTAATGAAAACCAAGTGCGCAAACTCAAAACAAATCCAACCAATAATTTACAAGTAGGATAACAAGAATACACAAGCAATCAAAGCAAGGAAACGAAAACAATATAACGTGGTTCACCCAAACAAGGGTTACATCCACAGTGGTAGGATTTTTTCTTTCTTTGATAAATGGAGGAACCACAAGGTTATACACTTACACCCTTTATCTCTCAAAGAAAGTCACTCACAAACCAAGCACAAGAACTAATCTTAAACAAGAAGCTCTCACTCACTTTTCTCTTTGAAAAACTCACAAAATGTTCACTCTTGCTGGAAAAAATAGCACTGCACAAAAAAACAGAAAATAGGCTTCTATTTATAGATTTTCCTCAAAGTGGCAATTTTGTAAATATTGAGAAAAATATGTTTATCTCCCAAAATAGACGTGAACCAACGGGAAGCCACCGGAGAGCAAAAATACACCACAACTAGTTCATCTTAAATGAAAGAGAACATGTTTGTTAAAGCCAATACCAGTTATGTGATCCACCAACATTTGAGAAGATTGATATTTTACAAAATCCTGTTTTGCAAAAATCAGTCCAAAAAATAATAAAAGTGTTGAAACTCCAAAGTTTGAACATAGGAAAACTCAAAAATATAGGTTCCCTCCCATTATACACACTGAAAGTAAGTCAAAGAATTTTTCAATCAAAACTAGAATGGGTACTAATATTAAACCTATTTTTAAAAAATTATCCAACAATGTAAGGACCAGTTCTATGAAATACAATACATACTATGATGTATTTGGGCATAACGAGATGAATGTTTTCAAAAACAACTTAAAACTCTAGTAGACATAAACTTTAATAATTCTTCTATGAACCGTAAAAATAATGATTTTCCTTTTTTTTTTAACAAACTTAAATCTAGGAAAGCAAGAAACAAGTCTAGGACAAAAAGAGAGCCACCATGTAGGAACCCTAGGCCCACCACTAACTAGAATGCCAAAGAGATTTTGAAAATTTGGCAAATCTGGATTAGATGAGATAAGTTACTACCATAGTTGAGGTGAAAACATAGTTGTAACTACTTTAAAATCTAAAATCACCTGAGTTGGTTGGTACCTAAACTCGGGTTGTTGCAAATATATGAATTAGGATGATTCCCATTTGACAAGCATAACCATATACCTTAGTGGTAATGTCTTATTTGGATATGGTGAATCTTCCCAAATCATTGGAAAAGAAAAGGTTAAAGAAGTTGTACTTCCAATGCTCAGTGATGTTCTTTTAGTAAAAGGACTAAAAGGCAATATTCTTACCATTAGTTAATTTTGTGATGCACACCACACGGTTACTTTTTCAAAAACTCATTGCAATTTTTTGTATAAATGTGGCTAATGTATCCTTACAGAAAATAGAAACAAGGATAACTACTATATAGTTGTCCCTAGTTCTCAAACCCTACAATGTCAACTGAGTAGGATAAATGAAGTTAACTTATGGTACAACAAACTAGGTCACATAAAATTGAAAAATCTTAAAAGATTGACCAATCAAGAAGTTGTATGTGTTTTGCCAAAAATTAAAAGGATTCAAAATATTATTTGTGAGAACTGTGAAGTGGTAAAAATGGTTAAAGATTTACATAAGAAAATTAAACATATTTTAACTTCTAAAACCCTTGAAATAGCCCACAAGGATCTTATGGGTCCAACCAGAATAGTTAGCTTGTGTGGTAACAACTACATTCTGGTCATGGTGGATGAATTTAGTCATTTCACTTGGGTAGCTTTCATGAAACACAAATAAGAAAATTTAAATAGTTTTTAAGAATTCTTTTAAAAAATGGTAAGGACACCCAACTGAATATAATGAGGAGCGACAAGGGTGGGAATTTAAAGATACTAGAATTATTGAATATTGTGTTGATAACGGTTAAAAACATGAATTTATTCCCCAAAGACACCATAATGTAAAGGAATTCTTGAAAGAAAGAATATAAATGTTCAAATAATAGCTAGGGTAATGTTACATAAAACAACTTCCCTAAATATTATTGGGTAAAGCGGTTCAAACTTCATTCCATCTTACTAATCATATACACCTCCAAAAAAATTCTAAAAATGCATTGTACGAGATTTGGTGTAATAAACAATCTAACTTAAAATATCTTTATACATTCGGTAGCATCTTCTCCATGTGTAAATACAAAGAACATTTTCCTAAATTTGATGCACGAGGGGAAAACGGAATATTTTAGGTCACTGTCCATATACTAGGGCTTATATAATCTATAACCTATATAAAAAATATGAACAAGAGTCCTTAATATAGTTATAAATAACGAAATTGCATAGACTGTTAGTAATGATTCAATTACTTTTGTTGAGGAATATTTTTTCTCTAAATAACACAATGAGGAACTTGAATCAATATCGTTAGAGGAACCTATTGTTCCCACCTGTGTTTTTATGGATTTCCCAAAAGATAAAATTGTGGTGGATCTTTCAGAGATGGTGAGAAGTTAGTCCCAAACTCGTATATATGTTAATTATGTGTGTGTTTTTCTCTAGTAGAACTAAAAAATGTGACTGAGATTTTGATTGATTCATATTGGATAAATGCGATGCACGAGTAGATTGATAAGTTCAAAGAACATGATGTTTGGTAATTAGTTTCACAACCAACACACTCCGGAGTCACCGGTACAAAATGGATTTTTAAAAATAAAATTGATGAATTTGAGTGTGAATTAGAAACAAATTAAGGTTGGTGACAGAATGTTACAATCAAATAAATGGAATAAAAATTGATGAGACATTCACACCAATTACACGTCTCGAGTCTGTCCAACTGCTCTTTGCAATTGCTTGTTACTTATAATTTAAGCTCTATCAAATTTGCGTAAAATATGATTTTCTAAATGGATTTTTATCGGGGTAGGTATATGCAAAGCACCCAAAAGGGTTTATTGACACACAATACCATAGCCATGTATTTCGGTTGAAAAATGAGTTTGAAAAAAATGAAAACTGTTTGTTGAGTTTGCAGAAAATGAAAACCATTTGTTGAGTTGCTCGTAGATGTCATATTTAACATATTTATCTACGAGGTTCCAATTGTTAGCTCATCCCACTCCCACATTCATTTTTCCAAGGATAAACACTGGGCACTAAACTGTTGAACGCGATTCTTATCCCATGTGGGGTCATTTCTCAATAGAGAGAACCTAATGGGCTTCTTCTCAACTGACACGACAGTTTCAGGAGCATTGGTTGTGTCTGTTGGATTAATGGGAGTTCCTTACCTACTATAACTCGGAGTAGTAGAGTGAATCATTAGTGGAGTTGAGTATTTCTCACCAATTGGTGATGAGAATTCTCATTGGGGTGGTGTCATCTCATTTGTTAGAGCATTGTGTCCATTATCGCCTGATATTATTTACAAAAATAATAAAAGTTTAATGTGTATCTATAATAGATGCATAATTTCAAAGTTCAATATGAAATTATGACTAACAAAATAAATTTTTTGACCATATATTATAATTTACCTTTTCATGGTAAGACTTTAATAAAAGTTCAATGTGTTTGATCTCCATCCAATCAGGATTTGTTTTTAAAAACCTATGGATTTTTGCATGCGGCCAATTAGGAGGAAGCGTATCTATAATGAATGCATAAGTGTCAATGAAATGAACAAAAAATCTCATCCTCTTCAGCATATTGTCAAGATTGAGTTTAACGTGTATATGTCGCGAGACAACATAATCTTCGTTAATGCTCTTTGTACGTAATTCTATCCATAATGGATGAATTTTTTTATGTCTTCTCTAACAGCATAAGCAAGGTTATTGCTCTATCGGGACTATGTAAGCGAAATATATATTGTAGAACTTCTCTCGGCATTCTGGTAGGAAAAAAAAATATGATTGAATAAGTACTCTTGCTAGAGATGAACTCCATGCTTCACAAGGTAGTTAAATTGTTCGATCTTCCTATTCACATACCAATAAATTGGAGTAGCCTCTGAATGAGGCTCAATATTGAAATAGGTACGAGTGTGGTCCAATTGTAACCTTTCACACTCTCGTTAACTGTGAGTCATTTTTCCTGAGAAAAATGAACGAGGGCGTGAATATGATTCCTATAAATAATGGCTCTAATGAACCATTAACTAGTTAGGTTAGTTTGATTTCGGTTTTGAATAATCACTACCCTTCTCTTCACCTAGTGCAATTTTAATTTAGGGAAATTTACAATTTGGTCACTTGTTGACAATTTTTAAACACTTAAGGACAATTTACTATTACGTCCACTTGTTATGCCACCAACCTGGACTTCTACAAAAAGAAAATTAGTGGACCTAAGTGTTTAAAATTTGTCAAAATTCCTTTAGTGTTTGAAATTTGTTTCTGGGGGGCCTAAGAGTACTTTGTTATTTAATTTATTAGTTATTATGTATGAGGGCATGAATTTTGTGCATGTTGGATCTCACCGATGTGAAATCCAAACAATAACTCGCCGTATAAGACACAAAATTGAATTGTATGATTTGTTCCATGCTTATGTGGATAGATTGAAGATGATTATGGTTACGTTGTTTCCATGTTAAGATTTCAAAATGACAACACTCAGTATACACACACAATACGTACAAATATTATGTTAATAATTATCCCCCCAAAATAATAGCATATCAAACCATACACATATAAAATTCTAATAAACCAAATAATTATATATTCCTACTTTTATATTTATAAAAGAATTGCCCCTTTCACACACACACATACACAGAAATACAAACACACATATACATTGTGTGTGTATACCTACTTTTGTATTTATTTTAATTTTTACCCAAATAATTATATATACCTACTTTTCCATTTTTTTTAAAAATTGTCTCTTACACACACACACATAGAGTACACAATACACACATACACAATATAGACACATACATAAACAATACACACATATATACAGTATACATACATACATATATACATACATACACAATACACATACACATACATGTATACACACATACATACACACACATATACATAGAAATACACACATACACAGAAATGCACACATATATACAAATACACAAATACCCGAATATAAAAAATTTGGGTTTAAGTGTTACCTTTGAGATTGAGATTGAAAAACCTAGGATTGAAATATTAGGCTTTGGAAATTGTCGAAATTGGTGGAGAGAGGGAAAGTTGAAGGGTTTGGATATTTTTTAGGGAAATATAAAAAGTGGTTTGGGTTTTTAGTATAAAGACACTAGTCACATCCCTGAGCCGTGACCACATGCCATGACCCCTTTAAAATATAACTGGTCATCCTGGAAATAAGAACATTGTCACGTCCAAAGTTGTGACTCCTAAATTGGGATAGTCACGGCCCAAAGTCGTGACCAGGCCAGTGTGTATTTTGTTTAGTGGCCACGGACTTGGACTGTGACCACATCCGTGACAATCTTGGAGGGAACTTTGTTGAAAATTTGGCGCCATAATGGTCACACGCGTGTCACAATTATGGTTAGTGACCGATAGTGGTCACGAACATTAGTCGTGACCACCTTCAAGAAGATCCATGACCACACTAGGTCATGGACTTTGTCATGACAACGTTTGATGTGGTCATGGCTTTCTACCATGACCAGCTGGTCACGGACCGGAGCCATGACCCCCAGGTCGTGACCATGCGCAGGATTTGGTGTAGTGAAAGGCTGTTATAATTCCATAGTTTGTCATATGTCAATGTGGAAGAAATTTTCAACCGAGTCAGATGATGAAGAGACTAAAAATCGAAAAATTCTCTCTAGGGTTATTAGGTACTTACATTTAAAACCATGGCTTCAAAGATTATTTATGTCATCAAAGACATCCTCATTCGTGAGATGGAATGCTCAGGGATGTAATGACGATGGAATTTTAGGTCATCCCTTTGATTCTAAAGTGTGAAAAACCTTTGATCACCAAAACCTAGATTTTTCTTAAGATTGTCATAATGTTAGACTCGAACTAGCAAGTGACAACTTCAATCCATTTAAAAAAAATGAGCCTTGTTCATATCACATGGCCTATTATGTTAAAAATATATAACTTACCTTCGTGGATGTGTATGAAGCAAACTTTCCTTTTTTATGTTTATGTTGATCGATGGTCCACATGGACTTGGAAAAAATATAGATGTCTATTTACAACATCTTATCGACAAGTTGAAGGAATTATGGGATGATGGCATACTTATATATGATGTAAAAAACAAATGTTTCTTATGCATGAAACGTTAATTTGGACAATTATTGACTTTTCGGCGTATACAAACTTGTCAGGGTGGAAACTAAAGGTAGATTGGTTTGTCATAATTGCAATGAGAATATTCATTCACAATGGTCAAATAATGGAAATAATTTTTTTAAATGGGTCATTGGATAATACGCTTTCTTTTTTATGGGAAAGTTGAAAGTGAAGTCAATCCCATAAGAGTATCTGGGCATGATGTTTTGAACCAATTAGAGGAAATAGAGATAAACAATGTGAAATCATTCATGACAAAGAAGAGGAAAAAAGTAATGTTTATAATGGTGATGGTAATGGTACTAGTTCACTTAATTGGAAAAAATTAGTATATTCTTTCAACTACTATCTCAGAAGGATCACTTAATTTGTTACAATCTTAATGTTATGTATGAAGAGAAAAATGTGTGTGACATATCGTGGATGCTGTTAAATGTTGATGAAAAATATAAAGACAATATTAAGTCTAGTAGAGACCTTGAACACATGGGTATTCAAATAACATTTTACCCTTTAATCTTGCCAAACAACAAAGTATATCTTCTATCAGCATGCTTCATAATTAGTAAAATGATAAAGATATATTATGTAAGTTGATAAAGAATGTCAAAGTACCGGATGGTTATGCATCAAATATTTCAAGGCATGTACGCATTAAAGACCGCGATATATTTGGTCTTAATAGCCATGATAATCATATTATAATGAAAATAATAGCTATTAAAAAATCATTGCCTACGAATGTGGCAATACATACTTTGTTGTGTGATTGTGATTTTATATTCTGCTCATCTTTATTTTGTTAAGTCAATCATAGTATAATTTCACCACCTACAATTATATTGAGTTTAAATCCCTTAATTAATGAACTTGAACATTTCACAATTACTTGGTATTTTTAGGTTTACGTTAAATCATCAAAATAGCAATAAAAGTAATATTTGAACACTCACAAACTTTAAAATTAACCCCACATTTCCTAAATCAACTAAATCATCTCAAATCAATAATCATATTTTATAAAGAATATATCAAAATCATGATAATTATATCAATTTAATTTTGATCATTAATTATATTGAAATCATTTTTTTAAAACATATAACTTATAATAATGACATATATATTTAAATGGGTGGATCACTATAGAGGATGATTATATGGTCTACTCCTAATTATAATTTCAAATGTATGTATGTTGTATGACCAAACCTTATAACAAAAAATATCCTCCAAGGGTGTCCAATAAGTGAAATAGACAAATGAGTGTATCTAAAAAAACTTATGGTGAATTTGTAAAAAAAAGCTTACATATCTTGGTTTAATTATAATACCAATAATATTTTCTTATTGACAAAACTCAAGTGTTTTTATTAAGCTTGTGATCATGAAACCAATACTCAAATAACGTATATTTATAATGGTGGAGAATAAAGTTATATTTATTTTATTTTTTATGAGGGAAAATTTTCATTATAGTTTGAACCTATAATCCCTTTTATGTCATAAGGATGGAAAATGCATGTAAGTATATTTATTATATGTGGTAACAAAATAATAATTTATAATGAGATGTAAATTTTATGATATCATGAAGTAACTAAGGTGTGGGAGTGTGATTCACCTCGATCGTAGATACGTAAAAAAAATTATTTCATTTAAAAGAATTTTTTTCTCCTTTCAAATTAGGAAAAACAAATATCATACATCTAGGTGGAAAAATTTTACTTGCAAAAAACGTTTCATTTATCATTTTATGTTCATTAAGAAAATATAAGAGAAACAAATGTATAAAAATAACACAACTAAAACAACAATATTATTCTAATGAGGAAACTCTTAAGAAAATTATTGGGTCAAATTAATAACTTTGACTAGCAATTTAAAGAATTAGGAAGACGAATAAATAACTTAAAACATTGATCCAATTAATAATGCTAGTGCAGTATACTAAAACCATGCTTTGTTATAATATTTTAAGTTGTGCATTTATCATTTCTCTAATTAATATTTTTTTCCATTTTAATGAGAATCATGTATGGGTATAATGTTTTCATTATTTTATATATGGCCGACGCCTTTTATTCTACATAGCATGTGATCTGGTGAGTAGAGTTCGATTGACACGTATAATATTAAGGACGCAAAACCTTTGGAATATAAGCTTCTTCTTCACAATATCAGATAAAATTGGACACACCATCAGTAGAGATGTACCAAAATATTTTAGTAGACCTGCCATGATATGGTAACCATTATAATTTTTTGATTTATTGTGCTAGTACATATTGTGTTTATTGAATTGGGCAATATTAAAATTATTGTCTTTACACCTCAAGCCTAACACCCCAACCCTGATAAAAATCACTTAACTCTCACCGGCATTTAGGTGTTAAGGTAAAATTTTATTTTATTAAAAATAATAGAAACCTTTACTTGTTTAATTACCAAAAACTACTAATTTATAGCCATGAATCAATTCCTTATTATTTATGAAAGCATGACCACTTTTATGCAAATTAAGAGTTCAATTAGCTTTTGTTGAAAGAGTTCCATATAAAAAATTAACAAATGTGATAAGTAAAGGTTTTGGGCAACCACACCATGGTATAGCCTAGTAATTTAGATATTTTTAAGGGTAGTAATGTTTCTCTTTAGTCATATTCGTGTCCTTACCCGAGGTACCTAGGGGTGGAGTTTTAACAAAATAGAAAATGAGAAAATCCCCATGAGGGGTAATACTAGAAGGTATAGTAAGTAAAAGGAAATAAATATACATATATTGTGTATTATAATAGTTCTGAAAACATTCCTTTTTATCTAAGTGTTTCAAATGAAATCCAAGATGCATAAAATATAACGATTAGCTATGTGCCAACACACACTTATCCATTTCAACCTAATCATGCTAGAGTCCCATATTTTACCCCTTTATCATTAATTTTTACAACTTCTTTTCCATAATTCATTACCGTTTTTATTGAACCTTTACTTATAAATTCAGGATTACTAAGCCCAATATAATATTTTTTATCATTATTTAGGAGGTCACCAATCTCATTTATATTCATAGACATTCACTGTCCCCCATAAATGTTGTAATTATTGCTTTAATGGCTAGTTGTCTATCGTCTAAGCCGAAATTGCCTTAATGGAATACTTATGAAATATGGTGGTACAAGGTGGAGGGAAGGTGGTGGCATGGTGTCGAAATGGTGGGAAGGTCTTGGGGAAGATGAAACACCCAAGGAATGAGAGATAGAGAGAGGGGAAATCTAAAATTGTGAAGGAGAAGACCATACTCTTCTCTCATCTTTTAACCCAAAATAAAACCCACAAAAAACCAAACAACCCTTATAAAAAGAACCCCACACACCAAAATCCCATTTTTTCCATCTGGGTGCACAAAAACTTGACATGTCATCAATCCAAGGGTCCAAAATACGATAATACACTAGGGCAACCTGAACTTCAAATATCTCAGTAGCTTGTTCAAACGAGAATGGGACCTCATTTGAACGAAATTGGCCTCTCGTTTGATCTACCCTTTAAACGACCTTGTAACAATCCTGTTCAGTTATGCAGTGGGATCTTGTTCGATCTCCACTTCAAATAACCATGGACTTTCATTCAAACCAATCTTCCTTGTTCTAACGAGAATGGCAAGTCGTTTCAATGAGCTTGATTATCGTTTGAACCACTATTTCCTAATTTCTCCATTTTTCACCCCAAAACTTCCACAATTACCATTAAGACTTCAAGAACAGTCAATTACAAACAAAAACCCAATTATAATGATCAAATTCCCAAGGGTTCACACATTACTACAACTTAAATGAGGAAACTAATAAAATATTGGGCACGAGTATTACATTTAATGTGGTTTGACCTTGCCAATGCCCACACTCGAAATAATACTTAAGAAACTTTAATATCTCTGGTTCACTAAGGTGGAACTAAAACCTCAGAATTAATTATAACACCTTGTGAACCGCGACCAACCAGGGAACTATACACCTCCTTGCCAAAGTGGTACACACAAGAGCCCAAGGTCTTATCATGACCTAACTCCCCACAACTACGACACTACCATCCGTGAAGATATAATGAAATTCAACCATAAGTATCAACAATGAGATATGTCACCAAATCATAAATCAAAATCGCTTTACTAAGAACAAATATGAAATCTGTCGACTTTCTCTCTCTAGAAATGTAAACAAAAAATTAATCATAAGTATGTTGACCAAGTGAGTTTTGATATCTTTGTCTAAAGAGGGTTAAAGGAAGAAGCTTATGCTCAAAAGGATTATTGGTTAGAGCTTTTTCTTCAATCGAGTTTTGGGTTTGAAACTCTCACTTTGAAATTGGTTTGGGACTTGACTTTTATTTCTAAAAATCTTGAGTAAAGAGATACAAGCTTAAAAATGGATCTTTAATTAATGAGGATGTTATAGGAAGATTTTATATTTGAAGAAGGAGACGAAAGGTTCCTCTTGTAATCTCTTTCAAAAACTTATCGTTGGAGGGTAATATGGTAAATTCTAAAACTTTTGTAACCAAAATGTTAAAAATCAGCCTTTGGGAATTTGGCCACCATGACACTTTATGTTGGATCAAAGTTCTTTGAGTTGACTTAAAGACCTAGGGCCAAATTTGAATTTCGCAAAAATCTTCTCTTTTGAAATAAGTTTTGGGATAGATCATATTGGCCAATTTAAGTTGACTTAACTTAAAGTGCTTGACTTGGTGTAGAGGATATTTTGACTTTGTTTTGGATGTAGGGAAGGTTTTGGCTAGTTGGTTTGGGCAAGTATAATGTCATACAAGTTCATTTACACTATTACAATCATTTCTTAAATACTTCAGAACTCTGGGAAGGTCTTTTAAAGTTCAATCACTTCTCTTGACTGTATGGAATATATGATACTTCTTCTGGTTTGTTATGATGATCAATAGATTTTATTGATATTGTTATGCATATATCTTGTTCCTCTTTCTATAGTTGTTAATATCTAGGAATGACCCAAGTCTTGAGTGTGGATAATGATCTTCACTTTTGCTATGGTGTATGATTTCTTCTTTTTACACCATAAATGATACTTGGTGGACTTCGTAATCACATGTAACACTTGATCATATGTATCTTCTCTGGGTGATGATTCTCTCGAGGTTCTTGATTTCTTGAATACTATAATCATTGTGATAGGTCTCATTACCTTTTGAGTGCATGCTTTCATCTCATAAATATTATAGGGAATATAGTAAAGTGATGTCATATATCAATTGGATTGTTGTCATACAAAATCTCCACTCTTCAAAATACTTTTGTTTCACTAAATCAATAAGTTTGATAGAGTGGGTGGTGATGATTAATGTAGAGTAAAACTAATTTATGGATGAAATTCACGTATTTCTTTTGTATTTTAAGGTGAATTTGACTTTAATACATTACTAATCTTGCATTTCAGACTTACACATAATTTTGTTTAAAAATTAGACTTTAATACAAAATATAAAAAAAAAAGCATCAACCTTAATTGTCAGGAGCCTTTTTTAATTAAAATAATCCAAAAATCCAAAAAATAATTAAAAAGATAATGAATTATTAAATAAAAACAATTAAAAATATATAAAGATGTAAAAAATCTCCGTCTCCTACAATCACCCCCCCCCTCGGTAAGCAGCCTCTCCTACCGCTTCTTCCACCGGTCCCAAGAAGTATCCCCATCCTTCTCTCTCTATCCCCCTCACAGTAAACCCCCCCACCCTTTTAACCCTCACTCCAACAAACCCTCCACCTCCGATAATGAAATCCACATAAATAAAATCTGAAGCTAAACGGGTAAGTAACCTCAGAAAATCACAAAAAACTCTGAGATTTGAAATCTAAATCCACTAAACAAATCTCAAAATCAAATTTGAAAAACAAAAAATCACAACCAGATTTCAAAACAAAATCTTAAACTCCAAAATCTTCAATTGTTTTTCAAATTTTAATAGAATACTCTACGGTGGGTGGGGTGTTGGGTATTGAAATTATGAGCATGTGAGGGACGTTCAGGGGTGAATGGCTCCTGAGGGGGTTGGAGTGTTGTCGGGGGCAGAGGGGGTGGGAGTATGTGTAGTTGGTGGGGAGAAAGAGAGAGAGAGAGTGACTGGTTTTCTATTTTTAGGTTACAATTTATTTATTTTTTCTACTTTTTATTATTAATTGATTTTCTTAAATTTTAAAATTATTTTAATTCAAATCGACACCTGTCAGTTAATGTTAATGTTTATTTAAATAAAATTGTATTTAAGTCTAAGATCGAAGATTAGTAATCTATTAAAGTCAAATTCACCCTATATTTTAAGTAATAAATATTTTTTATTATTAGATTTATATGCGTGATAAATATATCTTGGGGTGACCTATTTAATAATGAATAAAAAGTGCAACGCCCACAAGCAAATTTTTTCCCCTTTAAATGTCAAGAGTGAGCAGGGAGTGCATCTAACTACCTATAGGATCGGGATCGTAGAACCAATCGGTATTGTCATTTTGAATCGATTCAAATATTATATATAAATTAATATTGGGAATTTGGTACAAAATTATCACACACACCACAAATATCTTCACAAGTGTAATTTTTAGGAAATATGGAAAATTTCTAGGTTTTCTCATAAAGTGGTATTACAAACACAAAACTTAATTCTTTTAATAACTAAATGAAAATATTATTATTTCAAATCTTGAAAAGGTCAAAACAGAGTTTTAAGTTTCCTAAACAAGAATCAAATGAAAAAAAAGACGCGGAAGTTAATGTCTCGCTTTTAAAAAATGGTTTTTCTCTATTAAGATATATTTGCTATCTAAAGAAGCGCATAACAACCACTAACTCAAAAAAAACTAATCTTGTTGATTTTGTATAAATTTTGATGGGGAACATGTCATAAGGAGAATCATGCTTATATATGCCTCTTCAAATATAGTAGTTCTACTTGGACCAAATCCATAAACTGCAAACAAACAACATTCAATACATGGTAAGAGGTTTTTTTATTTTTATAAAAAACGAACAGGTCTTTTTATTGTCAAAAAAGAAAAGTTATTTTATTCTTTATATCATTCAAACGAGATTTATATCTCCTTCAAACTAGATCAAAAGTTGTTTGATAGGTAGTTTCTTTTATGCTTGTAAATAATATTCAAACGAGGATTACTATTTTGTTTTTCTTTACATCGTTATAAGTGAACCTCATGTTGTTCGAACGACGTCGATAGGTCATTAGTACAAGGTTTGGTTTTCGTTCGAACGATCACGCTGCCTCAAAATTTTTGAAAGGTCTATAAATACCTATTTCTTGTTTAGAATGTTTAATACTTTTTCCAACTCCGTTTCTGCATAATTTTTGCGAAAGTTCTTCATCTTTTGTATTGTAAAAACACTGTTGAATTCACAACAAAGAATCCTTAAATATTATTCTTGTGAATTCATTTAAAACCCTAGAAATTTTTGAATTTTTGCATACACCTTTGTGGAGAAGTCATCTCCATAGCTGACTTGTGATACCTGAAGGGATTCACTATTGAAGACGAAGGCTAAGGCTGACGGAGGACTATGATCTTGTGATTCTTGCGAGTATCATAGTTGTTGTTCATTAGAGATTTTTAAAGATTAGCGCTTTATGCTTGTGGTGACTATCAAGTAGTTTGTAAGTCAACTATCTTATAGATTTCTAAGCGAATAAAAGGTTTTTACCCGAAAGTTTTTTAAAAAAAAATTGGCCTTAGTTGATTTCTTGGTTTGTTTTATCAGTTTTATCACATAGATGCATGTTTAAGATAAAAAGATAAAATCTATGTAAATTTGGTATTGCAATTTTTGTTTGTTACCATCCAAGGATTATTTGCGCTCACAAATTGGTATCATAGCAGTTTGCTCCAAGTTTTCGAGTGATCCTGTTTTTCTTTCAAAAGGGATTCAAGCGTTTTGTTTATATCTAGGTGGATTATCCTAGTTTTGACGACTTAAATCGTTTGAATTTGAAGTTTGCTGAAAGAATTGAAATTCTTGGAAAGAAAATTCTTGTTTCAAAATTGTTATGGAAATTTTGCAAAATATTCAAAATCAAAGAGATTTATTTCGTGAGAGACTTGTGGATATGGACCGTCATTTTAGAAAATTAATATTGTCTAAGAAAGAGAGCGATAATATAGTCCTAGTTTTATAAAAATAGTTAGAGGATTTTAAAAATTCTAGGGTTAATGTTTGTACCATAGAGGATAAAGCTTTTATTAATGATTTTAAGTCACGTGAGAAGACTCTTAGGGATAACTCTGTTGTCATTGGGGGGGGGGGGGAGAGATAACCTTATAGGAATGATTGAACATATGAATAAGGAGTCCTTAAAGTTGGAAGAGTCAAATTCTTTGCTTAAGTCTAAACTTTTGAGGTTAAAAGAAGATTTAAAAAACTTTAGTAGTTTGAGAAGTGATGGTAATGGATCACATATTTCTAATGCTTCGAGTGTTAAATCCAAAATCATTGTTTATTTTAGCGGGTCAATCGCATCCAAGAACATTAGAAAAGTTCAATACATAGGTAACATTCCTCCCGTTTACACATGTTTATATTGGGGTAGAATAGGTACCCTTAGGCATTTTTGTAGTTTTCCATTGATTTCCCAAACCACTATTTGTTGTTTCACAACTATTTGGATTAGGAAATCGATTTTAGAGGCACTAGATGGTAGACTTTTTGATTGTCACATACTTGCACATGATTCTTCTCTTGTTATATCTTATGGACGATTGGTTGCATATTTCTCTTTGTCATAATCTAGTTATAATTCATAATATATTCTTGCTAGTGTTATGACATGTGTATCTTTTGTATTATATTTTTCTTTTATTGAGTCACATTTGAAAAATACGAAAAGATTTTATTTTGATAAAATTTTCAAAAATACAAAAACATTTTCGATTTTTGTGTATTTGAGTTTTACACATTAGGTGTGGCATATTGATGTGTTTGAATCCAATTCACTTTACAATTTTCATATGGGTATGACATTTGGTTATAAGTTTAGATACTTATATTAATCTTAACCATGTTTATGGAGTCTTTTTTAACTGAATTTGCTTTACGGATTCGACTTTGTATATGCCTTCATACACACATGCACGAGCTTATTGGATTTTTACTTCATATGTATATTTGAGATTTGTGAGATTTTCTCCCATTAATTTTATCATTTACATGTTTATGCCGCTATGGAAAATTTGTGCATGTAAGAACCGTTGCCAGTGAGATTTTATTTAGAATTGAAAAAATATGAGTGTACACGAGAAAGGATTGCGAGAGGTAATTGAAATCGTCATGAAAGTCACCATGTAAAAGAGCCAAAGAAAAAATTAAAGTAATAAAAAGAGCAAATTTGCCAAAAAGGGGCCTAAATAGTTCAGTTTGCTTGATCATTCAAAAGAAATCTCTTCAAAAGAAAATAAATGAAAAGAATAGAAAATATGATATATGTTTATCTTTTGAGAGAGTATGGTTAAAGATCCACAATAATATGTAGTTATGCTTATTTTTATCATGAGGCTATTGATTTGTAGAATCATTAATATTCCAGACTTATATGCATTGTGCTTGTTTTGTTCATTAAGTTCAACTTTATTTGTCAATTGAGGCTAAAGATTAGTTTACTAGAGTTTTGTGGTCAATTAGTGCTTCTTGAACATATTTGAGTGTTTGAGTTATCATTCAGTTATGTTTAGTTCACACCCAATCATTCCATCCCACACATTTGGACACATCGATACTATGCTAGTGTGTAAAGCTTAAGTGTATTGTGTCATATTTTGTGGTTGGTTATACCTATATATGTGTGTTGGATTCACTTTGATATATTTTGCATATATTATATATAGTATTGTTTGTTGTAATTTTGATTTTTTTACGGGGGGGGGGGGGGGGGGGGGGGGGGGGGGGGGAGGGAATTAAAAAAAAATCAAAATAGTCGGTTGTTTGCCTTTGATATTATCACTACATGTGCTTGACTTATATCCTTCCGTGATGATATTTTATCTTTTACGTGATGCTTCGTATTTGATGCCTATGTTTCTACTTCTTTGTCTATTTTGGATAAAAATAAAGAGGTAGCGCAAATTAAAATTGAGATTTTATGAGTTTGATTTATGGGAGAGAATTTATTTATGAGTTTTATTTATTTCAAACTCAATGCGTCACGAGGGTATATGTTTCTTATTTCATGTGTATAGGTTTTCTTTTTGAAAAAACTCAAGAAGATTAAAAAATGAAGGGGTGAAGAAGAAAGGTAAGAAGAAGAAGTTTGAAGACAAAAAGCTTATGACATTCGGTTCTAGGGTTAGGAAGGATGTTAGTATTTTTGTCATAGGAGATTTTGATCTCAATTTGGTGTTCGGTCATATTTGTTTGTTTTGTACCGGAATAGCCAAAGGAGGAGATTTGTAAGAACAATTTTTCTAACATTGTTCATAGCTTAGCTTTAGACTAGGTTGGCATATCCTGTTACAAATTGTCACGCATCGTCAAGACGAACCAAACTCAAGCATCTCCAAGTTTGAAGATTTCTCGACATCCCGTTAAGGTATAAAACAATTTAGAGTTTGAATTAATTTACAAAATTTATGTTTGGGATATTTTTTTTTTAAAAAAAACAAACATGTCTTTATATTTTTTAAAAAGAAAAATTATTTTATTTTTTATCTCGTTCAAATGAGATTTATATCTCATTCAAACGAGATCGAAAGTTGAAAAGTGCGACTGTGTGATAATTGATTTAAATTAAATTCGCAAGTTTCCAAGCACCCTTAATTAATTAGAGTCTACTTTTAAATCAAATAAATACAGCCCTTAAATATGAATCTAAGGTGCGTGTGTCAACCCATAAATAAAGAAAGCATGTGACACAAAAATATACTGAGACACAGATTTCAGGAAAAAAACCATTTCGGGTAAAACCTTTATTTCACTATGAATATATAAATTGCAAATTACAATTACATAGAGAAATCTGTAATGGATCAACGCGCAGCCAACCCACAAAGACACGTAGTCTTGAACTCAGCGAGAGAATACACGCAGCACCCTCCAAGGACTCGCAGCCCAAACAACAAAGGAAGAACCGCAGCACTCCTTAATGACACGCAGCCATAACACTTTGTAGAGACTCCCTCAGCAATGACACGCAGCCCTCGGTTTCAAAGATCTCCCCATAAAGGTTGAACAATAATAAAGCTTTTGTTCTAGGGTTCCAAAAGATTCACAAAAATAATTGGGATTTTTGTGTGTGAATCAAAAAGATGTTTGGCATATCAAAAAATGAAGTCTTGTTGTGTTTGAACTCTTAGAAACGTTTTCCCAAAGACTTAGAAAATACACCACCGAAATAGGAATATATATAGGAAATATGAGTCGGTGGAAAAAAAATCCAAACAGATTTGATCGAGTTTATCTCAGGCGGATCGGTCTGGTATGGAGGCGAATCGGTTCGACCTCGGATCGGTTCGTTTTCCACATAGGCCTATTCGGTTTGCAATCGTTCCGGGGTTCACTGGTGCAAAGAGGATCGGTCTGGTATGGAGGCGGACCGGTCCGGGGGCGGATCGATTCTTTTTTAAAATCGGCGGATCGGTCCGATTTACCAGAAAATAAAAAAAAACTTTTAAAAGCCTAATTTTGCTTGAAAAAACTTACTTCTTATTTTTATAAAAAAACATTTCATAAAAATTTCCCAATACTAAGTATGAAACTTTAAGGGACTTAGATACAAAACTTTACCAAGTTCATTCTCGCAGAGGTTATGATGTTGAAGACGCTTTGATATTCGGATCCATTGATGTAGATGCGATCTTGAATTTCTTCAACAGTGTAACGGCGTACGACATATATATTGACAATGGACAAAAATGTCCTTAGAAATCTCCCCCTATGTCTATGCCGGTACATACATAAAAAATATCTAAATTATCAACTAATGACCTATACAAATCTACCCTCCCATGAACCCTAAAGATGGAAAGATACAAATGTTTAAATCTTCGTCGTTTGTTCTTCAATCTTCAACAATCATCAAATCTCGAAGCTTTTCTCATCAGGGTGTGCAACATATTGATCTTCAATCTTCATACCTACACACATGAGATAAAGCAAATACCACGTGACATATCGAGTTTGAAATGAGATAAGCATAGATACCAATTTATGATAAAAGCATAAGCTAAATCTCAAAAACTCCCCCAAAATTGAAACTCCCCCATAAAATGATAATTCTTTCTCCCCCTTTTTATGATGTCCCCAAATAGACAAATGAGAAGAATGAATCAAATAAGCAAAATCGGGGTGTCACGGTACACAAAACAGGGCATCAAACAATATGGCAAATGTGCTCTTACAAGAAGATGCTCAAAAACAAATGCACAAACTATTTTTGATTTTTCAATTTTTCATACAAAGATAAGATACATTTGAAAAAAAAATATGCTACAAAAATCACACCGTGGATTTAGACTCTAACAGCCAAGTCATGGAAATGGAATGAATGGGTGTAAACACATTTGATAGGTAAATCAACTCAATCAATCATATGTGCGCGATGCTTATGTGTACTCTTAACGAATGCACATCAAAAGTATTTTTAGGTGTAAAGATTGTTGAATTTAGATGACATCGTCTTATGCAAATCAACAAATCAAAGTCAAAATGATTTCCACCCCAATAACGTCCAAAACTATATAGCGCATTTTCAAGAAATTCAAGGACGTGCAAACCCGTTATAAAATTTCCAACCAAACACCCTCATATATATTTTCTTTTAGAGGTAATCTAAATTCTCAAACTTTGGACAATTGGTGCAAAACCTAAATGGCCCATAATTTGGCATGAATTTCTTTTTATTGCCTTTAAATATTTTCAGGATCTTTTAAACCTCTTTGGACCCCGGATAATAAAATTTCTCCATTTTTAGGTCCAATTTAACGGTGACTTAGTATTCGCAAAAGCAAAATGAACCTTTCGCAGCCCTTTTCCGTTTTCAAACAAAGCACACAAACTCACAAAATGGTTCTTATATGCACAATTTCCTTGTCAAGTTTTATCGCACTTGGTTCGTTTTAAGGACAGGATTGAAGTGAAAACACCCAACTAACATATGATAAGACAAGCACAATAATCAAACAAATTCGTTCATGTGTGCAATAAAGGAAACATGAGTCAAACATGTAGGAAGTAACACTTAATTACATCTTAATGACTCCAAACATTATAAAGCACAAGGATGACTCGGTCATCCTAAGTGTTTATCCATAAACGGTGCAAACAAAATACAATAATCTTTTTGGATTTTATCAAAATAAAATATTTTTGTATTTTTTAAAAATTTTCAAAAAAAATAAAACATACAAAAATGATACATACTAGCAACAGGAAAACAATGTCATCATGAAAATCACCCTATACTAGTAAACAAGTCAAACCTCAATCATTAGGTGCGGAAGGGTTTTCCAAAGGTGGTGACAACTTATGAAAAACCTCCATCAATTCTTATGAAGTTTTGACCAAAAACTTAACTTGCTCACCTAAATGTTCAAACTCTCTCATGTAGTCTCCGGGAGCATGTAAAGTATCATATGTGGGAGTATGTGTGCCAGAAATACGTGTAGAAGAAAAACGTGACACATACCCCAACTTAAATTCCCTAAGATGTCCTCTCCTCTTGCAATGTGAGCAAACATAAATAGGCCTAGGAACACCTCTCTCAAAAACTCTAGGACGCACTCTCCTAATAGGAATGGGACGCCTAGGTTGGCTAGGGTGAGACTCACGTGAATCAAACATTAAAGAGGGAATCGGCTCGGGTGCTAATTGGGAAGTAGAAGCACCGTCATGACTTATTCCTAACTTCTCACCTTTACCCTTATGAATCACATTTTCAACCTTCTTAGGTGCGTTCACAAAATTGACTTTGACCTCCCTGGCACGTTCAAGATCACTTTCGAGTTGGGATATATGTTTCGTCAGACTAGACAACGTGTTGGTCAAATCACACTTCTCCTTTCTCAAAACCTCCTTCTCTTTCTCCAAATCTAAAACCCGACGACTATTATACTTTTTTGTTTTCAAGGTCTCGGTGTACAAATCTCTAAAAGCTTTTTGGATCTCACTTTCATCTCCACGTTCACTCTCACTTTCTCCCTCACTTGAAGTGCTCAAATCATCACTATCGCATTCATGTGCACTATTGTGGGACAAGGTGGGTGTGCTCACACGACTAGAAAAAGCTACAAACTTCTCACCACTAGTCTCATCACCCTCACCTTCACTACTATCACTAAGTGTGGCGGGCATAGCTACTTTCTTTCTAAGCCACGTAGGACACTCAAATGACTTATGTCCCTTACCCCCACATTCAAAACAAGTGACGTTCTCAAAATCTTCCTCACACTCCTTATCAGAGTCATTCTCTTTTTCCATCTCACCACTTTCTTTGGCCTTTCCTTTCTTTTTATTTTTCTCAAAAAAAATCTTTTTATTGGAAGAATTATTTTTGTTCATGTTGAGAAACTTTTTAAAAATTTTCTCAAGAAAGGTCATATCATTAAAATCAAAATCTCCCTCAGAATCGGACTCACAAAATTTTTCTTTCTTTTTCTTAAAACGAGTCTTTAAAGCAATGACATTATCCTTAGCCTTAATGGTTTTGGGAAACATGTCAATCTCATAGGTTTGAAGATCTCCTACAAGTTCTTCCAACTTAAGTGATTTCAAATTTCCCAAAGAGTTCAAAACAGTGACTTTAGGAATGAAGCGGTTTGGGAGAGATCTAGAAATCTTTTTAACGACACGCGTGTTATCAATCACCTCACCCAAATTAAAACATGTGTTAACAATGTCTGACAAACGAGCATAAAAATCATCAAAGCATTCGGACTCAGACATTGTGATAGTCTCAAATTGGGTGGCCAAATTTTGTGATTTTGATTCTTTAACCGCGTTCGTACCCTCATGTGTCAGTTTCAAAACATCCCAAGCCTCTTTAGACGTGGTGCACGTCATAATTCGACGAAACTCATCAGGAGAGACAGCTCCAGAAATAGCACTCAGACCACGGGAATTAAAATTGGACAATTTATAATCATCCTCAGTCCAGGCTGACACTGGTTTTAAAGTGGTGATGTTATTAACAGTGACCGTAGGAGGAGTCCAACCATTTTCGCAAAGCAACCAAACACGCTCGTCAATAGATTTTAAAATCGATTTCATATAAGCTTTCCAGTAGGCATAATTAGACCCGTCAAAAATAGGCATCTGATTATATAAGTACTCCATAGGAAAAATTACGATTTTTTCACAAAATTGATTTTTAAAAAAAATCAATATCACACAATTTTTTGCAGAAAAATAGGAATACGCAATAAATTAGCGCAACCCGCTCTGATACCAAGTTGAAAAGTGCGACTGTGCGATAATTGATTTAAATTAAATTCGTAAGTTTCCAAGAACCCTTAATTAATTAGAGCCTACTTTTAAATCAAATAAAAACAACCCTTAAACATGCATCTAAGGTGCGTGTGTCAACCCATAAATAAAGAAAGCATGTGACACAAAAATATGCTGAGACACAGATTTCAGGAAAAAAACCCTTTCGGGAAAAACCTTTATTTCACTATGAATATATAAATCGCAACTTACGATTACATAGAGAAATCTGCAATGGATCAACGTGCAACCAACCCATAAAGACACGCAGTCTTGAACTCAGCAAGAGAATACACGCAGCACCCTCCAAGAACTCGCAGCCCAAACAACAAAGGAAGAACCGCAGCACTCCTTAATGACACGCAGCCATAATACTTTGTAGTGACTACCTCAGCAATGACACGCATCCATCGGTTGCAAAGATCTCCCCACAAAGGTTGAACAATAGCAAAGCTTGTGTTCTAGGGTTTCAAAAGATTCACAAAAGTAATTGGGATTTTTGTGTGCGAATCAAAAAGATGTTTGGCACATCAAAAACGAAGTCTTGTTTATGTTTGAACTCTTAGAAACGTTTTCTCAAAGACTTAGAAAATACGCCATCGAAATAGGAATATATATAGGAAATATGAGTCGGTGGAAAAAATCCAAACAGATCTAATCGAGTTTATCTCAGGCGGACCGGTTCGGTATGGAGGCGGATCAGTCCAACCTCGGATCGGTTCGTTTTCCACATAGGCCTATTCGGTTTGCAATCGATTCGGGGTTCACTAGTGCAAAGCGGATCGGTTCGGTATGGAGGCGGACCGGCCTAGGGACGGATCAGTTCTTTTTTAAAATAGGCGGACCGGTTCGGTTTACCAGAAAATAAAAAAAACTTTTAAAAGCCTCATTTTGCTTGAAAAAACTTACTTCTTATTTTTATAAAAAACATTTCATAAAAATTTCCCAATACTAAGTATGAAACTTTAAGGGACTTAGAAACAAAACTTTACCAAGTGCATTCTCGCAGAGGTTATGATTTTGAAGACACTTTGATATTCGGATCCGTTGATGTAGATGCGATCTTGAATTTATTCAACGGTGTAACGACGTACGACATACATATTGACAATGGACAAAAATGTCCTTACAAAAGTCATCTGATAGGTCGTTTCTTTTATATTTGCAAACGAGGCTTACTATTTTGTTTTTCTTTAGGTCGTTAGGAACAAACCTCATGTCAGTTGAAGACATTGCTATGTCGTTAGAACAAGGTTTGGTTCTCATTCGAACGACTGCGCCACCACAGTATTTGTGAAAAGGCCTATAAATACCCCATTCGTGTTCAGAACGTTTAAGACTTTTGCTAACTTTGTTTCTACATAACTTTTGCGAAAGTTCTTCATCTTTTGTACTGTAAAAACACTATTTAATTCACAACAAAACATCCTTGAATATTATTCTTGTGAATTCGTTTAAAACCCTATAAAGTTTTGTATCTTTGCATAAACCTTTGTGGAGAAGGTATCTCCGTAGCTGACTTGTGATACATGAGGGGATTCACTGCTGAAGACGAAGGTTGAGGCTAACCGAGAACTGCGGTCTTGTGATTCTTACGAGGATCATAGTTGTTGTTCATTAGAGATTTGCAAAGAATAACGCTTTATGCTTGTTGTAGTTATCAAATAATTTATAAGTCGACTATCTTGTAGATTTCTAAGGGAATAAAAAGTTTTTACTCGAAAGATTTTTTTCCTGAAAATTGGCCTTAGTTGATTGCATGGTTTGTTTTATTTGTTTATCGCATAGATGCATATTTAAGATAAAAAGATAAAATCTGTTTAAAATTGGTGTTGCAATTTTTGTTTGTTACCACCCTAGGATTATTTACGCTCACAAAGAGGCTTCATGTTTTTACCACATATGCATGTGGTTTCCATGTGGCAGTATGCAGTAAGAGTAAAAGTATACCTTCAAATATGTCTTCAGGGGTTAAGGGACAACTTGCACATCAAATATGACGTGAGTTTAAATTTGAATAAGAGCATCGATAATGGTGGAGTCTTTAAATACTTAAGTTTACAAAATCAAAAGCTATACATGTCTTTCGTAAGAGGAAAACTTCATAGTGGTGGAGGATGACAAATTAGGAATATAACTTCTTACGAATTAATATTATTCATAGAAAAAAAAACTATTTCTTACGTACAACATTTATTCGTATAAATTGTAAGAATCCAAATATATACTAAAAATTGATTATTTATATATTTGATACGAACAAATGAAATTAGTAAGAAATCCTATGAACTAATAAAGTCGTAGAAAGGCTTTACAGAATTTGTAATCATTCTCCAAATGTGAAGAATGACTACAAATCCACCTGTAGAATTTCTTTCATTCTTCCCACCTGTGCAACGTTCATAATTTGTAAACTTACAAAATCACATAAACTTTTGCATCACCATTGTAGATGCTCTAATAAGGGAACTAAAGATTGGTAATCAATAGTCATTGCATTTGAAAAGTTCAAAAAGGAAAAAGTTAATGTGAATACTAAGAGGAAATTACAATTTGATAATATACATGGATAGCTCGCAAATTTGAGGGACAACTACAACTAGTGCGAATCCAGATTTTATTGAAAAAAATTGTCTCTAAGACATCAAATTTTGACGTTTTAGATTCGCGATTGGTTAGTGTAGCTGATACGGACCCATATCCAGCGGCACTAACCAATCGCGAATCTAAGACATCAAAATTTTAATGTCTTAGAGATATCAAGTTTTTTTTCCCAAATTTGGCATGCACGAATTTATTTGTTGGTAGAAAGGAATTCTCCACCAACTTGAAAAAGTTTACTACATTGACATACAAAATGTTTATTAACCTTTTTCACTTGCAAATCCAATCTCATACATGCCGGTAGTCTTATTTGTAGAGAAATAGTGATGTGAACCAAAAGATTACGCCTAAGGGCATTTAAA
The DNA here is from genome assembly GCA_949130495.1 of Sambucus nigra. Lineage (NCBI taxonomy): Eukaryota > Viridiplantae > Streptophyta > Magnoliopsida > Dipsacales > Adoxaceae > Sambucus > Sambucus nigra. The sequence goes on from OX422207.1 coordinate 551,881,287, forward strand.
TTAGTGTGATGCTAATATACAAATTGATGGCCTATGTGTGCTAGGGTTTAAAGATCAAATGAAAATTTTAAATCGTAATCAAAAGTAAAATGATAGACTATCAAGGATATGACAAGACTAAATAAGCAAAGTCTCAAGACCAAGCCATTCACAAAAAGCTTTGAGAAGTCTCTCAAGGATCATAAGCAATGACAAATTCAAAGAAAATGAGAAAATGAAAATCTCTCTTCAAAGGCATACTCAGAGGGCAGACCATCTCCATCAAACTCTTCTCAAAAGGACAACATTAAGATTTGAAGAATGAGATGTGTATATTATGTTAATTTCTCCCAAATGCATTTCGACACTATGAACTGACACTTAGGAATTCATTCCATTGTGCATGATATGAAAATGACCATTTCACTCTCAAAATTATATTATTATGAATAAATATGTTAAAAATGTAATTATATCATGGAATATCTTTATTACATTTATTTAAAGTTTTACAAATTATTTTATCACATCCTAAATCCCTTAAAAAATCTAAACCTCTAGGAAAATGAGAAAATCATGGAGTTAGGTGCCTTTGAAGTGCATTAAAAACTATATCCATTTAATGATTTCTAAGCTTTTCCAGTTCTGGATTTAAATTCATGTTAACCAAATTTGGGAGCCCGAACATCATTAATCACCTAATACCTTTCCTTAGACACCAAATGTTCTGAAATCAGACTGTTGCTTTGCAACGACTTCGATTTCATTTGTAAAGAGCTTTGAAAGCTTCATTCATCAGCTATTTTTAAAAACTTTTTGAGATATATTAATACACATTTCAACTAAAGAGAGTAAATTACACCAAGCCCTTATTGTCAAGGCGATAGGTTTTATCTTTCCTAGATTGATGAGCTAAATAAAGTAAATTACACTTATGCCCCTGAACTTTAGTGTTTAGTGCGATCTGGCCCTAAACTTTATTTTTGTAACAATTTAGCTCTTAAACTATCACAACTCACTGTTTGCTCCTACTTTAAATCCCAAAATTTCCATTTTAACCTTGATTTTGACGCCAAGTTATAATGAGAGAGTTTTATGAATTTACACATGGATTGGTCATGCTTTTTCGACAAAGTTAACTCGTAAGCATAGTTTCGTGGCATATAATCAATTAAATTGTTCAAATTAAAATGTGAACTAAGTTCAATCACAAAATTACAAAATGTTAGAATTAGGGGTGTCCAAACCAGAGCTCCATTTAGAAACAAAATATTGTTCACATATCTAATATTATATTGTTAATTGTTAGAAATTTAAAACATGCATGTTTTAAATACATTTTTGAATAGATAACAAATTCTTTCTAACATATTTTATGAACACTTAAGAGACGATAAAATAATACGGTATAAAACGAAATTCACCTGAAACTGACACGATAAGTCGTATTCGTGTCGTGTTTATGTTGAAATTTTATGACATAAAGGCTTGTTGTGTTTGTTTCAAACTATGGCTTGTATTATAATGTTGTGTATTGTTTTATTTAATTGGGTGTAAAAAATTAAAAATCATTAATTACGTTATTCGTACTTGAAACGAATTGTGTTCGTGTTAAAAAAATACGATTATGTGTCGTGTCGTATTCGTGAAAAAAATTATATTTGTCTTGTCACACCAAAAAATCATCCAAAAACACAAACACCACATCATTCTTAAAAATAATTGCACAATATTTTTTAAGATGTAACGTGGTATTTGGAAGAAAAATATGAGGGTGCTTAGCAACACTTTTTTGTGATTAAACTAGGTCCATGATTTAAATTTCGAGGATTAAATTCATTATGCGTTTGCAAAAATATAATTAAGATTTAGCTTTGCTAAAAAAAATCACAAATCTATATATAAATTGATAAAAGTTCATATTTATAATTTGATGCGAAAATAGGGAATCTAAATGGACATTTTGTGAATTTTTTTATTAAAGTTAAAAAAAAAATTAGAAGCCAAATCATTAAAAATGTTAAAATCAATGTTTTTTTTTTTTTTTAACAAACCAAAACTTTATATTATATCAGTATAGGAGTCCAAACTAGCGGTTTATCGACAAACCTCCGAACCAAACTACCTACTTGATCGTCCCAAAGTGGTTTGTGGATAAACCAAGGAGGAGTACAAAAAATTACATTCATATATCTATTAATATTACCAGCTTTGGCCAATATGTCTCCCACTCCATTTGCCTCTCTATAACAAAACGATATCCAGACTTTCTGAAACTGACGAGCTTCCCTAAGGCAATCCTGGAGCAGCGCCTGTATATGTTGGTTGGAACATTGCTCCCTACAAAACAAATGAAAAGTCGTCATAAAATCTGTTTCAATGTGAAAACTACAAATACCTTTACTACTAGCAATTTTTAAACTCTCCTTAATAGCTCAAATTTCAGCTATAACATTATTATTAACCCCAATATTTTTCGCATAGCCCCACTGAAAAGTACCCTTACTGTCCCGAAGGACACCCCCAATTCCAGCAGATTTAGTGGGAGTGTTGGAAGACCCGTCCGTGTTAAGTTTAAAATTGGTTTTATTCGTTGGAGTCCACCTAATATCCATCCCATATTTAGACCCAATGGTACAACTGTGAGTGTTATGGAAAGTATTATAATTATAATAATCCTCCCTAACTTGGTGAATTAAAAGTGATATACTAGCTGCATTATTGGTAAATATAGCAGTGTTACGCATATTCCAAAGCCTCCAACACGCAAAAAGATTTTTTGTGGAATTAAAACCAGTATTAAGGATGTGATCATGCGCAGGAACACTAGTAAGAAGGAAGTGTGTATGTTGATCAGGAGGCATGAGGCCAAATTCATTAATAATACCCGTAAAAATGGGACATTCCGTTAAAAAATGAAAATTCGAGTCTATCTGATTGCATAAAGTACATTTATCAGTATTCGTAATATGCTTAGCAAATAAGACATCAGTACTGGGAAGGGATTGGTGAGCCAAAAACCAATAGAATAATTTGACTTTATTGGTACACTTTAAATGCCAAAGCCGAAACCAAGGTAATAAAGGTCTACTAATCTTGCAAGTTTTCTCAAGAAGCCAATTATACGTTGATTTGATAGTGAATAGCCCAGTTTTATTCGGACTCCATAACGCAATGTCCTTAGAATCCGAATTATGCCAAGGTATACCTAGAATACTGGAAATAAGGTGCGTATGGATAGTTTGTAGGAGTTTAGGAATGTTTCAGTCATCGGTGTTCGACAATCTAAATTGGGAAACCCGAATGTTACTGTCACAGTTATGAAGATTCAAAGTAAATTTCAATGATTTATTCATAAACCAATTATCATTCCAAAAACTCACATGACCCTCATATAAGGACCATTGCACTCCCTCTATAATATGAGGCAAGCCTTTATAAATATTACTTCAGGCCCAAGAGTTTTTAGTCTTAAGTTTAGTATTGAAGAACGTGTCATTGTAATAGTATTTGTAAAATCAATGGTTATAATTGTAATTTACTCAACTAACTAATCCAAAATGAATATTCGTACTTAGTGATGGATTGGAGAAAGCAGGATGAAAGATTGCACACTACACTAGATAAAGTTCGTGCGTAATAAATATTTAAACTTGTATCGCGATGAATCAATCAAAGCATGATATCGAAATGGTCGGGTGAGTTCAACCCGCCAAATGATGGATGTTTGCGCTTCATCATTAGTTGACTAGGGAAGAGAATAAGAAAAGCAGCAAAAGGTTGAAAGGGCACATAAACGATGGACCCAATCACCCAACACACCGTGTGGGTTATAATGATATGTCGCCCTTTACACTGCGGCCTAACTTGGATTGTACTCAACCAACAGATATCAAGATTCCTTAAAGCACCACCTCGTCCTTCCTTCCTCGGTTTAACAACATTATCTTTAGTTAATTAATATCCTTGTAAACTAGTTCTAAGATAAACCCCGATCTTAATCATTATCCCATATAAGCTGTCACTCAATATATATATACACTAACGGATATTCATGCCTGAAGGCATGACGAAAATTTTTAAAATACGTAATTCAAAAATAAATTTTTTTTCGAAAGTGTGGAATCGCAAAATGACAAAAATATCATTTCCCAACAAAACATTTATATATCATTTCCCAATATATATAAGTGCATAATTGTTAACTTAACCTTTTTACACCATACATCTAATTATGTGGTACTTAATATAACTGTTAACATATATTATTAACTGATACATAATTACATCGCATGTCAAACATTATTTTAATACAATTGTTACTAAAGTCACGTCTAGAATTTTTCAAAATATAGTACATGCTTACAACATCCACGGTGAAAGAATCGTCCAGTTGTTGGACAAAATTTATCTTGAAGTGACACGTGCTTAAAGTCGTAATTGATAATTTTATAGAAGTATTAAAACATTGCTACGATTATGTGGCCAAAAACATTACATACCTATTTAATTAACAAAATTCGTAATATGCACAATGACAACTAATAGGTATAGGTGTATTTTTTTTAAACAAAGTACATTTACGATGAAATTGAGTCGCCAACAAACTTTATGGGTTAATAAACTACCGAAGCTTGCTTTTCACATCAATTTCATACGTAATTGCTTTTCAAGACCGAAAGAAAGGTTTTAGTAAATTCCTAACTTCTCAAACTTAGCGCATACCTAACACTTTTATTAATTAAGTATATTAGTCATATAATACTATCCAAAATAAATAATTATGAAAAATTAGTATATAAAAATTTTGATTTATAGTGCTGGAACGCAATGTCATAATCAAAAGTAGCAATATATGTCATATTTAATTTCCACACACTCTAAATATAACTCCTCCTCAGTTGTATGTCGTAACTAACAATAATTTCAATAAAAATAAAAGATAAAAATGAAAATGGATCCTAATCAATATACCCAAATGCAAATGAGTAAAATTGTGAACTGAATATTAGAAAACCAAAGCAATTCATTATACATAGCTCACTGCATTGATAGGTAATGAATTATTATACAAAACAGGTAATAAATCATTAGATAAACTGGATATAGCGCACTGCATTTATAGGTGATGAATCATTATTCAAAACAGGCAATGGATCATTAGACATAACCTACTGCATTCTTTAACACAATTCAAAAGCAATTCGGTCATACATATTATTCACCAACTAATTGACATGGAAAACATATCTCTAAACAAATACACAGATAAAAACTCCCAATAAAGAGCCAATAAAGACGTTCTTGATTATAGGTATCTACTGTAATTTAATGAAAGGAACAAACAATGTACTCGAGCTTTACTTGATGGTGGTGACCTGCACAATGCATTGGGCAACACAAAAGATTCAAAAAAATCAGAATTGCAGGCTGTCGAAAATAACAGTTTGTCAATTTTTGGAGCTGATATATAGTAGAGTCATGTAGCTGGCAACAAAAGCTAGTGATCACATCTTGCTAGCTACACGCAAAAAAAATCCCGTAATGTGATACATCTTTATTCAACCAAAATATATGGTAGATTTATTTTTTTCATATCTCAATAATGTCATGTAATGTGATACATCTTTATTCAGCCAAATAAAAGAATAAAGAGAATATGATGAAACTTAAATCATAGACTAATAGTTTCCCAATCTAATCATACTTATGACCTCAGATTATTTGTATTCTGTCATTTCAAAAGCTAGAAAGAATTGAGGGTTTGGGAATAGGGAGCGAACTTTTAAAAAACAAAGCACTTTAGGGTAAATGATTGTAGAGATTTAGACTTAAAAATAATCTCTATGGTAGTCCATTATTTAGAGTATTGACCGGCTGAATGAGAATGGAGAATGGCAAAGGTTCTCAGGAGAATCATAGGGTATTTGCATGGTCCTGAGCAGGGTCGCCCGCCCCACTGAGATTGTGTTTTTTATTTGATTTATTTATTTAAATTTTCATATGCAGTCTATTTTTTAAGGGCTTTAATGCAAGTTTTCGAAAGATAAGGTCAGTAAAATATTTTTTCTAACATTCTGGGTAAAAACCATTATTTCTTATGTGATTTAACCATCATTAATCGTCTCCGTCACTTTAAGGATAATACTTCCGTCACTTTAAGGATAATACTAATTTTTGGATGACATTCATTGTTGTAATTATAATTTTTTTTTATAAAAACGATCCTTTTACACATTCATCTTTTCTGAAAAACATTGCAAGGATTCAACTATCCTCATTAGGACTAAAAAATTGGTGAAAAATACAAAATAAGCTTACTTCTCCTAATAAAGTGTCAAACTTTGCATTTGTTCCTCTGGACAAAAACTTCATGCAAATAGGAGGATTGATACCAGCCAATGCTTGTTCACCAGTATTGAACTGGGCAAAGTCCATATCATGTCCCCACAAATCAACCCAGAAGCCACAACAGCTCCATATGCATCAACCTTGGCCCTGTTGAACTTCTGAAAAACAAACAAAATCCTGCTCCCTACACACATCAAAATCAAGCTTTCAACACACATATCAAACTTTTTCGATTAAAAAAAATGGTTTTGTGCTCATAGCCATTTTATAATTTTTCAAAGATTAATCACATCATAAAAATGGTCACTTGCTAATTTCAACACACGACATTAACAAAATGCAAACTAAAAATAGTGCAAAAGTTCTTATTTTGTAAAATAGCATAGTGTTATGCTGAGAAAGATAGTTATTCGATGCATAAAGCAATTAAGTCAACATTGTATCATTCAATGCATAACTTAGGCATAAAAGCACCTAGTACCAGAATCATACCACGTACATCCCATAGTAAAGATAATTATTTATTAAACTATTTTATGAAATGAGAAGATCAATGGAGTTACTTGTTTTTCCAAACCAAACTACAGTGGAGTTACTCGTTTTTCCAGCAGTTGATACAGTAGCGGGTAATACACTCTGAATATAACTATATAAAATCAATGGATCTTCAAAGCTCAACCAAATACAAAATCTACTGAAAAAAAGAAACATTCAGAGAAAAAATGGTTTTGAAAATTTAATTGTTCTCATATGTTTATGTCTAATGGTTTGATGGTTCCCAGATTTTGCGCTTTAAAAACACTAATGGGTGAAGCATAGTGGGGGCTCATTTTTTCAGAAAGTGAAGAATGATTGGAGTCTCATTTATTCAAAAAGTGAAGAATAGTGGAGGCTTAAGAAAATAACCTGAGATAGCTGTGAAGAAGGCCCTTGAAATCCCCTTTCAAGATATGCAATTACCACAAAATGAACATGATCGAGTGCTAGTTAAATCAATGGAACACAATTATATCAATGAAACACAATTACCACAAATGTAGTCAAATAAATAAAAAAATTCATTTCATAATTATTTTTGGATAAACTTTTTAGGGGATAATGAAAATCTCATACATTTTCCACAACTTTGTAGAATACTCACCTTAAATGTGGGACACTTTTTGCATAGAAAATAATGGCTGAACAAAAGAAAAATAAGCAGTCACAAATTGCTAAAAAAAACTCAACACTAACTGAAATGGTAATAAACTTCCACCTCCATATAAATCCAATCCCAAAATCATTCAAGACCTTGGCTAACACTCAATCCAAAATCGTTCAAAATCCCAAAAATGATGGTCTCAACACTCGTACGTGCATGGATTAGTTAAAAGAAAAGAAACGCAAGATTAAGATAAATACTACCTTTAATTTTCTTTTGGAACTCACTCCTATTATTATTGTTGAAGACACCTGAAAAGATCAAGAGAATGAATATACGAACACAAATATATATCCAAATGTGTTATTTTCTTAAGTATGACAGTGCTTATTTCTCAATAATTTTGTAAACTTAAATTTGAAAAAAATCACAGTAGAATTAACATAACAAAGGTTACTTGAACATATGTTTAAGGTCGTGGAAGCATCAATTTGATTGTTTCCAGTACAAAAATAAAGAAGCATTTTGGAGCACGATTGACTTATATTCCAATTAAAGCATTTGGGAGCATGGTTTACTTAAGCATTTCGAAGCACGATATACCTCAAGTATCATACAAATATATTTTTACTAACTATCCACCCACTAAATAGTCAATAATTAAGACAATAGACTTCCAATTCTTCAAAGAAAAAATACAATATCAAATAACAAACAAATATGCTCTATTTTTCATAAAAACGAAAATCACCACATCAACATTAAAGAAAGCTAAAAAAGAAAAAAATTCATCAATTACCCAAACATGTTATAGTCACAGATCTTAAAACTTTTTTGAATAGTGATGTTTTGTGTTCTTAAACAAAAAATGGCTAGTGTTTGTGGCTCCAATGTGGGAACCTAAAAATATTCCAAGAGAGACAAAGAGAGTAACATTAAAACTGCAAAACAAAAAGGATTAATTTGAAACTTTAAAAAATCGAACTCACCTATCTTGGTAACCATCTGTTTTAATCTGATATCTGCAGAAATCACAAAAAAAGAAACTAAAACCTTAGCATCAAAGAACACTCAAAACCTCAAGAATAAGATAGATATAAATTTACTTGGGCGGAGAAGAGATCAAGGAACAGAGATGTGAGAGATAGGGAGTGTTGGGAGAGAAACGACAAAGAGAAATGGATGGGCAAATGAAACTGTAGTGTATAATGAGTGGGAAAAAGTCAATTCGTGGTAGAAAATAAGTAGGGGAAAAATGAATGGGTGGAGTAAATTAAAATTAGTGTGGTGGGAATGAAAATTTAGGAGGGAAATTGAAAATTTTAAATTTTGAATGAAAGTTGAATATTCAATCTTAACCCTTGATTTTTGGAGAGTGAGGTGGCAAGATCTGAGTCATTATTGTGCTTAGACATTTCAAAATTCATGCTATATATATATATATATATATATATACACACACACACACACTAATACCCTTCAAATCCATTTACCTACCCTTTACTCTTTAGCCACTCTGATTTTATGTTTTAAATCTTAAAGGTATTATACGGATATTACACTGAAATGGATAAAATTTAGAATTATATATATCTTGGTCCCATTTATTATAGGTTATTAAGTTAAATACTCATTATTTTTCATTATTGGGGTTTGACCTCCAAACTAAAACTTGTTGTTAGTTACTTGTTATACATTAAAAAAATTAGTTTTTTTTTGGATTTTACTCCCATCTTCAAGTTACGCTCTGATCACATATATTTTTAAAACTGTTCTAACTCCCATTACCACTCAAAACCGTCCAAAAGCGCTCTGTAACCGCCACTAATCGCCCATCTTTCGTTTCATAGAGAATGACACATATCTCATAGTTATGTTAATATGACCAACAACTAAAAAAAGAAAAATACGAGAGTGACTACAAATAAATCTTAAAGTATAAAACTAAATATTTAAGATCCCATAGTAAATAAAAAATTTACTATCTAAAAAAATGTTGTAAATAAAATTGTTTTAGATTGGAAAAAATATTTTTTTATTATAACTATACATTATTAAAGTGCATTTTCTTAAAAACAAAATTGTATGCTATATAAAAAATAGTATTTTATTCATTTTTATTTAAAAAAAACTTATTAAACTGGTATAAAACATAAAACATAAAAATTGTAAATTATTTTTTATATGTGAGGTGTATTTTTAACTATGTTTAATAAATAAAAATTGGGAAAACTATTTTTAGATACAAAAAGCAGGTTTACAAATTATTTTAAAAAATAGTTTTATAACATGTTCTTTCGAGGTTAATAAAATACAAATTAGTAATAGGTTTATGAAAAATAGGCCTAAAAATCATTGTTTTTTTTTTTAAATAAAAACATATTGTTATTATAAGCACTCACATGATTTTATTTGTCGGCATTCACATGTTTTTATTTGTAGACACTCACATATTTCTAATTTTTTTAGTTATTGGCCAAATTATAACCACTATAGGATAAGTGTCATTATCTGGAAATAGGAAGGTGGGCAGTTAAAGAGCAGTTATTGATAGTTTTGAGTGGTTATGAGACTTATTATAATTTAAAAAACACTTGGGATGGGAGCCGAACAAAATTTAGGAGATGGGGCAAAAGCCAAAAAACTATAAAAATATTTGTTTATTCTTATAAAAACTATTTTTTCAACTAAAAAATTATTTTTTTATACCAATTAACCGTTTTTATAAAATGAATAAAGTACATTTTTTTTATATAGCATACATTTTTTACATAAAATACATTACTGTTATAATTAAAAAAAAATTGAATATGAAAACTTTTTATGGAAAACATTTTTTAGATAGTCAAAACAGTTTTTTATATGTAGAAAAGCTATAAAATAGTTTTTAATAAATTCTTTTAAAAAGTCAAAATAGCTTTGAAATAGTCAAAATAGTTTTTTTAATTAAAAAATATGTTTTTTTAAATAATTGTTTTTTAAAATAAAAGCTATTTTTAGTGAAAGAAAAATGTTTATATATAAATAAGAAATACATTCATATTATTTTATTAACTATTGACACTTTATGAGGGTGATGTTGGGAAAAATAAGTGTAAAAAAATGTGAGTTAACAGTCTACTAATGGTAAGTGTTAGTTTGGGGGGTCAAACGCTAATAATGAAAACTAGTGGGTGTTTTACTGAATAACCAATAGTAAATGGGGGCCAAATAACCCTAAATTTTATCCAATTCACTCTAGCCATATTCGTATAATACATAAAAGTGGAGTGGCTAAAGACTGAAAGGTAGGTAAATTTATTTCAAGGTTATTATAGTCTTTAAATATAAAAGTGTAGTGGGAGAAACTTATAAAGCAGTGGAATAGTGATACATCTATCTATCTAGTCCCATTCCAATACATATATAAAATGAGCTCTTAAGTTGCGAACTAATTTTGAAAAAATTAAAAAAAAAAATTTGGACTGATATTTAAAAAAAAATGATATCTAAACATTCCATGGATACCCTGAACATGCATGCAAATGATTGTGATAATATATTACACAAACTAAAATAAGATGCACTCAAATGATCGCAATAATATTATGCACAAACCAAACCTATAGTATTTCAAGTAATATATTAAAACTTATAAAAGACGGTGTCATAATATTAGTCAGAGACCCGTCTAAAAGCTAGAAAGAATAAAAAGGAAATTTTAGAGAGAGAGAGAGGGGGAGGATTTGTTATGCTCGAACAAAGGGTCTGAGCTCCCTTAAATATAAAAAGAATATGAATAATTTTTTTCTATAGTCCCATTTAAGGCCTACCATTATTCGATGACGAGCTTCTTGCCTTGTCGTCTTGCGTCGATTGATAGATTGTGGGTACCATTTGTCGAGGCACGTGGTTTGTCCTTTTTCAAGACAGATTAAAGAGTGATTGGAAAGTCGAATCCTCTACTTCATTAAAATAGATTATGATTGAGGCTTGTGGGGTCCACCATTTATGATTGAAGTTGACCATTACCTTTATTCAACTAATAAAGATAATTATATCCTTTTTAATTTGTAATTAGGCCAAAGATTTAATCATTCTTCCTCATTTGGGCCTAAGATATGATGGCATTCCAATAGTCTTCCATGGAAGGGATATGTAACACCCCGTATTTCTAAGTATTTGGAATTTAATAGATTTGGTTATTTTAAATTACACATGTGACGTAATTTAATTAAATTAAACAGTCTGTGTTTATTAAAATATTAATCGAAAGAGATAATGATTAATATATATATATATATATATATATATATATATATATATATATATATATGGAATAAAATTACTAAGTGAGTAGTAAATAATTATTTTACGTAGTAGCGAGTGATACCGGCATGACTGTATTATATCTTAACTGGGAGTAGCGTGTAGACTATATGAGGTCGAGATAGGAAATTATTTTAAAGTGACTCAGATGGAGATTTAGAGGTCACAGTTGATTACGGATGGGTCAAGATAATCAAAATAGTGTACACAGGTGTAGTAATTAGGACCCGAAATCTTTTTAGACACGACCGGGTCCACGCAAGGGTAATTGAGTCATTTAGACTTGGTCTGTTAGCCTAATTTCGGAATTTAGGATTAAAAATCTAATTTTAAGAGTTTGGGGCATCCATAATTCATATCTTAAACCCTAAATATTGAAAGAAGAGAGAAGGAAGAAAATATGAGAGCTTTAGGGGCCAAAATCAAAGAGAATTGGGGAGTGCTATCATCAATTCATCTTTTAAAACGTATAATTAGACCCTATGAACATAAAGACAAGTGATTAACTTACTTTCAATTTAATTTGTAAAAATTCATGCTCATATTATGGTAGGTGTAGACAAATATGTTTTGGGGGAGGGGTGTCACATGTAAATGGATTTTTGGAGATTGAAGTATTATGTGTAGATTAAATACTCAATTGATGATGGAATAATATATATTATTGTTAGAATATAATTCTTACTCGATATATAGTAGTTAGATTCGTTTAATTTGGGTTGTAGAATCGAATTTAATGTGATGATTTAATGAAAATTGTAAAAACCTAATTTGTGAAATAATGGATCTTAATAGAAATCACTGATGGTTGATGGTTTATATCATGATTAGAACCTATTTAAATGTGTAATAAACATTGGGTATGATTGGTTTGAAGTTTGGGCTGTATCCATGGAGGTTTGAGGAACAAAAATGGAGGAAAATAAGTTGGGAAAGAAGGGTGGCCGCCCAGCATCGATCGATTGATCCATGAAGGCTATTTTTAGAAAGTTATGCTTATTTTAATTTTTGGACTTTAGTTTGTTAGGAATTGTTCAAGGGTTATTTATTTAGGGAAAATAAATGAGGAACCTATTACCTTGGGGTTAAGGGTGAATATATATTGGTTTATAAAAGTGAGCAACAGTGAGAAATTTAAAGAACGAACTATGTGAAATAAATTCGAAAATATTTAAAGTACGGGACAATTAGGTGAGTCTAGGTATTTTAACAAGGTGATGCCATGATAATTATTTAATTGATGTGAATTTAAATAAATTTAGAGTCGGAGGATAGACTCGGGAATCACATGCTAGTGCTACGGGTGTTAGGCATGGTTTAGCCGTATTTGAATTTAAATATATATGGGTATAGAGGCAATATATTTATATATTTATGTGTAATGTATAAATATCGTTGTGTGTGATTTATATGTGAAAACATACCCCTTTAGTGATATCCTGGGAGATTGCGTGATGTGGGTGGATCACTTGACTAGTGAATGCCAGGAAAGTATAGTCCCCAGGTAATAGCACCCGATATTTTATTGTGTGATTTATTTTTGATGTGAGACGCTTTTGGTATGATTTGGTCTCACTCTCGTGGAAATATGACCACCTCCACTACATTTATACACTCGATCCGTATGGGTGTGGATTTAGACACGGTGAGACTATGTTTAGCAGTCGACCTTCTAGTGTTAGATATGGAGGGTTACGACATCATTTTGGGTATGGATTGGTTAGCTGGTTACCGGGCGATCGTGAATTATTTCAGGAGGACCATTGTGTTCTCTATTCCAGGGAGAGATATGCTCCTGGTGGCGATGCCTCTTACTGAGGGAGGGTCGAGCACACATCGGTATTACATTGAGGAAGAGACCTCGTAAGAGGTGGTTTTCTCTTTAGACTCAATTCTAGTAGTGAGGGAGTTTGAAGATGTATTTCAAGAGATACCCGGGCTGCCACCCAGCCAGAAAATTGAGTTAATTATTGATCTAGCCCCAGGTACGAGGATAATCGCCCAAGCTCCTTATTGCGTCGCCCCTTCAGAGATGCAGGTGTTGAGGGAGTAGATTTAGCAGCTTCTGGGGAATGTTTTCATTAAACATAGTACATCATTGTGGGGTGAACTGGTGTTGTTCGTAAAAAAAAGGGATGGATCACTTTGTTTATGTATCGATTATAGGGAATTGAACTAGGTCACGATTTGAAATAAGTACCCTCTACCTCGGATATATGACCTAATCGACCAGCTGAGTGGAGAAACTTATTTCTCCAAGATAAACCTGAGGTCGGGATATCATCAGTTGCTCATCAAAGAGGAGGACGTTCCTAAGACAACTTTTTTGATACGTTATAGATCGTATGAGTGTAGGGTGATGTTATTTTATCTCACTAATACGTCAACAGTGTTCATGGATCGTATGAACTAAGTTTTCATAGAGTTCCTAGACTAGTTCGTGATCGTGTTTATCGATGATATTATAGTTATCTCTCATTCTGAAGATGGCCATGAAAAGCATCTGCGAATGGTTCTACGGACATTATAGGATCACCAGCTGTACGCCAAATTTGAGAAGTGTGGATTTTCGTTACATGAGGTGCAGTTTCTGGGCCACATTGTGTCTAACAGGGGCATTGTTGTTAATTAAGGTAACGACGGTGATGGAGTGGGGAAGGCTCACCACACCGACTGAGGTTCGTAATTTTTTGGGGTTGGTCGGATACTATCATCGATTCATTAGGGGGTTCTCAAAGATTGCAGGTCCGTTGATGAACCTGACTCGCAAGGGGGTGCGTTTGTTTAGGATGACACTATCAGTTAGCTTTCGATGAGCTAAATGACAAATTGACCTCAACACCTGTACTCGCATTGCCTAAAGGGAGAGTGGAGTATCGTGTTTATACGGATGCATCCTTGAAGGGACTTGGGGGTACAATACAACAGTAAGAGAGGACTCAACTTTTAAATCTCATAAGCCTAAGCCCCACGAGAGGAATTACTCCACGCACGATCTCGAGTTAGCATCGATTGTGTTTTCCTTGAGGATTTGGAGACACTATATTTTGGGGGAGCAGTTTGCCTTCTTCACAGACTATAAATCACTTTAGTATCTGTTCACGTAGAAGGATATGAACATGAGGTAGAGGAGATGATTAGAGTTCGTGAAGGATTACCAATTCAATATTCAGTATCATCCTGGGAAGGATAATGTGGTGGCAGACATATTGAGTCGATGACCTGCAAGGGATATAGCGGAGGTTTGGATGGAGAAGTGGAGGGAGCTTCAACACTAAGATGAGGTTTCCAGAGAATCTATGTTCGCATTGACTGTCATGCCCAAGATTGTTATGAGGGTGGTGAAAGCATAGGCAGGGGATCGATATTGCCAGGACAAAGTTCACCAATTGTTAGCTGATGGGGCAGAGCCTTATGTAATTAATTTTGAGGGAGGCTTGTGCTTCAATGGGAGACTCATGGTTTTAGAGGATGAGGATTTGAGACATGAAATGCTGTCAGAGTCTCACCAATAGGGGTTTACACTACATCCCGAATCAAGTGAAATAAATTTGTAAATAATTAATGTACGGGCTGATTAGGGGACTTCAGGTATTTTAGTAGGGTTATGCTATGTTAATTATTTAATTTATGTGATTTAAATTAATTTAGAGTTTGAGGATAGACTCGAGTATTACGGTCTAGTGCTACGGGTATTAGGTGCGATTTAGCCAAATTTGTATTTATTTATACATATACGGGTATAAAGGAGGTATATATATATATATATATTTTTGTGTACTTCATAAATATTGGTGTGCATGATATTTATGTGAGAACATACCCCTCTAGTGATATCATGGGAGGTTTTTCGATGTGGATGAATTCCCTGGATAGTGAATGTAGGGAGAGTATAGTCCCTAAGTCGTAGAGCCCGATATTTAAATGTGTGATTTATTTTTGAGGTGAGACATTTTGTATATGATTCGGTCTCACTCTCGGGGGAATATGGCTGCATCAACTACACTTATGATTTTATTACCTATTTCAGTATGAGTTAATCGACTTATGGTAACCGGATTGGATTGAGCATACCTGGGATATGATAGCATTTTGAAGACAATCATTTAGTGAGTTATTACTCGGGAGGATGGTTATTATACGCAACACTTGTAGTTGTTGTAATATATTTGTACATATATAATAGAGTAGATAACTATTTACGGGTTAAATACATAAAGTGTGAATATATTTTATATTAGCGCGAATGTTATATAATTAATTAAAGAGGAAATGATTAAGTTGGATAATGAGTAAAATAACTTATGAATCAAAGTTTAAAAGTACTCGAGTTAGAGTAGAGTGACAAGAAGATTTGTAACATAGTTAGTTAGGTAGAGTAGCATATGTAGTTGGGTTAGGAGGTAAACTATAGGTGTGCATAATAGTTGAGAGGTGAGTAATATCTAAAGAGAGAGTGACACACCTGCTTCAATATGAAATGTGTTAATGCATATTTTATTGTTGCATCTTAATTACTTGCTAAATATTTTTCAAAAGGTTTTGGTCTCCGACCCGTGCCAAAAATATTTTCCTGGACATTTTTTGCGTCTAACCACATGGATGCCAAGCTTGAGGACTCATTCTAGGGATGTGTATCTATAGCATTTGTGGAGGCTTGCAGGATTTTATGTAGACGCTTAATTATTCATTCCTAGATTAGGATGTTGATTTAGTACTTCATTTATGCATGTTGCCCCTTCAGTTGATACACTTTTAGTTTTGTTTATTAGATGCTATATTTGGATTTAGTTTTATTTATGTAGACTTATGATTTACATTTTTATTTTGGAACTGATGGTTAATTCCGTATTCATTATTTAGTTATTTATCATGTAATGATTCAGACTCTTGTATTTGTGTGGATGAGTTATGATATTTCTATTTTTCGCATGTTGTTACATTAATTAAAGATAAAAATTTACACTAGTTTAATTTAATATAGATGGTTAGTAATTTAAAATATTTTTCGACATTGATGCTAAGAACGAACTAAATGAGATTCCAGTGTATTTTGATAAATGACTGATCACCTGTGGTTAAAATTCGTGAGGTGTCACAGGACATTATCCTAAAAGTTTAAGTCTTCCATATCCACATTTGGATCCTGAGATTCCCTAGAAAGACATTAGAAAAAATTAGTTCTATATGACATGTATACATTATCAAGTGACTTAGATAGGTGTTCAGGTTGGGGAAAATGCAGACATAAATTGAGTCTTCATATTTTCCATGACGTGGACCATAAATTTTTGTTTGGATAATTTCAAAAAATATTTCCTTATATTTTGTTTAAGAACATAAATTAGGTATAAACTTATCTATCTTCGAGGAGGATAAATTTTTGGAATTTGATGAGAGTACACTACACCAAAATGGCTAAAATGCCACCCTTGACTCGGTCACCCTTGTCACAGTCTTTGACCATGACAAGTAGGGTTGTCACAGACGTATCACGATCAAAGAATGTGACACGTCTATGACATCATAAAAATTAAATGTCCTAGTTGCTTCAGTTTTTTTCCTCATTTTCTTTCCTTCTTTTCTTTTTTTTCACTCTCTCCTCAACTGCTTCGACTCTCTCTCTTTATTTCCTTTGTGTGTGAGAGAGAGTTTATGTGTGTATGCATCAGTGTGTGTATGTAGGTTAGTGAGTGTGTGTGTGGTATTGATTTTTTTATAAAATTAAAATTGGTATTGAAATTGGTAATGTAATTATGTGTGTTTTGGGGTCACTGTGTGTGTGTTTGGTATTAACTTTTTATATATAAAATTGAAATTGGTAATTTAATTATGTGTGTGTTTTGGAGTCACTGTGTGTGTATGGGGGGGAATTAAAATTTGTTTTATGCTATTGAAATTGTGTGTGTATTTTGGGGTCACGAATGTAATTGAAATTTGGTTTCTCTCTCTAATTGCAACAACAAAGGTCATCTCTCTCTCTCTCTCTCTATATATATATATATATATATATATATATATATATATATACATATATATTATTGATTGTTAAATTGTTTAGGATTCTTGAATTGTTGTTGACTAGTGTATTTGAACATTTAGATGGCCATTGAGTTGGTTGGCCCTAGGAATTTTTAATATATCGCATTATTATTTGCATTGTTGTTTGGGATTCTTGAATTATTGTTGACTGGTAGAATTGAACACTTAGATGGCTATTGAGTTGTTTGGACCTAGGCATTTATAACATTTAGGGTTGTGATTAAATCGAATATAAATAAGTAATCATGCATTCACATGAGAATACATGCATGCATGTAGCCCACAAAGCAAGTGTGATATAACAAGTAACGAGGGTAAAAAGTAATAAGGGAAATCGCAATATATGGGCATTGGCTATCTATTGCTGTTCTCGTTACTATAATCTAGGCATGCATGTGTAAATTTACATTAAGTCAACTTGTTATATAATTCTTACTTTGGGGGGTGCATGTATTCTCATGTGAATGCGTGATTAACGATTTTTTAACATTTATAACTACTTTAAATTACATATAGTTTGCATAGATACTATCCTTCTAGCTTGTATTCATACACATTCAATATCCCTTACACTTGTTTAAGAGTCCATACCCCTGTAATGAGATCTCTCGAATTGTCCTGTTTGGACAGTTTGGGAGTGCATAGTTTCTGTATAATAATATTTTTAATGGCTTAAACTTTTAACTTTTAGGGGAAGTTTTGTTGCCGTATCTTAATGTTCTTGAGGTACATACTACATGATGAGATGTGATGTGTTATTTCAATTGATAAATTGAAATAACACTTACACTTGCGAATATATGTCGTGTACTTGGAGAACTATAGGGATATGCAGTCGAATTTTCCTCAAATTGGAACAATGTGCATGAGTTGTTAAGTGTATTACACAAATATGCTGTCAGTCTTGAATGGGATAGGTTCACTCACCCTTTAGAGGAGATGGAGGAAATACGAATGATATTATTTTTATAATATATCACCGAAAGATGAAATGTCAATCTTGTAGTAAATCATTTAAGAGGAACTAAATGCTTACACTTTTCTTTATACTAATCCATAAATATACGCTTCTTACCCATAATAGGTGATTGTTTATAGTAGCTGTGATAGGATATCCTATATACAAAGAGTGGATGGGTGATACAAATAGACCAGGGGATGTGTTTCACAGACGTGCTAATGAATTTGTGAAATACGCAATGAGATGTCGTAGTGATGAAGAGTTACCATGTTTGTCTGCTAAGTGTAGGACTGGTAAAGTATTTGAGTGGAATACAGTTTAACTACATATGTTAAGATGGGGTATGTAAGATAATTATCGATTTTGGTTTTTTCACGGGGAATAGAAAGTTCCTTTTGTCCCCGGGAAACCTTCACAACAACCTTCAACAAGTAGGATAGGTGTATAAGGGGAGGAGGACAATGTAGATCATAATATGCTAGAGGATTTAGTTGATGATGTGTATAGAGTTTATGAAGTTAAAGAGAATAAGGTTACTGACGATGTACAAGGTTTAGGTGCTCACGATGATATCAGGATAAACCTTGACGATGATAACCAAAGTTTAAAATTTAAGGCGACCCAACCATTGTACTTTGGCTATGAGAAAGATCAAATAACTTTACATGCCATGGTTGGTTTGAATAGTTTGAATACTTAATATAGTTTGTATGGTAATAGCATGGAAGGAGTTTTAAATTGGGTGAAGGTCTTGTAACCCAAGAAAAATATGCTTCCAAATAGCTATCCTACTATGATGAACAATTTGAAAGGTTTGGGAATGAAGTATAAATCAATTTATGCTTGTGTGTATGACTATATACTATACCGAAAGGAGAATGATAATCTCGATCGGTGACCTGTATGTGATGAACCTAGATATGTCCAATATATTGGAAAGGAAGGCACATGCTCAAAAATGTTAAAATCCTTTCCCGTTGGGCCTAGATTAAAGAAATTTTTCACAGTACCATGGATAGAAGAGGCAACGAATTGGCATGCTAAGGAAGAAGTAGGAGATAATCTCATGTGTCATCCTACTTATTCTTCAGCTTGAAAGAAGAAGAATTTTGAGTATCCCCATTTTGCTCGAGATCGGCGTAACATTCATTTGGCAATATCAACAGATGGTTTCAATCCATTTGGAAATCTCATCACCAATCAAAGTATATGGCCGGTGATCCTAGCCACACTTAACTTCCCTCCTTCACATTGTATGAGACTTGAATTTTTGATGATGTCTTTATTAATACCTAAGCCAAAGACACCAAGTGAGGACATCAATGTCTACCGGGATCCTTTGGTAGAAGAATTAAATTAGTTATGGGAAGAGGGTGCGAAAGCATTTGACTCTTTTAAAAAAAATAAGATTTTACGCTGAAAGCTATGTTGATGTGGGTAATTCATGATTCTCCGGCTTATGGGATATTATCCAGTTGTGTAGTATATGGTTTTTTGGGGTGTTCAATTTATCAAAAGGAGACTGAATCTTTACGTCTCACTGCTAGCGAAAAATATATACCATTGCCATAGGAGGTTTTTACCCCCCTCATATTTTTAGATTTAAGAAAGGTTCTAATTTTTTACCGGGCGGGGTTGAACATAGGCTAGCTCCGAGAAAACTTTTAGGTTTTGAAATTGAGAGTAAATATTCTTATTGTGGCCCTAATATACCAGGTAAGAATACTAAATTTAATAATTTCAAGCATAAGAAGACCCTAACTAGGAATGAAACTGAAACAAGAAAGGCATAGTCTAGGAGATCAATTTTATTTGACTTTCCTTATTTGAAGAATTACCCAGTTCCCCGAGTATTGGATGTGATGCACGTAGGTAAAAACATCACTGAACATATTGTGGGTATATGCCTTTGGGGGATTCATTCGAAGGATGGAGAAAATGCATGAAAATACATTAAATTGTTGAAACTTAAGCCACAACTATGGTAGAAAGAAGATAGTAGGGGAAGGACAATAATTTTCCCTAGTGCGTTTACTTTGACGAGTGAGGAAAGGAAGGTTCTTTTAGACACAGTATAACATTTAAAGGTTCCATATAATTTTTGGTCTAACATGGAAAGGATTGTGAATTATACTACCTATGATTTACATTAGTGTAAGTCCCACGATTGTCATGTGATCATGCAATTAGTTCCTCTATTGTTTAAGCATTATTTCTCCAAGCACAAGGATTTGTGGAGGGATATTATGCAAATTAGTATTTGCTTCTCACTTTTATGTGGGAAAATAGTCAATCGAGATCACATAGTCTCCGCAAAATTGGCGGTGATCGAAAAAATTTATGTGTTGGAGAAGTACTTTGCCCCATCATTCTTTGACATAAGTGTTCACTTTTTTCGTACCCCTATGCGACAAGGCACTTTTTTGTGGTCCAGTTAGATATCGGTGGATGTATCCGTTTGAAAGATTGATGAAAATTTTCAAAGATTACGCCAAGAATACACGATACATTATAAGATCAATTCTAGAGGAATAAATCACCAGGGATTCATCAATCTACACTCAAGAATATATGCTTGACTCGAGCAGCTGGATAACAGTGATGAGTTCGTCGATGAGGGTGGTCATGTGATGGACAAACGAGTGAAATTTACGAGTTTACAACATGAATAAGTAGCTCGTTATGTATTTGACGCATATGAAGATGTCAAAGAATGGAAAAAGTAAGTTTATATTATTTTAACTTTTATATTATTTCAATATTTATACATAATAAATTTCATAATAGGTTCGTCACGATCAATGGAGAAAATATGATGAGTGTGAAAATAATAAAAGACGAAAAAAACTGGCACAATCAGACAGTGAATTTAGACTATGGTTGTTACACGGGGTAATTATAATGAAAATGCATGTTATTCAATATCACATTTAAATAAAGCTTTATAACTAACCAAATGAATTTATCTATACTCTCAGCTCTTTATGACGGGTGATACGACATCAATGCTTGCTCATATAGCCACTAGACCCTTGTTCATGACACAATAGTATAAAAAGTATCTATTGAACAATTATGTATTCGGTGTAAGGGTGTACGAGAAAAATACTAATGTACGAAACTTGGGCATTTCATACAAGGATCTTACGTATATTTGAGCGAGCGTAAAAAGATAAAAATCTCGTTGAAGCTGAAATGACTTATTATGGTGTAATTCGAAATATATTTGAATTGGACTATATAAGCTTCACAGAGGTTGTGTTTTATTGTGATTGGGTAAGAGTTGAGGATAAAAATGCTTGTAAAGTTGATCCTGGAACCAATTTGAACATGGTTGACTTGTCTAAGTTGAAGAGCAACGAGTGAGTGAACGATGAACCGTTTGTTTGTGCTTTTCAAAAGGTCAAGCAAGTATTTTGCTTGGAGCATATCAACAATGATCCGTGCTCACTTGTCCTACATGCGCTAAAGCGTCTAACCACTAGTGTGGATTACTTGATTGCTCTTACCGAATATCAATCCATTTTTTATGGTAACTCGAATTTGAAATAATTTTTAGATTTGTAATAAGTATTCCAATTATTTGTAATAACTAGTGGGTATATTATTCTAGTGCTTTATTATTATCAGACGACAATTTAATGCTTTTAATTCATTTATACTTAATCTGTTTACTTCTTGTAATAACTAATGGGTGTATTCTTCTAGTGATTTGTTATTATCGAATTTTTTGGTTTTTTGGTTAATGAATATATTAATTTAGATTTTAATCAAATTAAGCGTTAATTCAAAGTCCATGACATGACCTGATATTGAAACAATACTTAGATTTATAATGTTGTTAACTTGTATTCTTCTAGTGCTTTGTTATTATCCTATTTGAATCAAATTTGGTTTTTTGGTTACTGAATATGTTAATTTTAATTTTAATCAAATTAAGCATTAATTCAAAGTCCATGACATGACCCGATATTGAAAAAATATTTAGATTTATAATTTCATTAACTTGTATTCTTTTAGTGCTGTGTTATTATCAAATTTCAATCAAAATTGATTTTTTGGTTAGTGAATATGTTAATTTGGATTTTAATCAATTTAAGCATTAATTCCAAGTCTATGACATGACCCGATATTGAAATAATATTTTTAGATTTATAATGTCGTTAACTCATACAATATTCTAATTCATTTGGATTTGATCATTTTCTCATATACATGTTTGTACTAGTAACAACAATATTTTCCAGAAAATGTCTTCATCAGGGCATTGCAGTAGCGGAGGCGACAAGGGATCATCTTCCACTAGGCCCCCAAAATGGGGGAAATTGGGGTCCGTTATCAAGAACAAGACAACATTACTGGCTAGATCCTTGGAGTTTCTAAAGGTGATCATCGGTCTGGGGTACACTGATTAGAGGAAGGTTCCAAATGAGCTCAAGATGGCCATTTAGGGGCACTACATGTAGTGTATTTATATTTATATTTTAAATACAACTAACATTTACTTTCTTTTTGGTTTGTATTTGTTTGACATGATCAATTCGGGATGCCCCCACATGTCCGTGACTCCACGTTGGAACAGTTGATAGATCAGTATAAAATGTGGAAGAAAAATATACGGGCACGATACTGTGGGAAGACCCAAGAGTCTATTATGAGAGTGCATGACACCATCTCATTGGAAGAGTGGAAGAGTGGCAGAAGTTTGTCATAGGCAGAGTGGCAGAAGTTTGTCGACAATGAGATCGAGGAGCAAAAAATGACATCTCGTCAATCGGGAAGGAAAAATCAGGCAAAAAAGGTGGGCGTGCACTACTCCAGGCAGACGTCTTATGTTAAGGTGGAGCACATGATGGTGATTTTTTATTTTTCATTAATATTAGATTTATGTTATTCTAATTTAGCATTACTTTGTGTTACTTACTAATTCTGCATTATTTTATTTCAGGAGATGGGAAGTGGCCCTGGAGGTAGGCTAACTAAACTCGATGACTATGTGGCAATTCGGATGAAGAAGGGAAATGATAAGGAGGTGTCCCCGAGCATGGTAGCCACGATTGTAAGTTATAATTGTTAATTTTTTTTAATTATGTTATATTTTTTTTATTAACTTAATTAACTAGTTGTGAAATTTTTGTCGTTTCAAGAAAAGCTTAAGGCAGTGCAAGAAAAGTAGTCTGATGCTAACAAAACATCTTTGGATGCGGACGCACTCAGCCAAGTTCTTGGAGAATATCACGAGGGAAGTAATAGGGGGTGATTCTCTTGGGTGGGGAAGTCGAGGATCATCAGGATAGAGACGGGCAACACTGGGTTGGATCGTAAGGTAGATACCCATGACGATAAGATAGAAAGGTTGGAGGTGACGGTCCTATATATGTACGCCTTCATAAAGTGTCACCTTTAATAAGGGCACCTTAGATAAAGGCAATGTCAAGGGGAAGAGGAAGGGGAAGGGGAAGGGGAAGGAGGTAGACGAGGACGCCACTACAGACTCATCGATACACATGGACTCGTCGCCCTTATATGATCCATTTCCCATCTTAACCCCCGCCGAACAGCCTATGTCAACAATCGATTGGCCGAGCGTGTTTTTAGTAGACATATTTGGTGGCACACCGATAGTGAGGGGGTTGAGGGACCTAAACACCCACCTGGGTATGTTGGTTTATGGACGTGCCATTCAAAATAGTGAGGCAAAAGTTCACATCATGCATATTGTGATCAGAGGGGAGAACGCACCTTTATGGTTGGAAGAACAATACGACATTCGGTGAATTGATGGGCGTCTTAATTCATATGTTGTGTGGCCTTCTTTACTCGTCCAACCTACTGTAGACCTTACTCCATTACATTATTTGTATTTATTTTATTTGGATATTGGATATTATATGTATTTTTTTATTTAGTTATGGAAATTTACATGTTGGTTTGGTTTTGGTTATGGATATTTGTATTGGTTATTGAATATTGAATGTTGCTTGATATATATGCTATTTGGATTGGTTAAAATTTGTTATAACAGGTACAAATATATTGCTGAGTAATGGCACTTGCAATACTGCCTAGTAGTTTTTTTTTTAAATCTGCCCAGATTTGTCACAGACTTTGACCGTGACATGTCTATGACAAACGAAACTTGTCACGGACTTGTCACAGTTAAATTCCATGAAAATTTATTATTTGTCATTGACTTTGATCGTGAAATTTTTTTCTTTGTCACGAACTTATCATGGTTAAAGTCTATGAATAATTAACAAACTTGTCACTAACTTTGATTATGATAAGTCCATGACAAATGTCTTTGTCACCCAAACTTGTCACGATCTTAGACCTAGACAAGTGGGCAGTTTTGGTATAGTGGTGAGATTTAACTATTACCTTAATTAAAGAGATTGTCTATGGATTAGACATGCTTGATATGACCAACTGTATCCTTGTCTCTCCCTTAGGCTCAAGTCAACAAAACAGAGCATACTGCTTCCAAGGGATCCGACTCCGTTCATATATGATTGGGTTCATCTCATACTTATGTAGGACGAGGCCTATCAAGGACAGACACACATCAGACTCGTCTTGTCTAGATACCATCATCAGTTGAGACTTTTATTCCA
Organism: Sambucus nigra; assembly: GCA_949130495.1. NCBI lineage: Eukaryota > Viridiplantae > Streptophyta > Magnoliopsida > Dipsacales > Adoxaceae > Sambucus > Sambucus nigra. Next base: position 551,906,683 of record OX422207.1, read on the forward strand.
TCTTCGTTCATACAGCCGTCTCATTAGAGCTGCCATACTCGTCCAGGCCGAAAATCGACAATCACACAACATGACACATTTTACACCCGACAGAATGCGTGGGATGGAGCACGCGTGGGATGGAGCTCCACGTGGATAAAATCATTGCAACATCATCTCCCTCACGTGTGAGGTATATTTCATAATTATAATATGTTCGTGACAAGTACATGTGGCTTCTCATTACTGGATGCCATATATAACACATGCTCGGTGCATTCATGGGGTGCACACTGCACCACCCCAACAATATAAATACTCACATTCTTCTACCTTAAGAAGGACCTGAATTCAAAACCCTACTGAAACCCTGCTGAAATTGCAGAATAGATAGAGAAAGATGGGCGATATGTATCTAAAGGCCATTAGAACCACTCTCACTCTCACACACACAGTGGAGTAGGCCTAGATAGGTTAAACCACTTATATACTTTCTTATCTCCTCTTTGCCTCACCACCTTCTACATTTACATATTTGTTTATACTCCATTATTATACTAGATTGAGCTTATATAATTACATTGACTTGGTGATACCATTTCTGGTATCATTAATCTGGCGTCGTCTGTGGGGAGAGAGATCGTCATCTTCTTCCTCGCATTTGTAGCTAATCCACACCGAATTCTCTGGTGGTGGCTCAACCCCACACCTGCCTGGGCTTGAACCACCATTAAAAGAGCTCTAATTTGAGTTCAATCTTTCTTATAATTCATCTAACTCATTTCCAGTACATTTCTTGATCTTTTCTATGACCGAAATTCTATGGCATCAGACTTTCCATTTGGTGAAGGTCCTAGTTCCAATCAAGCACCACCAAAATCTAAGATGGAGGACATCGCATCAACGCTACACTCATTAGAGGACAGTCTGGCCAAGATGCATGAGCAGCTGACTGCCTTCAGTCATAATTTCATACCCAAACTCACTGGAACAACGGTGGAGATGATAACTTCATCCGCCACAGAAGGCACACATCAGGCAATAGGATAACCACCCCTGACCCCATAAAAGGTTGTGCTACCATAGCATAGGCAGAGAGATGTTGCTGACCCCATACATATACGCCTGGGGAAGTAGGGTCAGGAATGTGAAGGTAATGAGTATGATGAGGACGAAATCGAGTGTTGGGAAGCATATAAAATTTTTGGGGATATTATGCTCCCTATCCAAGAAAGTAAAGGAAAGATTGGAAGGCCGAGCTGAGAGGGACGCTCTCATCCATCTCCATTTGATAGGCTTAGTAGGGGGTCCGCATTTGATAGGCTCAGCCCTGTAGGTGATCTTCGAGACTGATTGTCCAGGTCTTATAATAGGGAAAGATCCATAAGAAATGGAGGGTGGTTGATAGACAACCCCCCCATGGACGAGACGAGGAGTAACTTGAAGTTAAAATCCATCAGAGAATGGCTAACCAATCGAGAGCCTGTCCAATGCCAAGCTGAGAAAGAAGGGGATGGCAAGAATGTTGCTCAGGCCAAGGGAGATAATGTTGTAGTTATCATTGTTAACAAACCCTATAATAACTCTATTTAGAGAATAGAGGAAAAAATTCTAGACTTGTTGAAATATCGAGATCCTCTGTATAGGGGTTATAATAAAAGGTCGCCATTTATTGCTAGGATTGTAATCTATCCTACACCGATTAAGTTCAAGCCGTCGGTGGTGACGCCGAGGTATGATGGGAGTACCAATATGGTTCATCATGTTGAGATGTATCAATCTGTTGCAGATATCTTTTCAATCTCAGATAATATGAAGTGTAGACAATTCTCAAGCATACTGACCTGTGCTTCATTTGTCTGGTATGCTTCCCTTTCGAGAAACTCAATTGAGAACTTCAAGTAACTTGCAGAGAGGTTCATACATAACTTATGATTTGGGGTTAAGACAAGAAAGAAGACCACTCACTTGATATATGTAAAGCAAGGGAATAAAGAGTCTCTGAGGGATTACATATCCCGCTTCAACAAGGAGAAACTAGAAGTGGAAGACTATGATGAGAATATAGCAATGACTGCCTTGTTGGGTGGTCTGCAGAAAGGAAAGCTTTTATGGAAATGGGTCGAGGACCCTCCAAAGTGCATGGTAGAACTCCTAGCTATGGTCAGGAGAGTCATGAACTCTGAGGAGGCCATGGCGGCCAAAGGTTAAGATAGGAAGGGAGCTAGTTGGAGTAAATCCCAAAAATCTAAGGTAAAGGAGATTAGAAGAGGCTGGCAGACGATAAGCTCGCTGATTATACGCTGTTGACAGTCAACCCTGAAATGATCTTGAATGAGATCAAGAATGATAAATCCCTGAGATGGCCAAAAAATATCAATGTAACTTATCATAATAGGGATAAAAGTAAATGGTGTGAATTTCACCGAGACCGTGGCCATAACACCGAAAAAAAATTCAATCTGAAGGACGAGATTAAAAAAATGATAAAGCAAGGAAAGTTAAGGAAATATGTGGATAAAGGTAGTTAGAAGGGTGGATGAGATGACACTCGAAATAAGAGGAATGATAAATACAGATAAGACACGTCGGCAAACCGAAATGATGATGCTTCTGACGATGATGACGAAGTCGACCCAGATCTACCACCTCCATTCATCGATCCTAAGAGTAGGCTGAATATGATTTCTCTCGGAGTTAAAATGATTTGGGGAAGACTTTAAGGTGGTGGAAAGGAAATTACGGACAGTAAGTCTCATGTGGTAGAAGCCAAAGCTTTCCCAAATCCCAAAGTGGTGTTCTCGGCATCTGTTAAGCCGAAGTCGGGTAAGAGAACAAAAGTTGATATGAACACCCTGATAGTTGTCTTTTTAAGGTTGGATTTTAAGGGGATCCTAGCCCAAATGATGACCCTCTAGTGATCACCACCAGAGTACATGGATATGAGGTCCTGAGGATACAGGTCGACGGAGGAAGTTCGACCGATGTGATGTTCTGAGACTATTATAAGGGCCTATGATTGAGCAAGACGAGACTTATCCCGTATCACCAACCTTTGATTGGTTTTAATGGAGAGAAAGTATAGCCTCTTGGAATCTACCAGATGGATGTCAGAATGGGAAAAAGTTGGACGAAATATATCACAAAGAAGATTAGTTTCTTTATTATGGACGAAAACATTTATTTAACATATGACATAATTATGGGACGAGTAGACCTCAAAGAGTTTGAGGTCGTGCTATTAACAGTTCAAAAATGATAAATTTTTTTACTCCTTATGGAGTAGGGGAAGCTCAAGGTGACTAGGTTAAGGCATGCGAATGCAACTTAAATTCGGTCGAGGAGAGAGAGGCGCATTAGAAGGCCACCACTACTTACAACATAGACACTCTCGACCCCAGAGACAAGACAAAGCTAAAAAAGGGTGAAGTCATCGAGGAGGTAAAATCCATCATCCTCAATGAGGACAAGTCAGAAAAAACTATCCAAGTTGGTAAGGTCCTAAAGAGAGAGAGAGAGAGAGAGAGAGAGAGAGAGATAGAGAGAGAGATCAGAGAATAATTGATTAAGTTGTCGAGGAAGAGACATAGCATTTTTGCTTGGAGCCACGAAGATATGCCATGAATTGATCCCGAGTTCCTCTGCCACAAGCTCAAAGTAGACAATGGAGCTAAACCAATAAGACAAAGGCAAAGGGTATAGTCTAGAGAGAAGTACGAAGTTATTAGAGATGAGGTGAAGAAGTTGGAGAAAATTGACTTCATTGGAGAGGTTATCTACCCAGAATGGTTAGCCAATGTTGTAATTATGCCAAAGCCCAATGGTAAATGAAGAATGTGTATTGATTACATAGATCTGAACAAGGCATACCCTAAAGACAATTTCCACCTTCGAAGAATAGATCAAATGGTTGATGCTACGATCGGGCAAGAATTAATGAGTTTTATGGATGCCTATTCAGACTATAACTGATATTCATGGACCCGATCGACGTCGAGAAGACCTTGTTCATCACGAACAAATGCATATACTACTACAAGTAATTCCCTTCGGCCTTAAGAACACCAGGGATACATACTAGAGGCTAGTAAACATAATATTAGAGGATCAGATTGCTGATACCATGGAGGTGTACGTTAATGCTATGCTTACCAAGAGCCTCAAGGTCGAGATGCATGTGGGCGACTTGGAGCGCACTTTCAACACGATGGAGAAATATCGTATAAAGCTAAATCATTCAAAGTGTGTCTTCGAAGTCAAAGCAGGTAAGTTTTTGGGTTTTATTGTCAATCAATGGGGGATAGAAGTTAACCAATAAAAAAATAAATCTTTGATGGAGATGAAGACCCCTAAGACCATAAAAGAAGTCCATAGGTTGACCGGACGAGTGGTAGCACTGAATATGTTCATATCAAGGTCAATAGATAAATGTTTGCCCTTTTTCAAGGTGCTGAGAAAACCTTCGAGTAGAACGAGGAGTGTTAAAGGGACTTTCAGGAATTTAAGGTCTACCTCAGCTCCCTATTAATACCTGTTCAAGGTGAAAAGTTATATTTGTACCTAGTCAGGTCAGAATTGGCCATCAGCACATCAATTATGAGAGATAATGAGGGTCTCCTAAAGCCAGTATATTTCAACAACAAGGCTCTTCAAGGGGTCAAGCAGAGATATCCAAAAATGAAAAATTTGGCTTATGCTCTCATCGATACATCTAGAAATATGAAACCTTACTTCCAAGCCTATACCATCGTAGTCCTAATAGACTCTCCCCTTAGGCAGGTCATCCATAAACTCAAAAAATATGGTAGATTAATGGCTTGGTATATATAGCTAGGAGAATTCAACATCGTCTATCAGCCAAGAAAGGCCATCAAGGGGCAAGTTCTAGTTTATTTTATATCCTAGTTCACTTGGGATGAGGTCGATGCAGAAGAGGTTGTTGTTCCAGTAGATGAGACAAGAAAAGAGTGCCTCCCCTCGGTTGAGGATGAGATAAGTATGGAAAAGATGATTAGGGATAAGAATGGAGAAGAAAGATTTGTGTTCAAGAATGGATCCTTAGAAGAAGGAAATTTCTATGAAGAATGTATTATGTGGAACCTTTTTGTTGATGGTTCCTCTTGTGAGGTAGGGAGTGGAGCTAGTTTAATAGTGTCAGATCCATATGAAACTAATATAGGTTATGATTTGAGATTCAAGTTCAAGTCATCTAATAATGAATCTGAGTACGAGGCCCTTCTTACCATACTCTCCCTCGCTAAAGCATTGAATGTAAGTCAGTTATTAGTTCATAGTGATTCCATACTAGCAGTAAACCAAATCCTAGAAGTGTACGAGGCTAAGGATAGAAGTATGGACAAGTATTTATCTCGAGTAAAAGCAATACTGAATCACTTCAGTGATATGAAGCTCAAAAGGATCCCTCAGTTGGACAATATCGGCACTGATGCCTCAGGTAGATTAGCGTCAGCAACCAAAATTGAGATAAGAAGGTCGGTGCTTATCGAGATTCTACATCATCCGGCCATAGAAGAAGAAAATAACACGGTTGAGTTCAACTTAAGCCTTGAGATAAGAGAATAATGGATGGAAAATCTCATCCGATATATAAAAGATGGTGAAATACCAAACTCAAAATCGAAAAAAAGATAAGGTATAAAGCAGCTAAGTTCTCAATCATTGGGAATGTTTTGTACAAAAAAAATTCCTCCTCCCTCTACTTTGATGTGTCCATCCGCCAAAGGTGGTATAAATTTTGAAAGATTCCTGCTCCAATCATATATGAGAGGGAGATCCTTGGAAAAAAGGGTGGTCACCCAGGGGTATTGTTGGTCGACCTTAGCTAGGGATACGACAAGTTATATCAAGAGATGTGATAAGTGTCAGAGGTTTGCTAGAATCCTTCACCAGCCTCATCAACCTCTATCTTTTATTACCTCTCCCTAGCCATTTGATGTTTGGGGAATTGATTTGGTAGGACTATAGATACCTCATAGTGGAAATTGACTACTTCTCAAAATGGGTTGAAGTAGAGGCCATGATCACCATCACTAAGTGAAGACCTTCAAGTTTATTTTGAGGAATATCATTTGTAGATATGGTCATCCTCATACCCTCATCTCAAATAATGGAAAGCAGTTCAAAAACTCATCTTTAGAGAACTACTATAATAGGGCCGATATGAAGCAGTTTTATTTAGCTCAAGGCCGACCCCAAGCAAATGGTCAAACAAAGGTGACTAACAGAACCATATTAGATGTGATCAAGAAGAAGTTGGAAGACACCAAGGGTATTTGGACCGATGAAGTGCATGCTATACTATGGGACTACAAGATGACAGAAAGAACTCTGATGAGAAAAATCCCTTTCATTCTTGCCTACGGCTCAAAAGACATGATCCCCATATATATTGGTCTACTAAGCCATAGGGTTCAGACTTATGACCCTGAAGAAAATGATAAAGAGAGGAGGTTCGATCTTAACCTCATTAAATGAAGGAGAGAAGACGCAGAGGTTAAATAAGAAGCCTATAAGTAAAGAACTTCTAGATTTTATAATAAAATAGTGAAGGCTAGGCTATTAGTAGTAGGAGACTTAGTTTTGAAGAAGGCTCAGCAAAAGCCGAATAAAATCCATCGTAATTGGCATGGTCCCTACAGGGTAACAGAAGAGGTAGTTCCTATCACATATCGGCTCAAGAATTTGGAGGGAGATACATTATCCAATCCATGGAATGACGATTATCTAAAGAAGTATGATAGGTTTCTTCTATCATTCTATCATTATACAAGAGGAAAACTTATGAATGAAAAATTACAAGTGTATTCTCCTATTCTTGTTGCATGAGTAGTTCATATTGTATATTTCAGTTCATCTGAAGCTATAAAAAAACACTTATGTGGTGAAGTAGCATTATCTTACTCTTAGTGACATAACAATCCTAATGGGGCTAACCTCTTCCATGGATTATCAATAACACCGAGAGGGGGATTAATATCTTAACATCATTAATTTGGTAAAAATCTCTCTCGAACGAGACGAGGCTGTAGGATGAAGTTTCTCTCGTCCATACACTCTGAAAACGATAAGAGGGGACTTGTGATATAACACCATAATTTGTTGAATTCAAGTTCATTCATGGTTTATCTTAACATCATTAATTTGGTGAAAACTCTCTCAGCCGAGACAACAATGTGGGACAAAGTTGCTCTCATACATAAACTCTCAAAATCATGATAGGGGACATGTGATATAACATCATGATTTGGTGAATTCAAATTTAATCATGGTTTCTCCTAATAACATGAATTTGGTGAAAATATCTCTGGGTTGAGACGACAGTGTAGGACAAAATTACTCTCGTCAAAATGACGAAAAGGGTCTTGTTGATACAACACCATAATTTGGTGAATTCAAATTTAATCATAGTTTATCTTAACATCATTAAATTGGTGAAAATATCTCCCGACCGAGATGATAGTGTAGTATGAGGTAGCTCTCAACCATACATTCTCAAAACGACGAGAGGGGACTTTTTCAAATTTAAATTCAATCACTTATTTGGTTATATTTATCTCGTATATGCACGAAAATATGTGTGAGAAGCAAATTATTAACTTGTGATCTTGGGTTATAATCCATTCAATTATGGTTACTGGTTAACCATCAGTAGGTTTTGCCAAACAGATGATGCAAAGATAAAACAATAAAATATGACATTATAAGAAGAGATGACCGGAACAAATAGTGCAAACATTTATCATTCAAAGATTTGACAAAATTCTTCCAGCAAAGATATTTAAGGACAATATAGATAGAGTAAATCATTGTTCTAAAAATTGTTCAGATATTACATTAGATAGACAAGGGATAATAAGGCCACATACGGCCACCCAGAGTAATGTTAAGCTTGGGTCTCTTCAAGGGGAACCAGGGGGAGAAATGATGACATTATGTGTAGGATCCTGAGTCTTATCCCCATCGTCGTTGAAACCACCTTTGGTCATATCTTCAATATTTTGAGTGTACTCTGTAGGTTTAACCTCAAGAGTCGTGATCGATTTCTCTACATTGACCAGTGCAGTCCCGAGTAGGGGGGCATTAAAATTAAGGCCTTCGAAGTCTTAGGGGGTCAGATTCCCTGAGGTGGCATACTATAGGGTAGCCATTGGTCGAAAATTTTTATCCCTCTTTCAACGTATTCAAATGCATAACCCCCAAACTCATCAGACTCTTTGAATTTGGCCACAGCTTGTGCCCTTGCCTCATCCAAAGCTTCCTTGACTGCAGTATCTATATCAGCTTTCTTATTATCTTATATTTCCTTTAAGTCCTTGGTGTGATTAGCTTTTAGATCATCAAACTCCCTACTCTTATCCTACAGAGCTGACGTTGCCTAATGTTCCCTTTTAAAGATCCTTTCTTGGGCCTGCTCTATTTTCTTTGTATCCATTCCCTTCTTGATTAAGTGAAGCTTATTCTCAACCAGTATCCTAGGCAATAGAAGGCAAGCATAGACTGCAAACATATTAAGAATCAAGTTAGTACGAAACAACACTTGGAAAATAAAAAACTTCCAAAGTTCAAGCAAATACCTAGACGTCCCTATGAAGGCGGAATTCAATAAGAAATGATGAGTTCTTGGAGCAAAGAAAATGCTCATCGACATAAGATATCAAGGAGGCAATAGAGTCAATTAACTTCTTCGCACTCCCAATCAAACTCTCAGCATTAAGCTTTAGCTGAGCAAGATGAGCGACAAGGGCGTCATGGATAGATATGGAAATCTCCCTATCGGTCCCTTTATCCAACCAACTACATTTTTATTGGCGGTGGGTAACAGTGTCCTCCACTCGCTCATTTCTTTTTCTCATCCCGTCGGCTCGATTGGGGTTGCCCACGCTCATCTTCTTTTGTTGATCACTCAGAGCTGTTTGTTTCTTCCCAGATTTATTAACCATGTTTATAATATTAGGGGCCACCACCTTCCAAAGCACTTCAAGAACACTGGTTGGGCGATCTGCAAAAGTTTAAGGTTTAACATCAGAAATGTCAAAGACGAAACTATAATTAAATGCGAGGTTACAATCCAAAATGAAAAATAAACTTATAAATTTTGGTAAGAGGACCAATATCCAGTCCCGTCGTAGCCAAGATGTCAGGGGTCATGCGATACTCATATTTAACAAGACCACTTCCCTCAACTTAAACTATTATCGTCTTGATCTTCTCCTGGTCGCCTAGGCTCAAACCTGGGTCAATCTTCACAGCCATGGACACTTTACCCCATTTTTAGGTGACCCTTGACTCAAAGGAAGAACAGACGTGATTAGTGGGAAACTCCCATGCGCCACATACGAAGAAATATCTTGGCTTATAATCATGGTTGGATGTTTAGTTCATGAATATAACTTTCTTTGTTGTCTTCTTGGCCACAAAGTGATAGTAGCCAGGTTGTGCAGGAGACATTATAGCATGCCTTGAACTAGAAGCTCGGAGCCATGATAAAACTTCCAGAGCAGAATAAAGTCGAGTAAAATTCTCGAAGCATTTGAAGAAAGATGAGAAGAAGATAAGTCTAAATTAGCAAGGATGGCACATACAACAGTATGTATATGAAGACAAAAGTCGAGTTTGAACATCATCTCATACACTGAAACCTCCCCTGGTCGGCTGCTAAATGCTCTCTCAGACTCATCAGGAGCCATCATCGTGATATCATTGTTTATTATGGACATGTTCCTCCAATATAAGAGGTAAACATCACTAATGGAACACTGGAATATTTGAGCATAATTGGTATCTGATTGTTCCTCAGCCTCATCTCCAGAGTTGACAACATTGGCCGTCGGTACCCCACTTGGAAATCTGTTATGAAATTCCCGCTCGGTTATAGCCGAGATGAGGACAACTATTGGAATTGGGGGATGCGCAGTGATGACTCTCAGCTCCTCTAGGACTGATTCATTTTCTTTACCCCTAATATCTATGGTCCAACATAGGTTATAGCATAAAATCATTTAATATTTAAATAAAATACAAAACCACTAACTTTGATGGTATCCTCTACATAACATTCATCTTCATCTTTGACATAAAAAAATTCATCTTCATCAATTTTCAAGGGTTTCAAAGTCCTCCTGAATACCAATTTATCTCCATCGAGTTACTTTACTGCAAATCACTAAATCTACTGCTCATTAATTGCTATTGTAAACATAAATTTCAAGACGAATTCCAATACAACTGAAATGTTACTCCGACGTTAAGAGATCTTTTGTGCTCTCTCTCCAAGTTTCATTATTGATACACATTAGGTTTCTTTTTTCTCAAAAGGTTTACTGATGGCAGTTAATCTATAAATATTATTTTGTGTTTTTTAACCCTATTAATTTTATGTCATATGAACACACTTAGAACAAAACAGAAAAATAAGTCTTTTATCTTTTCTGTAAGTTTTAATTTCATGTAAACACTAGTAGAAATAATTTAGAAAAAAAGATTGCGATGAATTTTTTTGCTTAGAATATCATTTTCTTGTTGTTTTGGGAATGAATAGTGATTATGTAGGTTAAAAACTGATAATAAGATTGGGCAAAAAAATTGGATTTATAGTCATATTTTCATGTTTGTCGTGTAAAGTTGGGAGAAATAAACTAATCATGTCAAGCGTGTCGTGTCGTGTTTTGGGCGGGTCATGTTCGTGGAAACTAAAAAAACACAACTTCGTGTCGTGTCTACTTCGTGCCAGTGAAAAACATGGCCCAAATACAAGATTTTCCACCCCCATTAATAATAAATACACATTATAAAACATTATTTTTTCGGTTGATAGTGGTGTAGATATGAATTGCACACAGGAAGGATTAATTCCTACTCAATATTTTGAAAAAAAATACTTAATAAAATACTCAAAAGCTCACATATGAAAGTGGTGTAGATATGTATATCAAATAACAACTCAAGAAATTTTATATTTTCAATGAAGTAATATGTTCACCAAGTAGCTTTTTGCTAAAAGGAATATGGCCAATAAGGTCATTCTGGTTACTTCTTTTTTATCCTTAATTATATTAATGGATAAAATTGATTCCAATAAATTTAAACTACTTTAAAAGGTTATAAAAAAATTGTTTATAACTCATGCCTCCAAAGAGAACATAAACTCTTTAAAAGAAAGTATTTTCATAAAAGAAAAACAATCGAATTTTCTTACAAAAGAAATTTCATATCTATCAATATCTAAAAAATTAGATCACCTAATGATTATGAAAAAAATTAATATCATCAAAAATCAATTAATAAGTGAAGGTTGTCATGATATTTCAAATTATTTTTTCAAGATAAAGAAACATTATGTTTGTCTTCCTTGTGAATTGTTTTTAATGAAAAATATACTCTTATAAAAGTTAAACCCAACTAAATGAAGATTGATTATCTTGAACAATGTAAAAAGGAAATTCAAAACATTTTGGATAAAAAATTAGTATCTAAAACTTACTCACCAGGGAGCTGCACAACTTTTTATGTAAATAAAGCTCCAAATACTTTCCTCCTCATTGTGATGATTCCACTGCACTCGTATTACTGGTATCTCCTTATAACACAACTTTTGGATTCGTCGATTCAAAATACTCACCAGTTTATCACCGTATGACGCATCTAAGTCTAACCCAATCTCACCCAAATCAATATATTGATATGTAGTCAGAGGGTATAAAAATAGATGAAGTACAAAAAAATTTGTAACAAATTATATATTCGATCTAGGCGGTTCAGAAGTGCTAGATGATACGCAACCTTCCTCGCCTCATTTATAATCATATATAGCCCAATATAATGAGGGATAATTTCCCTCTCTTTCCAAACTTCCTTACATCTTTCATAGGGGAAAGCCGTAGTTACACATGCTCTTCCACTAGAAACTCCATCGACTTTCGATTCTTATTGACATATCCTTTTTTTCTTCCTTGAGGGATTTGGATTCTCTCTCTAATTAATCTAATCTTTTTATTAGTTTCTTGGAGATACTTTGGTCCAAATGTCTACCCTCGCCTGGGTCTAACCAAAATACTGGTCATCGGCATAGTCTTATGTAAAGTGCCTCACAAGTGTCCATAAAAATGGACTTATGATAACTATTGTTATACACAAACTCCACTAGTGGTAAATGTGCATCCAAGATGTCTACCCTCGCATGGGTACAACCATTATACACAAATGCAACATATCCTCTAATACTTGATTGACCCTTTCTGCCAGTCTATCTGTTTGTGGATGGTATGGAATGATAAAATGAAGCTTAGTTCCTATGGACTATTGGGAACTCTCCCAAAAGTGTGCCATAAATGTAGGTCCTCGGTTTGAAATAATCGATAATGGGACCCTATGTAAATGAAAAATTTCGTCTGCATATAAACGTGTAAGCTGATTGGTCTAACAATTGGTACGAACTATCAAAAAGTGTTCCGCCTGGGTAAGATGATCAACAATCACCCATATAGAATCACGCTAGTGAGGTGTCAAGGGTATACCCATGATGAATTACATGGAGATTATATCCTACTTCGACTTAGGTATGGGTAGAGGCTGAAGCATATCAGAAGGCTTTTGATGGTCCACCTCCATCTTACAAGTAGTACATGTTGATATGAACTCGACAACATCCTTATTCATGCTGGCCAACCAATACTGATGCTTCATATCTTGGTACATTTTATCTCCTCATGGGTTTGCCATAAAATGTGAACCATGGTCTCCTCCATAATGGATCGTCTCAATTCCTCATTCAAGGGTACCACTAACCTACCCTTATAATGTAACCCACCATCAGAGCCTACCAAAATAAAGGTATACTAGTAAGAAGAAGTTACATCACCCTTTTACACATCTCATCATGTGAATTATAAGAGCATGATTTATATCATTTGTTTATAGCTTAGGCTGCATTTAGGTTTTAGCATATCCAGCTACCTATTAATTCGAGTCGTCATGAAGAATCGATTTTCATCATCTATAAATTCAAGAAGATCTTCATAATACAAAGGTATAAAATAATTTAGGATTTTGTATTTGGTTATGTTTATATTTGGGAGTTATTTTATTTAAAATCGAGGCATTTTTCTAACAATTTTTTGGATTTAAAATTTTCAAAATACGTGCATGTCGTTTAAACAAGATGGGCATCTCGTTCAAATGACTACGCAAACTCATTCGAAGTGGTCCTTTAAAGAACCTTCAATAAAACGAGCGTAGTCTTTTGTCATGTTTAAAGCTCATTGTCGTTCAAACGAGGCTTAGTTTCCATTCGAACGAGAGTTGTCGCTTAGAATTTTGTGCCGACTTATAAATACCTATTTCATACAGAAATTTGACGCGGCTTTTTTAAAATCGATTTATGAAAACTTTTTGCTAAAGTTCTCACTTTTTAGGTCAAAATTCTATTTTGATTCACAATCATCACTCACAACTATATATTTGAATCATTTTAAAACCCTAGATAATTCTATATTGGAGTTTCTTGTGGAGAGATTATCTTCACTGCTGACTAGTTGTGGTTCTCGAGGGAATCACTGCTAAAAGGAAGACCAAGACTGATCGGTGGATACCGAGCATGGAACAACACCTGTGAATGACTCTAAACTAAGCCATATTCTGTAAAGATTTTTATAAGTTGCATCTTATAAAAACTCTATATTGTTAATAAAAGGTTTTACTTGCCAAGGGTTTTTCCTCAAATTTCCTTGTCGTGTTTGCACGCATAAGTTTATCCGTTTTATCACCTAGATGCCTGTTTAGGCTAATAAGATAAAATTTGGCCTTGTGTGTGTTGGACACTTAATTATAGAAATTATTCATTAAGATCGCAAGTGCACTCTTATGAATGTCCCCCAATCACTCGTACCACAATTTTCGGAGATACTAAGAGAATACTAATGGATGCTTTGTTTAACTTGCTAATGATCTCTACTGAACCCCCACTCAACCACCTGAAGTGCTGAGATGATATCACTATTTTGGTAACTTTACTCGTATACTACTATTTTATCCTTCCTCGGGTGATACTGGATCATGAAATGATAATCCATGATGAATTCAAACAATCATCGTTTCATCATATTGAGATCTTTTCGTGTAAATAAATACTGTAGAATCTTGTGGTTGCTGAAGAGCTTAAACTTCTCACCCCATAAATAATATAACTGATATGCCCAAAGCTCACCCTCTAACTCAGAGAAACTAACCTCGGCTAATCTCAAAGCCGAGGTGATCAGAATCCTATGACGACCATCAGCAAGGTTGTCACTCATAAGGTCGGCCTCAGCCGACATTACATCTACCTCACACATCAACCTCGATTGGGGATCAACCAAGGTCAGCAAGGACTCATGGGTTCAACCACCCTTCAAGACCATCATCATCCCCAACCGACGTTGCAATCATCAGGCGAGATCAGTAATATTACATGTGATCAATCATATGACGACGTCATCATCAGCCCAAATCGATGCTACAACTACACATAACTAACCTCGGCCAACCTTGCTGGCCAAGGTCATCATGAATAACCTTGGAACAAAGCAACAGTCGTACTTCACCAACCTCTTACTCTTTCAGGGCGAGGTTGCACTAATCAAAGAGGGCCGACTATTTACAGGGGCATGAATGGTTTGGAACACGTGGCCAAATCTGTTATAACCAAATCATTCCCTCTACGTGAGGGAATATTTCATCATCATTCTCTACATGTGAAAGTGATAGATGTCTTCATTAGATTGTCTAGATCATCACACACATGCTCATTAAATGATTGGGGGTATATTACACCTCCTAAACACTATATATACATGTCTTCTCCTACCTTAAAAGGGATCCAGAAATATAAACCCTAGCTAAAACTCTATTGCATTTATAGTTGAGATAGAAAGTGGAGTGATTGTATTACTAAGGCCATTAGAGCCTCATTTGATAGCGATATTCACATTCACTTGCACAGTGGACGTAGGCGTTTGCCAAACCACTTATATTACTATCTTAATTCCCTTCTCCTCATCTCCTACTATACATAAATACTCTTGTACTGCCATTGTTATCACTTGCTTGAGCTTATTAACACCTTATCTGGTGGTGCTATTTCCAGCATCATCATTTTGGCGCCGCCTATGGGAGCAAGAAGATTTATCTCTTACTTTTCGTAGCTTAACCTCACCGGAGACTCGAGTGGTGAACCAGGCCTCGCCTTTCGCGGGAAGCTGTTTCACCATTGAAAGAGGTACTTTGAGGTATTTAAGCTCTCTAATACTTTCATCGCAAGCTCTTTAGCCCTAACATATGGCACCGGAGTTACCACCACCTCCTCCACCATCTGGTGTTAAAGGACCCAATTCTAGCCATGCACCACCCCGGTCCGAGATGGCTAAGGTGACATCAACCTTAAGGTCATTGGCTGCCATGCAGCAAGCAATGAAGGAGAAGTTTTCTTAGCTAAGCCAAAATAGGATGAGGCCACCTGAGGTCTCACCGAAAATGATTACTCCGGTGGCTGTTCAACCACATCTAGAGGCCAGAAGACCACCCCAGGCACCGCAAAAGGACTAACCTACACCCCGGCGAAGGAGGGACGTTGCTAACCCTAGGCATTTGCATCTGGGGAGGCAATAAAGCCCTTGACCCGAGGATAGGTACGATGCTGTTGAAGCATATAACGATCCAACAGATTTTTAGGAGCCATATGAGGTTTCAAACAACACAGTAAGTCCTATATAATAGAGCTGAGTTTACGGAGCAAGAAGGGCCAAGATTGGTGATGCCCAACCAAGAGGATCAACTTTTGATCGCTTGAGTAGAGGGTTGGCCTTTGAAAGGCTCGACCCAGCTAATGATCTGAGGTAAAGGTTATCCAGTTTGAGAAGTGAAGATGGCTCTTAGAGGGTAAATGGTGAACGTCGACCTCGCCAAGGCTGACCACTACATGGCCGTGATTGTGGCCAAGAGGTTAACAGCTGACGTTATGCAGCAGCCGGGGAACCCTCAGTTCACCCATTGTAGGTGGATAGGGACAACCTCGTCCAGGATAACTTTGTTAAACCATGGAATGACTCCATTCAATGGCTGGAAGAGAAGATAGGTAACCTCATAAAAAGTTAAGACCCACTGCAAAGGGCGTTCTCAGAGGGCTCCCCATTTGTGGCAAGAATTGTGAACTTCCTAACCCTTGATAAATTCAAACCACCATTGGTGTCTCCCAAGTATGATGGAAGTACCAACCTGGTACATCATATTGAGATGTATCAGTGTGTAGAAGACATTTATTCAATCCCTCATGAGATTATGTGCCGAGATTTTTCAAGCACTTTGACGGGAGCTACACATATTTGGTTCACTTCCCTTCCAAAAAATTCTGTGGAGAACTTTAAAGGTTTGGCTGAAAGGTTCATACACAACTTCTGTTTTGGGGTAAGACCATAGAATAAGACAACCCATATACTCTACGTAAAATAAGGTAAGAATGAGAGCCTCAGAGACTACATTACAAGATTCAATAAGGAAATGTTGGAGGTTGAAGATTACAAAGAGAATATAGCCATGGCAACCCTTATAGGAGGACTACAGAAGGGGAAGTTACTTTGGAAGCTTGCTGAAGACCCTACAAAATCCATGGATGAGCTATTAGCAACAATTGGTAGGGTCATGAATGCTGAAGAAGCACTGGCTGCAAAGTATGAGGATGAGAATGGAAGTAGCAGTGGGAAATTCCAAAAGAAGAGGGATGGAAAGAAGAGGGTTTCAGACGACAAGTTTGCACACTACACTCCTCTAACTGTGGGCTATGAACACATCCTCAATGAAATAAAAAAAGTGGAAGGTCCTGCGATGGATGGAGAAGCTTAAGGATCCTCCGTATAAAAGGAACAAGAACCTATGGTGCGAGTTCCACTAAGATCACGGTCATCTGGCCGACAAGTGCTTCGCCTTGAAGGATGAGATTAAGAAGATGTTAAAGTCTGGAAAGATCAGGAAGTATGTGGATGGTAGAGCTTCTAAGGGAGGAAGAGACAACCCTAAAAAGAAGAGAAATGACAGGTGTCGAGAAGATGCCCCAACCCGAAGAGCTGAAGACTCGGATGATGATGACTATGATGACCCTGACCTCCCACCAAAAGATGATAATATCCCAGTAAAGAAGTTCGGCATGATCTCTTTTGGTTTAAACACCATCTGTGGAGGACTAGCAGGGGGCTAAGAGGTAGCAGACCGCAAAGCTCACGTAGTAGAGGCCAAGTCAGTGACCAAAGTAGAGGTTGTGAATTTGGCATCTTCAGAGTTTAAACATGAGAAGAGAAAGAAGACGGATATGGATACTCTCATAATTGGATTGTCAAAACTTGATTTCAAAGGTATCTTAGCTCCTCATGATGACCCTCTGGTAATCACCACAAGGGTGCATGGATATGTGGTGCAGAGAATCCTCATTGATGGGGGAAGTTCAGTAAACGTAATATTATGGCCCTGTTTTAAGAGCCTAGGCCTCAGCAGAGCCAGACTTGTCCCTTATCATCATCCTTTGATGGGCTTTAGCAGAGAAAAGGTTCATTCGTTGGGCATGTATGAAATGGATGTAATAATGGGAGATGATTGCCCTAAGAGGTTGACCAAAAAAATTAATTTCTTTGTAATGGATGAGAACGTCTTCTCATCTTACAACCTCATCATAGGAAGAGTAGCCCTCAAAGAATTTGAGGTTGTGCCTTCAACGGTCCACCAAATGATAAAATTACCGACTCCCTATGCGATAGGGGAAGTGCAAGGTGACCAAACATTGGCACATAAATGCTATTTCAACTCCGCAGAAGAGAGAGAGGCTCATAAGAAGGCAACAACCACTTACAACATTGACACCCTTGATCCTAGAGATGAGATAAATCTCAAGAAGGGAGAGGCCACATAAGAGGTATAATCCATTGTCCTCAATGAGGATGAGTAAAAAAAAACCATTCGAATCAGTAAAGCCCAAAGACCTGAGATCAAGGAAGAGATGGTGGAGTGATTAAGGAAGAGACAGAGTGTTTTTGCTTGGAGACACATAGACATGTCGGGTATTGACCCTGAAGTTATGTGCCACAAACTCAATGTTATGGAAGATGCTAAGCCCATCAAACAAAGGAGGAAAGTATACTCAAGAGAGAAATATGATGTCATCATGGAAGAGGTTAGAAAGCTTGAAGAAGCCAAGTTCATCAAAGAGGTCATATACCCCGAGTGGTTATCCAACGCAATCATAGTGCCAAAGGCGAAAATGGAGGATGTGCGTAGACTTCACTGATTTGAACAAGTCTTGTCCAAAAGACAATTTCCCCTAGCTTGTATTGATCATATGGTGGATGCCACAACTGGATATGAGCTTCATAGATGCCTATTCTGAGTATAATTAGATCTTCATGAACACGGTAGACTCAATGAAGACAACGTTCATCACAGACAAGGTGACCTATTATTACAAGGTCATGCCCTTCGGGCTGAAGATTGCAGGGGCTACTTACCAATGTCTTATAAATAAGATGTTTGAGGATCAAATAGGAAAGTCCATGGAAGTGTATATGGGCGAAATGCTGAGGAAGGGCTTGAAGTTCGACACTCACATGGACGACCTTGAAAAAACATTCGACACCATAGACAGATACAAGATGAAGCTCAACCCAACCAAGTGTATCTTCGGGGTAGGAGCAGGAAAGTTTCAGGGATTTATCGTCAATCAGAGGGGGATAGAGGCTAACCCTGAGAAGATCAAGGCCCTGTTGTAAATGAAGACACCCAGAACCATTAAAGACGTTCAGAGGTTAATTCGAAGAGTTGCTGCGCTGAACAGGTTCGTCTCAAGATCTATACACAAGTGTCTTCCTTTTTTCAAAGTGATTAGAAAAGCCTTCGAATGGGATGAGGAATGCGACAAGGCTTTTAAGGAACTCAAGTCCTACCTCGAATCCCCTCTACTTCTGTCTTAGACCATTCTGGGGGAAAGATTGTACGTATATCTAGCTTTTTTAGAATTAGCCATTAGTGCAGCCATAGAAAGAGAAGATGATGGAGTACAGAGGCCAATATACTTTAATAGTAAATCTCTTAAAGGGTCTGAACATAAGTACCCTCGAATGGAAAAATTAGCTTATGCTCTGATACACACTTCTAGGAAGATGAAGCTATACTTCCAATCCCACTCTATGGTTGTCCTCACTAATTCCCCGCTAAGATAGGTACTCCATAAGCCTGAGAAGTCAGATAGGCTGATGACCTAGGCCATCGAGTTGGGGGAGTATGATATTGTTTATCAACCCAAGGTTTCCATATAAGGGCAGGCACTTGCAGACTTTGTAGCAGAGTTTACCTGGGAAGAGGTTAAGATTGAAATTAGTCAGAGGATTACTGATGAACCAAACAGAAATGTCTTCCACAATCCGGATGACGTTGGGTCAAGCAGGTTCGTAAAAAGTGTAGTTGAGAATGAGGAAGATAGGTACCTCTTCAAGCAAGGGACCTTGTCAAAGGGGAACTTATCTTCAAATGAAGATGTTTGGAACCTCTTCATTAATGGGTCATCTTGTGAAAATGGAAACGGAGCAGGGCTGATAGTGTCAGCACCAGATGGTATCAACATTGAATATGCACTGAGGTTCAACTTCAAGGCTTCAAATAATGAGTCAGAGTATGAGGCATTGATAGAAGGTATCTCCTTGGAAAAATCCCTTAGTGTTGGCCAACTCCTAGTCCACAGTGATTCAAAGTTAGTTGTTAACCAAATCCTGGGGGTATATGAGGCCAAAGATGAAAGGATGGCTAAATACCTCAAGAGGGTGAGAATGACGCTAGAAAGATGCAAGGAGGTGAAGATGAAGAGGATACCTCGGTAAGACAACAGTCGAGACGATGCACTCGCTAGGTTGGCCTCACTAATAAGGACAGATATAAGAAGAACAGTACCAGTTGAGATCTTGATCAATCCAACCATCGAAGAGGAAGAGGTTGCCAGAACTTGCCTCAATATGAATATGGGAGCCTCATGGATGGACCCACTTATCAGATACATAAGATAGAGAGAGCTGCCAGAATCAAAGTTAGAAAGGAGAAAGCTGAGGTTCAGAGCTTCCAAGTTCTCAATTATAGGAGATGTCTTGTATACTAAGGGTTTCCTACTCACTCTCCTTAGATGTGTCCACCCTTTAGAGGTTCCTCACATCTTGCAAGATATACAAGAGGGCTCTTATTTAAGTCACATAGGAGTGAGGCCTCTAGCTAAGAGGATAATTACTCAAGGGTATTGGTGGCCGACCTTGACCAAAGATGAAGCTGCTTATGTGAAGTGATGCGATAAGTGTCAGATATTTTCCACCATGCCTCACTAACTTCATCGGCCTATGGAATCAATTAGATCACCCTAGACATTTGCAGTGTGGGGTATTGACTTGGTAGGACCCTTGCCAAGAGTTATAAATAACTATCGATTCTTAGTGGTGGCAATTGATTACTTCTCCAAGTGGGTAGAGGCTGAGACGATAATCATGATTACAGAACAGAAGACCTTCCTATTCATCTGAAAGAACATCATATGCAGATATGGTCTTCTAAACACCCTTATCTCAGATAATGGAACCAAATTTAAGAATGCTTCCTTAAAAAAATACTATGAAAGAGTGGGGATCAAGAAGTTCTTCTCCTCTCCTGGCCGACCCCAAGCAAATGGGCAGACTAAGGTTACAACCCGAACAATCCTTGATGGGATAAAGAAGAGGTTGGAAGAAGCCAAAGGGAGATGGACAGAGGAGGTATATATTATATTATGGGCCTACAGGACGACAGCAAGGACACCAATGGGAGAGACTCCTTTTATGCTAGCACACGGTTCAGAAGTTTTCATCCCTACAGAAGTAGGACTCCCCACCCATAGAGTCCAGACCTATGATCCTCAGAGGAATGGAGAAGAGATAAGATTTTACCTGGATTTAATTAAAGAAAAAAGAGAAGATGTGGATATTGGAAAGGAAGCCTAACCATATAGATTTGTAAGGTTCTACAACCAATAGACAGGCAGCCTACCAGTAGAGAACTGCGAGGTTCTACAACCAAAGGGTGAAATCAAGGCCTATAACAGTGGGAGGCCTAGTCCTAAACAAGACGTTGCAGAAGGAAAATAAGCTCCACCCAAATTGGCATGGTCCTTACAGGGTAGTTGATGAGGTTATGCCCTGTACCTACCGGCTAGAAAATCTAGAAGGGGAACCTTTCTCCAATCCTTGGAATGCAGACCACTTGAAGAAATATTACATATGATGATACAGTTGTTTCTTTATAATACATGTATCATTTTATGAAGAGTATTTTAATGAGAAGAGCAATTCCAGTGTCAATACTTTATTACATTATGTTTAAACATCATTAATTTGGTGAAAATTTTGAGGTGAAACATCATATTATGGTGACCTCGGACCTTAAACATCATTAATTTGGTGAAAATTTTGAGGTGAAACATTATATTATGGTGACCTCAGACCTTAAACATCATTAATTTGGTGAAAATTATGAGGGTGGACATCATATTATGGTGACCTCACACCTTAAACATCATTAATTTGGTGAAAATTATGAGGGTGAACATCACTATATGGTAACATTAGACCTTAAACACCATTAATTTGGTGAAAATTAGGAGGTGAAACATCATTATATGGTAACCTCAGACCTTAAACATCATTAATTTGGTGAAAATTATAAGGGTGAACATAATTATATGGTAACCTCGGACCTTAAACATCATTAATTTGGTGAAAATTATGAGGGGGAACATTATATTATGGTGACCTCAGACCTTAAACATCATTAATTTGGTGAAAATTATGAGGGTGAACATCATATTATGGTGACCTCAGACCTTAAACATCATTAATTTGGTGAAAATTATGAGGGTGAACATCATATTATGGTGACCTCAGACCTTAAACATCATTAATTTGGTGAAAATTATGAGGGTGAACATCATTATATGATGACCTCAGACCTTAAACCACTAATTTCGTGAAAATTATGAGGTAAACATTGTAAGAAGGTAGCCTCATACCTTAAGCAACATTCAAGAGGCAAGGCATTCAAGCATAACATTGGAAGAAAACAATACAATCTGACAAAGATGAGATTAATGATCTATCAATGAACAATAGTCAAGAGTTACAAATCAAATGTTCCAAAAGGCCATCAAAGTTCATAAAAGCTAAGGGGTATGGAAGGGAAGTCAAAATTACAACTCTTAAAGCTTCAGAAGAAAAGAGACTTAAGCCTCTACAGGTATAGTCATGTCATCATGGCCGATATTGGTCACCTCAGCTGTGTCATCTTGAGGATTAGCATCTTCACTCTCAGTGACTTCCAAGGGAGCAATCTCAGCAGGAGTAGCATCAGAATCCTTAATCTCTTTCAAGGCCTAAGCAAATCGGGGGTCACCAAAGCCCAGACCTTTAAAATCTGAGGTAGTCAGACTCCGTGACTCCTTTTCCTTAGAGGCCACCCATTTTCTAGTGGATTTGATACCTATTTCAAGGTATTCAAAGTCGAAACTAACAATTTCATCAGAGACTTTATAATCTTTGATGATCTTTTCTGAAGCATCCTCTAAAGCAGCCTTAACTATAGCAGCCACCTTAACCTGCAGAGCATCGTCCTTAGCCTTCAAAGAAAAATCATGGTCCTTCCTGAGCTTGGATATGTCCCTATCTCTTTGCTGAACAACTTCCTTCAGCTTGTCAACATCCTTCAACTCTTCCTTCAGATTTTTAACCTCTGCGTTTAAAGAGGCTTGTACCTTCTCAGCCTCTTGACCCTTCTCTATCAGGGGCATCTCCTTCAGCGTCCAATCAACAAAATGGTGCATGGATAAGATACCCTGTAATGGAAGGTCATATGTATAAGCACATGAGCTAGAAAATATAAAATGGCCGATGTTACACTTGAGGATAATAAATGAACAAAAACTAATACCTGAATGGATCTGTGAAGAGTGAACTCAGCGAGAAAAAGTACGTCCAAGGAGCGTAGGAAATGCTTATAATCTTCAGTCATCATAGAGCCGATAGCATCAGTGGACTTCAAACTATGACCAATGAGTCTGTCGATGATCTTTAACTGAAAAAGACGAGCATACAGGGCCTCATTTGTAGAGATGGGAATGGAACGATCCCTTTTCTGAGTCTTACCAGACCTCTGATGCTCCGGGTCTGTTGTAGTCTTCCTCTTCTTTGTAACATCAGCATTGGATGTGCCGACATTCTTCTGGATGGTAGTCGACTGCACATTTTTACCAGCCTTCTTATTCATCACCTTTACTAGACTGGGAGCAGATATTTCCCAGAGGTCGTCTAATATACCTTCAGGGCGCTCTATAAAAGAAGTCTTTGAGTTAGTAAGTCAGAAATATAAAAAGTAAGAGGTACAACTAGTGAAAAATGAGACTTACGAAGCTCTGTCAAAGAACCACCTCCCAGGCCTGTATGAGATAGGTAGTAGGGGGTCATTAGATGTTCATATTTAAGTAGCCAACCCTGCTCCCCCTGATCTTGAAGATCATTGACTTTTTGAAAATTATCCTGGCTAAGTCCAGGGTTGGATTTAGCAGCATGTGATAC
Organism: Sambucus nigra; assembly: GCA_949130495.1. Lineage (NCBI taxonomy): Eukaryota > Viridiplantae > Streptophyta > Magnoliopsida > Dipsacales > Adoxaceae > Sambucus > Sambucus nigra. Next base: position 551,930,325 of record OX422207.1, read on the forward strand.
CTCCCCCCATCTCTGAGGGGTCCTTAGAACCGACATCCCAAAAGCCTCATGGCGACCAAATTCCCATGCCCCGGTTGCAAACAAATACTGAGGTTTCTAGTTGTGGTTTGAGGTAAGGGTAACCAACAACATTTTCTTCTCTTACTTCCTAGCTAAGAAGTTGTAATAGCTAGTGGGTTTTTTGGTAGAGGAAGGGACGTAACAACCTGTGAAGACCCTAACTGGAAGGTCTGAGTGGTGGATAACCCTCCAAAGGATAATTGCCCCAATCATAACCCTTTAGGCGTTAGGGGATAATTGTGAAGGGGCTAGATTTATATGGGATAATATGGCTCTGATAGAAGGGTGGATAGGAAGACGGAAGCCAACTTGATCATCTGCTCATAGACGCAGATCTCCCCATCTCGACCATCAAAGGAACTTTCACCCCTCAGAGGTATCCTAAGATTAATGGAAGATTTTATCGAGTAAAGGTGCCTAAAAGCCAAAAGGTCATACTCACTGACGGAGCTCTCAATCTCGGCTGCCTCTGATGTATCAATATCACTTTCCTGCCTATCATCTTCATCCTTAGCAACATCGTCTTGGGAAGGTGCAGGGACACCATTAGGAAACCTCTGAGCAAACTCAGCCCTGGTGGTAGTTGACAGAGGAATGGCATCAAGTATGGGAGGAATGGCCACACTTGGCGCTATAACTTCAATATCAAAAGAATGTTGTGAGGTGCTAGCACCCTGGTGAGATGAGGCAAGACTCTAAACCTCGGCCTCCTCAGGGACCTCATCCAACCTGATAGAGTAATCCATGGCCTCTTGAAAAGAGTCCACAGATATAGGGTCTGAGGTGGATGAATCAGAATCAGACATCGGTGTTGGTTCTACAGGAACCTTTGCAGGCTCGGTTGGCTCAGGGTAGATAACCTTCAGAGGTGGAGGAAAGATGGGTCTAACAGGAAAGGCCTCAGCCCTATGAGCTTCCTCTTGGGCTAGATCTATTTGCCTTATTTTCTCAAACTTCTTCTCGCGAAGGGAGGGGGACTCTTTTATGGATTGGTACAGAGGCCTGATCATAAGGCAGATGACACAACTTGGACTCAAAATCACAAATAGGCAAATAACTTAGACAATCTAAACTAAGGATCAAACTTGGAAGGTGAAAGCTTTTTGAGCCATGAACACCAAGAACACTAAGAAAAATGTCCCCGAAAAATGCAAAGACTAGCCGAAAAACACAAAGACTCACCGAAAATTCCAGAAATGAAAAATAAGGGCTAAAAATGGAAAAAAGGTGGAAAATGATATAATTGACAAGTTGTGAAGGAGGGAAGAAGAGACTTTGAAGAAAGAGAAACCGTCAAACGCAACAACAATGGATCTCTTGAAGAGAGAGATAGAATCGCAGAAAGAAAGCTTAAGAGGTAAAAGTATAATGGAGAAGAAATAGAGGGTTTTTAAACCCACTAAATGATTAGGCGCGAGTTTCAAGGGATCATCATTGCCCTATGGAACACAAAATGCAAGCCACGACCACAACAACTTGGGACACACATTGCACTTCAGCAGGTGACATATGTCAAGAAATTATTGGCACACAGGGAAATTCGTCCTCGACCTAAACTACATACCCCCCAGTCATCTAATCGCATAGAAGACTAAGGGCTAGGGGTGATTGATATGCCCAAAGTGCACTTACTCATAGCAACTAACCTCGGCTAATCCCACGGTCAAGGTGACCAGAATCCTATGACGACCATCAGCAAGGTCGTCACTCAAAAGGTCGGCCTCAGCCGAGATTGCATCTACCTCACACATCAACCTCGGCTGGACATTAGCCGAGGTCAGCAAGAACTCATGGGTTCAACCACCCTTCAAAACCATCATCGGCCCCAATCGACGTTGCAATCATCAGGTGAGATCAGTAATGTTACATGGGATCAATCATCTGGCGACATCATCGTCGGCCCAACCAGACATTACAACTACACATAATTATCCTCATCCAGCCTTGCTGGCCAAGATCATCATGAATAACCTCGGAACAAAGCAACAGTCGGACTTCACCAACCTTGTACTCTTCCAGGTCGAGGTGGCACCAATCAAAGAGGGCCGAGCATTTACATGAGCATGAATGGTTTGGAACACATGGCTAAATCTGTTATAACCTAATCATTCCCTCTATGTGAGGAAATATTTCATCATCATTCTCTACATGTAACAGTGACAGATGTCTTCATTAGATTGGCTAGATCATCACATACATGCTTATTGCATGCTTGGGGGGTACATTACACCTCCCAAACACAATATATACATGTCTTCTCCTACCTTGAAAGGGATCCAGAAATATAAACCCTAGCCAAAACTCTATTTCATTTACCGTAGAGAGAGAAAGTGGAGTGATTGTATTACTAAGGCCATTAGAGCCTCATTTCATAGTGATATTCACACTCACCTACACAGTGGACATAGGCGTTTGCCGAAACACTTATATTACTGTGTTCATAACCTTATCCTCATCTCCTACTATACATATATACTCTTATTCTTCCATTGTTATCACTTGCTTGAGCTTGCTAACACCTTATCTAGTGTTGTTGTTTCCAGCATCATCAATAAGCATGCATGGAATACAAATATAATAGCCGCTAAGTCCAAGTCAGGAATCGGGTAATGAATCTCGTGTGGCTTCAACTTTCTAGAGGAATAAGAAATCATCCTATAGCCCTCCATCAATACACCGCCTACTCCCTATAGATAAAAATCGGTATATACCAAAAAATTTAAATCCCCTCCTAGGTAAGGCAAGAACTGACTCAGAAGTCAACTTCTCCTTGAGAATGTTGAACGCATTCTGATATTTCTCATTCCTAAGAAAATACCACCCCTTCTTGGTCAATTCTTGCATTGGTCCCACCAATTTTAATAATCCTCTCCTTATAACAACGAACAAAACCTAAATATTGACGAACATCGATTGGTGTCGTCGGCTTTCCTCAATCCAACACGGATGACACCTTGCTCGGATCCAAAAATAATCCCTTTTTCAACACCACATGCCCCAAAAATTTCAGTCCCTGGTTCCAATCTGTAATGAAATTCTTAAATGTCGGTCGTACTCTTTCTCAGTTGGTAAATTGATCAAAATATTATCAATAAATACGATGATGTATTGGTCCAAGTAAGGTTGGAACACTCGATTCATTAAGTCCATGAATATATCTGGGGAATTGGTCAACCCAAATGGCATCACTTGGAACCCATAAGACCTATAACGAGTTAAAAATGTTATTTTGGGCACATTCTCCTCTCACACCCTCAACTAGTAATAATCGGATCACAAATAAATCTTCAAAAAGAATAAAACTCCCTCCTATTGAGAAAATAATAACCAATCCTCGACTATGGATACTTATTCTTCACAGTCACCATATTAAAGTCACGTTAGTCGATGCACAATCTTAACAACCCATTTTTCTTCCTCATAAACAACATTATTACACCCCAATGCGAAGTGATATGATGGTTACAGCCTTTCTTTAACAACTTTTTAATTTTTTCTTGGAGTTCTTCAATTTATATGGGCCGTACGATACGACGCACTAGCTATCAGCTTAGTGTTCGGTGCCAAATCTATGATAATGACGATCTCCCTACTCGGAGGTAAGCCTGGAATCTCATCAAATATGTCAGTGAACTCCTGAACTACAAGAATTATATCTAGGGACAATGTAGTTTCTTCCTGACTCTCCTCATCGATAAAATATAAGTGGGTAGTAGACCCACCCTCATATCTAGGAATATCCACCAAATGCATATATCTTGGTATAAAACATATAATCACTCTACCTACACAGTTAATTTGATCCCGGTACGTACACAATAAATCACACCCAAAATCATATTGTATGTGCGGGTATTTAAAAACCAATAACTTTGCTACGAATTGTAGACTACCAATATCAATGCATACACCATCACAGGATTCGATAACAATAGTGGATACACCTAATGGACAAGCTATAAATAATCTCCTAGTGCAAGGATTCAAAACCATCCTCGATAAACACACAAAATGTCATACAATAAAAGAGTGTGTAACACTCATATCGATTAACGCTCTGACTATAGTTCTATAAACAAAGAACATATTATCCATTTCCTGAATAGGAGCCTGATTATGCTTGGGTCCCACCTAATAGACCCTACCATACGGCACTGCTAGACTAGATTACCCTCATTTGGTAACTCCTTTATCAGATGGACAAACTTGTTAGTATTTCACATTCTTTAAGGTTTTATGAGTCTCCATATTGAAGTACGATAAATTATATCTCCCTTTCCGAATGAATCAATTTGGGGAAATACGTGTTGTTGAACCTCATCAAAATATTTTATTGCTCGTTACCAAACGTATTACTAGATATGTACGAAGAGTCTTATGCCTAATATCCCCTATATCTCGACCTAACTAAAGACCATGCATGGGATGTAATGCCCCGACCCAAATTTATGGGTTACCCATTATCAACTCGGTCCGACCCAAGCATTAGGTGTGACATGCAATGAAACAACCTACATAATGTTACTAGTCTAGTTTTATTTTTAATTAACATTCCACTTTTTAGCATGTGATTCTAATTTCAAAATAAACTAAGTGTGGGACCCATGGGGAGCACCCCGAAGTCCAAGTACGCAGAGCTACTAAGGTAAAAATAAATAAAATACTTACATGTATAACGTCCTCAAAATACGAAATCGCTCCCAACCTGCCGTAACAAAGCGAGGGTGTAACCTTATTCCCAGTGGGAATTATACAACAAAATATAGAATCGAATGGCAGAAAAGATACTCACATGTTAAAACCATATGCATGTGAAAATATGTATATATCTACATATGTATACCTTTGGAAAAATACATGTTCCAATGCATTAACCATTTTACTTCCCAAAGCATTATTTATTCAAATTAATTTACCCTAATCTTGTAAAAGGACTTCCTTTACTCATTCCTAACATCTCTCACTTTAATTATCACACTCGGTTCAACACTTGAAACTACCACATCTGATTTATCCAAACACGTTCTTTCACCAAAATCACCATTTTCATTCATTTAAATACACTTAAATATTTCCATTGAAAATCACCATTTCAACACGCGCATCAATATGAGTGACCACACAGGTGAGAATACCGATTCCTGATTATCAAAACCAAAAGGAAGACACTTAAGTCAGTGGGACTAGCAGCCGTTCCGAGGAATTTTGCTCATAAGCATCCAACTCTGACTGACGAAAGTGAACCTACACCGTGCACTGGAAATCATGACACTTATTCCTAGAGTTCTCACCGAGCACAAATACAAGCCACATACCCTAACTTGGGTCACTAGCCATGGCAAATCGGATCACAACCATTCATCCTCACAATACGAATGCAAATCTACAAATCGGTAGTCAATTAGGAAGTCAATTCCCAACTTCTTTCCTTAGGAGTAAGGCCCTACTTTTCACTTCCTTGGTGTAAATGAATCATTGTGATTAGCGGACATCTCACGCTCTAGTCATTGATCTTTTGCGATCACTAGTGGTGACGTCACAAACCTACTACACCTTGGTTATTGTCTATTTTAACATATTATGATCGAAATCTTAAACTCCCATAGACACTACTTAGTTCAAGCGAGGCACCCACCTAATTGTGTCTTATTGAAGACAAGTTGCCACCAATTCATCTTATCTTTGTACTCACATGGGATTTTCGTGACGACCACACTCACCGTCATTGGCACCCTAAGTGTAATTAATATCACACTGAGATACATCTTCTAACTCATACCAACTGGGCAAGGCGTGTCAATAACTAATCCTCACATTGCCAAGGTTACCCTAGCATATACAGTCAACACCCCGACATAATAATCATTTTTCGATGCTACCCCACCTTAATTACCATTTTCAAGCCTCCACGTAGCGTCACCACCCTAAGTCTCGAATACATCTCTAGTGTATCCTAAAACTGGGTATTACCACACCCGAACTTGTCTTCCTATGACATTCGAGCATCACCCTTACAAGGACACAACTACCTCCCTGCCTTCGGGATTACACCACTCATATATTCCGATTAGAAAGTTATACCCGACACATATACTATATGACTGACAGTTTGGGATCATTACTTGATCCTTAACACTATTATTACTAGAATGTACTCTCTCCTTCACCAAACTTAGTTAGTATCCTAATAACACCAACACATTTCATGTATAAGTCCTAAACCCGAAGAGATTTCAACGTCTATACCTTTATTGTTATCGTTGCACTCTACAAACCTTTCGATACCCACATCTATATTACTTGGTTCTCATAAAGACACTAGTCTACGAGTTTCTATCTATAGCGCATCTTAATCATCAAACGCCTCAAGGCATCACAACATTTTATATTTATCCTCAATGATGCCACACACAATTTATCTAATGGTCACCTTAACATGCCTATGAACTACTCTCACACTAGGATTACCTCACACCTAGCCACTACCTCAGTGGCTAAAACGAATCTCAATAGTTAGGTACTAATCTTACCTTTCCTCCAAATAATTGTGACTATAAGTTACGTGAAAATCATAATCAATGCTACTAAAGGTTATGATAAGATTTAGTACATCGTCTGCGGCCTATAAACCTCAAAGTATGCCTCACCCAATCCTTAATGACTATTCAACTATGGCAACTAAATTGTCTTACTATATGAATATCACACCATGTGCCAATATACGAGTTAACATGACTAAATAAATCTTGGTAGGATATGGGACGTAGGGTATTGCCTACAAATATTAAGTACCATACAACGGATGCCGCACAATATCCTATTCCTCAATGCCACGTTATAACCAAAATACATTAAACCCCAGTCCCCAACCAAAGGAAGTGATATGTTCTCACCATGAATCAATAGTTACAAATTCCTTTCAGTTATCTAACCTCCTTAAATGAAACATATTACCCTTATAATTATCGTGACAAACATAATTCACTACTGCAACTACTAAGGCCACTCTTGTCATTAAAGTTATCACACAATGCATCACACATAAAAGATTACGGCGTTGCCACTATTAGTCTACATGAATTCATGTGTTCACCGAAGTGCCATCAACTACGATATTACTCGGGAATCTAACTTGTCTAATTACATCACTAGCGTTAACCACCCATAAGTGACACACCTAAGGGTTATATACCTTTTAACCACTAATCAATAGTGCCTAGTCGAGCTCTAATCATCAACTTCTACCGTTAACTATGTGCGACTTGTGGCACTAGCCCAATGGGAGTCATCTTGCTATATCGACACCTCAATTGGTCATATGTCACCAAAATTTAACACAAACACCTCACACTAACATCCACAGTGTCGCCCGTATAGGCTTGCCTGGACACTCGTAAATTATTATAATTCTAATATGAAATATGGAAGTAATTAATAACCATTAACTTGGTCTCATGCTACTTGGCAATAACTTAATTGTTGTGCTAACCTCTTTGACTTTACCGTATAGGATACGAACTAAACTATCACCAAGCTAGCAAGACCATCCCTACACAACACCGACGTCAAAAGATCCAATACCGACTTCACCATATCACTCCCAAAAGGAACCTTGAACCTAGAGCTTTGATACCATTTATAATAGTTCGACCCTGAGTTATGGGTTACCCGTAGTCAAAACGGTCCGACCCGAGCGTTAGGTGTGAAGTGAAATGAAAAAACCTACATAATGTTGCTAGTCCAGTTTTATTTTAAATTAATGTTTCACATGTTAGCCTGTGATTCCAGTTTCAAAATAAACTACGTGTGGACCCATGGGGAGCACTCCGAAGTCCAAATATATAGAGCAACTAACATAAAAATAAATGAAATACTTACCTGCATAGTGCCCTCAAATACGAAACCGCTCATAACCTGTCATAACAAAGCAAAAATGTTAGCCTATGCCCAGTGAAAATTATACAACGAATACAAATTATAGAATCGAACGATAGAAAAGGTACTCACACGTTATAACCACATGCATGTGAAAATGTGTATATATGTACATATGTATACCTTTGGAAAAATACATGTTCCAATGCATTAACCATTTTACTTCCGAATGCCTTTTTTATTCAATTAATTTACCTTAATCTTTTAAAAGGACTTCCTTTACTCATTCTTAACATCGCTCACTTTAATTAACACCCTGTTTCAACAATTGAAACTACCACATTTGATTTATCCAAACACGTTCATTTACCAGAATCACCATTTTTATTCATTTAAATACACTTTAATATTTTCATTTAAAATCGCCATTTCAACACATGCATTCCCCATGTTAGAAAATACTTATTTGTCATTTGAAAACCATTTACAATGCGTTCTTATGTAAATTATTGGTCTAACCACTTAGGTTATTTAATCACCCATTTACCCATTTACTTTTCCCTTTTTACTTATCTTATGGACATTAATAGATTTATGCATTTACTTGTCCATTTCGTCTTTATTGGAATATTTATTACATTCATTCAAGTTAGGCTGTATTAACAAATTTTACCAAACAATCCATTTATTGACATGTTCCTAATTTCCTCTATCTTTTCTCATAATCTTCCTATACCGCATACTTCAATGGCTCCACACCACCGATTATGCACACCATATGCTCTGTCCAGTGTTTAAGTCTTTTCACCCAAGGGCATTGGTCCCTTCTTGCTCTTCCTCAGTGTCATCTAAGTTCATTTTAACGTGTTTTAAAATTTTAAAAATTTCCACATTACCCATTTCCCCTTTTTATCCGACCGAAGCCAAAACCCAGGACTTTACCACACTATTTGCGTTACACTTTGAAATTTTACCATTTTATTCCAAAAATCGTATTTATTTTACCGTTTCACTTTAAATAAAATTATCACTTTATCTATTTATTTTCAAAATCACCCTTTACTCTTTTTCTACATGTGTTAATTTCCCAAAAATACTATTAAGTCATCCATACTAACTTCTTATGTGTTTTGAAACATTAACACCCTTCTTAACTTTGAAGTAATATTTTTCTAAACTAGAAATAGTTTTACACCATTAATTCCTTTTTAATTTCATAAGTGTTAATAATTTACACATAACTATGTTACACATATTAACCTTTTCATGTTTAGCCATTACACTTATTGAATACTTTTATCCGCACTTCCCAAACCATATATTTCTTTACTTTGTTTATTCAAGAAATCCATTTACCAACTGTGACACCATGTAATATTTAATTTTTAAAACAAGATAAATAACATCCTTAGCATGTAATAAGATACAAAGATCAATGTAGTCAAAGTAAATATCGACATGAGTACTCCTCATAAACTCGGGAATCGGTTCGGGCACAGCATTGGAAGTGGACGCACCATCGTAACCTATTATTTGCCTTTCATTGAAAACCAACATGGGACCAAGGAACATCTTTCCAACCTTCTTAGATGTGTCCTCTACAGTGACCTTGACCTCTGAGGCAAGTTCGAGATCTTTCTTGAGTTAGAAAACGCAGGGCTTTAAGTTTCTCACGAGTCTCTAATGAAGCTTGAAGATCTCTATTATAAATCCCTTGGACGTGAGGAGGAAAACATAAAAATACAAAGGCTCAATTTCTAAACAGAGGAGATAAAATGACAAAATTAGGGTTTAGACACAAAACCTAGTCCAAAATCGCTAAATGGTGTTAAAGCCCCTAACACTGGTTGCAAACCCCAGGCCAACTAACTCAATGGTCGTCTAATTCAAAAATATCCACCAAATAACACAAATAACGAATCATCAGCCAACAACAGATGAAAAACCAAAAATTCTAGAACGAACAAACCCTAACAAGGACTATAAGGGGTGTACATGATAAAACCAGTGAAACTGGAAGGATTAAGGCAAGCACAAGATAACAAATAGGAAATAAGCTAAAGAAACATTCTTTTTGCAAAAAATGATTTCTCAAGAATGCACGTATTTCTCTCTCTCTCTCTCTCTCTCTCTCTCTCTCTTTACAACTAAAAACGTTTAATCTATGATGATGGATGAAATGTGTGATGGGTATTTATAGTTTCAAAAAAGATACTGAAAGGACGTAGTAGAGAGAATGCGAGACCTTACATAAACTAGAATGGTGGTACAGAGCACCTATACACATGCCCTGCCACAATCATTATAAAGAAGATGCTTCAATTTCCTGACACGTGTCCTTAATTTTTTTCTCATTTACATAGGCAATCTAATTGGCTTAGGCCGACCAAACGAGATATGGCTCTCCACTTTAGTACGAGCAGAATAAAACACTTCATCCATTCACTCTATATCAAATCCCAGAGCTCGTGCATGAAGTTTTCGGGGCTTATTATTATATCATTATAGTACCAACCCACATGAAGTCCAAAATATTATTAAAAGAGGACTCGCAATGTGTTCGGCCTCACCTCGAGCAGGAGGTCAACTCAGGGATGAATCTTTTTGGCCAATTACATTGACATCTATCCCACTAAACACAGATATTCACTAACACCGTACGCATAAGTTCTCATATACACCCAATAGATTTATCACTAATCACATGGAATAAAGGATCGTGGTTGTTATGAGTTAATTACCTACACGCCCTTCAAGAATTCCAACACGTGATCCATGGCTATTTATTTGTTATTTACTTAATAAGTACATGTATGCATGTGCATTTTCTTAACCTATAAAGGCAGTCCACGTGTCCTCTAAATTTTCTTGATCAACAACCTATAATAGTGAACAAATATACGTGAAAAGGGGATCCTCTCTCATTATCAATCATTGGGATGTAAAAGCATCCCTAATTGTAATCTCGTCAACAGTGAAAATTAAGATAGTAACTCCGTGGATGTAGGTTTGCATCTTGGGCCGAACCACATAAAATCTATCTTATTTGCATTGTCTCTTACCCCCATTTTATATAATTATTCATCTTTTCATTGATTATTCGATTATTTTCTATCCCCATTTTTGGATGATAACAAATTGGTGTCTTCTGTGGGAACACGAGTATCCATTGTTATCCCTACCTAAATTCATTTGTTAAAGACCATCCTTAAAATACCTGAGAATGACGAATAATCCTAAAAGTAGTCGTGTGGCAAAAATCCAAACACCCTCGACCCCCACTAAGGTAGGCGATATGTAAATTCTATTGATATGCCTAGCTAAGGGGAAGGAAGCAATGCAGAAGAGTGTCAAGCAGTTAGCACACACCTTTCAGGTTGAACCGACCCAGCTCAATCCAAACATCATTAATCCTCAACTATGGGTATGATGAAAAAGATAAAGACCGGGTGTATCAAGATTTCCCCCAGCACCCTATAGAGACGGGAGGAAGGAGTATCATAGGTAGGCCCTTAAGAAGCCTAGAATGTTGAGCCTGGGATCCTAAGGAAATTCTAGCTCCCCTAGGCGAATAGAATCTCAACGAGATCGATCCTATCGACCTGGATCCACGTCCTCCATCCAGTCACCTTTCTATTTCATCAATCTTATGTGACACCCCGACTAATTAAATACCGGGTAGCTACTCCTTTATTAAATTAATTCAAAATGCCAAGTTGGCTCAGTTAATAGCATCACTGTCGAAAACATTTTATTATTACTAACCTCCTAGTATTTAAAAAGTAAGTTGACAAATTTTAATTAAAGCCTGATTAACATGCAGTAAAAGATTTAAAGCAAGAATAATATCACCATTCACCATAACGAAATAATAGAATAACCATCACATGATATAAATAGATCCGGAGGAAAACTCCTCACAACAAATCCCACAACTGAAATAAGTAACGAAATACTGAATACTGAATTAATACATGCCAAAGTCTGAAAAACTGAAATGGAAATGTCTCTAATAGAATTTGGGCAACATGCCCTACAACTGAAGAATACTGAACATGGAATCCAAATGATAGAAGCGTCTAAAAGCAAATCCCTGTAATTTCCACAAACAGCTACAGCTCGTCATCGGAATGAGAATCCTATGCGTGGTGTCCTTATGGCTGGGCACCGAAAATGGTTTTACAAGAAAATAGATTTGAAAGCAAACGGGTCATAGCCCGAATGTGGAGATATTTTAAAAACCTGCAAGTGCTTTAAAAACATTTAAACCATTAAATGCATAGTACATGTTAGGACATGCACTCACATGAAATTCTCACCTCTCGACTAAATGTTCACTCCAAACGTAAGTACCCATCTAAAATGACGCTAATCCCTAGTTAAGTGACATCATATCTAGCTAGACTGTCATAGGTTCTACTCTTATTACTCGGTCCCCATTTACATTATAACGATCTCATTTAAATAGGGGTTTAACGTAAATTCAGTTCTCCCATAAAAGCAACACAACTCATTATAGATTATCCCTTTTATATTTTCCAAATTTATACACACAATACCATATGAAAGTTCCCAATATAAAGTGTATATTTTCCACAACATAAATATACAATATAAGCACCTCGAGACTAAGCTGCGGTGCACACATACTCTGCTATCCATCTCGGTACATCACGTACATAAGGATTACATATTCCGAATCTCTCAGGAATAGTTCACAGATAACAACATCACAAATAATGGAGGCGAACACAGTCACATCACATGGGTCACGCACATACCTGCGCTCCCACGATCAGCAGACTTATTAACATCCCAATAAGTCCTTCTCTAACCTATGTTCATCGAGGTAACCAGTCTAAATCCGGGCAACACAAGGATTAGAGGACCCTAAGCGAACGCAAACCTCCCGTGATAGCAAGTATGGTAGGTATGTCATACACATAAAATCAATACATATATACTAAGTATGCACACGTCTTAGTAATCACCATAATATATTGGTACATATCTCTTCTCGTACTGACAGATAATACTACACCATTTATATGTTCCCGGTTAATATAATTAATTAGGCCGTCAAAAGCTCACATCGTAATAGACGCTCACGTCCTACTTCACATTTTCCCTTAGGTTCAAACTACACTTCTAGGTTTGACTCCTCATTATATCCCAAACATCCCAAATATATCAATTACTCATCAAGGAAAGGCTATCTCTACCTATACACAAGGTTACTGGGCACTCGGGATCAAAACAGGCTAAAAAGCCTAAACTGTCAACTCGTTTGAAGTCTCGTTCGAATGAGGCTGTTTGAACGAGACTTCATTCGAACGAACTGAGTCTTCTAACGAGATCTCGTTCGAACGAAGTGGGCTTTCTAACGAGATCTCGTTCGAACGATCTTATCGAACGAACTTCACCCTCGTTAGAAGTCAATGGTCAACTCGTTAGAAGCTCGTTCGAACGAGCTCGTTCGAACGACCTGGGTAGGTCTTCTAACGAGTGGCCAGATTCAAACCCAGAATTCACTACTCCTTTTTCACCAATTTACACTCCTCAATTCTCCTCTAAAATTCGTCCCAACAATGTTTTAAGGTCTCTAATCAATCCTAAACATATCAAGGTCACATACTAACGTGTTTTAAGGAATTAATTCATCTTAAACATCATTAAATCATCAAGTCTCTTCACTTTTACCCAAATTTTCAAGAACATAAACCCTAGAATTTATAATCATCAATTTACTCAAATTAGATCCATTTTTGTTACATCCAACATATATTAACATCAGGGTAATCATCTCTATACGATTCTACATGCAATTTCTTCTAAAAATTTAAGTTCTAAGTCCAATTAAAATGGGTTTTTATTAAACTCCCAAGAACAATTTGATTTATTGGATAGTCTAAGCATGGAAGAAGCATTTACTGTATAAAAACGTAATTTAAACCACTTTCCTTAATTCAATATCAGATTTTGATGACGATTTGATGAAGCTCTCTCTCTCTCTCCAAGCTTTCTTCTCCAATGGTTATGGTGGCTAGGGTTTGTTTTGGGAACTTAGAAAACCTAATTCTAAAACTCCCCGTAGTCTTATGGGTCAATATGGTTGGTAGTGGGTTTAGTGGTTGGTTTCCTGAATCAGATATAATTTACTAATTTTCGTCACTTTTAGTTCCCAAAAATACAAAATTACCAAAATACCTTTTATGTTGCCGGTATGGCCTAAAAATACCTCGGGACCCAAACTAAACCCCCGGCTAGTGTTTTCTGACTATCTCGACCCTTCCGGACGCGTTGGCGCACTCAAAACGACCATATGGTTAATAGAATTTAAACTCACTTTTATAATTAAAATAATTATCTCCTGACGCGACTGTCTCACGCGTCCCAATAAAATGTCCAAATTGCCGTATATCAATCTCACGACAAATTTCATAATTCCATATTCATATATCATCATATATACTCAATATAGTCAAATACCAACTCACATCTCGCTAGTATTTTATCCGGATTAATTCCCAATTAATTCTCATTTAATTAATTAATCCCAAAAATAAATATCGCCAAAAATACGGGGTGTTACATACTTCCCCCCTAATAACAGAATTTCGTCCCGAAATTCGGAACTAAAAAGTACCTGATAAAAACAACTCTGGATAACGTTCGCGCATCTCATCCTCGCGTTCCCATGTGGACTCCTCGACATTGTGATGTCGCCACTGAACACGCACTAACGGAACTATCTTTGACCGCAACTTCCTCTCACTTCGGTCCAAAATAGCAATCGGCCCCTCCTCGTAGGAGCTATCAGGCTGTAAATCAATCTCCTCCAAAGCGATGTGAGAATGAGCCAAATCGTCCCTAAGATATTTCCTTAGCGAGGAAATATGAAACACATCGTGAATCCGGTGTAAATGCTCTGGTAACCCGAGTCTATACGCAACTGGTCCAATCTGCTCAATAATAGGAAACGGCCGCACATACCTCGGTGCCAACTTCCCCTTCTTCCCGAAACGCATAATCCCCTTCATAAGAGATACTCTGAGCAAAAGTTGGTCCCCCACTTGGAACTCCCTGAAAGATCTCTTCGCATCAGGATAACTTTTCTGCCGGTCTTGAGCTACTCGAATGTGACTCCGAATCAACTCAATCCTTGCCAAAGTATCCTGAATCACTTCCGGCCCAAGTAGTTTGTTGTCCCCCACCTCTAACCAACATGCTGGGGAACGACAAGGCCTACCGTACAACGCCTCAAACGGAGCCATGCCAATAGTGAACTTGTAGGAGTTATTATAAGCAAACTCTACCAGTGGAAGGTATTTCTCCCATCCACCTCCAAAGTCAATAATGCACATGCGTAGCATGTCCTCCAACATTTGATTTGTGTGCTCGGTCTGCCCATCGGTCTGCCGATGATAAGCCGCACTCAACCGCAATTTCGTGCCCATGGCCTCCTGGAAACTCTCCCAAAACTGCGAAACAAATATCTTGTCTCTGCCAGACACGATATTTAGGGGCACACCGTGAAGTCTCACAATCTCTGAAATGAAGAGCTGGGCATACTGTCCTGTAGTGTAGTCAGTCCTTACGGGTAAAAAGTGAGCGACTTTGGACAACCTGTCCACAATTACCCAAACGGAGTCGTGACCCCTCTGAGACGTAGGCAACCCCGTGATAAAGTCCATGGATATGCTCTCCCACATCCACACCGGGACCTCCAACGGCTGTAGAAGTCCTGTCGATCTCTGATGTTCCACTTTGACTAGCTGGCAAGTGGCTCATTTCGAAACAAACTCAGCAATATCTCTCTTCATATCGCTCCACCAATACTGGCGTCTCATGTCTTGGTACATTTTGTCCCCTCCGGGATGTACCGCAAACCGTGAGCCGTGCAACTCTGCCATCACCTCGTGTCTCAATTTTTCCCCTTCCGGAACCACCAATCTCCCATTGAAGCGTAATCCCCCGTTTGAGCTAACGGTATAGGACTCGGCTCCCTCTGCTAGCAATCGAACTATCTGCTCCTGACAGAACGAGTCATTAGCCTGTGCCCGTACTACCTTCGTGATAATCTGCGGTGTAACGGTCATCACAGACATGAAAGATCGGGCCGCTGCATCCTGGTGTCTCAACTCCTTCCACTTTGCCTTCCACACCCCTGCCACCTCATCTGCTGGCCTACGGCTCAACGTGTCTGCTACCACGTTAGCCTTACCCGGGTGATACTGGATATCGAACTGGTAGTCCTTCACAAACTCAAGCCACCTCCTTTGCCGCATGTTCAACTCCTTCTGCGTGAACAGGTACTGTAGGGACTTGTGGTCCGTGAACAATTGGAACTTCTCCCCCAAAAGATAGTGCCTCCAAATCCTTAGGGCAAATACCACTGCCGCCAACTCCAAATCATGCGTGGGGTAATTCTTCTCATAAGGCTTAAGCTTACGGGAAGCATAAGCTACGGCTTGTCTCTCCTGCTGCAATACACCTCCAAGTCCTTGCAAAGACGCATCGGTGTAAACCAAATATTCAACTCCCAGTCTCGGTAATGCTAACACAGGTGCTGAGGTCAATTTGTCCTTTAACTCCTCAAATGCCAACTGACAGGCATCACTCCAGATGAATGGCACACCCTTACGAGTCAGATGTGTCAAAGGACCCGCTATCTTCGAAAATCCTCGAATGAACCTCCTGTAGTATCCTGCTAGGACCAAGAAACTAGGAATCTCAGTCGGTGTCGTGGGCTGTCCCCACTCCCTCACCGCGGATACCTTCCCCGGATCAACAGATATCCTCCGGTCGGAAATAATGTGCCCCAAAAACTGGACCTCCTTCAGCCAAAATCCGCATTTCTCATATTTTGCATACAACTCGTTCTGACGTAGTGTCTGCAAAACTTGCCTCAAATGCTCGGCGTGCTCCTCCTCTGTCTGGGAGTAAACCATAATATCATCGATGAAGACAATGAAAAAATGATCTAGGAAATCCCTGAACACTCTGTTCATCAAGTCCATAAACACTACTAGAGCGTTGGTAAAACCAAAAGGCATAACCTGAAACTCGTAAGAACCATATCTCGACAAGAACGCAGTCTTCGAGACATCCTCCTTCGTGATACGCAACTGATGGTATCCCGATCTCAAATCAATTTTTGAGAAGAAATAAGCTCCTCTCAACTGGTCGAATAAGTCATCGATTTGAGGCAACGGATACTTATTCCGTATCGTGACCTTATTCAACTCTCGGTAGTCCACACACAATCTCAGTGAACCATCTCTCTTCTTCACAAACAAAACTGGAGCGCCCCAAGGTGAGGTACTCCTGCGAATAAAGCCCTGACCTAACCGCTGCTCTATCTGATCTCGTAGCTCTTGCATCTTTGCCGGAGCCATACGGTACAGTGCGCGCGCTATAGGTCTCGTATCTGGTAATAGGTCTATAACAAATTCTATCTCTCGACTGGGGGGTAGGCCTGGTATCTCCTGAAACACATCAGAATACTCCCTGACAACTGGGATCGATTCTAAAGGAATCACAATCTCCTTAGAGGTATCCTCCTCTAGGTAATACAAATGAGCGGTCGAGCCTCCCTCTGGGCAAGGCATCGCCACTACAAACATCTCTTGCCCCGGAATGGAAAAAAAAATGCTATCGCTGAAGCAATCAATCATGGCCCTATAAGCCACGAGCCAATCCATACCGATAATCACATCGTGCACATGCATATCTAATACCAACATGTCTGCAGGTAATACCAAACCACCAATCTCTACCCCCAATCCCCGGCATATAAAGAATATAAGTGACCCATTCCCCAATGGTGAGTCGACACACGTCACTGTGCTCTCTGCCGTAGCTAACAACCCTAAGGCTTTCGCGAAATGTGTAGCTATAAAACAATGTGTAGCCCCCGTATAAAAAAATACCCGACCCATAGTGCCATGGATAGGAAACGTACCCTCAAATCGCGGGCGGTGCCTGTGGAACTGCTGCCTGGTGGACGTTATAGACACGACCATACTGTAGCTGCCCTTGCTGAGCTGGGACTGCTGGAATGGGTGGCAATGCTGCCATCTGTGGCGGTGCGGGAAGAGCGGCGGGAAACATAGGCCTCTGCGGCTCCTGGCGAGCACCCTGCTGCTGCTGCTGTGGGGCCCTGCCCCTATCAGGGCAATCTTGTCATTTATGGCCAGTCTTGCCACAAACATAACAATTCCCTGGGAAGTTCCCTCCTCTCTGCCCCTGCTGTCCCCGGCCCTGGTGGCCGTTACCGTTCCTCCCTTGGCCTTGCTGACCCTGCTGAAACTGCTGCCCATTCTGCCCCTGTTGGCCCTGATGGTCGTTTGGACCCTGATGGCCCTGACGGAAACCTACCTGTCTGTGCCTGTAATTCCCTGATCTGAACCTCTTCTGATCCCTCTGCTGGTAACCCTGCTCACCCTGTCTCTGCCCCTGAACAGATTATGCCCCACCGGCACCATGTCCTCCAGTCCTACCCTGATGGCTAGACTCTCCCGATCTCTTGCCCTCAGCCATATGAAAGCGGTGATCCTGGCAGTGTAACAAAGCAGCGTCAACCACATCAGAATAAGTGGCCAATGAAAGGTTCCCTAACAGATGCTGACGGATCCTCCATGTCAACCCGTCGGTGAATTTCTCAATCTTCTTCTTTTCTGTCGGTATCTCATCTGGAACGATATTCAACAGATTTGTGAACTCGGCCTCATACTCGACCACGGTCTTACCCTCTTGCTTCAGATTCATCAGTTTCCTCCTCATTTCTGTGTGAACAGCTGACGGAAAGTACTTGCGGTCGAACCGCACCCAAAAGTCCTGAATAGTGAGAGTATCCCTCTCCTCCACGGTGGTAATAGACTCCCACCACTACAGTGCAAATCCAATTATCTTGAAAATAGCTAGCACCTGCTTCTGAACATCCGTGCACTCATACATCCTCAAGTGCCTCTGCATATCCTTCCTCCACTCGCTCGAGACTACCACATCTCAGCTACCTGCAAACTCTGGCGGATGCGCTTTCTGAAAAGCGTCACGTATACGTTCCCAAGCAGACGGGAATGCATTTTCCTGTACTGGCGCGGCAACCGGCGCCAGAGGTGGTGCCTTCTGAACTACGGCAATTGCGGCATTTACCGCTTGGGCTACAATGGCTGCAACCTCAGCGGCGTTCATCATGCCCTGAACTGGAGCGGGCTGGGGTTCGGGCGTTGCATCACTGTGAACTTGTCGTGCACGTCGTGGAGGCATCTGAAATAAGAATAAAGTTTATAAGTTCACAGTTTATAAACTTAGAATAGCTGAAGAACGAAGCATACACAAAAAGAGTACAACAGTCCTAAAATATTAGGCTCTATATCAAAGAAAACTTAGCGGAAACATAATAGCCGTACAGATCCTAAAGGACACTAGAACCTGATGCTCTGATACCACCTGTGACACCCCGACTAATTAAATACCGGGTAGCTACTCCTTTATTAAATTAATTCAAAATGCCAAGTTGGCTCAGTTAATAGCATCACTGTCGAAAACATTTTATTATTACTAACCACCTAGTATTTAAAAAGTAAGTTGTCAAATTTTAATTAAAGTCTGATTAACATGCAGTAAAAGATTTAAAGCAAGAATAATATCACCATTCACCATAACGAAATAATAGAATAACCATCACATGATATAAATAGATTCGGAGGAAAACTCCTCACAACAAATCCCACAACTGAAATAAGTAACGAAATACTGAATACTGAATTAATACATGCCAAAGTCTGAAAAACTGAAATGGAAATGTCTCTAATAGAATTTGGGCAACATGCCCTACAACTGAAGAATACTGAACATGGAATCCAAATGATAGAAGCGTCTAAAAGCAAATCCCTGTAACTTCCACAAACAGCTACAGCTCGTCATCGGAATGAGAATCCTATGCGTGGTGTCCTTGTGGCTGGGCACCTAAAATGGTTTTACAAGAAAATAGATTTGAAAGCAAACGGGTCAGAGCCCGAATGTGGAGATATTTTAAAAACCTGCAAGTGCTTTAAAAACATTTAAAACATTAAATGCATAGTACATGTTAGGGCGTGCACTCACATGAAATTCTCACCTCTCGACTAAATGTGCACTCCTAACATAAGTACCCATCTAAAATGACACTAATCCCTAGCTAAGTGACATCATATCTAGCTAGACTGTCATAGGTTCTACTCTTATTACTCGGTCCCCATTTACATTATAACAATCTCATTTAAATAGGGGTTTAACGTAAATTCAGTTTCTCCCATAAAAGCAACACAACTCATTATAGATTATCCCTTTTATATTTTCCAAATTTATACACACAATACCATATGAAAGTTCCCAATGTAAAGTGTATATTTTCCACAACATAAATATACAATATAAGCACCTCGAGACTAAGCTGCGGTGCACACATACTCTGCTATCCATCTCGGTACATCACGTACATAAGGATTACATATTCCGAATCTCTCAGGAATAGTTCACAGATAACAACATCACAAATAATGGAGGCGAACACAGTCACATCACATGGGTCACGCACATACCTGCGCTCCCATGATCAGCAGACTTATTAACATCCCAATAAGTCCTTCTCTGACCTATGTTCATCGAGGTAACCAGTCTAAATCCTAGCAACACAAGGATTAGAGGGCCCTAAGCGAACGCAAACCTCCCGTGATAGCAAGTATGGTAGGTATGTCATACACATAAAATCAATACATATATACTAAGTATGCACACGTCTTAGTAATCACCATAATATATTGGTACATATCTCTTCTCGTACTGACATATAATACTACACCATTTATATGTTCCCGGTTATTATAATTAATTAGGCCGTCAAAAGCTCACATCGTAATAGACGCTCACGTCCTACTTCACATTTTCCCTTAGGTTCAAACTACACTTCTAAGTTTGACTCCTCATTATATCCCAAACATCCCAAATATATCAATTACTCATCAAGGAAAGGCTATCTCTACCTATACACAAGGTTACTGGGCACTCGGGATCAAAACAGGCTAAAAAGCCTAAACTGTCAACTCGTTCGAAGTCTCGTTCTAACGAGGCTGTTCGAACGAGACTTCGTTCAAACGAACTGAGTCTTCTAACGAGATCTCGTTCGAACGAAGTGGGATTTCTAACGAGATCTCGTTCGAACGATCTTATCGAACGAACTTCACCCTCGTTAGAATTCAATGGTCAACTCGTTAGAAGCTCGTTCGAACGAGCTCGTTCGAACGACCTGGGTAGGTCTTCTAACGAGTGGCCAGATTCAAGCCCAGAATTCTCTACTCATTTTTCACCAATTTCTACTCCTCAATTCTCCTCTAAAATTCGTCCCAACAATGTTTTAAGGTCTCTAATCAATCCTAAACATATCAAGGTCACATACTAACGTGTTTTAAGGAATTAATTCATCCTAAACATCATTAAATCATCAAGTCTCTTCACTTTTCACCAAATTTTCAAGAACATATTCCCTAGAATTTATAATCATCAATTTACTCAAATTAGATCCGTTTTTGTTACATCCAACATATATTAACATCAGGGTAATCATCTCTATACGATTCTACATGCAGTTTCTTCTCAAAATTTAAGTTCTAAGTCCAATTAAAATGAGTTTTTATTAAACTCCCAAGAACAATTTGATTTATTGGATAGTCTAAGCATGGAAGAAGCATTTACTGCATAAAAACGTAATTTAAACCACTTTCCTTGATTCAATCTCAGATTTTGATGACGATTTGATGACGCTCTCTCTCTCTCTCCAAGCTTTCTTCTCCAATGGCTATGGTGGCTAGGGTTTGTTTTGGGAACTTAGAAAACCTAATTCTAAAACTCCCCGTAGTCTTATGGGTCAATATGGTTGGTAGTGGGTTTAGTGGTTGGTTTCCTGAATCAGATATAATTTACTAATTTTCGTCACTTTTAATACCCAAAAATACAAAATTACCAAAATACCCTTTATGTTGCCGGTATGGCCTAAAAATACCTCGGGACCCAAACTAAACCCCCGGCTAGTGTTTTCTGACTATCTCGACCCTTCCGGACGCGTTGGCGCACTCAAAATGACCATACGGTTAATAGAATTTAAATTCACTTTTATAATTAAAATAATTATCTCCTGACGCGACTGTCTCACGCGTCCCAATAAAATGTCCAAATTGCCGTATATCAATCTCATGACAAATTTCATAATTCCATATTCATATATCATCATATATACTCAATATAGTCAAATAACAACTCACATATCGCTAGTATTTTATCCGGATTAATTCCCAATTAATTCTCATTTAATTAATTAATCCCAAAAATAAATATCGCCAAAAATACGTGGTATTACATCTTATTATGAAGAGTACCCCAATGAATTGGAAAGGATGAACAGAGGTTTATCGTTGGATCAACTGGGCCCCGGTTGCAATTATAGGCAGGTAGCGTAGCAATGACATCGCATGATCATGAATAGGAGAGAAATTATCTGGGCAGATCCATCACAAGAGTCTCTCAATGATATACTACTACATCGACTGGAGCCGAGAAGACTCCCCAGGAAGAGAGCTCGGCCAAAAGTCGAGGACTAACTACAAAGTCAGGTGGAGGAAAGACCAAGGATGGTAACCAGGCATGGAAGGGACCCATCAAACGACTAAAGTATCGGCTTAGCGATATGTTCATGTCAAATAATACCTTGCAAAGGAACTTCAAAAAAGGATCACTATTCATATCTTTTGTTGTGGCACACTTTACCCCAGGTAAATTCAAGTTACGAGTTATCACCCTAAAGTATGATGAATAAACAGATCCAACATTACACGTTGAGAAGTACCAAGCTTCTACAGACATTTAGTCCATCCCCAACTAGATTTGATGCAGAGCTTTCTCGAGCACAATCACGGATTCCATCTAGATCAGGTAAAATAGTCTACCAAGAGGATAAATAGACAATTTTTAGCAGTTAGTCGACCTGTTTGTCAATACATTTTTCTTCGGCGTGAAACTAAGAAAGAGAGTGGCCCATTTAGTTGGTGTTCGTTAAAAGTCCGAAGAAATAATCCATGATTATATCACCCACTTTAACACTAAGAAGCTGTAAGTGATGGATTATAATGAGCAGATTGCCATAACTGTTCTGATGAGAGGGTTACGATTAGGGAAACTATTTTGGGCATTGGAAAAAGAACCACCCCAGATAATGACGAAACTGTTGGCCAAAGCATGAAAAATTATGAACACGAAAGAAGTAATGGCCACTAAGGAGTCTGACCACCTTAAGTCACCGGCCATCAAAGCCACTGATAAAAGGATAAAAAAGATCGAAAGGTTGAGAAACTAAAAAAGTACAATGAGTAAGCACCACCATGATTAGCGTCCACCAAATCCGAGAAGAAATTTAAGGAAGTAAGGACCTCAAGTATCCTAGAAAGTTGAAAGCACTAGAAAATAGGCGGTATCGAAGAAAGTAATGCGAATTCCATAAAGATCACGCTTACAACACCGATAGATGCATCATTTGGAAGAATGAAATCGAGGGCCTAATTAAGAGGGGAAAGTTGTTCGAGTATGTGAAGAGGGATGGCCAACCAAATGTTGATGAGAGAAAGGCCAAAAGAATATCATAGTCATCGTGTTATAAGGCCGATGATAAGACGAAGGATATGGATGATGACTTGTGAGATGATCCATACCTCTTTAAGAAACCCAAAGACTCCTTACATTACATCATAATGATATCTTTCGGGTGTCATTTCACTATTAGAGAAGATTCTAGTGGGGAAGAAGATCCAGCAAAAAGGAAGGCCTATCTGAACGAGACGAAAGCATGTTCGCACGCGAGGCAAATTAACCTAACAGCTAATGTGGACTCACGTCCTTGCAAGGTGAATAAGGATAAACTGATCGTTGAATTCTCTAAGGATTACTTCTCCGGAGTGTTGTACCCACTCGATGGCCTATTGGTCATCACCATAATGATACATGAAGGCGGGGTTGCCAGAATACTGGTGGACAATGGTAGCTATGCAAATGTTATGTTCTCCCACTATTTCTGAAGATCGAACTTCGTGACAACAAATTGATGCCATACCACCACCCACTAGTCGGCTTCTTGCGAAAAAAGGTGTATTCGCTAGGAACGGTGGAGCTAGAGGTCATAGTGGGCACTTGGCCAACCTGCTGAACTAAATATGCTTGCTTTTTTATCTTGGAAGCAATTTACAATCCACCTAAAATGTGATAATAGGCATTGTTGGACTGAAAAAGTTCAAGGTTTTCCCATCAACAATGTACTAGTGCTTAAAGTTACCAACTCATTAAGGAGTGGGGGTCGTTAAAGGTAACCAAGTGGAGGCACGTGAGTGCTATTTCACCTCAGCCGACCAGGAAGAGCAGAAGAAATTAATGACCATTTACCATATTAAAACTATTGATCCACGAGATGAGAATATACTGGTCAAGGGACAGGAAGTTAAAAATTTGAGATAGTTCCACTTAACTCTGACCATTCAGAGCGAATAATCCAAATCGGTTCGTCACTAAACTCATGTTTAAAGCAGGAGCTTATAAGATTTTTATAGCAGCACAAGAACGTGTTTGCATGGAGTCACAAGGATATACCAAATATAGATCCTAATTTCATTTTCCACAAGTTGAGAGTAATGGAAGAAGCTAAACCAGTCAAGCA
This sequence comes from Sambucus nigra, assembly GCA_949130495.1. NCBI lineage: Eukaryota > Viridiplantae > Streptophyta > Magnoliopsida > Dipsacales > Adoxaceae > Sambucus > Sambucus nigra. The sequence goes on from OX422207.1 coordinate 551,954,998, forward strand.
AAATCAAAGGGTCTTTGATGTCGAGAAGAACCTTTTCGTCCAGTAGGACGTCCTTAAGATCCAGAAAGCTAATTTATTTAATGACATCAAGTATCCACAATGGTCGGCGAACTTAGTGATGGTGCACAAGAAGTACGAAAAGTGGAGGATGTTCATTGATTTCACTGACCTGAATAAGGCATGCCCCAAATATCATTATCCACTTCCTTAAATTGACCAGCTTGTGGACCCGACCTAAGGCCATGAAATTCTCAGCTTTATATATGCCTACTCCAAAAACAACCAGATCAGGATAAAGCCCTCCGATAGAGAGAAGACATCCTTTATAACCATCAGAGATACTTATCATTATCATGTTAAGGTCTCAAGAATGCAGGAGACACCTATCAATGATTAGTGAAAAAAGTCTTCGAGGATCAAATTGGCATCATCATGGAAGTATATCTTGATGATATACTCATGAAGAGCAGGACACCACTGACCACATCAAGGACCTGGGGAAGACTTTTGACCAGTTGGAGTAGCACTAGATGAAGCTAAACCCAATAAAGTGTGTTTTTTGAGTAAAATAAGGCATGTTCCTACGTTTCATTATCAATCAACAGGTATCAATGAGAACCCTAATAAGATCCAAGATCTGATCAACATGCAGTCTCGCACAAAGAAAAAGGATCTGTAAAAACTAATAGGACGAGTAGCATTGCTCAACATGTTCCTTTTTAGAGCAACAGATAACTATCAACCCTTATTTAAGGCATAAAGAAAATCTTTTAAGTGGAATCAAAAATGAAAAACTGCATTCCGCGAATTAAAGCGTTAACACTACACCAAAAATGAAAATCTGGCACACTGAGGTAAGGAGATTCTGGCATGGCTTTAAATCGTGCTAGAATCTGGCACGGTTTTATCATAATCAGGAACGATTTAAAACTGTGCCCAAATCTGGCACGATTTTAAAACGTGCCAAATATGAGTAACTTTTATTAAAAAAAAATAACCCCCAAAATTTCAAACGAGACCAAAATTTCAAGAGGACCATATAATTCTAACCTAACTCAACTACTCGTTACTGCAACCGGTGAGTCAATCTGAGCATCTTAAAGGAATGGGACTATGTCCTTAAGGAAGTGATCCAGAAGAACAACAAACTTGAGCCTAATTGGCACGGGCCTTACCATGTAATAAGCATGGTGAGGCCCAAAACTTATCGCGTTGAAACACTAGAGGGTGAGTTATTCAAGAACCCCATGAATTCAGAGCATCTCAAAAAGTATTACCAGTAAAGTATTATTTACTACAGTTATGTACCCAACAATTTCATATCAATAAAATGATGTTTTCAGCCTCTATATTGTGTTCTCTCTTTTCTTTTTGAAATAAGATATGTGTGCACATACCTAACTATAAAAACTATCTGACATCATTGAACAAACATGTCACGAACATAAGCACTGTATGACTTTGTTAAACAAATAAGTCACGAACGGAGTAAACACTGTATGACTTCGTTGAAAAAATAAGTCCTGAATAAGAACTATATGGCCATGTTTAGTATAACAGACCACAAACAGAAACTTATCCCAAGTACAAGTTTGTCATCATAAGTTTGCAAACAAGGAGATCGACCTAACCTATGTACGACCTCATGAGTCTTGAACAAAGGTTTTCATCTTCTGTATGACCCAATAGGTCATGACCATAAATCATCAATTTCTATTGTATATAAACATACAAAGTCTTATCATTATCAATAAGTATTTTACAATAAAATGAAGACAAGAAGAATTATTAATTCCATTTAACTAAAGGATGTTGATACAACACAAAACGATTTTATAAATACTGTATTAAGGCCCTAACAAAAAGATAACATATTCGACCAATATCAAAAAGATCAAAATAAAAATATAATATAAGAAAAGTTTTACGAAAATTTTGGTAGTAGAAGAAGAAGGATTAGCATATCCTTGGGAAGCTTGGGCAGGCAAGGGGTCATCTATTGGGGTATCGTCACCGTCTTATCGAGTTAAAGTAGTGTCCTCCTTGTTGTCCCCTTTCCAATTACCCACTTCTTCAGTAATGTCAGGGTAGTGAGTCATTACCTACTTTTTCAGTTCTTTATAAACATATAAGAATAAACCAATGCAGTCAAAATTATACTCAACACAAGACTTATACTTTTGGACACCCTTCGACTCGACAGAGGTAAGGGCATCACAAGCAGTCTATAAGTCTACATCTATAATATTCTTCTCCTTATCTTCCTCTTATAATGCCTCTTGGGCAGTTGGGAGGGCATCATTCAAACTCTGGGTGGTGGCATTATTCGTTTGAGATTTCTCCTTAAAAGTAACAACCTCATTGTCAGCCTTGATCAAATTGGTGGTCCTTATCATAAACTTCTCATCCTTCACCTTCAGTTCCACTATCACCTTCTCAAAACTTTCCTTCAACTTCTTGTTCTTGGTAGACAATTCCTTGAAGGCATAGTGGTTTTCTACTGCCTTCTCCCCGATGGTTGTGCATGTCAATGCCTCTTGATGATAGAGAAAGAAGGTCATTAGAAACATAAGGTAACATAAGAAGTGAAAATGGTCGGAATAATGGAAGAACTTACCATTGCTAGTCTGTGCTGAGCTAACCTCCATAAAAAGTTTGAATCATAGCCCCTCATAAACTCAAAATTCCTGTTATGACCATGATAACCGAGTAGGTCAGTGAAATTAATGGCATGATAAAATATTGAGTCATGTTCAGTCTTCAACTCCTCAAGGGTAATATTATGATCTGGATTAAATTTAAAGTCAGGAACCTCTTCATAGCGAGAGGTATGACCTGGACCTCTTACCAGCCTGCGAAGGGTCGGCCTATCCTCATCCTCAAACCTTGACATCTTACTTGCTTACTGAACATCAGGGGGTCAAGGGGCCTCTTCTCTCTAATAGTAGGTCTTGAAAGTTTCATAGAGCCTTCCCCTTTGATTGAGCCTTAATAGAATCAGCAATAACTTCTGTCTCTTTTTTATGAGCACCTTGCTCGGCTGCCTTTGCAGTAACAACAACTTGTTCAGACCCTACTTTACTATGCTTGGCTTCCATTTTCTTTTTCCTAGCCAAGGACATGGCTTTACGGTCAATGCAATAAGGATCTATCACCAATGTTCCTTTTGAAGGATGATCTTCTACACCTGAGAAAAGATGAGCAGATGAATTAACCAACAGACTTAAAGCAAGGAAAAAAAATAAGAGTATGTGTATGTATGTTATACCTGCTTCAAAACCTTCATTTCTACCAACAAACTTATTTCCCGTGTCGATATGTGTCTCTTGCAACACACACCCCTCCAAAGGAATATAAAATTCTATAGGGGGAAATCCACCTGGGAGGTTTAGTATCTAGTAGAAATAAACTTTTCAACATAAAATAACTCTTAAAATGTAGGGGGCTTCTTCTCACAGTATGAGTCAATCAGGTTAGCCAAAGACTTAATAAGTATTGGGGTTGGCTTCACTGAAATAAATAGCAGAATAGAATATCAGAATACTAAGATAATCTTTAATGAGCGATGAAACAAAAATTAAGGAAAATATTTACCTATTCGATTGGCTCTGTTCCATTTCCAGGGGGCCTACATAACTTATCATGCTCATGGGACCTAAACTCTCAGTCCCCCTTAACTAACACATATATGCCTTTTTAACTATGATTATTAGTCTAAACTACCGTGACCATTCTGTATTGAGAACATCGAGGGGAAAAATAATAACACCCAGTGGATTTTCCATTATCTTTTAAACCATGAATGTATCTAAAGATGCCCCCTATCAAGTCAAAGCCTATCCTGAGCTTCCAAAGCATCATGGCCCCAAAGATAATCCTATAGGCGATGGGGGTCAATTGGGAAAATTAACCCTCTAACCTCTCAATATTGAGTGAATAATAGGTTGGAAAGGCAGCCTCAACCCCAATTAGAGAGCGCTGAAGGGGAGGAAAACCTCATCGATATCCCTGACACAATAACACCATTCGTTAGGATTAGGAAGTCTTATTCTAATGTAAATGGGAAATAAAACTTTTCCCTCAACAAATCGAGCTCATCATCTCTAATGGTACACTCATGCCATTGAGCATCAGTCTCAAAAAGATTATAAGAGTTATATGACCCAGAAGAGCCATTTCCTCCTCTTCTGCAGCCGCAGTAAGGGATTCATCTACAAGGGAAGTAGAAGGATAAGGACCAACATTCTTAGGCCTTATGTCATCGACCTTATCAGTACTAACTTCTTAAAAAATGAAATCAAGGTTTATAGCAGACATTGACATGATATTTACAAAATTACCCTCAAAAGGAAAGGGGCAATAGGACTTGTATTAAAATTATCAAAAATAATGGAATCATCGTAAGGTTCACCAAGGTTGGGGGCGGAACCATTACTTGACTGAGTTTTGGTCGTATAAGAGGGTGACCTAGTTCGTCTTTAGGCCTAACCACTTGCAAGGGGCGTTGGAACCTCCTCTTAGTGATTCTGGGACGCTCTGGTTCAAGCTTACAAATAAAATTATAAATTTGCTGGACATGAGGGGGGGGAATACATATATATAAAGACTCTATTTCAAAACAGAGGAGATGAAACAACACAATTAGAGTTGTAACACAAAAACCTAGTCCAAAATAACTAAATATTGCCAAAGCCCCTAACATTGGTTGCAATCCCTCGGCCAACCAACTCAATGGCAATCTAATTCAAAAATATCCACCAAATAACACCAATAACAAATCACCCTCAAACAACAAATTGAAAACCAAAAAATCTAGAACAATCAAACCCTAACAAGGATTAAGGGGCGTACCTAATAAAACTAATGAAACACAAAGGTTTAGGGCAAGAATCGAATAACACATGGGAAAGAACCCAAAGAAACACTCTTACTGCGAAAAATAATTTCTCAAAATTGCTCATATTTTTCTCTCTCTTTCTGCAACTAAAAATGTTCGAACTATGATGATGGATTAAACATGTGATGGGTATTTATAGTTTCAAAGAAGCGACTGAAAGGACTTAGCAGAAAGACTGCAAAAGCTTACAAAAACTGCAACGACAGTACAGAGCACCTGTAAATGTGCCCTACCACAACCATTACAAAGAAGACGATTCAACTTCCTGACACATGTCCTGAAGGTTTTTCTCACATACAAAGGCAATATGATCAGCCTAGGCCTACCAAATGAAAGTCGACCCTCAACTTTAGTAGAAGAAAAATAAAACCCTCAGTCCATTCACTCTGTATCAAATCCAAAATCTTATGCATGAAGTCTTGGGGGATGATTATTATATCCTTATATTACCATCCCACATAAAGTCCAAAATAGTACTCGCGATATGCTCGGCCTCACCTCGAGTAGGAGGTTGGCTCAGGTATTAATCTTCTCGGTCCACTTTATTGACGATTATTCGACTTAACACAGATATTCTCCCACATCGTACACGTGTGTTCTCATATACACCCAAGAGATTTATCAATAATCACATGGAATAAAGGAACTTAGTTGTTAAGAGTTTTATATCTACATACTCATCAAGGATGTTAGTAAGCGATCCATGGGCATTTGTTTGCTATTTACTTTATAATCACATGGATGAAGTTCTAACTGCCTAACCTATATAGGCAGTCCACCTATCCTTTAATATTCTCGATCAACTACCTATAAATAGGGAACAAATCTACCTGAAAAGGGAATTCTCTCTCATTCCTAATCATTGAGAATGATAATAACATGACTATACATGAACACAAGACAAGGTTTATGTAGTGATTCATCCCCAAAATTCACTGACTCTACGTCACTATCGCTAAGAGTGGGTTTGTGCAAAGCTTTTCCTCTTTCCTATCTCTTCAGCCTAGTGCGACACTCATGGACTTTGTGTCCTTTACCCCCGCACTCATAACATCTCTCTTGATCATCCTACATTCTTGCTCTCATTGACAATTTTATATTTCTCAAAACTTTTATTTTCTTTTAAAGAATTTACTTTATTAAATTTGAAATTTTTTTTGAATTTTTTTGCAAATAAGGCAAGATCATCAAGCTTAAAATCAAACTCAGAATCAGAATAAAAAACCTTTTCTTTTTCAAAGAAATAGTTATTTCCTTTTTCTTTTAAGTTTTGGGGAACATATCTATTTCATGAGTTAAAAGGTCTCCTACAAGTTATTCTAACCTAAATGTATCTAAAATTCTCAATGAACTAAGGATAATCACTTCAAGATAATACGGGATGGAAAGGATCTCAAAATATTTTTCATAACTATCTTCTTAGAAATTCTCTCATCCAAATTAAAACAAGAATTGGCAATATTATATAATCTAGCATAAAATTTAGCAAAAGTCTCATATTCAAGCATAGTGATAATTTCAAACTATATGGTGAGATTTTGTATCTTAGAGGTTTTCACATTGATGGTACCCTCGTCTGTGAGATAGAGGATATCACACGCTTCCTTAGACATAGTGCATGTCATGATGCAGCGCAACTCGTCAGGGGTGATGGCTCAAGAAATTTCACTTAAGTTACGGCAGTTAAAATTACTCCACTTAAAATAAGTCTCTATTAGTGCAAGCTTAATACATTCGACATTATCGTTAGTGACATGGGGTGGAGTCCACTCTATTTCACAAACAAGCCATACTCTCTTGTCAATAGACTTCTCGTTCACGCTTTCTAATGAGTATAATTTGACCCATTAAAAATAGTTAGCTTATTATATAGATTATCCATAGAGTCCTAATATACAGATCACACAATAAATTTGTGTAACCATATCTAATACCAATTTGAAAAATTGGTACCAAAAAGAACTTTGAAAAAAATTGCAACTTGCGATGATACCAATTTGAAAAATTGGCAAGGGATTAAATGGATTTACTTGTATCTTAGGACAAATACACAAATTCACTTTATACTAAATTTTATCTTGAATTAATTTAAAGTTAACATGTAAGATAAATTATGAAGCCAAATTCCAAGAAGAAGAAGGAGAATAAGAAGAAGAGGAGGAGGAGGAAACATCTATTTCGGGTAAAACCTTTAATCAAGCACTGTTAAAGAGTTTGATAAACCCTAAATAACTTACAGAGTACTTAGAGATTCACTAAGTAATATGTGGATATGTCTTTAAATCTTCTACACAAAAAATGATGTAGTCCAATACTGCCCATAGGAAGCACATATTCCATCAATATCCACCGAACAACCTTAGAAACCTAAATTCCTTTCTTCTTCAATCATAGAGATTCAACTCCATAAATGAACAATAGAGAATTTCTCTACAAGGATTTATAATTTTGTAATGTGTTCTTCTTTCTTTGAAAAAGTGATCTTACAAGATCCAAGGGGTTTTGATGAAAAAATTGAAGAGTTTGATCACAAAAAAAACTCTAAAAAGGCTTCTAAAAAAGTCTAATCCCACATCTTTATTTATAGAGAAAGTTAGTACAAATATATAGGGATTAAAGCTTTGGAAAATATCTAATGAAAATTCGAAAACAAGTGTACTCGTTCGAATCAGCTAACACCTTGTTCAAACGATGTACTTAATCTCTTTTGAATAGTTTTAATGAAACTTTGAATGACGTTCTAGAACCAACTCAAAAGGCGGCATTCCAAATATAATTCAAATGTGCGAACCTCATTCTAACGAAAGGACCAATATCGTTCTAACGACATACCAAGCCACTCTAACAAGCTAGCAAGTTTTCCAAAAAAAAAATATTTAAAAAATATTTTGAAAACTTATAAATGTAAACTCTTTTAAAAACAACCCATGGATATTTAAAGCTTTACCAAACCACCTCATAAAACTTCTTAAACGATGTTATGATGACTGATCTTCATTCTTCCAAATGTCACCAACTTCTTCTCTTCAAGTACTTAGAAGTGGTCATGAAGGAGCTGTAACAACCCAGACTTTTGAGCGACTATTTTATATTATTTTGCCCGATGGGATGATTTTATAAAATAGAGGAAGTTGGAGTAAATATTAGTTCCCGTGATATTAAGGGATAATATTTACCATGTTTTGCCTATTGACTGTTATGAGAAGGTAAATAGCATTATATTGTGTTTTATTGCGTCGTTGTACTTTAAACGACGGTTATGACTTATATTTATGTTGAAGCATAATTAATGAAATAACATGACATATGAACATAAAAATACTGTAATTTACTCCAAATGCCAAAATAGGGGGGGCGGTTAGTTTTGGAATAGATGAGATAGTCAAAATAGGTGCCAAGTTGTATTTTTGAGTTCCGGGCACTTTTGACTGGTTATGACTCAATTATGTAGTTACGAGTCATTTTAATGGTGTATCAACATTTAAAAGAGTGGAATTTATGTTTAAGACACGTTTAAGTCTCCCACCCCTTTTTTTCTCATTCTTATGTTATAAGCCTAGAGAGAGAGAGAGAGAGAGAGAAGAGAGAGCTTGGGAGAAATGGGAGAAAAGAGAGAAAAATGGAAGATTGGAGCTGGAATCCGTTAATACTGGAGGAAAATATGAGACTACAAATTTGAGGCAAGTTTCTTACTTTCTAGATCATGATTTAATGTGATAAATTGCATGTATAGTTAGTTTTTGGAGATTTAAACCATAAATGGGTTTTTGATGAATTTGGTGTTTAAACCCTTAATCTTGTAGTTTAATTTGATTTGAGGAAATATAAATTAGTTAGTTATTATGTAGGAATCATTTGGTAGAATTAGTTGTTGTTGATGTTGGAGAAAATGGAAGATTTGGGTTTTTGGGATTTTAGGGTTCATACAACCCGTAGCCCAAATTGGGAAAATCTGCAGGGCCAAATCGACTCAGCCTTAGGGGAAAATTAATTCGAATATGGGGAAGGATACAGGTCTGGGAAACCGAATCGATTTAGGTTGGGACCAAATCGATTCGGCTGAGGTAGAATGTTAGTTTTACTCACCGAATTGATTCGCTTTGGGGCGAATCGATTCGCAATCAGGGGCTAATCGATTCGGATGCCCTAGTTTTGTGAGATTTTTTTAGTTTTATTTTTATCCCATTTCTTTTAGGTTTGAGGTTTAGGAACCTTCCCTTCGGAAGTAATGAAGAGTTTTAGAGGTATGTATTGGGTAGATAAATATCCTAGGCTAGCATGGGGTTGATTGGGATTATTCTAAGGGTTAGTTTATGTAGGTTAATGTCTGAATGATATAGGAAGTTAACCTAGAATTAATAGAAGATAAAATGATAATGTTGGGAATTTTGGGAGACTATTATTGAGGAAGACTCACCTTGATGATTTATGGTATTGCGTTGGACTCTTGGAGACTAGTTTGAGGATAATGGCACTTCGGGTCATAGGTCATTAATAAAACATGACTTGAAGAATAAGAAATGCATATTCTAAAATTGGTATTTAATCATTGAGAATAAATGATTTTTGAGAATGTAAAATGTGAATATTTTCAAATGGAAAGATAAATGATTTTCGTAAATGATAATTTACGTAAACTCACCTCTCTAAATCGCTATCATAAGGGAAGTTGCGCGCGTGAGGTGAAGTCCCTTGGCTAATGAATGCAGGGTGAATATAGCACTCGGCCATATGACCGGTTATTGTATGTTATTGTGCGACTGTGAGGTAATTTCGGGTGTGGTTATGACTCACTCGCAGGTATATGGCCACTTCCCGACATTGCGTTAGGATCCCAGGTTGTCTTAGTGATAGGCCCTGGAAGATGATAGCTATTTAGGGACACGCACAGTGGGGAAACCCGGACGGGCGGTCTTAGAAATGTTATATGATATGAAATATAACTATTTTTAATAATGTGGGACATTATTGATGTTAAAGCATTTTATGAAAATAAAATGGCTTTAAATATATTTCCTGGATGGAAGAAGGGAAATGAGTAGTTATGATATGTAAAAGTATTTTTATGATAATAAAACCTGCTTTAAATATATTTCCTGGATGGAAGAAGGGAAATAGAATTGGCAATGAAAGTTATGAAATGAAATTGATTTGGTAAACCTTTGATAAAATGAATTGCCATATATGTATTTCCTATAGAGAAAAAGGAATTGTGGCCTTATATTGTGAATAGTCGATTTGATGTCTCCTTGAGTATATGTAGATGAGTTCTCCCATGCTTATATGATCATTGAGCATTAGCATTGATATTGCGCTAGGTTGTGCCTTTAGATGGAGAGGTGAGAAATTTTATGTTAATAATTGCGAGGGATAGTTACGTTCATAACTGTCATGCATTTTAGTCACATGGTAATCATATCAAACCGGGCCCTGACCCGTTTATATTTCTTTATTTGCATGCAACTCTTAATCCGTTCAGGTGCTCCTCCGCAAGGATGCCCGTATTGACCTCTCCATTCCAGTTGTCCTGGAGCTATGGCATTTTACGGGTGTTGTAGGATATTTGTTATAGACACTTCTTTCCATTGTACTATAGTTATGTTTAGTATATTTATTCGGGCGTGTTGCCCAAGCTTTATAATTACTTATTGTACTGTGACATTAAATTGTAATACTCGGTGTAACCTGTTTGTATTAATCTGTTAACCGACAGCTTATTCGGTTATTGATTTACGCATATTGTATTTTATTACTCGTTGATTTTTGGTACCCACCGTTTTTGCAAGCTGGATTGTCTAAGTGATTTTCTTTTACTTATAAAATTAAATTTGACATTCCATTTTCTGAAATAATTGGTGGTTATCTCGTACTATTATTTTAACGACAGTGATGCTAAGAATGGACCATCTATGATTCTTGTGACTATTGGAGTATCGGGTTGGCCACCTCTTATTTTAGTAGGCGGGTTATCACAGATGGTATGAGAGCATCAGGTTCTAGTGTCCTTAAGAATCTGTGCGGACGTACTATGCTTTCAGCATTACTCTTGACATAATATAGAGCCTTAGGATTAAGAATGTTGATTTCTCTGGCGAGGTTTCGTTCCTCTGCTGTAGAGCAAGAACTCAGAGAATCTTTTGCACTCTCGTTCGAGATTCGTAGGTCGATTGATGAAGGGCGTCAGGGATAGCCGCTATGAAGGCGTTACGAGACGGTATTACTAAGAACTGTAAGCTATAATCGGGGATGAGGGCCGCTTTGGAGGTCTCTCCCTTCGTAGCATTATCTTATATTGCTACCGCGACTACTAAGTACAGTAGATATAGTTTTCCCGTGTACCGCTAGAAGTAGAGAGTGGTACAAAGATTGGGATTCCAAGCGACGTCAACTTGAAGTTGAAAAGTCCTTGATAAGGACCCCATGTTAAAGTTAAGTTAGATGGAGGAAGTGTAATCTCATTCGGTGGAAATATAAGGCCCAAGAGCTTTGGCCTATAGAGGGGTATAGAAATTCCCTTATGTGAGAAATAGAGGAAAAATTTTCACCCATTGGAGTAATGTTGAAATGGAGGAAATGGTAGTCGCCATATTATGGTGGAGCAGGAGGTTTTGCCCATAGAGAAACCTGGTAGATATTTTTTACAGCTAGTTTCTCTGGGATATCTGGAATAACGAGAAAGTAGATTCTCAAATATTCACATGAGGTTCGGTCAGAGGCCGATCATGAATAAATAGTGGTAAGGTTAAGGATATCGTGCACCGAAATAAGGTAGGTACAAGGAAGAAAGATACTTTCAGTGGAATGATAGGCTCACGAATAAGTGTCGTTAACACTTCTAGAGAAGTAGTGTTCATGAGACCCCATTGGTGGACATCAAACCGGGGAAGACTCATTGAACTAAGGCATGGGAGGCCGGTAGCATGTTCTCTTTTGTTGAGGAAGTTAAGGGAACTACACGGGGAATCTCCAGGTAACTAGAGATGGAGAAACGGTTCTGACGTGGAATGTAGAACCACGCATTTTGATCTTGTTGATTGGAGAAAAAGGGCAAGAATAGGGCGCTTAGTTGGGGCATAAATGGAAGTAGTTTTGTTCGGTTAAGACTAGAGTACGGTATCTGAGAACCATTGGTAGTGGCCAAGGAAATTGGCAAGAATGTTGGCGGGAGTTCCACCTTAGTTAAGGGTGGTGCATTTTGTATGATAAGATGGAGTGGTATGGTGTTAACCCTAGATTCGGGTGTGTAATTTGAGCTTGTGGTAGTATCGACGTTATTATAGTGAGTGTATCTATATGACTTCTGTGGTAGGGAGGTTCTATATTTTCCTTCACTCATTATGAGGTGAGTGATGATATTTTAAAAGTATATGTGTGGTATGTTCTACTCGTATTACATGTATTATACGAGTGGAAATATTATTAGTTTGGTTGGATCGATAGCAAGCGAATAAACTGCGAGGCTATCGTAATTGTAGTTGCTGAATGGAACTAGTTGTTATATAATATCTCACCTAGATACAGGATTGAAACTTTATAGAGGTGGTTTAAGGTATGTAAGATTTTTTTTATAGTTCTATTTCATTAATTTTTCATGTATGATGTTGTCTTATCTCCACGACCAACAAAGTTAAGTAGTAATGTATAGGAGGGGTTTCTTGTTTGGATTTCGCTTTGCGAGACACTCCGCGCATGAACCTTAATGACGTTAGGAGTGGAGAGATGGTATTCTTTCTTCTTTTATTTTATCTTATTTTATTGTTTAGATGTTGGTTTTGAGGGGTTGTAGCCGAAAATCACGTGATTGAGTGATTAAAGGGCTAAGTTAAAGTGAGATATAGAAGCAGTGTGAATAGTTCTCTCCTCTAATCGATGCGAGGGAGACCTAGATATGAAAGTAGGATTGAGACTTATGGTTATGCCTTGATGAGAAGGCTATTTAAAAAGATATATGTGCGTATATTAGGATGAAGCAATTGTAGCACCTTACAGAAAGTAAGCATTTGATTAGTTAAATTTCCAATTATCTGAGATGGTAGAACATAGAAGTAGAAGCGCATTAGTAGGGTTATGAGTTATAACTTTAGCGATCCCGATTATGTGTCTTAGACCGTTATATCTTTATGACCGACGATGCGAGGTAGTAGTGTAACGGGAGGGTTCCTCATTTGGATTTCGCTTTGCGAGACGTCCCACGCATGAAACCGAGCGAATGTTAGAAGTTAGGAAAGACCTTGGACACTAGGGATATTATTAGTATAATATTTATACGACTTGATTAGGATATATATATCGACCTTAGGCTTATTAGGACGTAAGTCCCTTAGGGCAGGTGACATTGTTTTAGAAAGGCGGTAGGGAGTTGACCACGAGTAAGTTGTGGGTTAACTCTAAGCGAGATTAGGTACCTAGAAAGAAGAAGTATGGGATCCCAAGTAATTTGGGTTGCTAGGACAAGGTGAGGCCTCTCTTAGATAGAGCGTTACGTCGGTAACCTAATTTTTGGGCAGTTAAAAAGGACGAGCTGACTTTCACTCCTCCACTCGTGTTGTTAAGATCGAGAGTCGATTTAACGAACGAGTCTCTGCCAGGAACGAGAAGTATTAATACTGGAGAAGGGACCCATTGTTTATGCGTCTAACAAACTTAAACCTCGTGAGAAGTATTATCCCACGCTTGATGTAGAATTCATAGCGGCATTATTCGCCTTAAAGAAAGAGAGGCACTACTTCCTGGGCAGGAAATTTAGTCTTTTTACAAACCCTAAGTTATTGCTATATGTTGTTGTGGCGGTAGATTTGGTGTTTAAAGTTCGTAAGGGAATGTCAAGTGGGTATTCATTATCACCAAGGGAACGCGAGTGAGGTAGCGGATGCGGCGAGTAGAAAACCCATGTGGGTGACTAGCGAAGACATGGAAAGCCAAGTGGAACGAGCTTAACCGAGAGGATGCTATAGCAAGAACATTCATGTCTGTGATTGACCGTTTCACCTACTAGTATGAAGATACTAGTGGGGGAACGAGGAAGGATATAATCGTGATCATTTTCATTGAATGGCCGGCACCGCAATGGTCATGATGCTATTTGAGAAAAATTATTGATCGTTTGACCAAATCACTATTTTTTCGACCAATGTGGGCGGACTATTTATGGAGGAGTATGCCCAGCTCTTTATGGTGGAGTAATGGAACTGTATGAGGGGACTATCAATAGAGTGTTGGACCAAGACTAGATTTTTGTGTCAAAGTTTTGGTAAAGTTTCCAAAAAGTAATGGGAACCGAATTGAAGTTGGGTGTATCCTACCACCCTAAATTGGATGAATGAATGGAGAAAGTTAACCTAATGTCGAAAGGCATCCCTTGAATGGGTGTGTTCGACTTAAAGGAAGGATGGGAGCAGTAGCTTTTATGAATCAAAATTTCGTGCAATAATTCAGATCATTTTTCTCTAAAGATGCCACCATTTGTGGCCTTATGTAGCCGGCTAAGTAATTCACCTGCTCGTTGGATAGAACCAGCGGGCAATATATTCCTTGGACTTGGAGTGGTCCAGGAATATTTCTCTAATGCTTGGGCTCATGGAGCCGCATACTTTGAAGGGCTACGCTGACTCGAATAGAGGTGATATAGTATTGGAGGTAGGGAATTAGTTTTAAAGAGGTATTCCCTAAGAAGGGTATAATGCGATTCAGGAGGAATGGCAACTTATGATGAGTTATGTAGGCATCTTCTTCCATCGTAGAAAGGTAGGATCGATAGTTCATAAGGAACGACTAGATGCCATTTTAGAGTACGAAGAATATGGACTAAGATCGAAAGTGACGACCATAGTCCAAGTCTAACGGGGACATCGTCATGCCTAGAGAATTTTAGGGATGAAGGAACGATAGTTTAGAATAGTATACCATTAATATGGTTATACGGTATGCTCGAATTTTGAGGGCAAAATTCTCTTATAAGGGGGGGAGTGTGTAACAACCCAGACTTTTGAGCGACTATTTTATATTATTTTGCCCGATGGGCTAATTTTATAAAATAGAGGAAGTTGGAGTAAATATTATTTCCCGTGATATTAAGGGATAATATTTACCATGTTTTGCCTATTTACTGTTATGAGAAGGTAAATAGCATTATAATGTGTTTTATTGCATCATTGTACTTTAAACAACGATTATGACTTATATTTAAGTTGGAGCATAATTAATTATATAACATGACGTAGGAACATAAAAATATTGTACGTTACTCTAAATGCTAAAATAGGGGGTGCGGTTAGTTTTGGAATAGTCGAGATAGTCAAAATATGTGCCAAGTTGTATTTTTGAGTTCCGGGCACTTTTGACGGGTTATGAGTCAATTATGTAGTTACGAATCATTTTAATGGTGTATCAACATTTAAAAGAGGGGAATTTATGTTTAAGACCCGTTTAAGTCTCCCAACCTTTTTTTTTCTCATTCTTATGTTATAAGCCAAGAGAGAGAGAGAGAGAAGAGGCAGCTTGGGAGAAATGGGAGAAAAGAGAGAAAAATGGAAGATTGGAGCTGGAATCCGTTACTACCAGAGGAAAATCTGAGACAACGAACTTGAGTCAAGTTTCTTACTTGCTAGATTATGATTTAATGTGATAAATTACATGTATAGTTAGTTTTTGGAGATTTAAACCATAAATGGGTTTTTGATGAATTTGGTGTTTAAACCCGTAATCTTGTAGTTTAATTTGATTTGAGGAAAAAAAAAATGAGTTAGTTATTGTGTAGGAATCATTTGGTAGAATTAGTTGTTGTTGATGTTGGAGAAAATGGAAGATTTGGGGTTTTGGGATTTTACGGTTCATACAACCCATAGCCCAAATTGGGTAAATCTATAAGGCCGAATCGATTCAGCCTTAGGGGCGAATTGATTCGAATTTGGGGAAGGATACAGGTCTGGAAAATCGAATCAATTCAATTTGGGGCAAAATCAATTTGGCTGAGGCAAAATGTTGGTTTTACTCATCAAATCGATTCCCTTTTGGGCGGATCGATTCGTAATCAGGGGGAATCAATTCGGCCTTAGGGCGAATTGATTCGGGTGCCCTATTTTTTTGATATTTTTCTAGTTTTATTTTTATCCCATTTCTTTTAGGTTCGAGGTTTAGGAACCTTCCCTTGGGAAGTAATGAAGAGTTTTAGAGGTATGTATTGTGTAGATAAATATCCTAGGCTAGCATGGGGTTAATTGAGAATATTCTAAGGGTTAGTTTATGTAGGTTAATGTCTAAATGATATAGGAAGTTAACCTAGAATTAATAGAAGATAAAATGATAATGTTGGGACTTTTGGGATACTATTATTGAGGGAGACTCACCTTGATGATTTATGGTATTGTGTTGGACTCTTGGAGACTAGTTTGAGGATAATGGCACTTCGGGTCATAGGTCATTAATAAAACATGACTTAAAGAATAAGAAATGCATATTCTAAAATTGGAATTTAATCATTGAGAATAAATGATTTTTGAGAATGTAAAATGTGAATGTTTTCAAATGGAAAGAGAAATGATTTTCGTAAATGATAATTTACGTAAACTCACCTTTCTAAATCGCTATCATAAGGGAAGTTGTGCGCGTGAGGTGAGTCCCTTGGTTAATGAATGTAGGGTGAATATAGTCCTCAACCATATGACCGGTTATTGTATGTTTATTGTGCGACTGTGAGGTAATTTCAGGTGTTGTTATGACTAACTCGCAGGTATATGGCCACTTCCTGACGTTTCGTTAGCATCCCAGGTTGTCTTGGTGATAGGCCGTGGAAGATGATAGCCATTTCTGGGCGTGCACAGTGAGGAAACCTGGACGGGCGGTCTTAAAAATGTTATATGATATGAAATATAACTATTTTTAATAATGTGGGACATTATTGATGTTAAATCATTTTATGAAAATAAAATGGCTTTAAATACATTTCCTGGATGGAAGAACGGAAATGAGAAGTTATGATATGTAAAAGCATTTTCATGACAATAAAACTTGCTTTAAATATATTTCTTGGATGGAAGAAGGGAAATATAATTGGTAATGAAAGTTATGAAATGAAATTGATTTGGTAAACCTTTGATAAATTGAATTGCCATATATGTATTTCCTAAAGAGAAAAAGGAATTGTGCCCTTATATTGTGAATAGTCGATTTGATGTCTCCTTGAGTATATATAGATGAGTTTTCCCATGCTTATATGATCATTTAGTATTAGCATTGATATTGCGCTAGGTTGTGCTTTTAGATGGAGTGGTGAGAAATTTTATGTTATTGATTGCGAGGTATAGTTACGTTCATAATTGTCATGCATTTTAGTCACATGGTAATCATATCAAACCAGGCCCTGACCCATCTATATTTCTTTGTTTGCATGCAACTCTTTGTCCGTTCAGGTGCTCCTCCGCGAGGACACCCGTATTGACCTCTCCATTCCAGCTGTCCTGGAGCTACGGCATTTTGCGGGTGTTGTAGGATATTTGTTATGGACGCTTCTTTCCATTGTACTCTAGTTATGTTTAGTATATTAATTCGGGCGTGTTGCCCAAGCTTTAGAATTACTTATTGTACTGTGACATTAAATTGTAATACTCGGTGTAACCTGTTTGTATTAATCTGTTAACCGACAGCTTATTCGGTTATTGATTTACGCATATTGTATTTTATTACTCGTTGATTTTTGGTACCCACCGTTTTTGCAAGTTGGATTGTCTAAGTGATTTTCTTTTACTTATAAAATTATATTTGACATTCCATTTTCTGAAATAATTGGTGGTTATCTCGTACTATTATTTTAACGACAGTGATGCTAAGAATGGACCACATATGATTCCTGTGATTATTGGAGTATCGGGTTGGCTACCTCTTATTTTAGTAGGCGGGTTGTCATAAGAGCAAGGTGTGTAACGGGATAAACAAAGTAAAACATAAAATCAGCAATTATAAACTTGCTATTACAATTCTCCTACTTTGGCTATTCCGGTAAAAAACACGAATCGAAGCCAAATTGACCCATAAGATTAAAACAACTAATACCCTCCTAAAAAAAGAAATGAAAACACATAAATGTATAAGTCTTCAACTGAAAGTCTTCATCTTATGTGGACCATGAAATTATCATAATAGTATATTTACCTACACAAATGAGACAAAGGAAATACCGTGATGCATACGGGTTTGAAGAAAAAATAAACTTTCTCTCAAATTTTTTTTCCCCCTTTTTGTCCGTATAAATCCAAATGAAATTACATCACAAAGATAAGAAATTGAGCACATGCGATGAGATTTCAAATAAGCATACTACCTATTTTTAAATGTTTTCAATTTTCTCAAGTTAAAAAGCACATATAGGTACAAAAATACATCATACGATGGAATAAAACTAAAATAACTGAATCATTAATGAGAAAGTAACTATGTGAACATATTCCATGGGAATATATACGTAGGCATTCATAACATATGCGCACAATCTTAGGTGCAAGAATGTTGAATAAGATGAAATTTACTCGACTTATGCAACATGCCATGAATTAAAGTTCTTCTCAAATCAAAAATGCCAAACTATTTAATTCTTATCAATAGAGTCCGTTGTGCAAATCTATTGACCTTCTACTCTATTTACCCTCAAAATCTCACATATTTAATAATTCTCTCTCAAATTTCTGAAGATATCATAATGTTGATGTGTAGCAAAGCATCAATGAAAGAAAATGACCTTGGCACTTCTATTTTTATGTGCCATTAAATTTTTTAGGCTCTTTTTTATAAATGGTGGCCTTTAATACAAAGAGGATTTCCTATTTCGTATCCTCTTTCCATTGTTTAACATAAATAAATTTTTCGAGAAACAAAATCTGGGCAATAGTTATTATAATCACAACTTATCTCTAATACATTTGGCTTGTTATTAAACACTGTTGAGATGAGAACACCATATTCGACACATGATAAGAACGTATAATGTTCAAAACATTCGTGCATTTGTGCAGTAAAAGTGATAGAAAGTGTAGCATGAATAAAGTAATCATCAATGAATAATAAAATTCTATCAACACATTATTAAGCACACTAAGAAAATGAAGCCATGTCTCAAAACATCATGAAAAAGTCACATGAATGGATGGAATGTTGGGGTGATTCGAACATCTTAAGTGCAAATCAAAATATCGTAAAAAATGAAATATAAAATCTTTTTGTGTTTTTCAAAATTTTTATCTAAAAATAAAAAAAATAGAATTTTTTCAAACTTTATTCTAAATACTCAATTTTTTTGGATTTTTCAAAATATATCAAAAAGCGTAAACATGAATAACTATAAGAATACATTGAATTAAAATAGAAGTACAATCCTTTTGGATTTTTTATCTGATTTGACAAGGTTTTGATGGTTAATTATCTCTTTTCCCATAGTTTTGAGCTCCTTTACTCATAAAACTCAAAGATTTTATCCAAAACAACGAGTATGATGAACAAAAATAATAATAATTGTTGATACCAAAATTAATATGCTGATGTGGACGAATAAGACGAAGACACGTGTCAATCTACGTGGCACAATAGCATCGAGGAAGATCATTCCCCGACCAACCATGCTTCTTTCCGAGCAACGAGAATACACCGAGGAACTCTATCACATCGAGGAACTCTATCACACCGAGGATCTCTATCGCATCGAGGAACTCTAACGCACCGAGGTACTCTAATGTTCCGAGGAACTCCTGATCAGCGAACAGCTATGGCGGTCCGAGCTGCATCTCGGTCGTATCATTAATTGCCAGATAATCAACAGCTCATATATTCATTGAATGCTTATATTCTTGGCACGCACTCTGCATTAAATGTATTACCCTTTCATATGTATGTCATTTAATGTATCGAACCTTTCATGTACAGCCTCAAGGCTATAAATACCTTGTATCATCCTCATTCAAAGGGGACCGGAATTTCTTGAGAGAACTTGTAATCAAGAATTCCACAAACACTCAGCAATAACATAACAGTGGACGTAGGCTTTATTCCTAGCCGAACCACTTTAAAAATCATTGTCTTATTTATTTATCTGTGATTGAAAAATTAGAGCGATCTAGTTTTTTACATCAACAGATTGGCGCCGTCTGTGGGAAACGACTGTTATTATCGTTTTTCATAAAAATCATTTATCACCAATGGCAGATAATCCAGAATTCAGTAATCGAAATGTTGGAAATACTGGAAATCTTCCAAATCCATCGGCATCCCCAGATCTGGCTGGAATTATGACGAATCTGGCTCAAGGACAAACCGCCATGCAAGAATCTATGAGGCAACTCATTCAAACTCTTCAGGGCGGTGCACCTACCTATTCAGGGCAAAGGAGTGATCATAGGCAATCGCAATCTAGACGTACCGGGTCATATCACAATGAAGAGTCTAATGATTCATCTTATCAACCTGGGCGAACTTCATCGATACGGGCTACGGATACAGATCAACGTATCACTCTTTCTCCGGAAAGAACTAGCGCTTTGGAAAGATTAAGCAGGGTGTCTCCTTTCAGTCGATTAGGACCAAGGAGGAACATGAGTCCACCTAGGGCTCCATCAAGAAGTTTTCGACCACCACCAGGTTTGAGAGAAGGATCTGCACAATCGCGACCAACTACTCGTCGAGATAAATCTCAGGAAGCTACGTCAGAGCAATCAGTTGCTCGGACTAAGCGGCCCGAAGAAGGGAATGAAGCATGGAAAGGTTCCATTCAACGGTTGGAAGATAGATTGGGAGAAATGGCTAAGGCAAGGAACCCCTTACAGAGAACTTTTGTTCAAGGAACACCTTTTGTGCAAGCCATTGTGGATTTCCCTACACCGTCAAAATTCAAAGCACCCGTAGTGACCCCCAAGTACGATGGAAAGACAGATCCCGTACTTCATATAGAACAATACCAGGCTGCTGCAGATATCTACGCTGTCCCTGACGAGATGAGGTGTAGAGCATTCTCAGGAACTCTTACCGGATCTGCACAGATATGGTACAATAATCTTCCTCGGGGTAAGATTTCAACCTTTGTTCAGTTAGCCGAATTGTTTATTGGCAATTTTTGTTTTGGAGCAAAGCCGGTAAAGCGAGTAGCACACTTGCTAAGTGTTAGACAAAAATCAGGTGAAAGTACTAGGGATTACATAACTCGTTTCAATAACGAGAAGTTGGAAGTCATAGATTATGAAGAAAAGACAGCAATCACTGCTCTGATGAGTGGTTTGCTGCCTAACAAGCTGTACTACACTTTGGCTAAAGATCCACCTAAAAATATGTCGGAGTTGATGGCAAAGGCGGCCAAAATCATGAATGCCGAGGAGGCTATGGCTGCGAAGAAGAATATGGACAAAGAAGTTAAAGTGGAGGTCGACAACTCTAAGAAGAAAGATCAGAAAGGTAATGGTGGTGACAAACATTCCAGGAATAACAGGATGAAGTTGGAAGTCCTAAAGAAGTATGATAATTATACTCCATTGAAAATGGGTATTAATCATGTTTTGGAAGAAATCAGGAATAACGAGGAAATCAAGTGGCCAGAGAAACTGAAGACAAATCCCGACCTGAGGAATAAAGACAAATATTGCGAGTTTCACAAAGATCATGGCCATATGACCAAAAATTGTATAGCCCTTCAGAACGAGATTGAAACACTCATCCGAAGAGGAAAATTATCAAAGTATGTAGATCGCAGAGGTGAAAGGAAGAATGATGATAGAACTAGAGAGAGATCTAGATCTCCTCGTCGTGCAGAGGATAAAAAGAAGAGGGACCATGAAGAGGATCCAGATGATGACCCCGATCTTCCCAAGAAACCGAGGAAACCTGAACGAGAGGTATTTTCCATACATTTTGGATCACTTGATTGTAATGTTATTACAGGAGGAGATGCAGGAGGAGGAGACCTTACTGCAGAAAGAAAAGCTTACCTCGGAGAGGCTCAAGCTTGTTCATACATTCAGCGAATAAACCTGGCCGAGGATGATCGTCCGAGGAAGGTAAACAAAGAGAAGCTAGTGATTGGTTTTTCAAAAAACGACCTGGCAGGTGTTCTTTACCCTCATGATGATCCTTTGGTGATCAAAATGAGGATGAAGGATGTGATCATTTCAAGGGTGTTAGTAGACAATGGTAGTTCGGCAGACATCATGTACTATTCATGCTTTGATAGCTTGAATTTAAAATTATCTCAATTGGAACCTTATCACAGACCCCTTCTGGGTTTTGCTGGCGAGAAAGTTTTTCCACTTGGGACGATCAAGTTGGATATACTCATTGGAACTTGGCCTGCTTGTCGAACGGAAAGAATACGCTTCTTTGTGATGGATAAGAATGTGCAGTCCGCCTACAACATCATCATGGGAAGAGTTGGATTGAAGAAGTTCGAAGCAGTTCCATCTACAGTACATCAATGTTTGAAATTCCCAACGAATTTTGGAGTAGGAATTATGAAAGGTGATCAAAAAGTAGCTCGGGAATGCTATTATTCGTCTGCCGAGCAAGAAGAACTTGAAGAATCAAGGAAAAAGACTACTACTTATCAAGTAGAGGAGAGCACAGAAATTGAAAATCTTGACCCTAGGGATGAAACTCAACTCGTAAAAGGGCAGGTTGTGGAATCTACAGAAATTGTTATCCTAGACGACGAGCATCCTGAACGAGTAACTCAGATAGGATCGTCGTTGGATGTTTCAATAAAACAAGAGTTGATAACTTTCTTGAGAAGCAGGAAGAATACTTTTGCTTGGAGTCATGAAGACATGCCAGGTATAGATCCAAACTTTTTATGTCATGAGCTCAACGTGAATAAGGAGATCAAGCCTGTGAAGCAAAGAAGAAGAGTGTTTAGTCCCGAGAAGAACCAGGCCATACAAGAGGAGGTCGAGAAACTCCAGAAAGCCCAATTCATTGAAGATGTGAAATATCCAGATTGGTTGGCAAATGTGGTGATGGTAAAGAAGAAGAACAACAAATGGAGAATGTGTGTTGATTTTACTGATCTCAACAAGGCATGTCCAAAAGATCACTTTCCATTGCCCAGAATTGATCAACTAGTGGATGCTACCTCGGGACACGAGCTACTCAGCTTCATGGATGCTTATTTTGGCTACAACCAGATCAAAATGAAACCTGAAGACAGGGAAAGTACTTCTTTTATTACCCCAAGGGGAACTTATTGTTATAATATTATGCCTTTTGGTTTAAAAAATGCAGGTGCAACATATCAGCGGTTGATGAACAAGGTTTTTACCGAACAAATCAGCCGCAATATGGAGGTCTATGTCGACGACATGCTCACCAAAAGCAAGAGAGCTGCAGATCATTTGGTTGACTTGAGTTAAACTTTTGATCAACTGGATAAATACCAGATGAATCTCAACCCGACGAAGTGTACCTTTGGAGTACGAGAAGGAATGTTCCTCGGATACATCGTCAACCAGCGAGGTATTGAGGCAAATCCAGAAAAGATCAAGGCTCTTTTAGGGCTACGATCTCTGACGACGAAGAAAGAAGTGCAGAGTCTTACCGGACGGGTTGCAGCACTCAACAGATTTGTATCCCGAGCAACTGATAAATGCCTCCCAGTCTTCAAAACACTGCGAAAAAGTTTTGAGTGGACTGATGAATGTGAGAAAGCCTTTCAAGATTTGAAGAAGTATTTGGGAGCCCCACCATTGTTGTCTAGGCCAATAATTGGAGAGACGCTGTACTTGTATTTGGCAGTATCAGAAAATGCAGTTAGCTCGGCATTGATCAGATTGGAGAATGGAGTCCAGAAGCCAATTTATTACACAAGCAAGGCCTTCCGAGGTGCGGAAATCAGATACCCAAAGCTGGAAAAATTGGCACTGGCATTAATTGAAGCAAGTAGAAGAATGAGGCCATACTTCCAGGCCCATACCATCATTGTGTATACCGACATGCCGTTAAGACAAGCCCTTCACAAGCCAGAAAAATCAGGAAGATTGATGTACTGGGCAATAGAGCTCGGTGAATATGATATTGTGTATGAACCCAGATCATCGTTGAAGGGGCAAGCCGTGGCAGATTTTATAGCAGAGTTCACATACCCTGATACCCCCGAGGAGCAAAAGGTGCTTGCTGACCTACCTGCGAACGATACAGGATCAACAGACACAGATCCAGACCAACCAAGGTTGGTAAAAGGACTTGTGGATGTAGAAAAATCATCATATTCAAACCTCGACCAACTCCGGTTGGTAGAAGGGCGCGAACAAATGATCAACGAGGAACGAAAGATACCCGGGGATGATGAAAGAAAGCAGATGATATTTCACCGAGGAACTCTAACAGATAAGAAATTTGAAGACGAGTTACATACATGGAGATTATATGTAGATGGATCATCTTGCACGGCTGATTGTGGAGCAGGGATTGTTTTAAACTCTCCAGACGATATTGACATGGAGTATGCCTTGAGATTCCAATTCAAAGCTTCCAATAATGAGGCTGAATATGAGGCTATGATAGCAGGTTTTCATTTGGCGAAAGTTATGGAGGCACGACAAGTAATTATTTTCAGTGATTCTCAATTAATTGTGAATCAGATGATGGGAATATATGCAGTGAAGGGAGAGTTAATGGTGAAGTACCATGCAAAAGTGATGGAGTTATTAACAGAATTTGATGCTATTCAATTGGTAAGGATACCGAGAATGGAGAATGCTAGAGCAGACGCATTGGCCCGACTAGCGTCAGCTACGCGCACCGAGCTGCGAAGAACAATACCAATTGAAGTATTAGAAAGTCGGAGCATAGAAGAGGATCTGACAGTGAAGATTATTACCCTTGATTTAGGACCATCTTGGATGGATCCTATCAGAGCATACATTGAAGAAGGAGAATTGCCGGAGGACAAACTAGATGCCAAGAAATTGAAATATAAAGTTGCTCGGTATGTGTTAACTAATGGTGTTTTGTATAGACGAGGAATTATGGCAGGTTTGCAGAGATGTGTGCATCCATCAGAAGTCAAAGAATTGATTGAAGAAATTCATGAAGGATCTTGTGGAGCTCATGAAGCAGGTCGGACACTTTTGCAAAGGGTAATGACACAGGGATACTATTGGCCGACGATGAGGGCTGATTGTATAACCTATGCTAAGAAGTGTGACAAATGCCAACGTTTTTCCTCCATCCGAAGAACTCCACAGGCATTGTTGACACCCATAACATCACCTTGGCCATTTGCCATGTGGGGAATTGATCTGGTTGGACCACTACCGACGACCCGAGGAAGGTTCAAGTATCTCGTCGTGGCAGTAGACTATTTTACTAAGTGGGTGGAAGCTGAACCACTAATTGATATGACGTACGAGAAGGTGTATCAGTTCATATGGAAGAATATAATTTGTCGATATGGTCTCCCCCATGCTTTCATCACAGACCATGGAACGCAATTTGATAATGAAGAATTTGCTGCCTATTGTCATCAGTCAAACGTCTTGAAGTTTCATTCAGCACCAGGCCATCCTCAAAGCAATGGACAGACTGAAGTGACGAACAGAACATTACTAAATGGATTGAAGAAGAGGTTAAGTGAGGCTAAAGCAAATTGGATTAATGAGCTACAGTCAGTTTTGTGGGCTTACCGAACAACTCCCCGAGCAGCAACAGGAGAATCACCATATATGCTAGCATTTGGAAGTGAGGCTGTGATACCTGCCGAGTTGGGCCTACCAACACACAGGGTGTTAAATTTCAATTCTCCGATCAGTGATATGATGAGAAGGATGGATTTGGATATGCTCGAGGAAGTCAGAGAAGAGGCTGCCATTAGGAATGCTGCTTATCAACAACGAACAGCTCTGTTTTACAACAAAAGGGTAAAGAAATGTGATCTAAAAGAGGGGGATTATGTGCTAAAGAAGGTCATTCAGAAGCAGAATAAACTGGAAGCAAACTGGCATGGACCTTACCGAGTTACAGAGGTTGTTCGACCAGGAACTTACAGAATAGCAACTCTAGAAGGAGAGGAATTTAAGAACGCATGGAATGCTGAACACCTGCGCAAGTATTATCAATGATGTCAAATGTAAAGCATTTCTTTCATTATGAATAAAACGAGGATGTTTCGCCATTTTCTTTCTGGTTGAAAATTTTTCGGGGAATACTAGTGTAATACAATACACAACAAAAGTGCTCTAAGGAGCCAACCTCCTTTGGTTAGGAGGACAGCTCTACGGAGCAAAAGTGCTATAAGTAGCCAACCACAGCTCTACGGAGCAAAAGTGCTATAAGTAGCCAACCACAGCTCTACGGAGCAAAAGTGCTATAAGTAGCCAACCTCAGCTCTACGGAGCAAAAGTGCTATAAGTAGCCAACCTCCTTTGGTTAGGAGGACAGCTCTACGGAGCAAAAGTGCTATAAGTAGCCTGCCTCCTTTGGTTAGGAGGACATGCTCTAAGGAGCAAAAGTGCTATAAGTAGCCAACCTCCTTTGGTTAGGAGGACATGCTCTAAGGAGCCAAAAAATGCTCTAAGGAGCCAGAAACTGTACACCAGCATGATCAACTACGGTTGGTAAGATAAAAATATACTCTCATATTACAACTTATGTTGGTCGGGAGGTAATATTATTACAATGAGTTCTTTGAAGAACAAAATGTTCAAAAAATACACCAAGTATAGTTGGTCGGGGATAAAAACCCAATAACTGTAGTTGGTCGGCGAGGACAAATTATTGATCTTAGTTGGTCGGACAAAATTTTATAATTAAACTAGGTATAGCTGGTCGAGGATAAAAAACCCATCAGCTGTAATTAGTCGACAAACGTTATTCACCCACCTTGGTTGGTTGGAAACAGTTTGAACATTTTTACTCATTACTTTATTATTAAGTGATCGAGAAACATTACTAATACTTGTAACTTTTTATTAAGTTGCTTATTGAACAATAATATTGTTATCTTTTTAACAGATACATAGATACATATGTACAAATATAAAGGTGTTTGATAAACACAAGACTAACAAAATTGGCAAACAGAAAATGAAAATCTTTTCATTAAATCTAGAATAAATTACAAGTTACAAGAATGTACTAAATTGTTACATGGATATTACTATTCTATTGGTTTTTTGCCCTGTGCTTTAGAAACAGGTTCCTCACCGGCAGGAGGGTCTTCTAGG
This sequence comes from Sambucus nigra, assembly GCA_949130495.1. Classification (NCBI taxonomy): domain Eukaryota; kingdom Viridiplantae; phylum Streptophyta; class Magnoliopsida; order Dipsacales; family Adoxaceae; genus Sambucus; species Sambucus nigra. The sequence continues at coordinate 551,982,073 of OX422207.1, forward strand.
CAAAGGGGAGAATTGATGAAATTAACATCTCTGAGCATTCTGACGTTCATAACAGAAGGTGTATCCAAAAGATGCTCAGGACGAGATAATTCAACTTGGGAGTGAAGGCTATAATCACCAAGGTATTTTGAAATTAGACTGCGAGGAATGGAACGAGCTGGGATCCATGCCATATCCAATTTGAAAGGTGGTACAGGCAAGTCTAATAATGATGGAGCATGATAGTCCCATAAAAAATGCCCTTGCTCCAACTTTAACACACCCAATGCATTTAACCATCCTTGCTTGTGACCTTCATTGTTAGCATGTTCAATGCGAGCATCCAGATGAACGAGAGCTTCATTGTATCCTGCCATCCAGAATTCCCTTGGCTGTTTATGGAATTGGAAGGTTAATCTATCCAATTGTTCATGAAGGCTTTTGGCAAAGAGATCCTTGTTATGCAAGGCAGATTTCGTCGATGCCAGCTGATCTTCCAGAGACAGATTTTTATTGGATATTTCAGTCAGGGCACGGTCTTTTACTTTCAACTGGAATGCTTGAGTTTCCAGAGTAGACTGAGTGCGAGCCTCTTCAACATTTTGGCTGAGGACTCTTCCTCGCCCCCGAGAACCTCTTCCTCGTCCCCGAGCAGTTCCAGAAATGGCAGATCTTCTTAAGTCCTCCAGCTCTTGCCTTAGCTTGGCATTTTCGACCTCTAAGAACGAGAAGCCTTCATCAGTAACTGGTATTAATGCAGTAGAAGATGAAGTAGCAGATTCATATTGGGCCAATTTTTTCTGCAAATTATTATTTTCTTGTTCCAGGATCTCGGCAATTTGTCTGCAGGCTTCAACTTCACCTTTTAGAGTTCTTTCCCTAATATCATATGCAGTGATGATCTTCTTATGGCCTGTTTCAGAAGAAAGTTGTTGGTATCTATTTTCATAATCTTTGTGTAACAAAGCCATTGATTCATTGTGCTGACCTTGGAGATCCTCTAAGGAACAATGCAGTTCTTCGATCAGGTCATAATAAGCGACATTGTTGGCCACAGCTCGGTCGAGTAAATCTTTCAAGTACCGATAAGCCTCAATAACCTGCTCTGAAGCACCATGACCAAGGATATCAGCAATTTCCGATGTAGTAAGGTTTGTATGACCAGCCTTATAGTATTGATGACATTGCTGCATCAGCTCGGTATCATGAGAAGAGATCAATTCCATTCTAGCAACAAACTAATGACAAGAAAAAGACAACAATCAACAAAAACAAGTTATCAACAACAGAGATGAGCAAAGATATGTTTTATTAGATCATCAAAAAGTTACATTGTTCGATTACAAGGAAATACAGAAATGCTACCGAACAACTTCACACCTTTTCCTTGTCTCCCAAGACTTTCTCGGGAGGCTGGGACGAGGAGCTCGGTTGCTCGGAGGTAACAACAGCTTGATCGGTAGGAATCTTCTCGGGAGGAGGAAGCATGGAATAAACGTCCTCGGTGGCAGAGGGTTGAGATGCAGAAACTTGATCGCCCATAGCCATAGAAGACTCATCTGAGGCAGGCTCATCTTCTTCTTCTTCCACAATTGGTGGAGGAGGACCAGGGAGATGCCGTTGGAATAGTTCAGAATCGTTTTGGACCTTTAGCTCTTGCAGAGCATCCACCCAGCCATCATGGAAGTATTTCAACTCCCCATATTGGACTTGGGATGTCATTGCAGCTATCCCTCTCTCCCATCCTTTCTCCCAACCAACGCTGAAATGTTTCTTGATTGCAACTTTTCTCCTCGACTTCTCCGAGGAGAGCTTCACCTCCAATTCCTCTTTCTTAACCTTGATATCTCGCAGAGTAGATAATTCTTCCTCTGCCTTTTTCAACTTATCATCAGAATCCTGATGTTTAACCTCCAAAACTTTAACTTTCTCCTCCAAGTTCTTGGAGGTTTCGGCCATCCTCATCTTATCAGCCTCAGCCATAGCCAACTTTTTCTCCCAAACAGTTTTCTCCTCGATGTACTGTTGGCGAGATTCCTTCACAGATTGGGCTAAACCCAACAAAGCATCGTCAACATCGGACGAGGAACTGGAAGCTTTAATAACTTGATCTTTCTTCACGATGGTATTGAAGCAGTTCACCAGCTGAAAGATAAGAAAAACAATAAAGTCAACACAAATACAAGAATTCAAGAAAAAGAAAGAAAGACCAAAGGAGTGAGAAATTTACTGAAGAAAGATGACGAGCAGCTAGGGATGTCAGTGTATCCCTAGGAATTTTTTCATCAACCCCGAGAACCTCGGGTATAACTGAGCTCATTGAAGAACTCGGAAGAATGATGTTTGAAACACTACTACCACCAGCGGGTAGAGAAGATGCAGTTCCAGTAAGATTAACTGAGGATGATTTCCTCAATCTCTTCAAAGGAGGGTCAGCAGCATCGACCAAGGAAGAAGTCTTGGTCGGAGAGATTGTAATTGCATCAACAGGAGCATTTTTCTTGCTCGGGGCCACTGGGGGCTTCTCGACAGCTTTGGAGGACCCAGCATCTACTTTTTTAGTCCCTTCTGGGACATCAATTTTGCCTTTTTGGGCTCCAACAGCAGAAGAAATTTCACCAAATAGAGCAGGAGGAGCTCTTTTCTTGCCCATTCTCTGAGATAGGGGGATATGAGAATCTGAAGATGAACTTTCTGGTGTTGAAGCTGGTTCAACAGGGCGAGCAGTATAAGAGGTTGTGTAACTCTTATACTGTAGTAAATATGAAGCAGATCTAATATGCTCGTCAGCAATGGTCTTATGCAAATTCCAGATAAGTTTCAAATGCTTGATATTCACTTCTGACTCTTTTGGAGTTTTTCTTTTGCTATCAACTGCAAATAAATACATAATGGAATATCAGTCATACATTTTGTCAAACATGATGAAAGCATAATTTCATAATTTCATAAGTAAAATAAAATGAAAAATAAACCTATCCCATTGCCGTATGGGGGGCATCTGGGACCGTTGTATACTTCATTCCCAGATAAAGGCGCATGTTGCCAATTTTTTATGACCAACCCATGCTCAAAATAATCCCTATTTGAGTCAGGTAGATTAACTACAAGAGCCCTATTCAAATACCTAGTTTTTAAATAATAAATATTATCTAGAACAGCCCATTTATAACAAAACATAATTTCAGGGATCCCAATACGAGTCCCATGAGTTAGATTTAATTTGTGCACCCCGTTAATTATTCTCCATGAATTGGGGGCTATTTTTGCAGGAACAAGATCAAAATATTGACAAAACTCAAGACATAATGGGTTTGGTGGAAAGGAAAAACCGCATTCAGCAACAAAAAGACTGGGGAACCAATGTCCCTCAGCCAATTGAAAGTAATCTAAAGGCTCAGAAAGAACCTCTAGAATTACCCACGAAGGAATGGAAAAATCAGAACGGAATTTCTCAATAGACTCCACAATATAAACCATATTGAAATAAAGAAATACAGAAGAAAGAAAGAAGATCTTACAGAAAGAAAGGAGGGGTGTTGACAACGAACGGAAACAAGGATGAACGTACAAGAGAAGAAGAGAATAGAAAGCTTGAATGCAGAAAATGGAAAACGTAGACGACGGTATGGTTACCAAAGAAGTTTAAATACTTTGCATTGGGAAGCGGCGAAAGAAATGATTACCAAAAAGAAACTACTAAACTTCCGGCGGCTAAGAGGACAAAATTTGCACGAAGATCGAAGCGCTTATAAAAAGGGCGGAAACTGCAAAATAAGAAGGAAATTTGAATACAATGTTCCTGAAACCCGGGAAGGACATTTAATATTGCCATATACCGAGAAAGAATGTTCCATACTCCTCAAAATTCAAAATATGAAACATTGGGGGCTTCTGTTGATACCAAAATTAATATGCTGATGTGGACGAATAAGACGAAGACACGTGTCAATCTACGTGGCACAATAGCATCGAGGAAGATCATTCCCCGACCAACCATGCTTCTTTCCGAGCAACGAGAATACACCGAGGAACTCTATCACATTGAGGAACTCTATCACACCGAGGATCTCTATCGCATCGAGGAACTCTAACGCACCGAGGTACTCTAATGTTCCGAGGAACTCCTGATCAGCGAACAGCTATGGCGGTCCGAGCTGCATCTCGGTCGTATCATTAATTGCCAGATAATCAACAGCTCAGATATTCATTGAATGCTTATATTCTTGGCACGCACTCTGCATTAAATGTATTACCCTTTCATATGTATGTCATTTAATGTATCGAACCTTTCATGTACAGCCTCAAGGCTATAAATACCTTGTATCATCCTCATTCAAAGGGGACCGGAATTTCTTGAGAGAACTTGTAATCAAGAATTCCACAAACACTCAGCAATAACATAACAGTGGACGTAGGCTTTATTCCTAGCCGAACCACTTTAAAAATCATTGTCTTATTTATTTATCTGTGATTGAAAAATTAGAGCGATCTAGTTTTTTACATCAACAACAATAATAATAATAATAATAATAATAATAATAATAATAATAATAATAATAATAATAATAATAATAATAATAATTGTAATAGTAATAGTAGTAGTAATAATAATAATAATAATAATAATAATAATAATAATAATAATAATAATAATAATAATAATTTATCTGGAATGATGAATTTCAATACATAAATCTCGTCATTTGATTTTGCAAATTCATACACATGAAATTTGTAATCGTAAGTGTAAAATGATAACATAAAGAAAGATCTCAAACTATTGAATAAAACATCAACAAAATTATCATACATGCGCAAAATATGTATTTATCTAATACAAATTCGTAATCCTAGAGAACATATAATAACCGAAAGATCTAGAAGTATCAGTAAACATCAATGAAATTATTATACATATTCAAATATGTATATATCTTAGATAACCTAATGTGAAGCCTATATATCTCTAATGTATCAAAACTTATGCATGAGCATAAGTCTGTTCAGATTGTGTTTATGTTGGGTTTAATCATATTAGGGTCTTAGCATAACTTTATTAAAATCACTATTTTTTTTAACACACTAAAATTATAAACTCATAATTACTTGTGATGTTTGTGTGTTACCTTAGCATAACTTATTATAATTCATTAAGAAAATTAATAGTTTTGAATTTTTTTGGCTAATATACCCAATTACAAGATCGAAAGCTTCCCACAAACGCAACTATTTAATGAATTATGTATGGTTTATGTGTAAGACCACTTTATCATAATTATAGATTGTTCTGTGTAGAAGCTGACATCCCCTATTGAATTTCACACAATGATCTAAACTTCACAAGTTCTTTAGACTTATTTTTAATAGCTATTGCATGGATATAGCTCTTATCATATCATTAGTACATATAACTATTTTATTCTAATAATCCACTACTACTATAGACTTCTTGCTAATAGCTACTGCATGGATGTAGCTCTTATCATTTTATCAGTGCATGTAACTACTTTGTTTTAACCTAGTTTTCAGAATAAAATGTAAAATGGGGTTAAGTTGAAAATCATGAAAATGGGGACTAGTGAGGTCTATGGTAGACCATGATAAAACACATCGTTAAGTATAATTATTTTATATGCATTACATTTTTTCATCCCAAATGGCCCCATAAGAGGCAAGAACTCCTCGTACGGAACCAATGTAACTCGTAGGAACTCATCGCGAACTCACAAGACTCCTAGTTTGAGGATAATTCCATTAGAGGGCAAAAACTCAAAATAACCCTCAAACGACCCAGTAAGAAGAACAAACACCTTGCACGGGACCAATGTAACTCGTGGGACCTTATCGCGCAGTCATAGTACTCCCAGTTTGAGAATATGATGATAATTTATATATACATAAACTTAGGCTTAAAAACATGTTGTTAGAGTGTAAAAGCCCAAAATAGCCCCCAAACGCAGGAACACCTCGAATAGAACCAATGTAACTCATAGGAACAAATCGCGTTGTCATGGGACTTCTGATTTGAGAATATGATGACAATTTTCGAATATTTAGACTTGGGCTTAAAAACATCCCATTGGATTGTGAAAACCCAAAAAAACCATCAAACGGCCCCCAAAAAAGCACGAGAACCTTGAAATGGTCCAGTGTAACTCATCGGACTTAACTGCATTGGCACGTGACTCTCGATTTAATAATTTAATAATGATTTGCAAATATGATGATAAATATATATAAATTTTTCACTAAAATACGACTTTTTAAAAAGTATTTGATTACTGATATCATCTCTTTCTTGTATCCTATTTTTTTACAGGATAACATTTCTGGATTAGTTTTTGTCCACGTGGAATAAATGAATAAGTCAATGGTTTAAAATAGGGAGATTATTTCTTTATTGTTGTTGACATTCAGGATTGTTATTTTTATGTGTAGTGGTCATGTAGGCGTTTGTGAATTTTATTATTTAATTCAATGGGCATGCAGGCTTTAGTAATTTATTATTAAATTTTATGGTCATGCCGAATTTATATTGAAGCATGTTTTATATGAACAAGTTTCAGAATGTCCAGAAAATAAAGAAAACTCTGTCCATTTTTTATCTGTGAACTATTAAGACTTGCAGTTTTATGAATTTTAGTATTACATTTGTTTATCAATAACGAGCTAGATTCGCAATTTGTGATTTTTTTGCAAATAATAATAATTTTTTTTCCAAATTGGTAATTTAATGATTTCATTATTTGTTTTTAAATAATATTTTTTTTTTAATTGAAAACTCCGGCACGATTTAAAACCCAAACAAAATCATATCAAATTGTAAAATGTGAGTGCGCTTATGAAAGAATCTGACATGCCTTATAACCGTACCAAAAGCATGCCAGAAAATAAAAATCTGGCACGGTTTAAAAGTGTGCCGGATTCAATATCTGACATGGTTTAAAACAACGCCAAAAGCGTGCCAAATTAAAATCTAGTACGATTTTAAATCGTGTCAGATTGATGTTTTATTGTAGTGGGTGTTGAATTCTGTGTAGGGGAGTGAATATAGGGATAATGGATTTTTTTGTCTATGTATTCGTGGGATTCAATTCCAAAATGCTCCTTATGAATAGTGATATGAGTACGGGCCCTCAAGTAATTACAATATATTTGTGAATGAATTACTGCTGCAATCCTACTGTTACCATACTGATGGAGACACTGAACGTTGTTGATGACTGGAAGGAAGGCCGATGTTCTTTGTTATGTGGAATCCTTCAGATGTTATTCATGTAAAGGGAAGAGAGACTCCATTTGATGGCTCTTCCTGAGTATTGTTTCACTGGAGTCCCGAATTTCTTTGCATAACATTTTGATAATTTTGTCCCTTCAATGGAGAATTGGGTTGATTGGCTTATAAACCATGGGACTAGATATTTTTTCTAGTCTATGCCATAGTGGGGCGAGTTGCATCCCGTTTTAAAGTTGGATAACTACTATTATATTCGGCTAGTAGGCCTTTATCATACTTCTTTCTACTTTTGTTGGCGGCTTTTGCTTCAAATAAGCTAGGAGAAAATCGTTCCTCCTTTCATAACTAATTTCTTTACCTTGTCAAAAAGTTTAAGTCCGTTGAGTCAAATAAACTTAATTCTTTATGAGTGAGGCACGGTCTAATTAAGTTAGATTAACATTGAAGATTAAATAATTAAAATCATGCATCGTTGCTCATTTAAAGATGCCCATTGTTGCATATGAAGACCATATCCTTTTACATAAGTTTGATTTAATTTTTGCAAATTCCACAAACTAACATGTTTTTCAAATTGAGAGAATTTTGTCATAAAATGTTTTTGAAAAATATTTTTTTTGAGTGGTATGTTTATTTTGGGTTTTAGGATTAAGGCTGGTTTTTAGAGAAAATATTTTTAAGGATGTTTTTATGGTCCTGTTGCTAAGACCCATTCAAATGGCCATTATTTTTTGCCTGCTTGAATGAACAAAATTCATAATATCTACTGGACAACACCAGCAAATGATCAGATTTTATCGTTCGAACAACGATAGAAGGTTTTGACATTTTGCTATAAATAACCTTGTTTTCCCTCCATTTGTAAGAGAGCCTTTTTCCCTCATTCTAAAAAAATCTTATTAAGGAGATTTTCGTGTGCGTAAGAGGCTTTTCTTCTCTCTCTTAATCTAAATTCAAAATCATAATAAGAGTTTGAAATGTTTTTAGATTTATTATGAGATCTACACTTTTGTGAGGATTTTTTTATCGAATTGAATGCACACATCTAGTTGAAGTTACATCTATTTCTGGTTTGCTATGATTAAGTATTTCACAATCTAAATTTGGAGGTACTTTGGTTCATTGAAAGACTTGGAGCATGGCATGATTCCAAGGATAAGATTGGAGTTTCTCATTCTCTTTGTGAAACTCGAAGTGGATTTTTACTCATCAATAGGGGAAAGTTATAAGTTCATAGATAACTACTCATGAGTGTATGAGTGAGATATACCTTCTGGATTTGTATAACTTTTTTCAATTTAAGTAGAAATACCAATTTGAGTTCGTCTTAGGTTTTTTACCCATTAGGTTGGGAGTTTTCCTCGTAAAATTCATCTTGTGGTTTGCGTGTGTTTTCTTATCTTCATATTTAACACACTTGATCGCACACTTGACTTTAGTTTGTTTAAATCTCTCATGTCAGATTGAATTTGGCTTAGGTGTAGTGTTTGCATATATTCATCTAGATCTATTTTTTTTTCTTTTGTGTGTGGTCTTAATAATACATTTGGATTACTTGCATTTTATGGATTTGGAAGTGCGAAAGAAATTATTAGAAATTTAAAATTTGGGTACATTGTCTTAACAAACCTTTTCACCCCACCCCACCCCACCCGGGTTGTTTTTAGACATTCACACAGTATTCTGAATAGAGATAGATACTTACTTATATATTTTATTGTTTGTGCCTATTTTCTTATTTTGCGTGCTTCCATGGATATTGCGAACATGTACGTTTATTGCAAGTTTGGATAATTTGCAGTCTAATTTGCATTCATCATCATAGTGATTATTAGCTAAAAAAACTAAACTTACATCAGTTTGGAGAGGTGGGTGATTTTTTTAAAGAAAAAAAGTTTTGATTTTAGAACTCAAGAGTGAGTTAAAGTGTGTAAATGTACAAAATGCTTATTTTGGAAGTCAAAAAGTGGATTTTCTTTGAAATGAATATTAAACTTCAAATGAAAAAAAATAATTTGAACTCAAAGAACGTGAATATACAAAGAAAATTATTACTCTTAAAAATAAATTGGAAAATGTTTTGAAAGTCAAACTTTCTTTGGAAAATTGCTCGAACAAAATTAATAATATTCTTTTTGAGAAATCAATTATTCCAAATGGTGATATGGTAATTGGAATTGATCTTCTTGATTCTACTTCAAATCATACTATAGACTTTGTACGTGAAAATAAAATATTTCATAAGAGAGTTAATCCCAAAATACTAAAGAAAAATATATTTTAAAAGAAAAGAATCTTAAGGAAAAGGTATTGTCTGTTAAAAGTACAAATGTGAATAGTGTAAAACTTGAGAAGAATAATCATTCAACTCAAAGTTGTTGAAAAATCTCAAAAGCAACGTTTTCAAAGAAGACTATTCGAAAAACAAGTTCCTACTTTTATACATATTCCAAACCTTCCTTGGAGAGATAAAGTCTTTTCTAAAATTATCGAGTTAAACATTTTGAACAAAGGAATGTGAGATATGCTCCTAAACCTTTGCAAACATACAAGTGTTCCTAATTCTATATGACGTGTCAGTAAAGGAAATATTGTTTTAAATTACAATGATATCAGAAATTTTTATTTCTAAAAAAATAATTTTTGAGGACAGAATTTGAGACTTGAGAAAGAATTTAGAAAACTTCAAAAAGAGGTTAATGCTTTGGAAAGGTGCGAGTGATTAGAGAAATGAAATTCGAGTGAAGCCAAAGTGGGTGAGTAAAGAGAATGACAAATTTTATATGGATTTTGAGCATTTTATAACCACAAATTCTTCACTTTCAAATGATTGGTATTTTGATAGTGGTTGCTCATGTCACTGACGAGTGAAAAATCTTGGTTTACTTATTTTAAGACTTTTGATGGTGGATTTATTAATCTTGGAAATACAAAGAAATCAAGAGTGAACGGAAAGGGAATGGTGAGAATTTTGGATGAAATCATACATAACAATGTTATTTTAGTTGAAGGACTTAAGGCTAATCTCATTAGTATAAGTCAATTTTGTGAGGATAATCATCGTATGAGTTTTTTCAAGAAAGAATATTTTGTCAAGAATAAAGAATATCGCGTTTTGATGAAGGGTGTCAAAAACTCAGAAAATTTATATTTTTTCGATGAACATGCAAAAAGGGTGAAATTGACTTTGTTGACCAATGGATGAAAAACATAGATTTTCAAAATTTCGAAAGTGTTAAGTCAAACTGTTTTCAACATAGCTCAACTTGTGTGTAAAGTATCTCAAGTCATGATGAGATTGAGAAAAATCAAGTTTTGGAAGGAAAAGTAATTTTGGAACCAAGTGTTTTGAAAGTGGATGACGTTGACCAAAGTGTTTACAAAGATAAATGTGTTGAAATGATCAAATTGTTTCCAAAGGTCATTATTTTGATGAAGAACAAGAAAGTTTAAAAGGACCTTCGCAATCCTATATTTACAGATTTTTCCATAATGATGGTCACTTAAGAGATTTTATTTCCAGTTTCTAAAAGCTCAAAGAATGTAAAAAGTTTTTCTAAATCTCAATCTAATGTGGATCGTCAAGAAACTTATGTATTCACTTATTTTTATAGAACTGGTCACCTTGGGGAATCTTATTTCATCTTTAGACATTATTTTATTAGTTCGCATTTACATGATCATGATTGGATATTTGATTTTTAAAAGGAAATAATATGATTTTTAAGTATGTCAATGAGATTGCAATAGAATGTGGAAAGGATTTTGTGAAAATGAAAAGATTTAAAAAGGAGGTAATGAAAGTTTTGAACCTCATGTTGTGTTAAGGGATGTTTTTGAAAAAAGGTGTTTTGAATGTTGGTTTTTGTGTTTTCACTTCTAAGGATAAGTTGTATTCAAGAATTCCTCCACCTCTCATTGATAAGGGAGAGAGGATTTTACCTACACTTTAATTGTTTGGTGCATGTCATAGCTATAAATTTCTTTTCTCATGTTTTATGTCTTGTCCTAGGCTATGTACGGGATGTCATTGGTGTTTGTGTATGATTTCTGTTGCATATTCCTTATATATACATATTTTGTATATTTTGATTTCATATTTTGAGTTTGTTTATTTTGTATGAGAGGGTTTTTCTATCCATGTGTGTTTTGTTTTGTATATTAATGAAAAATACACAAAAAAATGTTTGTTTATTTGATATTTGATTGATTCTTATCATGCTATCTTGGATATTGATTTTTATGCTTAAGCATTTGGAAGTATATCTTATGATATCTTGTGGAGATTTTGGTATAGATGTTGATCTTAATGTTCATACATGCTTATCTCATACCACGTTTCTTAAGTGTTTGTTTTGAGATGTTTAATATTCTCTTATATCACATGTTCATTGATTTGATTTTTAGATATATGTGACACCCTGCTAATTAAATACCGGGTGATAAGTCCTTTATTAAATTAAATCAAAGTGTCTGGTTGGTTCATTCTTAGCATCACTGCCAAAAATAATTTTTCTTTATTTATCACCTAATAAATAATTAAGCTAAGTGTCAAAACATTTAATTGTATAGATTAAGTTCCATTGTTATGAGTTTATATACATAAACCATTTTATGAACACAAATAATAATATTGAATCCCAAACCATCCAAGTGGAATAAATAGGCTAAATTAATCATTCTAAATAAAATTTCCCAAATCGAATGACAATATAATAATTAAAACAATCCCAACTAAAATTGAATACTGAAATAAACAAAAGAGTACAAAGTCTCTCCGAGCTAAATAAAAACTGGAAATGGGCGACACATGCAAAGACCTGCAACTCTCACACTAACTACAGCACATCAACTGTCCAAAGATCTAAGTCTGGCGTACCTATGGCTAGGCACCTGTAATATATATATATATATATATATATACAAGAGAAAGAAGAGATGGCAACAAAACGGGTCAGAGCCCGAGTGTAAAATATCTTTGAAATAGTTTAGCAAGTATATAAAATGCTTACTAGTTGATATTACATACATTTTAGTATTTCGACACTCACTTGAAAATTCTCACCTCTCAACTATTATGCATGCCTAACGTACTGTTAAAACCTCCTAGTTAATGCTAACCCAGTTAGCTAGTTTGAATTAAGTTCTCGTTTACATTTCCCCTTTCGTATGCTCGTACATATAACACACTAAATACCTTATCGCAATCCTGGAATTTACGAATCAATGATATTAACCGATTACCGTCTTAATTTCCCACACACTTAAGTTATTCTTTAATTTCATTATATTTCTCATCTTCTCATAAGCACGGTAGATTAAACATAGGTATATATGGTTTATCTCTCAATGTATATATATACTAATAGGACACGCCACATAAAATCTATGGTTCTGGCATACTCTACTACCAAGTCCCTGTACGTCTCGTTTAAATAAGGGAAATTCTAGTTCTGATCCACTCTCGAACTGTATTAACACAAAATACACATATTGGAGGCAAAGAATAGTTCCAAGTCACTAATATCTTAGCATATACCCTCACGTATCTTTCGACCATCTAACTATCATTCTCAGATAGCCTGTACCAAGGATCCTGTGTTCTAGGGTACGAGTCAATATTCCCCATAAAAGTCACATCAAAACAAGACCTTCCCGGCGTGAAAACCTCCGTGATAGCAGGTAGTGCGGATATGATTAAACACAGATATTCATTATATATATATATATATATATATATATAATTAATTCATTCTTTTATTTTCTCGATTACCACAAGCTCTCAAGTACTTCTCAACCCTCGAAGTGTATCATTCTGATAAATATAAAATCAATAGGTGTACACATCCTAACCTACTGGTCTAAGTCATTCTTAATTCTCAAAAAATCTAATTTAGCATACACGCGGTCTTCACCCCATTTTATACACTCATGAACCCACGGTTAAATCTCATACAAAGTCATATTACCCGAACCTTGCCTACAACCCTACTGGTACTTCCCAAGTCCTATCATGAAGTTTAGGTTATGTCTGAGGGTCCTAACCCATTAGGGTTGGATCCACATTAAAAAGGAAAGAATATTCAAATTCCAGGAGGAGTCGATCGATCGATGGAAATAGTCGATCGATTGACATTCTAGGTCGATCGATCGATCGATCAATTATTGGTGAGTTTCTGCATAATTTTAACCAACGGGTTTCATCAAATTTAATCCTCAAAACCTTTATCAATTCAACCCAAACTCCCAACCAAACATCCCAAACATTATAGTAACATTTATGAACAAATTCTAACAAAAAATCTAGATTAAATCCTTAAGGAATCATCATTAAATGGGTACAATTCATGATTTGGTCTATAACCCTAGTTTACCATATTAATTCAAGAATCCACATGATATTTATAGATTTTCTCCTCTAATCATCATTCAAATTCGTGATAAATGCTCTACATGTGATAAGAACATCAACCTCGCATGATTTTTATTCAATTATATGAATTCTATTCTTCCAAATACATTTAATATGCATAAAAACTTATAATTATATTTCCTACTCTAACATGGATGAAATATCAACTCAAGAACAACAAGATAGATACTTGCCTGGAAATTGAAGTTCTTAGTTGTAGAAGATGATGGGTACATCTACGATCCTCATTCTTCGATCTATGCACTTGTGGTGGAATTGGTGGAAACGGTGTAGGATTGATGGCTCTCCCCCTTGGAAACCTCATCTCTTCTCCCTTACTTAACCTCTATGCAACTCAAGTGTTTATAACCCTCGAAGACTCCAACTTCCATCAGAAATAACCTTTTAATTTTCGTTATTAATTAAGGCCCAAAATTAGAAATTACAAAATTGCCCTCCCGGGTTGCCAGTTAGGCCTAGAATCATCTTGAGACCCAAACTAAACCCCCTGGGTACACTTTTATGACTATCTCGACCCTTTCGGACACATTGTTGTGCTCGAAATGACCATACGAGTGACTTAGAATTAATTTACTAGTTATTTCCTTAAATTAGTTCCGACACGACTGACACGTGCGTCCGAACTTAATTTCTATAACTGTCGTATTATTCACTTGCGATAATTTTAATAAACTCAATCTCATATATTACTTTACTCATTTATTAATATTCAACATAATTCTCAGCAATAATTACTAACTCATCAAGCTTGTAAATATTTATTTTAAAATTTGGATTAATATTAAATTAATTTATCCCAATTTAATTTAATTAATCCCATAATTAAAGGGCATAAAAAAATGGGGTATTACATACTTCCCCGTAATAACGGAATTTCATCCCGAAATTCAAAAAATAAGGCATACCTTGTAAAAACAGTTATGGATACTTTTCGCGCATGTCTGCCTCGCGCTCCCAAGTGGACTCCTCTACATTATGATGCTCCCACTGTACCCGTACAAGTGGGACTACCTTCGACCTTAATCTCCTCTCACTATAGTTTAGGATAGCCACTGGTATCTCCTTATAAGAATTATCGAGTTGCAAGTCAACCTCCTCTATCACAATGTGAGTGTGGGCCAACTCATTCCAAAGATATCGCCTAAACGACGAAATGTGGAACACATCATGAATACGGTGAAAGTGCTCAACCAACCCAAGTTTGTATGCCACTATTCCTATCCTCCCGATAATGGGGAATGGTCCTATATACCTCGGAGTAAATTTCCCTTTCTTCTCGAACCTCATCACTCTTTTCATAGGATACACTCGCAGTAATACTTGGTCCTCCATGCTAAACTCCCTGAAGAATTGCTTTGCATCAGCGTAGCTTTTCTGCATGTCCTGGGCTACCCGAATACGACTCCTGATCATCTCAATCTTTGCTATCGTGTCCTGAATTACCTCTAACCCGAGTAACTTGTTGTCCCCCACCTATAGAAACTAAGAGGGATAACGATAAGGTCTTTCATACAACGCCTCAAATGGGTCCATGCCAATCCTAAACAGGTAGGAGTTATATATTATAAGTGAACACCACCAGTGGAAGGTACTGCTCCCAACCCCCTTCAAAATTAAGGACACACATGCGTAACATATCCTACAACATCTGATTTGTACGCTCAGTCTGCCCATCTGTATGCGGGTGCTAAGTCGTACTCAATCGAAGCTCGGTACCTATAGCCTCCTGAAAGATCCCCCAGATCCCCCAGAAGCATGACACAAAAATCTTGTCTCTATCAAACACGATATCCAGGGGCACCCACTACACCAAAATGGGCAAATTGTCACCTTTCAGCCGGCCAGCCTTGTCAAGGTCATTGACCGTGACAAAAAAACACGCGTTTTATGTCACGGTCATTGACCTTGACACGACCGTGACAACGACTTGTCAAGGTCATTGACCGTGACAAGCCCGTGACAATTAAATTTGTCACGGTCGTGTCACGGTCATTGACCTTGACAAGACCGTGACAATTCTTGTCAAGGTCAATGACCTTGACACGACCGTGACAACTTTTCCAGCAAAAACCCTTTCCCCCTTCTTTTTTCCCTCCCACCGTTCCCTCCCTCTCTCTCTCTCTCTCTCGACTCGACGCTGCTCTCTCTCTCTCTCTCTCTCTCAGGTCCAATTTCTCTCTCTCTCTCTCTCTCTCTCTCTCTTCCATTTATATATATATATTTGTGTGTATATTTATGTATGTATGTGTATATATATATGTGTGTATGTGTGTGCGTGTGTGGGGGGTGGGGCGGGATGGGGCAGGGTGGGGGAGGGCGTGGTGGAGGGGGGCAAGGGGTGGGACGGGGTGGGGCAGGGTGGGGGAGGGGGTGGTGGAGGGGGCAGGGGGTGGGGTGGGGTGCGGTGTGTGTGTGTGTGGTGGTGTGTTTAAGTGTGGGGGGAGGGGGTGGTGGAGGGGGGCAGGGGGTGGGGTAGGGTGGGGTGTGTGTGTGTGTGTGGTGGTGTGTGGTGGGGGAGGGGTGGGGGAGGGGGCAGGGGGTGGGGTGGGGGAGGGGGAGGGGGTGGGGGAGGGGGGTTGGGTGGGGTGGGTGGGGTGGGGGAGCGGGTGGTAGAGGGGGCAGGGGTGGGGTGGGGTGGGGTACGGTGTGTGTGTGTGTGGTGGTGTGTTTTGGGGGAGGGGGAGGGGGTGGTGGAGGGGGGCAGGGGGTGGGGTAGGGCGGTGTGTGTGTGTGTGTGGTGGTGTGTGGTGGGGGAGGGGATGGTGGAGGGGGCAGGGGGTGGGGTGGGGGAGGGGGGAGGGGGAGGGGGTGGGGGAGGGGGGTAGGGGGTTGGGTGGGGTGGGTGGGGTGTGTGTGTGTGTGTGTGTGGTGGTGTGTGGTGGGGGAGGGGGTGGGGTGGAGGATTGAGATTCAATTTAGGTGTGTAGACCATTTCGAAAATTTTGTGCTTCACATTATTGAACCAATATAAAACGTTTTCCCTATCTCTAGATTTTTACATGACATCTACCACATCATGTCTTAAATGAATCCATTGATTAAAGCCCTAAAAATAATACACACATGGAATTTATTCTAAAATTATAGGATTGTGTTTAGCGAACCAATAACATAAGAAACTTTAATTCCCATCATCCTTCATGTGTTTCCACATTGTTTATCACTCCTTAAAACACAATTATAAAAGATAAAAGGATGATTTAGAACTAGTTTGCATTTATTATTATAACCCTCCCAACCATTCCTATCTTTATGCAGTTTTTATGATTAGACCTAGACTGTATTGATGTATTTTTTGTCTCATTTTGCATGTATATATGATTTTTTCTTTTAGAAATCAGTCATGGAGCTGATGGTACGAATACGAGTGCT
Organism: Sambucus nigra; assembly: GCA_949130495.1. Lineage (NCBI taxonomy): Eukaryota > Viridiplantae > Streptophyta > Magnoliopsida > Dipsacales > Adoxaceae > Sambucus > Sambucus nigra. The sequence goes on from OX422207.1 coordinate 551,999,097, forward strand.
CAAGAAATGGCTCCAGTCGAGAGTAAGTAATATCTCTTTCCGATCCATTAGCTCGGTTATTATATCCCTGGATTTTGTTAAGCCTCCTAGTAGGAATCTTCATTATTTCTGAATTTGTTATCTTTATGTGTTTTGAATAATTTAAAATATCATTACTTATTTTAGAAACCAGTCATGGGGCAGATGGTCCTAATTTGAATGCTCAAGAAACGGCTCCAATCAGCAGTAAATAATCTTTCTTTCTGATTCATTGGCTCTGATTATTTATTCCTAGATTAACTTTTATTATTTCTGAATTTGTTATTTTTATATGTTTTGAATCGTTTAAAATATTATTATTTCTTTCAGAACCCAGTCATGGAGTAGATGGTCTTAACACGACTGCTCAAGAAACGGCCCCAGTCCAGGGTAAGTAATATCTCTTTCCTATCCATTGGATCTGCATTTGTATCCATAGATTTTTGTTATGCCTCTTACTAGGAATTTTTGTTATTTCTGAATTTATTATTTTCATATGTTCTGAATAATTTAAAATATGACGACTTATTTTGAGAAAAGAGTAATGGAGAAGATGGTCCTAACTCAAGTGCTCCAAACACAGCTCCAATTGGTAAATTGTCCTTTCCGATCAATAATTTAAATATATTTTTTTAGTAATTGTTCTAGTGAGGCTAGGTTCCATAAATTGAAATAAATCTCTTACCGGCCAAGATAGGTTATTAACTGTGTCATGAAATTGGCTAGGTTAGTGTCATTGTTGATGGGAGAATATTTTTCATCTTTTACCCCTTATCAATTCCTTATGTTGAAGAACTAAAGATCCTCAGATGACTCCTGTATTGGTACACTTACAATCACGAATCGCGCCTATGATAAACTTTCAATGTGTTTATATCTACTGCTAAATTGACATTTTCTATCTCATGTTTAGTTTTTTTTTTAAATTGTCTATTATTAATTTTATGGGTCACTTGGGCTTTGGAGCTCATTATTTATTTGATATTGAATTTTCCCCCCCAACAGTTTCATTTCTTAAGGCTTAAACCCCAGAGTGACTTTTAGTGATGCAAAAAATATCCTGTAACACTTTTTGTGTCACTGAAAGTCATCTCGAGGGAACCTCAAGAAATGAAATTGTTAGAGGCTAAATTTAACATCAAAGAATTAGTTGCGGTAAAACCTCAAATCACCATAATTGTTTTGCTTGTAAAAAATCTATTATATTAATTTTTTATTATGTAATTTGCCTGCAGCAGTGACACATTGAACGGGAGGGGCTTTTTCAACTTGTAGTATATCGTTACTTTGTCTTCATCGCTGAACATTCTTTATTTACATCTGGAATCACTAATCAGGTCTATCATTCTTCACCCTCTTCTTTGACGCCTGATTTGAGCTTTTACCGATGTGCACTATATATCCATAACCAAATGTTGAGCCTGGCCAGAAACGACCATTGGGGTTGATGTTGTGGCTCAATAACACCGACAGTGGCTAGTTTTATTTGCGGATGGAGATATGCAACTCAATTTTCTGGGTCGGGTTCCGTTTTGATTTTTTATTTTGGAAGTTTTTCATGGGGGGGTATGTATGGAGTGACAAACTTTTTTGCTTAACAGACGAACAACTAAATGGGGGCCGAAGTCATGTTTATTAAATTTTAAACTTTAGATTCTAAAGTCAATTTCCTAGAAACCAAATGTACCATGAAAAGACATCCATAACGAACACAAGGGTGTCCCACATGGATGACATACTTTTCATTTAAACGTCTTCTTAGTGTATAGTTATCATAAGCTGTTTCGAGTTTTCAACCAATTCTGGTTAGTATTAGGATTCTTCACAAAACAATTTGCATTATCTTTAGTTTGTTCGGATATATGATGTTTGGAACAGGTACAACGTTGCTATAACGGGTACAAATATACTGCTGGGCAGTGGCAGTGGCCATACTGCCCAGCAGTTTTTTTTTTAATTCTGCCCAGAATTGTCACGGTCATTGACCGTGACAAGTCCGTGACAACATTTGTCACGGACTTGTCACGGTCAATGACCCTGACAATTTTTTTTACTAAGGGTCACGGCTTTGTCACGGTTATAAACCGTGACAAACGTGTCAAGGTCAATGACCGTGACACGACCGTGACACAAAACGCGAGTTTTGTGTCAAGGTCAATGACCGTGACACGACCGTGACAAAAAAAGTTGTCTCGCCTCGAAATGTCACGGTCATTGACCTTGACAAGGAGGATTTGTCAAGGTCAATGACCTTGACAAATGGGCAGATTTGGTGTAGTGACCCCATGCAACCTCACTATCTTAGCAATAAATAACTGGGCATATTGTCCTGTAGTGTAGTCTATTCACACCGATAAAAATGAGTTACCTTGGTCAACCGATCCACCACTACCCATATAGAATTATGACCCGCAGTGATGTAGGCAACCTAGTGATGCAGTCCATGGAAATGCTCTCCCATTTTCACATAGGGATCTCTAGCAGCTGATGTAACCCTGGTGGCTTTTAATGATCCACCTTTACCAACAAACAGGTGGTACACTTGGACACAAACTCCGTAATGTCCTTCTTCTCCACCAGTACTGTCGCCTCATATCCTGGTACGTCTTATCCCCTCCGAGATGTACTATAAATCGAGATCCATGCAAATTTGTCATCACTGCATGACGTAAGTCCCTCCCCTTGGGGATCACTAATCTCCCATTAAATCGCAAATCCCCATATGAACTCATTGAATAGGACTCTGTGCCCTCAGCTAGAAGCCATACAATCTGATCCTGGAAAAATGAATTAGCGACTTGGGCCTGGATCACTCTCATAATAATCTCTAGTGTGACTGTCATGATGGACATAAAGGATCGGGCCACTGCATCCTGATGTCCCAACTCTTTCCATTTCGCCTTCCACACTTTTGCCACCTCACTTACTGGACTACGGCTCAACGTATCAGCAACTACGTTAGCATTCCCCGAGTGTTATTGTATCTCGAACTGGTAATCTTTCACAAACTCTAGCCACCTGCTTACGCATGTTCAACTCCTGCTGAGTGAACAAGTATTGCAGTGACTTTAGTCTATGAACAAGAAAAATTTCTCCCCAACAAGTAATGTCTCCAAATTCGTAAGGCAAACATGACCGCTGCTAGATCCAAGTCATGGGTGGGTAATTCCTCTCGTGAGGCTTGAGCCTGCGAGAGGCATAAGCTATAGCCTATTCCTCTTATTAAAGTACATCACCAAATCACTGTAGGGAAGTGTCAGTATACACCAGATACTCCACTCCTGGCTTGGATAAAGCAAGAACTGGCGTCGAAGTCAATTTATACTTTAGCTCATTAAAATCCAATTGACAAGCGTCATCCCATACGTACAGTACCCTCTTGCAAGTAAGATTAGTCAATGTACCCTCTATTTTTGAGAATCCTTGAATGAACCGCCTATAGTCCCCTGCTAATCCCAAGAAACTATGGATCTCTAACAGTGTTGTGGGTTGCCCCCACTCCCTTATCACGAACACCTTCCCCAGATCTATGGATATCCCCCAGGCAGAAATAATGTGCCCCAAGAATTGGACCTCGCGTAGCCAAAACCTGCACTTCTCATACTTAGCATATAACCGATGCTCTCATAGAGTCTGAAGAACCTTCCTCAAATGCCCGGCATGCTCCTCCTCAGTTTAGGAATAAACCCATCTATTAACACAATGACAAACTGATTCAGGAATTCTCTGAACACCTTGTTCATTATGTCCATGAACATGGATGGAGCATTGGTCAGACCAAATGGCATAAACCGAAACTCATAGAATCCATATCGCATCAAGAAAGCAGTCTTCAGCACATCCATCTCCCTAATTCGTAACTGATGATATCCCGATCTCAAGTCTATCTTTGAGAAGAAGGCAAATCCTCTCAACTGATCGAACAAGTCATCGATTCGGGGCAATGGATACTTATTCTGTATCGTGACTTTGTTTAACTCTCAGTAGTCCACACACAATCTCAATGACCCATATCTTTTCTATATAAATAACACAGGAGCACCCCAAGGCGAGGTACTCCTATAAATGAAGCCCTATCCCAGAAGTTGTTCAATCTGATCCCGCAACTCTCTCATCTCAACTGGAGCCATACGGTATGGTCCACGGGCTATTAGTCGAGTGACCGACATCAAATCTATAACTAAATCTATCTCTCAGCTAAGTGGTAACCTCAGTATCTCCTGGAACACATCAAAGAACTCATGAAGTACAAAAATTGAATCAATAGGGATTAATATCTCCTCAGAGGTCTCCTCCTCTATGTAATATAAATGGGTGGACAATCCTCCCTCAAGACGAGGCATCTCAACCAAAAATATCTTATGAGCCGGGATAGCAAAAATAATGCTCCTACTGAAATAGTTTATCATGGATCTATAAGCAACAAGCCAATCCATGCCAATAATGGTGTCAATCTCATGAATATCTAAAACTAGCATATCTCTAGGAAAAATTACGCTCCCAATCTCTATACCTGTTCCCCGACATATAAAGAAAATTAACGACCCATTACCCAATGCTGAGTCTACACGTGTGACTATACTCTATGTCGTGTCTAATAACCCCGTGGCCCGTGAAAATCTAGTGGCTATGAAGTAGTGTGATGTCCCAGTGTCAAATAAAATACGCCTCATAGTACCATGGATCAGAAACTTACCCTCAACTGTGGATGGCATCTGTGGTGTTGCTGCCTGGTGGACGTTATAAACACGTCCATACTGCAACTGTTCTTACTAGAGCTGGACTACTGGGATGGCTGGTAAGTCTAGTATTTGAGGTGTTACTGGGAGGGTGGCTGGGAAGATCGATCTCTACGACTCCTGATGGGCACCCTGATGCTATGGGACCCTATCTCCCTCAAGAAAATCCTGATGTCTATGGCCATTCTTGCCACAACCAACGCATCTGCCCCTGAAATTACCTCCCATCTATCCCTATTATCCTCGGCCCTGATGGCCATTACCACCCATCCACTGGACCTGCTGGAACTATTAATACCGTTGTTGGTCCTGCTGACACTGCTGACTGGACTGGCCCTATCTATAATACCTATTTCCCTGCCTAGTGTCACCAGATCAGAATTGATTAGTAAGGTCCCCGTAGTGGGAACTCTTCTCATCCTGACGGGCCTTCCCTTGAGCTGCTGGTGCCCCACTACCACTACTAGCTCCTGCTCGGCCCTACTGGCTGGACTTCCTGGATCATTTTCTTCCCTGCTGATGGAAACATTGGTCCGACAATGTAATAGGACAGCGTTGAGTACATTAGTATAAGTAACCAATGACAGATTACCCAAGAGGTGCTGGCGAATCCTCCAGGTCAAGCCATTCATGAGCATCCAAATATTCTTCTCTTCAGTAGGTACCTCATCTGGAACCATAGTACTCAATCTTATAAACTACTCCTCATACTCCCCAATAGTCATACCTTCCTACTTGATATTCAATAGTCTTCACCTCATCTCGGTCTACACGGCAGAAGGAAAGTATTTGCAATCAAACCGTACATAGAAACTGTGGATCGGCATACTGCCCCTCTCCTCCCAAGTGGTAGTTGACTCCCACCACTGTAAGGCGGCCCCTACTAGCTTGAAGGTATCCAGTAATCGTCTCTAAATATCTGTGCACTCATACATGCGAAGATGCCTCTGGATGCCCTTCTTCCATTGGCTAGCGATGACAACTCTAGGGGATGTGCCTTCTGAAAGGCATCACTAACTCTCTCCCATGTAGTGGGAAACTGAGATGGAACTAGCACAATGGCCTGAACCTGAGGTGGGGCCTCCTGCACCACTGCTAAAGCTGCATTCACCGCCTGAGCAACTATGGCGGCAACCTCGGCTGCGTTCATTATTCCCTGAGCCTAAGTTATTGTCAGCTCTGGTTGGGCATTTCTGTCCCTCGAGGATCGTCTCTGAGGCATATGAAAAGAGAAGGAATTTATCAAACCATAGTTATTATTAAATCTCAAATAGATGAAGACGTAATCTCATAAATAAGAATGCAACAGTCCTAAAAATAGGGCTCTATATCAAAGACACTAAGATGGAAGCATAATAAGCCGAACAAATCCTGAAGGCTAATAGAACCTGATCCTCTGTACCACCCCGCCTAATTAAATACCGGGTGATCAGTCCTTTATTAAATTAGATCAAATTGTCTGGTTGGTTCACTCTTAGTATCACTTTCGAAAATAATTTTTCTTTATTTTTCACCTAACAAATAATTAAGCAAAGTGTCAAAACATTTAATTTTATAGATTAAGTTCCATTGTTACGAGTTTATATACATAAACCATTTTATGAGAACATATAATAATATTTAATCCCATACCATCCAGGTGGAATAAACGGGCTAAATTAATCATTCCAAATAAAATATCCCAAATCGAAGGACAATATAATAATTAAAATAATCCCAACTTAAACTGAATACTGAATACTGAAATAAATAAAGTGTACAAAGTCTCTCTGAGCTAAATAAAAACTAGAAATGGGAAACACATGCCCTATCTAAAATGACTAAGTAAAGATATGAGATGACAATGATGAAGTCATCTAAATGGAAGGACCTGCAACTCCCACACGAGCTGCAGCACGTCAACTGTCCAAAGATCTAAGTTTAGCGCCCCTGTGGCTGGGCGCATGTAATATATATATATATATATATATACACACACACACAAGATAAAGAAGATATGATAAGAAACGGGTCAGAGCCCGGTGTAAAATAGCTTTGAAATAGTTTAGCAAGTATATAAAATGCTTACCAGGTTATATTACATACATGTTAGTATTTCGACACTCACTTGGAAATTCACACCTCTCAACTAGTGTGCATGCTTAATGTACCGCTAAACCTTCCTAGTTAATGATAACCCAGTTAACTAGTTCGAATTAAGTTCCCGCTTACATTTCCCCTTTCATATGCTCGTACATATAACACACTGAATACCTTATCGCAATCCTGGAATTTATGAATCAATGATATTAACCCATTAATGTCTTAAGTTCCCACACACTTAAGTTATTCTTTATTTTCATTATCTATCTCATCTTCTCACAAGCACAGTAGATTAAACACAAGTATATATAGTTTATCACTCAATATATATATACTAATAGGACGCCCCACATAAAATCTATGGTTCTAGCATACTCTGCTACTAAGTCCCTATACGTCTTGTACAAATAAGGAAAATACTAGTTCGGCTCCACTCTCGAACTTTATTAACACAAAATACACATATTGGAGGGGAAGCATAGTTCCAAGTCACTAATAGGTCAACCCATACCCTCATGTCTCTTAGTAACGTCTGACTATCATTCTCAGATAGCCTGTATAAGGGATCCTATGTTCTAGGGTACGAGTCAATATTTCCCATAAATGTCACATCAGAACAAGATCGTCCTGAAGTGGAAACCTTTGTGATAGAAGGTAGCACGGGTATGATTAAACACAGATGTTCATATAATATATATACATACACTCATATATGTGTATTCACATTATTCAGATAGGTACATCCACGACCCATAACACAATCTAACCATACATGGCACGTAGCGCCCGAGTCCAACATATAATCAATTCATTCTTTTATTTTCTCAATTATCGCAAGTTCTCAAGTACTTCTCACCCTCGAAGTGTATCATTCGGATAAATATAAAATCAGTAGGTGTACACTCTCTACCCTACTGGTCTAAGTCATTCTTAATTTTCACAAAACCTAATTTAGCATACACACAATCTTCACCCCATTATATACCCTCGTGGGTGGGAAATCTCATATGAAGTCGTACTACCCGAACCTTGTCTACAACCCTACTGGTCCTTCCCAAGTCCCATCATGGTATTTAGGTTTTATCTAGGGTCCTTACCCATTGGGGTTGGATTCACATTAAAAAGGAAAGAAGATTCAAATTCCAGGAGGAGTTGATTGATTGATGGAAATGGTCGATCGATCGATCCATTCGATCGGTCGACATTCTAGGTCAACCGATCGATCGATCAGTTATTGGTGGGTTTTTGCATAATTTTAACCTACGGGTTTCATCAAATTTAATCCTCAAAACCTTTACCAATTCAGCCCAAACTCCCAACCAAACATCACAAACGTTATAGTAACATATATGAACACATTCTAACCAAAAATCTAGATTAAGTCCTTAAGGAGCCATCATTAAAATGGTACAATTCATGATTTGGTCTCTAACCCTAGTTTACCATATTAATTCAAGAATCCACATGATATTTCTAGATTTCCTCCTCTAATCATCATTCAAATTTGTGATAAATTCTCTACATGTGATAATAACATCAACCTAACATGATTTTTATTCAACTATGTGAATTCTAGTCTTCCAAATACATTTAATCTCCATAAAAACTTAAATTATATTTCATACTCTAACATGGATGAAATATCAACTCAAGAACAGCAAGATAGATACTTGCCTAGAAATTGAAGGTCTTAGTTGTAGAAGATGATGGGTATATCCACGCTCCTCATTCTTCGATCTATGCGCTTGTGGTGGAATTGGTGGGAACGGTGTAGGATTGATGGTTCTCCCCCTTGGAAACCTCATCTCTTATCCCTTACTTAACCTCTCTGCAACTCACTTTAATTTTCGTCATTAATTAAGGACCAAAATTAGAAATTACTAAAATGCCCTTCCGGGTTACTGGTTAGGCCTAGAATCGTCCCAAGACCCAAACTAAACCCCTGGGTACACTTTTATGACTATCTAGACCCTTCCGGACACATTGGCACACTCAAAATGACCATATGCGTGACTTAGAATCAATTTACTTTTTATTTCCTTAAATTTGTCCCGAAACGACTGACACGCGCGTCCCGACTTAATTTCTATAACTGTCGTATTATTCACTCGCAATATATTACTTTATTTATTTAGTAATATTCAACATAATTCTCACCAATAATTACTAACTTTCGTCGCGCTAGTAAATATTTATTTTAAAATCCGAATTAATATTAAATTAATTTATCTTAATTTAATTTAATCAATTCCATAATTCGATGCAATAAAAAATATGGGGTATTCCAATATATATGTTCTTTATGATAGATTCTCATGTTATTCCAAATGTTCCATGATTCATGATCATATGTCATAGCTATAATGGTACCACATGCTCATATTTGTACCTTAGGATAGTTCATCAGGATTTCATGTTTCACATGTCACTCACGTCCCACATGTTTTATATGATTTTGATTTATCATGCTTCTTTGATAATGTTTTGAGTTTTATGTTTGATTTTTAGTGATCTATTCCTTGAGAGTGTTGAGTGCATCTGTAATTCCATATTTTCGCATCTGAGCTTAATTTGATATTTTAAATATCTTGCTTATGCTTCTTTTATTAAAAGTTAAAAATATTTTTCAGTTATTTTTTCTATTTTTGGTTAAATCTCATACTTACCATGCTGATAAATCTATAGAATGTCATAATTTGGTGCTTTGTTGCTTAAATTGTCTACTTTTGATGTAATTTTTTTTTGTTAAAGCAAAGTTTTCAAAAATATCGTAGTAAACATTGACTTTAGTTTGTCTTTGATGACATGAAAGCTTGTAATCTCTTTACACTATGCAATTTTCACAAATGGTGTTACTTGTCATTTTTAAAAGTATTTGTAACTTTTAAAAGTGAAAATCAATCTTGCAGAAAGTTTCATAAGTACTCCATGGTCTATATCTTATGTTGGAGGTGAATATGGATCGTGTTAAAGTGTTGATAAGCGATACAACTAGTGTAATAACTCCCATTTCGGTAGTTGTTAACTAAGTGTGTGAAATTCTGATCAACAGCGAAAGCCTACGTGTTGGAAAGAGCCATAAGCCAAGTTCTTAACCGGAAGTGAAAACAAGATAGGGCTTAACATTTCAAAAATGAAATCATTGATTTAATTTTCTATAAAATATGTATGATCAATACTTCCCGAGGGAGTTTTGTAAATGGAGTTGATCTTAAAGAAAAACTATGATCGTATTGCAAGTTCCTATAAAAAGTTTTCTAAATGTTTCAAAAATGAAATTTGTTAATGATTTTCTGATTTTCCATTTTTGTGCATGTACAAATTTATATGATTCTTAGCATACTCTTGTTATGTTTCAAATGTAAATTGAAAATGTTTAGTTTGCATAACATTTGTGAAAAATCAATTTTCAAGTCTCTAGTGATATTATATTCTAGACTGTGTGATTGATATGATTTCGTGATTATTTCGTTTTGTGATTCGACCTTGTGTTTTTCATATATGTTAGTATTCTTTGTTTGAGATAACGATCATTATTTGATCTTAGTATTTTCGCATTTTGATGGTTACATATTTTGATTAGTGTGATTGAGTTCTATAATGTGTTTTTGTGGTAGTTTACGATGGGCTTAAGGAGTTTTGAGAAGTTTTGGGGAAGTTTTGTGTTGTGTTGTGTGATTTAGGGGGAGTATTTTTCTAAAGGACCGATAAGGGTGAATTTGACCCTAATTTCTCCATGGTTGATTGTGTTTTGCTTCAAAATGAATTCCTAAAAGATTTCTTGTATTTTCCATTCGCATGACCCTGATTCACATATTTCTCGTATTTTTACTAGTGATATCCCTGTTTTGATGTACCTCATGCACTTTCATAATCTTTAATTGACTTTGGTTGTTTCTTATTGATTGTATTAGGACAAAAAAACTTTTCTTTTGAAAGGGAAAAGTTTGTTTGGGGAGGAGATGATTCAGTTGATTTTTTTGTTACCCCATGATGCATGTTTATCTAGGTCTATTTTCTACAAACTTTAGCATAAGGGAGTTATTTTATTCTTTTATTATTGATATATGCTTGATGATAAGGAAACTTTTCATGTTGTTGATTATAGGTTTGGAGGAAATGAAACTTTCATAATTTTTTATATAGGGTGATTTGTGTGTTTGCCATGCTATTTTTTTTAGACTCTATGTTACATATTATTGTTGATAGCATGTGTTTATTATTTTCTTTGGCTCTTCATATCATATGATATTTTTTTGTGTATACCCTATATCCCATTGATAATATTTTCTACCTTTGTCTATTCGTGGAAAAAAGGGGGAGAAATTACTATTTTTGATATTGTCACATGCTTGCTTGTTATAGGTTTTGTTTATAATCTTTAGGATGATAAAAGAGAGTTTTTGGTATTTACTTGTTATTTTGGGAATAAATGAGTAGTGTTTATAAATATTTTTAGAGTTTGTTATTTGATGTTCATATGTTTAATTGAGGGTGATCTACGATTCATTTATTTTTATCTCATCATTCATACTTTTTGATATCACTATTCCTGGAAGGATTTACGAGTTGGGTGAATTTCTTAATTGGCAAATCTTGCCTAATTGTTTCTTGTTATTTGAGATTTTGTAGGATCCCTCATATTTCTACTTGCCCTAGATCTTGCATTTAAGTATTGAGTTGGTCATTTCGATCTGTGAATTGCATTCCTAATACTCTCACTATATGGCTAGTGAGGTGTGAGTCTTGTAGGGGTAATCATGTTTATTTTGGGTTTTTGGGGTTTTATCACGGAATAGGCAAGGGGGAGATTAAAACATATATTTTGTATAGGTTTTTATATTTTCTATATTTCATGTTAAAACATTTGAGTCTCTCGAGTCAAATAGACTTGATTTGTTGTGAGTGAGGCTCTTTTTAGATTAAGTTAGATGAACCTAGAAAATTGAAGAATGAAGATCATGCACCGATGCTCATTTAAAGACTTCCATTACTGCATATTAATACTATATCCCTTTACGGAAGTTTTATTTAATTTTGGATAATTTCACACACCCGCGTGTTTTCCAAATTGAGCAATTTTTTTCATAAAGTTTTTAAAAAAATATTTTTTTAGGGATGTGCTTGTTTTGGTTTTGGGAATCAAGTTGGTTTTAGAGAATATTTTTAAATGATTTTTTGTGGTCTTATTCCTAAGATCCATTTGAATGGCCCTAGTTTTATACCCATTCGAACAAACCTGTTTTGTGCCCATTCAAACGGCCAAAATTGATAGTCTCTATTAGACAACACCATGTGAATGATCAAATCTTACCTTTCGAATAATCGCGTCAAATTTTGGCATTCTCTATAAATAGCCTTGTTTTCCCTCCATTTGTACGACAACCCTTTTCCCTTATTTTGAGACATCTTATCTGAGTAGATTTTTATTGTGTGAGACTTTTCTTCTCTCTAAACCAAAATTCAAAAGTTTGAGATTTTGAAATGTTTTTAGATCTAATATGAGATATACACTTTTGTGAGAATTTTTTTAGTAAATTGAATTCACATATCTAGCCAAAGTTACATCTATTTCTGATCTTACATGATTAAGTAATCTACGATATAAAATTGGAGGTTCTTTGGCTCATTACCATAGTGTGATTCTAAGTTGAAGGTTGGAGTTTCTCATTCACTTCGTGGATCTCGAATTGAATTTATATTCATATATGAGGAAAGTTCATAGGTATCGAAGTTCATAGGTAACTACTCGTGAGTGCATGAGTAAGAGGCACCTCCTTTATTTGTATAAAACTCTTTTTAAGTAGAAATACAAATTAGAGTGTGTCTAAGGTTTTTTTTACCCCTAGGTGGGGGTTTCTCCTCGTAAAATCTATCTTGTGATTTGTGTGTTCTTTTTCATCTTCATATCTAACACAGTTGATCATAAACTTCACTTTAGTTTGTTTAGATCTCTCATATTATATTGAATATATCTTAGGTGTGACTGTTTGAACATATTCATCTATATCTAATTGATTTACTTGTGTGTGTGGTTTTAATAAGACATTTGGATTACTCATTGTCTTAATAAGACTATTCACCCACCCCCTCTAGGTTATTTTTAGACATTCACACAGTATTCTCAAACCAACGGGCCATGAAGATTGACAAAATGGCTTCTCTAACAGGTATTTCATTGGATCCATTCGAGACACTAGCCTGATGTGGAAGGAAAGCATATAAAGTCGAAGCTTTTGAAGGACCTAAACTAGGTGATACACGCCTTCTCCAACGTGGTGTAGTTTACTTCATATCCTCTCGTTTGCGATTAGCGTAATAGATAGAGCTTTCTTTATGTGACTCGTCAATGTATTGGGCTAGCATAGTGCAACTACAATGTTTGTAGCACTGAGGTACATGAGAAGAGGTAGATCTGGATACGATGGCATAAGAACCAAAGGTTGGGTAAGGTACCTCTTGATTTTATTCAATGCTTCTTAACATATCTCATTCTAGAATTTGGTTTAATCATTTTAGAGGAGCATGAAGATAGGTTCACAAATATAAGTGAGTTAGTTGATGAATCTGCTAATGTACTGGAATTTTCCCAAGAAACCACAAACTTCTTTCTCTATCTGGGGAGGTGGAATTTCAAGGATTGATTTTAGTTTGGAATGTTCCACTTTGATCCCCTTTAATTAACCATAAATCTAGGGAGTTCACCTTTTTTATTTCGAAGGTTAATTTTTGTGGATTGAGATGCATCTAGTATTATCGTAGTTGTTCAAAGAATCTTCTCAAGGTAAGAATGTGACTTTCACGAGTCTCATATTTGATTGTCATATCATCAATGTAGACCTCGACCTCTTTATGGATAAGATCATACAGGAAGGTTGTAGCTTCTTATTAGTATATAGCCTCGACATTATTGAGACTGAAAGGCATGACAATGTAATGGAGTATCCCCCGGGGGTGGTGAAAGGTGTCTTCTCTTAGTGGTCGGGATGCATCTTAATATTATTATACCCCATAAAGCCATCGATAAATGACTTAAGGGAATGATTGGAAGTATTAGCTATGATCATGTGGGTGTTTATAAAAGGGTATCCTTTGGAGAAGCTATTTTCATATCTTGATAGTCGATTCACATGCGAAATTTCCCACCCGATTTTAGCACAAGGACAATGTTGGCGAGCTAAGTTGGATATTCAACCACACGGATGAAACCCACATTCATTTATTTGACTACTTCATCCTTGAATTTAAGGCACCACTCGGGGTAGAGATTTCTTAGTTTCTACTTGATATTCTCGTATTCTAGATAAGTCGGGATTTTGTTCTGCACAAATTCTGGGTTGATGTCAGGCATATCAGTATAGTATCATGCAAAGACTTTTTGGAATTCTTTTAGAAACTCTTAGAATTGGAACCACTCATGTTCATTAAGGGTGGACCCTATCCTAATCTCATGCAAAGAGCTACTAGAACCAAGATGAATAAGAATAGTCTCATCATTATTAGTTTGAAAGTAATTGTGTTGTTTGATCTTTTTCCTTATTGTCGTCTATTAAATAATGCTCATTCATTAGATCATCTTCATCAATTGTTTGATTATAATTAATGAAATTAATATAAGGCACACCACTTATTTCATTACCGAGATTTTCTTGAAATATAGCATTAAGGACCTCATCAAAGGAATCCTTGTTTACATATGTATCAGTAATAGAAAAAAATATATTTCGGTTTATTTTCTAGGAGGTAGATAATAGGGTTTTAGATGGGTAAAGTTGGGTTGATGGGGATGGTTTGCCCATTAAGGAGCAGTTTATCAACATGGATGATCTTTGTAGATGAGTCGGATGGATTAGCCTCTGCGTGGATCATATAGATATCTAAACCTAGTGTGTTGAAGCCAAATAATTCATCATTGTTCGCACTTTTAGTGCTTTTCATTCTTAAAGAGTTAAGCTGACAAACATTATGGCTAAGGGTTTCACCTCATGCTCTGGGCCTTTGGTCCAAGTATTATTATCTTCTAAAGACATATAAAACCTCAATTTCATCTTCTTCTCAATAACAATGTACCATACTCTGGGAAATCTCAAAAGGGGTAGTCTTCACATTCTTTAAGAAAAAATGCCATTTATATCATCATCGGAGATCACCTCTTTTCTTTTTACTAATCTCTTACGAGAAAATTGACAGAGGTCTATGACCTTAATAGGATATCGTTGATATCCTAGTGCACGTGGAGAAAAGGCTTCTTTTAGAAATATCAGTTTAAGGATTCCCTGTTGACGATGACCCATACTCATTTCAAGCATCAAATGCATATTCATGGACATCTAAACCACATTAACATTACCATGCAGTCTATGTTCAGGGAATGCTTTATCTTTAATATTATCCCTGATGGGGAGAGGAAGTGGATCAATCTGCAATCCTGAAAGAAACATATCAGTGACGAGGTGCTATATCTCCAAGTTAAGGTTACTTGTGTTGATTCTATCTAAGTTTCCATCATCTTCGATGATGGTGATGATTTGATCATCAATGAAGAACTTTAGTTTTCGTTGAAGGGAAGAGGATGCTCCTTTAATATTGTGGAGCCATACTCTCCTAAGGATCAAGATAAAGAAAGCAAAGATATTTATAACTTAAAATTTTATTTGAGAGCATATTAGGGAAACACCTAGTGTAAGGAATATTATAAACATAACTTCTCGTCGGGTATTGTCATAGGCATGCAAAATGGTGGATGTGGGAATGAGATCATTGACTTGAAATCCCAACCATTTGAGAGTTCTTAATGGGTAAACATTCAAAGTAGGAATGTTATACACATGCATCAACGAGACTGTCATCCCTATGATTTCCAGTAATATATTGAGAGAGTAATTATGATCTAGGTCAAACTTGGTAATCTATTCTTAGGTAAAGAAGCTGAGGCTTGTAGCATTTAGGGTTCCAACTATATGAACTACCTATTCAAGGTGATAGAGGGAGGAATCATATGTCCAATGAGAAGCTTGATTTGGGCTTTTCGGTGAAGTTGGAAAAACATAAAGAGTCACCACAGAGTATTATTGGCTTGGTTATTTTTTATTTACTCAAGGACTTTGCTCTATTCATCTTATATTTCTAGCATTAGGATTCTTTGGTTTTCCCTTTTCCCTTTATAGTATTGCCCTGATCGGGTCATATGATTCAAACATGTCGAGAAAAATAATACCCCATTTCTTCTTTTATCTTAGGTGCAGGAGAATATTATTTATTCCGGTCAGCACCTTTTCGGAAGAGATTATTCCATAAAAAGAGGTAACCGTACTGGCATTTTCCTCATCAAGTTCACCATTTGAGTCATCCTAGAAGTCAGAGTCATCTTATTAGGGAGTAGAAACGATATTATATTTCCAAAAAAAGTTCTATGCATTCAATAACTTCAACCACTACATGGAACAAGTCATCATATGTAGTATAAGTGTTGAAAAGAAGGGACCAAACACCCTTTGAGTTTTGCGTTGTAAGTATCTCGTAATCTTTGCATTTTTTTCTCTTTGGAATATACTTCTAATATGGATTGAATAATTTTATCTAAGTTAAATTCTTTCAGAGAAATAAACCCATCGTTTGACTAATAGGCCTACTTCTAGGCTTCCATGTACATATCACTGATCTTTTCTCAACTACTTTCTTTAAGAGTCATTTCAGATGGGAATTTCATCCCAACTCTTCTGAGTTATTCAAGGACAACGGGAAAATCCATATTCTTTATTTCTAAATGGGTTCGAACATCAATGTAGTCTCTTATCATGAGGAAAAGGGATTGATCGGGAGTATTTTGAGGGTATGGAAGTAAATATTGGAAAATTTAGAGAGGTTTTGGTGACTTGATTGAATCTCTAGAAGTATTAGGTTTATTGATGGGTTTGATTATAGTTCATGGGTCAAAATTTGTGTCTTCATCAGTGAAAATGAAATTCATGCCAGCGTGATACATGGGTAAAGGATATGGGGTGGTGTTTAGGTTAGGATTTATTGGAGGAGGGATAACACTCGTGTTTATAAATCCTTGGATGACATTCCTCAGGTAAAAGTATTGATCAGTGTTGTTCCTTGTGATTTGGTGAAATTTGCAGCGGGCATCATGGCTGAAGTTCTTAGGAAGTGGATTAGGCAACGGATAAGAGAGATTGGGGGATCATGGATATCGATGTATTCCTTTTGAGCTACAATAGGGAAGTCTTCCGATACTCATGAAATGGAAGGCTGAAAGATGTTATTTATGATTAAGATAGCAGTAGCAAATGGTTTATCATACTTATAAGGAATGAACTGCCCTATTGGGTTCTTTGATCCATATTCGACCTTCTAAATATGGAAACTTTCCTCATTCTTAACCCTAACTCCACTAAAGGCTCTGAAGTGAGGGTAATATTGGATACCAATGGAGGTCCGAATGCGTGATAGAAAATTCTTTTTCATAATACTCACATGTTCCTCCTCAATTGGAAAGTTGGTCATGGCAGAGGACTTTTCTCCCCATCTGATGAAATTACTGATAAATTCTGTAAGATTTTTCTTGATGAGTTCAAGATATCTATGGGTTACCTCTAACTCCTTAATATACTTGTATTGGGTCATAATATCCATGGTTACATCCTACCTATTGTGAATTCGGGATTCTTTTAGTTACGGGAACTAGTGAAGGGAACTTTCATTAAAAGTTTGTTGAAGCATCTGAGTCATGATTTCCTTGGTGACCCTAAGTAGGATAATGGAATAGTGGTAATTGCGAAGATGCACAATGTGAGGTCATCTGCCTCCAAACTTCTCTATATCGAGCATCTTAAACTTTTTTGCCAACCTGTCTTCTAGATAAGAGGACAAGTGGATGTAATTCACATAATTACCTAAGATTTTAACATGATCGAACTTCTTGGAATGAAGTGAGGGATTTATTGACTCAGTTTAACACTTAATCCTTGGAATCAGTAAGAATGGTCACCGAAAGGTTAGCCCTTGTCTAAGCAAGGTGGGGAATTAGCAAATGAGTCTATGGCGGTCTGATGATAAAAGTCATGTGAGAAGTATGAGGAACTTGTTGTTATTCTTCTGGAACCCACATCGTCTCAGACATTTGTGGAACCAAAGCACAAGGGAAGGTAATATCTAGTTGTAGAACCTTGGGAATTTATTCTCTGTTCCTTTCTATTTCCTGCACATCATCTTATAGATTATCTATGTTTTCACTAAGCTAAGCAAGTACTTCCATCATTTATGGTTGAACATTGACATTTTTATCTGTATTCTCCATAAGGTATCTCTTATAAGACTTCTCGATTTTCACTGAAGTGGACAATGAGAGCATAGAAATCCAGGTGGCTTAATAACAGATCTGAGTTAATAGGCAGCCGGACCAAGCTAAGGTACATGATTGCACCTGAGAGAAGAAACTTATTTTCTAGTTTTGGAAAATATTTTTTGGGGGTATTTTTAAAGAAAGGGGGAAAGAAAAAACCTCTAGTGCAGTTGTTATTATTAGGTTTAATTTGTACTATTTTCCTCATCGGTAGCAAGTGAAATGTTGAAAAATACTTAAGTCTGTGAAAGCATATGAGACGTGATGCAAGATAGGATTTGACTCATTTCTAGACTCACGAACAGGGTCATGTTTTGAAAACGAGTAAAATAGCATAAAAATTTGGCTGGTAGAAGACCTAAAATTTTGGCAGAGTTTCGCTTTAAAATCGACAAACTAGGTATGAGTGTCTTAAGGAAGATGATTATATGATATTTATCCATAGGAGGTTAGTGTAAGGGTTACCCCTCGTAATGACTTTCATAATATAACTCTTGTCCATAAGGGCAATCATTCATTAGTATGTATGGAAAATATCATTTCATATACCTGCGTGTACGTGAATTGCCTCACAATATACCTCATGGTGATGGTATGTATGAGAGAGAATTCGATATAATTGACGTACATGAACAAGTTCCCTATTATATACCTCACATCATGAGTTCGATCAAGCGGTATGATGCGAGTTAACTGTTAGTTATACATCGAAGGTACTTGGCCAATGGAAGTTGTGTAACACCCTCCCTCGTGATATTGATCATACTCATATGACTTGGTATGACCAATTGGGCCTTGGGCTTGTTGAGGTGGATCATAAGCCAATTTTGGGTAACATAGTTTCCGCGACACAATAAAATTGGAGTTTTATGGCCTAAAGTTTATATGGTGAATTTTTGCATTCATTCGAATGAGGTGAAGGTGTCATTCGAATGACTCATTCAAACGAGTTAGGAATGACCTTCTAACAACTGAAAAATGTTTGATTTCCCTTGATCTCTAGAATCTCATTGGAAAGACCTACATAGTTGATCGAACGAAGGGATGTTTCTTGTTCGAACGAGGGACATCTCTCGCCCATTTTAACCCTGTGATTTTGCCTCGTTAGATCTCTTGTTTAAATGAGAGGGGATCTCGTACGAACGAGGCCTAATGTGATTCGAACGACCGAAAAAACTTTGAAATTTATACACATTTTAATGTCCTGTTACATAGTGGATTGTCAGATTGGATTATGTGTCGAGCTCTAAGTAGCTCAGATCAAAACGTGGGAGAAAGACTTAATGGGCCGATGGATAAAAGGTTGAGTTCAGTGGTGTTTTTAGGATTTAACCCTTAGGATTTTTGAGCAATTATATTAGACTTTAGCTTATTTAGGGCGTTCAAATCACATGTGGTCCCTCCCTCTCTAGCTCTTGGGGATCTTACTCCACCAACCATCACACACCACCCTTGCACCACCATCCCTCCATCCAAAACGACTAAATATTAACCATATTCCTCCATATTTAAGCTCATAAAACCTAAATACACCACATGTTCAAGCAAGATGGGTTCTTATGGAAATACTGTTGAGGATTTTTGAAGAAGAAGAAGAAGAAGAAGAAGAAGAAGAAGAAGAAGAAGAAGAAGAAGAAGAAGAAAAGAAATTATGGAGTTTGAAGAGGGGTTTCATGGAACTTTGAAGGAGAAATCTTAATGGATCTAGGCAATATTTTTAAGGCCCCCTAAAGAGGTGGGAGATTATCATCTACTTCTACATTTCATCCACCATTGTTGAAGCTTTCTTTGAGGTTGGAAACACTACTCTTAGCTTTAGAACTCTATTTTTCCTGTCATTAGAGTTTGTAAGGGTAGAATGCGTATATGATTTACGAATGTTATTCCTTAAGATTTTGTGTAAATGGTTTATAAGTGATTTTAAGAGTTTCGGGAGAATGATATATTTCAAGAAATCTTAGTATTTAAACATTTTATTGAATAAAATGTGGAATTAATATTTATTGAGCAAATATCTAGGGGATTTCTTGTAAAAAATTAGGATTTAATAAAATCAGACATTCATTCTAGTTTTGGAGAAACAAAAATGTCTTTTGTCTTGAAAAGAATGTTTATAGAAATGTTATGAAAAGTCTAGAATAAATCATGTGTAAAACTCATTCTTTTGGATTTTTAGACTTAAAATCGACCTTCTAATGTATATAAACCTGTAGTATTTTGATGACGAGCATATAAACAAGCTTATTAAAGATCTTAATGAGTTTAAACATGAAATAAATAAAATGGAAATTTCATCCCTTAAAGTGTGTTAAAAAGTGTAGAAAATGTGGTAAGCATTTAAAGACTACATGTGAAAAAAAAAAGGAAAATTTGTGTTTTAGTGTAAAGAAGTCTCCAAAATGCCAATGGGTTTTCTTAGTAAAGAACTTAATGAAATAAAGAGATTTTTAACTTTAAAAGGTTTGTACCTCTGATGTATGCAGTGAATGTGAATAAGTAAAAATATTTGAGAAGTTCATTTTCATAACATAGTATTAATTTCGAGAAAGTAACACTTGTGAGATGGAGAAAATGAAGTTTGGAAACAAATACGTAAAATGGTAATTATACGTAATGTATAACATTTTTATGAAATAAAAAGGTTTAGAAAAAAGTGTTACACACATGGTCCTAAATAAAAGTGATTTCACGATATAATGAATGCAAGTGTATACAGGACAAGAAATGTTGATTTTCAAATTGTAACGCTAGGTGGTATGAAATCCTCGAATTTTGTCTTCGGTCAATAAAATTTTAATAATGTGGACATTTGATAAATGTTAAAACATATTAATATAAGACTCAGATGAGACCGGGAAAGAGTTAAGAAGGACTTGGAGCCCTTAGGTGAAAAACTCAAAACATTGGCCAAGGCATATGGTAGTGTAACTGGTGGTGTAGAGCCCATTAATGTATGCAATTATTTGGAGGATTCCGAGAAAAGATAATAAAAGGTGGGACATGTCAAGAAATGGTTTATGGGGTAAATATAAGAAAAGACAACTAACTTCAATGAAATTAATAATGTTCAGATTGAAAGATAATGTGGACAGGTAAAGTGAGAAAATTACTAATATCCATGAAATAAAAAGAATTAAAAAGTGAAGTGATCAATTGGGTAATTAAGTAACCTAGGGGGGTTTAACCCATAATTAACACAAGACTGTGTTTATGAAACGTTTCAACAAAAAATAAGTATTTTCTAACACGATACATGCGTGTATTGTACAATGATTTTGAAAGAAAATACTAAGGTAAATTTGGTATGAGTAAAGGCAAATTTCAATAAAAGAATTAATTTCCCTCACAAAAGGTTATTTGTTGAAAGTATTTAACCGGATGCGTTAAATAGAGAATTAAAGTTCAAGACAAGTAAAAATGGATTCTTTTATAAGAATAAGGTTAATTAATCGAAATCAGTAATGATTAGGAATAAAAAAGCTTCATGAATCAATGTATATGTACGTATATATGAACGAAGTAATTTCATGTGCACGTAGGTAAACTTATTAGAGTCCATTTTCTACCATTAGATTTTATATTGCATTCTTGCATGTTGAGAGCATTATAAAGGTAAGTATTCTTTTATTTTATATTAGTAGGTCTAATGATTATATTCCAAGGATGCTTTCAACAAGTCCATCATGTAACTTGATTTAATTTGTAATTTCATGCTAAACAAGTGAAATGTTAATTAAATAAAACTAGACTAGAAATATTATTAAGGTTGTTTCACTTCACACCTAACGTTCAGGTCAAACCGGGTTGATGAGGGGTAACTCATAAATTTGGGTTGGGGAATTATAAGGTGGGAGTCATATCGCTTAAGTTAAATTTTTCCCATAGAATTTTCAACCCATCACGAAGTAACCCCCGAATTCGGGACAAAATTTGGGTCAAAAAGTAGTGCTAATATGATGTAGTGTGCAAAATGCATGAGTCTTAATTAGTATTTTTACGAAAAGTTTTATGTATTATAAAAGGAATATGTACAACTATTAAGCATGAAGTAGAGCATGGGAAAACACATGAGTGGCATGGAAAAGAGAAAAATATACGAGGAGCATAAAGCAATTAAATATGAACAAGTGACACGAAGCATGGAGTATGTGCAAATGAAGAAAGCATGGTGACATATACAAGATGTGAGATGTGGATATACACATGTAAGATGGATAAAGTGGAAAAACGTGGTAACATGTATAAGTTGAAATAATATGGAAGTGTGTGCAAGTGAGAGTAATTTGGAAGTGTGTGTAAGTGAGAGTAATGTGAAAGTGTGTGCGAGTGACATCGAAAAAATACAAGTGGATGTGAAGCACATGATTAAACGTGTGAATATATACAAGTGGGGATAAGCATGGGTATCTACAAGTGACATCGAGTAGGTGAATCACATGCCTAAGTATAGTGAAATGTGGAAGATATATATAAGTGAATGTGATGCACGAAGTATATTAAAGTGAGGAACGCATGAATCATGTGATAAAAAATATGTTATGTATATGTGATGAGAAAATTAGCATGATGAAGAAAAGAATATACATGGATAATGTGACATGAGCATGACATATATACAACATGTGACCATGAGATTAAAAAGAATACACAGATGAAAATACATACACATGTAGAAAATAGAGAGAATGAGAAAAGGAAAATAAAGCCCATGTAAATTACTCCTTTAAAAATAAAAGTCCCCAACGGAGTTGCCACTATGGACATCTGAGTTTATCTAGTGCTCCCCAAGGACTTGTGTGAAGATGGTATCTAGGAGGATAACTCCCATTCGACCAATCACACGATGTTTTCAGGCTCCCATGGGCGTAAAACGATCATCATCAAAAGGGTTATAAATGTAAAAAAATGGAGCCCTAACCTATTTTACTCTAAATATGAAAAACATACAAATATATCGAGAGAAATTGCATAAAAAACTAATTGATGCATATGAAAACCTATAAAAGCATATTTTATGTTATTTCTCAAAGCTTAGGCTTACTTATAAGTTTGGCGTATCTCGTTACAATTCGACTCAAGCCATCATGAAGAACCGAATATCCAACATCTCCCAGTTCAAGATGATCTCCACATTATGAATGTATAAATAATTTAGGAGTTGGAATTTATTTTCATTTATATTGGGAGATGGACTTGTTTTCTAAAACGAGGCATTTTTTAGGTTTAAAAATTTTCAAAGTTCGCTGATCTCATTAAATGAGAAGGCATTCTCGTTCCATCGATATGTCAACCCCATTAGAAGTCTCGTTTGATCTCTACATCTAACGAGGGTGTATTATTTTGCATCGTTTGAAGCTTGTTCAAATGAGATAGCAATGTCGTCTGAACAAACTTTCTTTCACTCTAACAAGATGTTATTCTCATTTGAACGATCCTTTTTTTTGTTTGAACAAGTGCATTACCTCGAATTTTGAGGTTGTCATATAAATATCTGTTTTGAAGGGATTTCAAAAGAGACTTTCGTTAAAAAGATTTTTGAATATCTGTTGCAAAAGTCGTCAATACTTTTCGGCCTAAAAACCTTTTGATTCACAAAATCATCATTCCCAATATACTTATGAATCTATTTGAAACCCTACATAGTTTCATAATGGATATAAACTTATGAAGAGATCATCTTCACTGCTGACCTTGTGAACCTTGGAGGGGATCACTACTGAAAGAAGTCAAAGGTTGATCGGTGGATACCGAGGGTTGATTGCCACTTGTGGACTGCTCTAGAGATGAGTAGTTTTATTTAGATAAGTTTCGTAACTAAGTTGTCTTGTAGAATTGTCTAAAGTGCTAAAAAAGGTTCTGCCCTTTTTAGGGATTTTTCCTCATATTTGTTTATTCTTGCATGAGTAGTTAATTTTTTGTGTTTGGAAGAATCATCACATGCAAACCTAAATTAATCATATTAAAATTTTGTAATAACTTGGATTTGTGTTTGGTGGACATTTAATTATAGAAATTATTCCATTAGGATCACAAGAGCACTCTTAAATTTGTATCAGATCCAGTTACACAAAAATAATGTGTGTTCTTTTTTCACAAAAAAAAATTTCATTAATATAAAAAAAATTGAAAATTTATTGATATTTGAAAAACTGGATTTTAATGGATAATTTGTATAATCGAGTGCCCATCTTTGATGGTATTAACTATGCATATTGGAAAGGTAGGATAAGGTATACTTTGAAGTCTATTGATGAATGCGTCTAATTGCTCTATGAAATAGGTTGGACACCAACCATTGTTATTGTTGATAATGTCATCGTCCCTAAACCTGTCTCTCAATGGACATAGGATGAATTTAAATGGAGCAACTTTAATTCTCGCGAATTGGGCGTCATCTCGGGAGATGTCACCCTTGACGAGTTCAACCGTATTATGATGTGCACCACATCTGAAGAAGCATTGGATACCCTCCAGCTCACTCACGAGGGTACCAATGTTGTTAAAGCTTCTAAGATGCAGAATTTCACCACATAATTTGAAATAATCACAATGCTTGAATCTTAATCGTTTGATGAGTTTTATGAGAGACTATCCGATATTATTAACTCGAGTTTCAATTTAGGAGAGAAAGTACTTGAGACGCATGTCATTAAGAAAATTTTGAGATCGCTTCATGCCCGCTTGATTCCTAAGGTTAACGTTTTTAATTGGTTAGGGATCCTAGATACTCTTGGATTTAAAAATTTTATAAGATATCTTCAAACATACAAGATAAATATGTTCCCCAAAATAGTTAAACCTAGGGATAAGGAGATTTCACTTACAGCCCAATCTAAAAAGAGAGAGAAAGTGTCTAAAAAGAGGGAGTAAGAATCTACCGATTCTCAGTTCGATTATGATTTTAATGATTTGTCCCTTTTGTTAAAATTTTCAAGAAATTTCTCAAACTTAAATGGAAAAATACTTCCATAGATAAGAAAAGTTTTAATAAAGATAAGAAAAGCATAAAATGGGCAAGAAATTTTTTGAAAAAGAAATGAAAGATTTCCCAAAGAAAGACGAGGAACGAGTATGAGGGAAAGGGTCACAAAGCTCATGAGTGTCCGACTAGGTTGAAATGTCAAGGGAAAGGCAAAGCTACCTTAAATGTTACACTTAGCGATAATGAGGTCGATTCGGTGAGTTTGGCAAATGAATCACCGCAATCATATAACTTCACCACATTCATGGCCAGTCATGTTAGTACATCTAGTGCACCTCACGGAGATGAGGAAGATACTAAACATTAACAGCTCGATAATGAGTCTAGTCGTTCTAAGGAGAGTGAGAGAATGCTTTTAGTGAGACAAAGAGTGACCTTCATCATGTGTACACCAATATTTATTCCGAGTCCTTTAAAATTAGGAAACAAAACACAAGGTTAGCCGTGAGAGTTTTAGAACTAGATAAAGATTGGAGAGAGGCAAGATCAAGTGAGTCGTCTGTGAGAGAAGCTTTGGGAGAGAGAATGCTTAGTTGAGAGAGAGAACGGGAACTTAACTAACAAGTTAGCTAGTCTTACGAGAGATATCTAAGAATTTGTGGAGACTCATGAGAATCTTAAAGCCCTTGTGTCCCAACTCGAGAAACATTTCAAATTTGCCTAGGAGGTCAAGGTAATAATCGAGAATACATCGAATAAGATAGGTAAGATGGTCCTCAACCCAGCATTAGGTGACATCGAGAGGCAAGGAATAGGATATGACGGTGAATAAACTTCCCATGTCACACTCGAGATGATTCCCGAGTTTGTGATGGACACGTATGGCCCTAGACCTAATCCCCCTAGAAGAGTTTAACCCAAAAAAAAAATAAGGTACACCTAAACCTATCTATGTTTTTACTTTTTGCAAAAAAGAAGAGGTCACCTTAAAGATATTTTATATATATTAGGTAGAACTAGATGTGCACATACTCACATAGACCAGTTTAGAGACTTTGCTAGTCCTAGGAAGCCAGTTGAATTTCTAGTCGCGGCTTCACATAGTTTAATGGAAGAATTTCAACGAATTTATTTTCTATTTGAGAACACTTCCAACATTGTGACTAGAGTCAATAACATTAAGGGAAAGCAAAAGGGTTATTACCACTTGGGTACCTAAATGAAACGACAAATCCCTTATTGTTCATGTTTCTCTCAAGTCTCAAAATACTTCCCTAATGGTATTTTAATAGTGGGTGTTCTAAGCACATAACCGAAACATCTCATTTCTTACCCTCCATGAGGATCGCAAGGAAGATAAAATCACATTTGGAGATGGGAGTAGATATAGAATTTTAGGACATATTATTATTGAGATACCCAGATTTTCTAAGTTAGATGATGTGTTGTACGTGAAAGGGTTGAAAGAGAACTTGTTTAGAAATAACCAACTGTGCGATGCAAAATTTGTGGTAAAGTTTGATCGATCCAAATGCAATGTTTATGATCAATCCGGTAAACCTTTACTAAAAGGTATGGGATTGTTCCCAAGTCCTCTTTCGTGTGAAATAGTGCCACGGTCTCCACAATGGAACTTTGGCATCAACGGCTAGGTCATGTGAACTTTATAGATCTTGAGAGTTTAATGAAAAAGGATGTAGTTCATGGGTTACTGTCGTTTAGGAAACCAACTGCCTCGATTTGTGTACCTTAATAATAAGGTAAACAAATTCAAAGTCCCCATCGAAAGTCTAATACCATTACCACCTCTCGTGTTTTTTTGTTAATTAATATGGATTTTATGGGTCCTTGAAACTCGGAGAGCTTAAGTGGTAAGAGATACATTCTCGTGATGGTAAATACTTCTTTGGATACTCGATTATAGGATTCCTTAAAGAAAAGTCCGATGCAATTGAGTTCCTTATAACCAAGTATCGTGTCCTATAAAATCGACAAGGTGTCACTATTCATCGGAGGTGTAGTGACAATGGCACGGAATTTAAAGAAGAAAAAATGAATAGATATTTCGATAGAGTGGGAATAAAACATGATTTTTCGATCATTCATACTCCTAAACAAAATGGGATTATTGATAGGAATAACTGGACAATACAAGAAATGGATAGATCTATAAATCTTTGAAGAAACATGCCTATACGCTTTTGGGCAGAGGAGGTGAGATTCACACACCATACACTGAATAGGGTATATCTTCGTCCACACACACTTCACATGCCTTATGAGTTATGGATAGGGAAGAAGCCCAACCTATCATATGTCAGTGTCTTTGGGAGTATATGTTACATCTTACAAGATAGAGAGCCCTTAAGAAAGTTTGACTCCCGAAGTGACGAGGGGATATTCATCGATGAATAGGGCTTACAAGGTTTGTAATCTGGCTAGATATAAGGTTATGGAGTCAGTAAATGTCAAGATTAGATATGACGAACCACCGATGTTTATTGCTCCTAGACCATAGTGTGACTATTATGCACCCCTAGTGATGATACCATCCTTCCCCGTGCTACCATGGTGGACCACATTCTTAGTTTAGGGGAGACACCATCTTAGGTTCGAAAGAATCATAAAACTTTTTCTACACTTGGTGATCTAACACTATCTGTTAAGACTCATGCTCAACTCAAACATTTTGTCAGCTATTTGGGCTATACATCCCTAGACGAGCCCAAGAACGTGAAAGAGGCACTCATGGACGAGCAATGGATATCTTCCATACAAGAAGAGTTTCTTTAGTTTAGAAAGAACGATGTATGGGAGTTGGTACCCTAGTGATACTAACATAATTGGTACAAAGTGGATTTTCAAGAATAAGGTTGATGAAAATGATACCACAGTTCATAGTAAGGCTAGGTTATTCGCTCAAGGATACACACAAATCAAGGGTGCATACTTTTAGGAGACATTTGCTCTTATTTTTAGGCTTAAGTTTGTCTGCTTACTACTCTCCACAGCATGTCAATTTCACTTTAAGTTATATCAGATGGATGTCAAGAGTTCGTTTCAGAATGGCATTCTATAAAAGGAGGTCTACGCGGAAAAATCAAAAGGGCTTGAATACCCTAATCACCTTGGACACCTATTGTCTTAGGAAAGCCTTGTATGGTTTGATGCAATCACCCTGTGCTCGATAAAAGAGGATTAGTTCCTATCTCTTAGCTCGCAACTTCGAGAGAGGGGGAGTAGATAAGATGTTATTTGTGATAAGACAAAATGGTGCCATTTTCGTTGCCCAAGTCTATATAGACGACATAGTCTTTAGATCCACGTGCTCTCGTCATGCTCATGCTTTCGAGGAGGAGATGAGGAGAGAGTTTAAGATAAGCATGGTAAGTGAGCTTACATTCTCCCTAGGTCGCCAGGTTCGTCAGCTTTCGGATGGAATATTCATATAGCAATCCAAATATGTAAAAGACCTTTAAAGAAATTCGATCTAGACTCCGCTAAGAACTCTCTCACCCTTATGAGTACATTGGCAAAGCTTAGCAAAGATGATTTAGGAAATGATGTAGAGCATACCTTATATCAGAGTATGATAGGTAGTCTTCTTTATCTTATCGATAGTCATCCCGATATTGTCTTTAGTGTTGGCGTCTATGTGAGATACCAGGCGTCCCTGAAAGAGTCACACTTACACGCTCTTAAACATATTACCAAATACATGAGAAAAACTCTTTTTTATGGTAGTGGTATTCATTTGGTACCGATGATCGTTTGTCCACCTATTCGAATGTCGATTGGGTTGGGGATGTCGATGGATGTAAGGGCACTTCGGGTGGGTATTTCTATATTGGGGGTGCTCTTGTCTCGTGGATAAGAAAGAAACAAAACTCCATATCTTTTTCAACGGCAAAGGCTGAGTATATATCCTCCAGGAGTTGTTGCACGCAACCCTTATAATGAAGTAAATGTTAGAGGATTATGGAATTTCACAGAGCACAATGACTATTTCCTGTGATAATACGAGTGATGTACACATTTCATGTAATCCATTCCAGTATTCACGCACAAGTTACATTAGGATACGAGGGAATTTATCCAATACCTAGTTGATGAGAAGGTCGTGTCCTTGAGCATTGTGAGAATGATTGTCAGTTAGCTCACATATTCACAAAAGCTTTAGATGGACTTCGATTTAAGGATCTTAGGAAATATTTTGGTACTTTCACCGTTGGCTGAGATTGGATATGATATCTAGTATAGGATGATTTTCATGATTATTTTCATTCATTCCTATTTCTATATTGTATTACCATTGTAATATCATTGTATTTATATTTTCTGAAAAATCAAAAAAGAGTTTTGTTTTTCTGAATTTTTTGAAAAATACAAAAAGATTTTCGATTATTAAGAAAAAGTGACAAGGCAAAAAGATTTTTTTTTATAAAAATTTGAAAAATCCAAAAAGTGTTTTGTATTTTTTTTACAACTTATGTCGATGAACACTAAAAACGTTCGAGTCACCCATTGATTCCATATCCACGTAACTATTTTGTAGTGTTTTAAGATGTGACATCATTTCATTTATTTGCTTTATAATGTGTGGAGTCGTTAAGATGTGATTTGATGACAACTTGCTACATGCTTGAGTCCTTATATCCTTTAATGCACATGATCACGAGCTTATTTGAGTATAGCACTTACCTGTCACATGTCAATCATAGTGGTTTCATCTCAATTTTTCTTTAAAGACGAATCAAATGTGAAAATGAGATA
The DNA here is from genome assembly GCA_949130495.1 of Sambucus nigra. Classification (NCBI taxonomy): domain Eukaryota; kingdom Viridiplantae; phylum Streptophyta; class Magnoliopsida; order Dipsacales; family Adoxaceae; genus Sambucus; species Sambucus nigra. The sequence goes on from OX422207.1 coordinate 552,028,978, forward strand.
ATAAAAATTGTGCATGTAAGAATCATTGCCCCGATTTAAAAGAACATTTTTTCAATAAAATTGTAATATTTTAAGAAATGGAATCGGAATGTGCAAGACAGAGTCTTTGCTTTAAAAGTCCCCATTTGCAAGAAAAGAGCCTAAAAAATTAGAGGCACATAAAAACATAAGTGTTAGGCCATTTGCTTGAATATTGATGCTTCGCTACAAATGAGCATTAATTTCTTCAAAATAATTGAGGTATAGTTTCTATATGTGAGATTTTTTAGGGAATGAAGTCGAAGATCAGCGGGGTTGCACATTTTCTAAAAAACTTGGAAAAACATTACATAGTTTTGGGCCTCATTGGTGTAAAAATCACTTACGGTATTAATTTTTTGATTAGGGTAAGTCAATTTCACAAGAGTTCACCATTTTTACCCCTAAGGTAGACATTGAGATCTTTCACTAGTGGTTTCTCAATGCTTCATGCACATGTGTATGTTTATTAACCTATGGAATATGTTCACACCCATATATTTCGTTTCCATGATTTGGGTAATTTTTTGTTTTATCCATGGTGTGTTGTATTTGTAAAATTTTATATTTAAAAATTTTCAAAAATAGTTTGTGGGGCCTTTGAGATTATCATTGCATGTTCATAATTCATATATTTGTATGATGATATCTTCTTCTTATATGTGATGTTCTCTATATGTCATGATTAGTTTATACTCCTTTATCTATTTTGAACAAAATGGGAGGGAAGAAATTACGGGGGAGTTTGATTGATTTACATGCTTTTATTTGTATATTTTAAACTCTATGCATCATGGGTATCGTTTTTCATTTTATGTGTGTAGGTTTCCTTGGGCATTGATTAAAAGATTAGAATATAAAAGGAAGAACAAGAAGAATATGGAGATTGAAGAAAATATGTTTACATGCCAATCTATTTTGTAGGGTTTGGAAAGGTATTAGAAAAAAAAATTGTCATAGGAAATTTTTAATTTAATTTGTATTTGTGTTTTATTTTTTGCTAGAATAGACAAACGGGGAGATTTGTAAGAGCATATCTTCTGTCATTGCTCAGATCTTAGGATTATATGTATGTTTAGCGTATCCTGTTACAATTCGGCTTGACCTATCACGAAGAACCGAATCTTCAACGCATTCAAGTTTAATATGATCTCCACATTATGACGGTATAAATAATTTACGAATTTGAATTTATTTTCATTTATATTGGGAGATGTAATTTTTATAAAAACACCTCTTTTTTATGTTTAAAAAATTTTCAAAGTTTGCTGACCTCGTTCAAACAGGAAGGCATTCTGGTTCAAACGATATGTCAAGATCATTAGAAGTCTCGTTTGATATTTACATCTAACATTAAATTAACGAAGGCGTACTATTTTTGCATCGTTTGAATCTTGTTCAAACGACATAGCAATGCCATTCTAACGAACTTTATTTCTCTTTAACGATATAATATTCTCATTTGAACGAGCCTTGTTTTTGTTCGAAGGAGTGACATTGCCTCAAATTTTAATCTTATCATATAAATATCTATTTCAAATGGATTTTAAAAGAGATATTGTTAAAGCAATTTATGCATACCAGTTGAAAAAGTCCTCAATATTTTCGAACGTAAAAACCTTTTGATTCACAAAGTCATCATTCCCAATATACTTGTGAATCTATTTAAAATCCTACACAGTTTCATACTGGATATAATCTTGTGGAGATATTATCTTCACCGGTGACCTTGTGAACCTCATAGGAGATCACTACTGAAGGAAGACAAAGGTTGATCAGTGGATATCGAGGGTGGACCTCCACCTATGGAATACTCTGGAGCTGAGTAGTTTTCTTTAGATAAATTTTGTAAGTAATATGTCTCACTAAACTGTCTAAAGTGCAAGTTTTACCCTTTTTAGGGATTTTTCCTGATATTTGTTCCTTCCTGCATGTGTAGCTAATTATCTCTATTTGGAACGATCATCATATGCAAACCTATATTAATCAGATTAAAATTTGGAAATAATTTGGATGTGTGTTTGGTGGACATTTATTTATAGAAATTATTCCATTAATATCTCATGCACACTCTCAAATATAAATAGATCATGGGTTCGGTGAGTAAGTTATAGAATGGGAAGGTATGAGGCATTCATTCTTCCCTTTCGGTATCTCATGGGCTATAAAATATTAACCTTTTTCTCCTAAAATGCATATAGTTCATGTGGTGGGAAAAAGTGTATATATACATGGAAAGTGCACGAAGAGAGAAACCGTCGCGTCAACATCATGGGAAAGATGGGAACAACTCATTTGAAGGAGTACAACTAAAAAAGGAAAATATATGTATAGTATTAAAATGTGAGTAGTGCATCGGATCATGATTCACTATAAAGAGTGAATATGCATGTGTGACGGGATTGCTAAGCGATAGTAAAATAAGTTATATACATATAGTAATGAAAGGATAATGAATAAAAATATGGAAAATGAAGAGAAAAGGACTCGAATCCTAACAAAACCCCGGAACGCCTACAAAATCGAAATCGGCATCAAAGTCCATGTAGTTAAGAACAACACAAGGGTGGGGTTTAACCTATAAGCCCGAAACTAAACTTCTCTATTTAATTTGTGAAGAAAATGTTTATAATTGGTGAAAATGTGAATAAATGGGAGAAAAACTTAATTTAGGATTTATGGATCAACCCTCTTTTGGGGTTTGGGGGTTTTATGAAAATAAGTTATATGAATATAAATAGATAAAAAATGATTAGAGGTGATAAATATAAGCTAAATGCACAAATATGCCAAGACTAATAAAGTGTAAGAAATGATATTAAATTAGTAAGTTTGAGTAGATTGGATGTAAATCTTCTAAGCAACTTGGGATCTGATTTTAAAGAGATATAGGTTGATTTTGATGGGTGATGTAATGGTGGTGAAAAGGTGAGGTGAGAGTGAGTAAACGTAATGTTGGAAAGGGATATTTTGGACATTTGCACACTAATTTCGAGGAGAGGACCAAGGGTCTAGAAAAAAGGCCTGAAGGTCCCCAACAATGAGGTCAAGTCATCCTTAAATTAGAAAATTTTGAAGACTAGGGGTTCTGCCAATCGGCATAGGCCTTGGCCTGCCTATCGGCATTGGTGCCAAATTTAGCAGCCAAGTAAAGTACCCTTTGCATATAGTCATAGGTGAGGGTGCCTATAGGAAGTCAAAAGGTGGATTTTCTAGAAAAATGGCCATAAAATACAAACTTTAAATCCGTATAATTATTCCAACTTCAAAGTTTCTTATAAAATAATATTTACTTTAATAAAATTCCAAATTATAATTAAACCCCATATAATTGTTCAAACTTCAAAGATTATTATAAAACTCTATTTCTTACGCAAATAATTATAGAATTTGAGTTTTCACTTTAAATAATTATTTTTATTTATTTCAAATTTAGCAATTTTAGAAATTAATTAAATATTTAAATTAATTAATAATCCTTTAAAATTACATGAAAATCCTTTAAAATTACAGAGTATTACGGGGCACCTCAAGTGGAGACACCCCCCTCACCCCCACCCTACTGGAAAAATTCGTCTCATGCTACAAGGGTAAAGAACCTCTACCCAAATTTTAAAAAAATACCCCACAGACATATATATACTAACGGAATGCTCGTGCCTGAAGGCACGAGAAAAAAATTCCAATTTATTGAATCGTGTATAATTTTAAGTCAAATTTTTTTTTAAAACACAAATAAGTGTAAACAATTTAAAATTTTGGGTTGAGTTTCCTTTGTTTATAGGATTATCTACCCTGTTTAAGAAATAAAAAATACTCTAACAACAACAATACGAATAGTCCATTCTGGACATTGTATAAACATCAATCATTTAACTCAAATCGTAAAAATTACATCAATACACCAATAAATAAATAAAATAGTCTATAAAGTAAAAACATAATTTGGTAATTGAATTTTCTCCCAATCCTCATAACCATCTAATACTGTCTTAACCAACTTTATTATAATTTTAATGTTTACCCCATGAAATGGAAAGAACATACTAACTAATCAATCCAAATATTTGTACGTGGGAGACATATCTTACTAACTACACAACACCATTAAAATATAATATAGAAGGAATAATCCCCAAAGTGATAACAACCTAAATTAAAATGCTAATAAGAAAAAGAAACACCCAGAAAGACACTCCTCCCATAGACTGTCATAACAATTATGATATTATAAAGGGAGCGGCTATTGCCGCTCCTTCCGATTCTGGAAGCACTCCAAATTTGAACATGATGACAAAAATACCCTTATGACTGTTATGTTATTGTTTTAACAATTCATTATTTATTTAAAAACAAAAGGATATTACAAAGATCTAATTCTCTTTTTTATATGTAATTAGAATATCTAATACCCATTAAGTAACTAAATATAAATTACTTCCTTACAACATATGAAAATAATTATGAATATTAAATTTGAACCCATTTATTTTTATTTTTTTTATCAAACACAAGCACGATCTAATTAAAGCGCGATACGACATAACATGACAAGAAATATTATTTTTTTAATCTAATACGAACACGACAGAACATGAAATAATACAAACGATACGACACACGAATCTTATTTTTCAACCAATCATAAACATGGCCAAATAAAACGAGACACAACACATAAAAACAACACAATTCAACACGACACGACACGACACGACATGATTTTCTTTTTTAACTAAACATGAACACGATTCGAATAAAAGTGACAAGACACAACATAAAATATTATTTTTTTAATAAACACGAACACGATCCAAGTAGAAGTGACATCCCACAATTTATGTTTTTTTTAACCAAACACGAACCCGACCGAAATAAAAAGGACACGACCCCCCTCAAAATCTTATTTTTACCTAAAACGAAACACGAGTCCTATAAAAGTGATATGACACAACACGAAATCTCATTTTTTTTACCAAATATGAACACAACTCACTTAAAACGCAACACGACAATTGGGTCGTATTCGTGTGTGGTAAACCCATTGCTACAGTTATTTTTTTTTAATGAACACGAACCAAATAAAACGCGACATGACAATAAATCGTATATTTTTCCTAACATGAGCACAAACTAATTAAAACACAACTAAAAGAAAATATTTTTTTTAACTTAACAAGAACACGCGCAAATATATCGCGACATTACTTGATTCAAGAACTCGACACGACACGAAATCTTATTTTTTTTATCTAACATGAACACGATCTAATTAAAATGTAGTTTTGTATTTTTTTTCTTTTAAAAGTTAAGAAACATATATTTATTTTTTAAAACAAAAAAATGTCTTGGTGAAGTCTTTTTTTTTTTAACTCTTTTCTATCTAAAACGAACACGGTTTAATTACAATGGACAATCCAGTTAAAATGTGACACGACACAAAATTATACGAAATCTTATTTTTTATCTAACAAAAACACAATCCAAGTAAAAGAGACACGAGATGACACAAAATATTATTTTAATTTTTTCACAAAAATACAAACACGACAAAATTAAAATGCGATATAATACGGAATCTTTTTTTTTTACGAAACACAAATATGACCAAGTAAAAGCGACACAACATGATTTTTTTTTTTCAAACCCAAATAATATTTTTTTTACCAAATAAAACACAATTTTTTTACCGAGCACAAATACAAACACGATCGAAGTAAAACATAAACACCACACCACATTGGATCGGGATTTTGTTTGGTAAAAAAAAATTTATGTTGTGTTGTTTTTACTTGGCCATATTGATAAAAAAAAAGATTTTGTATTGTGTCGCATTTTAATTGTGTTTGTATTTGGTAAAAAAAATTACCAAAAACTTATTATTTATGTTTGGAAAAAAAATCATGTTATAGCGCTTTACTTGGCCATATTTGTGTTTTGTAAAAAACATATTTCGTATTGTATCGCATTTTTATTCGGTCGTGTTTCTGTTTTTATAAATAAATTAAAATAATATTTCGTGTCATTTCGTCTCTTTTACTTGGATTGTGTTTGTGTTAGGTTAAAAAAATATTTCGTGTTCGTTTAAGATTTAAAAAAAAAAGATTTCGTGTCGTGTCACTTTTATTTGAGTTGTGTTTTTGTTAGATAAAGAATAAGATTTCGTGTTTTGTCGCATTTTAACTGAATCGTGTTCATATTTAGTAAAAAAAATAAGTAAGCACTAAAGTATAAATCAATCGATGCTTAAGTTGTTAATAATTGTTATTTAAAGTTAAAAAAAATTCTTTTCTTAAATTGTATTTAATTATTACATAATCTATAATTATTAATTGGGATTTGATGTAAGGGTAAAGAAATAAAGGATAGAGGGGTAGTATTGTCCTTTGAAAAAGTTTTGGAGTGTAGGAAGAATTTTTGGAGTGTTTTTAGCTCTATCCTATTATAAATAGTAATAATAAATATATGGAGACTGTGGGCTTTTAGAATAAAATGGTTTGCAAGATTACCCTTTTACCCCATTTGCTATAGAACTTGAAAAATATACAAATAAAATTAGAATATATAATATTTCCAAAACTCACACAAACATAACTTCGGTAGTTCACTAATAAAAAAAAAAATAAAACGTTATGTTATCCACAATGCTTAAATTAGAACAACTCTGAAATTATTAAAATAAATTAAAAATCCATGGCTTTACACTTTACAATAATAATTTCGTAAGTAATAACCTAAAAATAGATTGAGAGAAAGAAAGGGAAAAAATTAATAAGCTATAATATGCAAAAACTAATATTTAAACCATTTATTTAACTTAAGTTAACAGAATACTCCAAGTAAGGCCACATGTCATAAAAAATTAAGTTGTGTTTGCTTTCCTATACACATGTTCATAACTGAACTAGCATTCCAAAGTCACCCACATGATATCAAAGAATTTAAACTCACTTAACAAACCAACACCTCATTTAAGGAACCAACAGTGATAAACCTAAACCCACTTCTCCACTCTCTCACTCACCCATTTTCAAACTCTCAGACCATTACCCTATGCACATCGATTTTCCTCGAATCATTCTCTAACATCGCTAATACCTCCAACCATACTATACCAAGTTTGCACAAACATCAAAGAAAGAATAAATACTCACACAAACAAAGACATAGAAAACTTTTTATTTACATAAAGAAGCCACAAAATTAGAAACACAAAAATATTTATTATAGATGAGTATACTTGATTTCAAACGATCCCAAAAGTAAGATCTATAACCCAAAAAATACAAATAATTTAATGTTTCAAAAAACTTTATTTGAACGTGATTTCTACAAACTTGGGATTTAGGATAGTATACACAAACTTGATACGCTGATTTTCATACCCGTAATTGGATTGTTCGGTGGATTATGGGAAAATATTGGTAGAATCGAATAATCTTGCTTCATAAGAATCATCTGAATATACAAATAGTAACTGTTAACTCATCGATTTTGGAAAATATAAATAAAGCATAGAAATGTATTTTGGTGCCAGGTACCTCATTAACGATCCAATGATGCTAATTTTAACAAATACATGTTGCAAGTTCCTTATACACAAACACCATTAAAATTCCCAAATCATATAAACCAAGAATATTGTAAGTAACTAAGTTTAGAACCCAAAAATTCAAGAAAATTCCCAAATTTTGAGGGGGTGAGAGAGGGAACAAGAGATAGAGAAAGAGAAGGATAAAGAGAGCAGCTTTAGCTCAAACACTTTTGAAATCCCACCAGAAGATGAATAGATCGTCGGTGAGAGAGAAATGGGTTTACAATTGACACTGGTTTGTGGGTGTTGGGCGGGATAATGAAAAATCAAGGATAATCACAACCATTCAAATCTTGAAAAGACTAAGTTTACTAGGTTTAGTATAGGTAATCAAAACTCAAACGTTGTATAACTTGCTAAACCCAAATACTCAAATGTTATATAACTTATTATTCGAACATATTCAATACTCAAACGTTGTAAACCCAACAAATATTCGAACTAGATTTTCATAATGGTACATAGTAAAAAAATGTTAAGAACACTGTATAACTTGTTGAACCCAGTAAACACGGTGTTTTTAGCTTTTATTTTTTCCAAAAAGTTGGAATGTAACACATGGGAAATAAGTAGTACCTGACCTTACATGCATTTTTATTCATCAACGGGGAGAGAAAGGCCAACATAAAACTATACGTTAGATCTGTGAAAATATAGTTCTGTTAAAAAATAAATCAAGGCCCACATCAAACAGATCATGAGAGTATATAAGACAAATGTGTGTCCCTCACCCTTTACCACATCGACTACAACAGAAGGATTCAAGTTCAACCATCTCTTCTCCTGTGAGTTTTACTGCCAAAGCCTCAATGTTGTGGGTGGAAGAAGGTTGGGGGAGTTGTTATGATGATAAAAGGTGAATGTGAATTGTTTCCAACAGAGAGAGAGAGAGAGAGAGAGAGAGAGAGAGAGAGAGAGAGAGGCTCTTGGTTTAAGGAGTGGTTAGGGGAGTGGGTTTGAAACAGAGTCGGGGATGGGACACATATGGGAGTGGCTATAGTCAGTTCGTAAAGAAACGATTCTTTGAGATGATATTATTAGAGTAGTTCGTGATGTAAGGGAGAGACTGGAGGAAATAATCTCCACCCTTTATTTTAAAATGATGTGGAAAAATCTAGACCTCTAGTTCTCTTGTCTATTTATGGAAGAGCAAATAAATAACTAAATATATATATATATATATATATATATATATATATATATATATATATATACTGCGATAAGTTGCCCAGATATGTTTATCGCTTTTACCCCGACTCCCGTTTAGGGGATCGGGTATGCACTTTACAGCATTTATATTTTAAAGCATGGTTTTTAACCCAACACGTATGTTAATCGAATTGACATGCTCATATGTTAAAACATTGCTAATCATATGCCACAACGACCAAATAAAAACATGAAAACATAATTTTCAAATCCATTCTGAGGAAAGTGCTAGTGAGCCGAGTAAATTCAAAACTTTGAACAAGCCAAACTCTAAAATCTGACTTCTCCTATCGCTTGTCTAAATGAACAAAGACCGTCCCCATGACAGAATCCGAAATATTTGTTTTCATATCAAATACTTGTAAAACATTGCCCTTTGATTAGATATTATTTTTCATATATAAATACTAGTATATGCCCGTGCCTGAAGGCACAGCGAAATTTTTTCAAAGTACGTAATCGCAAAATGACGAACAATTTCAAAGCACGTAATCGCAAAAGGGAGAAAAAATTTCAAAGTACATAATTGCAAAGCCACAAAAAATTTATTCCCCGACAAAACATAGTGCAAGTATTGAATGTGTAAGCAATTTACATTAATTTTGTTACAACAAAATATGAACAATTTAGAAAATTTGGGAAAATTTTTGTTCTTCAACACGTGCCATCCATCTACATTAGAAAATAGAATTAATAATCATATGCAATGCACTCGTTGAACCGAACCCTATTCTTTATTAAAGTGTTTGTACTGAGCCTTCTTTGTGTAAAGGATAACAACAATCACATACTACTCTATTCAATTCAAAGAGGCATTTGACAAACATCACATAAGCGTGTGACAAATGCCTATTTCAACAATATTTAAGTCTGGTCCAATTGGATAAAAAAAATATCTATCTTTAAACTGTAAAACAACATTTAAGTGTATTAAATCCACACTCGCAACAAATGCAAAAAGAATACACAATAAGAGAGTGATCGTAGCCAGTGTAGCAACTTAGATGCTTGTACCGACAAAGCTCTATCCAAAGTTGGCTCGGGAATCTAATAATCTGGAAGACCTTGTGCTGAACCGGTGAGAAATTACTTGAGGACATCCACTGACAGAGAACTTGAACTCAATCTGCATTTATAAAACAAATATTCAGTTCATTACCTAAAACATGAACTCAACTTCTGAATTTACCAATTAAGAATTGACGATTGCAAAAAACTTTAAAACAAACAAATACTTGATGGAGAATGCCTCACCCCAAAGCGCCGCAGCTGCACTAGCCAAATGAATACCTTGAACCAAACTTTCAGGCTGCAGCAGCCGCAGCGGTGAGTCCACCTCCTGTGAAACTAACCTATGAAGTTTTCCATTTTAAGGAGCTAGTGTGGGATTAAAAAAAATATATTATGGTTCTCTTAAACTTGAAATTTGAAATGAAAGAGTCTAAACTGACACCGGGAAAGGGGGTCATGATGAAAAAATATCAGAGATAAAAAAACTGTTATGGAACATAGAGAAAACCGAATGAAAAAATCATCCTCAAACTAAAAAATTTCAAAAGTACACGTGAACATAACTAAACTTACCAAGCTTTCATGCCGATCTCGGCTCATTCGTCAACATTATTGCTGCTGACAGTTGTTACCCCTCCATGGTAAGCCAACTTCCCTCTAATGTCTACCCTCATTTCTTCCTTAATTTAGAAACAATGTTGCGCGGAGCAAACACTGAGAAAAACCTTAAGATATGTCAATTGCAAAATGTAAAGTGGGCAAAAAAAGAATTTACTATACAAACAAAGAATACTTCATATAACAGTTTCACATGCCTAAAAAACATTTTAATCTCTTTCATAATTTGGTCTTGCATTCCTAGTTACTAAATTCTTAATCGATAAGATAGATCGATGAAATAGAAAAGTGTTTATTATACAGAACCCGCTGACGTGTCTTAGCTGTGCTGACATGTCTTTTAGCTGCACTTGGATGCAAGTAATTATGCATATTTTTCATATGCTTCTGATGCTCCCCACGCCCTGCATTTGATAGAATTTAGGAGAAAATAAGTAACAGAATGAAGCTTCTCAAGCGCCCACACTCTGATTCTTTATCAAACGCTGCTATAGTTATGTCAAAAACTCTTTAATCCAAACTAAAACTCAAAATTATATCACATTTAGCTCAAAAAGTACAGGACTCATGATCAAACCCCAAGCATCCTACACATATGTACCTTTGTCAATCAGATCTGAGACCCATTGAAGAACCACCGTGAGAGAGAGACCTTAAAATGTAACAAAAGTGAAGTTAAGTTTCCAATGAATAAAAATGAATTTATGTTAGTTAATCTAAAGAAACAGAAATACTAATAAAAATAGAGAGAAAGAAGATCTCCAAATAAAAATGGTAAATATAGATAAAGGAGCTTTTGATATAAGAGAATGAGATTAATCCCAAACTTCCTTAATTCACGCGTGGCCTCGATTGCATCGATTACCTCCATTTTAGAAGTAAGGCCAACATTTTAGAAACTGGCAGTAATAAAAAAAACAGTAAACTAAAATCATATAAGAGACATAAGAAACATAAGTTCAACAGCCTATATGTTAACTAATTTCATCAAAAGTGAGCCCAACTAATAAAATTTATGATTTAACATTGCTCATACTTGGGCCCACCTAAAAGTTTTCAATGTGAGGAAACGGTATGCAACTAATAGTGATATATTTCAAGAATTAGTGCAGCGGGTGAAATATTTGACCTTCAGTTCGGATTCACTTCATCGTCATAAGTATAAAGTCGGGCAATGGAATGATACCTACACACTGGGGTATACATGAATCAAAATTATATTAGACAACAACAATGGCAAGATCAATCACAGTTAAAACCTCATTGTTATAGCATGTGTAACAATCACAATAGATAGGTAAGGCTATACTCATGAGTTTTGAACATAATACAAACAAAAATGTGAAAGAACTCAATGTACTGCCTTCATGTCATCATAGAATGCATCCAGTCCCCAAGAGAAACATTGTTGAAAGCCCTACAGTTGGTGTTGTTATCGCAATAAAACTTGAAAATAGAAAATGAAATGTTACAAACAATACCAGAACACAAATTTCCAAGGACCAAGCCTTACAAATGATTTAGATAAGTCACTAAAAGGAAGAGAGTCCAACAATTTGTCCTAATTTCTCATACAAAACCCAGAACACAAATTGCCGAGGATCAAGCCTTGCCCATGTGGGGAAAAAGCCCTTCCACAATGCTCTAAATCCTTCAAATCTTACAGTCTTCACAACATAATCATAAAAGTTCTTATATTTAACCTTACCTTCTTCACTTGTAGCCTAATTCATCATTCTCGTCTTCACTACATCTGCTAGGCATATCAAAGTAGTTGCGGAAAATCCTGGCGTGATCGGACTAAAGTGTGAGCATAAAGCCCTCTTCTCGAATAATCTTACTTAAAGCATCAAACGAAGCTGAGTACCTAGGTTGGAGACCTTGGCTAAGCATACGACCATCTTATTTCATCCTCACTTTAATGAGATCGGCAGGGCTTGAACCTACCTAGATCTTTCCAGAAGCATCTTTCCATAATCATATATTGTACTAACCCCTAGATCTGCAGCCATTCTCGTCACATAAATCTTCTTCAGTAGAATTTCCATTGAGTAAGGCTCTTTTCCAAACTAGCAACGTAGATTCTCTGTAAACCTGATCACACTCCAGATGTCTCTTTCAGCAGCTTTTTCAGCTTCATTAATTACTTCCATGGGATTCTCCAGATAGTTAATGTACTCAGAAGGTAGAAGCAGGTTTATATTCCTATGAAGCTGAACATAGAAAAATGAAAACAAATTAAGAATTAATTGACTGCATTATCATCAATATTACTTTGATGCTATAATTTTTCAACTGTAAATAATCAAAAATATCTGAATATAAATGTGGAGGTATATGATTCTCAACAGATCCAAACTCCCAAATATCTGGATGTAAATGTGTCCAGGAAAGAAATTTTATTAAATGTAACAAATATTTAAATGTAAATGTGTCTAAGATCCTGCCTATATCAAAGAAAATTATTGGGTATGTGATTATTTGTTTACCTAGTACATGTGTTGACTTGGACAGCTAGTACACTTGAATGACCATTACCCAAACCACCTACCAATTGCATTATTCTCACTATTATTACTATCACCATCATCTTCATTGTGATATATGTCATGTATATTATATATCGAAGCAGCAAACCCTTTCGTACGACACATACATAACAGGTCAGTACCATCTTTATTTTAGTTTTAGTCACACAACTGAGATGCTAAATCTCTAATCAATTATGCAAAAAAAAACATTTTACCCGCAGATTCTCTATTGCTGCAGTAATTGATAATGAGTCTTAAGAAGGCATGTGTATGAGAATTCTTTATTTGAAAAAAGAGGGATTACAGCAGTAGAAACTGCTCAATTTATGCAAATATATCGAAGTCGTGAAGTAGGTCAATGATATTCATACAAAAGTATAATTGCAAATAACCCCCAAAGCCAAAAATAAAGTACCAAACAAAAAGCCATACAAATTCAACAACAGAGCCTAATCTTCCGAAACATCTCTTTTATTTTTCGACCCTAAATGTGCCTACCAATAATTATATAACCAATCCTTCTTTAGCTTGTTAAACATCCTACATATAATATAATACTAACAGAGTATTTCTGTAACTTTTCAGTAAAGAAAAAAAAAATCATGGAACATCATGTTAGTAAACAATTATTCACTTAGGCAGGGGTTCCAAGACATTTTGTAGGCAAACATATTGAAGGAGTAACAGTTGACAGTTTACATCATAAGAACCATTGCTTATATATCCATTATGGTGTCGTGAAAAGATAACGGTGCAATGGATCCACCACTGATACACTTAGCTTGTTTCCCAAAAATAAATAACAGGCAGAAGTAACGTGGCCTAGAATACAACACGCCAAACTGCTAAGGGCTCAATATAAATTAATGTGTAATAAAATGACTGTTTTCGAGTATCTCAACCATTTGCCTATGTGTAATAAAATGACTATTTTCGAGTACCTCGAGCGTGATGGACTTGCCGGTAAAGGTTTTGAAGAAGATCCGCAAATGACAAAGAACTTCATTTTGTTGTCCCAAATCAATGGCTCCGATTGCAAATGACAAAGATCTTCATTTTGCTCTCACAAATCAATATCAAAACTGAACGATTACTCTTATGAGTCATATACAAAAATTTACACACTTATATGGATAAAAAAGTATTCATCGGCTTATGAGTCAAATACAAAATTTGGTGTTAGTTTTTTAATTAAAAAACAACAGAACAATGACATCTTAACATTGAACAGTTGTCCAATTAACATTGAACAGTTGTCCAAAAAGCTTATATTCCACCTGGAGAAATGATATGTTACAATAACTTATCCAATTAAACAACACATAAGCTCAGTAATACATGAGTATAATGTGGCCCCATTCAAACAACACAGAACGTATTGAATGTTTGCATTATTGAGGAAATCCTGCACAGTTATAATAACAAATGTAGAAAGAATGTGGATACATGTATGTCTCTGAACATCTCTTGCTTAGCATCTGAGGTGAGTTTTTCGGTCCTTGAGTGCTTAGTTGCTTGATGTTCCAACCTATAACTCGTCGTCCTAACCATGTTGTACCCCTCAAGAAGCTTCATAACCTAATTGTTCGAGCGCCACGGTTTGGAAGCCTATCAATAAAAAGCAAAGAAGGGGTTACCTCGCCATAATGGCCCATAAACAGTGAAAAAGTTGAAATGGATTGAAAAAAAAGGAATGATCAAACTGAGTCTGGGGGTGGTTGTCCTTCCTTTTACCCTTTACTTCATCCAAACATTACTCCTCATGTTTTATCTTCTGCAGTGAAATAATTATGAAAATAATTAAGTAAGATAATAAAAATAATAGTTTAACTCATATCACGGTGTTTAAATATTGATATGAAACTAAATCGCAAAGATACCTATCAATAAATACAGGAAGCCGATTGTACCGCATTTATGACCGTAGTTTCAATCCCTTCCAGTAGCATATATTATGAAATACTCTTTAACTTCACTTTCTACATAAATTGGATATTTTCAACTTATAAACTTACTTTAATTGATTTATGTTTATCTATTTGGACTTCAATATGAAGAAAAGTATAGCAAATTTGTCAATGGAAGCAAGTTTATCTATTTGGACTTCAATTAGATTTCATATTAAGAACTATACGCATTAAAAACTGAAACCATTGGAAACATAGTAATTGATAGAGCAAAATTGGAGGAAAAAATCAAAACAGGAATTGAAAGAGCAAATCAACAAAACATTTGTTGATTTCAATTTTCAAGAACAACTACTCTTGGAACATGGAACATAGTAAGAGCATCAAGATGAATAATTATAATATATTAGATAAAGAAGCATAAATAAAACCTTAAAAATTGCAAACCCATGAACCCACAAAATTTCAAAACCCCGAACCCCCAATATTTCAAAACCCACAGAAAATTGAGATAAGAAACCAAATAAAAAAAAGTACATATTTTCATTTAAAAAACATAGTTGTTCGTTTAAAAAGCTAAATCACCGTGTTTGTGTGAGATCTGAGATTTGTGCGTGTGTGTGAGATCAGTGTGTGTGAGATTTGTGCGATCAGTGTGAGTGTACGTGTGTGTGAGGGGGAGGGATTTTACCTGTATGCGGGAGTGGGTGGTGGAGGGGGGAGAAGTTAAGGGTTAAGGGTGGAATTTGTGCGTGGGGGCGGTAAGAGGCAGCAGGCGGGTGGGGGCAGAAAGAGGCAGCAGGCGGGAGGAGGGAGGCAGGAGGTGGGAGGGTTTGTGTTAGGGGAAAGGGAGAAACGGCAAAGAGAGAAAATGAGTAAAGAAGATTAGGGTTTGTCTTGGGGATTAGAGTGTTACTTGCTGTATTGATTCGTGTATTTTACTATTTTATCCTCAGCTTTGAATTTTGGGTGAAGAGGGAAAAATGAAGTCAAGTGAAAAAAAAGAGAGGGAAATGAAATAATTGAGGAATAAAAGAGGAAAAGAGGATTCTTATAATCTCCACCATTTATTTTTAGATTTGGTGGCAAAATGTAGACCCTTAGATTATTTAGATAAGATGAGATAAGATAACACTATTCATAACACACTTCTCTCATATTATATAGATATCAATCCAACACCATCGAAAAGCTATATTAATGACTAGGGTCTATAAATACCGTAATGTTGTATATTGTATACCCGGTATCCCATCGTCTACACCCATAAGTATGACATGTTTATTAAAACTACATTGGCTTTGATCCTAAGTCTCCTTGAGTACATAGGTATTGTACCACACTAAATGCGTGAAGAGCAAGCCTCATAATACATGTTTTGGTATATTATTTCTTAGGGACGCATCTATACCTATTGCAAACTCCCCCAACTTCTACCTTTGCCACTAGAGTGATGGGTGTCTAAAACATGACATCCTTAACACTACACTTCCAAACTATCTCGAAAGTTTGATGACACCTTTGAGTTAGTGATCGCCTCATAGGTGATGGATGTCTTTGTCAGTAACATCAGGTCGACTTCCATTCTGAACCTCCACAAAAGCTATCATATATTCCACATATATTTTATCTCCCTCCCGAGCATACCACACCCCTTTACAACCTAAATTGTATATATAACTATCTTGAAGGTGTAATTTCTCATATTACATCCACACAAATTCTCAAAATCATACATGATGTACATAATCGAACTAGGTAGGATTTGATCTCGTGGCTACACGAGTACATAAATGAAATATCGAGTCTTTATTGCGAGTTCAAGCACTAAAAATATATCTCATGATATATTTTCCTCGTAGAGATGCAACTATCTCTCTCCGTCCTCATCCCTCAATCTTTATAACCCTTAGAAATATAACATTCAATGAAAAAGATAGGGTCTATTCGTCCATATACTTGAAAATAGTATTCACCATTGAAATGTCAGAAGAAAAAACACAACCTTCTCTGGCACCATCTTTCGTGGCAGAATAGTCTCTGCCAGAATTGCTGCTCGGGTGGCTGCCCCTCCAGAAGGGGCAACTGCTAGTATTACACAACCTTGACCCAAACTTGATAGGTTGACATTGTTTTGCTTCAAGAAGTCAAAAAACATTCTCATAAGACTCATACCTATCATCAAAACTGTTGTTGGTTAGCTGGTATGCCCTCCCAACGGAGTAGGTATCTTTGTTCCGATAACCACCACATCCTCCTGAATGGTGTGGTCACTTTGATTTCCATTTACAGATAGAATGTCATCAAAAAATAGCTGCTTATAAATTTCAAAACCTTCATTGTCCATTAAATAAAAAAATTCTCCCAAGTAGAGTCGCTAAATGTAAGAGGGTAGTGTGACTGAGGTTTGGTAAGATACTGAATCAGGTGAGGAGTGGCCCACTCTAATGAACACTGCCTTCAAGGTTCTCAAGAAATTATGGAGCACCTTATAGTAGAACATTCTCCTTTTGGTAAAAATGGAACTCAAGCTGGAACTCCCTCCCTGCAAGAAGATGAACTTCACAACAATAATGGGAACTTTTCTCAAGATAAACTCCTAAGAGTGATGGCTGTCAGTGGGGAGTGAAAGAACAAGGAACTTACCACTTAAAGAGAGAGCAGGGAGATAATACTAGGAGGTTCTGGTGTGATTTTGACAAAGTAACAATGTTATATTGAGTTTTTTTTTCTCTTCTTTTGACCTTGACCAGGGGTCCTATTTATACTTGGGCACTTGGGATGAGTTGGCACTTTTTGGTGCCAAAAATGAGAGGGTTGGTGAGGGACAAGGTCTGAAATGTACCATTTGTCCCTACCTGTGTGTAGCATCCTGTCCCCTCTAGCATGTGTCACTTAGTCTAAACCAAAGTCAAAAGGCAAATATTTTTGCGCTTGAGGACAAAATATCTAATTTGGTAAATATCTTTTGAAACGGTAACTTGTGGTACAAACTTTATAAGTTTGAGAGGGTGGCCTTAAGGGATACCGCCTCTAAAATCTTTATGAACTTGAGGGGGTCTCAAAGACCACCTCCTCTAAAATCTTTGAAAACTTGAGTGGGACTTGAGGACACCCTTTTATCTATAATCATTTTTCAAAATATTAATTTCTTGTGAGCAACCACTTTGGCTGCTCACACTGGTTGTGTCCGACTGTGAGGTGTGGGGAGGATGGGTGACCCTAGGGTTTTTCTACTAGTATTCTCTCAATATTAAAGTGCTAAGTGGTTGAGATTGCTCAACAAATCTTGATCCTCAGCCGCCAAGCCAAAACTCCCAAGAGATCCCAATTGGTCCATTTAGCCCTATCTTCTGAACTAGGCTATCTGTACAATAAAGTAAGTGTTAGTATTTTTTATTATTTAAAAGAATAATATTTCATGACGAGGGTTTGTTTATGTTATCCCCTTCCTCATCCTAGCCTATTTTTTGGAGACTGGGGGACCTTGAGGGTTCCTCATTCAATATTTTCTTAAAGCTGAGGGACCTTGGGGGTTCCGCATTTCATTTTTCTACAAGTTGAGGGACCTTGAGGGTTTCATGTCCCATATTTTCTAGTAGTTTAGGGAGGGGAACCTTGGGAATATTTTATGGAAGTTGAGGCAGGGGAGTCTTTAGGATTTCTCGCCCAAATGTTTTGTTGCATGTGAGGTTTCCACATCCAGTTTTTTCTGGAAGCTGAAGGACCTTGAGCGTTCCACGTCCCATATTTTCTTGAAGTTGAAGTAGGGGAGCCTTGGGGGTTCTGCGCCCAAATATCTTTTGGAATTTAAGGTAGGGGAACCTTGGGGGTTCCGTGCCCATATATTTTCTGGCAGTTAAGGGAGGGGAACCTTGGGGGTTCCTCGCCAATATCTTTTCTTGTAGTTAAGGGAGGCAAATATTGGTGGTTCCGCGCCCATATATTTTCTAGAAGTTGAGGGAGGGGAACCTTGGGGGTTTAGTTGAGGGAGGGGAGCCTTGGGGGTTCCGTGCCCAAATATTTTCTAGCAGTTGAGAGAGGGGAGCCTTGGGGTTTCCGCACCCAAATATTTTCTAGCAGTTGAGGGAGGGGACCCTTGGGGGTTATGTGCCCAAATATTTTCTAGCAATTGAGGGACGGGAACCTTGGGGATTCCGGGCCCAAATATTTTCTTACAGTTGAGGGAGGAGAGCCTTGGGGGTTCTGCGCCCAAATATTTCCTGGCAGTTGAGGGAGGGGGACCTTGCAGGTTCCGCGCCCAAATATTTTCTTGCAGTTGAGGGAGGGGAACCTTGGGGGTTCCGCCACTAAATATTTTCT
This sequence comes from Sambucus nigra, assembly GCA_949130495.1. Lineage (NCBI taxonomy): Eukaryota > Viridiplantae > Streptophyta > Magnoliopsida > Dipsacales > Adoxaceae > Sambucus > Sambucus nigra. The sequence continues at coordinate 552,048,189 of OX422207.1, forward strand.
GGCAGTTGAGGGAGGGGAGCCTTGAGGATTTCGCGCCCAAATATTTTCTGACAGTTGAGGGAGGGGAACCTTGGGGGTTCCGGGCCTAAATATTTTCTTGTAGCTGAGGGTGGGGAACCTTGGGGGTTCTGTACCCAAATATTTTCTTGAAGCTGAGGGACCTTGGGGGTTTCGCGTCCCATATTTTTTGGAGGCTGAAGGGGGGTCACCGAGGGACCCTCACCCCAAAATATAGTGGATAAGCTTGAAACACCCTTCTACATTAGCCCCTCATCCAAAGTCATTTGTTGGTCAAACCAAAAGACTTTGTACGCCATAAATTCAATTTTCAATTTTGAGGGACTCTAGGGTTTCTTCATCATTCTCCCCAAGGTCATTAAATGATCTGTCACTTCATCTCAGGTTTTGGAGATGAGGTCACTTATGGTGGACCTCCTTTTTCTAGTATCAACTTAAGAAGAGGGGTTGCTCGTGGTGAGTCCCCTCGTCATGGTCTTTTTCTGTAGCCTTCTATCATGTTTAGAGGGGTTGCTCACAATGATACCCCTCATCCTTGACCTTTGTTTTGTGGACTTCTATATTGTTTAGAGGAATTTCTCACGATGATCCCCTCGTCCTTGGCCTTTTTATGTGGCCTTCTATCTATTTAGAGGGGTTACTCACAATGAGCCCCCTCATTCTTGGCCTTTATTTTGTGGCCTTCTATCTTGTTTAGAGGGGTTGCTCGTGGTGAGCCCCTCATTCTTGGCCTTTTTGTGGCCTTTTATCTTGGGAAGAGGGGTTTCTCACAATGAGCCCCCTCATCCTTGGCCTTTGTTATGTGGCCTTCTATCTTGTTTATAGGGGTTTCTCACAGTGAGCCCCTCATCGTTGGCCTTAATATGTGGCCTTATATCTTGGGTAGAGGGGTTTCTCGTTATGAGTCCCCTAGTCCAAGTATTACACCTCGTCATAGGGCCACTCAAGGTGGACCCCCTTGCTCTAAATCTTGCTAACTTGGGAAGTGGGACACCCTCTAGGTGGTCTCACTCTCCCTTGGCTATTTGAGAATAGCAAATGGAAACCCTTCTACATTAGTCCCCTCGTACAAAAATCCTTGTGTTTGGTAAACCAAAGGATTTGGTACGAAATGATCACTTCCTCTTGGAATATGAAAAGTTTCATCTTATTACATCATTACATTGTTCGATTTGGAGTGACTGAGGGGTCCCTAGTGGTGGACTTCCTCATCCTTAGTCATTATTTTTTTGCATTGCTTTTGGGAAGAGGGGACACTCTAGGTGAGTCCCCTAGCCCTAACTCATTTTACCTTGTTTCCAGTTTATGCAGTGAGGGGGGCCATTAGGGGTAGACCCCCTCATTTCTATGTCTGTCATTGGAAGATAAGTCACTTATCTTGGACTCCATCGCCCTAGGTTTTCCTCTTTATATTTGCCTTTGTCAAAGGGGTCACTCGAAGTGAACTCCCTTGCAATAAACTATTCATGCCTTTGATTGTAGCTGAAAGGCCACCTATGGTGGACCCCCTCACCACCAGCTATTTTGTAACATTGCTCTTGGTCGAGGCGCCACTCGTAGTGGACTCCTTCACCATAAATTATTTCTTATTTTAATCTTGGTTGAGGGGGTCACTTGTGGTGGACTCCTTCATCCTCAAACTATTACATGTGTTGGTAGGGTAAGAGGGGCCACTCGAAGTGGACTCCCTCTCTCAAAGCGTACATTTACTATGGTATTGGCAGAGGGGTCCCTCACAGTGGACTCCCTTGCTATCATTCACTCATTTGGTATTGGTTTTGGCAAAGGGGTACCTCGTAGTGGACTCCCTCTCCATGAACTACTTTTTGTTGTGACCCAGTACCCTTTTAAAATAGTCTATCCATGCAACTTCCATTACGTTGGGCAGACCAAAAGGCTTTATACACCATCATTAGTTTCTTCAATATCGAGGGATCATAGACCAGAAGTACACCGAGGCTATCTATGCATCTGTGTTGCGTTAATGTCTGTTAAATGTGACTAGCTATATTTACTATGAGTATTTTGTAAATTAGAATTTCCCCATATTATGTGGGGTACTTGCACGAGATATGAGAAAATTATAATTTCTGAAACTACCCCTCTAACTGCGGGGTAATCGCATATGAGGTGAGAAAGTTAGTATTTCTAAAGCTACCCTCTAACTGCGGGGTACTAGCATATGAGTTGAGCAAGTTATGGTTTTTGAAGCTGCCCTTCTAACTGTTGGGTACTTTCATATCACTAAGCAAGTTAAAATTTTGAAGTTTCCCCTCTAGCTGTGGGGTACATGCATATAACTGCGCAAGTTAAAATGTTGAAACTGTCCCTCTAACTATGGTGAAAAATAATGCCACTTAAGTTGTTTCAAAGGTTTAAGACAGTTTAAATGGCTCCAAATAGTTTTTTTGAGAAACTCCTTTTTCTTTTACAAAAAAATACTAACACAAGATGGGTATAAAAAGTTATGGACGAGATATTTCAGTTAGGTGAACAAGTTTTATAAAACAAAACTAAATAAATTCAAAATCAGCACGTAGTCAAACGGGGATGAGAGGAAGATTAAACAAGCAAGAACACAATATTTTAACGTGATAAAACCCCACCCAATTGGGGAAACATCCACGAAGGTCTTTATACCTTAAAAGAAAAAACCACTAAAATAGAGTAAACAGATTACAAGCTATATAACCACCTAAACACACAATCAGACCTAATCTAAGTCAATAATTTGTACTAACTCCGTTAGGTAATTATGGATTCTCTGAAGGCTCTGATGGTGTAGTTGTTCTCCCCACTTTGTAACTCCTCCTCCTTTAGATTTACGTCGACTCTAAAAGTCAAGAATCTCTCTACCAACACTTCTTTAGTGTTGTAGTGTGAAAAGTGTAAGTGGTGAAGTGCTTCACACATGCATGAAACACACACACACACACTCTTATACGGACAAACTTTCCTACAAATTACAGATATTGTCTAATATGAGTTTGGATTTCTGAATCTCAGTTTGTTGAAAACATTAGACTTATGATATTTATTCTTTACCACAGATTGAGTGACAACCTTGCTTTTCAAAATTGCCAAGATCCTATATGCTTTCGTTTTATTTATATACACTTCTATTTCACAAAATGTGAAATATAAACTTTGAAAGCACAAATGTCTCAAGATATTCAACTAGATAGAAGTCAGTTTTTCTAAAAACTTGAAACAGAAAAAAGATTTTTTGGTAACAGGTTTAGAAAAACTTCTGAGATCAAAATAACTAACAAATAAGTATTTCTTGAAAAAAGAAATCAGCTTTAGAAAATTTTCTGATTTATATCACAAATATATCAGATCTGCAAAATCTATGAAGAGAAAATGAGATCCAAACTCGTGACAAGTTGGACAAGAGTTTAAAGACCATAGAGGAATGATTCTTCGACTGGAACAACTATCAAACTCACAGGGTAAATTTTTTGAAAAAAAATTTCTAGGGTTTGGGTACAAATTTTTAATTTCTCTCTTTCTTTTCTCTCTCTCTCTCTCTATCTCTATCTCTATCTCTATCTCTATCTCTATCTCTATCTCTATCTCTTCTCTCGACTCTGAGATGATCAAAAGATTGTAAATGTTAACCCTATGGCATCTATTTATAGAGTTGGATGGAAGGGTGTGGAAGATCAAATCAAAACAACGGTTGAGATTGATTTCGGCTTAAACGATGTAAATCTTAGGGCTGAGAACACACCGCATTTAAATGTGTGTTCATTGGTCCATTCAGCCGTCATAAGGATTGATACAAATACATGCATGCCGTAGATTAACAATGATCGAACGAACATGATTGATTCTCAAGACTATGAATGTAAACAAACACAAATCTAACTGGTATAATAGCAACACGTGTAACGCCAAGATTAACAATAAAACGCGTGTTTTTGAAGTTTAAACAATTCCATTTTATACCACACATTTCTCTTCCGCTTTCGAATGCTACCCAGGCAAAGTTTTTAAGAGATGAAAGAACTTACAAATAGGCCCAAAACATTTTAAAACCAATTTTTAAATGTTTTAAAAATGTTTATAAATTCTAAAAATTATTTGAAAAATCCCCAAAATTATTTTAATGGGAATTAATACTCACACCCCTAAATTAATATGAATGCAACATATAAATTCAATCCTAGGTGCAGTGTTAGTATTATACCTTAGAGACTAATAGAGGAAATATCATGCAGAGTGTGAGGTTTTTTGTAAACTAGGGTATGACTCAAATTTTGTCACTATATCCCAACTAGACAAGCGCCTATATAATATAGACTCAAGTGAGTCAAAGATATAGGGTGCTTCAATCCCCCCTGGAAATATGAGACAAAATATACTTTGAGTCATCGAGGATTCGTAAGGATAATAAAAATAAGAAAATCATATTCCTATACAAAATTCTATCTACCCCAATCCTAGAAAAGAAAATTACATTACTCAACTAAATACAGACCAATACCCTAACAATATTTTGATAAAATGAGGTACTGATTTCCTAAAAATAAGATAACTAAGATCAAGAATTTTAGTTGAAGTAATCAAAATAATGTCCAAGTGGACTCAAAGTTTCTCCCCATTTTGTCTCAAATGGACAAAGGGTGGGCACTAATATACATGAACAAATAAGGTAGAAAGAAGATAAATATTTATCAACGCATAAATATTAAAGAGTCACATCAAGGATATTCTACATAAAACAAATATATATGGTGTCTTTTGTCATTTTTGAAACATCACTACCCTATATCCTCAAAGATCAATTATTAGCATGAATATGACCAGGTGATATTTATGTGAGGATCTATATTTATTCAAGAAATATCATGCTAATAGATTTCCGTAAAGACTCGAATCTTATATTATCTAGAGGCTTTGTGAACAAATTAGCTAACTGAAGATCTGTGGGTGAATACATAATTTCCAATTCCTTAGATTCTACTAATTCTTAAACAAAGTGATATCGAATCTTAATGTGTTTTGTACGAGAGTGTTGCACAAGATTTTTGGAAATATTAATTGCACTTTGATTATCACAATAGATGTGCAACTTATGTTCAATTATGCCATAATCTTTTAACATCTGTTTTATCCAAAGTAATTGTGAAAAACAACTTTTGGCCGTAATTTACTCAGATTCAGCGATGGATAACGATGTACAATTTTATTTTTTACTAGACCATCCTACTAAATTATTTCCTATATAATAACAGGCTCCGGACATACGCTTACTATCATCAGAACACCCTTCCGAATCAGCATTGGTGTAACCAATTACAGTGGTGGATGTGTCATTGGTATACCAAAGTCCTAAATTGGGAGTTCATTTAACATATTTAATAATTCTCTTAACACGGGATAAATAACTCTCTTTAGTTGCATTCTTATATCTAGCGCAAACACAAATAACATACATAATGTCAGGGCATGAGCCAATTTGGTATAGTAAGATTCCTATCATACTACGGTAAAGAGTGGGATCAATAGATTTCCCATGTTCATCCTTAGACATTTTTACGGTGGTACTCATAGGTGTCTTGGGATCTTTTGCATTTTCTAGGCCGAATTTCTTAACAATCTCTAAAGCATATTTGGATTGCCAAATGAATAAACCTTCTGAATTCTGTTTGACTTGAAATATTAAAAAGAATAGTAACTCCCCCATAAGAGACATTTGAAATTCTCCATGCATAACTTTGGAGAAATTTTCAACTTTTGTTAAGGATGTAGATCCAAAGATGATATCATCTACGTAGACTTGGGCTATAACTACAATTTTGTCAAAATGTTTAACAAATAGAGTTGGATCATTACCACCTCTTTTAAAGCCGTTATTTGATAAAAATGTCTCAGACCAAGCACAAGGTGCTTGTTTTAGACCATATAAGGCCTTTTTCAATTGAAAATGTGATTTTGGATGGTGAGGATCAATGAACCCTTTTGGTTGTTCTACATAGACTTCCTCAGTTAGAATACCATTAAGAAATGAAGATTTCACATCCATTTGGAAGAGAGTGAATTGGAAATGATAAGATATTTCTAAGAGTAGACGAATAGATTCAAGGCGAGTTACTAGTGAAAATGTTTCCTTGAAATCTATTCCTTCAATCTGAGAGTAGCCTTGGACAACTAATCTTGCCTTATTTCTAATGACCATCCCAGTCTCATCTATTTTATTTGTGAAAACTCGACATGTCCCAATAACCTTTTTATTTTCTGGCCTGGGTACAAGATACCATAAGTCATCAGCGACAAATCGAAGAAGTCCATAAGGAGTCACTTTGGGCTTCATTTACATTATTTGGTTCAACAAGAGACACAAAGAATGCATAATGAGTAAATTACGTAGCTGGGATTTTATACGAATAGGCTCAGTAAGGTTACCAACCACGCAATCTAAGGGGTAATATTTAGAAACCCAATTAGGTACTTGGGGCATCTAATTTGGTAAAGAAACATCTATCTCTGGGGAGTCACTCTTTAAAATATTTTTAGACTCTTCTACGATAGTTGGTTCTGTGGGTTTACTCTCAACATTTGTGTCACTAACAATCACATTAATGGATTCCATGAGGGTTTTTCTTCTAAGATTATAGACACGATAGGCTCTACTATTTGGAGAGTAACCTAAGAATAGGGCTTTATCACCTCTGGTTTCGAATTTGGAAAAATGTACTTTATCCTTACAACATAGTAAGCATTGCCAAAGGTTCTAAAATATTTTAGGTTAGGTTTCTTGCCATACCACTATTCATAAGGATTCTGTTTGGTATATTTTCTAAGGTAGACACGGTTTATGATGTGGTAGGCAGTCCTAACTGCTTCTACCCAAAGATACTTAGGAAGGCTTTTCGCATGAATCATAACTCGTGCCATTTCTTGAATAGTCATATTCTTTCTTTTAGCTATACTGTTTTGCTGAGGGGTTTTAAGAACACTAAATTCATGTTGATATCCATTATAGTTACAATATTCTCCCCAGTCATGTGTTTAGGACATCCTGAATCTAAATACCATCCAGATGTTGTGTGCTCGGCTTTCAAAGCACTAATCACGATATTACATTTCATCTGGGGTCTTAATTCATCCTTCCAAACCCAAATTGCTCTAATTTTTAAACTTTTGCACTGATAAGCTCGAATAAGGTAAAATTTGTGAGCATTAGCCTTTTAATTAAAAGCTTTTTGCACAAATTGATTTTTCTCAAATTTCTGAGCATTTGGTTTAGGCATGAATCTACGATTCCCTCTCGTTGATGATTTTTTAGTACTAGATATTTTCTTCCTGTTATGATAGTTGGAGTTCTTATCTGGTTGCCTAGGAAGAATATACTTATTTCTACCTTTCCTAGAGTAGCTGAAATTATGATAGACAGGTGAACTCAAGACCAATTTATATAGACGTTTAGAAACACATCCATCAACAGAAGGTCCAAAGACATCTCAATATGAGCAATAAAGATGGGTCATAGGAGGCGTGTCCTAAGGAAAGCAGTTAAACATGAGTTTGCCTAAAGGTTGGACTCTAGCTTTATTTCTAGGGGGCACGGGTTGGAAAGATGATTTGCATTTCCTTATGGGAGGCAGACTATTTTTATCCTTATGTTCAACATTAAGCTTAGAGGTACTGGCCTCACCAATGTCTATCTTTTGTTATTTTAAATCAAAGTCATTTTTCAAGGCTTGAAAATCTAGATAGGTTTTAATAGGTCTTTTGCGACAAACTTAATAGTTTCAAGATTTTTCATTTGTTTGTTAGTACTGGGGAAAAATCCTATTCTAGTTCTGTTATCAAAATTTTCCCAACAAAGTCTTCAAAATAGTTTGAGTTATTTTCAAATTTTGTAAATTTTTGAAGACTGTTGAAAACTTTTCTTTAGTTTGTTCCAATTCTAACATTGTCCCTTTATATTTATTTTCCAGAATTTCATTTGATTCAGACAGTTCCTTGATTTTTTGAGAAAAAATCTTAGTCTCATTCTCATGATCTAGACATTGAGAGGTGTACTCGTTATCATTTTGTATAATCATTTGGCTTAGGGCTTCTATTTTCTGGATAAGGTCCTTGACTACTTTTTCAAGTTTAGTACTCTTCTTGAGGGTTTTTGTGTATAGTATGTGAATATCTGGGAGGTCCTCATTGTTGGAGTCACTAAGTTTACAGTGTGCAGTGTCCCCTAGCGATTCATTTTTAGGACTCACACACACATTTTCATCGTCAATAGCACGCTCCCTTTTACTCACACACACGACATTAGAACTACTAGTAGCATTCGTCAGTAACAAAGAAGATAAACCATTACGAACAATATCAGTCAACATAGCATGGTTAGGGATACTACTATCAGATTCAGTACTAGTCATAGGCTCATTAGTATAAATGATTTTGGCAAAGAATGACATATTGGTGGTCAAAAGAATTAGATAACTCAGGCTCATTAGTTTCTAATTCACTTGAGTCATCCCTGATCTTGCACAAATTAGCCCTATTTTTTTTGTTATTCTTATTCAAGTTGACTCTATAATCATTTTCCATATGTCCTAATTTCCCACATCTAAAACACTCAACATTTTTTAGGTCTTTTTCAGGTTTGTTTTGGTTATCAGTCTAGTGTTTGTCCTGTCTTTTCTCATGAGGCCTATTATTAGATAACTTTGAATAAGCAGGTTTGCCTTGTCTGTTTACAACTTTATTTAGAAATATCAATTTTTTCTTAAACTGTTTAGACATTAAGGAAATGTGATTATCCAAATTGTCTAAATTATAGTCATCATCAAGGTCTAAGTCAGTATTAATCAAATTGAACTCAGGTTTGATTAACTTAGAGGAGAAGACAAGATTAGAACTGGACTATTTCTTTTGAGTCTGAGTTAATTTCTTCTTAAACTCTAATTCCATTTCCACTGTCCTTAGCTTGCTACTTAGTATTTCAGGTGTTAAGTTTGGATCGTCCATCTCCTCAATGGCATAGCGCTTGTTATCAAATTTTTGTGGAAGTGACCTTAGAATTTTAGAAATAATTTCCTTCCTATCATAGATAATTCCATTAGCATGCAACTTCGTCACTATGTCTGTTAATCTAATATAGAAGTCATCCAATGACTCCGTCTCAGTCATAACCAAAGTGTTTTACTGCTGGATTAACATTTAGGTTTTACCAACTTTAACACCTGTGTCTCCTTCATGTGCAGCCACTAGAGTGTCCCATGCTTCCTCAGAGGTAGTACAGAAAGATATTCTCTTGAATTCGTGTTCATTGATAGACATGAATATGGCATTTTTTCCTTTATTATTATTAAGGGAGGTATGTTTCTCTTCTTTAGTGAATTCACTTAGCAGTTTCCTAATCCTCACAGTACTTCCTTCTGCGGTTGGTTTAGTAGGAAAAGTGTATCCATTTTCAATAGCATCCCAGACATCGTCTCCCAATGTACCTTGGATGAAAGCAAACATCCTCACTTTCCAGTAAGTGAAGTTGGTTCCATTAGAGAGTGGTTACCTAATCTCTCAAATTTCTCATCTATTATTTTGTTTTGAAAAAAAAAACAATATCATAAACTCAAGATCAAAAAGATTTTATAAAATCAAAGATCTGATACCACTTGAAAAATAATGCCACTTAAGATGTTTAAAAGGTTTAAGAAAGTTTAAATGGCTCCGAACAGTTTGTTTGAGAAACCCCTTTTTTTAACAAAACAAATATTAACAAAAGATGTGTATAAAACGTTATGAACGAGATATTTTAGTTAGGTAACCAAGTTTTGAAAAACAAAACTAAATAAATTCTAAATTAGCACACAATTAGAATGGGATGAGAGGAAGATTAAACATGCAAGAACACAAGATTTTACCGTTAGTAAAACCCCACCCAATTGGGGAAATATCCATGGAGGTCTCTGCACCTCAAAAGAAAAATCCACTAAAATAGAGTAAACAGATTACAAGCTATATAACAACCTAAACACACAATCAGACCTAATTTAAGTCAAGAATTTTCACCAACTCCATTAGGTTATTCTGGCTTCTCTGAAGGCTCTGTTGTTGTAGTTTCTCTCCCATCTTTGTAACTCCTCCTCCTTTAGCTTTACGTCGACTCTAAAAGTCAAAAATCTCTATACCAATAGTTCTTTAGTGTTGTAGTGTGAAAATTGTAAGTGGTGAAGTGCCTAACACATGCATGCAACACACACACACTTATACAGACAAATTTCCCTACAAATTACAGATATTGTCCAATATGAGTTTGGATTCCTGAATATCAGTTTGTTGAAAACGTTAGACTTCTGATCTTTATTCTTTACCACGGATCAAGTGACAACCTTGCTTTTCAAAATAGCCAAGGTCCTATATGCTTTCTTTTTATTTAAATACATTTCTATTTCACAAAACGTGAAATATGAACTTTGAAAGAACAAACGTCTCAAGATCTTCAACTATATAGAAGTTAGTTTTTCTCAAAACTTGAAATAGAAAAAATATTTGTTGGTAACAGGTTTAGAAAAACTTTTGAGATCAAAATAATCAACAAAGAAGGATTTCTTGAAAAAATAAATCAGCTTAAGCAAATATGCGTGCTTTATATCACAAATAGATCATATCTACACTTTCTATGAAGAGAAAATGAGATCCAAACTCATGAAAAGTTGGACAAAAGATTAAAGACCAAAGAGGAATGATTCTTCAACTGGAACAACTCTCAAACTCACATGGTAAATTTTCTGAAGAAATATTTCTAGGGTTTGGGTACGATTTCTAATTTCTCTCTCTTTATTTTCTCTCTCTCTCTCTCTCTCCTCTCAACTCTGAGGTGATCAAAAGATTATAAATGTTAACCCTATAACATCTATTTATACTACTGGATGGAAGGGTATGGAAGATCGAGGCAAAACCATAGCTGAGACTGATTCTGGCTTAAACAATGTAAATCTTAGGGCTGAGAAAACACCACATTTAAATGTGCATTCATTGGTCGACTCAGGCATCACAAGTATTGATACAAATACATGTGGTTCGTATATTAACAGCGATTGAATGAACAGGATTGAATCTTAAGACTGTGAGTGTAAGAAAACACAAATTTAACATGTTTAACAGCAACACGTGTAAGGTCAAGATTAACAATAAAACGTGTGCTTTTGAAGTTTAAAAAATTCTATTTTATTCCACATATTTCTCTGCCGCTTTCAGATTATACACAACCAAAGTTTTTATGAGATAAAAGAATTTACAAATAAACACAAAACATTTTCAAAAACAATTTTAAATGTTTTTAAAAAAATTATAAATTCCTAAAAATTATTTAAAAAATTGCAAAAATTATTAGAAAATTATTTTAATGGGAATTAATACTCACACACCTAAATTAATATGAATGCAACATATAAATGCAATCTTAGGTGCAGTGTTGGTATTATACCTTTAAGACTAATAGAGGAAATATCATATAGAGTCTGAGGTTTTTTGTAAACAATGGTATGACTCAAATTTTGTCAATGTTTCCAAACTGGACAAGCGCCTATATAATGTAGACTCGAGTGAGTCAAAGATATAGGGTGCTTCATATGGGGTACTTGCATATGAGCTAAGAAGGTTATTGTTTCTGAAGTTACCCCTCTAACTGCATGGTACTTGCATATGAGCTTAGCAGGTTATTATTTCTGAAGCTGCCCCTCTAACTGTGGGGTACTTGCATATGAGCTGAGCGGGTTATTATTTCTGTAGGTACCCCTCTAACTGCGGGGTACTTGCATATAATTGAGCGACTTAAAATTCTGAAGGTACCCCTCTAACTGTGGGGTATTTGCATATAACTATGCAAGTTAAAATTTTGAAACTGCCCCTCTAACTATGGGGTACTTGCCTATAACTGAGCAAGTTAAAATTTTGAAGTTCCCCTATAACTGTGGGGTACTTACATTTAACCGCACAAGTTAAAATTTTGAAACTTCCCCTCTAACTATGGGGTACTTGCCTATAACTGAGCAAGTTAAAATTTTGAAACTGCCCCTCTAACTGTGGGGTATTTGCATATGAGTTGCGCAAGTTAAAATTTTGAAACTGCCCCTCTAACTGTGGGGTATATGCATATGAGCTGCGTAAGTTAAAATTTTGAAATAGCCCCTCTAACAATGGGGTACTTGCTTATAACTGATCAAGTTAAAATTTTGAAACTTCCCCTCTAACTGTGGGATACTTGCATATGAGCTGAGCAAGTTAAAATTTTGAAATTGACCCTATAATTATGGTGTACTTACATATAGGCTGGGCAAGTTAAAATTTTGAAGTTGCCCCTCTAACTGTGGGGTACTTGCATATAAGTTGGGCAAGTTAAAATTTTGAAATTACCCCTCTAACTATGGGGTACTTGCATATAAATGAGCAAGTTGAAATTTTAAAATTGACCCTCTAACTGTAGGGTACTTGTATATAGGTTGTGAGTGCTCCTATGTCCTTAGAGCCTAAGGTATTAAACTGTCTTAACTTTGATTTATACTTGGCAGTTGCTCAACTACTCAACCTGTTTCTTTGTTCTCAGGTTTATATTATGAGAGCTCTGGTGCCCTTGGAGCCTTAGGTACCAAACTGTCGTACCTTATATTTATACTTGGAACTTTCTAAATACTTTGAGCGCTCCTATTTCTTGGAGTGTGAGGTAATAAACTGTCGTACCTTATATTTATACTTGGCACTTGATCAATACTGTGAGCGCTCTGGTTCCCTTGGGGGCTTAGGTACTAAATTTTCATGCCATGTATTTATAATTGGCACTTGATCAAGACTGTGAGCGCTCCAGTGCCCTTGGAGCCTGAGGTACTAAACTGTCGTACCTTATATTTATACTTTGCTCAATACTGTGAGCTCTCCGGTGCCTTTCGAGACTTAGATACTAAACTCTCATACCTTATATCTATACTTGACACTTTCTCAATACTGTGAGCACTCTGATGCCCTTGGAGCCTTAGGTACTAAACTGTCGTACCTTATATTTATACTTGGCACTTTCTCAATACTGTACCCTTGGATCCTAAAGTACTAAACTTTCGTACCTTATATTTATACTTGACACTTGCTTAAGACTGTAAGCACTCTGGTGCCTTTGGATACTCAGGTACTAAACTGTCGTACCTTATATTTATACTTGGCACTTGCTCAAGACTGTGAGCACTTCGGTTCCCTTGGGGCCTTAGGTACTTAAACTATCATACCTTATATTTATACCTGGCACTTGCTCAATACTGTGAGTGCTCCGGTACCCTTGGAGCCTGAGGTATTAAATTGTCGTACTTTATATATATACTTGGCACTTACTTAATACTATTAGCGCTACGGTGACCTTGGGGCCTTAGGTACTAAATTATCGTACTTAATATGTATACTTGGCTCTTACTCAAGACTATGAGCGCTCTAGTGCCCTTGGAGCTTGAGGTACTAAATTGTCATACCTTATATTTATACTTGGTAGTTGCTCAATACTGTAAGCGCTCCGGTGCCCTTGGAGTCTTAGATACTTAATTCTCATATCTTATATTTATACCTGGCACTTTCTCAATACTGTGAGCGCTCCGATTCCTTTTGAGCCTTAGGTACTAAAATGTCGTACCTTATATTTATACTTGTCACTTACTCAAGACTGTGAGCGCTCCGGTGCCCTTAGAGCCTGAGGTACTAAACTGTCGTACCTTATACTTATACTTGACACTTTCTCATGACTGTGATCTCTCCAGTGCCCTTGGAGCCTTAGGTACTAAACTGTCGTACCTTATATTTATATTTAGCACTTTCTCAAGAATTTGAGCGCTTCGAGGACCTAGGAGCCTTAGGTACTTAAACTGTCGTACCTTATATTTCCACTTGGCACTTGGTCAATACTGTGAGAGCCTTGGTATCCTTGGAGCCTTAGGTACTAAATTGTCATACCTTGTATTTATACTTGGCACTTGCTGAAGACTGGAGCGCTCTAGTGCCCTTAGAGCCTTTAGGTGCTAAACTGTCGTACCTTTTTATATATTTTAATTTATACTATTGCAACTACTTTTTGTGTTCTCACACTTGTTGTCCTATTTTATTTGGTGGAGAAATAATAACAAGTAAAAATACACTAGGAGGCGCCATGGCCTATATAAGATAACTTTACGTTTTATAAGCATTAAACTTTGCTAAGAAGTTATAGTTGGTGCCTCATACTTCAGTGGAAACATCTGGAGGATTAGATTCGATGATGATAACCCTTCTGGATTCCTCGTCACTACTTGATACACTACAAGAAAAAATGTCATTTATGTCAGTTTGAAAATTGACGTTATGTCAGGCAAATGTAAAATGACATAAATGATATACATTTATGTCAGTTTGAATTTGAAGGTGAATTTTCATTTCAATTTAAGTAAAACTGAGATAAAACAAATAAAACACTCATCTCATATTTATATATAGATGAGATAAAAGAAAAAAAAAGCGGACCTTTTTTTTCCCATTCCCGCTTCATTGAATTGTCACCATATCAAATTCATTATACCCAAAAAAAAGCGGCGGCTATCTCACACTCGATCTAGCAGGGGATCTCTCACACACGATCTAGCAGCGGCCAATGGCACATCTCTCTTGAACGTTCTATCAGCGGTCTTCCCTCGCATCTCTTCAACCTCTTTAGGCAGCAACGCCCGCTCCGATGAGGCACCATCTACATGGCAGGTACAAAGAACAACTCTCGCGATTTGTCCTTAATATTAATTCCTAGGGTTTTCAAAAGCTACACGATTTGAATCGATTTGTTCAGTGAATAGATTTGTTCACAGTTGTCCGTCTTGAATCGATTTATTCAGTGAATCGATCTCCTAAAAAATTAGTATAAACATAATTGATACTTAAGTTCTCTTCTCTCTCATTTTTTTCTTTTAATTTCTAAAAATTAAGTTTATGGACATGTTTGTACTTGAAGAACTACTAGTCAAATTGACGGATCCTCTTTGCATTTATGTTTTTAAACCTATTTTGATTTTTCAGATTTAAGGCAAAGCTCCTTATTACTGTTGATTTTGTTGCCATTAGTACTTAGTTAAATTTCCCTCATTTGATTCTCATTTGGAAAGATGGTACTATATTATCAAATAATGTGGTGTTTTTTTTAGTGAAATTTTTATTTGTGAAGTGAAGACCTTTGATTTTTTTAACTTTGGTATATTTTACATATGAAATAATATGCACCATATAGGAACAACAAGGTTTCATTGTCTTAGCTTATATAATAATATGCACATGCACATGTACCTCTATGTTGATTGTATATGTCCATACATGTATGTGTATGAAGCAAAATATAATCAAACAAGTGTGTGTTATCAAAATCATTATATGGATTCTTGAATATTCTGAAAAATAATGTTATGTTAGACAAGACACCACATAATTTGTAGTTTTGTTTATTATATAACAATTGATTAGTTTTGTTTGTTACTACTTATAATCGTCTTTAAACACATGATATATAATTTGGTAGTTTTATGTTGTTACCGTTACCCTTGTTTGCGTGGCTGAAATTTTTAAAATCAATTGAATCTTTGTTTAACTCATCACTCAAATGTAGTTTTTTTCTTTGTTTAACCATAATTGTCGCACCAGACGCCGCAAACGCGCAAACTGAGTGACTCCACCTCAGCCACCGTCATCGTCTCCAAAGCTTCGGTCGTGGTCGTTCGTTGGTAGAGGTAATTTGAGATTGTCTTTGAGAAATTGAGATTCAATTTTTCCAATATTAGTTTTTTACTTGAGATTTTAATTTAATTTTGTAAACCAAACTGTTTAGTGCCTTACTTTTGGATATTTTATTTTGTTCCCATAAAATGTAAATTGCAAATTGGGGCGGTTGTAGGACACCAACACACCACACGTCAGCTAGTCGACATAATGCACAAAGTCAAGTCGCTAATCGACATGGCCTAAATCAGATTTTACAGATTTTACTCAACTCCTAGCATTCTTACATGAGTAGTGTACTTTATTGTCACAAGTATAAATCGGTTTGACATGGAACAAGTATCATATATTTTTCCCTGATTTGTACAAGTCGATGTCGTTTATAAACATATCAAGTTTGCTTATAAGTCAATGATTCACAACTCTTTGGATTGCTTTTCTTCTTCTTTTAATTAACTTTTTCTTTATTTCTTTGTTATTTGACTTCTTTTCATTATTTCTGCAATTTATTTTACTTAAATTCATATGCAACTATGTCAACTACTAAGAAGTTGATTATATACTCAGTGGATGTTACTCAAGCCATTTCAGTGACATGCAAGTGGATGTTTCTTGCTTGCTTTCTAATTAAAATTATAGGCATACTATTACTTTATCTATAAATATGTCCATAAATTATATTTTTCTGCCTAATCCATTATCACCAGTCACACGTTTGTAGATTATAATTGAACCAACAAGATCGGCGTGGAAAGGCCTTAATGTCACATTATTTCATGTACTCTCTTTTTTTTGAAACTGTGTATTATTGTATAATAAAATGGGATACTTATCCTATCCACCTTTCAATCTCGTTCATAAAAAATACGTAAGATTTACAGACACCATTTCTCTGTTATGTACGTTGACATCTATATACAAATGCTTAAACCACTAGTTTTACCCTTCTTTCCATCCTTCTCTGTCTTAGAATTATTGTTTGGTATGTGTGCAAGCCTATGTTTGGTACGTTCGCATGCTATGCCTATTACTTAATGTTGAATAGATAAATTGTATGTTAACCCATACTAGTTGTTGTTGCCGATTCTCGATTCCCACAGCAACTAATGCTGCTGTTGTTATACCAACAGTTGCTTCCCAACTGCTGTTGTTATACCAGCAGTTGCTTCCCAGCTGCTGTTGTTACGCCAACAGTTGCTGTTGTTGTTTTGTGATATTAAGTGACAATTGAGGTACTGTTTTGAGGCCAACCAGATGCAATTAAGGGACTGTTTGGAGGCCAACCAGATGCAATTGAGGGACTGTTTTGATGGTAGAATATGTGACAATTAAGGGATTGTTTTGAGGTCAACCAGATGCAATTGCCTAGCAGTGTCTACACGATAAAATTACTTAATGACAGTAGCTTCTAATAAGGCCACACACATATGCAGTCACTAATAAGACTCTTTGAGTGATTTTGCTTCGAATTTGATTAATTGTATCACACATATATGTTGATTAATAATTTTGTTTGCTTACCTTAAGGGCTTAAGTTTTAACATAATTTGCTATGTTTTTTCCCTTCTAGAGTGACAGAGCTATTCCTTCTTCAAATATTGATTTGCATTATGCTCATTGCTCTTGAAGTTTAAAAAGATGTAAAGTTATGGTGATATAGTTTCCCAAAAATATGCTAAGGAACATTTCTTAAGCACCTATGCCCTGGTATGTCAATTTTTCTGTTTGAAATTGTTTACCTTTTGTGAAATTGTAAACTATGTTCTGTTAAAGTTTTTTTTATGTAATTTCCTTTCATAGTTTATTTACATATATGTATGTGTATAGATACATATTATGTGCCTGAGAAACGTTCTTTGTCCTGCAACTAATTTGGAAGATAATTTTCTGGAAATATATGGTAGAGCCACTATCTATCTTCCATGATTTTATTCCCCCAAAGCCTCCTTTTTCATTCTCTTTGAAAATTCCTTGATTTTTCTCATTACGTATTAATAATAGCAGCAATTATGCTATTATAATAGCTATCTTGTTGTTATATATATTTATATATTAGATAAGTTTCTTATTTAAATAATTAGCATAGCTGACCGTTATATATTTTTTGCCTTTACGGGTAATTGGTATTATCGTTATGAACTATTAGTTTTGTTGTTGGAGTATTTTATATTTTTTAAACAGTGTGGATAGTCCTATAAAGAGAGGAAACTCGGCCCAAAATTTTTAAAGTTTTTACAATTGTTTGTGTTGTATAAAAAAATATTTTAGACTTGTACACTTTTGTTATTTGTCCGGTAATAATGTTTTGTATTAATTAGTGCCCAATGCAAGGAAACGATACTCTTCATTGCGGATATTTTGTGTTGAAGTTCATGAAGTACTTCATGGAGGATCCTTCCATACCTTTTGAAACAAAGGTATGCTACCATTGTTTTCTCTTTTTATCTTATTATATAAAATCGTGTTTAGTTATTAACACTATTATATACCATAATAATAAATTCAATTCTATCTTCAATTTTTTAGATTAGAAGTTTCCCGATAAAGCGACGTAGGCATTGAATGAGCTAAATGAAGTTCAAATGGAGTTCATTACGGATTATATATATTAGGCACTTTTGAATAATTGTATTTTGTTATATCGTAATGACAATTGATTGAGATGATTGTGTTTCGATAAAAATTATGTTGATTATATTTGATTGCAGGGTTACTCATTCTGGGTTGGATAGCGTCGAGAACAAAGTTGATCGAGTATTATGTTCGACAACGTCCTAGCTTGAGTATTATTTTGGATTGTGGATATTATGATGTAGTTAGCAATGCTAGTTTTTGGATATTGTGATGCATCATCACTATTTTTAGGATTATTATCACGTAGATAACTAGACGTTAGCTAGTTTTTGGATATGATGTAGCTCACATAAAAAAAAATTATTGTAAACATCTTTATGTATATCAAGTTAGTGATATTTACGAACTTGGTTATTATCTATTTACAGTAGGATAAAATTGACGATGGAAGGGTTGATTTTACCTTAAATAATAGTTTCCTATTGATGGAGTAATTTTTTTTTAATTTTTGATTAACATTTATGTCAGTTTTGAAAAAACTCACATAAAATTACTAAAACTGACATAAATGTGACTTTATTTATGTCAGTTTTCAATGAAAATGTGATTAAAAACATGTGGAATATTGTAAATTTTATGTGTGTTCTTAAAAACTGACATAAATGTGATCTTATTTATGTCAGCTTTATGAACATTTATGTCAGGACTTTATATGTCAGTTTTGAAAATTTTTAAAACTGACATAAATGGTCATTTATGTCAGTTTTTAACTGACAACCATTTTTCTTGTAGTGATATGGGGGAGAGGTCCTCGCACAGAGTCCCCTCATCACGACCTGATTTCATCGGATATTCCTGGTTGGAAGTTCTGTCGGCTCTGGGTTCCTCAACCTCGAGCTTGAACACGAGGAGTTCATCGTTGCTTGAAATGGGGGTCCACGCACAGAGGCCCCTTGACTATATCTGATTTCATCGGAGGTTCCTTGCCAGAGGCCTTTATGACTGGGGGTTCCTTGATCATTAGTTTAGAACCCACGGATTCGTCTTTAGAAGTTTTCACAGCCTCAGGTCCCCCGTCTTAGGCTTTGCATTTGAGGGGTATCTCATCCGCCATTTTTAGCATAAGGAGTTCCTTGCCTGTTGTCGCGACCATGAGTAGTTCCTCAACCACCAAGGGTTCATCGCCCACCACATGGGGTTCCTTATTTTTTAGGCTAGCTAAAAATAGTTCTTCGCTTTCACCATTAGTCAAGGTGGGTTCCTCGTCTGAAGCACTTTTGGTGGCGGGTTCCTCATTTTTTAGGCTTGATAAAAAGAGTTCCTCACAGAGGCTTTGGTGGTGGCGGGTTCCTCAATCGCCATTTTGATTTCAAGGGGTTCCTCATTGGGTACCTCCACAGCCTTGGGTTCTTTATCCAAGGATTTGATTTTGAGGGGTCCCTCATACCCTGTAAGGATGGTCACGAGTTTCGTTCCTAGTGCTTTGTATATGGAGGCTGTTGACGGCGGATCGTATTTTAGGGCTAGGACCTCTAAGGGCTCCTCGTCATTTTCTGTGGTAGGTAAAGGTTCCTCGTATGAAGTAATTTATTTAGGAGAGGATTCGTTTCGCCCCTATGATTTTGAGGATTTCCTTAACTAGGTGTACTACTGTAAGTTTCTCTCCTGAGTTTCCATATGTGATGGCGAGTTCATCGACCATGATGACAGGTTCGTCGACCATGAGTTTGACTATGAGGGGTTCCTCGTTGGGAGTCTCGGCCACTTTGGTTCCTTGACAAAGTTTTTTCCTATTAGGATTTCATCGTCTGAGGCCTTTGTGATGGCGGGTTCCTCGACTGCCAATGTGTTTGTAAGAGGTTCCTCATTAGAGGCTCTGGTGATGGTGAAGGGTTCCTCGACCACAAAGGGTTACTCGCCTATTGCTTCAATGAAAAAGGATTCCTCAACCATACGAATTTCCTCCCCTCTCACTTCAGGTTCCTCACCTACAGCTTCGACCACAAAGGATTCCTCGAATACTATCGCGGCAGTGGAGGGTTCCTCGATCGATTTTTTGAAATTTGAGGGCTCCTCGCCCACCATTATGATTTCATGAGGTTCCTCGCATTTTGTGGGGGCATCTACAGGTTCCATGCGTGATGTGTTAACCACAGAGGGTTCCTAGAATTTTGGAAATTGGTGAACTTGATGCTGCCATAACCATCTTTGGCACCACCTTTCGTGGCGAAATTGTCTATGTCGGAATTTATTCTGGGATGGCTACCCCTCCAGAGGGGGAAACTGCTAGTGTTACACATCCTTGACCCAAACTTGATAGGTCTATATTTTCTTGCTTGAAGAAGTCAAAAACCGTGCTCATAAGTTGTTACCGATGAGCTGGTATGCCCTCCCTGAGGAGCAGGTGTATTTGCTTTAATCACCATCACATACTCCTGAGTGGTCTGGTCACTTTGAGTTCCACTTCCAGATGAAATGTTTTAAAAAACTAGCAGCTTATAAATGTTAAAACCCTCATTGTCTAATAAAGCAAGAATACCTCCCCAGCAGAGTCACCAAATGTAAGAGGGTAGTGTGACTGGTGTCTAGTAAGATATTGAATTGGGTTAGGCATGACCCACACCAATGGATGCTTCCTTCAAGGTTCTCAAAAACATCTAGAGCAGCTTCTAATAAAACCTTATCCTTTTGGTAAAATGGAACTCAAGTTGGAACTCCCTCCCATCAAGAAGATGAACTTCACAACAATAATGGTAACTTTTATCAAGAGAAACTCCTGAGAGTGATGGCTATCAGTGGGGAGTGAAAGAACAAGGCACTTAGAAATTAGAGAGAACGGGGAGATAATACTAGGAGGTTTCGATGTGATTTTAACAGAGTAACAGTGCTACGTTGAGTTTTTTTCTCCTTTTTTGACCTTGCCCTGGGATCCTATTTATACTTAGTCACTAGGGCTGAGTTGGCACTTTTTGGTGCCAAAAATGTGAGGGTTGGTGAGGGATAAGATCTGAAATGTACCATTTGTCCCTACCTGTGTGTAGCAGGTTGTCCCCTCTAACAGGTGCCAACTGGTGTAAACCAAAGTCAAAAATCAAATATGTCTGCACTTGAGGATAAAATATTTAATTTGGTAAATATCTTTTGAAACGATAACTTGTGGTACAAACTTTGTAAGTTTGAGAGGGTGGCCTTGAGGGACACCTCTTTTAAAATATTTATGAACTTGAGGGGAGTCTCAAAGACCACCTCCTATAAAATCTTTGAAAACTTGAGTGGGCCTTGAAGACCCCCTTTTATCTATAATCATTTTGAAAAATATTAATTTCTTGTGAGCAACCACTTTGACTGCTCACCTTAGCTATGTCCGACTATGAGGTGTGGGGGGGGGGGGGGGGGGGATGGCTGACCCTAGGATCATTATACTAGTATTCTCTCTATATTTAAGAGCTACATGGTTAATACTTCTCAATAAACCTTATTCCTCAGCCGCCAAGCCAAAACTTCCAAGCGATCCCAATTGGCCTATCATGCTCAATTAGTCTATCTGTACAATAAAGTAAGTGTTAGTATTTTTTATTCTTTAAATGAATAATATTTAATGATGAGGGGTTGCTCATGGAAGCCCCTTTCTCATCCTGGCATGTTTTCTGGAGATTGGGGATCCAATAGGGTTCTGCATTCTATATTTTTTAGTAGTTGAGGGACCTTGGGGGTTCTGCGTTTCATTTTTCTGGAAGCTGAGGGACCTTGAGGGTTTCATGTCCCATATTTTCTATTAGTTGAGGGAGGGGATCCTTGGGAATATTTTATGGAAGTTGAGGGAGGGGAGCCTTTAGGGTTTCGCGCCCAAATGTTTTCTTGCAGTTGAGGGAGGGGAGCCTTGGGGTTTCGATCCCAAATATTTTCTGGGAGTTGAGGGAGGGGAACCTTGAGGGTTCCGCACCCAAATATTTTTTGGCAGTTGAGGGAGATGAGCCTTGGGGGTTCCATGCCCAAATATTTTCTGGCAGTTGAGGGAGGGAAGCCTTGGGGGTTCCACGCCCAAATATTTTCTAGCAGTTGAGGGAGGGGAACCTTAGGGGTTCCGCACCCAAATATTTTCTTACAATTGATAGACGGGAACCTTGGGGGTTCCTCTCCCAAATATTTTCTTGCAGTTGAGGGAGGGGAGCCTTGGGGGTTCTGCGCCCAAATATTTTCTTGCAGCTGAGGGAGGGGAACCTTGCCATGCCCAAATATTTTCTTGCAGTTGAGGGACCTTAGGGGTTCCGAGTCCCATTTTTTCTGGAGGTTAGGGAGGGGCTTTGAGATACCCTTACCCCAAAATGTAGTGGATAAGCTTGAAACACCCTTTTATAGGGTACATAGGTGAAATAACGAGTCCCTCTTGTCAAAATGAGCCTTGACGATATATCTCCTAATATATTGTCACAACATTGATGCACCCATCCCTCAGATTAATTTTATATCTCTCCTCAAAACTTAGAAAAGATATCAAACTGTCTCAAAACTAAGTCGCACACCTACATATACACTAACATCCACCCACTACATAAGCATGGATTCATGCACAAGCACTCATCTGTACCTACACCGGTTGAAGTGACATTCATGCACTTCTCACTGATACCATTACATACCCAAGCACCTATCTAAATTTAATGAATTCTCAACCTAATGTGTCTAAACCAGTTCTAATAATTACTAAAAAATAATCAATAAATGTTAAGAGAAATATTATTCATATAATTAAGGAATCATAAAGAACACTTGGGGTTCTTAACACCTTCCCCACTCATAACTTGGTTCGCAAATCCGCATAATAAAAATCTATGGACTAATCCCAAAATTAAACCTGCCTTAGGATTAGTCTGAAAGAGCTAATCCAAATATTTTGTTTATTTTTTGTATAAAACAAATTGACGAATATAAACAAACCAACCAAACCCCTTATCATAGATAACACATTTAGGTCTAAGCCTAAGAACAAAGGATAGATGACTCAAACTAGACATGGAAATAAATATCTTCAAAGGATAAAGTCCTTCAACCAATGTAAAGTCAATAACCCAACCCCAACGGGATGCAGCAAAATGGGAGACAAGTACTCTCGAACATCAACTGCTAACACAAATAAAGTTCCCTTTGGGTGGATCATCGTTCGGGTCCCACAACACCACAGCTTGCTGCTAGATTGTCTTTCTGCAGTTATTTTTAGGTGGAGTTGGATGATTGCGAGTATGTTGAGGTAACATTGGTGGGATACCACCAAAACCTTCCACCTGCCCATGGGGAATATGATTATGACCACTTTGGACGTTTTTTCTTTCATGGGAACTTCCTTAGCTAGAGTGCTCCTGGTGATGGATCATACCATGGCCATCACTGCTAAATGATTACGTGATGCTTTAGGGATACAGGTCATTCCTGCTCATGGGGAGTTTCTCGATACCAACACTGTAAGTATTTATTTAGACCATGTGGAGGACCCTAGGCTAGGTATGATGCCGGTGAAGTGATATTCAAGGTTTTTATTTTTTATGGATGTGGAGGATCTTTTTGCACTAGGGTGTTCTGGTGGTATCCATTTGTTGTGATTTCCATTTTCGATGGTTTTTTCTCATATTTTGGGGTATGCATGGGGAAGGATGGGGTTGGCAAAGATGTATCGATCCATATCTCTTTTTCTGATATTTTTTTACTTGTAGTGTCACGGGTTTTTCTTACTTGTGGGAGGCATGTGTTAGTTAGATTTATTCTTTTTTTAGTCAAATGTTGTCTCCTTATTTTTACATATGTTGACTCTTATTTACATATTATTTAGTTATGTTTTTTGCGTACGTTGCTCCAATTAAAGGGAGGTCATGGATTCGGTATTCGAGGGATGGGATTTTCCCTCTCTTTACCCAATATGTTCTGGGAACTTGAGAGCGGTGTCATCTATTTCATTGGAAGAATCTATGGGTCTTATGAATGGGATGACCATAAAGGGCGTAAATTATTGTATATTTTATCTTTTTCTTTTCTATTTTAATATTTATTTATGCCTCATTTTTATTTTCTTTCATTTTGTAGGTACCTTGGGAGTTGACCTGCCATGTGTTGGAGGTGGAAACTATGGCTTGGACATTATCTAATTGGAGGTTACTCCTAGATAGCCCAAAAGGTCATTTTTCCATATGGGGGAGAGGGTGACGCGCCAGTATACGTGGGACCTCCCTGTGCGGGTGCCCTTTCCTCCCCCTTACCATATGAGGCATGCTAAGGCATTGACTAAGGTTAATCATTAGATTTTTTGGATGGGTTACATGCTATTGACCCCATTAGGGAGGATCTCGACTATTAGGGCTTCTTAGTAAGGAGGGTTATGATGATACCAGTCATATGTCTCGGGAGTCTTTGTTGGAACATTTTGGTGTAGTCTTGGTGGAGAGTGATCCTGAGACAATGAGAGGAGAGTAGGCGGCTCTAGAGGGTGGGCAAGAGGTAACAGAGTGGTTGTCGAGAGTAGATCTCAAGATTCAGAGGGTTGTTCCTGAGACACATGTTAGAGGAGGTGGCGACGTGCTTGAGAGGTATGAGGTAGGGGTGATTAGGCTAGGAGAGATATTGATGGTTTGAATAGATTATTACATAAGGTACCCATTCATTTTCTTAGTTCTATGAGGAGGCCAGAGGGAGTCATGGGGAAATGGGGTGGGTTTTATATATGTCCTAATGTGACTTTTCCTTCGAGTGATGCTCCTAGGAATTCTCATCTTGGGATTTATTGGAGACTTCTTCCTTCCCGAGGTATTTAGATTATAAGGAGTTAGGTCGGGCAACGGGTTCTAGGACATGTGGATAATATCACCTCTTCATAGCATGGGGTACGGGGATATGGCAATTTGGCACAGGTACATGGAGACTGGGGAGAGGGTGGTGAAGGTAAAGGAGCAAAGTGTAGCACAAGGTTAAGTCCCAATAAAGGAGGTTTCTACTACTCATATTGATACTCCAGAAGGTAGAGTGAGGGAGTTTGAGGTGGGAAATCTAGGGCGGGGTCAGGAGGGAGGTGATACTCAGCGGGATGATATTTTTATAACGATGGACTTACCCACTTTATGTGAGGTGGTGGAAACTTATTGGTATGTCATGTCATCTAGATTTTCTATCCCTTTGTCTATTTTTGCATGTATCATTTTGTTGTTAAGTTCCAGGCATCTTTGGGAGTGAATGGATCTGCCTTACTTTTTATCCTTTTTTTCTTTTACTGTCTGAGCTTCTTTTTATGTCTTTTTCTAGCGATCATTTCCCCGATTTTGTGTTTTTTAGGAGGTGATAGTTTTATCATCTAACCACCAAAGGGTATTGACCCTTTGGTCCTCGTTATATTAGGAATTGGTTTACTCGATGCATATTTTTGCTCCTATGAAGGCTTATGAGCAATGAAATGAGGCTTGAGTATCCTTTTCTAACTCATGTTCTCGTGCAGCCATACGTCCTGAGATGATTTTAGATTCTTGTACAGCATTAATGAATCGTTTTCCAATCAACCATATGTTGCCTCCCCCGACTCAACCTAGTTCCAGGTTGTAGGAGGATAAAGATATAAGAGGTGATCGAAGTTGTGATAATACTGAGTGAGACATAGGGTTTGTCTCAACCAATTCATACATTTTATTCCGTTTCCTTAATTCTTTTATTGATGAATAAATATTATTATTTGTTTGTTTTTCAAGCGATGTAACATTTGGGTTTTCATACTTATATGACATTATTTTGATTTACCTCATGCATATACTTTTATACTTTCCATTGGAAAAGATCATTGTTGATGATGGTTTGATATAGCAGGTTCTAGGCTTGTCAATTCGGTCGAGAAAACCTGAAGACTGGCCAAAATTTAATTGAGTTTGAGCCAAAAAAATAAAGCCCAAATTCAATTTAGGCTGAGCTTAAGCCAAGCACTATTAATCCCGAATTAGGCTCGGCTCGAAACAATTTACACAAAAAATATATAATTTTATATTTGATTATTTTAGTAGATATAATATGTACATATTTTTTAACTAATTATATATAAGTAGTTATATATATATATATGATTTTTAATTTTAATATTTGGATTAAAAACTTATGCTTTTATTCTTAACTCTTAACTTTAGACAAGTCAATATCACATAAAGTTTAGTTTCTTAATTAATATTTGTTTTGTGGATTAAAATATTAATATATTGTTAAAATATTATGTTTTAATAGGTAGAGGAAGGTACTATTGTTTTGTAACTTTTTTTGTCTCAAGATTTTTATGGATAAAGCTTATTGCCCGGTTCTTTTTTTTTTTTAAGTTTGTCGATGTATTTACTTTGGACTTTTTTGGTTATTTCAAATGACGTAGGTCTACTCGGAAAATAAATAAAAAGAGGATGTAAGTTTCACTAAAACAATTATTACTGGAATTAAAAAAAACAAGCAAGTTTTATTTGTAAGAGAAATAAAATAATATGACATTGTGAAGTCAATTCAGACCTGCTCACACTAAACCCAAAGCCCAGTATTTTATTTGAGTCGAGCTTAAGGATGATCTCAAGCTTGAGCCAAGGAGTTCTAAATCGAGTTGAACCTATGCAACCCCAAACCCTGCTCATAGACCCTGACTGACAGGCCTAGCAAGTTCAAATGTTACATTAATTTACTGGATAAATAACATAAATTATGAATTTGAACAGAGTGATCCTAAGATCATTTTATTAAAATGGTGGTGGCATATATATAAAAAATAGAAGGGGTACATATATAAAACAAAAGGTGTCCCTTCTTTTTGAGACTTTTATTTTGGAGAGAGGCGATATTCTCTTACTGCGAGACGTCTATTGTAGCAGTGTTCAACATAAGAAAAGAAAATACCCTTTCTTCATTTCTGATTTGATGATAGCCTTTTGATGTTAGTTTAGAATCAGAGTGTTATCCTTCAGTCAAGATAGATTATCATTTACGGGGATCCCTTCATATGTTTGATGATTTTGTCCCGAGATGCGAAGTATTTTTTAAGAGAGTGTTTTTGGATGTTGATTTCTTTAGGAGAGCTATAGGGTGTAGAATCCTTTTACTAGGCATTTTTTGACCGTTTACTTTCGTAGTGTTAGCCATCGTGTGTTGTTTCTTAAATAATGAAAACTTTGTGGAGTCTAAATATGCCTTAAGGAATTATTTTATTATTTGACCTTTTGTTTAGTTAGATTGTTCCGAACCTTTTGGAGTGAGGGCATAATGATAATAACCTGAGTTTCCATAAAAATGGGTTTTTTTATGTTTGTTTAGATCGATATTGAAGTAATATCCTGGGTTGCCTATGAATCTCTGATTCAAATACCACGGCGTGTGTGTACTTGAATGTATGCAATAATATAATAGTGGAGAATTAGGTATACGTAGTTATCTTGAAAATGAAAACACTAGGATCCTAAAGTTTTCAGCACACCTCAAATGAGTGGTTATTGGCTCAAGTGGGCGTTCTGATATATGGATAGGAATATGTTTTGGTTTTTATGGTTTTCCCTTCCCGCTATGACCGATTGCTTCTGTATTAAATTAGTTTCTCCATTTTTACCATAGGCAGGTTCAAGGAAAGAATTTCTCTAATCGATCGAGATTGAAAGGTTGGTAAAACATGACTTTGCTAAGATCATCTATAATAACTACCCTGTCGGAGTTTATTTTGGTGACAAGGTAGTTCCCTCTTTCGTTGGGTGTAAATTTTCCTTCGGGAGTATAGACAGGCTTGACATTCTCTTTTAAGACCAAGTATCCTTCTTGCATGATTATCTTCTTGATCTTCTTACTAAATTCTCGGATGATTCATTATGAGTATCCTTGATTTTGATAAGCATCCTTTAGGTTCCTCTCATCAAGAAGCAATAGTTCATTATACAGGCCTTAAACCTAGTTAGTTTCGACCACTTGGCTTTTGAGCATGACCCTTAATGAATGTATCTCGAGTTCTATAAGGAGAATTATCTCAATGCCATAAATAAATGAGTAGGGTTGTCCCCTATCGAGTTTTATTTTATAGTGCAACTCCAGATGGCCTACGGGAGTGTGTCTGAACAATTATTGTAGGTCCTTGTGAGGGTGTGCTATAGTCCAATGGCCTTAACTTATTTAATTAAATGTCAACTCACACCAGCCGTAAATCCTTTAAAACCTAGATCACGCAACTATGTGATTGAAAGCAAAAAAACACGTAAGCATGCAATCAAACCAAGCAAGACGGATTTTAGGAAAATTCCCCTTCGAGGCAAAACCTTCTCTATATCACTTATATAATTCAAAAATCTCAACTTAGAAAATATATAAGTGAACGATTGAATTTTTAGACGAATATCTCGCAAGTGACCCTTCATCTATCATGAGCAATGGTTCCAAAAAGAACCACAAGATTAGCAGCGAAGACGCCTTCTCCACAAGAGAAACTCCAAGATGAAGTTATATGGGGGTTTCAAAGTGATTCATAAAATATATAGGAGGTTATGTATGAATCAAAAAGGTCTTTTTTCCTTTTAAAAGATGTGACTTTTGTGCGGCAGGTCTGCAAAAACTGAGGTTTTAAAAGTCTTGTAAAATACCTACAGAAAGTTGGTTTTTATAGGTGAACACTAAAATCAAGGAAACATCAAGTAGTTCAAATGAGATCGAAGAGTCGTTCGAATGAGATAGGTATCTCGTTTGAAGCTCACTTCTAACGACCTTCTCGCAACATGACTAAAACCAAAACGGTATGCCCTCATTAGAAGCTTTTTCGTTGTAGGCCATCAAACTAGACTTCGAATAAAATGGTTTGATTATTTGAATGAGATCTCCATCTCGTTTGAATGACAACAAGCGAAAAATTTATTTTTAAAATAAAACCAACCTCGATTTTTAAATCGAAATAAAGTGAAAATACTCCCAATATAATCACGAAATTTAAAGTACTCCAAACATAAAATATGCCATAATAATGTGGAGTTGTGGATCACGGTTGAAGATAAACGTGGAGAATAATGAAGATTCGTGGTGCACAATGGAGATGTACATTGTTAGATATTCGGATCGTTGATGTCGTGGATGACCGTGGAGACGTGCTATGCCATAACTGATGTAGTGGGAAATCTCATAGTTAATGTATTAATTCAGAGCATTATGGAAAATTCCTAGATTCTAGGGGCAGTGTCAAAAAAATTCCCTTACAAATCTCTCCCTATGGCTATGCCAGTACATACATGAAAAAATCCGAATTATGCAACCAAAAAAAACTGAGACATGCAATATTCTAATACTCTCCCAAAAACTCACAAATAGAATGATATCAAAATACATTAGTCTTAAATCTTCAAAATCTCCAAACTCCTTTGTCTTCATTAAGTGTGTTATGAATATGATCTTCAAATGAACCTACACACGTGAGACAAACAAGCAAATACCCATAACACGCAAAAGTTTGAAATAAAATGATAAGCATGCACACAAGCATAAGCATAGAAAATCATAAGCATAAGCATAAGCATAAAAAAATCATCAAACTTCTACTCCTCCATAATTCGTTCTCCCCCATTTATGATGTCTCAAATAGACAAAGAAAAGAAACATAAGCAATAAATCGAAGTATGTCACAAAACCAAAAAAATATTTTTGAATTTTTTTAAAATTTTAATCAAGAATAATAAATACAAATACAACACACACCATCAACTAACATTAAGATGAATGGGTGTAAACAAATCCGATAAAAAAATCAACTCAAATAATCATAACATATGTGTATGATGAATTTTGGATACTCCAAAAGATTGAACTCAGAGTCGGTCTTAGGTGTAAAAATTTTGAATTCATATGATATCGACTCATTCTAATCAACAAATCATAGTCTAAAATGACCATGCATGTGTGAACTAAAGGAGACAACGATCCAAACATGTAGAAAGTAATTGTTAATCACAATGACTCAAACACATTATAAAGCACATGGATCAAACGATGTTGTGTCTCAAAACACTATTAAAAAGTCACATGGATAATGTAATGATATTGTGACTTGGCAATCCTAAATTTCCATCCATATAAGGTGTAAACAAACTACACAAAATCTTTTTTTTGTTTTTCAAATTTTTTATAAAAGGAAAATCTTTTTGACTTTTTCATTTTTCTTAAAAACCGAAAATATTTTTGAATTTTTCTCTTTCCTTAAAAACAAAAAAAATATATATATTTTTCTATTTTTTTTCTTAAAGACCAAAAATTGTTTTGGATTTTTCTTAAATATGAAAAGGAAAAAAATAATACAAATAATACAATCTAGAAATAGGAATCAAGAATATAAACATGAAAAATCATCATAAACTAGATAAAGTAACTAACCCTCAATCAACTGTGCAGATACCTAAAGACTTCCTAAGACTCTAAAATCTAAGGGCATCTAAAGGTTTCATGAAACTATCGGTAAACTGATGTTCGTTGGTCATAAAGCTCAAGGACACGACCTTCTCCTCCACTAACTCTTAGATAAATGCTCGTGTATCCCAATGTGCTTTGTGCACAAATGCTGGACTGGATTTTGGGATTTGTGAATCCCCCTCTTTTTATCACAGAAAATAGTCATGGTGCCTTGTGAAATCCTGTAATCCTCCAACATTTGCTTCATCAAAAAGATTTGAATCCAACAACTCCCGGTGGCGATGTACTCAACCTCGGCAGTGGATAAAGAAATGGAGTTCTTCTTCTTGATCAACCAAGAGATGCACTCCCAAAGTAGAAACACCTACCCAAAATTTTCCTACATTCATCTACATCCTGAGCCCAATCAGCATCCTAATAGGTGGATAAACGATCGTCGATGTCAAGGGAATACCAAATATCGTATGGAGAGTCCCACTCATGTATTTGATGATATGTTTAAGAGAAAGTATGTGTGACTCTTTCATGGAGGCCTGATAACGCGCACAGACTCCAACACTAAAGGCTATGACGGGACGACTGCCAGTCAAATATAGACGACTATCTATCATACTCCGATATAAAGTTTGATCTACGTCTTTGCCTAAAGTGTCATTCCTAAGCTTAGTTGAGGTACTCACAGGGGTGCGTGAGCCCTTAGCGGAGTCTAACCCAAACTTCTTCATGAGGTCTCTTACATATTTGGATTGGGAGATGAACACCCCACCCTCTAGATGATGAACCTAGAGACCAAGGGAGAATGTAATATCACCCACCATGTCATCTAGAACTCACTCCTCATCTCCTCCTCAAAGTCGTGACCATGGCTGGAGCACGTGGATCCGAATCCTATGCCATCCACATAGACTTGGGTAACCAATAATCACCTTTTGAATCCACGGGGTAAGAGATAGAAAGTAAGTAGGGGTGTAAAACGGACGGATACAGAGCGGATACCATAGTATCTCCGCCAACTACCCGCACTATAAGTATCCATATCCATATCCGCCCGGATAATAATTTCCGCTATTCTTATTCATATCCTCTCGGATTTCCAAGATTCGGATAATATCCCTATCCATTTTTATTATTTAAGATACATTAAGACACACATAGCTTATTAAATACTAATTTAATCGATGAATTAAATATATAATTTTCCATGTAAGATATAGGGAATGTGTAAAATATCAAACTAAATTATAAAAGAAGGTTCGAACATAAGTACTAATATTTAATGTGCATTTTTTTTATTCAATTGTGATAATTCATTGAAATTTTTAGCCTCGCCGGTTTCTCTAATATTTGAACAAAAATGAAGTGAATCATCATCTTACCTGAAAATGTAACTCAATTAAAATATTAACTAAGAAAACAAAGAATATATTATAATAAATACGGGATTCTATTTTTTACCCCTTAAATTCCTGAAGTGTGTTATTCTCATTTCCTTTGTATCCTTATCGCATTAAGGTAATCACAACTCGCAAGTTAGTAGTAATGCTAAAGATAAATTAAGATATATTAATTGTTTGAACATACTAATTAACCCAAATAAATTTTCGGCAATATATTGTACTAAAAGGAGGAATCCATGAGTTTAATAATACATGTAACATAAGTTTTTCTTATACATAAAAGTTTCTTCAACCAAAATTTGTCCCCCATGACACAAAAATTATCATCTTCAACTTCCAAGGTCTCACAAAGTTGTATTACACAAGAGTATAGAAAAAATTATAAACAGGGGAAGATTCATGTGTGGGAGAATTGTTTTCATTAGCTTTTATAGACATATTAAACTACATTGTTGATTACAAAAAATAATTAGTAAAAACAACACTGAAATGGGTAAAAATTATAAGCGACACTGAATATTTTGGGTAAAAATCGTAATTGGCACTGAATATTTTTTGGGTAAGCAATTTATCTGTGATTTTCAATTGAATAAGGAAACAACAAACATCAATCAGCAATCAAATAGGTTTAAAACCCACAATCATATATAAAACCCACAACAAATAAGAAATAGGTATAAACGTATTCAACTGAAAACATATAAACCCATCTCAGATTTTTGAACAACAGTGCATCAATCTCACAACAAACAACAAATGATTTTCAGGTATAAACCCACAACTGAAAACGTATAAAACTCACAACAAACAGCAAATGATTTTCGAAAATAGCAATGCATCTTAGATTTTCAATAAAAAACATCAACAAACGAAACACTTAACTTACCGTGAGTTTTTCTGGATCTTGAGTTGGAGCGTTAATGGATGGCTCCGCTTACTAAGGAAGGTCGGGTTGGAGAGAGAGAGTGTGAGTTTTTGTGGTCTGGGAAAAAGAAGAGGAGAGTGAGTTTTTGTGTGTGTAGCGTACTAATGTGTGAGTTAAAAATAGATATGAGAAGGTTTATTTTAAATTTAATATATTTTATTTAGTTAGGGTGGTAATATTATATAAATAATAATATTAACTAATAAATATGTATTTATGTTATGGATACGGATATCCATTGAAACGGATATTCGCTAATACGAATAGTCCGCCTCGGATACGGACTATCATCCATGGATACTATCACTATCCGTATTCATATCCATTGTTTCGGATACTAAAAATGGTTATCCGTATCCTCTCTTTCAAATATTTATTCGGATAAATATCCGCTAAATTCGGTTACGATTAGCAAATGGATTTAAATTTTTGGATATCCATTTTCACCCATAAAAGTAAGCCTTGCGTATCAAGAACGGGGTGCTTGCTTCAAACCATACAAGGCTTTTCTCAGATAATAGACGTTTCCTGGGTGGTTAGGGTCTTCAAACCGTTTTTATTGTTCCACGTAAACCTCCTCCTATAAAATTCCTTTCATAGAGGCACTTTAAAATCCATCTGATATAACTTAAAGCGCAGATGACATGCAATGGTGAACAATAAGTGGACGGACTCAAGCCTCACAACAATAGCAAATATCTACTCAAAGTCTACACCCTCAATCTGTGTGTAGCCTTGAGCAACCAACGTAGCCTTATTACAAAAAATGGTACCATTCTCATCCATCTTATTCGTAAAGATCTATTTAGTACCAATCAAATTTGTCTCACTAGGTCAAGGGACAAGTTACCAAACATCATTCTTTCTAAATTGAAAAAACTCATAGTGCATAAAGGATATCCAGTGTTCATTTTTTAGTTCTTTTTTATGTTCTTGCGCTTGACTTTGGATGTGTAGGACAGATAGCTAACAACGTTCTCAAGCTGAGCGCGAGTCTTAACACCTAAATTAGGATCTCCTAGAATGATGGAAGGGTCATGACTCTTGCAAACCCAAGAAGATGTGTCCCCTGAATCAGGAATAGGGTACACCCTAGGTGTATAAAGAATAATGGGATTATCACCATGGGTGAATCATCCTCCCACAAAGGATAAGGATCAACAAATGTATATGGTTCATCATTTGTAACAGTGACGTTTATTGATTCCATAACCTTAGAGCTGCCCTGGTTAAAAACTCGGTATGCTCTTCTCGTCGATGAATATCGTAACAAAATTCCCTCTTTGCTCTGGGAGTCAAACTTTCTTAATTACTATCTATCCTTCAGGATGTATCAATTACTCCCAAAGACATAGAAATATAAAAGATTGGGTTTTTTCTAAGGAGTCTGAAGTGTATGTGTACGAAGATACACCCTATTCATCGTGTTGCATGCGATAGACACCACCTCCATCCAAAAATATCGAGTCACTCTACAATCTAGGATCGTGGATCTAGACATCTCTTGAATCGTCCTAGTCTTCCTCTCAATAATCCCATTTTGTTGAGGGGTTTTCACAGTTAAAAATTCGTGTTTAATTCATAGGCTATCACACTAGCTATACACTTTTTTCCTATTTAAATTTTGTGTCATTGTGCCTATGCAACCTGTTGATGGTGTCTATGTGTTGATTTTGCAGGACATGGCACTTAGTCGTAAGAAACTCTACAGCGTCAAATTTCTCTCTTAGGAAACCAATTATCGAATAACAATAAAAATCATCTACCATCACGAGGATATACCTATTACAATCTAGACTCTCAATGCAAGTAGGACACATGAGATCCATATGTATAAACTCAATCACAAGTGTAGTGGTAATGGAATTCAACTTTCGGTGAGGAATCTGGACTGGTTTTCCCTGATAACAAGGACCACAAACCATGGAAGTTGGCTTTCCAAGAAACGATGAGACACATACTGGGCCTTTCTTTACTAAACGCTCCAACTCTCTAAAATTAAGGTGATCTACAAATTGATGCCACAAATCCATATAATAGATCGTGGAGCTCTTGCACACAAACGATTACTTGGGCCCAATCCTATAACAGTTATACTTTGTCCTCATCCCTTATAGAAAAAGTTTACCGAATTGATAAAAAATGTTACACTCATTCCTATCAAACTTTATAGTAAATTCTACGTCACACAACTGGCTAATGTTGATAAGGTTTTCGTTTAAACCTTAGGCATAAAAAAACATTATCCATCTTAGGAAATACGAGTATCTCTAATGTACCCTGTTCTATAATGCTATACTTACTCCCATCTCCGAAGGTTACTCTACCATCCTTGCAATCCTCAAGGTTGGTATAAAAATGAGACATCACCTGTTATATTCCAGGAGCAACCACTATCAAAATACCATTAGGAGGTATTATGAGCCTTAAGAGCAACATGAACAGTAAGGGATTTCTCTTCACTCTTAGGCACCCCTATAGTGGTAACCTTTTATTTACCTTTGTCATTGTTGGTCCTAGTCGGGATGTTGGAAGTATCCACTAACAGTAAATACATCCGTTGGAACTCTTCCATCAAACTATGAGAAGTGACGACTAGACACTCAACTTTCTCCCTAAGGATAAAAAATTACTGAAGTCGTAAGATGGAGTATGTGTACGTCCATTTCGACCTAAACTATAGCAAAACTCCTTAAAGTAACCCTATATCTTGCAATGAGTGTAGAAATAAACATTTTTAAGCCTACCTTGGTTTGATTTTCTTGTTCGAACTTTTCTTTGGGTTTTGGTTGAGGGCCGTAGGGATTCATAGTGAATTCAATAATTAGTTCTGATGCGACATGTGGTGTGTAAGTATCGTTGAAACCTATTACTTGCCTCTCACCAAACCCTAAAGCGAAGCCGGGGAACATTTTTCCTATATTCTTAGATGTGTCCTTAATTTTCACCTTGACCACCCAGGCTCTCTCGAGATCTTTCCCAATTTGATCTATAAGGGATCCAAGATTCTCACGAATCTCCATAGATGCAAGGAGCTCACTCGTAAGACTCACCACTTGTTTGGTCAAGCCCCCTCTCTATTTCTCACAAACTCTCTCTCTCTCTTTCTCTTGCCAAAAACTCTCTCTCTCTCTCTCTCTCTCTCTCTCTCTCTCTAACTGAGTAATCTCTATCTCGTCTCTCCTAACTCCTTCTCTAGCTCTATGATCTTAGTTTCTAACCCTTTGTTTTGGTTTTTTCATTATAAAGGACTCGTCGTACGCATGCTATAGGTCACTCTCGCTCTCACTTTCTGCATCCTCACCTTCACTCAAGTCAATCTCACTGTCGAGGTGTCCATGTGAAGTAGAATCCTCATCGTCGTGAGGTGCACTAGACGTACTCACATGACTAGCCATGAATGAGGTGAAGTTACTTTCACGAGGTGATTCTTCTCCTAAATCCATAGACTCGACCTCGCTATTATCACTAAGGGTGGCATTCAGGGCAGTTTTGCCCTTGCCTTGACGCATTAACCTAGTGGGGCACTCATATGCTTTGTGACCTCTCCCAACACACTCGTAACACCTCTCTTCCTCTCTTTTTGGGTCATCCTTTTATCCTTTTCAAATTTCTTCCCAATCTTTTTTTTCTCAAAACTCTTTTTATCTTTAAATGAGCCGTTATTTTTATGTTTGGGAAATTTCTTAAAATTCTTAGCAAAAAGGGCAAAATTATCTGAGTCTATGTCGTACTCAGAATTGGAAGGCACATTCTCTCTCTTTCAAGATTGGTCCTTAAGTTCAATCCCTTTCTTTTTTAGTTTAACAGTTTTAGAAAACACGTCGATTTCATAAGTTTGAAGGTCTCCTATGATTTCTTCTAACATAAAGGAATTTAACAAAACTAAAGAATTAAGCACAATGCCTTTCTTAAAATCGTTTTGACTACTCTTGTTTCGGTATCTCACAAGGATTATAACTCGAATTAACAATATCAATAGGCAAGCATAAAATTCATCAAAGGTCTTGGACTCAAGCAGAGTTACTGTCTCAAACTGTGTAGTCAAGTTTTTCAATTTAGACTCCTTAACAGCGTTTGTACCCTCATGTGTAAGTTACAGGATATCATATGCATCTTTTGATGTGGTGCAAGTCATAATACGCAAAAACTAGTCAGGTGTGACGGTTCTAGAAATAGAACTTAACCCTCGTGAATTAAAGCTAGTTCATTAAAATTCTTTTTCAGTCCATAAAGACACATGTTTAGCATTAATTTCATTACCCACAACCATAATGGGTTGTGTCCACCCTCTTTCACAAGTTATCCAGACTATTTCATCAATTGCTTTTGATGTGGATCTCATTCTCGCTTTCCAATAGGAATAATTGAATCCATCAAAAGTTGGAATTCTATTATATAAGTTATCCATTTTGAACTCATATTTTTCAAAAATCAAATTTTTAGAAAATCAATTACATGATAAAGTTATGTGAATGGATCTGATACCAATTTCAGAGTGTGTAATAGTCCAATGGCCTTAACTTATTTAATCAAATGTCAACTCACACCAGTTTTAAATCCTTTAAACCCTAGATCCTGCAACTATAGGATTGAAAGTGTAAATGCATGCAAGCATGCAATCAAACAAAGCAAGTCGAATTTCAGAAAATATCCCTTTGGGGAAAAACCTTTTCTATTTCACTTATATAATTCACAAATCAAAACTTAAAAAATATACAAGTGAACGATAGAGTTTTTAGACGAATCTTCTGTAGGTGACCCTTCATCTTCCTTTAGCAATGGTTACCATGAGAGCCACAAGATCAGCAGTAGATACACCTTCTCCATAACAGAAAATTCAGGATGAAGTTATGTGAGTGTTTCAAAGTGTTTCACAAAATATATGGGAGGTTATGTGTGAATCAAAAAGGTTTTTTTCCTTTTAAAAGATGAGACTTTTGCGTAACAGGTCTGCAGAAATTGAGGGTTTAAAAGTCTTGCAAAATACCT
Source organism: Sambucus nigra (assembly GCA_949130495.1). NCBI lineage: Eukaryota > Viridiplantae > Streptophyta > Magnoliopsida > Dipsacales > Adoxaceae > Sambucus > Sambucus nigra. The sequence continues at coordinate 552,086,229 of OX422207.1, forward strand.
ACAAAAATATGGTTTTTATAGGTGCATACAAAAATTTAGGGTACGTCAAGTCGTTCGAATGAGATAAAAGCGTCATTTGAACGAGATATGCATCTCGTTTGAAGCTCGCTTCTAACAACCTTATCGCAACATGACTAAAAATAAAATAGTACAGTATTATTTGAATCTTGTTTGATGTAGTCCATCAAACGAGACATCGAACGAGATGGTTGGATTATTAGAATGAGATCTCCATCTCATTTGAATGACAATAGGTGAAATATTTATTTTTAGAATAACACCAGCCTCATTTTTTTTAAATCAAGCAAAAGTAAAATTACTCCCAATATAATTATTAATAACAAAGAACTACAAACATAAAATATACCATAATAAGAAGTTGTGGAGCACGGTTGAAAATAAACGTGGAGCATAATGAAGATGAGTAGTGCATGAAGGAGTTGCACGTTGCATGGCTGATGATGTTCTTGACATTTTTGTTAGCGGTGACAACCACTTCATTAGTTTGAGGTTCATATGGGGAAGACTTATTTTTAGTCATATCATATTCGCCAAGCTGGTTTAAGACCTCTTCTCAAAGTGAGAACCATTATCTGACACTAATTCATGGGGTATATCGAAGTGTCAGATAATGTTTTGACGTATGAATATATCCACTTTCTAGGCATTTAGAACCGAGTTAGATTCAGCATCGATCCACTTGGTGAAGTAGTCAATTGCAGGTTGGATGAACTTATGTTCGGTGGAAGATTTTTGGGTAACCTTCCCTATTATGCCTATCCCCCAGGTGGGGAAAGTCCATGGTGAGGTCATGCAATAAAGAACTCAGGGAGGGACATGTTGTTGTGGGCCGTAAATCGAGCACTCGGGGTATCTTCGAACATAATCTATGTAATCCTTGTACACTGTAGTCTAGTAGTACAACTGCTGCAATATATTTTTGGAGAGGGTGTGTCCACACATGTGTGAGCCACATTTGCCAATGGATTTTTTCCATGATCTCAAAAGTCTCGTCCTCTGTGATTCACCTTAAATGTACTCCGTCAAACCCTCTTTTGTATAATTATCCTCCATAAATGATGAATTAGGCCGCTAATCTCCTAAGAGTGAAACAATAATTTGGAGAGGATTCCATGGGCTAGTAGTTCTTGTTTAGTAAGTTTAATATGCCATAATACCATATTATGGGTCCCACTATCGTTTCCTTTATGTCGTCAATCTCAAAGAAGTAGGAAGGTAACTAGTCACGATGAACGTGATTTTATTGTACCTTTCGCCATATCTATCATAATGTCTATGGTGGCAAGTGCATCTACAAAGTTTTATTTAGCCCTCGGGAGAAAGTCGCATTTGAGATGCTTGAATCGCGAAGCTATCTCTTCTAAGTAGGCATAGTAAGGTTGAAAATTATCATCCCGAATTTTCCATTTGCCTAATATCTGGATAATGACTTGACTTGAGTCTCTACAGGATTTTAGTTTTGTGATTATCATTTCCAAGATGATTACAAGACCCGTGACGCAAGCCTAATATTCGACCATGTTATCGGTGCATTCGTAGGTGATTTTGATAGCCATGGAGAGATGGTGTGAATAGAGAGATATGAAAAGCATTTCGATGTCAAGTCGCTTTTATTAGCGGCCCCATCAAAGTAGATTCCCACGTTTATCTATTGTCTAAGGTGAAGAGGTCCTCATTTGGGAGCTCTACCTAATTTTCTCCTTCCTCATCTGACAGGGGTTTCCATGTAAGAAGGACGAAGATAGCTCGTTCTTTGGTGGAATTCTATGACATATGTGATTTTGAATTTGGATAGCACCAGTAGCCATTTGTCAACTCAATTAGAGAGAGGTTTTTTTATATAGTTATCTCAGAGTATTCATCTTGGAGATGAATCATATGCTAAGGAAATTTTTTACTGACATGATTAATAGCACATTCCTTTTGGGTACTCTCTACTTATTGGGTTAACTTGGCTTCGGTAGCTGTGTCGGTTATGGTCATGTAGAGTATGAGAGGATGTCCTCGTTGAGGTGGTATTAATATGGGGGGGTGAGTGAAGTGCTCCAATATCTTCTCAAATTATTCCTAGGATTTATGTTCCACTCTTTGGGCGAGTCTTTCTTAAGTATTTAGAAGATGGGTTAGCAAATGGTGGTAAGCTTGTTCATAAACCGGCTTATGAATTATATTTAGACAAATAACCCTTTGACCTATTTCTTTGTTTCAGGGGGTGGCATCTCCCGTATGGCTTTGACTTTAGTGGGGTCTACATCGATTCCATCTTTGCTAACAACAAATCTGAGTACGTTTCCTTAGTAAGTATGAAGACACATTTCTGAGGATTTAGACTCATTTTGAAAAGGCTTAACCTTATAAATAAATTTTGGACTGATAAATTATGTCCTTATCATTCTTTGGATATGGAGAACTTGTCATCTATGTGTACCTATACTTTTTTTTGTATGATATTGTGCAGGATGGTTGTTGCTTACCGTTAGTAAGTTGTACCGGCATTCTTGAGATCGAAGGGCATAACTGTATAACAGTTCATTCCCCATAGGGTGATGAATCTAGTTGTTTCCTGGAGACCAGGGATGAATTTTTATTTTGTTGTAGCCTGTGAAACCATCTACAAATTGCGTAAGCACATTGTTGGTCATGATTTATACTAATAAGTCGATATGTGGTAGAGGGAAATCATCCTTGGGGCAAGATTGATTGATTTTTATAGTCTAAGAACATTCGGATTTTATCATTAGTTTTAGGTATGGATATGATGTTATCTAGCCAAGTGGAATATTCTATTACACCGATGAACCTAACGGCAGTTTGTTTCTCCACTTCCTCCTTAACTTTCAAGGACCATTTGGGTATTAATTTATGCATTTTTTTTATACATTTTTCGTCAAGGAGAGTGAGTATCATGTGCATAACTATGGATGTGTCGATTTCAGGCATGTAGGCGTAAGACCAAGAGAATACGTATATGAAGCTAGAGATGAAATTGGTGAACTCCATTTTCTCATTTTCATTTAGTAAGGACCTTATTTGTAACTGATTAAGGTTTAGGGGAGTACCTACGTTTGTGGTTATTATGTCATCCTCGTTGGAGACATACGTATATATTGACTTTGGTCAAGTTTTATAAGTGTTCTAAGTATTTTAGATCCAAAAATTCATCATTATTATGTGTGATTTTTAATCCATTACTGGATTGATAATCATCACACGCAACACACGCATGTAAATAATATAAATCATTATTTATTATACCATTAAAGTGAGGAAGGTCAATATCGATGATAGCATAAAGGTATTCTTTATAGAGTGATACATTAGGATAAGGGATTAGGAGAGACTCAGTTGCTAATAGCACAGACTCAAAGGTCCTTCGAATGATGGGTTCGGAGATGCAGCTAACATAGGTCTAGTTATTAAGGACCATCTCTCCCATGATGTTGTTGATGAGGTGGGAAAGATTTTAAAGGGGGACCTTTAGAGTGGTCCTTGGAAAGGACTTTCAGTAAGTGTTGGTGATTTTATTCATTCCACTAATAGTCCCATGGGAGTTTCCAAGTCATATCCTGAGGTTCAATCAAAGGGTGCTTTAGATAGTGGGGCTGTTCAATCTGGTATGCAAAGGTAAAGATTGAGTTCAAAAATGTTGACTATTATTCCTTTCTTAATCGTGTTACCACGAGAGATGGAGGTGATTCACGTATCATGGAATTGTTATGGAGAACTTAAGTCTGAGGACCCTAACATGGATATTATAGAAATTTTAACAGGAAATAAGATGGGTAATCCCAATTCAGATTTTGCCTCGAGGATATTTTTTATCCCCCTTGGTAACCCATGATACATTAATCTCGTTGTGGACAACCTTAGTTATTTTACCATAATCCATGTGAAGTTCCTCTTTATTGAGTTTTTACTATTGGGGTTATACCCGAGTCTGGTCTTTACCTTATGTTTCATAAGGGTGATGGCTTTCAGGATTCCTTATTGATTCTTTCCAAGTTCGAATCTCAGAGTGTACTTAATTTTTTGGATAATTTGTGTGGCTACAATATGAATTACTGGCTCTTCTTCTATCATATGAGCAAGTGGGATAACTTGGAATCCTTTGAGACAAATATCTATATTGTCATGGTGGGTATCTATAAAGGGAATGGCACTAGTATGAGGGATTATGGCTTAATCGTCATCCCCTAGGATGTTGATGACTTCCATATCAAATGAGAACCTGACTTTCATGTGCAATGATGAGGGTAATTCCCCCATGGGATGTATCCAAAATCTTCCTAACAAAAAGTTAAAGCTAGCGAGCACATCTAGTACGTAGAACTACACATCACTTTTGATAGGACCCATTATGAGAGTGAAGATAATGGATACTAAGACTTCTCGATGAGTATTATCATAAGCACTGATAGTCGTAGAATATGGTGTAAACTCAAAGGTGGTGTATCCTAGAACAGTAGCTATGTACCGGGAGCATACATTGATGGTGGACTCGTTAACTATCAGTACTAAGTAAAAAAATATGTTGTCAGGCCCTAGTAGTGATGTGTATTATGAATTGATGATTATGGCCTCAAATGTGAAGGTTCTTATTAGAAAATTTGATGTGTTATTGCATGGTAATGGGCCCGATAGTGTAGTACATCTCGCCCAAATTCAGGTCGTGATGTGCAAAAGATTGAGACAATAGATGGATAAGGTCAGCTCATTGTTATTGAGATGTAGTTATCAATTCTCAAATGGTGATGTTGGTAGACATCCGAAGGATTGGTCCTAGATTTTATTATTCTCTCAAGTAGAGGAGATGATATCTTCTTTAGAGCGAACTTTATCCTTAATAATCAAGTTTGGAGGAGTGGAGTGTGGTCCTAACAGGGTGAGTAAGTCGAACTTTTTATTCGAATGGAGTATGGGTTATATTCGGGCTTCTTGTTCATATTTTTATAAGAGGAGAAAAAGGCTGATTAAAGATGTGGGGTCGAAGGGAGGCACTATTGGTTTTATATCCATCACTTCAGTCCATTAAATGACGGGTCTACTGTTGGATTTTTAGGAGCATTGTTCTGAGTTCAAGGGAAGGATTTAGATGCAGTATTATCTATCCAATGAATGTATATATCAGCAGCCAGGGTGTGAGTGAGGATTTCTTCTACCTTTGTGAGTATATATTCGTCTCTTGGACTTGGGGTGTCATAAGGCAACTCTGTAGACATGGATAATCCTATCCTGATGTCTTCATCTGATGTAATCTTATAGATGTCTCTGCCATCTTAAGAGGTTTCATATTTCTCGGGTTTATGTATTTCATTATGCTTCCTCATAATAGCTTTATCCATAGCTTTATCCTCACAATAGCTTTATCCATAATTATAACGGTAGTTCATATATTCTAGTCCATGGGGTGAGAATCCTTTGACAAATTGTACAACGACTAATGAAAACACTACATATTAAAGGCTGTGGAAATTTGCCTGTGTATGATCATGGAGAGACGAGATACCTTTTTCCATCCATAAGTTGTATGAATACCTTCAGTTGGGAGGAACTTTTGATGTATAATGGCCTTGACCTATCTTCTCATCCTGGAGTTCGATGACGCCGACGATATGGGTATTATCCAGGTATATACTCCTATAGTTGTGTCCCACACTAGTGGAGCGATAGGTCCATGGTGATATTCCAAGTACAAATAATTTGAAGTCCAATCTAGAATGAATAAGTCTAGTTCATTATGAGGACTAATATTATTACGAGTGTCCTGTCTTTTGTGGGATAATTTTAGGTTGTTCGAGATCTACCTCTATAGACCTTCATATGACATCATGTATCTCCATCGACAAGTAATCCAATTTGGTAGGTTAGACATTTTGGTATACGTTGACACTGTGATGTATGAGTTCCCCCTTGCTGTTGAAAAATTGGAGAGGTGGCCTTTCGTATGAGAGGCTTGGCTATAAACTGTCTTTAATATAGCCTCATGTTTCATACGTTTGGTCTAATGTTAATGTTGTTCGAGGTGATTAAGTTACTTAGCAGTAGTTATTTATCTAATCCAGAATCTGTAATCTCGGATGCTAGGGGCCTCGAAGGATAGAGGTCTGCGAAGTCATATTCATTTTCCTAAGGTGTAGTCATATTGTGTCATCATTGTCCAAACCAAAGAGTTGAGGAAAAATTCATCTTTGAGCCCAAGAGATGTGTTTCCCTCAATAATCAATAGAGGGTCAAACCAACATATAATGCCTTATTCTAGTAAGTGAGCATATTAGACTTATTCGGTCTCGAGGGGTGAAGGTCTTAGGGTAGGCTCCAGGTTGAGAGAGACAGTGTTTAAGGGGTTTATCTGGATTTTCATACCGATTAGTTTAGAAGTATCGATAGTGTCCCTAAAGTCAGTTTAGATCATGTGAATGGTATCTAGTGGGAAAATTCGTATTTTGGGTCCTTGAGAAGGGGGGCGAGAGGTCATTAATCATTAATGGTGGTACTCATTTTGGAATATTATCTGGGTGACCATAATCCTTTGATTTTCTCAGAGTAGGTTACACCTCTCTTCTGTAAGACTTTTGTGTGGAACACATACTATGCGACTAGGATTAGCTCTTAGTTTAGCTTCCTAAATGATGTCCCTTTGGGAAACATGAGTCATCAATCTTAACAAGTTACGAATAGAGATTATTAGGGTGGATGAATCGGTGTTTAGGATGGAGGTTTCTAAAAAGGTTTTGGTGCGTGGGTTAGGATGATATATCCGTGGCTTATTTATAACATTAAGCTTTGGCAGAATGAGTATCCAAGTGTCGATGAGGTCTTGGATGGCATATCTCAATGATCAATAGTTATCCATATTAAGATCGGGAGTCAACCTTCCAATTCTGATCAGGGATGGTGGGGGTGGCCTAGGGTTGACAGGTTTCAAGATACCATCCAAATTTAAGGAGGTGAAGACAAAATTAAAGGGGCTTAGATTTTTATGAGATTCCTTTGTTGGGTTTGGAACTCTTTAGGAGGAGGAGCTTCTTGATAGTTTTTAAAAGAGGGTCATGGGTGAAAAGGTGCGGCGGTGTCTACCATGTCTTAGGGGCATTAGTAGCTTGGCATGATTATAATTATGGAATCACTACAAGGGGATCCAAGTGAATTCTTTTGAGGGACAAGTGATTTACCGATCAACGGTACTCTTCCTTAGATTTGGGGACCTTAGCGTCCAAACTTTCCTTGATATTTCACCCTATGTGATTTAGAGCCTTGAGGTCAATGATCCAGGTGATACCCGTTTACTCTTCACTTATTTTCGAATATTTTTTGTCACGATCTATATTGATCATTTTCCAAGGGATGATTAACTATTTAACAGGATTTCTCTCTCCATTGAGTGATCAAAGTGATAACTTATTTTCCTTAATCTTACTTCAGCATTTCAAAGTCTTTAGGTGTGATGCCAAGATCCTCACTATATTTGTACTCATTAAGAAAAACACGACATACATCATACTAAGTTTTAGAGGTTCCCTCATGTTTCAGACCCATATATTAGGTGAGGGATCCTCCTGACAGAGTAAAGGATAACATTTTCTCTAGTACCGTGAGGTCTAAATTTCAGACCTGCATCTGAAAGTCATAGTTGGAAAAATGCGCAGATGGAGAGCCCGATCCATTGTATGGATGGATGAAGGGTATTTTAAATTTGTTCTATAATCAGGCTTTAAGGTAGATGGACATTTTCTTTATGTTGTAAGTATGTCCGTAGTTTACATCTTAATGATGGCTTCTTGAAGGAGATGTAATTCATATTGGACTTGTGTTATCTCTTGGTTAGGGGGAGGAGAAGCAATATAATCGATCATGGAAGGATTTACACACTCGGCTCATAGGGACCTTAAAAGGTAGGGTATGGGTGCTCAGGTATTTATTATAGGGTTCGAGGTAACCATGAGGGGAAAATAATACTTGGAAGTGGGGGATCCAATATTAGTAGGGGAGTAGGTGCAGGTATTAGGGAAGGTGGAACCTGAGAGTTAATTGGAGTTATCTCAACATCTACATTAAGCGGTGTGCTAGTGTTGGGAAATAGGGAAAAAATTATGTTCTCTCCAATACCGACCATAGTCGTAGCCTCTTGTTGGAGAATTTTTACTCGGCCTAGTGCCTTAATTTATGATTGTGTGGTGTTTTGAGAGGCAGTGATGTTTTCTAGATGTCTCAAAATGTATTCTATTACGGATGTATCTTGGTCTTCCTTGGTAGACATGGAACATACTGCGGAGCAGACTTGATAGTTGTAGAAGGGGAGCTCGCTCATGTAAAATAGATAGCCGCACAAAGTGTGAAGTCAAATTTTCAGGGTAAAAATTTAGTATGAATTTCTACTACTAATGATAACTGTAGAAAAAGTCAGGGAACTTTCATTTAGGATTTGTAAGCAGAAGGACTAACAAAAGAACAATACATGGGGGAGAAGGACTTGCATATGTATGACTTTTCACGATGAAATTCTATTATCTCTAATTAACTGTATGTGGATGGCATTTTATTTTTTGTATTTTTTGCTTGGTAATATCGTCAAATTAGTAGAACTTGAACATAGCTCTTTTGGATTCAGGTGAACATTTTAAGATTTTGTTTTTTGTACGAGGAGCAAGGCAGTAATAGACCGTAGTCTATTATTTTCTCAAAATAAAATGTGGACAGGGTAATCCAATGTAAAAGAATCATGTTTTGGTGATGAGTTGCAGTTTTTGTCAAAGCGATTGACTCGTAAGTATATTTTATTTTTTTTATAATAGGGAGTGTTCCTATACATTTTTTGTATATGCAAAAAGGTCGATGTGAATCAATGATCGATGTCATTTTTCATTGCCATGGATCACGATATATCACGCTGCCCAAGTTGAGAAACCCTTAAGGTATGTGTAAAACCACTTAACCTTAGTATTGAATAGCTATGAAAGCCTATTCGATATACCTCAGTAGTAGACAAACTTGAAACGTTCCGTGTCACCGAGACTTTGAGATCGAGAGAAACATTTTCCCTATATACCAAACGGATGGGCAAAAGGAGTGAGAATATTCATCGATAATTAGTCTTTTGGTTGATCTCTTTTGACCTTGGGGGTATAGAGTTTAAAAAATGTGAAAATAAGGACGATGGAGTGCATCATACAAACAAGTAATATTGATTTTTACATACTTTGATGTTTATTTTATTACGAGGTCCTTTGTGCGTACCTAAACATTTAGATAAATGCACAATGTTGTTCATAGGGACCTAAGCATGTATCTAAGTTTTCAGGGACTCTAAAAGGAAGGCCTATAAATAGTTCTAAAATATGCATAAAGTAGTCATGCGAGGAGAAAGATAATATTCATAATAGAAAGGAAGCATAAGGATAGTTCATCTCTCTTGATGTATTAACAACAGAGTCTCCATTATGGTATTTTGGGCCCCCGGCCTTAGATGGAAATATAGAGAAGTCTGGATTCTCTATGTCGAGTAGAATTTTCATTCAGTTTGGTTTATGTGATACCTATGGGGACATAGAAGTGATTATCTCTCAGTTTGTTGTTTCTCCCTGAGTTCGGATTATTAGTTGAATGATTGTGATTTTCCCTCAAAATTATTCGACACTATATCCAGTTTTTGTTTTTAGGTTGCATGCCCCTGTTAGGGCTAAGACTAAATGTTTTGTGTGAGGGGTTATAAGTTGTTGAGAGTCGTCGGTTTATTTTATATGAAAACAAAAAAAAAATTGGAAAATCATTTGAATAGGGGGAAGCAATGAGGCACCCCACTTGTTCTTTATGTTTCCTTATTTATTTGCTTATTATCGCTATTTACATTATGTGAACTTTTAGTTTCATTTGGAACATGTTGGGAGGACTCAATTTGAGAATTATTAAAAATATATATTGGTTCTTAGGGATGAAAATGGTATTAATGAGAGGAGTAGGAACGTCATTTAAGTCAATGTGGGTACATAAGAGTGTGTGATGGTGTATTTGGATAATGGGTGATCGTTTTCATGTATAAAATTGGGTGCGAGGGATCTCGGCTTGTATAACGGGAGGTAGTTAAAGGTATGTATGAGCAAGGGATGGTGGCTTGAGAGAGTTTGATATTATTTTTGAGGTGTGTGAGGGGATTAAATATTAATTTGAGAGATGGGTGATTCTATGTTATGATAACATATTGAGAGATGTATTGTCAAGGCTTATTCTCATGAGAAGGACTCAGTATTGCACCTACATATCCCTGTAGCCATTAAATAAAATCCTAAGTAGTTTATTTGTGGAAGTTATCCACCTAGAAGAGTTCCAATGTGATGTTTATGCAAGTGTGAGGGCTTTTCTTGAGAGGCAGAGAAGTTATCTATCAGCTAGAGGGTAGATTTGGTGGAGGTTTATAATGGGAGTGGACCCATACCCAAAGTCAATGATAAGTGCATATGCATCCATTGACTGATCACTAAACAGAAGGTGTTGTTGAACCTTTCGAAATAGTTTGTAGGTGTAATGCTAAGGATGTCATGTTCTAAACATCCTTCGTTATTTACGGGTGTGGAAAAAGAGATGTATTTGGTGTTTTAGTGGACCATAAGTCAACGATATATATCTATGTATCCTATATTGATATGGCTAAAATCCTAGAGGTGTTGTTGTCCTCGGTATAATCCAAAGTGATGGAGATGATCACGTCGTTTCAGAGAGGTTTATTTGGACTAGAGATGAAAGCATCCCTAATAGGATAATACAAGAAGAGGTGTATTATGAGTCTTAAGCTCACGAGTTTATATCGGTATTGCGCCTACATACCCAAGAGGATTAATATTAAAGCCAATGTAATTACAACAAATGGTACATACTTAAGGTTGTAGGCAACGATATACCGGGATGGTATTTATGGACCCTAGTCCTTAATATAGATTTTCCCTTATAGTTGGAATGTCATATTCATATGTTAAAAATACTTTAATCAAAGTAAGATGTTTGACAAGTATTCCTAGATAACATATATTCTAGGGTGCCACCGTTGAGACAAACTTTGCTCTCTAGAAATAGTGGTGGGAGCATTCCAAATGTTAGACTCGGGTTTTACCAAAGTTTTGGAGTAACTCGATTCAGAGACCCTTTTCCTAAGACTGATTTTAAAAAGTATATTTTCCATGTATGTAGTCGTTACATTTTATTTGCATTTTTTAACATATGAATATGTCATTTGAGCTTAGAAAAATAGAGGTGTTAGGATAAAAACTAGGCTTTAAAATATGAACACTGTAAAGTGCACACCAGATCCCCTAATGGGGCCGAGTTAGGTGATTTAAACATAAATCGACAAGTTATATCATAGTACATATATGGGGTATTGACCTGAAATTCTAATAGATTTTATTTACCCTTGTAGCGTAAGGTAACTTTTTCCCTAGGGAGTATCCCCCATTAAGTGGAACCATTCAATCGGGCAGAGCCTTATATGGAACAACCAACTTTCATGGGGTGGGCACCACGGTTTGACCCTATTTCTCGAATGAAATGAATTTTTTTAAGCATGAGCTTCACTAGGGATTTTTTTTACATAACTCAAGATTCAAAAATGCTCGGGGTTTAACAGAGTTAGAAAACTGAATCAACATTGAGTTTTGCTTGTAATGGGAATATTTATAAATTCCCAAATTTAATCTTTCGTTGCATTTTCTAGTACTCCTTTCCTTGTAAGCCATTTGGATAGGCTCTTTCTCCTTTAATAAATTTAAGTTTGGGGGTTTAATCCCTCTTCCATAAAAATGAAAATAGTAAAAAAAATCAACGTTGAGTTTTGGGGTGTTTTTTAAGGTTGGTGGGGACCCCTTTTTATAGGGCCTTATCCGAACCCTTTAACTGTTCAATTAAAGTCGTTACATGTGTAAGGTGTATGAAAGTGGGTAGCGGTACACATATGGATGTAGGGAGGATAAGGGGATTGGGTAATCATTGCACTAGATCTTTAACCGTTCGATTAAAGTCCTTTAATCGTTTAATTAATAGTCTCAGCTTAGTTGTTCCTTGCCTTTTGCATGTTCTTAGGAATTATCACCCCACCCCACCCCCACCCCCCACACACACATGCACACACACACCCAAGAAAAAAACTTTTTAACAGTTAGTTTTCACTACTTTATTTTTTTAGTAGTTTCCAACTTTCATCCCTTGTAATTTATATGGTGCAAAATAGGAGAAGGACTCATGCCCCGATTCCAAATTAGGTTGTCCACAACAAGTATGTCACATGACAACTGAATATTTTTAGGGTATTGGTAATTGAAACATCCTATATTGTTAACTCCTAGGTTTGTCTTGAGTCTACACTATTTAGTATTGCAACTAGCTTGAATAATTGTGCAAAATCATTTATAGTTTGAGATCGCTATAAATGGTACATCACATAAAATCATCTCAAGTGAAAAAGATTATCAAATTAAGAATGAAGAATGTCAATTCAAGTGCGGAAAGGTAATACTCAAAAATAGATTGGTTCAAAACTTCACATATGCAACACATAGTTGTTTTATATTTTTTTTTCATTTTTCAACATTTCATATTTGCATAACTGGCATTAATATGATTTAATCAAATACTTGTAATAATTTCCATATGTTCAAAAAGTTAAAATAACTATGAATTTCATAAAAATAATTTTCCATATTTTTATGTTGAATTGAATAATTTTTTCAGATTTTCAAAATGGTTTTTGAAAGATTTTTAGTGTGTACACATATGTCTAAAAAAAACCAATTTGTGTTTCTTATATCACGCATTAGCTTAGGAGAAATAAGACCCGAGATAATGCTTTAGATATATGGATTTTAGAGTATTATCCACGTGAAATGTTGACCCACCAGTAGGAGTTTATTGCTCGGATTGATCCCTCCTCTATATCTTAGCCATTAGATTTGGGGGTTGTTTTATAAATCAATATTAGTTGCTAGTTGCTTGTAAGATATGAGTGGAATACAACTTTACCACTAAAACTTTGGTATTGAACGGTTATCTATACTATATTATAAAACGAAAGTTGTGTATTTATTTTTTACCAACATCTGAAGTGTCCACGAAAACTTTAAGTTTAGGAGAATTAGCTATCCCTTAGTTTACCATTATGTCCTTTGGTTTATCTCTTCAAAGAAACTCAAAAATTTGGAATTGTGTATTTATTTTTGGCCAACATCTGAAGTGTCCACGTGGACTTCAAGTTTAAGAGCATTAGACATCCCTTGATTTACCAATATGTCCTTTGGTTTCTCTCTTCAAGGAAAGCTGAAAAGTTGGCATATCAATCTGTGACAACCCGCTCAAAATAATAACGGGTGGCCAACCCTATACTACATTAAATCAGGTATCTCAGATGGATCAGTCTCAACATCAACTGACATTACTAAATAATATAAGGCTAACTACCCGAAATGATTAAAAGCGAATGTCAAAAATTTTAAAACTTTTATTTAACACCAAAATAAACCCAACCATGCAACCATAACCAACAATACTACATCTAAATGTGATGAGTGATAAATACAAACTCCAATAATATAAAAGAGTACAACAAGACGTACATAATAAAATACCCGAATATGCTGTCGGGTCACAGACAATACAAAAATCTGAGAGAGAGAATATAAAAGTGTTAATCTACAAGACTTGGGTATAAACCCGATACACAAACTGAATCCTAATCTAGATATACAAAAGATAGGAATCGACTAAGACAAAGTGCCGCAACAGTCCGCTACTGCCACAGCTCCACGAATACACTGGGTGGATAAACATCCATGGCGTCCTTGCGGAGGAACACCTAAAATAATACAATATATATGCAGAGCATGAGAAAATATAAACGGGTCAGAGCCCGAGGTGAAAACATTTTTATAGCAAGTGCATTAAAATGCATAATAATTATAAATGCATTATGACATGATTTAATGGAGTCGCACTCTCCATAATATCCAACTCACCCCTCAACTAAAGCGCGCAACTAAACGTATGCACGTGATCTCCAAAAAAATGCCCAATTCTAATTAGGTAAATAAATCTAACTAAATCCCAATATAAATATCCAATTAAAATCATCTAACCTATCTCCCAATCTACACTTATCTTAATTCCATCTAAATCATATACTTTAACTTTTAATGTTATTGCTCTCTTTTATTTTCATTTACTTAACATGTAAAGGTTACATAACCATTCTCTTACTAACACAACATACAATATACATAAACATTCTCTTACTAGAATTTCTTGTATTCTAGTTATACCAACAATACACATATAATTATATATGAGTTATTAGCATCTAAGTGCTAAGGACTAAACTTCTCCCAAGTCTCAATACTTCACTGCGTTTCGTGCGTGGGACGTCTCGCAAAGCGAAATCCAAACAAGGAACCCCCCCCCCCCCCCGGTTACACTACTCCTAACAGTATTGATTTTTGAGATTCATTTTTGAGATTCATTACGCCCAACATTACACTGTGTTTCATGCGTGGGACGTCTCACAAAGCGAAATCCAAATAAGGACCCCCCCCCCCCCCCGTTACACTACTCCTTGGCAATGTTGGTTGTTGAGGTCCATTATGCCCTTGATACCCAAGTAACCAATCACATCAATAATATAATAACCATTCAAACGAGCTATAACTCGAGGGTGCAGGTTCTCAATGCTATCATCTTCCAGTTGCCCAAACCACGTAGCAAACTGGGGACCACTTGGTAGGGCTAAACAACACCTACCTCGTGATCAACTCACACACACAGCGTTCGGGAAGCGGTCATAGTTCCTAACCGGCAAGTGAGAACAACACATACCTATGACTTCTTACTCCCAAAAACAATAATGCATATCACATAATAATCACCATGGACGACTATGACCTAGGGAATATCCACAAACTGCTCATCGAGCCAGGGTGCTCACCCTCAACGTGCAACTTCCCACTGATAGCAAGGAGGGGGTATGCATATATATATATATATATATATATCATCACATAAGATATACATACATCATCACATCATATAAAGATATACCATCACATAAGGTATACATGTCACATTGTTTATATATTTATATTACGCTCTTAGGCGTAGTTGAATTAATATCATTATTTAGTATATTTCTCTCTCTTGATATACTAATCGTCAATTCTCACACATCTTTCCCACTTAGTATACACTATACTATTTCTCACTTGAAGTTTTCGCATTACTTATGATTATGAATTGTCTCTCAATTCTATTTATGTTAAGGATATTCTCTATCCGAATGCATCTCGATTAGTATTTCTCATTGTGTGAGACATCTCCTAAGTTAATCATCGTTAAGGATATTTCTATATCCGTATGCACATTTATTAGCATTTATATTCTCAATCCTAAACATGGTTCAATTAATCATGTGAACCTTTAAAGTTATCCCATTTGGGATTTGATTCTAAAATCCAATATCACTAAGCGTATTCTCGTTCTTTCATATGTTTCCTAATTATTTCCAAATAGAAATCCTAATGGTAGTGGGCTTCCCCACTTGGTATATACGATATTCTCTAGTCGGTATTCCTCAATTTAAGTCAATATGACTCCAATAATTTCTTATAAGGTAAACTCTCTAAAATATACAAAACATAATTCATATAATTCCTATTGAGGTCCCCAATCGATAACCTCGAACGAAACGGAATGAAATTCTCCCTAGAAAACATTCCCCCAAAAAGCCCTGTTTCCGAATCGATTCGGGCCAAATCTGAATCGATTCGGCCTCCAAGGCGAATCGATTAGGATCATCAGACCTGGGACTCCGTCTCAGGCCGAATCGATTCGGCTGGGGTCCGAATCGATTCGGTCACTCAGACCTGGGCACCTGTAACTTTTTGAATCGATTCGGCTAAGGGGCCGAATCGATTCGTCCTATCAGAAGGCTCGAAAATGGCTAGTTTTTATTAAGCCAAAAATCCTAAAATTCATTGTAATCATCTTCTCTTCAACCCAATCACATATATAACTTAAATATTCATCCAAAAACATATTTAACCTAATTTCTAACCTCAAATCTAAGATCTACATAACAAATCTAAGATTTTATCCAAAAGTTTGGTTTTGATAAACTAAACCTAAAACCCAAAGATTTAATCCACAAATCATGAAATAAATGGTACACAACAATTATTTAGAAAGTGTAATCACTTGCCTCAAGTTCGTAGGGTCTGATTCGTCCTCGAGATCGCGTATTTGGCCGGAAAGCCCACTTTCTCTCTCTTTCTCTTCTTCTTTCTTCTTCTCTCTTTCTTTCTTTCTATTTCTCTTTCTCTCTAAGGAGAATTGTTTCTCCCGTAGGCTTAATAAGCCTTAACTCCCAAGATTCACAACATTAAATGATAATACACACTTTAAATGACTCGATAACTTTAATTCGAGCCAAACGAGCTTAAATTATTTCGGAACCTAAATAGATCCCAAGTACAGTCATTTTGACTTTCTCGACCCTTCCGGAAACAACTACGCCCTCATAATTGCCATTCGAAACACTTTCTAACGACTTCAAATTTTGACCTCAATTGCCAATTTAATAATTCTCCAAATAAAAGAAATTTATTTCTCCCAAAATAAATAAATTATCGTCTCTAAAGTCTCGGTTTGTTACACAATCATTACGGTACCCAATTTTTTCTTCATCTTATTCATTAAATACATAGCAACCCTTAAATATATTATACCCATATTTGGTTAAAAGGTAAAGGTACTTTTTTGTTCTATATTTTATAAAGATCATGATACCAATTAAATCAAAGAAAAGAATGATACTCACTAAGAAATAAGTGTGACAAAAGAATCAAGAAGCCTGAAGTTAATTGGTGTTGAATCTCCCTCTCTATCGCCTTAGCTTTTGGCAATCAATTTCTTTTAATGTTTGGTTTAGTACGATTAAATGCCTCCTCTAATTGAAAGGATGTATTCATTTTATCTATAGTACGGTTATATACATCATATGCAACACTATGTTTAAAATTAAAGGTGTCCACTTGTATATATTTGTATCTATGTAATTATATTATTTTTTGTACAAATTTTTATGTTTTTCTTCAACTTCTTATTAGTTGTACCTAAACATGATTTTGTAGACCACTTTCTTTTTTTAAGGTTTTATCCATTGCATTTTTGAAAAGTAGATGGAGTAAATAAAAGGTTCTAATCTATACAATTAAACGATCATGATATATATATTTTTTCATTTTGGTGCTAAACAAATATGTAATACCCCGTAATTTTAATGACTTTTAATATGAGATTAATTAAAAGTTAATGAGCTAATTAAATTGGGATTAATTGGAATTAATTATAAAAAAATTAAGTGAGATTAATCTGAATTTAATATTACTTGAGATAAAAGTAATATATGATTTCGAATATTACTTAGTGATATAACAGTAAAATGTGAATATAATAATTATTTTCGAGAGCTACAAATATGGCAATAATAAAAATTAAGTCGGAACGCACTTATGAGTCGTGTCGGGACTAAAGTTGGGAAATAAAATGACATTTATTTTTAAATTATTTGGATCGTCATTTTGACTGCTCCGTTGAGTCTGGAAGTGTCAAAATAGGTAGAAAAGTCTACCCGAGGATTTGTTTTGGGTCTCGGGTCAATTGGAAGATGAAAAGACACCCGGAATGGGCATTATAGTCATTTTGCTTGGGAGAGGAATAGTACCTACGTTTTTTATCTTTTAGCTAACCTTGTAAACTTATTATATATGTGGGTTTAGATTATACATAAGATTCATTTCATCTAAACACAAGGGAAGTCTTTTGAGAGAGAGTGAAAAGCCTTAGAGAGAAAGTGAAAGGTTATCTTGTTGAGAGGAAGAGTCATCTAGGGTAAACTAAGGGGATAACCACCATCTTTACACCTTGCACCACCACTATATTTTTGCCTGAAAAAGGAAGAAGAGGTGCCAAACACTTATCTTCATCAAAGGTTCAGACCTACACATAAGGCAAGTGTAAATCTTGCTTTATTTTGGTGCTTATATTATCCATGTTAGAATAGGATTTCTTTTTGGATCGATGAACTTATGAATTTGGGATTAAAATGATTGATAAATCAAGTTTAATGGATAGGGAAATTCATGTAGTTGGAGATTTATACATGTAGAGACTATGAACATGATAGTGGATATACATGTAAAGACTATGAACATGAAAATGGATTGGTTATACATGTAGAGGATTTATTTATTTAATGATGATATGACATTGATGTTAGGAATTCCATGTAGATAAATTATACTCATGTTGAATATGGAAATTTGATGATTTAGTTATCAAATTATAATTCTAAATTCTGGGTTTTTAGGAGGTATAAAAATGGAGGATTTATATAAATTGGAATTTTAAGGATTTAATGGGTTTGATAATAATACCCTTATGAACATATGAATTTAATGTTATTGTTATGTGAAAATCACCCTTGAACATGTTAGAACACTGTTAACAAATTTGAGTTTTGGGTAGAATGAAATCCATAAGGGTTTGGGTGTAAAAACAGTAAGAAAAATTAAAAAACCTGAGGTTGAAGACGAACTGGAATGACGTTGTTCTCATTTGAACAAGACATGTTGTCGTTCGAACGAGGTGCCATCTCATTCGAACGAGATTTCTGAGTTTTTGACGAGATTCCAGAATATTTGTTTTTAGCCCAGAACAGTTTGGAAAATTGTATTTTTAGCCCACATTAAGTTCTGAATAATTTTGGTACATTAACAAGGAGTGAGGGACTTGGGTTAATGTTGAAAAATTATATGAAATTCAGTAATAAATTATGTGAGAGATACGTACATAATAATATTACGATTAAGAGAAAAATAATCGTCATTGTCAAGTACGGGTTAATATTGGTGATATATATATATATATATATGCAGGTACTTGGGATTATGTGATTGACAACCACATAATAAATATACGATGATAATCATGATTAAAAAGTACGGGTAGTATTGATAAATACGACGGGTACTTGGGGAGGGATGAAATCCTAATATGATATTGGTCGAGTGCGTACCGAATTTTATATAGATTGATATGTATACATATTGCTTGTTTGATTTATGTGTATGACATACCTTGCCTACCTGCTATCGACGAGAGGTATACGCATAGAGGGTAGTCATATCTTGATGAGCGTTAAGGGGGATCTTTGACTTGTTGCCTCAGAACATAGGACTTAGGTTGGATTTCCATTAGTGAGAACAATGGTATTGAACGGTCTTTTGGGTGCGTAGGTATATGCGTAGCCCAAAGGATTAGGACTATGTTCGCCTCCACTATTTTTATTTCTTAATTATGGTTCGTGGGAAATACCGAACCTATGGCCCTTTATACAATGATGAGATGTAATGGGAAATGATAGCAGAGTATGCACGCATCGCAGCTAAGCCTCGAGGTGCAGTTTAGTATATACATATAATAGAGTGAATGTGTATATATACTTGTGATATTATCTACTGTGTGAATTAAGTAGACATGAAAGATAATGAAATCTGAAAAGAATTAAGTAGCTGAGTACTTAATTATATTAAATTGAAAAATGGCTTATCCATGTTATAGAGAAATTGGATATATATGTATTACCTGTATTTTGAGGGAAATACGTGGGGATAGATATGGGCTATGGTTTCTTGGCACTGAAATGAACTAGTTCACATGGGAATAATAACTAGTATGATTTTTAAGGTACGATAGGTTTGCACTCTAGATGAGAGGTGAGGATCTCAAGAGAGAGTCCAATAAATCTAGCATGTATATAATAATTGCTGAATATAGCATTTATTCACTTGCTATTTTCTAAACTATTTTTACAATCAGGCTCTGACCCTTTTTCTTGTATATCCTCTTCTCTCTTGTATCTCCTATATCAGGTGTCCAGTCACAGGGATGCCGACCAAAGAGGATTGAGATTTTTGACGAGCTATGGATGCTATGGAGTCTTGGACTTTGTTTAGACGTTTTCATATTCATTGATTCATACTATGTAGTTGATATTTCATTTAGGGCATGTCGCCCAAGAGGATTCTAGTTATTTCTTCTCTATCATAGACAGATTAAGTTCTTATATTGGTTTTGGTGCATTTAATTTGTGATGGGATTA
The DNA here is from genome assembly GCA_949130495.1 of Sambucus nigra. NCBI lineage: Eukaryota > Viridiplantae > Streptophyta > Magnoliopsida > Dipsacales > Adoxaceae > Sambucus > Sambucus nigra. Next base: position 552,106,435 of record OX422207.1, read on the forward strand.
TTGTATTGAGATATTTAAACTGTAGAGTTTTATTCTAGTTGCATTTAATTCAGTTTTGATATTACTCAGTTATTATTCATTGTGTGAATGAATTGTGTTAAATGGTTTATGTTTTAAAAGTGGAAATTTTATTTACATTAAAACTTGAATAATTTTAACACCTGCTTAGTTGGATATTAGGTAATTTAATTAACCAAAAAAAATTTCGACTATGATGCTAAGAATGAACCAACGGTAAATTCTATTTTAATTGGGTATAGGACTGATCACCCGGTATTTAATTGAGCGGGGTGTTACAAAATAATGGCTTTTACGCAATAATAATGCGTGAAGAATACTTTATTTTGTAAGAGTTTTGTCCATTACATCTTTTGACGAGTGACTAGAGTATAAGAATGGTGTGGATATAAACATGGAGGATTTAAACAATCAATAATGTTAGGCCGACTGAGAATGAAACACGGAATGGTGCAACACAGTGACGTGTCGCACCCAAATTAGCATGTGAATGGGCTCCACTCCTTTTGGTCTAAAACACAAACCAATATGAGTACAACATGTCTATATATCGCACAAAATGTGTCGCATTTGTGATCCGGCCTAAAAAGACTCTTAAACAATAGTATTAAAGGAAGATCTTTGGGTTTGCGCAGTCATGGAGCTTCTATGAAATTGGGAAGATTTTAACCCATTTTTACTATTTTTTATTTGGTGTAAATTTTTTATAGTTATTTAATATTTAGCTGACTTCTATAATATCCCATAAAATAATATATAGAGGCTACATTTGGAACGTACCCCATAAGATGTTCGTGAATAAAATAAATACAAATGAACATTGGATGGTATTTAAGAAAAGATACAATTTTGTGAATGATAAATTTTCCTTTTTAATGTCGTTATACAATCACCCACACATCGCACGGGTCTAAACGCTAGTTTCCTTTAACAATTATACCCAATGAAGTTAATGACTAACTATAGGCTTTAGTTTGATCGGTGGTTACCTAAGCATGTATTTCTATAAACCGAATGTTTTTCTATTTTTAATTGGTTAGCTTTGGACGTTATTGAGTCTTAGGAGTGTTTGTCTCATTAGTTAATTACTGATATCCATTCTCGTAAGGTTTTGGCCATCAGATTTACAATAGGATTAGATTATAATACACCTGGCCATAAGTAAGCTCATATTTTTTTACCATTATATCTTCTTGATTAGTTTACATTTGTTAGTTTAATTTTATTACTGTCACCTGTACCATTCCTTGTACGCTTTCTTATGAGTCTTATACTAGCTATTGTTTTACGGCTATTATTTGTTTTAGGATATTTACATTACCATCAGTTGTTGTTTTTTTTTACAATCTGTTATTTTGTTATAACCATAAATACCTATTATATAAGATGTCTTATTTAGTAAGCATGCATATCATCCCTTGGGTTCATCTTAACCCTCCATTTAATCAGGGTTTCTAGAGCACTCTCTTGGTAACTATATAAATCCATTTATACTTTGAGTCAGGGTTAATCAGCCATAATTCTAGAGAGAGATACAAGGAGGAGTAAGGACAAATTTGACATTGTTTCAAGTTTAATATTTATTGTAAAATTTATAATATTGTTTGTATTTCATTTAAACAAAACTACTTGAGTCATAAGTTAGGATTGTTTTTAGTTTGTCCATCAAGCCTATGATTCAAGTTGAAGACCGTAGTGGCTCGAGTTAAAAAGACATTAGCTTTCATGTTGAGTTTCATCTTCATCCATGGGATCTCAAAAAAGGTATGAAGGGTGTACTATGTTGATCACTGGATTTCATTTTGGGTGTTAATATTTTAAAAGTTTTATTGAGGCTATTTCAAAAAAAATAGAATATGTTTTTTTTGTAATGTCATTACAATGACCTTTAAGTTCGTTCAAATAAAATTATGTGTTTTGTTCGAATGACATAAGTGTTCATTCAGATGAGTTTGAGAGGTTCGTTCGAATAGGATTCAAACGAGTTTCGAGTGATATATTTCTTCTTAGGCAGAATGTTCTCGTTAAAAGGTCACTCTATTCTCATTCAAATGAGTTCATATGTCTCGTTAGAATGACTAGAGATTCATTCTAACGAGATTACCAATCTCATTCGAACGACTTTGAGTTTCATTCTAACGAGATTCATCGAGTCGTGTGCTGCCTTTTTTTAATGTTTTCTATAAATACAAGGAATATCAAAGTAATTTTAAGTACAAAGGTTTCAAAAATTTCTTACAAAGAGATAAACCTAAGCCTATTTTAACCCTAGTTTACACCCTATGTTTTGAGATCCAAGAATCAAGATAATATCATAGTTTGAGATCTCAAGTTTCTTTCACCAAGAACAAGTTTAGTCTTCATCCTTGTGATAATTCGTTTCGCATGGTAGATTATGCATTTGTAACGGTTACATTTTTCTAGCCAAGATCGATGGACACTAAGAAGTGTGAGGCACACGCATTGTGGTGATTGTGGGTGGGTTCCTATGGTGTTGTTCTGAAGAAGGTTTAAGTAATGAAGAATTTACCAAGTCTTGAAGGCGTTGAGTCAAGTGGAGTAAGCTTGTTTGTCACTATTATATAAATCCTATATCTTTTCTTAGGCTTGGTCGTTCGAGCTTTTTTCCATTAAGGGTTTTTCTTGTACATCACGGCATTGTGTGATTGATCTTTAGTTTATTCTTGCAAATCACCTAGATGCATGCTTAGGACAAGATAAAATTCATTAACAATTTACACAACGTAAGTTTAATTAGTGCTTGATTAAAACTGGATTAATTTCTTATTCAATTTAAATAATTAGAAATTAAAAATTGTGTTTAGCAATCCATCCCTACTTCAGTACTTGTTGGCACATTTCTCAAGAGGTTCAGATCAAATTCTTAGAGAGAAAAATCTTATAAGAGAGAAATAGAGAGTATATTTTTCAGATTCAAAAATTGTGTTTGATTTCTTATTTCTCTTAATTTTTAGTTTTTGATTTGAGACTATCAGGAATCCTAAGCAACATATTATCTCCGAAGAAGAGATTGATTTATTATGTTGTAGTAGAGATTCTTGTGCTTATTTGTTTAATTTTTTTTAATTAATAACTAAACTCTCTTGGTGTTATAATTGAATTTTTAAGGAATATTATTTATGATCTAACTATTCTGATTTTGTGGTGAAAATTATATATTGTTTAAAATTAATTATCTCTCCACATCTAAAGTGTTTATTGAATATCTTTTGTAGATCCATTTTCTCTAAAAAAAAATTCAGTAATATGAACCGTGGAAAACTAAACAACTTTAATGTTTGATTTATAGTTCGTTTTAGGGTTATATTTTTTAGAGAATATAATTGGAAGTTTCAGATTTATTTTAAACACTTATCTCATAAATTCAAATTTATAATTTTTTTAGAAAGAGAGAATGCATTTTAGAGTGAGTGGATATTTTGGGTATTTACACGAGTGTTCTAAATTAACTTTGAAAGAATTTTTCGGAAGTTAAAATGATGATAGTTTTTCAACTCTTTCTTTGCTATTATATTTTATCAATTTATGCTTACGGTTATATTTTCTCTAATATTGTTAAGAGAATTTTTTTTTACATAAATACATGTATTGTTTTTCTTTTCTTAGATTTCTTAAATGAGTTTTTGTGAAATGAAAAATGATAAAGTCGGTTTTTAAAATCATATCCATGCTTAATTGTTTAGATATCTTAAAATATGTGTAAATCGAATTGTTTCGAATTTTGAATGTTATTTTTAATAATCCAAAATTTGGAATAAGTGAATTAAAACTTGAAAATATGTTTTATAAGTATTTTCAAAAAAACTTAGTTAAAACTTACATTTTGATTGTGTTTATCTACTGTATTAGATAGGAATCTTGTTTTGTAATTATTTGTATGGAAATCAGTTCTTGCATGTGCATTATAGAACATTTAATGCCCCAAAAGAAGAAGGCGCAAGTGGATAAAATTTCGAAAGTGTTCAATAAAATATAAATCAACCTACCACTACTTGATGTTATACAACAAGTCCCTTCCTACACCAAATTTTTAAAGGACCTTTATTACCTTCAAGAAAAACACCAACGTGCCAAAGAAAGATTTTCTCACCGACAAAAGCAAGCTCGATCATTTCTTATAAAACTCCAATCAGGTGAGAGTATTTCGGGACTCCTACGATCTTTATTAAGATAGGGGAACATCATTTCGAGAAAGCATTCTTATACTTAGGAGCAAGCTTGAGCCTTCTATCATACACCGTATACGAGAAACAAGGTTTGGGGGTGTTAATGCCCATTAAAATGACCTTTGTAATACCCCGTACTTTTGGCTATATTTATTTTTTAGGATTAATTAATTAAATTGCGTATTAATTGGAAATTAATCCGGGTTAAAAATACTAATGTGATGCGAGTTAGTATTTGATTATGTGCATATATGATTATATATGAACTTGGTATTATAAAATTTGTCGTGGGATTTATATACGCCATTTTAGAAATTTTGTTGAGACGCGTGGGACCGCCGCGTCACGGTATAATATTTTGATAATAAAAGTGAATTTAAAATCTATAATCCATATGGTCATTTTGAGTGCGCCAACGCGTCCGGAAGGGTCGAGATAGTCAGAAAACACTAGCCGGGGGTATAGTTTGAGTCCCGGGGTATTTTTAGGCCATACCGGTAACTTAAAGGGGTATTTTAGTAATTATACATTTTGAGGAATTAAAAGTGACGAAAATTGACTAATTAAATCTGATGTGGATATTGACCCACTAAGCCCATAACCAACCCATATTAACCCTTTAAGCTACGGAGGCTAACATTAGGTTTACAATCTTCCCCAAAATCAAACCCTAGCCACCTTGAGCCACCATTGGAGAAGGAACTTAGAGAGAGAGGAAACTCTGCAGAATCTTCACCAAACCTACACCAAATCAGAAATCAAACCAAGGCAAGTGATTTAATTATGTTTAATTTCAGCAAATGTTCTTTCCATGTTAGAAAATTCTGATTTATGGTTTGTTCTTGATAAATATGAAAACCCATGTAGTTTAGATCATAGAACTTGAGGAATTGTGAAGAGAATTGCATGTAGAATAGTTTGGAGACAATTAATCTGATGTTAATACATGATTGGGTGAAAGAAAAACGAATTAATTCTGGAATTTGATGTTGATATATATCTAGGGTTCATGTTCTTGATAATATTGGGGAAAAGTATAAAATCTTGGGATTTAATGATGTTTAGGATGCCTTATTGCCTTAAAAGACGTTAGTTTATGACCTAAGCATGTTTTAGTATGATTAGAGGACTTAAATCATTGTTAGAACGAACTTTGGAGAAGGATTGAAGTGATAAAAATGGTGAAAAACGAGATGGGAAAAATCTGGGCCGAAACTGGTAGCTCGTTAGAAGCAGCCCCCAGGTCGTTCGAACGAACTCGTTCGAACGAGCTTCTAACGAGTTGACCAGTCGTTACTAACGAGAAGGGATCTCGTTCGATATCTCGTTCAAACGAGATATCGTTAGAAGGAACAGTTCGTTCGAACGAACTGGGATCTCGTTCGAACAACCTCGTTCGAACGAGACTTCTAACGAGTTGACAGAAGGATCTCGTTCGAACGAAACTTCTAACGAGTTGACAGTTTGGTCCTTTTAGAACTGTTTTGACTTTTGGAGTCCCGGAAACTGGTTCAAGGGTAGAGTTAGCATTCCTTTGATGATATAGTGATAGAATTGGGACTTTTGGGCAATTATGAGAAGTAAATTATATGCAAGAGTTGTATTACATGGACGGTTTGGGATGAGACGCGAGTGTCTATTACGACGTGAGAAATTATAGCGCGTATAATCACAAATCGGATTAGTATAAATTATTATAATTATAGTTAGTACGAGAATGCGATACGTACTACGATTAAAATACGGTATGACTAAGATGTGTGTTTACTTAGTATATGGATTGTGTGTATGACATACCTACCATACTTGCTATCACGGGAGGTTTGCGTTCGCTTAGGACCCTCTAATCCTTGTGTGCCTACGGGGGGGATATAGACTGGTACCTTGATGAACATAGGTCATAGAAAGACTTATTGTGATATTAATAAGTCCGCTGACCGTGGTAGCGTAGGTATGTGCGTGACCCACGTGATGGTGACTGTGTTCGCCTCCACTATTTGTGATTTGTGTTATCTGAACTATTCCTGAGAGATTCGGAATGTGTGATCCTTATGTACGTGATGTACCGGGATGGATTGCAGAGTATGTGTGCACCATAGCTTAGATTGCAGGGTGATTGTATTGTATATTTATGATATGAATAATATACATTAAATTAATGGGAATCCTCGTGTTAATGTTGTAAAAATATTACGGTATTGTTTCGAGATATATAATGATTTAACTGATAGTTATATCAATGGCATATTTAGTAACTGAGTTTACGTTAAACCTCTATTTAATTACGAGCGTTGTTATGTTAAATGGAACCGAGTAGTATGGGTAGAACCTTTGGCAGTCTAGCTAGTTATGTTGTCAGTTAGCTAGTAGTATGGGTCGTTATAGATGGGTACTTACGTTAGGAGTGCACAGTTAGACGAGAGGTGAGAATATCATGCGAGTGTACGTCCTAACATGTACTTTGCATTTAATGTTTTAAATGTTTTTAAAGCACTTGCATGTTTTTAAAATATAACTCCACATTCGGGCTCTGACCCGTTTGCTTTTCAAATCTTTTTCTTGTAAAACCATTTTTAGGTGCCCAGCCACAAGGACACCAAGCATAGGATACTCATTCAGGTGACGAGCTGTAGCTGCTTGTGGAAGCTACAGGGATTTGCATGTAGACGCTTCTATCTTTTGGATTCCAGAGTCACCATCTATCAGTTGTAGGGCATGTTGCCCATTTCCTTAGAGACATCTTTTACATTTCAGTTTTCAGACTTTAGCATGTATTGTTTCAGATTATTCATTTCAGTTATGGGATTGTAGTGAGGAGTTTTATTCCAGACTTTATTTACTCTATTGTGATGGTTATTCATTTTACTTCAGTATGGTGAATGGTGTTATTTATTTCTTCATTACATTTGTTGCATGTTAATCAGACTTAAATTAAAATTTGGCAACTTGCTTTTTAAATACTAGGTGGTTAGTAATATTAAAATGTTTTCGACAGTGATGCTATTAACTGAGCCAACTTGGCATTTTGAATTAATTTAATAAAGGAGTAGCTACCCGGTATTTAATTAGTCGGGGTGTCACAGGTGGTATCAGAGCATCAGGTTCTAGTGTCCTTTAGGATCTGTACGGCTATTATGTTTCCGCTACGTTTCTTTGATATAGAGCCCTATATTTTAGGACTGTTGTACTCTTTTTGTGTATGCTTCGTTCTTCAGTTATATTAAGTTTATAACCGTGAACTTATAAACTTTGTTCTTATTTCAGATGCCTCCACTACGTGCACGACGAGTTCCCAGGAATGCAATGCCCGAACCCCAGCCCGCTCCAGTTCAGGGCATGATGAACGCCGCTGAGGTTGCTACTATAGTAGCCCAAGTGGTAAATGCCGCGATTGCCGTGATTCAGCAGGCACCGCCTCAGGCGCCAGTTGCCGCGCCAGCACAGGTTAATGCATTCCCGTCTGCTTGGGAGCGTGTACGAGACGCTTTTTAGAAAGTGCATCCGCCAGAGTTTGCAGGTAGCTCAGACGTAGTAGTCTCGAGCCAATGGAGGAAGGACATACAGAGGCATTTGAGGATGCATGAGTGCACTGATGTTCAGAAACAGGTGCTAGCTACTTTTAAGCTAGTGGGATCTGCACTACAGTGGTGGGAGTCTATTACCACCGCGGAGGAGAGGGATACCCTCACGATTCAGGAGTTCTGGGTGCGGTTCGACCGCAAGTACTTTTCGTCCGCAGTTCATACAGAGATGAGGAGGAAGCTGATGAGTTTGAAGCAGGAGGGCAAGACAGTGGCCGAGTATGAGGCCGAGTTCACTAACCTGTTGAATATCGTTCCAGACGAGATTCCAACAGAGAAGAAGAAGATAGAGAAGTTCACCGACGGGTTGAATTGGAGGATCCTTCAGCATCTGCTAGGGAACCTATCGTTGGCCACGTATTCTGATGTGGTTAACGCTGCATTATTGTACTGCCAGGACCACCATTTTCATATGGCCGAGGGCAAGCGGTCGGGGGAGTCTAGCCATCAGGGCGGGACTGGAGGACATGGTGCCAGCGGGGCACAAACCGGTCAGGGGCAGAGACAGAATGAGCAGGGTAACCAGCAGGGGGATAATAAGAGGTTCCGGTCAGGGAACTACAGGCAGCGTCAGGGAGGTTTCCGTCAGGGCCATCAGGGTCCAAACGGCCATCAGGGCCAGCAGGGGCAGAATGGGCAGCAGTTCCATCAGGGCCAGCAGGGCCAAGGGAGGAACGGTAACGGCCACCAGAGCCAGGGACAGCAGGGACAGAGGGGAGGGAACTTCCCAGGGAAGTGCTTTACTTGTGGCAAGACTGGCCATAAGAAGCAGGATTGTCCTGATAGGGACAGGGCCCCACAACAGCAGCAGCAGCAGGGTGCTCGCCAGGAGCCACAGAGACCTATGTTTCCCACCGCTCTTCCTGCACCGCCACAGATGGCAGCTTTGCCACCCATTCCAGCAGTCCCAGCTCAGCAGGGGTAGCTACAGTATGGATGTGTCTACAACGTTCACCAGGCTGCAGTTCCACAGGCACCGCCCGCGATCGAGGGTACGTTTCCTATCCATGGCACTATGGGTCGGGTGTTATTTGATACGGGTGCTACACACTGTTTTATAGCTACAGACTTCGCGAAAGCTTTAGTATTGTTAGCTACGGCAGAGAGCACAGTGACGTGTGTCGACTCACCATTAGGGAGTGGGTCACTTATTTTCTTTATATGCCGGGGAGTGCGGGTAGAGATTGGTGGTTTGGTATTGCCTGCAGACATGTTAGTGTTAGATATGCATGTTCACGATGTGATCATCGGTATGGATTGGCTCGTAGCATATAGGTCCATGATTCATTGCTTCAGCGGGAGCATTGTTTTTGCCATTCCGGGGCAAGAGATGTTTATAGTGGCGATGCCTCGCCCAGAGGGAGGATCGACCGCTCATCTGTATTATATTGAGGAGGATACCTCTAAGGAGGTTGTGATTCCTTTGGATTCGATCCCGGTTGTCAGGGAGTATTCGTATGTGTTTCAGGAGATACTAGGCTTACCACCCAGTCGTGAGATAGACTTCGTTATAGATTTACTATCGGGTACGAGACCTATAGCACGTGCACCGTACCGTATGGCTCCAGCGGAGATGCGAGAGCTACGGGATCAGATAGAGCAGCTGTTAGGGAAGGGCTTTATTCGTAGGAGTACCTCACCTTGGGGCGCTCCAGTTTTGTTTGTGAAGAAGAGGGATGGTTCACTGAGATTGTGTGTGGACTACCGAGAGTTGAATAAGGTCACGATACGGAATAAGTATCCGTTGCCTCGAATCGATGACTTGTTCGACCAGTTGAGAGGAGCTTCTTTCTTCTCGAAGATTGACTTGAGGTCGGGATACCATCAGTTACGTATCAGGGAGGAGGATGTCTCGAAGACCGCGTTCTTGTCGAGATATGGTTCTTATGAGTTTCGGGTTATGCCTTTCGGCTTGACCAACGCTCCAGCAGTGTTTATGGACTTGATGAACAGAGTGTTCAGGGATTTCCTAGATCAGTTTGTCATTGTCTTCATTGATGACATTCTGGTTTACTCTTAGACAGAAGAGGAGCACGCCGAGCATTTGAGGCAGGTTTTGCAGACACTTCGTCAGAACGAGTTGTATGCAAAATATGAGAAGTGCGGGTTTTGGTTGAAGGAAGTCCAGTTCTTGGGTCACATTATTTCCGACCAGGGAATATCTGTCGATCCGGGGAAGGTATCAGCGGTGAGGGAGTGGGGACAGCCCACGATAACAACGGAGATTCGTAGTTTCTTAGGTTTAGCAGGATACTACAGGAGGTTTATTCGGGGTTTCTCAGAGATAGCAGGTCCTTTGACACATCTTACTCGTAAAGGTGTGCCGTTCATTTGGAGTGATGCCTGTCAGTTGGCGTTCGATGAATTGAAGGACAAGTTGACCTCAGCACCTGTGTTAGCATTGCCGAGACCGGGAGTTGAGTATTTGGTTTACACCGACGCGTCTTTGCAAGGGCTTGGAGGTGTGTTGCAGCAGGAGAGACAGGCCATAGCTTATGCTTCCCGCAAGCTTAAGCCTCATGAGAAGAATTACCCCACACATGATTTGGAGTTGGCAGCAGTAGTATTTGCCTTACGGATTTGGAGGCACTATCTTTTGGGGGAGAAGTTTCAGCTGTTCACGGACCACAAGTCACTACAATATCTGTTCACGCAGAAGGAATTGAATATGCGGCAGCGTAGGTGGCTTGAATTTGTGAAGGACTACCAGTTCGACATCCAGTACCACCCGGGTAAGGCTAACGTGGTAGCAGACGAGTTGAACCGCAGGCCAGCAGATGAAGTGGCAGAGGTGTGGAAAGCCAAGTGGAAGGAATTGGGACACCAGGATGCAGTGGCCCGATCTTTCATGTCTGTGATGACCGTTACACCGCAGATTGTCACGAAAGTAGTACGGGCACAGGCTAATGACTCGTTCTGTCAGGAGCAGATAGTTCGATTACTTGCAGAGGGAGCCGAGTCCTATACCGTTAGCTCAGACGGGGGATTACGCTTCAATGGGAGATTGGTAGTTCCGGAAGGGGAAGAATTGCGGCACGATGTGATGGCAGAGTCGCACGGCTCACGGTTTGCGGTACATCCCGGAGGGGACAAAATGTACCAAGACATGAGACGGCAATATTGGTGGAGCGGTATGAAGAGAGATATCGTTGAGTTTGTCTCGAAATGCGCCACTTGTCAGCTTGTAAAGGTGGATCATGAGAGACCAGCAGGATTGCTACAGCCATTGGAGGTTCCGGTGTGGATGTGGGAGAGCATATCCATGGATTTTTTCATGGGGTTGCCTACGTCGCAGAGGGGTCACGACTCCGTTTGGGTAATTGTGGACAGGTTGTCCAAGGTCGCTCACTTCTTACCCGTAAGGACTGACTACACTACGGGACAGTATGCCCAGCTCTTCATTTCAGAGATTGTGAGACTTCACGGTGTGCCCTTAAATATCGTGTCTGACAGAGACAAGATATTTGTTTCGAGGTTTTGGGAGAGTTTCCAGGAGGCAATGGGCACGGAATTGCGGTTGAGTACGGCTTATCATCCGCAGACCGATGGGCAGACAGAGCGCACCAATCAGATGTTGGAGGACATGCTACGCATGTGCATTATTGACTTCGGGGGTGGATGGGAGCAGTACCTTCCACTGGTGGAGTTTGCTTACAACAACTCCTATCAGTTCACGATTGGCATGGCTCCGTTTGAGGCATTGTATGGTAGGCCTTGTTGTTCCCCAGCATGTTGGTTGGAGGTGGGGGATAACAAACTACTTGGGCCGGAAGTGATTCAGGATACTTCGGCAAGGATTGAGATGATTCGGAGTCGCATTCGGGTAGCTCAAGACAGGCAGAAGAGTTATGCTGATGCGAAGAGGTTTTTCAGAGAGTTCCAAGTGGGGGACCAGGTTTTGCTCAGGGTATCTCCTATGAAGGGGATTATGCGATTCGGGAAGAAGGGGAAGTTGGAACCAAGATATGTGGGGCCGTTTCCTATTATTGAGCGAATCGGACCGGTTGCGTATAGACTTGGACTACCGGAGCACTTGCATCGGATTCACGACGTGTTCCATATTTCCTCGCTGAGGAAATACCTTAGAGATAATTTGGCTCATTCTCACATTGCTGTGGAGGACATCGATCTCCAGCCGGATAGCTCCTACGAGGAGGGGCCAATTGCTATTTTGGACCGAAGCGAGAGGAAACTGCGGTCAAAGATAGTCCCGTTAGTGCGTGTTCAGTGGCGACATCACAATGTCGAGGAGTCCACATGGGAGCGCGAGGATGAGATGCGCGAACGTTATCCAGAGCTATTTTTAGCAGGTACTTTCTAGTTTCGAATTTCAGGACGAAATTCAGTTATTAGGGGGGAAGTATGTAATACCCCATACTTTTGGCTATATTTATTTTTTAGGATTAATTAATTAAATTGCGTATTAATTGGAAATTAATCCGGGTTAAAAATACTAATGTGATGCGAGTTAGTATTTGATTATGTGCATATATGATTATATATGAACTTGGTATTATAAAATTTGTCGTGGGATTTATATACGCCATTTTAGAAATTTTGTTGAGACGCGAGGGACCGCCGCGTCACGGTATAATATTTTGATAATAAAAGTGAATTTAAAATCTATAATCCATATGGTCGTTTTGAGTGCGCCAACGCGTTCGGAAGGGTCGAGATAGTCAGAAAACACTAGCCGGGGGTATAGTTTGGGTCCCGGGGTATTTTTAGGCCATACCGGTAACTTAAAGGGGTATTTTGGTAATTATACATTTTGAGGAATTAAAAGTGACGAAAATTGGTTAATTAAATCTGATGTGGATATTGACCCACTAAGCCCATAACCAACCCATATTAACCCTTTAAGCTACGGAGGCTAACATTAGGTTTACAATCTTCCCCAAAATCAAACCCTAGCCACCTTGAGCCACCATTGGAGAAGGAACTTAGAGAGAGAGGAAACTCTGCAGAATCTTCACCAAACCTACACCAAATCAGAAATCAAACCAAGGCAAGTGGTTTAATTATGTTTAATTTCAGCAAATGTTCTTTCCATGTTAGAAAATTCTGATTTATGGTTTGTTCTTGATAAATATGAAAACCCATGTAGTTTAGATCATAGAACTTGAGGAATTGTGAAGAGAATTGCATGTAGAATAGTTTGGAGACAATTAATCTGATGTTAATACATGATTGGGTGAAATAAAAACGAATTAAATTCTGGAATTTGATGTTGATATATATCTAGGGTTCATGTTCTTGATAATATTGGGGAAAAGTATAAAATCTTGGGATTTAATGATGTTTAGGATGCCTTATTGCCTTAAAAGACGTTAGTTTATGACCTAAGCATGTTTTAGTATGATTAGAGGACTTAAATCATTGTTAGAACGAACTTTGGAGAAGGATTGAAGTGATAAAAATGGTGAAAAACGAGATGGGAAAAATCTGGGCCGAAACTGGTAGCTCGTTAGAAGCAGCCCCCAGGTCGTTCGAACGAACTCGTTTGAACGAGCTTCTAACGAGTTGACCAGTCGTTACTAACGTTCGATATCTCGTTCGAACGAGATATCGTTAGAAGGAACAGTCCGTTCGAACGAACTGGGATCTCGTTCGAACAGCCTCGTTCGAACGAGACTTCTAACGAGTTGACAGAAGGATCTCGTTCGAACCTCCTCGTTCGAACGAAACTTCTAACGAGTTGACAGTTTGGTCCTTTTAGAACTGTTTTGACTTTTGGAGTCCCGGAAACTGGTTCAAGGGTAGAGTTAGCATTCCTTTGATGATATAGTGATAGAATTGGGACTTTTGGGCAATTATGAGAAGTAAATTATATGCGAGAGTTGTATTACATGGACGGTTTGGGATGAGACGCGAGTGTCTATTACGACGTGAGAAATTATAGCGCGTATAATCACAAATCGGATTAGTATAAATTATTATAATTATAGTTAGTACGAGAATGCGATACGTACTACGATTAAAATACGGTATGACTAAGATGTGTGTTTACTTAGTATATGGATTGTGTGTATGACATACCTACCATACTTGCTATCACGGGAGGTTTGCGTTCGCTTAGGACCCTCTAATCCTTGTGTGCCTACGGGGGGGATATAGACTGGTACCTTGATGAACATAGGTCATAGAAAGACTTATTGTGATATTAATAAGTCCGCTGACCGTGGTAGCGTAGGTATGTGCGTGACCCACGTGATGGTGACTGTGTTCGCCTCCACTATTTGTGATTTATGTTATCTGAACTATTCCTGGGAGATTCGGAATGTGTGATCCTTATGTACGTGATGTACCGGGATGGATAGCAGAGTATGTGTGCACCATAGCTTAGATTGCGGGGTGCTTGTATTGTATATTTATGACATGAATAATATACATTAAATTAATGGGAATCCTCATGTTAATGTTGTAAAAATATTACGGTATTGTTTCGAGATATATAATGATTTAACTTATAGTTATATCAATGGCATATTTAGTAACTGAGTTTACGTTAAACCTCTATTTAATTACGAGCGTTGTTATGTTAAATGGAACCGAGTAGTATGGGTAGAACCTTTGGCAGTCTAGCTAGTTATGTTGTCAGTTAGCTAGTAGTATGGGTCGTTATAGATGGGTACTTACATTAGGAGTGCACAGTTAGACGAGAGGTGAGAATATCATGCGAGTGTACGTCCTAACATGTACTTTGCATTTAATGTTTTAAATGTTTTTAAAGCACTTGCAGGTTTTTAAAATATAACTCCACATTCGGGCTCTGACCCGTTTGCTTTTCAAATCTTTTTCTTGTAAAACCATTTTTAGGTGCCCAGCCACAAGGACACCAAGCATAGGATACTCATTCAGGTGACGAGCTGTAGCTGCTTGTGGAAGCTACAAGGATTTGCATGTAGACGCTTCTATCTTTTGGATTCCAGAGTCACCATCTATCAGTTGTAGGGCATGTTGCCCATTTCCTTAGAGACATCTTTTACATTTCAGTTTTCAGACTTTAGCATGTATTATTTCAGATTATTCATTTCAGTTATGGGATTGTAGTGAGGAGTTTTACTCCAGACTTTATTTACTCTATTGTGATGGTTATTCATTTTACTTCAGTATGGTGAATGGTGTTATTTATTTCTTCATTACATTTGTTGCATGTTAATCAGACTTAAATTAAAATTTGGCAACTTGCTTTTTAAATACTAGGTGGTTAGTAATATTAAAATGTTTTCGACAGTGATGCTATTAACTGAGCCAACTTGGCATTTTGAATTAATTTAATAAAGGAGTAGCTACCCGGTATTTAATTAGTCGGTGTGTCACAACCTTGTCCTTATCCAACCAATCCGCTAAAGTTACTGGATGTATTGTAGAGGATATATTTATTAAAGTAGTTGAGTTTTCCATGCAAATAGACTTTATGGTATCAAACACTCAACACGTACTAAACCCATCCATCCAAATCCCTTTCATCCTCGGTCAACCCTGTTTGGTCACATTTGACGTTATCATTTGATGTTATAGTGGGAAATTGTACCTCTAATTTGGGAGCATGACTATGGATTTTAATGTGTTCAATTTAGAGAACCTCTTTTAGGAATGACGATAATGAAGTAAAGTATGAACAAGAAGTTCACGATGCCACTACACCATAAGATAGTGACACCACTGATTTAATTATTTGGCCACCTGATTTGTCACTTGATGTGAGTCTCAAAGATTTTGAGGAAGAATTTGGGCTGGTTGATGAAGATCTCAGAAGTCCAATATTTCTTTGACTCATTTCATAACTCAGAGGAGAATGAATGGGTGATTGGATAAATCAATTCCTTCTCGGTGAACCAAAACTTCATGAGCCTTTCGAGAATATGCTGACACGTGAGGTTTTATCTATCAATGATGAGATGTTTGATAAAATCATCCAAGCGTTTCCTTCAAGTGATGCATGTTTTATTACACCTCAGTGTCCTTTTCCATAACGTCCAGTCCCAGTGTCATTTTAGTGTTTTACGAAGATTGAGGACGTGACTAGAGTTTCATCTGATTTAGAGCCTGATATATCTATTCTTGATTTTAATGGGAACCTAGGCTAACAGTATCATTCGGGGTTTTGTCATGGAATTATCTTCATGTACGCCCATCTGTGTTATATCTAAATTGTGCATCACCCAAATTTCACTCATTGCATTTATTACGTGCCTTCATGTGTATACTTGGTAAGACAAGTAGAAATTCATGAGTAATATCATCCTTTACTTTTGTGCAATATTTTCTTTGTCTATATTTTTATTTTGAGCAAGCATCGAGAACAATGTAAAATTTAGGTTTGGGGTAAGGATGGTATCTTTAAAAAACATGAAAAATTTATAGAAAATATTCAGAATATATTTTCAAAATCCAAAAAGATTTTCCATATAATTGAGTTTTATGACTATTTTTAATATATAATTAATTCACAAATCTCTCAACTTATGAAAATTTTACACATTAGCCACCTAATATGATCGAAAATGGATATTGAGGCAAAAGTTAAT
Source organism: Sambucus nigra (assembly GCA_949130495.1). Lineage (NCBI taxonomy): Eukaryota > Viridiplantae > Streptophyta > Magnoliopsida > Dipsacales > Adoxaceae > Sambucus > Sambucus nigra. The sequence goes on from OX422207.1 coordinate 552,122,755, forward strand.
ATGCTTAACGAATAAATGTGCATATTTTAATTTGGCTAGATTATTGTGCTATTCATTAATTTCGCAAGATTTACATCAATTCGAGTTAAAGTAACTCAAACTTTCCTTGAGTGATAAATTCGTCGATGGTCTCAAATTTTTTGTTTTGGTCGATTACTGAAAAAAAGTCAAGATATGAATATTAAGCACCACAAGTCTTCTTAAGTTGCCTTGAGACACAAATTAACTTGACAAGACTTGAGAAATTAGATTAGGCCATCATTTTGAAAATCCAAAAATTAAGCCCAAATCGACCTTTTTACATTATTCCGTTACAATCCCATTGATCCTTAAAAGAAAAATGAGCCTTTATTAAAAATCCAAAGACCTACACAACTCCAATTGGGATTTTAAAAGCCCATAAAAAGAAGTCATGCCATTTTTTAGAATACTATGGTATAAGTACGATAGGAAAAAGGCTAAAAAGAAAATAAAGTTTTCAAAAGAATGATGCTTGAAAAGAGAATAATGAAAATAGGGAAATAAAGAAATAATGAGAAATGAGATGAAAAATAAAAAGAGATGTGAGTTTGAAAAGAATAAGAAAAAGAAAGAGAAAAGGAAAATGGAGGTTAGAAAAAGTTCCTAAAAGTCAAAATATCGAAAAAAAACTCTATATTCTCGAAAATTTTGAACTCTGAAAAAACTATTCTTTCTAACCTAAATTCGAGCCTATGATACGATCGAAGAAAGTCCTAATTGATCTCAAGTGCAGTTAGTTATAACATTCAGAGATCGTAAATAGGATCTATGGTGTGATTCAATGTTTTCAAAAAGTAATCGATTTTTCGTTCATGAGATCATATTCATCCTTTACAAAAAGATCATTTTTCATTAGTATATGTGAAATTTTCTCATCTAAATTTGTATTTTATTCACATATATCAAAATAAATTAATCGAATTCTGAGTGATTCAATTGTCAATGCATCCCGTGAAATTTTTAAATCGAAATAAACTTTCGAATAAGAAACATAATATATTGGCTAAGCACACACTCACGATAAATTGAGATTGAAAAGTGAAGTTTATATTCAAACTTAGTTATATTACTTTCGTGTTTTTGTATTAAGTCAAGTTTTTTTTAATTTTGTGGGTATATTCACTACAAATCCTCATGAGACAAAACGCGTTCACTAGGAAAACCTAGGTATTTAACGGCTTGTTGCACATGATAAATGCAATCGTGATTCATATGAAAGTGAGTTAAATTTTAAATTTCTAGTTTTTGTCTATTACTAGAAAAGTTTAGACATTTTCACTTGGTTATGGGTAATGGTTAAAACATCCCAACTGGGCTCATGTGTTCAACCATCACCTTCTAGCAGGTGTAACACTTGGATACATATGTCGCCACATCCCACTTCATACCGAACCACCAAAAATCTGCAGATAGGTCCTTATACATCTTCATAGCATCGAATGTATGTTGAAGCATGCGTGATGGTCCTTCTCCATCACCTAATCCTAAAGCTCGCCAATCATCAGGACAATCAACTTGCCCTTATATCGCACACCACCATCCTTATCCACGATAAGAGTGTCAAACAATTCATCGCTCTGAATACGATCACAGTATTGTGTGAACTTAGAATCACACGACTCGGTTTCTAGAACGTTTTATTAATGAGTAGCTTAGCCACCACATCCTAAAGGTACGCCCTATCATAACCCCATTGGATATGCAGATCGAACTTCTGCAGTTTGCCGAATATCTTTGGTTAGTGACACTTGATCGCTGCTAGAGTAAGGCTAAACATTTGACTAAGAGCATTAAATTTCACATTGACCTTGCTGGTATGATACTCAAAGGAGAAGTCGTAGTCTTCCATCAATTCCATCCATCTTCCCTGACAAAGATTTAGGTCACATTGCGTGAAAAATGTATTGGAGGCTTTTGTGATCAGAAAATACCTCAAACTATTTTCCATAGAGTTAATACCTCCAGATCTTAAGTGCGAACACCACTTATCTAACTCCAAGTCATGGGTTGGGTAGTTCCTCTCATGCACCTCTAGCTTACGAAATGTGATAACTTGGACTTTAGTATGTTGAGTCATTGTTGTCAAAGCTAAGATAATCAACTCCTTTCATTTACCTACAAAAACATATAACGTGAACTCGTATAATGGCAAGTAAGGATGCCAATCCACCTTAATGGAGTGAAACACAAAAGAATATATGTAATTCAAGATTCTAGTTATCTTCTTTCTTGGATTTTTTTTCTTTGTTTTCTATTTTTTTATGATTTTTATATTAAAAAAAAATTGTGATGATGATGAATTAAACTAAGTAACTAAGTGAGAAAAAGTAATTAAACTAAAAGGAAAGTATAAATAAATACAAAAAAGTGTGTTGGGAAAGTGAGTGAAATACTAGATAAAAATGTAAAATATGAGCTGAGTGAGGAAATAAAAGTGAGGGATAACAAGAGATGGGATTACACCATATATTCTAGTTGATCTTATTAATTAATTCATTCGAATTAATTGTCCCAAATTAGTATCAAAATAACAAATCAACTCTCCTCAAAAATATAATTTTAATAATAACCTTTTAAAAAATTAAATTCAGCACTCCTATAACTCATGAAAAGTATATCCAAACTTCATTTAATAAATTTCCTATTGGATCGATTTATTAAATTAGTTTAAATCATGAAAAGTAGAATAAATTTGAAATTCAAAGAAATAAATTCACATTTTAGAAAAACCTATCTCTAATTAGATTCTAAAATGGAAAATAAGACTAGAATTTCGATTTTCACTCGAAAATAATTTACCCTCTCTCGAGGCGTAAATCAAAATGTAAGAGTGCAAAGTTACTTATCAAATGGAGATTTAATATAAATAAACTAATTAAAGTGGGATTAACATCAAATAATGGGATCACCCCACCCCTTGCAAGGGGTTTTTAGCCTAACATGGTGATAAAACACAGCAAATGTAATATTATCAACAAACTAAGCATGAAGTCAAAAAAGGTAGAGATAAGAGCAAAAACCTTAGATTCAATTCTCCTTTAATTGCAAGTTGAACTCTAAACTCTTTAATACAATCCAAACTCTCACAATTTAATCCTCACAAATTTTCTAAATAAATAAAAAAAAGTATTAACAATGGTGTTTCTCTCTATATTTTATTTCTCTACTTGTCTTCTAAGTCTCTCTCCCTCCTCTTTAAATAGGCCTTGGTCTTCTTTTATTATGTGGAAAATAGAGTTAGGGTTTAAGGGGAAAATAGGAATGGGAAACTAATGTGGTCTAAAGAGGGTATTTGGTGTAATTAGGGTGAGGGTAATTTAGGGAGTGAGTAAATGTGCATGTGGGAAGTAGTGTAATGAGGGTATAATAGGAAAGAGGGATAAAAGAGCATGTGGAAGAAGTTAAGGGGGAATTTTTGGAATAAGGGGTTGGAGGGATAAAACACATGTGGGTTTTTTCATTTTATTTTTTGTCTTGTTTTGGGTTTTATTTGGCAGCTACAATCGGGTTGGCTTGAGAGTTGAAATGGGAGATATGGTTCTTAGGTTAAAGGATAATGGATGGTGTGGGGCCGAATCATGGTATGCTGGGTATATGAGTGACTCTGGATTGGATCTTGGGTTTGGGTCTAAGATTGGATTGGTGTTGTAGGTAGCGGGTTTGGGCAGATCGGAGTTTCAATGGGGTCGTCGATCGAATTTTGATTCCGATATGAGGAGGTCTGGCAGCTGGCGGGTTGGATAGCAACAGGTCGGGCGCTGGGTTTGGAGATGCTGGTGTGATGAGGCTATTGGGGTGTAAGGTCCGGTAAAAGTAGGCTTTAACCTAAGTTTGTCGCTACTAGGAGTAGAATTTGGGTTAGAAATGGGTTAGGATCCGGGGGTTTCGATGGTGTTTGAGAGTTGGTGTGACACCCCGCCTACTAAAGTACCGGGTGGACAGCCCATGATAAAAATAAAACGTTGGTCTCACATGGCTCATTCTTAGCATAACTATCAAAAAACTTTTTAAGTGTTACTAACCACCTAGTAATTTAATTAGACCGGTGCCAAATTTTATCTTTCATTAATTAGCAACATGCATAGAACTCCACACTACCGGGTAACTGAATACAACACAGATAAATAATATGAATAAAGATGACCGAACCAACTATCAGTTCAACAATATAATCCAACAATAACCTGGATACACAAGGTCAACTAAATAACTGAATACTAAATCTAGGGGCGACATGCCTAAATGAGTACTGAAGTAAAGTTTATACATTAGAAATAAGTGAACGAAGCATCTATAGCAAAGTCATGCAACTTCTGAATTAGCTGTTGTTGCGCATCCTTGGATAGAATCCTGTGGATGGGCACCTAAAAGGATTTGAAAAAGATTTTTGACACGGATCAGATCCTAAGTAAAACCTTTTGAAAATATTAAGAAAGCAGTTAAATTGAAATAACTAAATATGCATGCACACTCTTCATATTAAAGCTAGTGTCGCACTCTCTTGAGGTATAACTCACCCCTCATCTAATGTCCACACCTAACTCTTTCCTTCTAACCTTTCTAGTTATGCTACCCCACCTAACTAGTAGTATCACACCCCTTTGTACCACACTACTCTAACCCGAGTACTCTTACTTTTATTATTAAGTTATCTACTCATTAACTTACTAATAAGTTTAAGTATATTAAATCATATAACGTTCACACTACTTATATGAGAAACACCTTTTTAATCATATAACTTTCTCACTAGTTATGTAAGAAATCCCCTTTTTAAATCATATAACTTTCACACCAGTTATATGAGAAATACATTCACACTTATGTATTAATCCTGTATATAATTATCTACTCATATTATATATGTACTAATACACCACAACATTCACACACATGTCGCGTTTAATAACCACCAATTCCCGAGTAATAACTCACTGGATGCTTTCTCTAAAATGCTATCATGTCCTAGGCATGCTCACTCTAACCTGGCCACCTCAAGTCGGACTAGGTCACACCGAACTTGGCGAAAAACATTGCAAACGTAGTGGAAGCGGTCATATTCTCCTGGAAGTGAAGCCGAATCATACCCAAAGCGTCTCAACTCAGAAAATAAATCACGTGATAAAATATTAGGCGATATGACATGGGGATTATACTCTCCCTGCTCCTCAAGCCAGGGGATTCACCCACATCGCGCAACGTCCTATGATATATATATATAATCACACTAACCGTATACATAGACTTGATAATAGTACGAGTAATTCGTGCCTAACACCCGTAGCACTAGCCCAAAAATACCTAAGTCTATATCCTGACTTGTAATTTAATTAATCCCACATTAATTAATTTATTATTTAAGTAGTGTCACCTAACTACAATACCCAAACTCACTCATTTGATCTGTATCTTCACCCTTTAGAATTTATTACACAAAATCCCACTATTAAGTTCAACACCCCCATTAAATCTAATATATATATATATATGGGGGGAGCCCACTTTTTACAATCCCAGGAGAGTATCCCACCAAGATAACTTAATTTATTTGGTCTGGCCCAAATCATGGCGTAATCCTCACACGAGCAGTTTAGTTAGTTAAGGACACTCATGGATGTGGTCAAATCAGGTGTCGAGAATCTCTGTCGATATATTCAAGAACCTCGTGGATAACCTTCTTACAATGATGGAAGTCCCTTAAACAACTAAAAATCTGTAACAAACATATGTATAAATTGTACTCCCTGACTCGAGGCAAATGGATGAAAAATTGTAATCGTTGAGATACACTTAGTAGAAAACAAACAATCTCTCCGTGGGCGTAGGTAAGTTTCTGAACCACGTACATCGTTTTTGTGTGTGATTCCATTTACTTTCTGCTCTTTTTCTTGATTGCTTTTGTGAATCTTTTATTGTGAATTTATTTGCACTCACAATCGGCGTCGTCTGTGGGAATCGACTTGTGTTCCTACGAAAGCATTCAAATCCAGAAATACATCAATGTCTCACCACAGCAGCAACATTCCCCAAGCCAATGATGTTTAGGAAGAGTATTTCCCTCCTAGGGTTAGGTTTGAAATCTGCCAACGGTCAAACCTAAGGTCTCTCCAGGAAAGTCAACCTTCAAAAGAAACCCATGGACCTCCAAGGTCCACTCAGATTTCCAGGTTGGTGGAATCCTATGAAGCCTGACTTCGAGAACAACAAGAGGCGATGCGTCGCCAAGAAGAAGAGAATGCTCACCTTAAGAGGCGACTAGAAAGAATGGAGAGAGATCCCTCCAGGAACAAAAGGCGGCCTCACGACAGGACTCCTAGCCCTTAGGGGGAGACTCCCCCAGGCGAGGAAGGATCCCAGGAGCACGATTAGAACCCGACCACTAGGAGAGGCGCCACAGAGATTACGATCGACCAAGAGAGGATTTAAGGATTCTGGTTGATAAGGAGATGGACCAACATGTGGCATACCAAAGAGCCAGATCGACCAGAGAGATTGCTAGAAGAGCTCTCAATTCTTAGATAAAGACCCCTTTCTCAAGGGAAATCGAACGCAATGAGACCCCCAAGAAATTCGTTGTCCCCAAATTCAATATCCATGATGGGAAAATAGAACCCATAGATCATGTTAGGCAATATCGACAGGCAATGACCTTATGGAGCCACAACGAAACACTTATGTGCAAAATATTCCCATCTAGCCTACACGGTGTAGCACAGAAGTGGTTTGAGAGGCTCCCATACATGTCGGCCACAAATTTTATGGAACTAGCAAGGGCTTTCATGGAATGGTTCATAACGAGCAGCTCCCATCCTAAGCGGAAGGATGCACTGCTCACTATGAAGAAAAAGCCTCAGAAAAACTCAGAGATTACTCCAAGGGATACTGAGATATCTTTAATGAGATCAAGGAATGATCAAAGAAAGTTGTAGTAGCATCCTTGAAGATCGTCTTGCCAACCACTTCTGTATTGCACCAGTCTCTCACCAAGAAGGAGACCATAAACATTAATGATCTTATGGCCCACATTGATAAGTACGCCAAGGTTAAAGACGTGGTCCATCCTAATGGTGGAAATAATGGTCGAGTAAAGGCGAACAATGGTACATAGAAGAGTGATACCCAGAAGAAGGGAAGTAAGAACGTGGGAAAGAATGGCTCCAAAGGTGGAGGTAAGAATAATCACTCCAAGGAATTCCAGGCAGTTAATACGGTCTTTAAGGAACCCATTTATAAGATCCTCGGTAAAATCAAGGATGATCCCTTCATCAAATGGTTCAAGAATATGGGCGGAGATTCGACTAAGAGAAATAACGCATTAAGGTGCGCATTCCAAAAGGAGGGTGGTCATCTAACAGAAATTTGCAAAGCCCTGAAGTCACACCTAGAAGAGCTAGTTCTGGCAGGTCACCTTAGTGTGTACATCAATAAAAAAAATAGAGCAGGTTGCAGCTAATGGCAACCAGAATCCTGATAATGTCCTCGACGATGACACAAGACACGAGTTCGCAGTCATTCATGGGGCGTCAGACCTCAAACAGATTTAGGGCAATGCCTTTAGAATGGAACTTAAAAAGGTGACTACCGTGATGGAAGATTTTTAGATCGACCCAGCCAAGACTCAAGATGGAAAATGTCGGTGACCAGAAGATATTGATTACACGAAGCATATCGTGTTTAACGAAGATGATTTAGTCGGGGTAAGGACCCCACATCATGACGTCTTAGTAATCACGCTCAGGATTATTAATTGGGATATTGATAAGCTATTAGTAGATCAGGGGAGTTCATCTGAAGTGATGTATTTGGACATGTTCCATAAACTAAAATTGAATGTCGCTAACCTCAAAGAATCCAATGTTTTATTGGTTGACTTTGCAGGAAGGATTACCATGCCATTGGGAAAGATCACCTTGATAGTCAGGGCTGGGAATATCTCAAAGTTAATAGAGTTATTGGTTTTGGACATCGAGTCCCCATACCATACTATTTTGGGTAGAGGTTGGCTCCACTCCATGAAGGTTATACCATCCACTTATCATCAAAAGCTGAAGTGGATCACGGATCATGAAGTGGTCGAGATTTGCGACGAGCAGGCTTCGGCTCGAAGGTGTTTTATCGCAGCCATCCACTCGAAGAAAGAGAAAAATAATAATCCTGAAGATGCCCAAGGAGGGGTCATTCTCTCCAAATAGAAATTGCGATATGGTCCACTAGGGGTGGAAGAGACAAGGGTCCACCCCGCAGACAGGGTCGTCGAAAGCCTAGAAAAAGTTATAGTCGATGACAACTTGATAGAAAGAAAGTTTTTAATTGGATCTACTCCCATTGATCAGGAGAAAAGGGAACTGGTTGCATTTTTTAAAAGCAACATAGATGTTTTTACATGGGAACCTTATGAGTTACCTGGAATCGACCCCAGCTTGGCATGTCGCACCCTACATGTAGATCTTACTTTCAAACCCATCACTTAAAAATCTCGTCGAACGTCTCCAGAGAAGGCCAAGGCAAAAGAGAAAGAGGTAAGGACATTACTAGATATAGGATCCATCAGGAAAGTTCATTTCCCTGTATGGTTGTCCAACCCAATTCCCAAGAGCAATGGCAGTTGGAGGGTGTGCATCACTTTCATCGACCTCAATTGAGCATGTCCCAAAGATAGCTTCCCTCTCTTGAAGATAGATTAGCTGTTCGATTCCACAATAACTCATGAAAGGATGAGCTTACTTGACGCTTACTCCGAATATCATTAGATTCCTCTATAAGGGCCCGATGAGGACAAAACCTCATTTCTAACATCAGTTGGTTTTTTTTCTATAGGGTAATGCCAATTGGCCTCAAGAATGCAAGGGCAACTTACCAAATATTGGTAATGAAAATGTGAAGGAAATGCCATTTGTCCTCAAGAACGCAAGGGCAACTTACCAAAGATTGGTAATGAAAATGTGTAGCAAACATATGGGATAAAAGATGGAAGTCTATATCGACAACATGCTTGTTAAAATCAAGAACAAGGCCGATAACATATAAGACCTAGCAGTAACCTTTGAGATCCTCAGGAAATACCAAATGAAGCTTAATGCGAGTAAGTGTTCATTCGGAGTCCAGTGAGAAAAATTCATAGGCTACCTAGTAAGTAAAAGAGGAATTGAGGCCAATCCATACCAAATCGATGCTATCACCAAGGTCCAACCTCCACAGACACTCAAAGATGTTCAGAAGCTTACTAGGATGCTCACTGCGCTCAATCGCTTCATCTCCAAGTCTTTGGAGCGCTGCCAACCATTCTTTTCGCTCTTACAATAAGGCAAAGGCCAAGTATGGAATGGAGAATATTCGCAAGCTTTAGAAGAGGTCAAGTCTTACCTTAGTAAGCCCCCACTGTTGGTAATTATAGGTGACGGAGAATAATTATACCTTTACCTGGCGGTATCAGACCATGATGTAATCTCTACCTTAGTTTGTGAAAAAGAAGGGGAACAACATCAGGTTTACTATGCCAGCAATACACTACTAGATGCTGAACAAAGGTACTTGCCTCTGGAAAAGCTTGCCTATACCTTAGTGATTGCTTTAAGAAAGTTAAAACACTACTTTGAAGATCATTCCATAACAATAATCACCTCATATCCGCTCAAGTCCGTTCAATGAAGAACTTATCTTTTCGGGCATCTTTCGAAGTGGTCGGTCGAGCTTGGCAGATTCGACATCCACTTCCAAAATTAAAAGGCAATCAAGGGGCAAATCCTAGAAAATTTTATTACTGATTTTACAGGAGATAGGACAGACGATCATATAAACGAAGGGAAATTGGTCACCTGTGATACAACGTCTAACGACCGGACATGGTATGTTGATGGAGCCACAAATTCCAAGGGGGCAGGAGTAGGGATTATTCTTGTCACCCCCCCCCCCCCCCCAAAAAAAAAAAATAATTATCGAATAGGGAATTAGACTGGGATTTGAAGACTCCAACAATAAGGCTGAGTATGAAGCATTGATCAACGACTTGCGAAAAGCTAAACTACTAGGGGCAAAACACCTCAACGTATTTAGTGATTCCAATTTTGTCTCGAAACAGGTAAATGGGGATTTAAATGCCAAAGATGATCGGATGGAAGCATACCTCAACGTAGTAAGAAAACTCTTAAGAAACTTTGAGCAGGTGGAGATTCACCAGTTCCAGCAAGGACAGAACGATTATGCTGATGCCTTAGCAGCACTAAGCTCATTAGTCGACTCTGACCTAAAAAGGATAATACAGATCGAGTTCCTCGCACAGTCCAGTATCAACCATACACTTATAGCTGAGCAATTCCTCCTCACAAATAGCGAGCCAAGTTGGATGGATCCCGTCATCAATTATCTACGGACCGACATACTACCAGACGACTGGAGATTAACCCACCAAATCAAAGTCAAAGCTCCTCGTTTCTACCGTAGCCTTGAGGGAAAACTTTATAAGAATATCTCTAATGCGTTGACCCACGGGATACCGATAAAGTACTTAGTGAACTTTATGAAGGCATGTGTGGGAGTCACACATGTTGAATATTGTTAGCCTTTAGAGCGATCAAAAAAGGATATTGGTGGCCTCGCATGCACACATACGTTGGTACATATATTCACAAATGTGAAAAGTCCTAAAAGCACCCATCAATGGTTCACCAGCCCGCCAGTGACCTAAAATACCTTACCATCCCATGGCCCTTTGCTCAATGGGTTTTAAATATATTGGGACCACTACCTACTGCATCCATAAATCTCAAGTATCTTTTGGTCACCAGTGATTACTTCTCTAAGTGGGTTGAGGTAGAACCTTTGGCGAACATTCTAGACTCTGACATGGCCAGGTTCGTATGGAGAAACATCATCACTCGCTTTGGGATACCAAGAGCCATCATCACTCACAATGGTACGCAATTTGAAAGTCATTTTTCTAAGCCTTCTACGACAAGCACGACATCAAGCACCACTTCAGTTCTGTGGCATATCGCCAAAACAATGGGCAAGCAGAGGCTTCTAACAAAACCATGATCGATGGGATAAAAAAGTGATTGGAAAAGGCTAAGGAAGCTTGAGTGGATGAGCTCCCTCATTTTTTATGGGCTTATCGCATGATGCCTAGGAAACTAACGGGGGGAACACAATTCACCCTAGCTTATGGCATGAAGGTCGTTATTCCTCAGGAAGCATGCCTCCCTACTATGAGGACCACACTAGTCGACCAAGGCCTCAATGATGAGGCCTTACCCACTAATGTTGACCTAGAAGAAAGCGAAGAGAGCTAGCCTTGATCAAGTTGACCTCATACCAATAGCAATTAGCCAAATAGTATAACAAAAGGGTCAATCCGAGGAAGTTTTCAATTGAAGACTATGTCCAGCGAAAAGTCCTCGATAGTTCCATAAAACCATCAGATGGAAAATTGGGACCAAACTGGGAAAAACCATTTAGAGTGATCATAGATGATCTCCAAGGAGCATATCACCTGAAAATGCTGGAGGGCAGGGAGATACCAAGAGCATGAAATGCAGCCAATCGCAAGAATTTCTACTTTTAGACCTTCTTTCTTTTCTTTTTTACAGCAGGACTTTTAGTTTTTTGCAAATTTTTGTTACTAAATAAGACAATTTAGAGTGAAAAAAGGTCGAACTGGTCCATCCATTCTAAAAGATCACATTGGTTGTCCAACTTATCTCTATTATATCTCATTATATACCACATTTTCCTATGATATCTCCTTTATGCATATTTTGAATGATTAATTAATAGGGTTAGCAAGTTAAATACAAATAACTGTGGATTACCTTCATGCCATTATTTTTAATATAAGGGGCCTCATGAGTTGCCCCGGTAACAACCAAAGCCCCACTGGGGATCCATGGGCAATAAATCCAACTTTAGTTGGTCACCATCATTTACTGGTCACAAAAAAATTAACTCAGGTGAACTACCCAATAACCAGGTACATTATTGCCATCATCTAACTTAGGCCTGAGGAAGTGTGATGACATGATCTAAAAGGTAAAGTGAATGGAATGATACTACTTAGGCATATTGGATAGGGAGAATGTTCAAATATAATTAAAGGCAAAGTTCCAACACTCAAATATCATTTAGTCGGCTGCCAAGGCCCAAAACAATTCAAACTAAGTATTGGCCTACTTAAAGCATATGATTAGTCAATCAATATCATTTTAGTCGATGAAAGTTCTAGGTAACCTACGAAAAGAAAAATATGATTAGTCAGCACAATGCTCAAAACATAAAATAATTCTTTATTATAGATACAAGGTTAAAATCACAAAACTAAAAACATATATACAAAATCCTAAGAGGCGCTAGGGCATCAAAAATATATTGCTACAGCTGCCCTCTGACCATCGTCTCACTTTGGAGAAAATTCCTCGACATCTTCATCAAGGTCTTGGTCCAAGAGTTGGGAAGGAATGGCATCATCCAGAATCCATTCATTATCCATCGAAAATGGATTATGGCTATAAGTAGGACATTCAACCAGGTATTTGTACCAAATCTTGGATTCCTTCGGGGTTCTCCCCTCCTTAGGAACGCTTAATCATCCTTGAGAGAAAGCAACGCTCTCACATTCCTTCAGTTTTACTTGGGTATCTCCCCAACCAGCATATTAACCCTCTCCCCAAACCTCTTTGGGTCTTTCCTTAAAAGAGTATCTTAGTTTCTTGACATTGTGTTTTAATACCCCGATGAAGATTTCAAGCTCTCCACCTCTTTTCGCAGAGCATCATATCAAACCAGAAGCAGTACATATCAGCAGACTTCAAGTAATGAATATCAAACTAGAAGCAAGCATTAGCACAATCTCAAGTGGATAGACACATAAATAAAGGGGGAAAGGTTTCATTATCACACGGGGCCACTAGCCAGTACATGAAGTTTACAAAATAAGAGTACAGACCAACAAAAACAAGAAATTTTATAAGAAAAATAGGAACTCCTAGTCTATGAGAGCCCTAGTCTTCTCCAACCTTGGTATTCCACCTATCGACCACCTGCTACTCCCGGCCAGCACAAGTGCTCATATCAACTATAGCAGGAGAAATCTCAGTATTTCCAGCATCTTGTTCGTCGCCCTCTCCTTCTTCATCTTGAAAAAAAAGGTCCAAACCAGGAAAATGAAGGCCCAGAAGCTCAGAACTTGCAGGAGTACCAGCGGCCTTCAAAGCCTAGTCTTGTCCCTTCTTAAAGGAGAATTTTGCAAGCATAATCCATTTGGCGTTAATCATCCTCGTAAGCTTTAGAAGCCTTGTTAGTATATGTCATCCTTGGCTTCGGGAAGGTCGCCCTCCATCTTGGCCATCTTGTCAGTCAATTCTTTATTAGCCTCCGCTAATTCTGACTTCTCAGCAACTATCACCTTTTGAGAAGCCTCCAAGGCATCATAGGCCTTAGACATTTTCTTCTTTTCACGTTCCTACGATTGGTGAGGATTGGCAAAGGCAGTATTCTTGACCTCTAAAGCCACCTTCTCGACCTCCATGGCCTTTTTCAGCTCTTCCTCCCTTCCTAAAGCTGTAAAATGATTATCCAAGAGGGTAGTGAAGTCAGACAGCATCTGCAGGAATAACTAAAAAATAGGGAATTAGAACAGAGGCGGAAAATAGCAAAGAAAAAAACAAGTGAGAGGAACTTACCAGGGCCATCCCATGTATGATCTTTAGAGCAAGTTGAGAAGTCCCCAGCCTCAAGGACCTCTCGCGATCAGCAACGAGCACTTTTTATTTCATACTGTTTAATCATGTTTATACCTAATTAGTTCATACTCATATCCTATGAAATAAAAGAAAAAGGCCCATCTATGCATATCATAACATCACTCGGGTGTTCATATATTGTACATTATATGTACATACACATTATATTAAGAAAGATGAATAATACATATACATCTAATATGTACCATTACTACCAAAAATAACCATACCCAGTGGTGATACAGGAATGGTCAACGCCAACCCTACCTCTAATGGGTGGAACCTCCACGTAGTACCTATATGGCCTACACATCGTTAAGCCCACCTGTGCCGACGTGTGGTATGCGGCCCGAAAGCGCAAACCCCCGAGCTGATAGGACGGTCCACTGGTGTGACCATATATATATATTATCATCCAATATGTATAAGTAGTTACTCTATAACTACTTTAATCCAAGGAAATCTCATTCCATATAAAATACAGCCTTTTTGGCTTAATTATAACATTTTAGTCACTTATTCCATAACTCATTTTTAAGTCGTTATCCTACTACTACTTTTCGATTAAATATTAAGTCTCATATATTGCCCTTATAGGCTTAAAATCACATTTACTTCACCAATTATTTCTATTTAAATATATAGGCATATATATTCCCAAACTAGCCTTTCGAAAACATTATAGGTATAGTTAATCCCAAAGTAACCTTACCATCATTATTATAGGTATAGTTATCCCCAAGTACCCTTACCCATACATTTAATAATCTTAGCATGTTGTCTTCTTGACTCAAACTTCAATCACTCTAGATTATTAATATTTATTCGCTTCTTGATACATTTTCAATAAGGTTTATATATACATATATAAGGAGTCAACTAATCGTAGAAGGGGTTATATGTACATATATAATAAATCCTCTAATATTGTTAAGTAGTATCACCCAACCACAATATCCAGTCTCACTCATCTGGTCCGTATCTGCATCCCTTCAGAACTATCAGATCAACCACCCTGTAATACATTCGATATTTGATAATTTATTATATATATAATAAATTAAATCGGTTACCCCGTGCCTAACCCCCATAGAACTATTCTTTAATACCCGAATCTATTCCCCCAACTCTAAATTTAATTAATTACACATCAATTAATTTACAAAAAAAGGTGTCACTCAACCAAAATGCCCGGACTCACTCCCTTAGCCCGTATCATAATTTCATCCGAAATTTCCATTCGAATTCTTTCATATATTTTCAAGTGTTATTCATCCTAAACATTCAAATTCCATACCCCAAATTCATTCATCTAACACCAAGGTAAAAATAATGTTCCTTAATATTTTTCAGAGTCCTACACTCATCTACAGACATCCCTAAGTAATCCAAATTCGATTTCTCACAAATCATTTCGGTTTCGGACACCCTTCCTAAATAAATTCATAACTAATTCAAAAAGAAATAAAAAAATGTGAAACTGGTGGCCATGCATTCGTAACGAAAAGATCTATCCCCGTGTCCAAAACCATGGTCGTTTGAATGAGATAACTATCTCGTTATAACGAGATACTAATCTCGTTTGAATGACTTTCAGTGTCGTTTGAACAACTTTCTTTGTCGCTCGAACGACCCTCTATGTCGTTTGAGCGACCTCCCTCTTCTTCCCAACTTCATTTCTCAATTAAAGTTCTTCCAGATTCAATAGTTTATAAACCCAAAAAGTTACCCGAACCCAACAATAGTTATGGCAAAGCCTAGAACCTAAATCCGACAGTTATGTATTCAAATCAAAAAAGTCTCATCTATTAAGGGTTTCTATAATTGAGACATTTTGTCTAGTTTCCAACGTGATTAAATTCAACAACAAAGGGCATTTATTTGGGGATCCATATCAAGATTTCAATTCATAAATTAATAACAACAATCTCTACATTAATTATTCAATTGTTCCCAAATAACTATCAAAAACTTAAGGGAATCTAACATCAATATTCAGATTTTTTATACCTAATTTCTGGGACACATTCTACCTATAAATCAATCCTCTACATATGTTGTTCGTCATCAAATCAAATATATTCAACCTAAATTCTAGAAATTTTAAAGGGGTCATTACATGCATCAAGAAATACATTGGAAGAATAAATTAAGCAAGATAATTTTTGCCTTAAAATTAAAACCTCTTGGAAGCCTCTTTATTTTCCCTTTTGTTCTTAACCCTTTTCTCCTCTTTTTGGTATTTCTTCTTTCCTCTCCCGTAACTGTTGTTTTAGGTTTTCTCAAATGATAATGGGGGAGTGGTTTACCCCGACTTAAACGCTAATTAAGTGGCTAATCCCGAGTTAGGCCTATAACCCAACTTTTGGACCCTCAAATGAACCCCAATCCATAACCCAATTAGCCCCAAAGCTCCTCAACTCATATATATATACCCCAGAACCATTCCTAAGGGTCTAAAATGACTGAACGAGCCCGTAATACCTATCAAAGTGTGTCCCAAATATTCTTATCCCAAAATATATTGTAAATTATTACATGACACATGTAAATACCTTTTATTTAAAATAAAATCCCTTTTTGATTTATTCCTAATCATTAAAGTCCAACTCTAAATATTATAAATAATAGTGATTCTAATTACTCACAACCGTGATTAATTAATTTCACCGAATCAAATTAATCCCTATTAAATTTTATTTTCTTCTAAAAATACAGAGTATTACACACAACAGATGGCAAAGCTAACATCTTAGACTTTGCTTTCTCTCTCTCTCTTTTCTTTTCTTCTTCTCTTTATCACTCCTTCTCTCTTATTCTTTCTTTCTCTCTATTTCTTCTTCCTCCCTCTTCCCTTTTTCCTTCTCTCTCTCTTGTTCCTTCCTTTTATCAGACGGTCTAGTACCACTGCCCTTGGGAGAATTTTCCATAGAAATCTTTAAGGCTGGAATCTTATCAGACGGGACTGTATGGTCATCATCATCCTCAGAAAGTCTTAACCTCCTCTTCTAAACTAGAGGGACCATATCTTCTTCTTCCTCCTCTTCTTCTTTTCTTCCAACTTCTGCCCCTCCTTCTCCCTCTTCGTCGCTCTTCTCGTCTTCAGAAGAGCTTACCTCTGGAGTCCTTAAAACTTGAACTTGATCAATCAAACAAGTAATAAAGATGATGCATGTGCTCTTGTACTCCAAAAAAAGGGTCACCTACCTAGGATGCTCATCTTATATCAGTCTCTCCTTTATTCCCAGGCCTTCGTGAGCTCTTGAGTGTTGATCTCACTAATATCAGGCTCCTGGTTCTTGTTATGAGTTGCAACCATAAAGAAGGGGAATATAAGCCACGTGAATGAGAAAGAATCTATAAGAAGTTAGCAAAATACAAAAAATAGGAAGTGAACTATTTCTACCTCCCCATAGTCAAGAATGGGGAGGTCACGTGGTCTTTCCCCTTCCAACAAAGGAGGGTGCTGCCAGTTCCTTGTAATAAAACCATTGTCCCAGTTGTCTTTGTGAGAATCCAAGAGGTTTACCACCAGAATTCGATCGGCCCTTCTGGTTTTCAAATACAATAGTCCATCTTTGGTCTTCGAGAACATAGAACAATAGCATATCTCAGGAAGACCAAACTTTTTCCCATAGAGAGTATTTATCCTATGGACACCATTAACTATCTTCCATATATTGGGGTCACACTGAGCAGGAACAATGGCAAAGTACCTAAAAAATATAAGAAATAGCTTGTTCGAGGGAAATGTCAAACCCCCCTTGAGTTATTAAGAGAGTGTCAATCTAGTGTCCCCCACTAACCCTACGAACGTTATGGGGAAGGGGGCACATTCGATGATCACCCGATCAGGAATATTGTACTTATGCTTAAATCACTCTACGGATTTACCATCTAACATCTCCATAACTGAAAAAATAAGAAAAAAAACTAGATACAGTAACTAGCTAATACAGAAAAGAAGAAACAGAGACTGTAACTTACAGGTAGTATAAAGCTTTGAGAAATCACAAAAGAATAAGAAGAACTTTGACTTTTGAAGCAAGATGAGAGATTAGGAACATAATACGTGCAAGAACGACCAAGTGCATCTAACAGATGCTTGATTAAGCCTCAACTGATCACTAGAATAGTCAAATGATGAGTTTCGATTTCCTAAGAAGATTTTGGCACTTCATTTCTCTCCTTAAGACAAGCGTTCCCTTGTCACAAATCATGTTATTACAATAATGCCATCACGGACTCCCATTACATAACAAGGACCTGAACCTCCAAACTGGTTGAAATCTATTGGCCTATACTTATCAACCCAAATATTTCAGGGGCAATTGTGGGAGCCCACTTTTACAAGCCCGGGAGAGTAGTCCGTCAAGATAACTTAAGTTATTTGGTACGGCCAAATCATGGCTTAATCCTCACACGAGCAGTTTATTTAGAGAAGGACACTCATGGATGTGGTCAAATCAGGTGGCGAGAATCTCGATCGAGATATTCAAGCACCTCATGGCCAACCTCCTTATGATTATGGAAATCCCTTAAACAACTAAAACTATGTAATAAACATATGTATAAATTTTACTCCCTGGCCTGGGGCAAAGGGATGAAAAATTGTAATTATTGAGAGACACTTAATAGAAAACAAGTAACCTCTCTATGGGCGTAGGCAAGTTACTGAACCACGTACATCGTTGTTTTGTGTGATTCCATTTACTTTCTGCTCTTTTTCTTGATTGCTTTTGTGAATCTTTATTGTGAATTTTTCTTCACTCATAATAGGTAATAAATTAAACTGGCTACTCTGTGCCTAACTCCCGTCACACTAGCTTGAAAATATTCGAGTCACAACCCCAACTCTTAATTTAATAAATTTCACCTCAATTAATGTTAATTTAAGTGGTGTCACTCAATCAAAATGCCCGAACTCCTTAACTTGGTCCATATTGTAACCTTTTGAATTTATTACTCCAAATTCTGTGAATAAACCTCATACTTTTATCTTCCTTCACAATTATTGGTATTGAGCCCTTAAGTTCCTGAGTATGAGAGAATAAAAATTGCGTCCCATTTATCTATATAGTCCTCAACACCTAAGACCGAAATAAAAAAAAAAAAAAAAAAAAAACTGGTCGGATCATTGTAGCATCGGTCGAACGACGCCCCGGGTCATTCAAACGACCTGCTGGGATTATGCTCCTTCTTCTTCCTACTTCGTTTTCTTCCATTATTGCACCTTTATCCTTCCTAATTTCTTAACATCACGCCGCCAAAGCTTTTCCAACTTTTTTTATTCGTCAAAAATAAGTTAAAATCATCCCATTAACCATTTAACCTCAGTGAATTATCCCATCATCTTTTTATTCAACAATTTGGGTTTTGTATGGTTTATTCTCTTCTTCCTAGATTCAGCTACAAAATCCTCACGCCGGTGAACCTAGCATCTGTATTTCTAATCTACACTCGACTAAAATCATGATTTATTCGAATCAATCATCGATGCATATTTAATCTACATAATGTCCTCAAATCCCCAAAACCCATATCATATGATAGCCCATTCCCAAAAATGAATTTTTGTATCAAACCCACTAAAATATGAATCAAAATACTACAATTAAATTAAAAGTAAGTTTAACTACATTCTGAATAAATTCGTAGGGTCTGATTTTCTTTGATGTAGATGAAGGTTTAATGAAGAACACACCCCTCTTCTTGATTTGGCTCCCAAAGCTGTCCTAATTTCTCGCTCTTTTCTACTCTGCAAAACTAGGGTTTCCTTATTTATTTGTGTATACCACAAACTCCCTAATGTAGGTTTTATATTGCTAATTCCGAAATTAAGCCTATGGGCCAAGCCCAAATGACCCTAACACCCTCGTCTAAGCCCGATTATGCCTAAAAATGCCCCGAAACCCAATTACTATCCCCGGATACTCTTTTTCAACTTTCTCGGCCTATTCAAAATCAACCATGCACTCAGAATCGTCATCCGAGTTACTTAACTAAAATATCCAACCTCGGCCTCAAATTATGAGAGATGTAAATTTTAAAACAACCCGAATTAATTAAATCTCAATTCACTAATTTAATTAAATCCTCCCAATCAATTAAATCCTATATCATCAAATTAATTAAATTTTATATTCTCAAAAATGAGGGGTATTACATACTTCCCCCCTTATAAAGAAATTTCGTCCCCCAAATTAAGATAAGTCTAGTACTCCAAGCCTCGAGTACTTCCCTACTCACATGCCCCTAAGATCGCTACACATATCTCTACCCCTTCTAATCGAGAATTATATTAAAAATTAAATAAATTACCCAGGGAGCTTGTACACCCTATACTCTTGCCCATCTGCACGAATGTTACCCAACTCTACTAGCCTTAGATCATAATATAACTTTCCCCTCACAGTTATAATTGCATATTTGTATAATAACCAAGGTACCAAACCCATGTCCTAATGACCCACCATCTCCCCACTTCCAACGTTGTGCTAAGTTTCATGCGTGGTAGATCTCGCAAAGCGAAATCTGTAATACCTCGTATTTCTGAATATTTCAAATATTCTATTTAATTATAAATGAGAAAATACGGCTTAATTTATATTACGTAAGAGTAGTAATTTAACGAGTTTTATTTAAAATTGTAATTATGGAATATTAATCGAGAGATAGATACCGATTTATATTGCCTCATTATATTTACTTAGTGCAAGTGGTAAATAGTTACTTAACGCGTGTAGACCATGTTGGGGTGAGAACGAGTAATATTTTTTGAGTGACTCAAATGATAATTTAGAGGTCACAGATGAGTCCGGAAGGGTCAAATTAGTCAAAATAGTATACCGGGGGTACTAGTTAAGTCTCGGGGTAATTTTGGACTAAACCGAGACCGTTCGGGAGCGTTTTGGTCTTTTAACATGAGAGGGTATGGAGACCTACGAATTTGAGAGCATTTTATCAGCCGTACGAAAGAGGGGTTAGGGTTATAAAACCCATGTAAACACCAAAATAATTAGAGAGAAGAAGAAAACCATTCTCAAGGTTTAGAAGATGCTTTTAAGGAGGCTGGGTTTGGATCTTGCACCCTAGGAGACAAAGGAGGAAGGATTGAAGAAGAGAAGCATCAATCCATCATCAACTCCACGAAATCAGATTTCCTCTGTCAAGGCAAGTTGTTTATTGCAAAAATTATAAAGTTATAATACCCATGTGTAGGGTTTTTGAATAGTCTTGTTTAAATCAATATCTTGATAGGAGAATAATGGTATTTATACATGTTGGGATAGGAATCACATGTAGAATGATTTAACATATGTAGAGGATTAATATTCATATTAGACTTGTTGATTATTTCGAAATAAAATCTGGATTTTAAATGAAAATATGGGAAGAACACCATAAGTAGGGTATCAAGAAATTTTGGGTTTAATTCACTATTTCTTTAAAGGAATTAGAGTTTTGATGTATTTGACACGTTAGAAATTGTCCTACTATATGTGGAAACATGTTAGGATCATTGGGTCGAAGTTTGGTGGACTATAATGGAGTTTGGAGATTTGTTAATGGAGGAAAAAGGTTAACGAAAAAGACGAACTGCGTCTGTCCCTGTTCCCTATTCGATCGATCGATCGATCTCGAATTATCGATCAATCGACGCAAGCTGTTTTTCCCGAATTTTTCATGTTTAAGTCTTCGTTGATTTTCGGGATTGAATGAGTATCCTATGATTTATATTATACTTATATGGGAGTGAGAATAAGACCAGTAGGTATATTATTGAGGTCCAATAAGGCCATTGGGTGTAGGGCTTGGATTATGGACCGACGAAAATAATCCGATTTAGTAGAGTATCGGGGAACTCGGAATTGAGTTACGAGGTGAGGTAAATTCAATTTAAGTAATAGACCAGTAGGGTAAGTAATAACTACTTAAATTATATGTGAGGGGTAACTAAGACCCTTAGAGTTGTGTGAATACTCAAATAAATGCGATTAATGAGATAAATCGTAAAGCGAACATGGTACGGTAAATATAAGAAATTAAAATATTTCGTATGTATATAATTAATAGGTCAGGCGTGTACCTACTGAATTATATGATCTTTTAGGTTGAGGGATTTATACATAAAGTAACTATGTTAGGGTCGATGTGATATTCCGAACTAACATTGGGTTATTATATGTTTGGGATCGATGTAAAATGCCGAACCAAATCTTTAAACGGGTGGCGTGATGAAAGAGTCCGAGCCAGAATTTGTGTATATAAATAATTGGGGTCGATGTATCATTCCGAACAAATTCTTACTTGGGGTCGATGAATCATTCCGAACCAAGAGTCCTTTACGTGTGTAAAAAGGGAAATATAGTGATGACTGATATTTAGTATATATTGTGTGTGAAATATATACTTGATGATATTCTACTTCTGTGTATTAGTAGATTGACATATATTATGTATTTAAAGATACATACCGAACTGGTAAGTTAAGTAGTGAAACTAAATTACGAAGCGTAATGTTAGATAGAGAATATCTACTTAGTAATTTAATTAGTGAAACTAAATTACCAAAGTGGGAAGATAGAAATTATGATAATTGTAGTAATTTAGTAGTGAAACTAAATGAGAAGTTACAAAACATAACATAGGTGAAATGTTACTTGTGTATTAATTAACCTTCGTGAGATGTTAATGTAATGGATGTACGGTGTGGGAAGTACGAGTACTTAAGTGTAGATAAGTTCAGGTGATTACTTAGTCTTAGTTAGCTTGGGAGATATTGCTAGGTAGGCTAAATGTAGGACGTTAGGTGTGAACAAAAGATGAGGGGTGAGTAAACTCAAGAGAGTGTATGAGAACCTAACATGTGTAATCAATAACCGCATTTTATATTGTGATAAACTCTTTCTAAATATTTTCAAAATGTTTTGAGTGCTAACTCTTGCTATAAAATATTTTCAAAACCTTTTAGGTGTCCATCCACAGGGACGCCATGTATGATGATTTCATTCTAGGGACTCGAAGCTGTAGCACAGTGGATGCTTACAGGATTTTGATTAGACGATATCTCTCAATCAGATTTAGTGCAGGATCTCACACTATTCTTTGTATGGACTTGTGGTCCGATATCAGTCTCAGATGTTTAGTTTCAGACTAGTAGTTGTTCTATTATGTTTGGGATTTTTTGCCGATGGTTTATTCGGTAATACTCTTGTTCTATTGTTCTTACACTTTGTTGATTGGGTTTTAGTACATGGTGTTTGTTTTACTATATTCCGCATGGTTGATTTATCTGTTTTAAGAAAGATAAAATTCGGCACCGGTCTAATTTTCACTTAAGTGATGAGTCATTAAAAAAATTTCGATAGTGATGCTAAGAATGAACAATTTGAGAAACCTGTTTTAATTTAATAAAGGCCTGATCACCCGATGTTTAATTAGGCGGGGTGTCACAGATGGTATCAGAGCATCAAGTTCTAGTGTCCATAGGATCTGTACGGCTTACTACATTTTTAGCGTATCGTTTGATTGATATAGAGCCCTATCTTAGCATTGTTGTACTCCTCTACGTACGTAGTTTACATTCTCCTGCAATTTCGTAGATGTAGTGTTATATATACGAGTTCGATTGGGCATGGTACGTCGAATATGGCGGTAGGACCAGTATTGGCGTTAGATGGACTGTAGGAGGGAGGAGTTTGGCATGAAGCAGGGAGTGTTCGAAGATGGTAACCATAGGAGAGATGACCGTTGTCAAGGTCACTCCTAGTGTGTAATGGAAGTAGATGCTGCAAGGGTTGTTAAGGCATAGCATCCATTTTCCAAGTGTCGCGACGGCAAGGGGGGGATGCTAAACTAGACCCGCCCAATGCAGTGATAGTGGGAGGGAGTCTGAAGAAATTTTTTTGATGAGGACGAGCTGTAAAATGTGATAAAACGACGACTGTGCATGGTAACCAATGGAAGTAGAATGTACAGAGGTTTTGGAATTTATGGATAGAGTAGGAATACCCAGAAATAAAAATTTGAGTAAATTTTTTGAAGCAACGTGGCGGGGATACCAGTCACCACATCCGGACTGAGGGTCCGTATACAAATAGAGGGACTTTATGTATAGTTTAATCACAAAGTTCTCCAATCATGATTGAGAAGTGAAGTGAATGGAAATATCTGAACCCATCACGTGAAAGCCTGGTAGAGGCCAACCATGAGAAAGAAATTTATCCGTTGAAGTGAACTTGTACCGATGAGATAGGTATAAGGGAAAAAGATCCCTTGAGAGAATGGACTCTCGAGTTGTCGTTCACAATTTTGGTAACACTCTTCTTGGACGACTTATGTATATGAAGGCAGTATGGTACTTCTTACAAGGTTGAGGTAAATGCTCCTAGGTGGGCAGAGATAAGAGAGTTTAAGGATTTAGTCAAAGAGTAAGACTGAATGTAATGGGGCTGGTGCAAGCCATAAGTGAAAACTCACTAGGGGATTTAATGATTAGATTCTAAGTCGAGACTGTTAAGTCCCATAATGCGTTCCTCTTGGTCAACAGAACTAAGGGAACCAGTATGATAGTGTTCAGAATAGAGGCTACCAAGTCCGAGAGGAGGGATACCCTAAACCAGTCGGTGTGGCCTGGAATAAGGGGATTTATGAAAAGATGTCTTATGAGGGACATAAAACCACGTGTGTTGATCTTGTCCAAAGTTATTAAGGGAATAATAACTTCGATAAGTTTTGCATTCCAGAAAGGACAAGCGTGTTATGTCCGGAAACCATCTGAACTACCAGAGAGATGGACAAGGAAGTATATGGGTTTTAGCCTCGAGTGAATGGGGTATATGACGATGCCTCACTAGAAAGAGGGTCGAGTTGTCATTATTCATCAATGTGTGTGAGACTTAAGAGATTATGGATGTCTCATAGTAATTGATTCCGGTGTGTAAGAACCTAAATGATGTAAATCAAGGTATGTTGTATAACCGTTGAGCGGAGAGATTGAGCTCACTGTTGTAGTTAGTGCTAAGGACTTAGTGATAGTATAAGCGCGGAGCCACTTGACTCCTTTAGAAATATTGGAGTATGGTTGCACATATTGTCGAGGAATGGAATTTGAGTATCTCGACTATGTGTCATTCCGACAATGCTTAGTAAGAATGCATGGGGAGAAGTCCCTTGTTTAAGTTCAGTTACGAAAGGGGATACGACTGAATTTTTATGCACGTCGGGAGAAGAGACTTTGTTAGATGCTAGGGCATCAGTGGAGCTGGTAGTGTTGTGGAGAAACACTGAAAGGCTTACTTCACCATGAAGGGATAAGTGGGACTTTGTGGGCAAGGATTTGATTTTTGGTTTATAGGGGATTGAGAATACCCGTAAGATTGTAGTTACGTCATGTAGACTAAGCTAGAGTGGAGGAAAAGCATGTTACGGGTGCGATATTTGTAATGTTTTTGCAAATGTGCACGGAGAAAAGGGCGTATGGGCACCCTAGTCAATTGGCTTTCTTAGACATCCGAGATAGAGGGATGCGAAAAAAAAATTATTTTGTTTTACGCCGGCGGGGAAGTTATGAGGCAAGTCGTATCGACGAAATGGATTGAACGTCGTGAGAGATAAATGATGATCCAAGATTATGTGCTGAGAGAGCCAGCACACTCTATGGGATAAGAATCAGTGGGAAGTCGTTCAAAGTTTATCTCTTGATATGGGAGACCTAATTGTTGTTAAAAAGTAACGCAAGGTTCTACTTGACTGAGTGTTGAGAGTGACTTACGCGTTACTAAAAGGTTGAATCTTATAAAGTAACCAACCCCAAAAGTGCGCCAATTACAAAGAGTGCGCGGATTGGAAAGTATAATATACCTATAGAGAAAGGGGAATAGAGTACCACTTGAGGAAAGATGACGTAAGTGAGAAGCGGTGTTGAGGAAGAGACATAGTGAGATTATCTCCAGATGCACCACTAGCTGATAGAGAAAGATGGACTCGAAATGAGCAATCGAAATGTGGTAGTGAACCTACGTTTCCAATGATGGAATGAGGAGACAGACTTATAAATTATTAATGGGCTGTGAACATCATAATTAAGCCAACATTTCGTTGGGGTAGAGGAATGGGGTGACCGGGATGGATTAGTATGTAGTTGAAAAGGGAGAGTGCACGGTGCCGCTCTACATGATTGTGAATCAGGATGAAATCCTAAAATTCCACCCTATGAGAGATGGTCAGGGAGGAATAGAGATAAAGTTTTATTTTGAGTATGTTGTATTGCCTACGACTCAATGTTAGTGAGAAGGATGATAATATGCCTTACGATAGTGGAATTTTGGGAGAAGCCCACTGATCAATTCATAGATTGAATGTATACCTATATGAGCATATTTGTAGGTAGTGTGAGAGTTCCTATATGGACTGTACAAAAGGTTTAGGTTCTTGGATACCTATTAAGAACTTATGTGTACTTTGAGGTGTGGTTCGAGGAGACATTTCGAACTTTTAGTCCTTAACGCGTGATATGAGGACATTCTATTGGGGTGTAACATTTTAGAATATAAGAAGTGTGAAATATATGGCTCAAAAATTGTCTACTCATGTGCGATGAGATATATATACTTATATTGTGCTCGAAGTGTGATTCCGAGACAATATAACCAATCACTATTGGTGATCGAGGTGGGATTCCGAGCCAATAACCCCAAAAGTGTTATAAAAAGGGGGTGATTATAAAATAAGTGTTGATAGTATATGTTATGTGTAAGATATATATAACTTATGATTTCCTACTTATGTGCGATATTAAGTATGCTTAAATTCTGTATTGGGGCCGATGACGTTCTAGACCAATACGTGAAGGATCAATTTGGGGTCGATGATTTTTCCTCACCAAATCGATTATAAATTTGGTATCGACGAAAGGTCTAAACCAACACATGCATTAAATTTATCTTGGGGTCAAGGGATTTTTGGACCAATGTAAACGATAGGATTATTGGGGCCGATGATTTTGCCGGACCAATTTCCCTTATAGTATATATTGTGTGTGAAATATATACCTTATAATATTTTACTTATGAGTGATAGTAGACACATAGATGTTATATATAGAGATATACATCAAAAGGGTAAATTAAGTAAGGAGAAACTTAATTTCAAGAGTTAACGTTAGATTGGGAAAAATCTATGGAGAAATTAAGTAGTGAGACTTAATTATGATATACGTGGCATGGGTAACATGTGATAAGAGTTTATAATGAAGCAAGGCATGTACTTGGGGCGATCGTTAGGATGATATGATTTGATTTTGTGTATTAGAGGATGCAATGATGTTTAAGGTCCTTAGTCTTAATACCAGCCTTATCCTAATTTCGAGGACGAAATTCCTTTGTAAGGGGGGAAGTATGTAATACCCCGTATTTCTGAATATTCCAAATATTCTATTTAATTATAAATGAGAAAATACGGCTTAATTTATATTACGTAAGAGTAGTAATTTAATGAGTTTTATTTAAAATTGTAATTATGTAATATTAATCGAGAGATAGATACCGATTTATATTGCCTCATTATATTTACTTAGTGCGAGTGGTAAATAGTTACTTAACGCGTGTAGACCATGTTGGGGTGAGAACGAGTAATATTTTTTGAGTGACTCAAATGATAATTTAGAGGTCACAGATGAGTCCGGAAGGGTCAAATTAGTCAAAATAGTATACCCAGGGGTACTAGTTGAGTCTCAGGGTAATTTTGGACTAAACCGAGACCGTTCGGGGGAGTTTTGGTCTTTTAACATGAGAGGGTATAAAGACCTACGAATTTGAGAGCTTTTTATTAGCCGTATGAAAGAGGGATTAGGGTTAGAAAACCCATCTAAACATCAAAACCATTAGAGAGAGGGAGAAAACCATTCTCAAGGCTTAGAAGATGCTTTTGAGGAGGTTGGGTTTGGATCTTGCACCCTAGGAGCCAAAGGAGGAAGGATTGAAGAAGAGAAGCATCAATCCATCATCAACTCCACGAAATCAGATTTCCTCTGTCAAGGCAAGTTGTTTATTGCAAAAATTCTAAAGTTATAATACCCATGTGTAGGGTTTTTGAATAGTCTTGTTTAAATCAATATCTTGATAGGAGAATAATGGTATTTATACATGTTGGGATAGGAATCACATGTAGAATGATTTAACATATGTAGAGGATTAATATTCAGATTAGACTTGTTGATTATTTTGGAATAAAATCTGGATTTTAAATGAAAATATGGGAAGAACACCATAACTAGGGTTTCAATAAATTTTGGGTTTAATTCACTATTTCTTTAAAGGAATTAGAGTTTTGATGTATTTGACACGTTAGAAATTGTCCTAGTATATGTGGAAACAGGTTAGGATCATTGGGTCGAAGTTTGGTGGACTATAATGGAGTTTGGAGATTTTTTAATGGAGGAAAAAGGTAAACGAAGAAGACGAACTGCGTATGTCCCTGTTCCCTGTTCGATCGATCGATCTCGAATTATCGATCGATCGACTAGGTCGATCGATCAAACCCAGCAGTCGATCGATCGACGCAAGCTATTTTTCCCGAATTTTTCGTGTTTAAGTCTTCGTTGATTTCCGGGATTGAATGAGTATCCTATGATTTATATTATACTTATATGGGAGTGAGAATAAGACCAGTAGGTATATTGTTGAGGTCTGATAAGTCCATTGGGTGTAGGGCTTGGATTATGGACCGACGAAAATAATCCGATTTTATAGAGTATCGGGGAATTCGAAATTGAGTTACGAGGTGAGGTAAATTCAATTTAAGTAATAGACCAGTAGGGTAAGTAATAACTACTGAAATTATATGTGAGGGGTAACTAAGACCCTTAGAGTTGTGTGAACACTCAAATAAATGCGATTAATGAGATAAATCGTAAAGCGAACATGGTACGATAAATATAAGAAATTAAAATATTTCGTATGTATATAATTAATAGGTCAGGCGTGTACCTATTGAATTATATGATCTTTTGGGTTGAGAGATTTATACCTAAAGTAACTATGTTAGGGTCGATGTGATATTCCGAACTAACATTGGGTTATTATATGTTTGGGGTCGATGTAAAATGCCGAACCAAACCTTTGAACTGGTGGCGTGATGAAAGAGTCCGAGCCAGAATTTGTGTATATAAATAATTGGGGTCGATGTATCATTCCGAACCAATTCTTACTTGGGGTCATTGAATCATTCCGAACCAAGAGTCCTTTACGTGTGTAAAAAGGGCAATATAGTAATAACTGATATTTAGTATATATTGTGTGTGAAATATATACTTGATGATATTCTACTTATGTGTATTAGTAGATTGACATATATTATGTATTTAAAGATACATACCGAACTGGGAAGTTAAGTAGTGAAACTAAATTACTAAACGTAATGTTAGATAGAGAATATCTACTTAGTAATTTAAGTAGTGAAACTAAATTACAAATGTGGGAAGATAGAAATTGTGATAATTGTAGTAATTTAGTAGTGAAACTAAATGAGAAGTTACAAAACATAACATAGATGAAATCTTACTTGTGTATTAATTAACCTTCGTGAGATGTTAATGTAATGGATGTACGGTGTGGGAAGTACGAGTACTTAAGTGTAGATAAGTTCAGGTGATTACTTAGTCTTAGTTAGCTTGGGAGATATTGCTAGGTAGGCTAAATGTAGGACGTTAGGTGTGAACAAAAGATGAGGGGTGAGTAAACTCAAGAGAGTGTATGAGAACCTAACATGTGTAATCAATAACCGCATTTTATATTGTGATAAACTCTTTCTAAATATTTTCAAAATGTTTTGAGTGCTAACTCTTGCTATAAAATATTTTCAAAACCTTTTAGGTGTCCATCCACAGGGACGCCATGTATGATGATTTCATTCTAGGGACTCGAAGCTATAACACAGTGGATGCTTACAGGATTTTGATTAGACGATATCTCTCATTCAGATTTAGTGCAGGATCTCACACTATTCTTTGTATGGACTTGTGGTCCGGTATCAGTCTCAGATGTTTAGTTTCAGACTAGTAGTTGTTCTATTATGTTTGGGATTTTTCGCCGATGGTTTATTCGGTAATACTCTTGTTCTGTTGTACTTACACTTTGTTGATTGGGTTTTAGTACATGGTGTTTATTTCACTATATTCCGCATGGTTGATTTATCTGTTTCAAGAAAGATAAAATTGGGCACCGGTCTAATTTTCACTTCAGTGATGAGTCATTAAAAAAATTTCGACAGTGATGCTAAGAATGAACCATTTGAGAAACCTGTTTTAATTTAATAAAGGCCTGATCACCTGATGTTTAATTAGGCGGGGTGTCACAAAATCCAAATGAGGACCCTCCCCGCTCCCCTCCCCCCCCCCCCCCCCCCCCCCGATACTTTATTACCTAACATTATCAATCATTGAGATCCAATAGGCCGTCAGTCCATAGCACGTACCCCTGAATGCCCATCTCCTGACATAAAAGAATACTCACCCACTCTCATATTAAAAAAGACATCATACATTACGAAACTCTTTATTATCACTAGTTTCTTAGAGAGAATCAATCACGAGCTATATCTCTCCGCTCGATAATAAGCATATCCACCATGAATCCCATCAGTAAATGTCCCTACTTACCGGGATTAATTATAACAATACTAACATTATCTTATAAGTCTATTGTGCAACACATGATAATATATATACATGTATATATAGACTAGGCCCTCCGCCAGGTGATAACTAGCACAAGTAAATCGTCCATTGGAACAGCAAACACAAAGTCTCACCATACTATATACTATAGCCCAAACATCCCAGCATAATTATCACTAACGTCTTTCACGTAACATACTTATCTCAAGATCAGCTCTGCACTCTTAGCGTGGATATATCATACAGGTATTCTCGATTACCCCAAAATTTGCAATTTAATTATTCTCGGTATTACCCCACCTATGAACTTGTGGTACAAAAGTTTTCTCAGTGCTTCCTTCGCAGCACTACTCGACTCCACTAGCCATATATCATAATAGCTCTCAACTTAAAATGATTCCTCTACATGTTCAATAATTTAACATTTAAAATCTATGCACTAGCATCCAACAACACCTCACTACTCCCAACATTTATTAAGGTCCATGCATGTAACATCCCGCAATGAAGCTCAAAAGAATTTTCCCCAATGCACCACAACCTAGCATTATCCATCATAAAAATACTTGGGTCCACAGCACATAGCTAAGATATCACCAGTTCTATCTCCTGACACATAAATCAAATCGTCTATGCCTATGTCTCTCAAGGCGTCACACGATACGATGGTCTCACCATCACTAAGTTCTCATCACGTAAATAAAAATGAGCTAAAAACTCTCCGCTCAATGGTAAACCCAATATACCCTTAATCACATTAGTAAAAGTCCCTATGCACCGGGATCCAATGTAACTAGACAAATGTACTCTCTGAAGTCTACTTCATAAAAATATCCTCGCGAGCTTGACCCCCTTTTAAGTGAGACATCGCAAAAATATACATCATGTCCCAGAATAGAGAACACAATAGTCTTGCTGTAACCACCCACCATCGCTTAACAGTCCATACTCAGGAT
Source organism: Sambucus nigra (assembly GCA_949130495.1). Taxonomy (NCBI): domain Eukaryota; kingdom Viridiplantae; phylum Streptophyta; class Magnoliopsida; order Dipsacales; family Adoxaceae; genus Sambucus; species Sambucus nigra. The sequence goes on from OX422207.1 coordinate 552,154,143, forward strand.
AAAACCATACCTCGACTATCACCTCTCAAAATGAGCTATCCTCATAAAATATATCCTATCAGTGTCCACACCTACTCCCTTGCAGATGGAACTAAAGAAAGCCCCGCTAACTGAACGGTGCATATATACAACTATAGTAATATTTATGATACCTCTATTAAACTCATTTTTATGCGAATCTAGTACTAATAAATTACAGCGACTCGCTCGTGTCACACAAAATAGACCCCAATCATCCCAGGATAAAACTCATACTTTTAATTGCCAATAGCACTCACGGTTCAAATGGTTCCAGGACATAAAACCCCCATCCCAAACAAACCAAAAACTTCTTATAACTGTTTCCCCAATTGGGCATCCCGTCCGTGTCGCCCAATTCACTCCAGATAAGACCCACACATGTGTTCCTATTCTTTAAACATAAGACACCTCTATGTGTCATTCCCCTTTCTCTGTACCCATTGTCCATGTCAAGGTTGTCCTTATCACGGACCTAGTATTCTTAACCCTGATTACTACCACAGTTGTCCCTTTGGCTTTGCTGACCCTATGGGACTCGTTGTTGGCATTAACGACCCTAACTGATTCTATCGTCACCTGGTAGAAATTTTATTGATCTCAATCACTAAAATGGATCCTCTACTGGTATCCCCTACTGTGGTGCCACACTAGCACCGTTAAATCCCATCTTGCCCTTCAGTTAGATTCACCAACTCTGTTGCTCCCTTCTCATGGAAGCGTTAATATCAAATTATAAAATGTACGACATTGACGACAAAGGTACCAGTCATTCTAGACGGATTTCCCCAGCCATGCTTGTATATTCTACCCATGAGTCCCTCATTTACTTACAAACCTTCTTGATTCTCCGTATCCACCTCATCGGGTACGATGTTCGCTAAACACATCCACTCTCCTTTATGACCGACCACTATACGGACCTTTTGAAACAAGTATTGAAATTTCCTTTGTCTCTCTATTTAAACAGTTGATGAGAGCATCTATGGTCAAACCGCACCCCAAATCTCCTCGTTATTTATGATATATCTCCAGGGTTGTGGATACTGACTCCTATCACTACAACGCTGCTCCTATGAGCCAAAATTTTGCTCAAAATTAAATCCTGGGTGCCACTTCACTCCACCATACATAATTACCTTTGGGTTATCTCTTTCCATTGACCCATCACACTCCCTCTCTTCTCTGAATCCTTACGGATAAATATTTGGAAAAGCTACTCCAACTCCCCCCTTTTTTCTAACTCTGTTGGGTCTGAATTTGCACCACCACTTTTTACGACGGTGCTTAGGGAAACTACTCACCCTAGTGATTATCCCAACACTAAATATTCCATGGCTTTTGTTGAGCCTCTCCCTCTGTAGTCCTTCTGACGCCCCTCACTGGTCGCCCAAATTTATTCAGTGTACGAAGTCAAATCGAACTCGAATATGAATTGCATCAATTATATTTAATAGCATGAGAACATAAGTCGCATATGTGAAGGAATACAACAATCCTATAATAAGGCACTATATCAAAGAACACTACTGTTGAAGACAGAAAATGGCCATAAATGATGAGGATGAGATTGAAGATGAAGATGAACATTCACATCAAACATATAAGAGACAAAGATTTTTAAAGTGGTTCGGCTAGGAATAAAGCCTACGTCCACTGTTATGTTATTGCTGAGTGTTTGTGGAATTCTTGATTACAAGATCTCTCAAGAAATTCCCCCCCTTTGAATGGGATGATACAAGGTATTTATAGCCTTGAGGCTGTACATGAAAGGGTCGATACATTAAATGATATACATATGAAAGGGTAATACATTTAATGCCCTTAGACTTGTGCGTCAAGGATAATCATTTAATGAACCAGTTGGACTGTTCGTTATCTGGCAATCAATGTTGTGGCCGAGATGCAGCTCGGACCGTCTGAGTAACTCGGGTATGTTGATCTTCCTGGTATTCAAGAGTTCCTCGGAGAGGTATGTTCCTCGGAGAGGTATGTTCCTCAGAGCCTGTGAGTTCCTCGGAGAGGTATGTTCCTCGGAGCCTGTGAGTTCCTCGGAGAGGTCTATTCCTCGGAGCCTGTGAGTTCCTCGGAGAGGTCTGTTGTTGCCATGTAGATAGCCAGGTGTCTTCGTATGATTGGTCCACGTCAGCAGATTAAATTTGGTATCAACAGAAGCCCCCAATGCTTCATGCTTGATGGTTTACTTGAAAGGATGGAGTATTTTATTTTGCAGTGTTGCTCGGTGCTCGTGAAATTCTTGATCTACCTTCTTGATTTGTTGGACATAAAGGGCATTATCTCCTGGACGACATATGATGCCATTTGTAGCTTATCATAATCTTCAAGTATGTTGATCGGTTTGTTAGCCGGCCTACTGCATTCTGTGAGCTAGTGGTGGACTCTGCTCGGGGACGATCAAGAGCTGCTCGGGGACGAGCAAGAGTTGCTCGGACAGACCATCTGTGATGAACATCAGAATACTGAAATATCTTAACTTCATAAAATTCCCATTATGCTTTGGATGATCTTCCTGCCGGCGAGGAACCTGTTTCAAAATCAGAGGGAGAGAAACCAATAGAGTAGGAATCTCAATGTAATAGTTAGTACACAATTTAATATCAAATTTGAATTTGCTATTGTTTTGTAAATATCAAACACTTTATTATTTGTGCTTGCATAACAATATTGTATGGTTCATCGACCAAAAAAAAAATTATAAGTATTAGTAATGTTGCTCGATCACTTAATAATAAAGTAATGAGTATAATTTATTCAAAGTGTTTCCAACCAACCAAGGTGGATAAATAATGTTTGTCGACCAACTACAGTTGATGGGTTCAACCATACTTGATATAGTTTGGAATATTTTGTTCTTTTAAAGAACTTTTTGTAATAATGTTACCTCCCGACCAACATAAGTTGTAATGCGAGAATATATAAAGTCTTACCAACCGTAGTTGATCATGCTGGTGTATACCTCCTAGTCAAAGGAGTAGTAGGATTCTTTCGAACTTTTTGGCTCCTTGGAGCATGTCCTCCTAACCAAAGGAGGTTGGCTACTTATAGCACTTTTGCTCCGTAGAGCGCTCCGGAGAGCTTATCCTCCTAACCAAAGGAGGTTGGCTACTTATAGCACTTTTGCTCCGTAGAGCGCTCCGGAGAGCTTATCCTCCTAACCAAAGGAGGTTGGCTACTTATAGCACTTTTGCTCCGTAGAGCGCTCCGGAGAGCTTGACTCCGTAGAGCATGGCTCCGTAGAGCATGGCTCCTTAGAGCAGTCTTCTTGGTTGATCCTGTAACATCCACAGGTTGATCAGCGAGCAATTTTTGTTTCTTAGGAGTATTAAGATCAGTAAACTCTGCTATAGCTTGTATTAATGGCACGTCGGTATGCATGGTATGGGCCTGGAAACACAGCCTCCTTCTTCTATTTGCTTTAATTAATGCCACTGCCAATTTTTCCAGCTTTGGGTATCTGATCTCTGCACCTCTTCTTTCGTTTTTGGGGATCGCAACCCTAAAAGGGCTTTGATCTTGTCTGGATTTGCTTCAACGTCTCGCTGGTTGATGATGTACCCGAGGAACATTCCATCCCGTACTCCAAATGTGCACTTCGTCGGGTTGAGTTTCATTTGGTATTTATCCAGTTGATCAAAAGTTTGACTCAAGTCAACCAAATGATCAGCAGTTTTCTTGCATGTCGTCAACATAGACTTCCATACTGCAACTGATTTGCTCGGCAAAAACCTTGTTCATCAGCCGTTGTTATGTCTTCAGGTTTCATTTTAATCTAGTTGTAGCCAGAGTAAATATCCATGAGCAGTTCGTGTCCCGAGGTAGCATCCACTGCCTTGTTGATATCGGTGAAATCAACACATATTCTTCATTTATTGTTTTTCTTCTGCCCGATGAGGAGATCTAGATCTCTCTCTTGCTCGGTCTTCATTTCCTCTTGTATAGCTTGATTCTTCTCGGGGCTGGATACTCTTCTTCTCGTATGTCATGTCAATAAGTGGCTCAGCTTCTATCCACTTAGTAAAATAATCTACTGTGATGACGAGGTATTTGAATCTTCCTCGAGTCGTCGGCAATGGTCCAACCAAATCAATCCCCATATGGCAAATGGCCAAAGGGAGTTATGGGTGTCAACAATGCTTGTGGAATTCTTCGGATGGAGGAAAAGCGTTGGCACTTGTCACATTTCTTGGCATAGGCTTATATAGTTAGCCAATAGTATCTCTGTGTCATCACCCTTTGCAAAAGTGTCCGACCTGCTACATGATCTCTACAAGATCCGTCATGGATTTCTTCAATCAATTCTTTGACTTCTGATGGATGCACACATCTCTGCAAACCTGCCATAATTCCTCGTCTATACAAAACACCATTAGTTAACACATACCGAGCAGCTTTATTTTTCAGTTTCTTGGCAGCGAGTTTATCCTCCGGTAATTGTTCCTCCTTAATATATGCTCTGACTTTCTAATACTTCAATTGGTATCGTTCTTCGCAGCTCGGTACAAGTAGCTGACGCTAATCGGGCCAGTGCATCTGCTCTAGCATTCTCCATCCTCGGTATTCTCACCAATTGAATAGCATCAAATTCTGTCAATAATTCCATCACCTTTGCATGGTACTTGACCATCGACTCTCCATTCACTGCATATATTCCCATCATTTGATTCAATTAATTGAGAATCACTGAAAACAATTACTTGCCGTGCCTCCATGACTTTCGCCAAATGAAAACCTGCTATCATAGCATCATACTCAGCCTCATTATTGGAAGCTTTGAATTGGAATCTCACGGCATACTCCATGTCAATATCATCTGGGGTGTTTAAAACAATCCCTGCTCCACAACCAGCTGTGCAAGATGATCCATCTACATATAATCTCCATGTAGGTACCTCGTCTTCAAATTTCTGGTCTGACAGAGTTCCTCGGGGGAATACTTGTCGCTTTCTTTCATCATGTCGTGATACTTCTGAATACACCTCCTGAACTTCAATATTCCTCCTGAACTTCAATATATCTCCTGAACTTCAATATTCCTCCTGAACTTCAATATATCTCCTGAACTTCAATATATCTCCTGAACTTCAATATTCCTCTTGAACTTCAATATACCTCCTGATTAGTCGGGGTTGAATTTGATGCTCGACTGCATGATGACATAAGAATGTGCCACCAAATGAACAAATATATCTGTAATATAAGCCCCCAACTGTGGAATGTGAACTTTGAATGAGATTTATCGACCAATACCAACCGGAGTTGGATTTTATCTACCAACCGGAGTTGGATTTTGTCTACCAACCGGAGTTGGATTTTGTCTACCAACCGGAGTTGGATTTTTTCTACCAACCGGAGTTGGATTTTTTCTACCAACCGAAGTTGGATTTTATCTACCAACCGGAGTTGGATTTTGTCTACCAACCGGAGTTGGATTTTATCTACCGATCAGAGTTGGTGGTAATTGATAATAAATGATGAAGACTTCCTCGGAGCTGACCAACAGATTGTTGGGAATAAGATAATATAAATACTGGAGACCTCCTCAGCGCTAACCAACAGATTTGTTGGGAATAAGATAATACAAATGCTAGAGATCTCCTCGGCGCTGACCAACAGATTCGTTGGGAATAAGATAATATAAATGCTGAAGACCTCCTCGGCGCTAACCAACAGATTCGTTGGGAATAAGATAATATAAATGCTGGAAATCTCCTCAGCGCTGACCAACAGATTGTTGGTAATAAATATAATAAATGCAGGATACCTCCTCGGCGATGACCAACAGATTGTTGGGAATAATATAAATGCAGGATACCTCCAACAGATTGTTGGGAATAAGATAAATGCAGGATACCTCCAACAGATTGTTGGGAATAAGATAAATGCAGGATACCTCCTTGGTGATGACCAACAGATTGTTGGGAATAAGATATAATAAATGCTGGAGACATCCTTGGAGCTGAATAAGATACAATAAATGTTGGAGACATCCTTGGAGCTGAATAAGATATAATAAATATTTGTCGAGCTCCATGCTGAAATGAGAATAGAATATGCATCCAAATAGATATAAAGAATAATTAAAAATAATAAAATGCCTCGCCGATCAGTCGAGGTAAAATCATATAATGCCGAACAAGAATAAGATCTTTCAGAACATAATAATATGGCCGAGAATGTTGTCAGGCCTGAATATAAATAAGAATTATCCGAACGAATGTTGTAATTCTCCTTAAAGCTGAATAAGTATCCTGTCGAGGCATAATTGCAGAATGCCGAATAAGAATAATATTTTCCAGAATATAAGAATATGGCCGAGAACTTTGCTGGGCCTGCTTATAAATAAGAATCACCCCGACCAACTATTCGTTGGGGGTGAAATATAATAAATGTTACAGTTCTCCTCAGAGCTAAATATGATAATAAGTATCTCGCGTGCTTCATGTTGAGATGAATATAGAATATGAATCCCAATGGATATATAGAGTCATTTGTGCTGGAGCAGATATCTGGGCTTGAAAATAAGAATTACCCCGACTAACTATCCGTTGGGGGTGAAATATAATAACTGTTGTAGCAATTCCTCGGAGCCGAATATATATATAGAGAAGAAATTTTTCGAGCTCCATGCTGAGATAAATATAAAATATGAATCTAAACGGATATAGAATAATTTATGCTTCAGCATTCGTCGGCATTGAATCTTGTGCCTGTAAAAATTAATAATTTGCTCTACCATATGTGTAGGCTGAATTGATTAGTCATGAGAATAATTTACTCATCCAATCAATATATGATATGTATCAGCATAAAAATTTCAAAATATGAAATAATATGTTTTATGCCAAATGTGTGTGAGATGGATAAATTATTATCAAATATGCATCATAAATAAGACGTAAAGTTTTTTTTTTTTTAATCTCCAACAACTAATCAGGTATTAGTTGCTGTTTAAAAATATTTTTGGGGTGATCATAAGTTAAAGAAAGACTTAAGCCCCCTGCTTGTTCCCAAGCCGAACTCGTGTTTAAAGAAATATCAGGGGTGCTTAGCATTTTTTAATATCCCAAGATTCTACTGCTGCCGACAAACAACATGGATGTTGCCGACCAACATTTAAGGATATCTCAAATTATAGAATATATGGTTGGATGACTAGAATATCTCGAATCTTTAGATCAAAAAATAACATTCAATGTAAAATTTAAGCCTTAAGAATGTTAATTAAATGAATAAATATATAACCCACTAGATCGCGTGATTTCATCAAAAAAAACCTTGTGATGTGATGAACGAGGGGCCAACATATCAAATTTATGCCCAAAGTCTTGATATGGTCATGATTGTTTTACTGATCCTCTTTTACAAGAGGTGAGTAATGATTTTTCAGGTGAGAGAAAATTATTTTTTATATTGATCCCTTCCTATTCCCAATTTGGAGAGATAAAAATATGGTGAATGATTAAAGTCATTACCAAATTTATATAAAAAATCAATAAATTTGACTTTATTGACATAGATGGAAGATGAACCAAATTAAGTATATAGTTCATAAAAATGAATGCAAAGAGTCTCAAACTTGTGAATGCAAAGAGACTCAAACTTGAAGAGAGAGAGAATATATATGGGTCATGATTTCCATGAGAAGACTTTTCATTGTCTTTAACCTTTTCCCATTCTTTTATTAAAAATATGATGGGAATATGAATAGACATCAAATATCTTACAAAATTTATTTCAAAATCAACAATGAAAATGATCAAATCTTATCATCGTCGTATATATTGGCATATATAATCATTTAAAATATTTATTTCATGATATAAAATTAAAACTTGAGAATCAAGCAAAGAGTTATGATTTATGAAATCTACTATTTTTCAGATTTCTAAATAAGGATGAATCTAACAGTTATGATTTAAAAATCATGATATGCAACATTTTGCAGATAAAAATTGGACAATTAATTTATGTATATAAACATAAAAATCACGATTCAATCAAAAGATGTATGTATAATTGATTATACATAGAGAAAATAAAAACTTAGCTTTTGGTGGAGAACAACGCTTGTAACACGTTCCCACAGACGGCGCCAATCTGTTGAAGACAGAAAATGGCCACTGCCATTTTAGTGGCGTCAACAGCAGATAAATGATGAGGATGAGATTGAAGATGAAGATGAACATTCACATCAAACATATAAGAGACAAAGATTTTTAAAGTGGTTCGGCTAGGAATAAAGCCTACGTCCACTGTTATGTTATTGCTGAGTGTTTGTGGAATTCTTGATTACAAGATCTCTCAAGAAATTCCCCCCCTTTGAATGGGATGATACAAGGTATTTATAGCCTTGAGGCTGTACATGAAAGGGTCGATACATTAAATGATATACATATGAAAGGGTAATACATTTAATGCCCTTAGACTTGTGCGTCAAGGATAATCATTTAATGAACCAGTTGGACTGTTCGTTATCTGGCAATCAATGTTGTGGCCGAGATGCAGCTCGGACCGTCTGAGTAACTCGGGTATGTTGATCTTCCTGGTATTCAAGAGTTCCTCGGAGAGGTATGTTCCTCGGAGAGGTATGTTCCTCAGAGCCTGTGAGTTCCTCGGAGAGGTATGTTCCTCGGAGCCTGTGAGTTCCTCGGAGAGGTCTATTCCTCGGAGCCTGTGAGTTCCTCGGAGAGGTCTGTTGTTGCCATGTAGATAGCCAGGTGTCTTCGTATGATTGGTCCACGTCAGCAGATTAAATTTGGTATCAACAACTACGCTAAAACGTAGTAAGCCTCACAGATCCTAAGGACTCTAGAACTTGACTCTGATACCATCTGTGACACCCCGCCTACTAAAATACCGGGTGACCACACGTGATCAAAATGAAATGTTAGTCTGATATGGCTCATTCTTAGCATCACAGTCAAAAACATTTTTAAATTTACTAACCACCTAGTAATTTAATTAGACCGGTGCCAAATTTTATCTTTCATTAATTAGAAACATGAGGAAATAAATAACAATTAAACCATTCACACAATCTGGTAACTGAATACAACGCAGATGAATAATATGAATAAAGATGATTGAATAAACTATCGGTTCAACAATAAAATCCAACAATAACCTGGATACACAAGGTTAAATAAATAACTGAATACTAAATCTGAGGGCGAAAATGAACAAATGAGTACCGAAGTAAAGTCTCTACACTAGGAATAAATGAACATAACGTCTATAGCAAAGCCTTATAACTTCCACATGAGCTGCAGCTATGCATATTTGGATGGAATCCTCAAGCTAGGCGTCCATGTTGCTGGACACCTAAAAGGTTTTGAAAAATATTTTGACACGGGTCAGAGCCCAAGTAAAACATTTTCAAAATATTAAGTAAGCAGTTAAATTGTAATAATTAAAAATGCATGCGCACTCTTCATATTTAAGCTAGTGTCGCACTCTATTGAGGTATAACTCACCCCTCATCTAAGGTGCATACCTAACGCTTGCCTTCTAACCTTCCTAGTTATGCTACCCCACCTAACTGCTCGTATCACACCCCTTTCTACCACACTACTCTAACACGAGTACTCTTACTTTGATTATTAAGTTATCTGCTCATTAACTTATCAATTGGTTCAACTATATTAAATCATATAACGTTCACACTAGTTATATAGGAAACACCTTTTTAATCATATAACTTTCTCACTAGTTATGTAAGAAATCCTCTTTTTAAATCATATAACTTTCACACTAGTTATATAATAAATATATTCACACTTATGTATTAATCCCGTATATAATTATCTACTCATATTATATACGTACTAATATACCACGACACTCACACACATGTCGCATATAATAACTATCCATTCCCGAGTAATAACTCACTGGATGTTTTCTCTGAAATGCTATCAGGTCCCAGGTATACTCACTCTAACCTGGCCATCTCAAGTCGAACATGCTCACGCCGAACTTGGAGAAAAATATTGCAAACGTAATGGAGGCAATCATATTACCCCAAAAAGTGAAATCGAATCATACCCAAAGCATCTCACCTCGATAAATAAATCACTCAATAAAATATTAGGCGATATGACCTAGGAATTATTCTCTCCCTTCTCCTCAAGCGAGGGGATTCACCCACATCGTGCAACCTCCTATGATAGCACTAGAGGGTATGCATTCATATAAATATCATTCACACTGATATCTATAATGCGCACACACACACACACACACACACACACACACACACACACACACACACACACATATATATATATATATATATATATATATATACATATACATATATATATATATATATATATATATATATACATATATATATATATATACATATATATGTATATATATATATATATGAATGATATTTATATGAATGCATACCCCTCTAGTGATATCATATTTATAATAGATATCGGTGTGAATGATATTTATAATCACACGAACCGTATACATATATTTAATAAAAGTTCAACTAATTCGTGCCTAACACCCGTAGCACTAGCCCAAAAATAGTCAAGTCTATATCCCGACTTGTAATTTAATTAATTCCACATTAATTAATTTATTATTTAATTAGTGTCACCCAACTACAATACATAGACTCACTCATTCGGTCCGTATCTTCACCCTTTAGAATTTATTACACAAAATCCTACTATTAAGTTCAATGCCCCCATTAACTTTAATATTCGACAATTTATTTTATATATATATAATAAATTAAACCGGCTACTCCATACCTAACTCTCGTCACACTAGCCTGAAAATATACGAGTCATAACCCCGACTCTTAATTTAATAAATTTCAACGCAATTAATTTTATCTAAGTGGTGTCACTCAACCAAATTGCCCGGATTCCCTAACTTGGTCCGTATTGTAACCTTTGAATTTATTATTCCAAATTTCGTGAATAAATCTCATAGTTTTATCTTCCTTCACAATGATTGGTATTCACCCCTTAAGTTCCTGAGTATGAGAGAACAAAAATTGCGTTGCAATTATATCTATAGTCCCCAACACCTCAGACCGAAATAAAAAATGAACAAACTGGTCGGATCTTTGCAGAGTAGTTCGAACAACGTCGTAGATCGTTCGAACTACCTGCTGGGGTTTATGCTCCTTCCTCTTCGTGCTTCATTTTCCGCCATTATTGGACCTTTATCTTCTTAGCTTCTTAATCGTACACCATTGAATATTTTCCAACATTGTTTATTCGTCAAAAATGAGTTAAAATCATCCCATTAACCTTTTAAACTCACTGAATTATCCCATCATCTTTTTATTCAACAATTCGGGTTTTGTACGGTTTATTCAATCTTTTTCCTAGATTAAGCTACAAAATTCTCACACCAACGAACCTAGCATTTGTATTTCTAATTACACACGATTCAAACCATGACTTATCCCAATTAATCATTTATTTTATATTTAATCTACATAATGTCCTCGAATCCCCAAAACCCATATCATATGGTAGCCCACTCCCAAAAATGAATTTCTTTATCACACCCACTATGTTATGAATCAAAATACTGTAATTAAATTGAAATAAAGTTTAACTATTTGCTTGAATAAATTTGTAGTGTCTGATTTCCTTTGATGTAGACGAAGGTTTGACGAAGAACACACCCCTCTTCTTGATATGGCTCCCAAAAGTTCTCCCAGTTTCTCCCTCTTTTCTCCTCTGCAAAACTAGGGTTTTCTTATTGAGTTTTGTTTGCCACAAACTCCCTATTGTTGGTTTTATATTGCTAATCCCGAAATTAAGCCTATGGGCCAAGCCCAAATGACCCGAACACCCCCGTGGGAGCCCCTTCATGCCTAAAATTGCCTCGAGACCCAACAACTACCCTCGGGTACTCTTTTTCGACTATCTCGGCCTATTCGAAATCAACCGCACACTCAGAATCGTCATCCAAGTTACATAACTAAAATATCCAACCTCGACCTCAAATTACGACACATGTAAATTTTAAAACAACTCGAATTAATTAATTCTCAATTCACTAAATTAATTAAATCCTCCATGTCAATTAAATCCTATATCACCAAATTAATTAAATTCTATATCTTGGGAAATACGGGAATTACAGTTGGGTTTAGGATGGTTGAAGCAGGTGTGGGTTTGGAGGATTTAGAAGATGAGTTAGGATCTAGGTTTGTGGTGGGTTTGTTTAGCTCATGGTTATGGTGGAAAGAGAGAATGAAGAAGATGGGGAAGATGATGATGGGGTAGGAGAGAGAGTGTGAGAGGTGATTTGGTGTGTGTGGTGTATGGGAATATGGTGTGTGTGTATGTTTAGACTTGTACCTAAAAATAAAAGAAAGGTACTCTAAAAATTTACAACTAATAAAACTAAAAATTAAAATTTATTAAAATTAAAAAGTATAAATTAAAATCCAAATTTAATAAAATAAAAATAAAGAAAATATAAAATCTATTAAACTTAGAAAACTAAATTCATAATCTAAAGACTAAAATAAAGTAATACGAATAAATCTAAACTAGTAAAAAAAATATAATCAAATATAAAACTAAACAAATAATAAAAAGTCAAAATAAAACTCAAACCTATATAAAAATATATAAAAATAGCTTACGCACAAATAAATCTTAAAAATATACCTGACTCAAAATAAAATATAAATATTTTCTAAAAATTATAAACGACTCAAATAAAAATAGAAAAATATGAAAGGTGCAAATTCAACACGCACGAGGCTCGAGATGGGATTAAAGAGGTTTGGGCTCGGTTCGAGGTTAGTTTAGGCAACGGGACTTGGGTTGTAGGGTAAGGGCTTGGGATTTAGCTCCTTTTAGCCACATTTTCCCTTGATTTAATAATTTAAACTCCACAAAAGGCATTTGACTTACAAGATAAACATGAATACGCATAAGATCAATTTTTACCAAGAATTAGTAATTAAAAATCGTCTATTCGGGATTTTATTTAAACACTTTTGGGTGTTTATTAGAATGCGTAAATGACTACCTGGTCATTTTGCATCAATACTGCTTTGAGACCTGACCCAGAAGCATCCTAATACATGGTGTAACCCTTTCTGCACTCTAAAAGGACAAGAACAGACACAAAAGTCAACCAAACCATCAACTCTTGAAAGGATAACTCATAATCCTCACACCACTCAAAGTGAACATCTTTCCGAGTCAACATGGTGAGGGGCAATGCAACCCTCGAGAAGTCTTGCACAAACCTATCTAGTAATTGGCTAAACCTAGGAAACTGCTCACCTCTAGGGTTGTCTTTGGCCTATCCAAACTTATAACGAATTCAAGCCTTCACTGATCACCACATGGCCAAAGAACTTGACCTCATCTATCCAAAATTCACACTTACTAAATTTAGCATAAAACTTGTTCTCCCTAAGCACTTGCAACGTTAAGAGAAGGTGCTCCTCATGGTCCACATTCGATGTCGAGTGGACCTGTATATCATCCATAAATACCACTACAAACCGGTATAAGTAAGGGCGATAGATGCGATTCAATAAATCCATTAATGTCGCTAGGGCGTTAGTCAAACCGAGGGGGGTCATTAGAAACTCATAGTGCCCATACTGAGTCCAAATTGATGTCTTAGGAATGTTCTCTTATCTGACATGCAACTGATGGTAATAGGATTGGAGGTCAATCTTTAAAAACCTACCCGACCTATGAAACTCGTTGAATAAATTATCAATATGGGGTATAGGGTATTTATTCTTCACCATTACCCTGTTCAGATGCTTGTAATCAATGCAAAGTCGCAGGGAGATGTCCTTCTTTTTAGCAAATAGAACTGGATCTCCCCAAGGGGACACAATAGGGAAACTAAAGCCTTTATTGGTCAACGCCTCCGACTAAACCCTTAGCTCCTGTAATTCCATCGGAGCCATCATGTGAGGTGGTATAAAGATAAGTGAGATGCCCTGGCGCACCTCTATGGCAAGTCCACCTCTCGGTGTGGAGGTAAACCAGGAAAATCATTTGGGAACACATCGAGAAACTCTTGCACTACTAGGTAGTCTAAAAATATGCCTTTTGGCTCATTTTGATCCATCATACTGCTCACCAATCAAAGTACCATTTTTGCTACCAATCGGTGGAAAACTTTCATGGATAACCAATGTCATGCTTGCTACTGAAATAATGGAGAGACCCGTCTGGAAGAGATACCGAGTCACTATGCTAATGGAATTCGATGGTAGCGTCGAACAACATAACCAATCCATACCAAAGATCATTTTGAATCCATCCATATCCATGAGAATCAGTTCATACTCCAGAACATAGTCTTCAGCCATAACCACACCACTATGACAAACCCTATCGAGTACTATACAGTCGCTAATCGAAAGTCCTATGAAGATAGGAGGGCAAAACTAATCTATCTCTAACCCCAAACTGAATTCTAACGAGCTCGAGATAAACGAATGTGATGCACCTTAATCAAAAAGCAACTTTACACATGTTTAGAATAAAAGAATCATACCTTCCATTATAGATGGATCACTAGAAGGTGCTACAAAACTATCGCATGACATAGGTGTGTTCAGGTTAAACCTACTGTTATGGCCGCTGGGCACCTGACTTGGACCATGGCTACTCTACCCCTGACTAGGACATGAACTGTTCATGCTATAACTTGTCAGCTGATGATAGCTCGAGGAAAATTGCTACTATTGTTGTTGTTGGGTGGGACCCATATAGCTAGAACTTCTACCCAGTACATAATTTATAATCTACTTACCGCAGTGTTGATTACCTGAATCTCTTTCTAAATAATCCTTATTGAAGTTATCAGGGGACCCACATGCAAAATAAGTCCTCTTAGTAATGTTTATGGGACTCTGGTCGCTGGAATACTGAGCAGATGATGAAACAACCCCTATGGCAGCCTTCAACATTGCAAAAAAGCCTCGAGCCTTGCCCCTCGACTTCATGTGACCACTTCCTTAGGACCCATTAGGCTCCCTCTTCTTTTTCCTGGCAGACTTTCCATCCTCTGCCTCTAACTCTAGCCCGCCCTTATTCACCGTTGTTATGAGGTTTGGCAGATCTAAAATAACCATGATCCGTCGAATAATGAGGCTAAGTCCCTTGACAAATAGCCTTAATTTTTTTCCCTCATCCTTCTGCACAGCATTTATATACTTACACAAACTCTTGAACCTGACCTAGTACTTATTTACTGATGTCTTCCCCTAGATCTTCTAAAGGAATTCATCCTTCTTGGCATCCTTAAATGCTCGGGGAAAGTACCGATCTGGGAATGCGACCTCAAAGTTATCCTAGTATGTAGTCTATGTCACACTGGCGGAGTACGTACTCCACCAGTGTTGTGCCTGCTTTGTGAGCTAGAAGATCGTTATTTTGACTTTATGCCCAGCTAGCACGTTAAGAATATCCATAATTCTAGTGACCTTATAAAACCACTCTTCTATAGTGTGGGGGCTAGTTGTTCCGTTAAAGGTGAGTGGTCGCAGGTTCTTGAACTCCTTTAGAATGGAGGCCAAAGTAGTGCTCTCAAAGGTTCCATTACATTTGTCCCTATGTTACTATAAGAGGGAGTCTGCAAGCTGACGCACGGCCGGCTCTATGTGTCTAAGTTCATTGTTGCCTGACCCACTAATCCCATCACGACGTGTAGTCATCTACACAAGAAAGGAGAGTTCAATAGGCAATGATATGAAATGAAAGAGATAGTGAAAATGATTAACTTAAATTGTAACAAAAGTGGTAACTACAACATACACGTATAAATGAAGTGTGTTTCCAAAAAAACTATCCAAGAGGGGGGTGAATTGGGATTTTACAAACTATTCGGGTTAAATTAAAATTTCAAAAAATATTTGATTTAAAACACTTAATCAAATTTCAGATTACTAAATTTTTAAGTGATTAAAACAATGAATATCAACTAAATGCGACAAATAAATTAAAGCAAGTTAAAAAATATATAATGAATTTCGTATTTAATATTAAGTGATATTCTGAAATTAATTATTTAATTCAAAAATATTTATTTTAATCTCAAACCAATTTTACAAAATTTTGGAATTAAATTATTTGCAAGTGAATATATGAATTCAAGCAATCACAAAGAAAATATGCAAATAAAATGTAAAAATTAAATGACACTACAATTTTAACGTGGTTCGGCCAAATCTCGACGTACGTCGACGCACCAAGAGATTTCGACTCTTTTGCGCTTTACTATTCCTAATCCACTTGAATGGTAGGATCAAACCACCACTTTACACCTGAGCAGCAAAATCGACAATTGACACAACTTTCGAAGCAAAAAATCCAAGGTTTAAATTTTTACAACAAATAGAGTAAAAGTTTGATGTAGTTTTACACTCTTTGAAAGAATACAAATATGAGCTAAGTGTTATTATTGTATCATATAAATAAATGATAATATGTCTTGTTATAGTGTATTTGTGGTTGCTGATTTTTGTAGGATATTTGCACTATAAATTCTAGATTTTTGTTCTTCGAAATGGACGAGTATCAATTTGTTGCTATCTAAAAAACTTGTAGAGCGAAATGAAGATTGTTGGCTGCTCTTTTCACTGTGTGTATGAGCTGAATATATTTTTTAGTTGCTCTCTATTTTTCGTTTGTCTTCTATCCTAAGTTCTATCTTCAACTGATCGTGGTCTTCTTTTTGTAGATGCCAAAATAATGATCGCTGCAGAAGACTTCCTTCATCTTGGATTAGACTAGTTGTAGCATTAAATGCTCAAGAACTTTAAAATGAAAATTGTATCTGAACAGCAACTCCATAATTATTTGCTGTCTAAAAATATTACAGTGTAATAGAGAGAGGTTAGTAGAAAAAGAGAAAGAGAAATATAGAATGAATCTTGGAAAACATTTCGTGTGGATAAGTAAGAAGTGGATATAAATTATAAATGAGTCATCAAACAGTTAACATATCAGAGACATGTTGTCTACATAAAATAAACCAGGAAAGAAAGGAGATGAGGGTTACCAACTCTGCAAGGAAAAATAACATTAGGTAAGTTAATCAATGTGGGGCCCAAGAGCAAATATCATATACCACGTGTGGTCTTCGAAGATAGTGTATGAAAGAAAAGATATGTGTATGAATTAACCAAGCTTCAGCTGTCATCAGTTTTTCCAACAAATGGTATTATATTTGCACCAAGACAATCCATGTACATATGTGCGGGTACACACTACCAATAACGGGTTATAGTAAACATAAATATAATTATGATTTTATGAATATATAACCATTCGTGCATTTATCTGAATATGAAATCAGTAAAAGTAGAGAAAAGTTTGAGAGCATACAAAACAAAAGAAATCCAGCGTGGCAATAGATGTAGTTAAAAGATATAAAAAAATCATGGGCAATAATGTATGGCACTAAAGTCAACATGAATAAATTGGCTATTGTATGGCCAAAAGGAAACTAAATAGTGTAATGCATGGGGCTCAAGGCAGAAGAAAAATATGGCAACCACAAAAATCGTGTTAAGATAATCAAGCACAAACATGTAATACCCCGTACTTTATGGATATTTAAATTACATAAGTGGTGTAATTTAATAAATTGAGAATTTCAAGTGAAAGAGAATTTGAGGTGTGGATTAAATATTAATTGGCGAGTTTGGGATTAATATTGATGAGTGTTATATTTACTTATGGGAATAAGTAAATGAAGTTGAATCATTTTAATATTACGTCACGGTTGGGCAAAGCGACAGGAAATAATATTCTAGTTGGAAAAATACGTGTGAAGCCGTATTGGATTTAAAAAGGTAAACTTCTTATAAGTGACTCGAATGGAAATTTTGAGTGCAGGGTTGGTCTCAAAAGGACCGAGATAGTCAAAATAGAGTACCTGGGGGTAGTGTTTGGGTTCCAATGACTTTTGGACTAGTAGGGACTCGCATTTATGTATACGAGACAATTTTGGTTATAATAAAGGATAACCCTTATCTTTCCCTTATAAAGGCATGGAAAAAAGAGAGAAGAAAGAGAAGAGAGAAAGGAAAGAAATAAAGGAATAAGAAAAGGGAGAAAAGAAGAGGTCGGGAAAACTCCGACGGATTCCTGGCACGAGGTTGTCGGGTTTATCCAACAAGGTAAGTGTTTAGCTTGCTTTAATTATTTTAGTGTGTTTAAAATCCATATTATAGTTGGTGTGAAAACTATATGATTTGGGTTGGGATTCTTGGATCAAAAATGGGTTTTTGAGAATTGATTTCATATAAATTATTGTATTATAAACTCCATATGAAATCTAGACTAAAATCCTTGTTAATGGTGTAAATCATAGTGAGAAATTGGGAGATTTGCATAAATAAGAATTAGGGTTTAATTATTGAGAAAATTGTTGAATTCCATAGATTCTTTGGTGTTTTGGGTATATTTAAGCGGGTAAATGTGTATATAAATGGTGGTGATTATTGGAATCCATAGAATTTGGGTTGATTGAGTATGGATTGAAAATAAGGGTTGGAGAACATGAAGAAATAGTGGGAAAATAGGAAATTTGATCAGGTGCGAATCGATTCACTAGTTGGAGAATCGATTCGCTTGAAGGCAGCAACAATGTAGAACCATTTCGAATTAATTCGGTGAAGGACGAATCGATTCGGGTCAAGGCGAATTGATTCGGATCCTGTCGAATCGATTCGTCCCTAATAATTTTTTGAATAATTTTTCCTCGGGTTTTAAGGATGAAATTTGAGAATTATTTTGAGGAGATAAATAGTAGGGGATCCTAAATAGAGTGTAAGGACCTCTAGATGTTTAACTGAGGGATGTGTGACCCTTGGAATTTATGTGAATAAAATTCGGGAGATGATTTAAAAGATTGTCTGAGATGAGTGACACTCGGTAAGATAATTCGATGGATATATATATATGCCTTTGGTATGTGAGTAATCCGAATGTGCAAGGATGAAATTAGAATATTAGTTAGACGTGCTTAGCTAATATTCGGAAGAAATAAAGGTGAGATTTTATCATAAGTGAGTGAATACTTATGGGATTAATATAAGTTGTGTGTATAATTATATATTATTACGAATTGGTATATTCAGAATTATTGACTAATGCCATAAGAGATAGGCATAAATAGCCGGATTTGAGGATATTTATATATATACCCGAGTATAGAGACAGTATATATGTGATGTGTTTATAAATATATCTGTGTGTGATTGATATATTTATGTGGAACATACCCCTCTAATGCTATCATGGAAAGTTGCGCGATGTGGGTGAATCCCTTGGCTTGAGGAGCAGGGTGAGTGTATCCCCAAGTCATAGTCGTCCAGTTCTTATACAGTGTGATTTTATTCTGGGTGAGACGTCTTGGGTATGATCCAGTCTCACTTTCATGTGAGTAACTCTGACCGCTTCCCCTACGTTTATGTTTGATTTAGGGTTCGGTGTGAGATTTTGAACTGGCTACCCGGGAGAATGTGTGAGAAATTCCATGGAGGATGATAGCATTCTAGAGACTGGATCCATTGAGTTAAAGCTTTTGGGGGATGGTTGTTATATTTATAAAGTGTGTGATATATAAGTATAGATATTCTTGATGTGTACAATATAAATATATATATATATATATATATATATATATATATATATATATATATATATATATATATATATATATATATATATATATATATATGTGTGTGTGTGTGTGTGTGTGTGTGTGTGTGTGTGTGTGTGTGTGTGTGTGGACTAAAACAAGGAAAGAAATGTGAGTAAATTTCTAGACTATCTGGGAGTATAAAATCCAAAATAAAATATATGTGATATACGTTCATAAGGAGAGAATATTACATACGTGATTGATAACACTAAATTGTGAATAGTGTAGTAACTAGTGAACGTTATTTGTAAGAAACGAGTAAATGATAAGCCAGAGGTTAATGCATAAGCTCGGGCGATAGCTTAGGATTTTACATACTCGGTTTGTTAAGATAGCGTATGGTAGTTAAAATTTTGGTGAGATGCTAGTTAGGTTGGTAGAATAACTAGGGTTTCAAAATACATGCGTTAGGTGTGCACTGTTAGATGAGAGGTGAGGGCTATCTCATGTGAGTGTGACACCAATTTAAATATGGAGAGTATCATATTTTAAATATTAAAGTAATTTAATCACTTGTTAAAATATTTTTCAAATCTCGAGCTCTGACCCGTATCTATTTTTGTTTTTCTTTATTCTCCTATATATACTTTTTAGGTGTCCAGACATTGGGACGCCTGGATGACTATTCTTTCGAGTCAGGAGTTGTTGTCACAACTGTGGATGTCAGTTGGAAATTGTTTAGACGCTTCTATCCTTGTGATCTAGATAGGAGGTACTATTGTAATATTCGAGAATGTTACCCAACTGTAGTCCTTTATTTTATATGTGGCATTTTTATTTTACGCCTATTCGATTTGGTTGTAATAAATGTTTTACCGAGAGTTAATGGTTATTTATTTATTCTTTCATTTCCGTTGTTATTTATATCTTTGTATGGTTGGATTTACTTGTGCGTTTAGGTTTAAAAGATTAGAAAGTTTAAAATTTGACGATCGGCCTAATAGGTTATTAGTAATTAAATGGTTTTTGACAATGATGCTAAGAATGAAACCATTTGAGATTTCTATTTAATTTGATATAGGACTGATCATTAGGTATTTTATTAGGCAGGGTGTCACTGGTGGTATCAAAGCATCAGGTTCTAGTGTCCTTAAGAAATTGTGCAGACGTGTTACGTTTCCAGTGTTGCCTTCTATTTGATATAGAGCCCTATGTTTAGGATTGTTGATTCCTATGGTGAGATATCGTTCTCCTAATATAGTGTATAATTATAGTGAATCTTATATGCATTCGGGAGTGCTTCATATGTGGATTATGCAGAGGACGACCAGTGAGGGCAATTATGAGGACAGCAGGAGGCAGGGCTCAGTTGGAGTTAAAAAAATATTTTGGGGACGATGATCGTAGTCCAAATCACCCCTATTGTGTCTCGAGAAGTTAGGAGCTTTAAGGACTGCTAGGGTGCAGCACATGATTTTCAAATACCACTATAGCAGAAAATGGTGCCAAATTACACTCCCCCAACGTGGTTGGAATGGGATAGAGTCAGATGGGTATTTGAAGATAACCATTTGTGGGAGATTATATGTGTTAGCCAATGGAAGTTAGATATCCAGAGGCTCTAGCATATGGCGGAGTGTAGAATACCCGGAAGTGAATTGGGGAATAAAACATTCTTAGCTCGTGGGAGCAATGTTATAATGGTGGGAGCCAATCACCACAATTGAAAAGTGATTTATTATGACAATGGAAGGATCTTATGTACGATTGGATCGCAAGTTCTTTCATAAGATGTTCAAGATTAGATGTGAACGCTATTTTGAACTCATCACGGGAGGGCCGAACAAAGGACCATTTGTGAAAATGAATTTATTATCTAGCGAACTTTGTACCCGACGAGGTAGGTACAATGGAGAAAAGAGTCGTTAAGTGGGTGATGGACTTACGAGAGGAGTCACTAGCACTTATAGGAAAGTATGCTTAGAATCTTGAAGTAGATGGCGCCTATTTCGTGTTTTCTCAATAAAGATATTAACTCTTCTTTGTTAAGGAAGCTAAAAGAATTGAAAGACTTAGTCGGAGAGTAAGACTAGGTGAAATGGTGTTAATGAAGAAAAACAAGGGGGAGACCCATGAGGAGACCCATTTAAATGATTTAGTTAGCTGAATTCTTAACAAGTGATGGCGAATTCAGTCAGGGCTGTTAAAGCCAACAGTTTTCCTGAGAGCCATTGGAGCAAAGGGAGCAACTGGGGTAGCCAATAGAGTTGAGACAACCAGAGTCCGAAAAAAAAAGGACAACTCAAATACGGTCAGTATAATTGGAGATAAGTGGATTACATATAGAGATATTTTTGTGGAGAGTAGGACCACATGCGAAAATTTTGCCAGAAAACGAGAAAAAAGGGGGACAAAAGTATTGTGCCTAGTAAGGGAAATGATTAAACTAGTTTTTATTTTGGTTCGGACAAGCGTGTTATGTCCTGGAACCATTTGAGTAGCCAGGGTGAGTAGCCATGTGGAAATATGAGTTTTATCCTGGAAGAATGAGTCATGTTTTATGTGACACGAATGAGTTATTATATTTTTATTAGCGCTAGATTCACGTGAAAGATGAGTTTAGTGCATATATCGATAACATTATTATGTGTACGTTTTTCTTGGTATAACGGGGCTATCTTGGTGACATCCGCGGGCGAGTGGGCGTATTGATAGTGGCATATATCTTTATTGAGATTACTTATTGTAGTGATGTGTTATACGAGTATGATATTATCATAGATATGGTTTTATAGTAATGGTTAGACCGATAGTGGGCGGATATCGCAAGGCTATCGTGGTTGCTGCTCTAGGGCAGGATGTGTTGTTTTGGCGATGCCTCACCTACTAGAGGGTCAAGCTCGCATTCATATTATCATATTATTGAGACTTTAGAGGGTATGGTTGTCTCGAGATATTTGATCCCGCTGTGTAAGGACTTTACCGATGTGATTCGGATTGTATTGTGTTTACTATTGAGCTGAGAGATTTAACTCGTTATTATGTTTAGCGCTAAGAACTTGGTGATAAGAAGAGTGCATTGTTATATCACTCCTTTAGAGACGTGGCAGTTAAAATTAATATTTATATGTCCGGGGATAAGATTTTGAGAGTCCCGGTTATGTTTTTGAGGTTTATGGAATGTGATTACCACCAATGCTGAGTGATAGTGCATTTGGGGGAAAGTTCCTTATTTAAATGTGATTTCGGGAGGAGATATAGCTTTTATGTCAAGAGACGGGAATTTAGGGTTACATTCTATGGACTTAGGGCCTAACGGATTTTGATGACCGACAATGTGCGAGTAGGATGAAATTAGAATATTAGTTAGACGTGATTAGCTAATATTCGAAAGAAATAAAGGTGAGATTCTATCATAAGTGAGTGAATACTTATGGGATTAATATAAGTTGTGTGTATAATTATATATTATTACAAATTGGTATATTCGGAATTATTAACTAATTCCATGAGAGATAGGCATAAATAGCCGGATTTGAGGATATTTTTATATATACACAGGTATAGAGACAGTATGTATGTGATGTGTTCATAAATATATCTCTGTGTGATTGATATATTTATGTGGAACATACCCCTCTAGTGCTATCATGGGAAGTTGCGCGATGTGGGTGAATCCCCTGGCTGGAGAAGCAGGGTGAGTATAGCCCCATGTCATAGTCGTCCAGTTCTTATACAGTGTGATTTTATTTTGGGTGAGACATCTTGGGTATGATTCTGTCTCACTTTTATGTGAGTAACTCTGGCCGCTTTCCCTCCGTTTGTGTTTTATTTAGGGTTCAGTGTGAGATTTCGACCTGGCTACCCGGGAGAATGTGTGAGAAATTCCCTAGAGGATGATAGCATTCCAGAGACTGCATTCATTGATTTAAAGCCGTGAGGGATGGTTGTTATACTTATACGATGTGTGATATATAAGTATAGACGTGCTTGATGTGTATAGTGTGTGTGTATATATATATATATATATATATATATATATATATATATATATATATATATATATATATATATATATACTAAAACAAGGAAAGAAATGTGAGTAAATTTCTGGACTATCCGGGAGTATAAAATCCAAAAAAAATATGTGATATACGTGCATAAGGATAGAATATTATATACGTGATTGATAACACTAAAATGTGAATAGTGTAGTAACTAGTGAACGTTATTTGTAAGAAACGAGTAAATGATAAGCCAAAGGTTAATGTATAAGCTCGGGCGAAAGCTTAGGATTTTACATACGCGGTTTGTTAAGATAGCATATGGTAGTTAATATTTTGGTGAGATGCTAGTTAGGCTGGTAGCATAACTAGGATTTCAAAATACATGCGTTAGGTGTGCACAGTTAGATGAGAGGTGAGGGGTATATCATGTGAGTGCGACACCAGTTTAAATATGGAGAGTATCATATTTTTAAAATTAAAGTAATTTAAGCACTTGCAAAAATATTTTTCAAAACTCGGGCTCTGACCCGTATCTATTTTTCTTTTTTTTCT
Source organism: Sambucus nigra (assembly GCA_949130495.1). NCBI lineage: Eukaryota > Viridiplantae > Streptophyta > Magnoliopsida > Dipsacales > Adoxaceae > Sambucus > Sambucus nigra. Next base: position 552,178,367 of record OX422207.1, read on the forward strand.
TATCCTATGCATATGTTTTAGGTGTCCAGACACAGGGACGCCTGGATGACTATTCTTTCGAGTCAGACGTTGCTGCCGCAATTGTGGATGTCGACAGAAAATTATTTAGACACTTTTATCCTTGTGATCTAGATAGGAGGTACTGTTGTAGTATTCGGGCATATTGCCCAACTGTTGTCCTTTATTTTATTTGCGTTATTTATATTTTACACCTATTCGATTTGGTTGTAATAAAGTTTTTACCGAGAGTTATCGGTTATTTATTTATTTATTATTTCATTTTAGTTATTGTTTATTTCTTCGTATGGTTGGATTTACTTGTGCGTTTACGTTAAAAATATTAGAAAGTTTAAAAATTTACCCCCGGCCTAATAGGTTAATAGTAATTAAATGGTTTTCGACGGTGATGTTGAGAATGAAACATATGAGATTTCTGTTTAATTTAATATAAAACTGATCACCTGGTATTTTATTAGGTGGGGGGTCACAAAACAACTCAAAGTTGTTGAATAGACAATTAAGGGTTTTGAGATTTTATGCGATCTACCAAGGCAGATAAAGGACTCTTAGCATGAGGCCCAAGAATATCTTCATGGTGTAAGATAACTGGATTGGACAAAAGACAAAAAATATATATATATATATATATATAACCGTTATGAATATAAGGCATATAAACCTGTTTTTACTCCTTCTTACGTCTTGGACATATTTTTTATTAATACTTACTACTTGTACATTTTTTTTAACATCTTATATGCCTTATATTCATAACGGTTATATATATATATATATATATATATATATATATATATAGGGAGAGGTTCAAAAGTGAACCTAAAATATGAACATTTTAATGAAGCTTAATAACTCATTAATTTTAATTCCTATATAGTAATTGGCTCGCGCCAATGGCAACGGACACGCGTGTGACATGCGTGTTTTTTTAATGCACACACCTTACCCCCCACCCCACGTGCGTGTCACACGCGTGTCCATTGCCGTTTGCGCAGACCAATTACAACATAGGAATTAAAATTAATAGGTTGTTAAGGTGTTTTTTTGTTAAGATAAATTAAAATGTTCATCTTTTAGGTTCACTTTTGAACCTCCCTATATATATATATATATATATATATATATATATATATATATATATATATATATATATATATAACATGCATAAGGCATGCGTGTGGCTCTAGGTATAAAACAGTCACAATACTGGACTTTCAAAAAAGCTTTAATAACTTTTGTCTCATGCAGATCTAGCCATAGGTATTGTCTTTAGTATAGAAAGACTTGTTGGACAAAATAAAAGGCGAGGCCTAAGGCAATAACAATGGTACTAGAAAATATATTTGTATATACCTCAGCATTTAAAGTATTTAAACAAAAGTTAAAGCAATGTTGTTTGGACTGGCAAAAAGGCTCACTGCAGTAACATCCATATCTCATAAATATATATGTAATAATATAGATAGTGTAATAGTAAAAGATAGTCTCCAAAAGTAAATATCATTAAATTGTTTTGGATACATACATATATAATAACATATAAAAGATCTTGTTAAAGTTCTTTTTATTAAGAAGCAGTAAGAGATCTTTTCCCAACAAAAGGCTTGTAACATCTCACAAAAATAAAAATATAAAAACAAACTTACGTAATATATAACTAATACAAAAATAATATATAATATAGTTATATAGTTATATAAAATAGTGTATGTGTATATGACTAATGGATATGACATTACTTACACAAATGTGGCTCAAGATAGAAATATAATACATATATAGATTAACAATTATAAAAAAAATAGTGCATCCGTTAAGTCTGTGTACATAGAAGCATGGTTTACACATGTGTTGCATGGTGTGTATATATAAAGATAATAATATATTTATTAAGTGGTTATATAAAAGAAAAAGGTTTCTTATAAAAAAACGTAACTAATATATATATATATATATATATATATATATATATTAGATATTATATTATATATTATAGAACAATGTAAGGACATTTTTGTCCATTAGCAATTTGTTATGTCGCACGCCGTTACACCGTTGAAGAAATTCAAGATTCATACAGTCATCAACGGATCCGAATATCAAAAGAAGAAGAGGAATCAAAGTCTAACAGGCCAGATCGATCCGCCCAGAATAAAAGAACCGATCCGCCTGCGAACCGGTCCGCCTCATACCCGGACCGGTCCGCCTGCTGAAAGCCAGTATACCCCGGACCGATTGCGAACCGAAGATGCCAAATATAAAAAGAACCGGTCCACCTACCCGGACCAGTCCCCCTGGGATAAACACAAACAGATCGTGCAGAGATTATTTAGGCCCAGGACTTCTTTTATAAACCCACTACGGGGAGTTGGTTTCCAAGACTCAGATACACGATTTTCAGAGTACAAAAAACTTTAAGTCTTCACCTATTGAGTACCAAGACTCTAGATTTTTTATTCACACAAATTTCCAAACACTTGTGAATCTCTTTGCAACCCAGGAACGCACTTTTGCTGTTCATACTATTGTGGAGAAGTCCGTTCTTCTTCTTCTTCATTGCAGCCCTACTGGAAAGGGATAACTCCAGCCGCCAACTACAGAATTCGACACCTGAGGGTAATTCTTAGTCACTTGTATTTTCATTGTAATCCGAAATTGTACAGTTACAATATTATAATGAAAATAAATGGTTTTACCCCTTTGGGGGATTTTTCCTCACAAGCATGTGTTTGAATGTTCTTGCTTAGTTCATAATCTTATTTAATCACATATTGTTGCATGTTTAGGGTTTGTTTGAGTTAAAAGGTGTTTAATATATAAGTTTATCATTTGAATGCAAGCGAATACGTTCTCAAATTGGTATCAGAGCAGGTTACGCTAATCTATCGCGTATTCCTATTTTTCGCAAAAAATTTCAAAAAAAAATTGTTTTTTTGAAAAAGTGTGTGTTCAAATGGAGAAGTTATATAATAAAATGCCTGTTTTTGACAGGACAAATTATGCTTATTGGAAAGCCCAAATGAGGTCGGCTTTAAAAGCCATAGATGAAAGGGTTTGGATTTTAGTTGAAAGAGGGTGGACTCCTCCCTCCGTGACTGTTGATAATGTGATCAACTTGAAACCTGTCACTTCTTGGACTGAAGAAGAATTTAAATGGTTATCTTTTAATTCTAAGGGTCTAAGTGCTATTTCTGGGTCTATCACACCTGATGAGTTCAAACGCATAATGACGTGCACCTTGTCAAAAGAAGCATGGGATGTTTTACAACTCACCCATGAAGGAACTAATGCTGTGAAAGAATCTAAGTTTCAAAATTTGACAACTCAATTTGAAACCATCACCATGCATGAATCTGAATGCTTTGATGAATTTTATGCTAGACTTTTCTGACATTGTGAATACTAACTTTAATCTTGGTGAACATATTCCTAATGCTAAAGTTGTTAAAAAGATTCTTCCTTCTTTGCCTAAGCATTTTATCCCTACAGTCACTGTGCTAAATTCTATAGGTAATTTAAATACGCTAAAATTGGAAGAACTTGTAGGAGATTTGCAAACTTATGAAATTGATATGTTCCCTAAAATTGCTAAATCTAAAGATAAGGGAATTGCACTTAATGCCCAAGAGAGAAGGAGTGAAGGGTCGGCTAGAAAGAGGGTAGAGTCATCTAGAAAGAGAGAGACTGACACATCAGATTCTGAGTGTAATTTTGACTTAGATGATTTGGCTCTTTTTACAAAAAATTTCAAGAGGATTCTCAAATTTAAGAAAAATGGCAATTTTAAAGATAAAAAGAAATTTGAGAAAAATAAGTTTGAAAAGAAAAATGAAAATGACTCCAAAAATCCTCCTAAGAAAGAAAGTGAGAGATGCTTTGAGTGAGATGGTAGGGGTCATAGAGCCTTTGAGTGTGCCACTCGTCTGAATAGAGAGAAAGGGGAATTTGTCCTTAGTGCTACTCTTAGCGACGACAGTGAGGTCGAGACGGTAGATTTAGGAGATGAGTCACCGCATGAGTGTAACTTCACCGCATTCATGGCCAGTCAAGTGAGCACTCCTAGTTCTCTTCACGATGATGAAGATGATGCTTCATAGGGACACCTCGATAGTGAGATCGATGTGAGTGAGAGGGAGGATGACTTAAGTGAGAGCGAAAGTGATATTCAACGCGCCTACGCTGAGTTATATTCTGAGTCTTTTAAAACTAAAAAATGTAACAAAGCGCTAGTTCTTAAGATCATCGGCTTAGAGGAAGATTTAAGAAAGGCGAGAGAAAGAGAGTCCTCCACCTTCACCGCCCTGAGAGAGAGAGAATCTGCCTGTGTCGAGAAAGAGAGTTCGTTTAGAGAGGGAGTATTTTAGAGAAAGAGAGAGGGGACTTGACTAAACAAGTGGCTACTCTTACGAGTTAGCTCCATTCCTCCGTGGAGACACGAAAGAAACTTGAAGCCCTGTTTCCCAGCTGACTCATGATCTTGAGAAAGCACGGAAAGTCAAGGTACAAATCGAGGACAGATCTGGGAAGATGGGAAAGATGCTCCTCGGCCCCGCTTTAGGTTTTGGTGATCGGCAGGGATTTGGTTATGATGGTGCCTCCACCTCCCAAATTTCACATGGACCAGTTCCTGAGTTTACTACGAATCCTTATGGCCATCATCAAAAACCTCGAAGGAGAGTTCGACCAAGAAAAGAAAACCAAGGTGCGCATTTGACTGTGTTCTTTTGTACTTATTGCAAAAGAAAAGGCCACCTTAGGGAGTCTTGCTATAGCATGGGTCGTACACGACGTACTACTGTTCCACCACGTCATACTGATGAGTTTTCTAGTCTGAGAGAGCGAGTTGAGTTCTTAGCTGCCACGACCCAGAGTTTAATGTAAGAATTCTGATGGATGTCTTTGCCGTTAGTGAATGCTTCTCACATTCCAGCTAAAACCAACAACAACAAAGGCAAACAAAAGGTCATCTCTGCTTGGGTACCTAAGAAAGATAAAAAGGCCTTCGTTGTTCATGTTGCACTCAAAGCACACAATAACTCACAGTGGTATTTTGATAGTGGGTGCTCCAGACATATGACGGGTGATGCCTTATTTTTTACGACTCTTGAGGATTATCAGGATGGCAGAGTCACCTTTGCAGATGGGAGCAAGTCTAGCATCATAGGACGTGGTACTGTCAAGTTACCTGGATTTCCTATGCTAGAAAATGTTTTGTACGTCAAAGGTTTGAAAGCAAACCTTCTCAGCATTAGCCAGCTGTGCGACACTGACTTTGTAGCAAAGTTTGACCGGGACACGTGTAAAGTCTACAATCAAGCCGGTAAACTTTTGATGCAAGGGGTGAGGACCGAGGATAATTGCTATGGGACTGAGCCCGCGTCCTCACTTGTCTGCAACAGCGCCACGATCACTCCTATGGATCTGTGGCACCAACGTCTAGGTCACGTGAACGTTAGAGATCTCAATCGCTTAGCTAAAAAAGACCTAGTACGTGGCTTACCATCTCTTGAAAAGTCAACTTCGACCGTTTGTGGACCCTGTCAGTTGGGAAAACAAATTCGTAGTCCTCATAGGAAGTTGCATTCCATTACCACCTCTCGTGTTCTTGAGTTGAGTCACATGGATCTTATGGGTCCCACTCGTACTGAGAGTCTAGGTGGTAAGAGGTACATCCTCGTGATGGTAGATGATTTCTCCAGGTACTCCATTGTAGGTTTTCTGAGAGAGAAATCTGATGTTGTGGAATTTTTAACGACCAAGTGTCGTGTCTTGCAAAATCAACACGGTGTCACTATTAACAGGATGCGTAGTGACAATGGCACTGAATTCACAGAAGCAAAGGTAGACCTTTACTGTGATAGCCTCGGGATCAAACATGAGTTTTCTGCTGTGAGAACTCCTCAGCAAAATGGGATTATTGAGAGAAAGAATAGAACGATCCAAGAGATGGCTAGATTTATGCTTCTAGGTCGTAAAGTTTCTAGGAGATTTTGGGCAGAGGCAGTGTCTAGTGCATGCCACACGGTGAATAGGGTTTATTTGCGTCCACACACACTTCAAACTCCTTATGAGTTGTGGACTGGCAAGAAGCCCAACCTGGCATATTTTCGTATTTTTGGGAGTAAATGCTACATCCTACGGGATAAAGAGCAATTAGGAAAGTTCGACTCCTAGAGCGACGAGGGAATATATCTAGGATATTCATCAAATAGCAGAGCGTACCGGGTTTTTAACCTGAAGATCTCTAAGGTTATGGAATCAATAAACGTCACCGTGCAAGATGACGAACCTCCTACGGTTACTGATCCTAACCTTCAGTGTGAGGATGAGGATTGTTCTGACAGTGATTTACATATTCCTCTCTCACACTCTATGGACCCTACTCTTGTGCTAAGGGACACACCTACTTGGGTTCGCAAGAGTCATGACCCGTCTGCCATTGTTGGCGATCCCACACTAGGGGTCAAGACTCGTGCTCAGCTAGAGAACATTGTTAGCCATCTTTGTTACACGTCCAAAGTCGAGCCCAAGAATCATAAAGAAGCACTCAAGGATGAACAATGGATATCTGCTATGCAGGATGAGTTGCTTCAGTTTAAAAAGAATAATGTCTAGGAACTAGTCCCCCGACCTAGTGAGACTAATGTGATAGGTACCCGATGGATTTTTAAGAACAAAATGGATGAAAATGGTACCATAATCAGAAATAAGTCTAGGTTGGTCGCTCAAGGCTACACACAGATAGAGGGTGTATACTTTGGGGAGACATTTGCTCCTGTTGCGACGCTAGAGTCCGTCCGTCTTCTGCTCGCCATCGCATGTCATCTGCGCTTCAAGTTATATCAGATGGATGTCAAGAGTGCCTTTATGAATGGCATTCTATAGGAGGAGGTTTATGTGGAACAACCAAAAGGGTTTGAAGACCATCAGCACCCGGAGCACGTCTACTATTTGAGGAAAGCCTTGCATGGTTTGAAGCAAGCACCCCGTGCTTGGTACGAGAGGCTTACTTCCTATCTCTTAGCTCGTGGCTTCAAGAGAGGGGGAGTAGATATGACGTTGTTCATCAGGAGAGATGACGGTGCTATTTTGGTTGCCCAGGTCTATGTGGACGACATAGTCTTTGGATCCACATGCTCCCAGCATGCTCACCACTTTGAGGAGGAGATGAAAAGTGAGTTTGAGATGAGCATGGTTGGTGAGCTTACATTCTTCCTTGGTCTCCAGGTTCGTCAGCTAGAGGATGGGATGTTCATCTCCCAATCCAAGTATGCTAGAGACCTAGTGAAGAAATTTGGTTTAGACTCCGCTAAGCATGCACGTACCCCTATGAGTACCACTACCAAGCTTAGTAAGTACACTTCAGGCAAGGACGTAGAGAAAACCTTATATCGGAGTCTTATAGGTAGTCTTCTCTACTTGACTGCCAGTCGTCCCGACATTGCCTTTAGTTTTGGAGTCTGTGCGCAATATCAGGCGTCCCCTAAAGAGTCACACTTACTTGCTCTAAAATGTATTATTAAATACGTGAGTGGGACTCTCTCATATGGTATTTGGTATTCCTTTGATACCGATGACCGTTTGTCCGCCTATTCGGATGCTGATTGGGCCGGGGATGTAGATGGTTGTAGGAGCACTTCTAGTGGGTGTTTCTATTTTGGTTCTGCTCTTGTCTCCTGGCTGAGCAAGAAGCAAAATTCCATCTCTTTGTCCACTGCGTAGGCTGAGTACATAGCCGCCAGGAGTTGTTGCACACAACTCTTGTGGATGAAGCAAATGCTGGAGGATTATGGGATATCACAGGACACCATGACCATTTCCTGTGACAACACGAGCGCGATACACATATCCCGCAATCCATTTCAGCATTCGCGCACCAAGCACATCAGGATACGTGAGCACTTTATACGACAACTAGTTGAGGAGAAAGTCATATCCCTGAGTTTCGTTCCCACCGACCGTCAGTTAGCCGACATTTTCACGAAACCTTTAGATTCCCTTAGATTTGAGAGTCTTAGGAAGTCTTTGGGGATTTGCACAGTTGACTGAGGGGTTGGTCTATGTCTAGAATAGGATGCTTTTTCATGTTCATATCATATGCTTCCTATTGCTAGTCTGTTTTATATGTACCACTGCTTAGTTGTACAACTATTTATTTATTCTTTTTATTTTTTATATTTCTTTTGAAAAATACAAAAAGATTTTTTTATAAAGTTAAAAAAAAAAAAAAAAAAAAGATTTCTGTTTTTGCTCCTTTTACGGATGGGCATTTAAGATAGCCAAGTCACAACTTCATTCCATATATCCATGTGACTGTTTGATAGAGATTTGAGAGGATACATCATTTCATCCATGTGCTTTACATTTTTTGGAGTCTTTGAGATGTAATTAGTGATACCTTCCTACATGTTTGACTCCTATATCCTTTATTGCACACATGCACGGCTATATCTGCTTATTGCACTTGTCTATCTCATATTGGCTTGAGTGTTTCCATCTCAATCATGTCTATACAATGTACAATATGCGATAAAACTTGACAAGATTGGAATGCGTGTAACAACCATTTTGGTGAGACTGTGTGTTTTTGTATAACGGGGAGGGGCTGTGAAAGGTAATCATATATCCTTTGCGCAAAAGCCACCGTTAAAAAGGACCTAAAAATGGAGGAATTTTAATATCCGAGGTCCAAAGAGGTTAAAAGAGCCCAAAAAAATTTAAAGGCAATAAAAAGCACTTCCTGCCAAATATGGGCCACTTAGGTTTCACCATCAATTCTCCAAATTTTGAGAATTTAGAATGCCTCTATTCAAAATTATATCTGAGGGAGTTTGGTTGGAGAATCTTTAAACGGGTTTGCACTTCCTTGAAAGTCCTGAAAAAGCATAAAATCGTTTTGGACATTATTGGTGTGAAAATCACTTTGAGCTTTGATTTGTTGATTTGATTGAGTCAATATCTTAAATTGTCATTCTTTTATACCAAAGGACGCATTTGAGTTCATTCGCTAGGAGTATCCAATATTCATCGTGCACATATGTCATGTTTGTATGCATTGATTTTCCTATCGAATTTGATCACACCACTTCATTTACGCTATCATCGTCTTGGTTGCTTTGTGTTCATTCATGGTGTGATTTTATCCTAGTGACACCCCGCACTTGCTTATTTGATTTATTTCTCTCATTTGTCTATTTGGGGACATCATAAAAAGGGGGAGAATGAATTATCTTATTATGGAGGAGATTTGAAAGTTTGAGTTTTCTCATAAATTGGTATATATGTTTATCTCATTTCAAACTCGATAAACTCGATACGTCACTTGGTATTTTGCTTTTTCTCATGTGTGTAGGTACTACATGGATTATCATTGGATTGCACACCCTGATGAGAAAAGTGTTGAGATTCCTGAAGTATTGAAGAGCAAACGTTGTAGTCTTATTCAATTATATCTTTCCAGTTTTGGGTTCATGGAAGGGTAGATTTGTATAGGAATTTTTAGTAGTTTGATAATTCGGATGTTTGTTTTTATGTATGTACCGACATAGACATAGGAGGAGATTTGTAAGGACATTTGTGTCCATTAGCAATTTTTTATGTCGCACGCTGTTACACCGTTGAAGAAATTCAAGATTCATACAGTCATCAACGGATCCGAATATCAAAAGAAGAAGAGGAATCAAAGTCTGACAGGCCGGACCGGTCCTCCCAGAATAAAAGAAACGATCCACCTACGAACCGGTCCGCCTTATAACCGGACCAGTCCGCCTCCTGAAAGCCAGTATACCCTGGACCGATTACGAACCGAAGATGCCAAATATAAAAAGAACCGGTTCGCCTACCCGGACCGATCCGCCTCAGACCCGGATCGATCCGCCTGAGATAAACACAAACAGATCGTGCAGAGATTATTTAGGCCCAGGACTTCTTTTATAAACCCACTACGGGGAGTTGGTTTCCAAGACTCGGATACACGATTTTCAGAGTACAAAAAACTTTAAGTCTTCACCTATTGAGTATCAAGACTCTAGGTTTTTTATTCACACAAATTTCCAAACACTTGTGAATCTCTTTGCAACCCAGGAACGCACTTTTGCTGTTCATACCATTATGGAGAAGACCGTTCTTCTTATTCATTGCAGCCCTACTGGAAAGAGATAACTCCAGCCGCCGACTACAGAATCCGACACCTGAGGGTAATTCTTAGTCACTTGTATTTTCATTGTAATCCGAAATTGTACAGTTACAATATTATAATGAAAATAAATGATTTTGCCCCTTTGGGGAATTTTTCCTCACAAGCATGTGTTTGAATGTTCTTGCTTAGTTCATAATCTTATTCAATCACATATTGTTGCATGTTTAGGGTTTGTTTGAGTTAAAAGGTGTTTAATATATAAGTTTATCATTTGAACGCAAGCGCATACGTTCTCAAATAAGAATATTATAAATAATGTGTAAGAACTTATATACAACTCTCAAAAAAAATGTTTGTAACAAAGTTATGTAAATTAGAGTATGTGAATGCGTATGTAAATGTAAGCATTAGTGTATATAATTAATGACACCAAAAGTATAATATACACAAATATAATAAAAATATTTATATCACATGAAAGAAAATATAATATATTAAGAAATATTTAAATGATCACTTAATAAAAATGTGTTTGGAATCATCAAAATCAATATATTATATTAAACTAAAATATATATTAATTATAATAAACATAATTAAATATTAATTAAGGGATTAAATACATTTTTATTTAACAATCTCCCCAAACAATGATTCACAATGATACATAAAATGTATAAATTAAGCACAATTAGAGAATCTTACATATTTCTCCCCCTTTGACATTATCAAAAATATTTTTCAAATTAATCGAGTGTCAAGGGTAAAATTACAAAGCTCCCCTATCAAAAATAATTTGTGCATGGGATCCAACCATAAATCACAAGGGGCAAAAGCAAATATCAAGAAATTTTTAATAAAAACACATGTCATCATAAATTTTCTCAAACAAAGCATTTGAACTTTCGGATATCCATGAATATAATTAAATATCGCATAAGTAAAAAAAATGATCAACTTTTCGATTGCATAAATGATAAATGATACCAATTGCACTAGGTTGCACAGGGAGCATGCGCGGCATGCAATGGTAGCTCAAAATAATTTTTTCATGCATAAATAGAAATCATAACTCAATGTTCTCAAATAGTTTGAATTAAGCACACAATATGAGTTAAAAGTAAATACGAAAAATATATGAGATGTACCATTAGCACAATTAACTCTCTTAATAGTGTCATAAAATCGCAACACATAAATTTGTAATAGGTGCATATCTCTTATTGTATATATCATCATGATATAAAATAATAAACTTTCAAGTGCACAACAATGAAATCATAACTCAGTGCTAATAAGAATTAAATGAAGCATAAATCATGGGTTAAACATATGAGAAGTATTTCAAAATATATATAACTTGCACAACACTTTCTCAACACAAATATTATCATATGATTTAAGATAAGTATAAAATATAGCAAAAATCATCAAAGATAACATAAACGAAATACTATTTTAAGATAATCATTTTAAAAATAAGCAACACCATTAAATCCTACGATCATTAATCATGTCGCAAATGACCAAGTAATGCAAGCAGGTATATCAATAATTTAGATACTAGCATTTTTCGCGTGATGTCATAATCTTCAATAAATATTTATCTCCCCCTAAGGAATATCAATGAAGGCATATGTGCATATTTTAAATTTTGCACATCTAAAAATACTCTCAATATTTGCTTTCTTAATTGTTATCTCCTAATAAGATGTAATATTTCAATTAAAGTCATTAAATCAATTTTCAAATAATGAAACATATCATGAAGGAAAAATAAAATTAAAAAAAAAGTATGAAAAAACTCAATAATTTTATATTGTTAATAACAAGAAGCTCATCACAAAATCAATATTTTCGTATTTTCAATAACTCAACAATTTGTTCAAGAATAACTTCAAAATTAATAAATAAATAAATAAACTTCTCAATAATGGATGCAACATAAATTAATCAATTTCAATATATTTCAAAAACTCAATGATCATATGAATTAAATTCAAGCTCAAATATCACAACTGTCATTTTCTTTTAACAAAAAAAAATATTCTTCATTAATGACAATAACTTTTAAACAATGAAGTTAATTATGTGGCATACCCTAAATATAGCTCATAAAGATCAATATGTTTATATAATCAAAATCAATAAATGCATATCACAACATCAATATAAAACACATATAACAAGTAAATTTACAAATTACAATTTCGTTTCAAATCAATATTCCATAAAATCGAGAATTAATTCAATATTATTAACAAGAAATATATGTCTAAAAATAAATTAAAGCTAAATGAATTTTCATCTAAAAATTTAATCATTAAAATCAAATGTGTCAAGATTAAAATCTCAAAATTTTATCAATAAAATCAAAGGTATGTCTAACAACATAAAATCATCAAAGGTAATATAAAAACACGTGAAGACTAAATCATCAACAACAAACTTATATACTTCAACAAAGAATAATCTAAGCATAAAATATAAGGGAATAATATCAATTGATTTCATATTTTAAATTATCAATAAACCTAGGATACGAAAATCAAGACGGCATTCTTTACCACTTTACCAATACCTATGATATGTCCATGAAAATTTATTCAAGTGTGGAATTTTGAATATTAGGCAATACTTCATATTTCACATGTACTTATAATGCCAAAACATATACCTTGAGAATTCAAAACCTATCTAAAAAAGGCAACCTACACAACTTTGAAGCATTTATCTTTGATACTAAGAATGTGTTAGGTCCATAAAGCAATATTAAAACACAAAATGTTTCAAAAATGTAGAATGTTAATAATTTGTAAATTTTCAATCAAGCCATATTAAATTATAATCATCAAGATAAATAATGATATACTATCATATAATCATAAATGTCAATTGTATTATATTCAAAAATGGATTATTCATCAAAATGTATTCAAAAAATTAATTTATCATTCTTAGTATGCATTGACATAGAGAAAAGTAAATGTATTCATACTTTTAAGCATTAAACACATTTGAGAGAAATATAAATTTAATCAATTATTAATCATTAATAAGAATATAAATGCAATAATTATATGAAATAATATTTTATGAAAGTAATCATATAAAATATTAAAACAACATATCACAATATTCATTAAGTAATAAACAAAAAAATCTAATATTAATTCTATTCTTATAGATTTTTGTCCAAGTACCAACATTTGTCTTGCACTTAAAAACTTTATCTTTTGGAACCCAAAATTAGTGTGGTTGATTTGGGTTAGCATGCATGATTGTCTCTTTTGGAATCTAAGCTAACTTAGTGTTGTTATATCTCCTTTTTCTAAAATGAAAAAATTTAGAATAGTGTGTATGTCTACCACAATAAGTGCATAAGGATTTACATAAACTACAAGAGGCATTATTTTGAAATAAATTGGAATAACCCTTTTTCTTATTTTCTTCATTATATCCAATACCATTTTTATTAAACTGAATTCTTTGATTTTCCACGATATTATGAAAATATTCATTTTCCTTTGTAATTGTATATAAAGATTTATTTAAATAATCAATCTCTCTTTTTGATTCACTATTTTCACAATCAAAAGGGTTAGTGACTGTTGATGAAAAAAATTAGACTAGGTTAATTAATTGATCACAGATAAAAATAAGTAAAAGAGATAAAAGATTTTTAAAGTGGTTTAGCTTAAAGGAAGAGCATACGTCCACTGTTGTGTATTGCTTTGGGCTTGTTCAATTGCCCCTTGATCCGTTTTTCTTGGATGTAGGGTTGATAATGTATTTATAGCCCCAGGGGGTGTACAAGTGTTGGAATATCAAAGGATGGAATGCCTTTATATCATAGACATTTACATATGTACAATCATTTATGTATACAACTGTTGGCATTTTACTGTCATTTGTTGGTCGGTCTTCCTGGTGTTGGTCGGCATCCCTCAGTAGGTCGGCATTTCATCCTTGCTGACTAGGATTAACCTTCTACTGTATTGCACGTGTCAGTATCCGATTGGTCCACCTAATAGGATAATTTGTGGTATCAACAGAAGCCCCCCAATATTTCATACTTGAAATTTTTACAAGAGTATGGAACATTTAGCTCTTAAAGTTGTTCGGGCAACAATTTTAGTCTTGGTCGGCCACCAAATTCCCATACTTGTAAAAATTATGATTTATCTGTGGACATATAATGCGCATGCCATTTTTGTAATTATCCATCACTTTAATGAATTGATTTTGGGAAAATTCATCTTTTCTGCCTTTAGCCTTCGCCAGTTCAATCAACGCTGCCTTTTAATCATTATTTTTCTAGTTTTCGAAGAAACCTATAAAGAGCGGGAAAAGCTATGATCTTTTCTTACCTCAAATTTTCGATTGTTTTTTGTCGTTACGTCTTCAAGCTTTCTTTTTCTCTCTTGTGCGATCGTTTTCTGTCCTTCAACTATTACTGAATCCTTAATCTCTGTAAGAAATCTTTCTCTTTTCCTATATTCTTCATAATACTTTACTCTATTGATTCTCTTGATGAATTCATAAATAAATTTAAGATTCACTCTTGAGTTGATCTGGAACACGCTACTTTGCCTGCTGATTTTGTCTCACGTGTCTCTATTATAGCTGAGTGTGGGTTTGCCTTTCCTCCAAACCCATTTTGCCTTGAGTTTTGTCAATATTTTGATCTTGTCCTAGCTAGGGTAGCCCCCAACACCTGGAGGGTCATAAATGGAGCATATAGGTTGAATCAAATCCATGAAACCCATCTTGGGATTCCAGAAATAATGTTTTGTTATAAATGGGTGACTAGTAACACCACTTTTTATTTAAAGACTACGGCTGCTGTATATAAAGCATTAGTATTCAATCTTCCAGACTCTAATAGAAATTATTTTGAGCATGAAGTTGTTGTAAAAAATTGGCAATATGCCTCTTTGACTGGGAATGTTGAGTACCAGGGTCCTAGATGCCCTCCTTTTGGCAATGGGATAGGTTATTCCTCATTTAACTATCATGACCTGTACGTGCTTATTTAAATGTAATACTAATTGTTGCTCTGTAAATTTTAATTTCAGTTGATCAAAAGAGAAGGTGCCCAAAAGAGAGTGAAGTGAACCTCAAGGACTTAAATTCATTTGGGGACTTCATCAGAGGATTGGCGAGGAGCACATTAGGTATACATCCTACTTGTTGAAATACAATAATACGATTTCCTCCTTTGTTACTTGTCCCACAACTGCCATTCCTTCCCCTGTAATTGATCTTTAGCAGGAACTTCTCTATACCTCCTCAGCTGCTGCATCTGGCAGTAGTGATCTTGTTGCCCACTCCCCTTCTTCCTTGGATTCAAACCTACCTCTTGCCACTGTTATGGGAAAAAAGAAATTTCCCAACATTTTGGGAGATATGGCTGCCAATGTCCCTTCCAAATAATCTGATGAAGGGGTGAAAAATAAAGATGAAACAGGGAAGAAACCCCCAGCCAAGAAAACTGAAGAGAGCCCCATGAAAAGAATAAGGAAAAGGCTTCCTTTTAAGTTAGTAAAAGGTTCTTCTGCCCTTACTAACTAACGAGAGTTGGTTGATATATCTTCTTCTGCCTCTTCAGTGGTCCTTGGCCCTGGATTGGCAAGACAACTAATAAGATCTGGGACTTTACTAGCCTACAGGGGTGTTACAGCAGCACTGCCTCGTTCCAAAAGTTTTAACAAGGCTGCTCAAAGCCTTGCTCTAGTATATTCTTTTACTTTTTTTATTTTACTGTCTCTTTATTTGTTCTTCATAATACTGACTTTCCTTATTATCTTTGTACAGTTCCTCGTTGACTTCAACAACATACTGGAGAAAGATGAGGCTTTGAGAGCTTCTTCTAGGGTAGTTGAAGAGGCTTTTAATGAGCTGAAAAAGTTAGTGCTTGACTCCCAACAAGCATTGGCCAATGAATAGAAGAAATGGGAGGAGAAGGTGAAAACTGCAGAAGTAGCTGCTAAAACTGCTCGGGGTCTAGCTGATAAGTTGTAGAAAGACTTAGATGCTGAGAAAGTTAAGACCGCCAAGCTACAGAAGGATTTGGATGTTGAGAAGGCAAAAAGGACTAAGGTCGGGGAGGCTGGCTTCAACAGAGGGATAAGGCCAATTAAGCAGCTTCTTCACAAATTGAGTTTGTAAAGAAAAAATGCTTCAAGAATGGCTGGTTAGTTGCCCTGGTGGAGGTCAGTACTTTAAAAGACTCTGAGATGTTCTTACGACATGATCCTAGGGCCCCTCCTAACATGGACGAGGAAGTTGATAATAAAGGGGGTTCCATTGAATCCCATATGTTGATGGAGTATGCCGATCAATACCAGGATATTGATTTTTCTGCCCCTTCCACAGTTAACCCTCCTCGTTCTTCTGTCCCTGCTTCTACTTCAGTTGATCCTGAGGCAAATAAGAAGAATGTGTAGATCCAAGCATCTTTTTTGTTTTTCTTTTTCAGTAGTTATACTTTTCCTTTTTCTTCTTAAAGATGTACCTGTACTTTCCCCTTTATTAATGAAAAGATAAATGTTTTTGTTCCTCTGCTTGTATTTTCCATGCTTTGCACATTACTGATTGATGATTTTCTTCTTATTATTAGTTTATGGATAAATTGGAACACTTCTCATCCACTGACTCTGAGCTACTCCAGAAGTGTAATGACTTTTTCAAAGCTGGTCACTTATCTCTGACTGAGGCTGACCTACAGAAGTTATTCGGGGAGGGGGTATCCGAGAAAGCTAAAGAGGCCTATATTCATCTAAAGTGTCTTCTTGATCGGTTAGTGGCCAACAATGTTGCCTACTACAAAATGATTGAAGAGCTACAAGAGGACCACAAGAAAGTTAAGGCACGTTTATATGAGGATTATGAGAAGAAGTACCAGGACCTGAGTGAAGGTTAAGGCTTTATAAAAAAGTTGGATAAATTTTTATCCCATTTTTTAAGGCAAGAATTCCTGCTTAATCGTGAAGTGGAGGAAGCAAAGGCCATTGCCAAGCTTTTGGAGGAAGAGAATAATAATTTGAGAGATGAATTTGTTGTCTTGAAGTCATCCACTACTGTTATTTCTACTACTGATGAGGGTCATTAATTCTTAGAAGCTAAGAATGCAAGGTTGAGTGAGGAGTTGGAGGCCTTGAAAAAATCAAAACCTTCTTATCCATCTTCCCAAGCTAGAGTCAAACCTGGTTGAGGTACTACAGAGGAAATCAGGACCCAAAAGACCCTTACCAATAAAGATGCACAATTAAAAGCTAAAAATCAAGCCATTATTGAGATGTCCTAGAAGCTACAGGTCTTGTCCGAGTAACTATCCACTCAATCTTCCCAGTTACAAGCTAAGGATGGAGTGTTAAAGAAATTGCATCACCAGGTTGACAGATTGACCTTCCAATTCCATAAATAACTAAGGGAAATCTGGATGGAAGGGTACAGTGAAGCTCTAGGGCATCTTGATGATATGCTTCAACAATCTAAGAATGAGAGCTATAAATAGGGTAGGATGAATGCTTTGACAGTGATGAAGGTGGACCAAAATAACCAATTGTGGGACTGAGATGATTCAGGATTTCTTGATCTTGAAAATCCCCCTTTTAAATTAGATGTCAATTGGATTCATGTCTGAAGTATTCCTCAATGCTTGATTTCAAAGTATTTGGGACATTATGAGCTTCATAATGAAGTAGAGATCGTTCGACCTCCTCACCTGCTTGATCATTCCAGTAGCAGCAATGCCAGAATGCTTCAGGATTTTAACTTCATTAATTCTCCTTCAACTTTAGATGATCCTCCTACTGGAATGGATCCTGTTTCCAAATATGAAGGTAAATGTCCTGAAAAATGAAGTTTTGTACTTTGTTTTGTTAACACAATTATGTAATTAATTCGATTTAATGAAAGTTTGATCAACTTATCTTTTGTTTAATGCGTAAGATTAATCCTTCCTTTGTCATTAGTTCTACTGATATAATTAGATTAAAATCTAAATTGAATATCAATTACCAATGAATACAGATGTTCTATTAGCATGCTTAGATTAAAATCTAAATTTAGAGCTAGTTATATGAATATATAGGTTCTACTAGCATACTTATATTGAAATCTAAATTTGGAGCTAGTTACCCATGTGTCTCCAAAGGCTTTACTAAGGCACCCAAGTGTTAGGTTTTGCATCAGATACCAGTGGTGTGACTAGGCGCATGTGGAATATGTGCTTCATCTTAAGGAATCATTGCAACGTTCTTCCTGCACTTTGCCTGGTAGGATAAAGATCTTATTTTATCCTTATATTTGTGGATCAAGTTTCTTGATCCTGTTGACATGGACTTTGCGTATCAGTGATCGAGTTCGTGGCTTTTCCGAGCAACTTATTGCTTGTGCCGAGCAACTCTCTTATATTCCTGTGTTCTGTCGAACATCTTTCAGGGAAAGATTTTCTTAACTGGGCAATAATTTGAAGATTTTATGGAAATAACTTCTAACTTTTGTCAATTTAACGATTATAGTAGTTCATAGCACTAGTACTTCCAAAAAATCCAACAATAAAAATTGAAAGAACTAATTATTTTATTGATACTGAAATTTAATTTCAAACTGATTACAACAGATAACATCATTGGTAATATTTTTTTAGATGCTCGGTATGCCATGGGTTTTTGAATTCTTCGCCTTCCAAGGTTTTAATTCGATAAGTTCTAGGTCAGATGACTGCTGAAATACAGTATGGCCCATGCCAATTGGCCTCAAGGTTGTTATTTTTCTGTAACACTTTCTTCAGCACGTAATCTCTTTCCTTCAAGTTGGTCGGTTTCATCCTTTTATTGTAAAAACGGGTTATTCTCTGTTGGTAGGCTGCATTTCTCAAGGAAGCATCTTCTCTTACTTCTTCCAACATATCTAGATCCAACCTTCTTAATAGGTCAATTACGGGAGAGTTAAAATTTAAAACTCTATGGGATGGTAAACCCAGATCAACAGGTATAACAGCTTTAATCTCAAATGCTAACATATATAGGGATTCTCCAGTTGCTGTTCTCGGGGTTGTTCGGTATTCCCATAAGACAGAGTGTAGCTCATTTATCCAGTTTCCCTTCGCATCATCAAGCCTTTTCATCAACCTATTGAGCAGCGTTCTGTTCGTAACTTCAGTTTGGCCATTACTCTGAGGATGTCTTGGAGTCGAATGCAATTTTTGAATATTGGACTAAGCACAGTAAGATGCAAATTCATCATTGTCAAATTGTGTTCCATGGTCGGTAATGAAAACATAGGAAAACCCATACCTACAGATGATGCTTTTCCATATGAACGGATACACCTTTTCATAAGGCATATCTATCAAGGGCTCTGCCTCAACCCATTTTGTAAAGTAATCCACTGCGAGAACCAAGTACTTGAATCTTCCTCGGGTGGTCAACAGTAGTCCGACCAAGTCTATGCCCCCATGAAAAATGACCATGGCGAAGTGATTGGAGTGAGAGAATTTTATGGAGTTTTTTTAATGTTGGAGAATCTTTGGCATTTATCACACTTCTTGGCAAAAGTTTCACAATATGCTCGCATTATTGGCTAGTAATTTCCTTACGCACTTATTCTCTACAGAAGTGTTCTCCCTGCTATGTGAGCTCCACATGATCCTTCATGCAGCTCCTGAGTTAGATCTTGGACACACAACGTTGCAAATTGATTGTTAGTCCTCTCCTGTACAAAACACCTTTTTCTAGCACATACTGAGCTTCTTTATACTTCAGCCTCTTGGCTTCCACCATGTCTACTGATAGAGTTCCCTCTTCAATGTATGCTTTAATGGCCCCATGTCTATGGCAATGAAACTGATCATCATATCTTCGTCTATGCTCCTATTGGCCAAAATCTCAATAGGGATAGTTCGTCGGAGTTCAATCCTATTAGCTGAAGCTAGTCGAGCAAGAGCATCAGTTCAGGCGTTCTCCAACCTTGGGATTCTATTCATCTGAATAGCTGGTAATTTTATAATTACTTTCATCGCCTTGGATAGATACCTGAATGTTAATTATCCTTTAGCTCCATATAAACCCAGTACTTGGTTCACCACCAACTGAGAATCACTGTGTGCCACAACTTGCTCGGAACTCAATGATTGGACTACACTTAAGCCCTCAATAAGGGCTTCATACTCTGCTTTATTGTTTGAGGCCTAAAATTGAAAATGTTGGGTATAATCAATATCAATACTATTAAGAGTGTTAATTATTATACTTGATCCACTGTCGATTGCACAAGATGATCCATCAACATATAAATTCCATATTGGGGCGTTGTTGTCAAGCGCATGGTCGGTTAAACTTCCATAGTGGAATATTTTTCCTCTTGATTCTTCATACTTCCTGGTCATCTCCTGTGTTCAGGAAGAGGAATCTGGTAGGTTGGCAACTACTTATTTTAATAAAGGTTCCTCGGGAGCTTTCTTGTTAACATCGCTTCCTCTTTATTTTTGTTCGGCATGTTCACTTTGTTGCTCGGGGACCTCAGAGTAAGTGAACTCAGCTATGAAATCTTCCACTGCTTGGCTTTTTAAAGAAGACCTTGGTTCATATATAATATCATTTCCTCCCAATTCCACAGCCCAATACATTAATCTACCAGATTTCTTCAGTTTATGCAAAGCCTGCCTTAGAGTCATATCAGTGTAAACTACGATTATATGGGCTTGGAAATAAGGTTTCGTGCATCTGGATGCTTCAATAAGTGTTAATGCCAATTTTTCCAAACGAGGGTATCTAATTTTTTCTCCTCGAAAACCCTTACTGGTATAGTAGAAGGTTTTTTGAACTCCATTCTCTTCTCGAATCAATACAGTACTCACGGCTGATTCAGAAACAGGTACGTACGGGTACAATTTCTCACATGTGATTAGTCGGGAGAGCAATTGAGATGACCCTAAATACTTTTTTAACTCTAAAAAATATTTTTTACATTCTTCAGTCCATTCAAAACTCTTTCTGAGCACCTTAAAAAATAGCAGGCACCTATCTGTAGCTCAGGACACGAATCTGGTCAATGCTGCTACTCGTTCAGTCAGCCTTTGCACCTCCTTCTTGCAGATTGGGGAATAAATTTTAATTAATGCCTAGATCTTATCTGGATTTGCTTCAATTACCCTTTAATTTACTATATACTCGAGGAACATTCCTTCTTGTACTCCAAAAATGCACTTCATCGGGTTCAGCCTCATCTGGTGTTTCTCAAGTTCATCAAAAGTCTGGTTGAGGTCGGCAATGTGATCAGGCGCCTTTTTTCTCTTTATAAGCATATCATCCACGTAGACTTCCATATTCTTGCTTATGTTCTCCTCGAACACCTTATGGACCAGCCTTTGATATGTAGCACCTGCATTTTTTAAACCAAACATTATAACAGTATGTTCCTTGGGGAGTGATGAAAGAAGTGATTTCCCTGTCTTCATGTTTCATTTTTATCTTTTTATAACCATAATAAGCATCCATAAAATTGAGTAGCTCATGTCCTGATGTAGCATCCACGAGTTGATCTATTCAGGGGAAAGGAAAATGATCCTTTGGACAGGCTTTATTTAGATCTGTGAAATCTACATACATTCTCCACTTGTTGTTCTTCTTTTTTACCATAACTACATTGCCTAACTAATTTGGATATTTCCCCTCTTTAATAAAAGTTGTCTTTTGAAGCTTTTAGACTTCTTCCTGTATGGTTTGGTTCTTCTCGGGGCTAAACACTCTTCTTCTTTGCTTTACTGGTTTAACTTCTTTGTTTACGTCGAGCTCATATCAAAGGAAATTGGGGTATATCCCAGGCATATCTTCATGACTCCAGTCAAACACATGCTTTCTCTGTCTAAGGAAGCTTACCAGTTCCTGTTTAAGAACAAGATCCAGCCTTGTCCCTGCCTGAGTGGTACGCTCTAGTTTGTCGTCATTTATCACAAGGCTTTTAGTTGCTTCCATAATCTTTCCTTTTACCAGCTCTGTTTCCTCCCTTGGGTCTAAGGTTTCAACCTCAGATTCTTCGCCAGGTCTAGTGGTATTCACTTGGTAAGTAGTGATTTTCTTCTTTATTTCTTCCAAGTCTTCTTGCTCGGTGGAAGAGTAGTAGCACTACCAAGCTACTTTCTGACCACCTTTCACAATTTTCACACCAAAGTTAGTAGGAAATATTAAACAGTGATGTACAGTGGAAGGTACTGCTCCAAACTTCTTTAGCCCTACTCTTCCTATGATTATATTGTAAGCTAAATGGATGTTTTTATCCATTACAAAGAAACGAATCTTCTTTATTCAAATGACTGTCCATGTGCCGATCATCACCTACATCTTAATGCATCCCAAAGGGAAGACTTTCTCACCTGTAAAGCCTATTAGTGGTCGATGATAGGGCTCTAATTGGCTGAGTTTAACATCTAAGTTGATAAAACAAGGATAAAAGATGATATCCGTCGAGCTGCCCTTATCCACTAGTACTCTAGAGACAGTGATTTCTTTATTTCTGACTTTGATTACTAGTGGGTCGTCGTGAGGGTACAATACCCCCAAGAGATCATTTTTAAAGAAATCGATTACCAGTTTATCTTTGTTAGCCTTCCTTGGTCGATCTTTCTTAGCAAGGTTGATCCTCTATTTGTACGAGAAATCTTGTGCCTCATTGAGGTAAGCTTTTTGTTCTGTTGTATGATCTCGTCCTCCTGCATCTCCACCTATAATCATTTGGCAATCAAAAGAACCAAAACTGATACAAAATACCTCGCGTTCTGGTTGCTTGGGATTTTTGGGAAGATCGGGATCATCACCCTGGTCATCTTCATGAGTTCTTTTCTTCTCCTATTTGGGCTTGCAAGGAGATTTTAATCTATGTCGAGCTACTTCGTTGTTCTGCCGATCAACATATTGATTCATCTTTCCTCATCAGATGAGAGTTTCAATCTCATTTTGAAGAGGTATGCAACGCTCCGTCGTGTGATCGTGATCCCTGTGGAATTCACAGTACTTAATCTTATCCCTCTTAGTTAGGGAACTTCTCAACTTATCAGGCCAATGCACATCTTTATTATGCTTGATTTCTTCTAAAACATGGTGAATTCCCATGGTTAACAGAGCATAACTATTATACTTCTTGAGTCACTCCAAAACTCCCTCTTGTTTTGACTCCCCGTGTTATTTGGGGTCTTTATGATCTTTCTTATCATTTTTGCCATGAACTTTTGTGCCTGGGCTATGCTTGGCTGCCATTTCTTCCTCGGCATTCATGATCTTTGCTACTTTTGCAATCAATTTTGCCATCGTCTTCGGAGGGTCTTTGGTAAGAGTGTAATATATTTTCTTGGGGATCAGTCCACTCATAAGGGCAGTTATTGCAGTCTTTTCTTCATAATCTACAACTTCCATTTTCTTGTTATTAAAACCAGTGATGTAATCTCTAGTGCTCTCTCTTTCTTTTTGTCTCGCACTAAGCAAGTGTGCCACCCTTTTCACAGGCTTTGATCCAAAGAAAAAGTTGCTAATGAATAGTTCATCCAATTTATTGAAGCTAGAAATTTATCCTCGAGGAAGACAATTATACCAGATTTTAGCAGATCCAGTGATGGTTCCAGAAAATGCTTTGCACCTTATTTCATCTGGGACGGCATAAATATCAGCCGCCACTTGACATTGTTCTATGTGGAGAACTGGGTCAGTTTTTCCATCATATTTGCGTGTTACTACAGGAGCCTTAAACTTTGATGGAGTAGGGAAATCCATAATTGCCTACACAAACGGAGACTTTTTTACAAAGCTTCTTTGTAATGGATTTTTGGCCTTTTCTACTAAAATACAATACATACAACATGTATTTTAAACAATTTAGAAAAATGTTTAACAATATATCCAGCATTAATGCAACTACTATGCAATGCACCCGAGCGATGTGCTCATACTCACATTTAACCATTTGATACCATCATTTACCAGGTCTAGAAACTATTTAATCACATTTATTCCTTAGTCTCCATTTATATCTTTCATTAGGTTGTATTATTTACATTCGTCAAGCACAACTAAGTTCATTTTCATTTCCTTTATTTTTTTCTCATAATCCTCCAATTATCTGCATACTTTAATGGGCTCCACACCACCGGCTATGCTACCATATACTCTGGCTAGTGATTTTGGGTCTTTCACCCTAGGGCTTCGAGCCCTTCTTAATTATCTCGATCTCATCCGAGTCCATATTAATGTTCTTTAACATTTTTACCAATGTCCACATTATTCCTGTACTTTTACCATTTTTCATGCCATCACGGTCATTTATTCGCTTTTCACGAAACCTACCAATAAGGTCAAATGAGGTAGTCTATCCATCAGGACCCTCCAATCTTTACCAAAATCACTCTTTTACCCTTCATTTACCAAAATCCTGTGAAAGGCATATTTCTTTTGTCATGACATCATAAATAATCCTTTCAAGAAACACATTTAATGCCATAAAGACCATTTTTACATAAATGTATATTTAACCCTTATGCAACATATCTTGGGTTAATACTTCCAACATCTTTATTTCATAAAAAAAAAATCCATCTTTAATTTAATACTTCATGTTATAAATGCCCTTATAATATAATACAACATTTTATACCAGTTTAGGAGGATTTCAAACCTAGAAACCCTTTAAATATGCAACTAAACATGATGCTAACACGGAACGTATTTTCATGGTTATTTCCTATTTTTCAAGATTAAAACATCATTTGTTCATCAAAATCCATTTAAACTTAGTTTTCTCAAAAATCCCATTTTTGCTAGAAAACCCTTAAAGGTCATACTAGAAAATATTTTGCAAGAATAAACTATAATACTATGCATTCTAACAGCCTTTAATATTGAAAAAACTTAGAGGAAAATGCTACCTTGGATTTGAAGAGGAGAACTAAAAGGGGTGACTTGAAAGCTCTTAAAACTCATATGTTCCAAGAAAGCTCCAACTTCTTCAAGAGCTCTAACAATGGCTTCTTCAACCCAACTTATTCCTCAACTAGGATTGAAATGGGTGTTTTAGACTTGGACTGGCTTGGAAAATTCTTTGTTGGAAGGGCCAAAACCTTAGAGAGTGGTGGAAATGGGTGAGAAATTGAATAGTGTGGTTTAGATAGAGAGGGAGATAAAGCTCCAAAAATCTTATGAAAATTGCTCTCTAACCCGCTCACCTCTATTTATATCCACCAACCCTTAACCCTTTAACAAAGGGTTAAACCCTTATTTTTATCTGAGTCGTCGAGAGCTCGCCAATTAATCAAATCTAATGCCCCACATCACAACAACACATCAAAATGTGCAAAAAATCTTGATTTATATCCGGACATTTGAACGATTGAACCTTATTCAAATGAGATCCCCTCTCGTTCGAATAAGAGTTCTAATAAGGTGATAATGAGGGCAAATCATAGAGATAAAAGGCAAGGGAATCCACCTCGTTCGAACAGAAAACTACCCCTCATTCGAACGGTAACGCACCTCATTCGAACGAGGGTGTTTTAACCAGAATCTAGAGAACGGTGAAAAATGAGTTGGTTTTAGTCTTTAGAAGGTAGTTCAAGCATCATTTGAATGATTGGCCAATTCACATTCGAACGACATGTCCATTCATTCAAATGATAACCAAATTCTGTAAATAAACTTTAGGCCATAAAAATTCCAATTTAAATTGCACAAAGGCCGCCACAATAACTCAAACTTGTCATCCATTCATAATATACAGTTCATGGCCTAAGGGCATAACAATTAGAAGGACCAATGTACAAATCTCGGGCACGAGTATTATAATATTGTACATGAGCTAGATCCATCTTTATCTAATTATAGCCTACATGACTATCCACAAAGCTATACATCTTATGACTAGTATTTGAATCAATAGAAGGTAGGGGGAACTCATCTTTAGGGAAAGCTCTATTATGGTCTTTAAAGTCAACACAAATGGGAATTTAACTTTTATGTTTCTCCCTACTAGCATAATGGCAGAGATCCAAATTTAACGTTTTTATTAAATTGTCATAATGAATCCAGAAGTCAATAGTCGTTCAACCTCGACCATTATTCTAATATCTAACTTTGGTTTATAAGTTCTGGTGGTCGGCTTGGCTGAGAAAATAATATTGAGTTTGTAGGAGCTCATATCTTGGTCCCCCCCAAGCATCTCAGTGCACTTCCGAGCGAAGACATCTTTGCATTATCGAATTATCTTGATCAACTTCAGCTTTATCGAAGCTCTATGTCTTTCGATATGAACATTGGCCTTGGTCATTATTAACGAAAAAAACTAGACTAGGCTAATTAATGGATACATATAAATAGAAATAAGAGACGGGAGATTTTTAAAGTGGTTCGGATTGATAAAAGATCCTACGTCCACTGTTGTGTATTGCTTTGGGATTGTTCAATTACCTCTCTTTTCGTGTGTCCCTGTATGTAGGGTTTATAATGTATTTATAGCCCCCATAGGGTGTACTAGAGTTGGAATATCAAAGTATGGAATGTCTTTATATTATAGACATTTACATCTGTACAATCATTAATATATACAACTATTGTTGTTTGCCTGTCGTCGTTGGTCAGCATTCCTAGAGTTGGTCGACATTCCATCCACAATGACTAGGATTAATCCTCCAATGTATAACACATATCAGTATCCGAATGGTCCATATAGATGACTATTTTTTGGTATCAACAGAAGCCCCCAATGTTTCATTCTTGAAGTTTTTACAAGAGTATGGAGCATTTGGCTATTAAAGTTGCTCGGGCAATAATTTTAGGCCTTTTCGGTTGCCGACTTCTCATACTTATAAAGTTTTATGGTTTAATTATGGGGATATAATTCGCGTGGTATTTTTGAAATTATCCACCACTTTAATGAATCGTTTTTGGGCAAATCCATCTTTTCTTCCTTTTAGTCGCCACCAGTTCAATCGACGCTGCCTTTTAATCATTACTTTTCTAGTTTTCGAGGCAACCTATAAAAAGCGGGAAAAGCCATGAACTTTTACCATTTCAAATCTTCAGAGTTGTTTTGGGCTATAGTGTGTTGAAGCTTTATTTTTCTTTCTCGAACGATCATTTTCTGTTCTTCGGTTCTTATTGAATCCTTAATTCCGATAAGAATTCTTTCTTTTGTTTTCTATTCTTCATCATGGTTTACTCTGTTGATTCTCTTGATGATTCTGAAATGAATTTAAAATTCCATCTTGGGTTGTTTTGGAACACGCTATTTTACCTGCTGATTTTTTCTCACTTGTTGAATGTGGGTTTACTTTTCCTCCCAACCCACTGTGTCTTGAATTTTATCAATACTTTGATGTTGTCCCAGCTAGGGTAGCCCCCAACACTTGGAGGTTTGTGAATGGAGTGTATAAGTCGAATCAAATTCATGGAACCCATCTAGGGATTCCAGAGATAATGTTATGTTATAAATGGGTAACTAGCGATACCACTTTTTATTTAAAAACAAGGGCTGTAAATAAGGCGTTGGTAGTTAATTCTCCAGACCCCGATAGGGACTATTTTGAGCATGGGGTTGTTGTAAAAAACTGGCAATACACCCCCTTTGAGTGGAAATGTTGTGTACCAGGGGCCTAATTTTCGCAATGGGATAGGTTATTTCTCATTTAACTCATTTGCCTTGTATATATCTTGTTTAAATGTTGCACTAATTGATAGAGATAACTTTTGTGTGGTTTTGTCGTTCTTGAAAGCTCCTCTAATAAAAAATTTTCATACCTACAAAAATATAATAAAACTAGAGTGTAGCGGTAAGTAAGGGAATCAATCCAAATCTAAGGGTGAAACATATAAAAGAGGCATGCAACTCATTTGTTTATTATTCTCTTTTTTTATTTTTATTTTTTATATTTTTTCTAGTTTTTTCAATATTAAAATAATTTTTGTGGTGAGGGTGAAATAAGACTACTAAATTAAAGATGTAAATAAAAGTAAGTGAAGATACTAAGTAAATCTAACTAAATAAAAATATGAAATATCAAAATGGTGAGAAAATAAAAGTGAGGACTAACAAGGGATGGGATGACACCAGATATTCTAGTTAATTAAAATTAATTAATTCATTAAAAATAATTACCCAAGTTAGTATCAAAATTACAAATCAACTCTCGTTGCAAATGTAATTTTGATAATAACATTTTAGAAAATTAAATTTAACACTCCTACAACTCTTGAAATGTAGATCCAAACATCATTTAACAAATCACCCGCTAGGATCGATCGATTAAACTAGTTTAAATCGTAAAAGTAAGCCTAGAGTTGAAATGAAAGGAATAATACCACACTTGAGAAACCCCTATCTCTAGTTCGAATCTAAAATGGGTATTATAACTAGAATTTCGATTTTCTTTAGAAAATCATTTATCCTCTCTCGAGGTGTAAATTAAAGTGTAAGAGTGCAAAGTTAATTATCAAAGAAAAGTTTAATGTAAATAAACTAATTAAAATGTATTAATATAATATAATGGGATCATCTCACCCCTTGAAAGGGGATTTAGCCTAACATTATATTAAACAAGATCAACAAATAATCAAAGTCATATAAATAAAAGAGTAGACAAAGAGAACAAATCTTTAACAAGCCTCCTTGAAATTGGCAATTTGAACTCTATCTTCTTCAATACAAATCAAATCACTCACAATTAAATCTCACCAATTCTCTAAAAAAATAAAAAATAAAAATAAAACTATTTGCAAAATATTTTTTCCCTAATTTATTTTCTACTCTAAATTATCTCTCTTCTTCTCTAAGTCTCTCTAGATGCTCCCCAAATGAGCTTTTGGGTCTTCATTTATAGTGTGGCACATGGAGCTATGGACAATTTGGGTAAGAAAATGTTAGGGGGGTTCATGTGCATGGGGTGAAGTAGAAATCAGATTTGGTTAATGGTGATTGGGGGTATTTAGGGAAGCACATAAGTGCATGTGGGTAGTTGGGGTGTAAGGGTATTTTTGGAAAAGGGGAATTGAGTTAGTTGGGGGTAATTTGGGAAAAGGGGTTAATTGGGTTTATAACACATGGGATTAGTGGTTTGGTTTTTGGTTTTGTTAACAGGTAGAAAATCGTGGCTTGGGAAAAAAAGGAAATGGGTTTAGGTGAAATGGGTCTTGTGGCTTGAAATGGGAGATGGGTATCCGGTCAACGGGTGGATCTCGGGTTTGTATTGAGTTGGTGAATGGTGGCCCAGGTAAGGTCAGGGAAGGGTCGCTAATCGACCAGATCAATGCAGGGTTGAGATATCGGCCATGGCAGGTCTCGAGTTTTGGGTTCCGGGGTACGGTTTTGGATCGCGGGTAGGGGTTGGATGGGTAGGTTTGAACCGAGACCGGATTGTGTGGTTTGAGGCAGGTCTGGGTGGTTTTCTCGGATACTACTGGGTTGGGGGTATAAGGTTGTAGATGGGTTAGGGGTTGAGGTGGTATGTGTTGATGGTAGATGATAATGGAGGTGAGGAGAGAAAGAGGGTCTTGGGGGAAGAAGATAGTGATGGGTTTGATTGTGTGTGGTGAGGTATATGGGAATTGTGTGAGGGTGAAGGGGTTTTAATGTGATTGTAAGGTGTGTGTGAGTGTGTTTAGTTTGTACCCAACTAAAAAAAAAACTAACTAAAAAAAATAAAAATAAAATAAAATGTATTAAAAAATATAAAATCCTCATCTATAAATAAAAGACACAAATAAAAAAATAAAACTAAAAAGAAATTAAAAAAAAAATCTAATAAAACTAAAATCCTAAAAAAAATGTAAAATCTAATAAAGCTAAAAATAAATGAAATCCTAAAAAAAACTAATCCTAATAAAAAAAATAAAGATAACTAAAACTAATAAAAATCAAAATCCAAATAAAGAAATATTAAAATAAAAAATAAATCCTAGAAAATTCTCAATAAATCTAAAAATAAAAACGAATCAAAATAAAGATTTTAAAAAAATAAACGTAGAAACACAACACACACATGGGGTTTGGGTGAAGGTTTAGGCTAGGTTAGGTTTATAGGATTGGTAATTAGCTCCATTTGAACTGCAAATTGCCTCGAAATATAACTTATGAGACCGCAACTGCAATCAAGCCCGCACGTTAAATAATTAAGTATATAAGACCCAAATTGACGAGAATTAGCAACTAGAATGCGTCTATTCGGGTATAAAATGTCCACTTTTGGGTGCTTATTACACCACCCCTAAACAAAACATTGCTAGTCCTCGAGCAAAATATAGAGAGAAGAAAAAGATAAGAAACCAAAAGTGTACCACTTTCGTGGGCACTTGCAATTGCACTTAGCATGTGCAACAAGCCTTTAAACCTATAGGTTGCCCTACAGGACGAGTCTTGTCTCATGAGGGATTGCAGGGAATATACCCACAAAATTCTTTATTTGCAAATGGCAGTCAATCTTTTATTAGACGTAGAATAATCAGACAATCCATCATGAGATAAATATTTTGGGAATTACAAGATAGAAGTGTAAAAAGCGTAGCTAAGTAAATACTCAAGCCATATCCTTCCTAGAACTCAACGTGTGTGATGTGAATCAGTCAAAACGAGTCGAGTATTACTAGAGTAATTCCTAGATCGCCTTTTTGGAATCAACGCTTCAACTTCAAAATCTCACGGATATATCTCTCTTAATCGAACTCTCGAGATTAGGGTAAGTGTATCGCTCTTGTGTGTGAGGGGTGAGAAAATGGAAGCAAGTTCAAACGTCTCACACACATATAAGAAAGAAAGAACATTAAGAAAGAAAATGATCCCATGATCACTATAGTGAGAACGTCGAGTTCTTCACCACGTTGACTTTTATTTGCCCGAACACCTAGGGAAAATATGGATGATTGTGGGTGAGGGGGAAATGAGATGGGAAGGATGGGTGATGGGTGGAAGATGGATGCGATAGCAGAGTGTATAGCATTTTAAGCAAAAAATGTTTTTATTTTAGAAAAACTAATTACAAACTTTCTTTCTCTTTTCTTTTATCTCTTTTCTCTTTTTTTTCGAATTTTCTTTTCTTTTTTTTATTTTGATTTTCTTTTGCTATTTTGCTATATATATATATATATATATATATATATATTATTTTCTATTTTTTTCCTCTTTTCAAACCAACAATGAAGACATTTACATTTGGAGCAACACTCTTTTTCTCAAAAAAAAGATGGATGATATATAAATGGAGTGGAGAATGTGTATGGATAGTGAGGGGAAATAAATGGGAATATGGAAGAGCATGGGAATGTAATGGGTGAAAATCTAGTATTCGGGACAAATTTCAAGACACGTGTTTCTTACAACCCGAAAGTGATGTCGTTCTCAGTGATCAAGCCAAAATTTTAAAGAAGAAAAATGAGATCATACAACAAATTAAATGCGGACCCAAAGAAAGTTGAATCAACTTGTGACTTCGGAGATTGCGTAAAACTCTCTGAAAGGGTGAAAGGCACGAATCTCATAAGCTAAAGTCTCGACTAGTGATCCTTAAAGTTTTCTTGATAATTACAGTACTCTTCAACTCTAACCGTAGTGACGTGATAAGTGCGCAATTTTGTGTTGAGTCTAGAAATTCATGGTGCAACATGCCTTGATATGTATTACATAAGCTATTTATAAAAAGATAAACCCTCTACCTTGATTCCTAGACTTAATAAGATGGATGATAGAAAATTCACATCAATGAGTGAGATGAAAGAAACTGCATGAAATTTTAAAAATCATGTTTTGAAAATCAAAATTTTTCAAAAGAGGCACGATTTTGATAAAATTACCCACCCCCAAACAAAAAGGAGCATCGTCCTCGATGCTAGCTAAAATGATTTTTAAAATTGAGAGCATAAGGTAGTAAAGAGAGTACCAGAATCAACCGCTAATGAAGTGGACAGAGGAAGTCAAGATAAACCTGAATAAGTGATAAGATAAAAAAAAGGCGTACAAGTCTATAACATGGTAAAGCATTTGGTGATGTGAAACACCACCCCCAAATAGGATGAGACTCACACACGAACAACGGGCTGCCTCCCGATAGTGCTAAGTTTAACGTCTTCAGCCAGACCAAACCATTCTCACCCTAAAGATAAGAACTAGGAAAGCACGGGGGGACAGAAAAATGGGTAAAATAAGACTGAAGCATCAGCCTTGTTCGATAAAGGCTAAAAGTGGTCAATGCACTTGTGTGGCAAAGTTCATCACACGATGCAAAGCATCTGTGGACCATGGGCGGGTGGGTATTAGTGTATAGGGGAGAAAAGAAAGGGTGATTAAGCATCGATCACGGGCCTTATTGAGCCGAAAAGTGAGGGAAACAAGGGCCCTATTAGCAAGGTGCTCTAGTTGGATGAGGAGGCAAAATGTTTTAGAAAGTGTAATGAGGTGGGACTCGTAGAAAGTGCACGCCCGTTCTATAAATGGGCGATGATAATGGTAGCACCGTGACACGCCAGGGATCTGTCGATGGAAAAAATCAACATTACAAGAGAGTGGCGGGCATAGAGTAACAAGCTCAGTGTCACGGAAATGGAGAGTAGAACCACAAATACTCTCATGGGAGGTGGAGGTTGGTTTCAGGTTAGGATCTAAAAATGTAAATGGAAACTTGAAATATGTAAAATCAAGATCCAAACCAGGTGGTGGGGTGGAAGGAACAACGGGTGGGTCGGGGGGGATAAATGGTGGATCAGGGGGGATAAATGGTGGAGGGAGATGATCCAACTCAAGAGTAGGTGACACACGCTCCTCATAAAGCGCGGAGTGATCCTCGAGGGCAATCATAGGAGGAGGTGTGGAAGTAAATGATTGAGTGACCAACTTATCCACCATTACGTCACCATCTGAGGTGGTTAGAAAATCAAACGAGGCATCCAAATACGAGAAAAAAGAATCAACATTAATATATAACTCAAATTGAGTCAGGCATGGTGGAACATGATCCATATCCAGAGAGGTAGAAACCAACTCAGATTCAATCTCAGGATAGGGGTGAGCATTCGTAGCCCAAGCTAACCTATAGTGAATTAGTTCCACGGGAAAACATGCGGTGGGTGAAATAGGTGTAGACTCGGGCATTTTTTTGGATTCGTCGAGAGGGAGAATGTGAACCTCAAGTGTGGGTTCATTTGGATTTGCGGTAGCAAATCAGTCTCACTAATGAAAGTTAAGTTAACATAATTGGCGACTTAGGGCCCGGACCATGGAATGGTCTCAATCGTGAGATTCTCAGGGTGAGAGGGTTGGTCACACTCAAAATTCGTGGCACAAGATGACGCATCATCACTCCATGTGGGGGCAACAATGGGTTGACTTGGGGTGGAGACTCAATTTCATTTAATCTTTGCTCAAGCCGTTGGAGGGCTGCATTTTGAATTTGAGTGGCTTGCTCTTGCGCGAGGATGAACTTTTGCAAGAGGCTTTCGAGAGAGGAGATGAATGATGGTGGTGAAGTGATGGGTGGTGGTGGTGGTTGAGGTGGACACAACTCACTATTATCATGACTATATGGAGAATACTCATATGAAGTGTGAGGAATGGGGCCAAGTGTGTCATACATGGGAGAAGCATCTACGTGAGAGACAAAAGGATGATAATCAGTGAGGAACTGATCGGGATAGGGTGCACAAGGTTGCCATGATGACTGTTGAAACATGTGATGATCCACAACATTGGGTTGGGAATCGTATTGCGTGGGAGGGTGATCAGGCCTCCACGAATAGCTAGGGTACTCACAAAACTCTGGATTAGATATATCGTGACAATAGGTCGAGGTGGGTTTCGAAACAACGTCATATGGATGCACATGTTCAATGGTTGGTTTGGATGGATATGAAAAGTATGGACACTCATGGGACATGTGATCGGCATAAACAATGGGTGCACGACAAAGGATGGGATACGCCGACACTTAACACCGAGGGTAATGGAATAGGAGATGCGTGCATAGATGGGTCAGGAGTATCAACGGTACTCGTGAGAGAGCTGAAACCACTAAGTATATCATAAAGAGACGGCTTGGGATCACTCTCACACGTGTTGCGTGATAATGAAAAATGACCAAAGTATTCCTGTAAGGGACGTTCGTCGGCCATGTGGAGAGAAATATTTTTTTGAATTTTTTTAATTTTGTTTCAAAAGGAAAGAAAATATTTTTGGATTTTTCTGAAAATGAAAGAAAGAAAATATTTTTGGATTTTCTAAAAAATAAAAGAATAAAATGTTTTTCGATTTTTTTGAAAAATAAAGGAATAAAATATTTTTGGATTTTTTTGGAAAATAAAGGAAGAAAATGTTTTGGGATTTTTTTTTTTTGAAAAATAAAGGAAGAAAATATTTTTTGATTTTTTGGAAAATAAAGGAAGAAAATGTTTTTGGATTTTTTAGATGAAAAGAGTGGGAAAATATTAGGACTCTTGATTGGATGAACTAAGTAAACCCGACTACCGAAAAATTGAATTGGACACACACACAAGTTATGGATAAATCCTAACTAGCACATAGTTAATTTTGATCTTCAAAATTAGTGAAATGGGTAGTCAAACTTTAATTAAGTCCACGGGTGATAAAAATCACGGAAATTATCTTTGAGTGATCGCCTTTGCAAAAATGTTCTCCTAGTGGGCTACCTAGTTGATGAATTTTAAATTTAATGATGGCTAGGGTAGCACACAAGTGGTATGCGAGTGAGTCAGGTGATGAAATCCCTTCTCGTGACTGATCGGGTGTAGGTCTTAGTAATTTAATTCATCACACCATTCGAAAATAAATGCAAGAATAAAATCACACAAGAACATATAGTCACACCCAAAAATTGACTCGCTGACAGGAGAGGCGCGAGGGTTTAGAAATGTACCTCTCAAGACTTTTACATCGTGGGGTGCTAAAAAATTTGAGTCAATCGGGGGGAGATTACACCTATCTCAGTCGGCCCCGGGAGTCCAACCGACCCAAAGTAGAGAGGCTTCTTTTCCTCGCCTTGGACGCCCTCTCTCTACCTTGTCCGATTTTCCTATCACACTTTTCGTCGATTATTACAAATTTAAATAGAAAAAATGGTGTTTCTAAGTACCGCAATACAAGCCAAGGATAAAAATCCTAATACAAGCCTTCTAAAAAATAAAAAATGGTATGAAAAAAGAAAAAATACAAATGAATCACAAAATGGATCCTCTCAAGTGCTTCAAGCTCCAAAGATTGGTAATGGTGCCATTTGATAGAGATAATTTTTGTGTGCTTTTGTCGTTGTTGAAAGCTCCTCTAATCAAAACCTTTCATACCTACAAAAATATA
This sequence comes from Sambucus nigra, assembly GCA_949130495.1. Lineage (NCBI taxonomy): Eukaryota > Viridiplantae > Streptophyta > Magnoliopsida > Dipsacales > Adoxaceae > Sambucus > Sambucus nigra. Next base: position 552,213,855 of record OX422207.1, read on the forward strand.
ATAAAACTTGAGTGTAGCGGTAAGTAAGGGAATCAATCCACATCTAAGGGTGAAACATATCAAAGAGGCATGCAATTCATTTGTTTATTATTCTCTTTTTTTTATTTTTTTTTCTATTTTTTTAGCTTTTTCAATATTAAAACAATTTTTGTGATGAGGGTGAAATAAGACTACTAAATCAAGGATGTAAATAAAAGTAAGTGAAGATACTAAGTAAATCTAACTAAATAAAAATCTAAAATATGATAATGGTGAGAAAATAAAAGTGAGGACTAACAAGGGATAGGATGGCACCATATATTCTAGTTCTTTAAAATTAATTACCCAAGTTAGTATCAAAATTACAAATCAACTCTCATTGCAAATGTAATTTTGACAATAACATTTTAGAAAATTAAATTTAACACTCCTACAACTCTTGAAATGTAGATCCAAACATCATCTAACAAATCACCCACTAGGATCAATCGATTAAACTAATTTAAATCATAAAAGTAAGCCTAGAGTTGAAATTAAAGGAATAATATCACACTTGAGAAACCCCTATATCTAGTTCAAATCTAAAATAGGTACTATAACTAGAATTTTGATTTTCTCTCGAAAATCATTTACCCTCTCTCGAGGCGTAAATTAAAATGTAAGAGTGCAAAGTTAATTATCAAAGACATTTTAATGTAAATAAACTAATTAAAATAGATTAACATCAAATGATGGGATCATCCCATCCCTTGAAAGGGGATTTAGCCTAACATTATATTAAACATGATGAACAAATAATCAAAGGCATATAAAATAAAAGAGTAGAGAAAGAGAACAAATCTTCAACAAGTCTCCTTGAAATTGACAATTTGAACTCTATCTTCCTCAATACAAATCAAATAACTCATAATTAAATCTCACAAATTCTCTAAAAAAATAAAAAAAATAAAAATAAAACTATTTACAAAATATTTTTTTCCCCAATTTATTTTCTACTCTAAATTATCTCTCTTCTTCTCCAAGTCTCTCTAGATGCTCCCCAAATGAGCTCTTGGGTCTTCATTTATAGTGTGGCACATGGATCTAGGGGCAATTTGGGTAAGGAAAGGTTAGGGGTGTACATGTGCACGGGGTGAGGTAGAAATCAGATTTGGTTAATGGTGTTTGGGGGTATTTAGGGAAGCACATAAGTGCATGTGGGTAGTGGGGGTGTAAGGGTATTTTTGGAAAAGGAAAATTAAGTTAGTTGGGGGTAATTTGGAAAAGGGGTTAAGTGGGTTTATAGCACATGGGATAAGTGATTTGGTCTTTGGTTTTGTTAATAGACAGAAAATCGTGGCTTAGAAAAAAATAGGAAATGGGTTTAGGTGAAATGGGTCTTGTGGCTTGAAATGGGAGATGGGTACAGGTGGGTCTCGGGTTTATAGTGAGTTGGTGAATGGTAGCTCGGGTAAGATCGGGGCAGGGTCGTGAGTCGACCGGATCAATGCCGGGTTGAGAGGTCGGTCATGGCAGGTCTCGGGTTTTGGGTATCAGGGTACGGGTTGGAACGCGAGTAGGGGTTGGATGGGTAGGTTTGAACCGAGGTTGGGTTATGTGGTTTGAGGCAGGTCCAGGTGGTTTTCTCGTATTAAGGACTGTTAGGTGGGGGTATAAGGTTGTAGATGGGTTAAGGGGTTGAGGTGGTGTATGTGTTGATGGTGGATGATAATGGAGGTGAGGAGAGAAAGAGGGTGTTGGGGGAAGAAGATGGTGATGGGTTTTATTGTGTGTTGTGAGGTATATGGGAATGTGTGAGGGTGAAGGGGTTTTAATGTGATTGTAAGTTGTGTGTGAGTGTGTTTAGTTTCTACCCAACTAAAATAAAACTAACTAACTAAAAAAAATAAAAAAATAAAATCTATTAAAAAATATAAATTAAATCTATAAATAAAAGACACAAATTAAAAAATGAAACTAAAAAGAAATAAAAATAAATAAAAAGAAAAAGAAAAAGAAAAATCTAATAAAACTAAAAACTGAAATCCTAAAAAAATGTAAAATCTAATAAAACTAAAATTAATGAAATCCTAAAAAAATTAATCCTAATAAAATAAAAATCGAAATAAAGAAATATGAAAATAGAAAATAAATCCTAGAAAATTCTAAATAAATCTAAATCTAAAAATGAATCAGAATAAAAATCTAAAAAAATAAATGTACAAACACAACACACACGGGGTTCGAGTGAAGGTTTAGGCTCGGTTTAGGCTAGCTTAGGACTATGGGATTGGTAATTAGCTCCATTTGAACTGAAAATTGCCTCGAAATATAACTTTTGACACCGCAACTGCAATCAAGCCTGCACGTTAAACAATTAAGTATATAAGACCCAAATTTTCAAAAATTATCAACTAAAATACGTCTATTCGGGGTATAAAATGTACACTTTTGTGTGCTTATCACTAATTTTTGCTTTGCCACTTCTTATTACAGTTGATCAGAAGGGAAGGTGCCCCAAGGAAAGTGAGGTGAATTTGAGGGAGTTGAAGTTTATATGGGGGCTTCATCAAAGGATTGGCGGGGAGCATATCAGGTCTGCATCTTATTTGCTGCAGTACAAGAACACAATATCTTCCTTCGTTGCTCGTCCTACTCTTTTGCTTGTCATTGACCTTAAATAAGAGCCTCCTTCCACTTCCTCAGCCACTGCATCTGGCAGTGGTGTCTTTGTTGCCCTTTCCCTTCCTCCTTAGATTCCAATTTTCCCCTGGGTGTATCCATGGGAAAGAGGAAGATTCCCAACATTTTGGGAGATATTGCTGCCAATCCCCCTGCTAAACGAACTGATATAGGGGACAATAAAAATGAGATTGGAAAGAAGCCCCCAACCAAGCAAACTGAAGAGAGATCACTGACCAGAATAAATAAAGGGCTGCCTTCTAAGTTAGCAGAAGGTTCTTCTGCTCATCCCGACCAACATGAGTTGGTTGCTATATCTTCTTATACCTATTTAATGGTTCTTGGCCCTCGATTGACAAGACAATTAATAAAGTTTGTGACTTTGCCAGACCGTCAGAGTGCTACTGCTGCATTGTCTCACTCCAAGAGTTCTGAGAGGGCTTCTCAAAGCCTTGTTATGGTATATTCTTTTTACCTTCTTTAATTACTATCTCTTAATTTGTTCTTCACAATATTAACTTTCCTTGTTATTCTTTTGTAGTTTCATGTTGACTTTAACAATATATTGGAAAAGGATGAGGCTTTGAGAGCTTCTCCCTCTAGTGAAGTTGAAGAAGCTTTCAATGAGTTGAAAAAGTCTTTGCTTAAATCCCAACAAGCCTTGGCCTTGGAGCAAAATAAATGGTAGGGTAGGATGAAAGCTGATGAAGAAGCTGTTGAAATTGCTCGGGGTTTGGCTGACACGTTATAGAAGGACTTAGATGCTGAAAAATCAAGTCTGCCTAGCTTCAGAAGGACCTAGATGTTGAGAAGGTGAAAAGAGCTAAGGCCAGAGAGGTTGGCTTCAACAAAGGTTGGGATAAGGCCTTTGGTGAAGCTTCTTCACAAATTGAGTTTGCAAAGAAAAAGTGCTTCAAGGACGGTCGGTCTGCTGCTTTAGTGGATGTCGACACTCTAAAGGATTTCGAGTTATTTTCTCGACAGACTCCAATGAATCTTTGATAATGATGGAGTCTATCCATCAATACCAGGATATTGACTCTACTATGCCCTTCAAAGTTAATTATCATCCTCCTTCAGTTCCTACTTCTTCTTCAGCTAATCCCGAAGCAGATGAGAAGAAGGTGTAAAACCGAGCAACTTTTGTTTTCTTTTTTCAATAGTTTTACTTTTTTCTTTTTTGAAGATGTATCTGTACTTCCCTTTTTATTAATAAAAAGAAAGATATTTTTATTCCTCTGCTTTTGTTTTTTCCATACTCTGCAACTTATTGATTGATGACTTTATTTTTCTGAATAGTTTATGGATAAACTGGAACACTTTTCATTTACCGACTCTGAGCTACTCCATAAGTTTAATGAGTTTTTCAAATTTGGTCGCTTATCTCTGACTAATATTGACCTATTGCAATTGCTTGGAGAAGGGTTACACGAGCAAGCCAAAGAGGCAAATGTTCATCTAAAATGTCTTATTGATCGTGTTATGGCCAATAATGTTGCCTACTTTGAAATGATTGAAGCACCACAGGAGGAACATAATGAAGCTAGGGCACTTTTGCATGAAGACTATGAGAAGAAATTTTAATCCCTTAGTGAAGGCTAGGGCTTTGAGCAAAAGTTAGATAAGTTTACTTCTCATTTTTGCAGGCAAGAATTCTTGTTGAAACATGAGACAAATGAAGCAAGGGACATACCAAGCTTCTGGAAGAAGAAAATAATAACTTAAGAGATGAACTTGATGCCCTGAAGTCATCCAGTGCTATTGGTGCTACTATAGATGAGGGTCATTCCTTCTTGGAAGCTAAAAATGCAAGGTTGAGTGATGAGTTGGAGGCTCTAAAGAACATAAAACCTTCTTCTTCATCTTCCTGGGGTAGAATCAAACCTGGTCGAGGTACTACAGAAGAAGTTAGGACCCAATAGGCCCCTGTCAATCAAGCTACGTAGTTAAAAGCTAAAGATAAAGCTATTACTGAGATGTCACATAAGCTACAGACCTTATTTGAATAACTATTCACTCAATATTCTCAATTACGAGTTACGGATGGAGTGTTGAAGAAACTACATTCCCAGGTTGACAAATTAACCGAATAATTTCATAAATAACCAAGGGAAGTCTGGATGGATGGGTATAATGAAGCTTTAGGGCATCTTGACGATAATCTTCAACAGGCTAAGAATGAGGCCTATAAATGGGGTTGGATGAACGCTTTGACAGTGATGAAGGTGGATCAGAATAGCTCATTATGGGATTAGTATGACCCAGGCTTGCTTGATCTTGATAATCCTTCTTTCAAGTTAGATGTCAACTGGATTCATGTTCACCGGATTCGTCAATGCTTGATTTTAAAGTACTTGGGAGATTACAAGCTTCATAATGAAGATTATCCGACCTCCCCACCTGCTTGATCATCCTAGTAGTAGCAATATCAGAATTCTTTAGGATTTTAACTTCATCAACTCTCCTTCTACTTTAGATGATCCTCCTGTGGGAATGGACCCTGTTTCAAAAGCTGAAGGGAAACGTCCTGCATAATGTAACTTTGTATTTTGTTTTGTTAATGCAATTATGTAATTACTTTAATTGAATGGAAATTCAATCAACTTATGTTATGTTGAATGTTAATCCTTTCTTTTATCATTAATTCTATTGATACACTTTGTTTAAGTTGAGTATCAATGATCAATGAGTGAAAATGTTATATTAGCATACTTAGATTAAAATCTAAATTTAGAGCTAATTAGATGAATACATAGGTTCAACTAGCATACTTAGATTAAAATCTAAATTTAGAGTTAGTTACCCATGTGTCTCTAAAGGTTTTACTAATGCACCCAAGTATTGGAATTTTGCATTAAATACCAATGGTGTGACCAGGCGTTTGTGGAATATGTGCTTATGTTCCTCTTGAGGAACCTTTGTAACGTTCGTCATGTACTTTGCCCAGTAGGATAAATATCTTGTTCTATCCTTATGTTTGCAGACCAATTTTTTTTAGTATTTAACATCCTATTAACTTGGACTTCGTGTATCAACGATCAAGTTTGTGGCTGCTCCGAGCAACTTATTGCTTTTATCGAGAAACTTTTAAGATAATATTTATTGTGCACAGTAACAAGTTTCTGAACTGAGAAACAATTTGTACCTTTTTATCAAGCTAATATAGTGCATAGCACGAGTACTCCCAAAAAATTGTTTCTTCTTTATTTCTTCCAAGTTTTCTTGTTCGATAGAAGAATAATAACACTCCCGAGCTACTTTTTGATCACCTTTCACAATTCTCACACCAAAATTAGTAGGGAATTTTAGACACTGATAAACAGTGGATGGTACTACTTCGAACATTTTTAACCCTACTCTTCCCATGATTATATGGTAAGCTGAATGGACGTTTTTATCCATTACAAAGAAACGGATCTTCTCTATTCGGCTATCTGGTCAAGTACCTATCATCACCTCCATTTTAATGGTTCCTAAACGAAAGACTTTCTCACCTGTAAAGACTATTAGTGGTCGATGATAAGGCTCTAATTGGCTAAGTTTAAAATCCAAATTGCAGAAACAAGGATAGAACATGATATCCGTCGAGCTACCATTATCTACTAATACTCTAGAAATAATGATTTCTTCTTTTCTGACTTTGATTACCAGTGGGTCATCATGAGGATACAGTACTCCTGAAAGAAACCAAATACTGGTTTGTTTTTGTTAACCTTTCTTGGTTGATCCTCTGTATGTACGAGCAAGATTGTGCCTCACGAAGGTAAGATTTTTGCTATGCTGTATGATCTCCTCCTCCTCCTCCTATATCTCCACCTGTAATCATTTGGCAATCAAAGAACCAAAATTGATACAGAATACATCACGTTCTGGTTGTCAGTGTTTTTTAGGGAGATCGGCATCATCATCCCGATCATCTTCACGAGTTTTTTTCTTCTCCTCTCTGGGCTTGCAAGGATATTTTGATCTACGCCGACCTTCTGCGTTGTTCTGCCGATCAACATACTGATTCAATTTTCCTCTTCGAATGAGAGTTTCAGTCTCATTTTGAAGTTCTATACAAAATATGTTGAAGTGACGATCAACAAGCTTGAGACAAAATATGCTTATGGAGGAAGAAAAAGAAAGTTAAGGAATAATATCTTTGAAAATTCACCATAAATTGAGGAATTCTCGTAAGGTAATTGCTTCTTAATTAAAGTTGATCACATGGATGAGTTATACACTTGGTATATTTTTGTTTATGATTTGGTTTAGTATTTTAATGATACCCATATTTCCTAAGTGTATTAAAATAAGGATGGGTTAAGAACATAAGTTAGAACTAGTACTAGGATCGTAAATGCATACTTTAAAGTAGGGGTGCACACGGTTCGGTTTGGATCGGTTTTGGTACTAATCCGAGAACCGAACCGACCTGGGTCGGTTCCAAATTTTTGGAACCGGAACCGAACCGACTTTAATACAGAACCGAACCAAACCGAACCAGCGGTTCCCAGATCGGATCGGATCGGTTTTCGGTTCCAAAATCATACTTCATAACTAATTTTTTTTTAAGATTAATGTGTTTCATAACTAATTTTTTTAAGCTCAAAATTATTTTTGACCTCAATAACTTAAGTTAGAAACTCAAATAATCACAAAAATATAAATTACAAGTGTTAAATATATTAAATAAATATATATATGTAATTATAAATCGTTTCGGTCCCGGATTGGTTCGGATACGATCGGTTTTCGGATCGGATTGGGTTTTTTTACCCTGGAACCGAGAACCGAACTGATGTATCGGTTTTTTTTTCAAACCGGAACCGAACCATTGAGCAAAAAAACCGATCCAAACCGAACCAATGCAGTCGGTTTGGTTCGGCTTATCGGATTTTCGGTTTCGTTGTGCACCCCTACTTTAAAGTCCTAGATTTACATCATTTTTGTAAAGAATTTTGATTTAGAAAATTCATGCTTATGATGTATATATCTGCTAAAAAAATTTTATTATGTGTTTCCATGATTTATACTCAAGGTAGAGGTTATGTATGCTTAAAAATGTTAAGTTACGCTTTAATGTTCTTTTTCGACCTAGTTGTGCTAAAAATGGTATGAATCATGGAATACTTATTGGAATTGAGTGATTCTAGTTGGAGAGTAAAATAGACTCATACAGGTATAACCTATCCTAAAATTGTGTAAAAATATTAAGTAATGAACCTTTGGTGATAGTTTGAAGTTTTGGTTTAAAATCTGCCCTAAAGGAGCAAGAATGCATACCAAGAGTTTGACGTTTTTCTCGACATAGAAAATGAGCCCTAAAAATTATGAAACATTAATTTTATATTATTCAATGTGTTTACTGATATTGGGTGGAATATCATTCAAAGTTATGTTGTATAAAAATTATGAAAATTCCAGGAAGTTGAAGTTGTGTTGCTGTTTTTCTTGAGAAACGATTTGGAAAAGGTTGTAATAAAATGGGCATAACTTTGTCTAGAGAATTGGTAATTTAATTCCGTAAATTGTGTTAGAACCCTAATTACTTGGGTGTTATAAAAATGTGAAGTATCATATTTATTTCCTCCTTAGTTATTTCTGATTGACCAAATGATGTGATGTATTACTAGGTTTAATGTTAATTGGTGTATTCAGATACTAATGATGTTGACTTGTTAGGTGGGGAAGCAACTAATAATACCATACCAAGGAAGTAGTTTGGTATTAATCTTAGCACCAAATCCAAGGTGAGTGACCTGTCCTATGAAATATAGATGATTATATGTTCATATGGAAATGTGTAGTTCAATACATGTGTTAAAATGCTTATGGGAGTGAGGAAACATATGCATATGATTAAAATGTTAAGTGATGTTATTTAATATTAAGGACTGTGGTGGGTCCTACAGGATGTGGCGCTCCTGTTAATCCAACTTAAAAGTTTGTGCACTCGGGCCTAATAAAGGGATGTGGTGGTCCCCAATAACTGTGATGGATTAATTGGACTGTGGCGGGTCCAGGCTTGCGAGAGTTTCACAATTCCTGTTGGGTTATAGCGTTAGAACAAAATAAAAATGGTTATTAAATTTGGTTATAGGTGTGGTATATGGTAATTCACTAAGCTTATATTGCTTACACTCCTGTAATGTTGTGTTTCAGGTATGCCTATCATTTGGAGTTCACTGCCAAGTTAGGACCTTAAAACGAGGGAGTGACAAATATCTAATATGGGTTGTATATCAACAAGGTTTTGTGTCAATGTGCAACAAAGGAACTTGTATATCTAAAGTTTTTTAGTACCTGTAAGTTATATGTATAGGTAGTTATGTTTTCATCTAAACATGCCTTTGAAAAAAAAATCTTGTGCTATTTTGCGAGAGATTTATAGTAAAGTACATGTTTATGGGAAATTATCTCTAAATAAAAGGATGATTTTAACTTAATTAAGTCAGAGTGCGACAACTTGGTATCAGAGCGTGGTTATTAGGTTCTGGATAGGGTGTGAGGGTCTAGATTGGCAATGGACACTAGAAAATGAGTTTGTTATGCATTTGGATTTTGACTAACAATGTTAATATTAAACTGCTGCTATTGTATTTTGTTTAAATGAATTATATTGCAGTGAATGATGGATCCACATGAGCCGCATGATGGAGAAGAGGGTGAGGCATCTTATGTTCCTAATAGTCAGCAAGGACATAGACATATTCAAGTGGAGGAACTAGAGGTGCAACAACAGCCTATTGATGACGTGGGAAGAATATTACGTGTTGTGGCACAACTTTTGGAACAAGCAAGAGGTGGAGAACATGGTGGGGATAGGGACAAATTGCATGAGAGGTTCATGAAGTTAAATCCGCCAGTATTTTCTGGGACTGCTGATCCGTTAGTGGCAGAGGGGTGGATTAGAAAGATGGAAACAATATTCAAGGTGATGGAAGTGCGAGATGAACAAAAGGTTTTGTTAGCAACCTTTAGGTTAGAGGCTGATGCAAAGTTATGGTGGGATGCAACAGAAAGGTTACTTACTACAATGGGGGGAGTGGTGTCAATAAATCCTCCACAAATTACATGGGAGAGGTTTGTGAAGGTGTTCTTTGAAAAATATTTCCCAAGGCTTTATAGGAAAGAGAAAGAGGAAGAATTTATCACGTTGAAACAGGGGAACCGAACAGTGGCAGAGTATGAAGCTTTATTTATATCCTTATCTAGATTTGCACCTGACTTGGTGAGGACAGAAGAAAGTAAATGTGATCTGTTTCAAACCGGGATGAGTGTAGATATAAAAAGCATGGTTGCTAATATGAAGATTACGGATTATGTGGACTTGGTGGATAGGGCCATGGTGTCAGAAAATTCAATAAAATAAATGCAAGTTGAACACTCGAAGAAAGCTAGACATGATGGTATATGATCATATGGATGGGAGATGGGAACCTCAACTCAGAGTGTAGCACGACGAGTACCTAAAGGCCAAGAATTTAAAAATAATAGAAGTGCACGTGGAAGATTTCAAGGTCGAGGTGGAAGGACTGGGATGAATCAGTCTGAAAATGCATCTGTGTTGGTACCGAGGGCCATATTTTGTTATAGATGTGGTGGTCAAGGGCACATGTCTCAGGAATATACAATAGCTGAGACAACACCTTTATGTTTCCATTGTCATCAACCAGGGCACTTACGAAAGAATTATCCAGCGATGGGAGCTACAACTTCAGTGGGGAGTGTAACAGTAGGAGATAGGATTTCTACACCGAAAGTACACAGGGGAGGTAGAGGAGGCGTGTCTCAAAACCAAGGACAAGGCAGAGTGTTTGCACTGACGCAACAAGATGCATAAGCTATGCCTAACGTAGTGACAGGTACACTTCCTACTGGTGATAAAGATGCTTATGTGTTGAGAGATCCTGGTTCTACACATTCTTTTGTGTCTTTACTTTATCTGTTGCATCTTAAGAAACCATTATCATCATTGAATTCTGGTTTAGCTATTGTTACTCCAGTGGGTGGTGATTTTTATTGAGAGGGTATATAGGGAGTGTGTGGTGCGAGTGGGTGAAAAAGAATTACTAGTTGACTTTTTACCTCTCAATATGCGTGATGAGAACGTATGTGCTTGCGTTCAAATGAGCAAATTATATATTAAACCCTTTTAACCCAAACAAACCCTAAACATGCAACAGTATGTGATTGAATAAGATGATAATCAAAGCAAGAACATTCAAACACATGCAATTGAGGAAAATCCCCCAAAGGGGCAAAACCATTTATTTTCATTATAATATTGTAGCTATACAATTTCGGATTACAATGAAAATACAAGTGACTAAGAATTACCCTCAGGTATCGGATTCTGTAGTCGCGGCTGGAACTATCCCTTTCCAGTAGGGCTGCAATGGAGAAGAAGAACGGTCTTCTCCACAAGGGTGTGAACAGCAAAAGTTCGTTCCTGGGTTGCAAAGTGATTCACAAAGGATTGGCAATTTGTGTGAATCAAATACCTAGAGTCTAGATGCTCAATAGGTGAAGACTTAGGGCTTTCTATACTCTAAAAATCGTGTGTATAAGTCTTAGAAAACCACTTCCCGTAGTGGGATTAAATAAGAAGTCTCGGGCCTTAAAAATCTGAACATGATCTGTTTGAGTTTATCCCAGGCGGACCGATCCGGGTCTGAGGCGAATCGGTCCGATTGACCGGATCGGTTATTTTATTCTGAGGCGGATCGGTCCGGTTGTGACCAGATCGGTTCTTTTATTCCTGCTTCATCGGTTCGCATTCAATCCGGGGTATACTGGATCTACAGAAATCGGATCGGTCCGATCTGAGGCGGATCGGTTCGGTTGATCGGATCGGTTCTTTTATTTCAGGCGGACCGGTCCGGTTGTCAGACTTTGATTCCTCTTCTTCTTCTGATATTCGGATCCGTTGATGAATGTATAAAACTTGAATTTCTTCAACGGTGTAACGGCGTACGACATATAAATTGTTAATGGACAAAAATGTCCTTACAAATCTCTCCCTATGTCTATGCCAGTACATACATAAAAAGAAACATCCGAATTATCAAAACAACGAAAAATGCCTATACAAATCTACCCTTCCATGAACCCAAAACTGGAAAGATACAATTGAATAAGACTACAGCGTTTGCTCTTCAATTCTGCAGGAATCTCGCAAAGCAACCAAACACGCTCGTCAACAGATTTTAAAATCGATTTCATACGAGCTTTCCAGTAGGCATAATTAGACCCGTCAAAAATAGGCATCTGATTATATAAGTGCTCCATAGGAAAAATTGCGATTTTTCACAAAACTGATTTTTAAAAAAAATCAATATCACACGATTTTGCGGAAAATAGGAATACGCAATAAATTAGCGCAACCTGCTCTGATACCAATTTGAGAAACCGAATAGGTTCGTTGTGTGATAATGATTTAAATTAAATTCGCAAGATTCCAAGTAACCCTTATTTAATTAGAGTCTACTTTTAAATCAAATAAATTCAGCCCCTAATCATGCATCTACGGTGCGTGTGTCACTCCCATAAACAAATATGCGAAACAAGTTTAAGGAAAAATCCCCGCCGGGCAAAACCTTTTATTTCACTATAATAAGTAAATCGCAACTTACACGGATTACAATGAAATACAGTGACACACGAATACCCGCAGGCGTCGGTCGGTGTCGTCAGCAATGAATCCACACGCAGCGAACCCACATGAACCTCAGTCCAACAAAGGAAGAATCGCAACACTCCTCAATGACACGCAGCCATAAAACTTTGTAGAGACTCCCTCAGCAATGACACGCAGCCCTCGGTTGCAAAGATCTCTCCACAAAGGTTTGAACAAACACAAGGTTGTGTTCTTGGATTACCAAAAAGATTCACAAAGGATTGGCAATTGTGTGAATCAAAACATGAGTCTTGGGACTCAAAAATATGAAGACTAGAGTAATTTGGACTCTCAAAAATGTCTTCTAAAGTCTTGCAAAACAACTCCCCCGAAGTTGGTATTTATAGGGAAATACATGAAGAGACCCACGATTTTAAAAGTCTGAAATTCTATCCAGCGTACAGGTACCCCGAACCGGTTCGCGTACCCTACGAACCGGTTCGCCACCCCAAACCGGTTTCGGGCTGGGTTCGGGAAAGTGTGCTAAGAACAGGGGGTCAAACACTTAGAAAAATTCCCAGTATTTTCTATGTAAATATCTCCATTTTCAACGGGCCATAACTTGTTCACCGTAGCTCGGATTGAGGTGCCGTTTCTTCCAGTATCTTTGTTACGGCAAGCTCTTCAACTTTTCAGTTGACCGGTCCTCTGTACAGTGGCTGTAAAATTACCAATTTGCCCTTGAACATCCCTATCATGCCTTGTTTCACTGATTTGACTTCTCTTGCGTACCACATGCATTACGAGCCTAGAATTAAGGAACGTGAAGTAGTTGATGCAGATGAGGGACACATTAATGGAGATAATGCATGCTTGATTCCCGAAATTCGGATAGAGGCCGTCATCTGAGATCGTGAGGTGACGTGCCAAATGTAGCGGCGTACGACATAAATAAATGAAACATTTCGAACATGAGAAAAATGTCCTTACAAATATCCCCCTATGTCTATGCCGGTACATACATAAAAAATCCGAATTATTAAATATGAAATTGCCTATACAAATCTACCCTCCCATTAACCCAAAACTGGAAAAGGTACAAGTGAATAGTCTCCATCGTTTGTTCTTCAAATCGTCAGGAATCTCAAATCTTTTCTCATCAGGGTGTGCAATTTAGTGATCATCAATATAGTGCCTACACACATGAGATAAAGAAAAATACCAAGTGACGTATTGAGTTTGAAATGAGATAAACATAGATACCAATATATGATAAGCATAAGTCAAATCTCAAAAACTCCCCCAAAATTCAAACTCCCCCAGAATAAGATAATTCTTTCTCCCCCTTTTTATGATGTCCCCAAATAGACAAATAAGAATAATGAATCAAACAAGCAAAATCGGGGTGTCACGGTATACAAAAAATACACAAACTATTTTTGATTTTTTTTTTCAATTTTTCGTACAAAAAAAATTAGATACCATTTGAAAAAAAATGATACAAAAATCACACCATGGATTTAGACTCAAACAACCAAGTCATGGAAACGGAATGAATGGGTGTGAACACATTCGATAGGTAAATCAACTCAATCAATCATATGTGCACGATGCATACGTGTACTCCTAACGAATGAACAACAAAGGTATCCTTAGGTGTAAAAATTTGTTGAATTTAAATGACATCGTCTTATGCAAATCAACAAATCAAAGTCAAAGAGATTTCCACACCAATAACGTCCAAAACTATAAAGCGCATTTTCAAGGACGTGCAAACCCATTTTAATTCTCCAACCAAACTCCCTCATATATATTTTCTTTTAGAGGTAATCTAAATTCCCAAACTTTGGAGAATTTGTGAAAAAACCTAAATCGCCCATAATTTGGCATTAATTTCTTTTTATTGCCTTTCAATTTTTTCGGGCTCTTTAAACCTCTTTGGACCCCGGATAATAAAATTCCTCCATTTTTTAGGTCCAATTTAACGGTGGCTTAGTATTCACAAAGGTAAAATGAACCTTTCGCAGCCCTTCCCCATTTTTAAAGAAAGCACACAAACTCACAAAAACGGTTTTTATATACACAATTTCCTTATAAAAAATTATCGCGCTTGGTTCGTTTTAAGGACAGGATTGAAGTGAAAACACCCAACCAACATATGATAAGACAAGCACAATAATCAGACAAATCCGTGCATGTGTGCAATAAAGGAAATATGAGTCAAACATGTAGGAAGTAACACTTAATTACATCTTAATGACTCCAAACATTATAAAGCACATGGATGAATTGACCTATTGTCTCAAGACACTATCAAATAGTCACATGAAAATAATGGAATGATGTTGTGACTCGGTCATCCAAAGTGTTCATTCATAAACGGTGCAAACAAAAAACAAAAAACTTTTTGTATTTTTCAAAATTTTTGTCAAAATAAAATCTTTTTGTATTTTTCAAAACAAAAATATATACAAAATGATACATGCTAGCAATAGGCAAACAATGTCATCATGAAAATCACCCTATGCTAGTAAACAAGTCAAACCTCAATCATTAGGTGCAGAGGGGTTTTCCAAAGGTGGTGACAACTTATGAAAAACCTCCATCAGTTATTGTGAAGTTTTGACTAAAAACTTAACTTGCTCTCCTAAATGTGCAAACTCTCTCATGTAGTCTCCGGGAGCATGTAAAGTATCATGTGTGGGTGCATGTGTGCCAGAAACACGTGTAGAAGCTAAACGTGACACATACCCCAACTTAAAGCAAAATTCCCTAAGGTGTCCTCTCCTCTTGCAATGTGAGCAAACATAAATAGGCCTAGGAACACCTCTCTCAAAAACTCTAGGACGCACTTTCCTAAAAGGAATGGGACGCCTAGGTGGGTTAGGGTGAGACACATGTGAAACTGTCACTAAAGTGGGAGCCGGCTCGGATGTTAATTGGGAAGAAGAAGCACGGTCATGACTTATTCCTAACTTCTCACCTTTACCCTTAAGAACCACCTTTTCAACCTTCTTAGGTGCGTTCTCAAACTTGACTTTGACCACCCTGGCATGTTCGAGATCACTCTCGAGTTGGGATACAGTGTCGTCAGACTAGACAACGTGTCGGCCAAATCACACTTCTCCTTTCTCAAAACCTCCTTCTCTTTCTCCAAATCTAAAACTCGACGACCTAAATCCCTATTATACCTTTTTGTTTTCAAGGTCTCGGTGTGCAACTCTCTAAAAGCTTTTTGGAGCTCACTTTCATCTCCACTTTCACTCTCACTTTCTCCCTCACTTGAAGCGCTCAAACCATCACTATCACTTTCGTGTGCACTATTGTGGGACAAGGTGGGTGTGCTCACACGACTAGAAAAAGCTACAAACTTCTCACCACTAATTTCATCACCCTCACCCTCACTACTATCACTAAGTGTGGCGGGCATAGCTACTTTCTTTCCTTTCTTTCTAAGCCACGTAGGACACTCAAACGACTTATGTCCCTTACCCCCACATTCAAAACAAGTGACGTTCTCAAAATCTTCCTCACACTCCTCATCGGATTTATTTTCTTTTTCCCTCTCACCACTTTCTTTGGCCTTTCCTTTCTTTTTATTTTTCTCAAAAAAAATCTTTTATTGGAAGAATTATTTTTGTTCATGTTGAGAAATTTTTTAAATTTTTTTGCAAACAAGGCCATATCATTAAAATCAAAATCTCCCTCAGAATCGGACTCACAAACTATTTCTTTCTTTTTCTTAAAATGAGTCTTTAAAGAAATGCCTTTATCCTTAGCCTTAATGGTTTTGGGAAACATGTCAATCTCATAGGTTTGAAGATCTCCTACAAGTTCTTCCAACTTAAGTGATTTCAAATTTCCCAAAGAGTTCAAAATAGTGACTTTAGGAATAAAGCGTTTTGGGAGAGATCTCAAAATCTTTTTAACGACACGCGTGTTATCAATCACTTCACCCAAATTAAAACATGTGTTAACAATGTCCGACAATCATGCATAAAAATCATCAAAGCATTCGGACTCAGACATGGTGATAGTCTCAAATTGGGTGGCCAAATTTTGTAATTTTGACTCTTTAACCGTGTTCGTACCTTCATGTGTCAATTTCAAAACATCCCAAGCCTCTTTAGACGTGGTGCACGTCATAATTCGGCGAAACTCATCAGGAGAGACAGCTCAAGAAATAGCACTCAGACCACGGGAATTAAAATTGGACAATTTATAATCATCTTCAGTCCAGGCTGACACGGGTTTTAAAGTGGTGATGTTATTAACAGTGACCGTGGGAGGAGTCCAACCATTTTCGCAAAGCAACCAAACACGCTCGTCAACAGATTTTAAAATCGATTTCATACGAGCTTTCCAGTAGGCATAATTAGACCCGTCAAAAATAGGCATCTGATTATATAAGTGCTCCATAGGAAAATATGCGATTTTTCACAAAACTGATTTTAAAAAAAAATCAATATCACACGATTTTGCGGTAAATAGGAATACGCAATAAATTAGCGCAACCTGCTCTGATACCAATTTGAGAAACCAAATAGGTTCGTTGTGTGATAATGATTTAAATTAAATTTGCAAGATTCCAAGTAACCCTTATTTAATTAGAGTCTACTTTTAAATCAAATAAATTCAGCCCCTAATCATGCATCTACGGTGCGTGTGTCACTCCCATAAACAAATATGCGAAACAAGTTTAAGGAAAAATCCCCGCAGGGCAAAACCTTTTATTTCACTATAATAAGTAAATCGCAACTTACACGGATTACAATGAAATACAGTGACACACGAATACCCGCAGGCGTCAGTCGGTGTCGTCAGCAATGAATCCACACGCTGCGAACCCACATGAACCTCAGTCCAACAAAGGAAGAACCGCAGCACTCCTCAATGACACGCAGCCATAAAACTTTGTAGAGACTCCCTCAGCAATGACACGCATCCCTCGGTTGCAAAGATCTCTCCACAAAGGTTTGAACAAACACAAGGTTGTGTTCTTGGGTTACCAAAAAGATTCACAAAGGATTGGCAATTGTGTGAATCAAAACATGAGTCTTGGGACTCAAAAATATGAAGACTAGAGTAATTTGGACTCTCAAAAATGTCTTCTAAAGTCTTGCAAAACAACTCCCCCGAAGTTGGTATTTATAGGAAATACATGAAGAGACCCACGATTTTAAAACTCTGAAATTCTATCCAGCGTACAGGTACCCCGAACCGGTTCGGGTACCCTACGAACCGGTTCGCCATCCCAAACCGGTTTCGGGATGGGTTCGGGAAAGTGTGCTGGGAACAGGGGGTTAAACACTTAGAAAAATTCCCAGTATTTTCTATGTAAATATCTCCATTTTCAACGGGCCATAACTTGTTCACCGTAGCTCGGATTGAGGTGCCGTTTCTTCCAGTATCTTTGTTGCGGCAAGCTATTCAAATTTTTAGTTGACTGGTCCTCCGGACAGTGGCTGTAAAATTACTAATTTGCCCTTGAACATCCCTATCATGCCTTGTTTCACTGATTTGACTTTCTTGCGTACCACTTGCATTACGAGCCTAGAATCAAGGAACGTGAAGTCGTTGATGCAGATGAGGGACACATTAATGGAGATAATGCATGCTTAATTCCCGGAATTCAGATAGAGGCCGTCATGTGAGATCGTGAGGTGACGTGCCAAGTGTAGCGGCGTACGACATAAATAAATGAAACATTTCGGACATAAGAAAAATGTCCTTACAATCTTGCACGGTGACATTTATTGATTCCATAACCTTTGAGCTCTTCAGGTTGAAAAATCGGTACGCTCTACTATTCGATGAATATCCTAGAAATATTCCCTCGTCGCTTCGGGGGTCGAACTTTCCTAATTGCTCTCTATCCCGTAGGATGTAGCATTTACTCCCCAAAACACGAAAATATGCCAGGTTGGGCTTCTTGCCAGTCCACAACTCATAAGGAGTCTGAAGTGTGTGTGGACACAAATAAACCCTATTCACCGTGTGGCATGTAGTAGACACTGCCTCTGCCCAAAATCTCCAAGAAACTTTACGACCTAGAAGAATAGATCTAGCCATCTTTTGGATCGTTCTATTCTTTCTCTCAATAATCCCATTTTGCTGAGGAGTTCTCACAACAGAGAACTCATGTTTGATCCCGAGGCTATCACAGTAAAGGTCTACCTTTGCTTATGTGAATTCAGTGCCATTGTGACTACGCATCCTATTAATAGTGACACCGTGTTGATTTTGCAGGACACGGCACTTGGTCATTAAAAATTCTACAGCATCGGATTTCTCTCTCAGAAAACCTACAATGGAGTACCTGCAGAAATCATCTACCATCACGAGGATGTACCTCTTACCACCTAGACTCTCAGTACGAGTGGGACCCATAAGATCCATGTGAATCAACTCAAGAACATGAGAGGTGGTAATGGAATGCAACTTCCTATGAGGACTACGAATTTATTTTCCCAACTGACAGGGACCACAAACGGTCGAAGTTGACTTTCCAAGAGATGGTAAGCCACGTAATAGGTCCTTTTTAGCTAAGCAATTGAGATCTCTAACGTTCATGTGACCTAGACGTTGGTGCCACAGATCCATAGGAGTGATCGTGGCGCTGTTGCAGACAAGTGAGGATGTGGGCTCAGTCCCATAGCAATTATCCTCGGTCCTCACCCCTTGCATCAAAAGTTTATCGGCTTGATTATAGACTTTACACGCGTCCCGGTCAAACTTTACTGCAAAGTCAGTGTCGCACAGCTGGCTAATGCTGAGAAGGTTTGCTTTCAAACCTTTGACGTACAAAACATTTTCTAGCTTAGGAAATCCATATAACTCGACAGTACCACATCCTATAATGCTAGACTTGCTCCTATCTCCAAAGGTGACTCTGCCATCCTGATAGTCCTCAAGAGTCGTAAAAAATGAGGCATCACCTGTCATGTGTCTGCAGCACCCACTATCAAAATACCACTGTGAGGTATTATGTGCTTTGAGAGCAACATGAACAACAAAGGCCTTTTTATCTTTCTTAGGTACCCAAGTAGAGATGACCTTTTGTTTGCCTTTGTTGTTGTTGGCTTTAGCTGGAATGTGAGAAGCATTCACTAACGGCAAAGACATCCGTCGGAATTCTTCCATTAAACTCTGGGTCGTGGCAGCTAAGAACTCAACTCGCTCTCTCAAACTAGAAAACTCATCAGTATGACATGGTGGAGCAGTAGTATGTCGTGTCCGACCCATGCTACAGCAATACTCCCTAAGGTGGCCTTTTCTTTTGCAATAGGTACAAAAGAGCACAGTCAAAGGCGGACCTTGGTTTGCTTTTCTTAGTCGAACTCTCCTTCGAGGTTTTTGACGACGACCATAAGGATTCGTAGTAAACTCAGGAACTGGTCCAGATGCAATTTGGGACGTGGAGGCACCATCATATCCAATTCCTTGTCGATCACCAAAACCTAAAGCGGGGCCGAGGAGCATCTTCCCAGATCTGTCCTCGATTTGTACCTTGACTTCCCGTGCTTTCTCAAGATCATGAGTCAGCTGGGAAATAAGGGCTTCAAGTTTCTTCTGAGTCTCCACGGAGGAATGAAGCTGACTCGTAAGACTATCCACTCGTTTAGTCAAGTCCCCTCTCTTTCTCTAAAACACTCTCTCTTTCTCTCAGGGCGGTGACGGTGGAGGACTCTCTTTCTCTCGCCTTTCTTAAATCTTCCTCTAAGCCGGTGATCTTAAGAACTAACGCTTTGTTACATTTTTTTAGTTTTAAATGACTCAGAATATAACTCAGCGTAGGCGCGTTGAATATCACTCTCGCTCTCACTTAAGTCATCCTCCCCCTCACTCTCATCGATCTCACTGTCGAGGTGTCCCTGTGAAGCATCATCTTCATCATCGTGAAGAGAACTAGGAGTGCTCACTTGACTGGCCATGAATGCGGTGAAGTTACACTCATGCGATGACTCATCTCCTGAATCCACCGTCTCGACCTCACTGTCGTCACTAAGGGTAACATTAAGGACAACTTTCCCTTTCTCTCTATTCAGACGATTGGCACACTCAAAGGCTCTATGACCCCTACCATCGCACTCAAAACATCTCTCACTTTCTTTCTTAGGAGGATTTTTGGAGTCTTTTTCATTTTTCTTTTCAAACTTATTTTTCTCAAATTTCTTTTTATCTTTAAAATTGCCATTTTTCTTAAATTTGAGAATCCTCTTGAAATTTTTTGCAAAAAGAGCCAAATCATCTAGGTTAAAATCACACTCAGAATCTGACGTGTCAGTCTCTCTCTTTCTAGACGACTCTACCCTTTTTCTAGCCGACCCCTCACTCATTCTCTCTTAGGATTTAAGTGCAATTCCCTTATCTTTAGATTTAGCAATTTTAGGGAGCACATCAATTTCATAAGTTTGCAAATCTCCTACAAGTTCTTCCAATTTTAGCGTATTTAAATTACACATAGAATTTAGCACAGTGACTTTAGGGATAAAACGCTTAGGTAAAGAACGAAGAATTTTTTTAACAACTCTATCATTAGGAATATGTTCACCAAGATTAAAGCTAGTATTCACAATGTCAGAAAGTCTAGCATAAAATTCATCAAAGCATTCAGATTCATGCATGGTGATGGTTTCAAATTGAGTTGTCAAATTTTGTAACTTAGATTCTTTCACAGCATTAGTTCCTTCATGGGTGAGTTGTAAAACATCCCATGCCTCTTTTGACGTGGTGCACGCCATTATGCGTTTGAACTCATCAGGTGTGACAGACCCAGAAATAGCACTTAGACCCTTAGAATTAAAAGATGACCATTTAAATTCTTCACCAGTCCAAGAAGTGTCAGGCTTCAAACTGATCACATTATCAACAGTCACGGAAGGAGGAGTCCACCCTCTTTCAACTAAGATCCAGACACGTTCATCAATGGCTTTTAAAGCCGACTTCATTCGGGCTTTCCAATAAGCATAATTTGTCCCATCAAAAACAGGCATTTTATTATATAACTTCTCCATTTGAACACGCATTTTTCAAAAATCAATTTTTTCAGAAAATTGATATCTTAGAAAAATTTTGCGGAAAATAGGAATACGCGATAGATTAGCGTAACCTGCTCTGATACCAATTTGAGAACGTATATGCTTGCGTTCAAATGAGCAAATTATATATTAAACCCTTTTAATCCAAACAAACCCTAAACATGCAACCGTATGTGATTGAATAAGATGATAATCTAAGCAAGAACATTCAAACACATGCAATTGAGGAAAAATCCCCCAAAGGGGCAAAACCATTTATTTTCATTATAATATTGTAGCTATACAATTTCGGATTACAATGAAAATACAAGGGACTAAGAATTACCCTCAGGTATTGGATTCTGTAGTCGCGGCTGGAACTATCCCTTTCCAGTAGGGCTGCAATGGAGAAGAAGAACGGTCTTCTCCAAAAGGTTGTGAACAGCAAAAGTGCGTTCCTGGGTTGCAAAGTGATTCACAAAGGATTGGCAATTTGTGTGAATCAAATACCTAGAGTCTAGATGCTCAATAGGTGAAGACTTAGGGCTTTCTATACTCTGAAAATCGTGTGTATAAATCTTAGAAAACCACTTCCCGTAGTGGGATTAAATAAGAAGTCTCGGGCCTTAAAAATCTGAACATGATCTGAACACCATTTGTTTGAGTTTATCCCAGGCGGACCGATCCGGGTCTGAGGCTGATCGGTCCGATTGACCGGATCGATTCTTTTATTCTGAGGCGGATCGGCCCGGTTGTGACCGGATCGGTTCTTTTATTCCTGCTTCATCGGTTCGCATTCAATCTGGGGTATACTGGATCTGTAGCAATCGGATCGGTCTAGTCTGAGGCGGATTGGTCCGGTTGACCAGATCGGTTCTTTTATTTTAGGCGGACCGGTCCGGTTGTCAGACTTTGATTCCTCTTCTTCTTCTGATATTCGGATCCGTTGATGAATGTATGAAACTTGAATTTCTTCAACGGTGTAACGGCGTACGACATATAAATTGTTAATGGACAAAAATGTCCTTACACGTGACTTTGATGTGATACTGGATATGGATTGGTTGGCCTCATATCATGTATATTTAGATTGATTTAGAAAGGAGGTAGTGTTTTGATTCTTGGGTGAACCTGAATTTAAATTTATTGGGGAACAAAATGTCACTCCAACATGTTTTATCTCTGCTACAAAATGTTATGAACTGCTAAGGAAATGATGTGAGGGTTATCATGCTCATGTGGTGGACACACGACAAGAGGCTGGAAAACTATCAGATATACCAGTAGTTAATGAGTTTGCAGATGTCTTCCCAAAAGAACTCCCAGGGTTAGCACCAGACCATAAGGTGGAATTTTTGATTGAGTTGGTACCAAGAACTGCACCAATATCTATTACACCATATCGTATGGCACCTGCATAATTAAAAGAGCTAAAGATACAGTTGCAAGATTTGTTAGATCGTGGTTTTATAAGTCCTAGTGTATCACCGTGGGGAGCCCCAATATTATTTGTGAAGAAGAAAGATGGAACCATGAGACTGTGCATCGATTATCGTCAATTGAATAAGGTGACTATCCATAATAAATACCCACTACCCCGCATTGATGACTTATTCGATCAGTTGCAAGGAGACAAAGTGTTTTCCAAGATCGATCTCAGATCCGGATATCATCAATTGAAAGTAAGAGATTGTGACATTTCTAAAACTGCTTTTCGTTCTAGTTATGGACATTGTGAATTTCTTATCATGCCATTTGGGTTAACAAATGCACCGGCCGTATTCATGGATTTGATGAACCGTATATTTCACCCATAGTCATTGATGATATTTTGATATATTCTTGTAGTAGGGATAAGCACGAACACCACCTGCGTATTATTTTACAAACCTTGTGAGAGAAGCAGTTGTATGCTAAATTTTCTAAATGTGAATTTTGGATAGACATGGTAGTATTTTGGGGGCATGTTATTTCTGCTGATGGTATTTATGTTGATCCCAAGAAGGTATAAACAGTAATGAATTGGGAAAGACCAACTAGTGTGACAGAGGTACGTAGCTTTTTGGGATTAGCGGGCTATTACAGGAGGTTTATACCGGGGTTTTCTTCTATTGCATTGCCATTGACTAAGCTTACCAGAAAGGAGAACAATTTTGTCTGGAGTGGCGATTGTGATAAAAGCTTTGAAAAATTAAACGGTAAGTTGACATTAGCTTCAGTATTGACTATCCCAACGGGTACAGAAGGTTTAGTTATTTATAGTGATGCCTCATATCAATGACTCAATTGTGTGTTAATGCAGTATGGAAAGGTAATTACGTTTGCTTCTTGACAGTTAAAGATACATGAACGCAACTACCCTACACACGATCTTGAGTTGGCTGTAGTAGTTTTTGCATTAAAGATCTGGAGACACTACTTATATGGTGTTAATTGTGAAATTTTTACTGACCATCAAAGCTTAAAATACCTGTTTACTCAAAAAGACTTGAACTTGAGGCACAGAAGGTGGATGGAACTTATAAAATATTATGATTGCACGATACATCACCATCCAGGTAAAGCTAATGTTGTTGCTGATGATTTGAGTAGAAAATCTCTAGGCATAGTATCTTGTATTTATTGTATTCGAGTTGACCTGCTGAGAGAATTAGCTTTAATGGGGGTGGAATTAACTTTGAATGAGTCTTACGGAACAATAGCACATTTTAATGTTAGACCCACGTTGATAGACTGGATAAAACAAGCACATGCAGGAGATACAGAATTGGAGAAAGTTAGAGATAATATGTAAAAGGGTAAAGCAAATGAATTTTCTATTCGGGATGATGACATTGTTATGTACGAAAATCGTTTGTGTGTACCTAATGTGTCTGATTTAAGAAGAACGATTTTAGAGGAAGCCCACTATTCTTTATATGCTATGCATCCAAGGAGCACGAAACTGTACAGATATTTGAAACAATGTTATTGGTGGTCGGGAATGAAACACGACAATGCAGATTTTGTTGCTAGATGTCTAGTTTGCCAACAGGTGAAGGTGGAGCATCAGAAGCCAAGTGGTTTACTACAGCCCTTACCTATTCCTGAGTGAAAATGGGAGCATGTTACTACAGATTTTGTTATAGGTGCTCTGGCTTAGAGGGTTTGTACAAGTTGCCTGATAGTATCTTGCATGTCCTCTTGGTCTCTTGCAAGACTGGCCAAAATCCAAGTTAAATCATTTGCATATGGAGGAGTAGAAGGAACAGGCAAAATACCTTTGTTCCTAAGACTTGATTCAGGAATTTCAGCCATTTAGGTGTTTGATTGAGTGAGATCGATTAAAAATATCGTTCCCACAGACGGTGCCAATCTGTTGATGCAAAAAAATAAGAATAGGCTAATTAATTGATCACAGATAAATAGAAATAAGAGACAAGAGATTTTTAAAGTGGTTTGGCTTGATGAAAGAGCCTACGTCCACTGTTGTGTATTACTTTGGAATTATTCAATTGCCTCTCTTTTCGTGTGTCCCTGTATGTAGGGTTTACAATGTATTTATATCCCCCATGGGGTGTACAATAGTTGGAATATCAAAGGATGGAATGTCTTTATATCGTAGACATTTACATCTGTACAATTATTAATATATACAACTGTTGGTGTATGCCTGTCATCGTTGGTCGGCATCCTTGGTGTTGGTCGGTATTCCTAGAGTTGGTCGACATTCCATCCACAATGACTAGGATTAATCCTCCACTGTATTACACGTGTAAGTATCTGAATGGTCCATGTAGATGACTAATTTTTGGTATCAATGGTCATTGTAACAACCCCTATTTTTCATGCATAGTTGATCTGGCCAGACACAAAATACAGGGAGTGTTAAAACAATTAATATCATTCTCAGCATCAATGTAAAAATAAAATGACCATAAATAAAAAGGCATCCATAATAAAAACTCAATAAAGGATGACAGTGAAACCAACCAAACTGAGGTAAAATGAAACTCGGATATATAAAAATTTCATTTATACAAATGTCACAATAGGAAGAAATAATTATAACAGTAATCACCTCTGAACCAAACTCCTCAATACAAATGATAATTGAATGAAAGAACACCCCTACTCTTAAGATGATGACTGAAGTTCCAATGCCACAAGTCTAACTGCTCAGCTCTGCTGAAATTGTATATATTAATAATACATGTGCGGTGAAAAAGATTTTTATATTTGGGTCCGAGACCGAATGTTGCAAGAAATATCTCCAATAACATCAATGTAAATCACGCAACTCGTTTATAATAAACATGCACCCCGTTGAAGCTCACATGCTATGAATACCTTACCTCACATAAAGTGTAAGTACTACGAGCATGCCCCAATCCAAGGTCTAAACTATACTAAACGTCTCCATCTCTAGACTAATAAGTAAGTAATTGATAATCAACTACAATAGGTAAGTGGCTAAATAAACTTCTACATAATACAACCCAATGTCCACCTTTTACTCACTAAGATATTCACAATCTCATAACATAACATTTCATTATTTTAACTTCTTTTAATTAAACGTGTTCATCACTGAACTATTACGTAAGTGCATAGTATGATTCCATATTAACCCCCACTCATGTCACCCGAATGATAAGATATACAAAATTTTATAACATAACATTATAACGTGACATATGGATTTAATTTAAAGTGTCTATTATCGTTTATCATTATATATACGTATATAAGTCTTATAACATTAAACTAATGAGTGTGTAATGAATTAACAATCAAAATAAGATTGTAATTAATTACTCATGAGATGTAAGAATGTAACTAATTACTCAAGTGGGAAAGCACCCCATATACTAATCCTCGCAATGTCCCCCATAATTAAAGTACGAATGATTCAAATCGTACAGTATAATTACATAGGGTTTAATTAATATTTATTCAACTAGATTTAAATATTAATTTATACACTCATAATTTTAACCACACACAAAGGCATCCACCTTAGAGGACATGCTCGTGCATCTATCGATAAGTCCATAGGAGTCCCCTACCTAACGAACTTAAACTATATCAATACATACAAATGAGAATGGGGCATCATTACGTAGCTCAACCAATGGAGAGTTCCCTACCAAAGCCCACCAAAGGACCGGGTCGTCAACCTTTCTCATTAAAAAGTTTAGACCAGCTGAACGCAATATATAAAACATAAGACCTCCCGACTTTCGGCGTAATCAGTTAGGGTTACGGTACACGGTCACCACCTCTAACATAAGTTCTCTCAATTCCTGCATTATCAGTTAGGGTTACGGTACATAATCACCACTTCCAACACAAACCCCACCAAAATATTCATCACTAGTACAGTATGTTCACATAAATATTCACTACACATTTATATAACTATTTCATGTATTCATACCACTATTGAATATTATTCCCTCGCGTGTCTACCCAGTTTAACATAATCCCAACACTGGATGTTAGTAAATAGTAATAAGTTTTAAATATCGAACCTACGTAAATATTCTCAATATCAACCAAATCTAATCTCTCCATAAACTAAGCTAAATAACCTTAAACAAAAGCCCAAACACTAAATCATCAACCCAAAATGGCAGGATTTCTATCTTGAATTAAAATATTTATCCAAACCAATATACAATACAATAATGGCTCATATTTTACATAAATGTAAATTAATGAGTCTAGTTTATAACCCAATTTCAATTGCCTCAATCGGATTTACGATTTAGTAGATAATCAAGTTTTCCTAACAGATGTGTACAATCTGTCCAGAAAACTGCCTCAGATTTTGGTCAACTTTATAGATAAATATATACTAATTGGGAAATAATTAGATGTTCTACCATACATGGTTGGAAAGTTATTGCAATATAGTTTCCTATTCTTTCTTGTATTTATGGGTTAATATGGTTTCTTCCAAAGGGAAGAGACATTATATAGTTGGGCAAATTTCTTCTATTTTCACTCTAATACCATAGGAATTAATTATAATTATAATTATTATTATTATTATTATTGCCCCTCTAAATGAGTCCAAAATACTACTCTGAATAGCCTAAAACTTAACCTAAGGGCACATATATTCCCCAGGCCCAACTTAAGATGATAAAAACACACATCCAAGTCTAAATATCATTCTAAAGCCCATTAGAATGGTAGTATCTTACACGCACAATAAGACCTCACAGTGTAATAAAATAAGCACTATTATTTTTACACATAACACATAGTCCAAAAATTATTATATTAATACCACCATTAATTATTCTTAACACACGTCATAAAAATCACTTCACATGTAGATTTAATTACCTTATAAATTATATATTTTTATTATTACTAAATCACACAACTAGAAATTAAATCCACTTATTGATATGTTTCTCCTTAAATAATTAATAAATAAATTTCACGAAAATAAGGGGTATTACATTCTTCCCCACTGAAATAGGACTTCCAACCTCGAAATTCACTAAAGCATGTCATAGGCTCATACATACTAACTCGTACCCGTATTATCACGAGGTAAAGAACTAAGGCTCACATGCATCTACCATAATATGTCACGATTGGGCACCCATACGCCCAATACCGCGTGTACATGCAGATAATAATCACATGTGTGTGTGTATATATATATATATATATATATATATATATATATATATATATATATATATATATATATATATATATATATATATATATATCTTACTACTCATGACTCGAATTTTTCAGAATTTGCCCCACCTTTTTTTTATGGTGGTGTGAACATTTTCTCAGTACTCTCGACGTTGCACTCCTTGGCCAATCTGGACATTAGTCTAGGAATAACTAGACAATATATGCATTATCTCTCATATAAGTAATGCTTATGTAATGACTAAATGTCCTAGCACCGAACTATCTCTCAACTCCCGACCTGTACTAAGTTTAATTCGCGGGATGTATCCCATGTGAAATACAAATAAGGAACCTTCCTGATACACTACTACCTAGCTCAGTCAGTTATCGAGATAAGTTGTCCTGAGACCCAAACTAACCACACAAATCTTAACATCACACGCACCATGTAAATCCGCAGTATGGCATTGCTACAGCCTAAAAATAATTAACAAAACGCATCAAGCGTTCACGGGACCCATCAATTTCTAAGGCCCTCCCATAACTCATAATTGAATAACACGATTTAAAGGCCACTCACACAACCACAATAAACGCATATAATCTACTCATAAACTTTAAATCACATGGTCACTTCCATATCGGATAATGTCTCTCACTTCCAAAGTCATATCCTAGTGAATACCAAACCATAATTCATAGGATTGTGTCAATAGTCAATCCACATATAAGAAATAACTCTCGGCACATCACTATGCACAAACAAGGTATATCATTATACAACACCCAAATATTATGAATCACACGCTTCATAAATCCTAGAATAAAGAACTACGTCAATATCCAACCTAAAATCCTGATAGGCCATAGGTTCTCATTCGACCCATGCATCCACAACCAACCATATGAAAATAGTCATACTCAAAGCACATATCTCCAAGTAATATCTACATATCTAGAGCTAAATACTCGCTAGAATTACATATCAACAATTTTTGCTTCAAACTGCATAACAGTAGGCACACATAACCATTCATCCTCAATTGGGTTGTGGGTCGCATTCTCTCCCACATGCTAATCAACACTTAAAATATAATATTCCATTTATAACTAACTCCCAAACTAGATAGCATAAAATCCACTATCCCACGAGTGGTGGAAAAATCCAAAAATAGACGAAAACATAAATAAATCAAATAAATCATCTACACTTTAATCCCCGCATCATTGCACCCACTCTTAGTAAGTGTTAATTTTCAAAATACGCCAAACCTATAGCTATCATCCAAGTTCTAGGAGTAACACCAATAACTTAAATTTATAGGCCTAAAAAACCCGTCTTTGGTTACTAAATTACAATACCCAGAATCCACATTTGGATACCTGCCAACTACATGTCAATACATTTAACGTCTTAAAATGATAATCACAATTCACCGTAGGAGATTTTTCTCGATGCTCATCTTGTCATTTCATAGCATAATCCTATGTTTTCCTCTTAACTGTCTCTAACAGGGGTTCTTTCGGACTTACACTTATAATTACAGTCCTTAATCGATATATGTTTTTTTTAGCTCTTTGGAACTTACTCGTTGCTTAAATTTTTCATAACTAATTCACTTACTATATACTCCCACAACACGTATGCAAATACATTCTCACAACAACTCCTCAATAGGTTATCTCAAACCAACCAACGTAAACATCAATCCTATGATTACGATTTTCTCCTACTTAGGTGTATTAATAAATTATTTTTAACTAGTTTTGACTCATTCTTCATGACCATGCGGTGACTCTATTTCTATGCCAAAAGTTCACACATTGCCTCACCCTTATTCATATACGATTTAACATTAGTAATCATCCTTGCTCGACTCTAAGCTAAATACAATTACACTCTCTTATGAGAATTAATCACCCATATACCCATCATCATATTCATCTTATTTTGCTAAAATGCAACAATCCAGTGCCCTTTCTTAAGTGCACGAAACTAGATTCAATTGACAAAAAAACCCATATCATCCAAGGTAAACCCAAATCATTAATAGGCTCCTCAAAACTATTATTACTAAATGTCTTAAAAAATGAACTCAACATGACATACATTCGCTAGTTACACCTGTAAAAGTCTCTAAGTTACAGTTATCACCTTCAACAAAATAACTTTCCAAGAATATCCTCATAGTGGTGGTGAACACATTTTTCCAACCACTCGTTATATCATTGACCACTAACTACCAACGGTCTTCATCCTTATGCTTTTCTATAATCGAATGTTTCTCTAGTCTACCCAATGCTCCATCTGTAACAAACGATGCCTAAGCACACATTATCGCGACACCAGAGTACAAAACCCTATGACAGGCTCCAAACATATCAAAGAATGCTTTAGGGAAAGATAAATGAGTGCAACAGAGATCCAAAAGACACTAAAACCTTGATGCTCTGATACAAATTGTAACAATTCTAATTTTTCATGCCCAATTGATCAGGCTGAACATAAAATATATGGAGTGCTACGACAATTTATATCATTCTCAGCATCAATGTAAACATAGAAATGAAAAGGAAAAAAAAATGTTCACAATAAAAAGTCAATAAAGGATAACAATGAAAGCAACCAAACTGAGGAAAATGAAGCTCCAATATATTAAAATTTCTCAACTGGAAGAAAGAATTACAATAGTAATCACCTCTGAACCGAACTCCTAAATACAAACGATAGTTGAATAAAATAACACCCACACCCTTACTCTTAGGATGATGACTGAATTTCAATGCCGCAAGTCTAATAATAATATTATCTATGGGGAAAAGATTTATAGATTCGGTTCAAAGCCCTAAAGTTTCAACAAATATCTCCAATAACATCAATGTAAATCATGAGACTCATTTACAATAAACATGCAACCGATCGACGCTCACATACCATGAATACTTCACCTCTCATCTAGTGTAAGTACTAAGAGCATGTACTAGCCCAAAGCATAACATATACTAAAATTCTCTATCTTTAGACTAATAAGTTTGTAATTGATAATCAAATACAATAAAAAATTAACTAAGTACATATGTATATAATACAACCCAATGTCCAGCTTTTACTCACTCAGATATTCACAATCTTATAACATGATATTTCATTATTTTAACTTCTTTTAATTAAACGTGTTTGCCACTAAACTATTATATAAGTACACAGTACGATTCCATATTAACCCCTACCCATGTCACCCGAAGGATAAGTTACACAAAATCTCATAACACAACATGGTAATGTGACATAGGGATTTAACTCAAAGTGTCCATTACCGACTAACATTATATACACCTATATAAGTTTTATAATATTAAACTAATAAGTATGTAGGTAATTAACAATCAAAATAAGAATGTAATTAATTTCCCATGAGAAATACTGTAACTAATTACTCAAGTGGGGATGCACCCCGCATTCTAATCCTCTGTAATACCCCGTAATTTTGGTACCTTTTAAAAAAAGATTTATTTAGAATTAATTGCATAATTTGAAATTAATCCAGATTTAAATATTACTTGTGTATATAGTAATATATGATATATGTTGAATATTACTTTGTGAATCAAAGTAATATGTGACTTTACTTATGATTAATTTTAGAAGTTGTGGCGAATAGTTAATACGACAATTTCGTTACATAAGTCAAACGCGTGTGAAAGTAGTGTCGGGACAGGATTTATATAAAATAAAAAGAGAAATATTGTTATGTCATCCAAATGGTTGTTTTGACTGCGCCAAAGTGTTCAGAAGTGTTTTTATAGTAAAAAAAGTCTACTCGGACGTTCGTATAGGGTCTCGGGGTACTTTGGAGCCAAATAGTCACCCCGGAGGGGTAAAATGGTCATTTGACTTGGAAGGTGAATAGTGTACACGAATTTGGGAGATTATTTATAAGTCTAAAGGGTTTAGATTATTGTTTCATCCTATAAACTTAGATAGAAATAAATTGAGAGAGAGTGACGAGTCTCTAGGGAAAAGGAAGAGTTTTGTGGGAGAACCAAGAGCCAAAGGTCACCACCACCAACCACCACCGGAAGTTGACCGGAGAAGGGAAGAACCGCCAGTGACATTCATACCCAAAGGATCATATCTTCAGTAGAGGCAAGTGATTTAATATTTGCAATCTAGTTAGTATAATGTCCATGTTAGGATAATTAGAAATGATGAGACGTTACATGTATTGGAGATACACTAGTTGATGTTAATTCATTTTTGAAAAATAGAGATTTGTAGGATTAATCTCATGTTGTTGGTAGATATTAATCCACGAAATAAACATCACATGTTGGAGAAATTCTGAGAATTATAGGATTGATCTTGATATATTCACATTTTTAGTTTTCTGAAAAAATATGAGAAACATGCTTTTAATCCAATCCCTTGATGATTCTAGGTTGTTTAAATCAGTGGAAATCATTTACATATGTTACTATATCACGTGGTATAAATTATAAAAAATTTGGGACGTTAAAGTAGAGATTTGAATGATCAAAAGTTATGAAACCTGTAGAACAAAAGTTGCAGAATCTGGGCTGATAACTGGGTGATCGATCGATCGACCCAAGAAGCTCGATCGATCGATCGATCGACCTCCCCAGAATTGATGAACTTGTTTCTTTTTAATTCTTGATTTAATTCCAAAACGTTTAGAAATTTTTGGTGATTATTATTTGAACATAATGGGACTTAGGAAGGGCAGTAGGCCATAGGAAGACATAGATTAATATTATTATGTTTGGGATTTAATTGGAAAGAATTATGTTAATTAATTGAAAGACTTATGGTCGATAGATTGACGTTTTGGATTGTTATTCATTATGTGAAGATTAAGGATAGGACCAGTAGGCTGGGGATCATTTTAATCACATAGAAAATCCTAAGTCCATATGTGAATAAACCTAAGTGAAGGAATGCATGGTTATGAGAGGGTAGGTTTTATCGAATATAATTCTAATTAAAGATGAGATTAATTCGCAATAATTTGGGGAGTATGATGACATGGACCAGTAGTGTATGAGTGATTTTCTTACTGAATATATATCAAGGAAAACTTATTTATTCTTCTAGTAATGAGATAGGTTCAGGAATAATAAATTAAGGAGTAAAGTCATAATATTAAATACGTAAGATTTGAGAGATATATAATACCACGTATGGGAATTATCTTATGGTTGTGTGAATACCTTGTTAATATTATAGGTGGATGTATACCTATATTATAGTTTATTATGTGTATGACATACCTACGCCACTTGCTATCAGGATGGAGGTTTCGCGTTGTGGACGGTCATATCCTGTGCGCCCAATTTGGGAGGATTTTAGATTCGTACCCTGAGCATAGGACCTTGGACACGTGCAATCAGTGAGATTGATAGTTTCGACGGTTAAATGGGAACGTAGGTATGTGAGTGACCCATTTGGCTCGGGAGTATGATCGCCTCCAACATATGTGTGTTATGTTATTTATGATTTGGGGAAGGCACCGAACCATTTGTCCTTTGAACAATGAGAATTGTAACTAGACATGATAGCAGAGTATGCATGCACCGCAGCTGTGTCTGGGAGGTGCTATATTAGTATATATTAGGGTGAATATATATATACTGTAATTCAATCTACTGTGTGATATTGTAGTTGACTATGAATAAATGAAATTGAATATAATTAAGTAAAATAATACTTAAATCCTAAGGCTTTGATAAAGTCAAATTCATAATAAAGAGAAAAGATTGTGAATAATTATATTACGTATGGTATGGGACATACGGGGTTATTATATGGGACAGAATCATGTTGTAAGGAAACCTTAATGAGGAAGCTACTCGAATACGTTAGACCTTCACCCTAGGTAAGATGTGAGAATATCAAGTGAGAGCCTAAAATCTAACATGTACATAATAAATTCTTAATTGCACTTGTTAAACACTTGCTATTTTAAAATCTTTTACAATCGGGGGCTCTGACCCGTTTCCTTGCATATTCTCTTCTCTACCATATCTATATTAACAGGTGCCCAACATCAGGGACGTGCAACTTAGGGTATCGATGTTTGATCATGAGTTGTTGTTTCTGGAGATGCAGACTTGTTTAGATGCTTCATTTATTTGATTCCTATGTCTGTAGTATTGTTATTATTTAGGGCATGTTGCCCAGGATTTTAGTATTCCATTTACCTTTTCAGAGATTGTATTGGGTTTATGTTGGTACTTTCATTTTAGTTTTGTTAGATTGGTGTTGGATGTTTTAAACTGGGAAGTATTATCCAGTTACATTTAATCTTATTATTCATTATTCAGTTGTGTTATGAGACTTCTCTATTATTGTTCAGTATTGTGGTAATGCTTTTAACTTGGTATCAATTATGAAAAATATTTTAACACTTAACTTAATTAAGTATTGGGTGAGTTATTTAAAAAAAATGTTTTTCGACAGTGATGCTGAGAATGAACCAACAGTATATTCGGTTTAATTTAATAAAGGAATAGCTACCCGGTATTTAATTAGGCGGGGTGTTACATCCTCCTAATGTCACCCACAATTAAAGTACCTTTAATTCAAACGTACAATATAGTGACATAAGGTTCAATTAATATAGATTCAACTAAATTTAAATTTAAATTTATATAATAATAATTTTAACCACACACAGAGGCATCAACCTTCGAGGACACGCACATGCCTCTATCGTTAAATCCTTTGGAGTCCCTTATCTAACGAACTTAAACTATATCAATACATAAAAATAAGAAGACATCACTATGTAGCTCAACCAATGGGTAGTTCCATACCAAACCCCACTGAAGGACCGGGTCATCAACCTCTCTCACTACGAAATTTAGACTAGCTAAACGCAAGATTTAAAACATAAGAGCTCCTATTTGCCTGCCTAATCAATCAGGGTTTTGGCACATGGTCACCACCTCCAACATAAGACCTCCCCATTTCCTACATTATCAGTCAGGGTTACGGTACCAGGACACCACTTCCAATACAAACCTCACTAATATATTCATCACGAGTATAATATGTTCACATAAAAATTCAAATTTAATACAATCCCAACACTAGATGTCAATAAATAGTACTAAGTTTCAAATATCGAACCTACGTTAAATATTCCCAATATTAACCAAATCTAATCTCTCAATAAACTAAGTTAAACAAACTTAAACAAAGGCCCAAACCTAAAATCAGCAACCCACAATTTCATCATTTTTTCCTCAACTAAAACATTTACCTAAATCAAAATACAATGAATTAATGGCTCACATTTGACATAAATATATATTAGTAATTATAGTTTATAACCCAACTTGAATTGCCTTAATCGGATTTTGGTTTAATATATAACCAAGTTTTCCTAACAGGTGTACAACTTGTTCAGAAAACAGCCTCAGATTTTGGGTCAACGTTGTAGATAAATATGTATTAATTGGAACTAATTAGATGTTATGCTATACATGGTTGATAAGGTATGTGAATAAAATTTCCTATAAACTTGGAATCATCTAAAAATCATTTATAGCTTGGGCGATATTCAAGTTTCACTAACAGGTGTACAATTTATCCAAAAAACAACCTTAGATTTTAGGTAAATTTTGTAGATAAATCTATACTAATTGGTAACTAGTTAGGTTTTCTAACATATATGGTTGGAAATATATGTGAATGTAGTTTCATATAAATTTTGAATCAACTAAAAGTAATTTAGAGTATAAGAGATATTCAAGTTTTACTAACAAGGTGAACAATATGTCGAGAAAATAGCCTTAGATTTTGGGTCAACTTTGTGGATAAATGTATATTAATTATGAATTAATTAGGTGTTATACCATACATGTATGGAAAGGTATGTGAATATACCTGTATTATCGGTCAGGGTTACGGTACACGTTCACCACATCCAAAACAAACCTACTGTAGATTCATCACGAGTACGGAATGTTCACATAAAAATTAAACTATGCATCTACATAATTATAGCATGCATTCATACTACTATAGAATATTATTTCCTCACGTGTCAACCCAATTTAACACAATCCTAACACTGGATGTTAATAAATAGTATTAAGTTTTATATATATAACCTACGTAAATATTCTCAATATTAACCAAATCTAATCTCTCAATAAACTAACTTAAATAACCTTTAAACAAAAGCCCAAACCCAAAATCACTAACCCAGAGGTTCAACATTTCTATCATGAATTAAAACATTTACCCAGACCAAAATACAAGGAATTAATGGCTGATATTTGACAGAAATATATATATTAATGATCTAGTTTATATTCTAACTTTAATTGCCTCAATCAGATTTACATTTTAGTAGATAATCAAGTTTTCCTAACAACTGTACAATCTGTCCAGAAAATATCCTCACGTTTTAGGTCAACTTTGTAGATAAGTCTATACTAAATGGAACTAATTAGACGTTCGATCATGCATGGATGGAAAATTTATATCAATTTAGTTTCCTATAAACTTAGAATCACTTAAAAATCATTTATAGTCTCGGTAGTATTCATGTTTTACTAACAGGTGTGCAATCTGTTCAGAAAACAAACTCAGACTTTGGGTATATTTTGTAAATAAATCTCTACTAATTGAAAACTAATAAGGTGTTCTACCATACATGGTTAGAAATTTATATAAATACAGTTTTATATAAACTTTGAATCACCTAAAAATAATTTATAGTCTTGGAGATATTCAAATTTTACTAATAGGTGTACAATTTATCCAGAAAACAGCCTCAGATTTCAGGTCAACTTTGTAGATAAATCAAAATTAATTGGAAATGAATTAGGTTTTCTACCATATATG
This sequence comes from Sambucus nigra, assembly GCA_949130495.1. NCBI lineage: Eukaryota > Viridiplantae > Streptophyta > Magnoliopsida > Dipsacales > Adoxaceae > Sambucus > Sambucus nigra. Next base: position 552,250,642 of record OX422207.1, read on the forward strand.
GTTGGAAAGGTATGTAAATATAGTTTCATATAAACTTATAATCACCTAAAATTTATTTATAATATATGAGATATCCAATTTTTACTAACAAGTGTACAATCTGTCCAAAAAACAAATTTAATGCAAAGTTTATATTCTCCAAATGCCAAAAATGGCCACTAACAACTCAACACCTACTTTTAAAGCTTCTAAATAATCCAAATACCATATTAATCCAAGTATAAGTTGTATAATAATAGTAGTAACCTAAATCAACTAGCTTTAGATGAATTAAACCACATCTAATGATCAATTTCATTTCTCTTCAAATGTACATGTCTTTAATGTATATTTAATCAATTTCTAATTTACCCATTTCATCACATGGTTTCATATTCATAAATTCAACCCATAATCTTCTTACGAAAATCATATTATAATATGAGAAACTTGAATTATAAACAAATTACAGATAACCAAGCCTCTTAGCCCAGTGGTATAAGGCTGTCACTGGGACAGTCTTGGGGGTGGATTGGGTTTGGTTCCGAGTTCGATCCTCGACACTATCAAAATAATGTTTGGCCAGTGGAAGCTACGAACCATCAATGGGGATTAGTTAAGGTGCGCATAAGCTCGTAAGGACACCTCATGGTATGCTACTAAAAAAAATATGGTATTGCAAGAGATTGATTGCCTTGCTTGAAGAACACTTGATTCTTTTTGTGCTTTGATGACTTGTACCTCTTCCAACCTCTCTCATTTATCTTTCAACTTCATCCCCTCTTCTCTCTTGTATTTTTGGGGTGATAGGGTTTCTTCCAAAGGGAAGAGACATTATATAGTTGGGCAAATTTCTTTAATTTACACTTTAATCCCCTAAGATTTAATTATTGCTATTTTTCTCCCTAAATGAGTCCAAAATACTACTCTGAATAGCCTAAAACTTAGTCTAAGGACATACATATTCCCCCGGCCCAACTTAAGATGTTAAAAGCACACATCCGGGGTCTAAATATCACTCTAGAGCTCAGTCCAAATGGTAATACCTTACACACACGGTAACACGTCACAATGTAATAAAATACGCACTATTATTTTTACGCATAACATGTAGTCCAAAACATATTTAATTAATACCACTAATTAATTATTCATAACACATGACAAAAAAATCACCTCACACTTAAATTCAATTACCTTATAAATTATACATTTTTATTATTACTAAATCACACAACTAGTGGTCAAATCCATTTATTGATTTAATTGTCCTTAAGTAATTAATAAATAAACTTCAAAAAAATACGGGGTATTATAGTCCCTCTTCACCCTAAGCGAGATTGATTTTCTCTTACTCTTGTACTTGGGGCTTTAGGTGAACTTGCATGCATTCAGTTTCTTCTTTGATATCTTACACAAACTCTTTTTTTATAACCTTGAACCTCAACACTAATTAGCCCTTTTGGACTCTCCCATGTGAGCTAAATAGGGGCATGTTGTGCTAGAGCCACCCTAACATACGCCTGGCTTACTATCAGATATCCATTGGGGAGTTTCGAACCTTAAACTAACGATTATTATCCGAGTCTATCAAGTTTTCTCCTTACCACTGGGACAACTAGGAATGTTGGAATTATTAATGACAAGGCATTGGCCTTGATTATCCACTAAAAAGTATTCATATTCTTGGTCAGATTACTCGATTTTATTGGTAGCCCTTTCACACCTTTAAAGGCGATACACCACCCTTAAATCTTCAAGCAATAATTTATTGCATTGTCTCTTAGGAGGTGCAATTGCCTTCAACTTCCTTGCATTCTTAACTTCCTCAATTTTAGGTCTAGAAAACTTACTCAACACACTCTGACATCTTAGGTGTTTAGAGATAGTTTCGAGTTTGTGATAGAACTTATTTATCTCATCCACAAGATGTACTGCTTCTTTCATTTCAATGTCTCGATCCATCATTGGTCATAATATTTGCTTGAGCATGGGAACTCTAACGCCTTCGATGCCATTTATTAAAATGCGCGTGTTTTAATTAAGCTTAATGTAAAAAGCGACATCTATTAAATGAGCTGCATTTGTGGCAAATGTCTTCTTGGTTGCTCGAATGACAATCTGAGTTCCTTTGACATTGGCCTTGGCACATTAGTGATATGTTGAAGGTACCAGCCCATGATTATGCATCTAAACTCTTATTATCACTAGATTGTAGGAAATGGCATACTCAATCATAAGTAATTTGATATGTGAGGTGAGATTGACATAGTTATCCCAATATTTACATAAACAATAGACTTAGACGTTCGATTATCATAACTAGAAATTGAAAGTGACACTGCGATCAATCTACTCTCATAAATATTAACATCATAGAATGAGCTAATTGGCATGATATTGAGATCGACACCTCCATCCATTAAGGCCCTAAAAAAACTGGTCAAGTTGATGCTCACTGTTACATATAAAGGTCTATTATGGGGGAACCTGGTTGCTCTGTCAGCATTTGAAAAAGTGGTTTCAGATATAAATTTTTGTAGCAGCTTAGCCACGTTCCCCTTCTATTTAAGAAAAGGAATAACATTCTTCCTTGCTATGTCTAAAATTGTCCGTATGATATACATTCTTCTCTTTTAAGGTCGAAAAGCCACACAAATTTTGGTGATTTCAAAATAACTTGATACTCCAAGATAAGATCCACCTCATGATCATCTGTCTGATAAACTTGCTTGTTATCTCTGACGCCATGTTCATTGTAGGCAATGACCACGTTGGCTATTCCTACCACACATCGTTCATACAACCTTTCAAATTCTTCCGCTTCTCTTTTATTACTTCACATTTGGCCTTCAGATTCCTTTTTATATGCCACCACCACGTGTGCCCTATGTACTATCAATGAATTGTTATTGATGTTATATTGGGGAATTTTGTTATAGCCAACAAATGCTTATTGATAATCCTTCTCAAATTCCAACATGAAGTTATTGGGTAGAAAACACACTAATGAATGTGGAAATACTTGGGGTCAGTCTAAACATCTCCGCCATGAATGTATTATGGTGCATTCCTAAGAGTATAAACTAGGCCATCTGTGACCATAATGTTGTAACAACTTATTTCCTCCTTAACGGTGTAAGGCAATCGTGGCATATCTTTTCTGTCAAAATTTCATTTATTCTTATTCTTTTTTGCCTCTTCGCCACCTTGAATTGCCTCACCCTCCTCTATGTAGTTGACTCGTGGATCCTAAACTCCTTTTCTAGTTTGAGTCGTTGGTTATTCGAACACAATATTTTCACAATAGGGTTGGGGTAAATAACTTGTGAGATATTTTTGGCTACTCTCGAGAAGGCTTTGAATGTGCTCTCATGAGTTTCATTTATCAAGTGATAAATGTACCCTTTAGCACAAAGTTGTAGCAATTTTCCCTAGATGCAAACTTCTCTTACATCGAGAGAACTTTCTCTAAATCTCATGATATAAGCCATCACGTCTTCCCCCAACCTTTACCTCTCTCGTTTAATATGGGTTAGTGTAAACTCGTCTTCTGCTACAAAAAAAATTCTGAAGAAACTAGATGTGCATGTCCTCCCACGTTGCCACGCTACTTAGGATAGATGGGAATAATAAGTGTAAGCTTTATCGGTAAAGGATTTGGAGAACTCCCTTTTACGTAGCTTGTTATTGTTACAGTTAGCACCAAGGTTATCAACAAAGTTCTTAATGTGCTTCTTCGGGTTTTCCCCTTTCTCATTGAACTTCTCAAAAGCTGGGAGAACATACTTGTCTGGTAAGGTTTATCGTTGTATACCTTTGGGTAGAGAGTACAAAAATCATCATAAATAAAAGAAACCTCATCAACAGTTTGTGAGGATGATGCCGACATTTTCATCATCTTCTTCTTAAGTTCCTCACTGGTCATAAAAGGTGAGGCAGTTGACGCTACTCCCTTAGCCTATGGTAGAGCAACCACAAGTATGGCATTGACAATAACAGGTGCTTCAACAGTTGGTGCGATAACAAAATTATTCATAGAGGGACCAAAATGTCTTGCTGGTAGAACAAGAATTACCCTCAAAGGAACCACAAGTGGTCTAATGGCTGTGACGAAACAACTGGGGTTTATTCCCCAATATAGCCATCACTAGTTGAGTTTGTAAAAACTCCATGGCCATGAGGTTGGTCATTTAGACATAACCCATCATATAACTCGTGGAAGCTTGCCCTACCTTGGCACTTCTCATGACAAATGCTATTGGAGGAATCTCAACTAGAGGAACTTGCTCGTTATGTTCCTCCTATCGTTGCCCATCATAAAAATTGAGAATGTGATTGGTGTTATCATTAGTTATTGCTAAGAGAATAACTATTCATCGGAGTCGTAAAATGTAATAGAGTAGTTATCTAAATGCTAAGGTGTCTAAAGATAAATAGAGATGTAACTCGTATTAATGACGATAACAGAACAATAGATGCATTCCAAAATGATAAGGAATAAACTCAAATGTATAACTTACAAACTCTTATGTATAACTTAATGACAAGCAACAAATACAATTTTTTTGAAACAATAAATGAACCTCTAAAATAACTAGCTAGAGGGGGGGGGGGAGCAAGCATTTTAGATACACCTCAGGTAGGCAGATCAAACACCAAGGTATGAAGAAACAATGACCAGAGCTCAATAAATGCTTATGTTCTCAAGTAGAACTGGGTAAAGCATTGATGGTTGGGAGTAAATGCTATATGAATTGTAATAACCCTCTCAAAGTGATATTTTGATCAAAGATCACATATATTTTTACACCAAATGCCTCTCATTTCACAAAGGGTAGCGGAGGGTATATATAGGCTAAAAATTACACTCGTGGAACCACAAAGGCCTTAAATGCTATGTCATATGCATTAAATGCTGAGTGAAATCTCGAGTGACCAACTGCTGTGTTAGGAGGCGCGACAGGGTGTCAGAGCAGAACTAACTAACTACTCACCAAACCACTATTGTTTGAGGTAAGTTAATTTGACATGCCTAGATATGGTATGACGTCACTCAGATCTTTTATAAAAAAGATGCTCAATTTGGTGCCAAAACTTAGTGGTAAATAACCGAGCAAGCTCAAGGTTGCTCGAAGGTGCCCTCTCGGGCAAAGCTGAGTGTCTTACCAGGTGTATCTAAAATGATTAAGTCATGCCTTAACATTGCCTTATTTCTCAATCCTTCAAATCAGTTCCCTCATAGATTCCCAAACCGAGGCTCCTCGATAGAGCATGGAAGCTCTCCTAGGTCCTGCCAAACTTGGTCCATCGCAAATTTATGATACACTTCATAAATATATAACAAACTCATACAATACACGATGAACCCAATTAGTTTGCTCTGGACAACTTCCTCCGTCTTTGATCGAGCTTCTACTTTGCCTTGATCCCAAATCGGCTTCGTTGACTCCTCACACTCCTTTGTAATGTCACTCATCTTTGATAAATCATTCTCTACTTTCTCATATAGTATTTTAATAAGGAGAATTATCTCTAACTAAGGGGTTAACCTATAAGCCATTGCTACGATTCTAAAACTGAAATTTAAGTCCACAATATATATATATATATATATATATATATATATATATATATATATATATATATATATATATATATAATTACAATTGTTACGTAGAATAATTAATGTAAGATAACCCAAGACATAAATTAAAACAGCTAACACTTTATACATAATGTAAGGAACCGCTGTGGATAATTATGTTTATCCATGATTTTTCTATGATTTATCTTCTAGTATTCTTTGAAATATTAGTATGTTATTTGTGTAAAGAATACTCATGGCGTGTTATAGAGTAATTTAGAAATATTGGAATCTCTCAACTATCCATCATCGGACTACTTTGGAATCACCAAATGACAAACTCACATTTGTAAATGGATTAATGAAGGGTTAATAAATAAACAAAAACATGTTATATAATACCATTGATTTTCACGTTGAGAAAATTTCAATAAATACATAAAATCTAAGTAAATGTTGCAAGTGTCTTTATACATGATTCATAGGTAAATATGAAATGTTAGGAAAATATAGGTGAAAATAAGTAATAAGTTAAAAAACAATAATTGATATTAAAGAATTAATTTTAACAACCTAATTTGATGGATTTTATATGTAGATGTATTGAATGAAAATGTTCAAATGAGAATAATTGACTTAAGGCACTGTTATAAATAATATAGATATAGATTTTAATTTTTAACATTTATTTTGTTTAAATGATATGGAGTTGCACATGGTTAGATAATGGCATGGTAATAGTTAATTAAGTGGTAAGAGTAATAGGGGCATTTCAGTGAAAAAGGGAGAAGAACATGAGCCGGTGGAGACTCTCTGTCACAGACACGTGCACGTCCAATGGAAGCACATGCTTCCTCAAAAAGGCCCAACAGAGGCGGAATAATATTCAAATATAGTACTGGCTCCTGTGACGAGAAGGAGAGGTCGACTGTTTTAAAGCACACAACGGAGTACCCACTGGGATTACGTTAGCGTTTAGTCCATTTGCATCTCCCACTCAGCTCCTAATTCCCAACAACGGAGGACACCCCCGTCATTCCACACTCCAACTTTTGGTTCGAAATATTAACATTCTCAATCTGATTCTGAACTGAACAACTAGTGCTGATATTAGAAGAAATGGAAAGAAACACTCCTGTGAGAAAACCTCACACATCCACCGCAGATCTGCTCACTTGGTCCGAGAATCCTATTTCGGATTCACCGGCTACCGCTTCTAATGCTTCGGGTGCCCGTTCGCACCAGGTAACTTCACATTTTGTGAATACTATTATTTACCTTTGGTAACTTTACTTACCCCTTTTGGGTAATAATGAATTGACAGCCGTCGGATGGAATCAGTAAGGTGGTGTTTGGAGGTCAGGTTACAGATGAAGAAGTGGAGAGTTTGATGAAAAGGTTAGAGATCTGTCCGTTTATTTTATTTTTATTCACAGCAGAGCAATAAATGCTCTCTTTTAATTTTGTTTTGTTTTTACTTTTACCCTATCTTATACGTTTCTCATTTTGGTTGTCTTTAAGTTGTGATCAAATTTTCATTTGTTGTATGTTGTCTCTCTATCTCTCTTAAAAATTGGTATTCGGATCTCGAATTTACCTTTAGACCAAATCTTGTGTTACGAAATATACTTTCGTCATTAAGAGAGTCTGTTTAAATTTTTTAATCTCAATCTTGCTATTATATGGATCAAAGCTAGATCTGAAAAATATGTTGGTGGGAAAATGAAGTATATTTAAATAAGCTTAACAATTAGGACGCTGTTTTTAAATCAGCTGCGCAGTCATTGTGAGCCCTAAATTTGATTGATTTTTAGTCAATATACTAACAGGACAGCTAATTAACTGTAATGCAGCTAAATTATAGCTGATATTTTAGCTAAAAATGCATTATGATTGTATAATGCATTATGATTGTATAATGTAAATTGTGAATCTGTGATCAAATTCCAGTCAAATAAGCAGTAGCTTAAGGCCTCGTTTGCGAGTTATATTTTTGGAGAGAAAAGAAAGGAAAGGAAGAGAAAGTGTGTTTCATTTCCTTCGTTTGGGAGTTTAAGTAGGAAAGAAAGTGACTTTCTCTCGTTTGGGAGTTTCAAAGGAGAGAAAAGAAAGGAAAATTTTAAAAAAACTCTCTCTTCCTTTCTCTCCAAAACTTTCTTTCCAAATCGGAAAGAAATGGAGAGAAAGGAAAGTTTTTTAATGAATTGTTCCTTCTTCCTCTTAAAAAATTTATTTTCCTCCCAAACTCCCAAACGCAAGAAATAAAATTATTTTCTTTTTTCTCCCAAATTCCTTTCTCTTCTCTTCTTTTCTTCTCTCTCCTATTAACTTTCTCTTCTTTGCTTTTCTCTCCTAATAAAATTTTCCTTTCCTTTCCTTTCTTTTCTCTCTCAAACTCCCAAACGAGGCCTAAGAAAATAGAATATAAATTAAACTTGATGAAAATAAAAAATTAAAAGTATGCAACCATTGTGTACAAACTACGTTCGTTTATATGCATGGTATGTACCTAATAGTCGCTTGAACATTTTTTAATACACGTTTAGTCCAAGTCTTTTTATTTTGTTTGAAGAAATCTCTCACCACGTAAAAACACTAAAAAAAGGAGCTCCGGTGAGGGTCGTCGAAGCTCCAACAGTGGGGGGTGGGGGGGAGGTTGGGCGGGAATGCCGCTAGCGCGGACTTTTAAAAATAAGAGAATATTGGTTAAATGGGTATTTGAGGGACTTTTTGGAACAAAATAAAAAGGGTTGGACTAAATGTGTACTAAAAAATGTTTGAGGAACTTTTTGATAATTGATTATTTCAAAAATACCTGTCTATTTAATATCAACAAACATTTTTTTGTCATTTTTCAAGTCTGTCTCTTTGTATTCTCAATTTCTACACCACTTCAGAATCTCCATAGGTATATTCACACATTCTTCAAATATTTGCATCATTCCCCTACTTATTTTCACAAGAACCAAGAGCTTTCCTCACATTTAGATTCTTTTCAATTTCAAAAGTTGGAAATAAAGGAGTTGAGTATGAGAGAGCTGAAAACTGAGATCTGATCTAAACCATGTGTGGCCATAACATCTCTAAAGCTAAAGTAACTGATAAGGCTATTGATTTAGTGCGGTAACGGTTTTGTAAGGGCGATACTAACCTGATATTTTCCCCCCTCAACATGTCAATTTATAATCAAATCAGACAACATAATTCCATCATGTAACAACCGATATTTTGATCCATCATATGGACCAGCATCATTAGAATCAACCGTGAATCGTTATATGGATAAATTCTTAACAATTGAAAGATCTCTAATCTTCCCTGGCCAACGGCCATTCTTGCTCTATATTATAATAAGATGAACTTTTGTATCTAGTAGTTTTAATTCCTTATCAGCTTGAAAATATAAGCATATTGCCGGTATAAGGCATTTATGTTTTTGCTATTCTAATACAGTAGTTGTTAAAATTTGATCTCCCAACTAGGCTTTTTGTGGCATTCGGGACCTACAGTTCTTACTGCCCAAATATATTTTTATTGCAAATTCCTCAATTGACACAAATGTTGTACGGTTATTCAAATAATATCAAAAAAGTAGGACACGTGTGTACAAAAAAAAAAAAAAGTAGAAATATGATACTCCCTCTGTCTCAAGGGTCCTACTTTTCTTTTTGGGATGTCCCTAAACAACAGTCCACTTTCTTTTCTTGCACGTAATCAATGAACCAAATTCCACAATAGTGAACAGCTCTAGATCCTGACCATTGATAACGTATCCTTAAAACAATCGTTTTTATATATGGAAGAGACTAGAAATTTTGGAAGGAGGGAATAGTATTTCTTTTGTTTGTGTAAAGATTATATTAATTTTTGTGGTGCAACAAAATTAGAAATAGACAGTTGTTATATTCAATTCAGATCCTGATGCCCTAGGCTAAAAACTACTCCCTTAATATTCTCCATTTGAAAACGACGGTTTTAAGGATACACTCGATTAATGATCATATTAGTGGATGGCCAAGAATAAGAGTTGTTCATCATCGTGGAATTCTTGTACGTTGATTACGTCCAAATAAAGGAAAGCAGACTCTTAATTTGGGACGTCCCAAAAAGAAAGTTGAACGATTAATTTGGGATGGAGGGAGTATTAAACATGACCTAAGGGCTAAAACCAAACAAAAGTTCCCAAGTCCAAGATAGAAGGAATGAATCATAAACCAAATAGATTGTAAAATATAATATCATCCATTATTTGGAGCCACACTATCGAGAAGATGTAGGAAGATAATTTGTAATAGCACAATCATCTCGAGCTTGAACATTCACGTCATTGATAGTGAAAAATGTAGTTCTCAACGCAACTCACTCTAGCTTTCTTATCTCTCTTTTTTTTGGCTAATTCTAAATTTTAACTAAGCCACAATAATTTTTGTAGTATCACCTTGACTACTTGATGTTCGCCATTGGTTAAAAAATATCACTAATTCTGATGTGTATGGGATATATAGCGACACGTGGCGTGTGGTTGTGCTCCCCGGAGAAGACTATAATTTATTTTGCATTTTTAGTTTAGGGTTTATTGTCATTTTATTTTATTTTTAGTCTTTATTAGTCTCCAAACATGTTTAGGACCAATGAGTCATTTTTAGTTATTAGTTGCCAGTCTTTTGGGTCTTAGCTTGGTTAGCAAGCTAACTTCTCCTATAAATAGGCTATTGACCCTCATTAATCACACCTTGAATATTGAGAATTGAGTATAGAGAGAGAAAGAAACCTATTTCATTAGTTTAGTTTATTTGTTATTGTTTTTTCTGTGTAGTTAATAGTTGTGTAGTGTAACAATAACGCTTTCGCATTTATAGATTTACATCAAATTGGTATTAGAGTTGCGTTTGTTCTTGGTGTTTGTCGTGGTGCGTGAAACGGGTAACGAGTTGTGATTCCAACTCCGGCAACCTTTCAATCGGTAAATTAATAAATGTCCAAAAGAAAATCGGGTGGATGGAAACCCTAAATTCCATTACCGCTAAAAGGGAGATACCAACCCTTTTAGCCTTCTCCACCCTCCTCCACCTCCACCACCACCCTCCACCTCCTACTGCCACACAACCACCACCCTGTTTACATGAATCTCCGTCTTCTATCTTACCCAAACCCTAATCCAAGAAATCCACAACCTCCCAAATTTCTCCTTGAAACTCTAGCCCTAGAAACCTTAAATTGCTACCATGACGAAGAAAAAAAAGGCCGTCCAGTTATCACAGCCGCCGAGCACAGCTTGAGGGAAGCTGCTGGAATGTTACTGGATATGTACAAATTGGGTGGTACTGCTTGAATTATCGGTAGTAATTCAAGAAAGGCTGGAAGTCAAACAAGGGGCTGCTGACAACTGGACTAAGGCCAGCCAACAATTTTCTTCATCCGAGTCGACTTCTTTTCCGCCGAAAGCCGACTAGAAATCACCGGAACTCCTGGTCGCAGCCGCTGACGTCCCAAACATGGCAGGCCAACCCACAGCTGCCTCACCGAAAGCCCCTTTCTTTTGCAGCTCGTCTGAAATCGATAGGAGTCCACTGGATTTACAAGATCGCATTGCCTATATTCAAGAACGGGTGCTTCCTTCCTCCAATTCAACCCCCATCCCACCGGAACCTAATAAATACCCTCCCAACCCGCTTGTGGCCCCCGATCAATCCAAGATCCGATCGGACTTATCCAAGAACCACCCACCCTTATTGCCAACCTAATCTTCACAAAAAAAGAAAAATAAATCCCAAACCCTATTTTCCAAATCTCCAAGTGGTCTAGTTCTCAATCCCCACAAAAGCCCTAATCTTCCCCACCCTTGTTTTTAACCCTATTTTCCCATTTCTCTCACTCATTAATGTCCAACCACAATCAAATCTAGCAAAATATGCTTCCCTACTCCGATTCAATCCCCCACCCTCTATTTGACCTCAAATCTGGTCAAATTGGTCTTAAGGCCCATTTGTGACACAATATGACTTTCATGAAAAATGCGTCCAACTTGGGATTCATTTTCCAACTATTTGTCATTTTGGGTTCGGCTTTCCGGAATTTCGCTGCCTTTCAATCCATTTGTTTCGCCATCGTACTCGCAAAGGTGCGGTCGTTGGAGTTTCCGTCCGGTCAGATTTAAGGGTCCACCACTCCAAGTTGAAACCATATACTCGTGGTGTCGAGAAGGTGTGTATGGTCGTCAGTTTTGTGTTGCTCGGATTTCGTAGAGGGACATCGCCGGGATTTGGATTTATTAGATCCATTTTTGATGAGGTTCATACGCATGGGACTAATTTCAGTTGGGTTGCTCGCCTTTTTTTGATTTTGATTGAGGTTCGAAGCTTTTCTTGGTTCATATCATGTAGCATTATTGATTCACCCTCCAAGCTTGAGTACGAGCTTTTTTGAAGACGGGGAGAATGATGTGTATGGGATATATAGCGACACGTGGCGCATGGTTGTGCTCCCGGGAGAAGACTATCTTTTATTTTGCATTTTTAGTTTAGGATTTATTGTCATTTTCTTTAATTTTTTAATTTTTATTAGTCTCCAAGCATGTTTGGGACTATTGAGTCATTATTAGTAGTTAGTTGTCCTTTTTAATCTTTTTGGGTCTTAGCTTAGTTAGCAAGCTAACCTCTCTTATAAATAGACCCTTGGCCCTCATTTGTAATCACACCTTGAGTATTTAGAATTGAGAATAGAGAGAGAAAGAAACTCATTTCGTTAGTTTAGTTTATTTGTTGTTGTGTAATTAATAGTTGTGCAATGTAACAATAAAGCTTCCGCATTTGTGGATTTACATCAGATTCTGGTTAATTTTGGAATCCTTGAAGAATCAAAGAAGGATACATAATTGAGTTCAATAAAAAAAATCTGGATATACAATGACGCGAAGGTGGGGAGAATAGGGGAAGAATTGGATTCTAACTCGGGTGCATTTTGACCACTTTGAAGAATTCTGTGATGGGTTGTACACATTATTTCTCATTCTTTCACCTCTCTCCAACCTAACTTGTTTCAATATTCAATGTATATTGAGATTTTTTTGTGTCCTTTTTTTAATTAATTTATTTGGGTCTGCTGAAAACAATTAGTTTTGAACCATCCAGGAAACCTTGTTCTGGATATAAATTAAAGGAGATCACTGGCAGTGGTATATTTGCAGCTGGTGGAGAAAATGATACACTAGAATCTGATGGTGCTAACGCTACCCCAACTAACAAAACGGGAATACGTATGTACCAGGTATGTCAATCGGTCGCTTATGTAAAAACTGCTTTCAGTTATGACATCATGTGGATATTTAAATCATTCTGATTAACATCACAAGCATTTATCCCCCATAATTTAATTCTAACCACTTATGATTGTTATGATTATATCAGCAAGCGGTTGCTGGAATCAGTCATATTTCATTTGGTGAAGAAGAAACTGTCTCTCCTAAGAAGCCTGCTAGTCTGCCTGAGGTGGCAAAGCAACGTGAGTTAAGCGGGAACCTAGAAAGTGAGTCTGAGGCGAAGTTGAAGAAACAGCTTTCTGATGCCAAGTGCAAAGAGCTCAGCGGGCATGATATCTTTGCTCCGCCTCCCGAAATTCAACCCCGACCATTGGCTGCTCGTGCTTTGGCGTTGAGAGAAAGCATAAGCATCGGGGAACCTGCACCACATAATGTATGCACATCTGTCAAAGTCTCTAACCATGTCAAAGTCTCTCTCACACGCACTCTCACATTACACAAAAGCAGTAAACTTAAAAGTTCTAATTGGGAAATCTGAAAATGAGTAAGCATTCTTGTGTTAAAAGTTAATAGGTTGGGAAGTGCATGGAGTGAGTCCAGCTCCTCTAGAGTTTGTAAAATAAATGGACCATATGAAGGTATCATCTTAGCCCTTCATTGAAAAGTAAAGATTTAAGGTCCATGTTACTTGGAATATGGGTTGTTTTAATACGTTTTACGGTTATGTCAACACTGGTATGCTACTTTGACTTGTATGCGGTATGTTGGCGTTGGGGGTAAGCTTGGAACACTGTTTGATTAGGAACTAGTATTTGGATCGTTGTTGGTACCATATACATATACATATATATGTATATATATATATATATATATATAGACACGTATTACTCAACTATGCTTATATATATATAATTATATATACTTTTTCTTTAAACTTGCTCTGCATATTAGGCACTTGGTGTTGGACCTTAGGTAAATGAAATAGGAAGTCAAATATTCTACATAGCACCAAGTCTTCTATAACGATTGTATGATTAAGAGTTGAGATGACAAGAAATACGTTGGAAAACTTTATTTTTTGCACCACTCACACATCTTTGTCTTCATCACCATGTTTGGGTTAAAACTCAATAGTATACAAAATACAGCCAGTAGCCTTCTCTAATCGCTTAGAGTTGAGGCAGTAACACATTTGTTATTGATATAAGAAGAATATCGATTAGAGATCAAGTAGATCAAGAGAGCTGTGTAACTTATAGATGTCATTTCTTCTCCACGTTCACTCAATTGTTTTCCTTTCTATACTATATGTTCTTCTCTCTTTGATTTTCTTTTTCTACTCGTCGGATTAAGAAATATTAGAACTATTAGGAAAAAAATATTAAGAAACAAAATCAGGGTGCTGAATTTGGAGATCTGGAACGGTAAATTACCCCAAAAAAGTCTGTTGAATCTTCCCTACTTCTACAATCAAGGCCACAAATTGATCTTATATGCAAGTTTTTAGATTCTTGTTTTTTTGTGTGCATGCTTGATTATATTATACGAGTTGAGTTATGAAGTTGTGAATGTGTAGGCCACTGGAGGACAGACCACTGATGAAGAACTTGTGCTTAAGACAGCAAAGAAGATCCCCAACCAGAAATTCGCTGAGCTGTCAGGTAACGACATCTTTAAGGGAGATGCTACTCCAACATCTTCGGAGAAACCATTGAGTTCCGCAAAGCTGAGAGAAATGAGCGGCAGCAATATCTTTGCCGATGGGAAGGCAGAGTCTCGGGATTACCTAGGAGGGGTCCGCAAGCCTCCTGGTGGGGAGAGCAGCATTGCACTTGTGTAACTTGTTAGGTCTAACTCGATTGTTTCTTACATTATTATTTTGTGTTTTTGTTTTCCTCCTTTCTAATCTTATTTCTAGTGGGGATATATGTTCTCATATGATTTGACCTTGTGGTGTTGGCTTTTGGTATTGGTTTAGGTTTTTATTAACATGTCGACCAGAGGTATGGACTGTTGTTGGCTAATTGGGTTGTGTGTCCATAATCTTGTGTTTTTTCTCGGAGTCTGTCTTTTCTCTATGAAGTGATCTGGCTGCTCATCAAGTTTACTTTCTTTATGTATTTTTTTTTAATTTATTATTGAGAAGCTCATGCAGTACTTATTGCATTATTTTCACTATCAATACACTATCACCGATTTATCTTGGCATAGATATAAATACAATGTTGAAATCAGAATTTTCTTCCTCACATCTTGCTGGAAGGATATTGGAGATGACGTATGACAATCTTATGTTGATCAATTTGCAAAAAAGGAAAAGGAAAGGGCAAAAAGGAAAAGGAAAGGAAAAAAAAAATTCAATTTAGATGATCACTCTGGATATTTTGCTGAAAATCGAGTTTATATATGTTTTCTTTCATGAAAACAGTTCTTTTCTCTGTTAACTTGCCTTGCTTCATTGCAATAAAGTTTTATGGATAATAATCTTAAATGTTCGTGATCCATTTTGTCCCAACAGATTTTTTTCCCACCTCAAAAAATTTAGACATAATTGAAAGCTAAATATGGACTGTTTATTATAAGTTTATACAAATATTTTTGTAATTTTTTTTTTTAGAAAATTAAGGTTAGGGTTATGTTTATTTCTATATTTGGATTTTTAAGACAGTGGTTTTTGAGTTTATAAATTTAGTCCTTGTGGTACAATAATATTTATTTGTGTGGTTCTTTTAGAGTTAAGAGTACACAAAATAACTAATTTTATTTGTTTTAGTTAAGAGGTATTTATATTTATATCCTTAGTTATACTCATTTAAAATTCATTCTAAAAATAAATACATAACTCCACCCCCATCCCCTTCACCGGAATTCTCGTCGGAATGTGAAATTTTTGCTGAATTGTTTCTCTCTTCGTTTTACCTTCCCTTTGTCTATTTCTTTCATTTTTTTGGTCCATGTCAGCCGCACCATTGCCAACGCCGGAGAAGAAGGTTTTTCGTCGGAAAAAATATAGTGTTCATTGGAAAAAATGGAGTTTTCGTCTGAAAAAATGGAGGTTTTAGTGAAATAGTAAATTTATCGATTTCGTTTTTTTGTCAAAAAATATCAAATATGGGTGGTGTTAGATAGATCTCGACGACTAGATTTCAAATATATAAATTTTGTGAATTTTGAATTTGTAGATTTGAAGTTGTGGACTTTTAAAAAATTGATGATTTTTTTTTATGAGTTGTCAAATGACGTATTGATCATTTTTCATATTATGAACTAAATTTATAAAGGGTCAATTATTAAATAGTCCCTACTATAAATATATATTTTTTAAAAAGGACACATATTTTTAGTTTAACACATTTAGTCCCTCAAGCACTCAATATCCTCTTATTTTTAGAGGTCCGTGCCAGCGGCACTCCCTCTCCAAAATATGTGGCAAAGGACTTTTTGAGGCAAAATAAAAAAGTTTGGACTAAATGGGTATTAAAAAATGTCCGAGGGACTATTTGGTATATGTCCCATTTATAAAATTATGTGGAGTGTTCTATTTTTATACACTTTGAGGTAAATTGAATTTTTCTCTAAAACTTCATTTTTATTTATTTATTATGGAGCGGTTCTTATTCCTTTTCAAAACTTGAGGGGGCAAAAATTTACGATTTCAAAAAAATATTAAGATTATACTAGTACTAGTACAATATAAAAGAAATCAAAAATTTGTGGTCGTGCTCTCATTGATTTGATGACCTTGATTTTAAGTCATGATCCAGAGTGGATTCACCTTCTCAGTTCTCACAATTGAGCTCCTTCTGATCTATTAATTCAGATTTCGAAGGACCATCCGGCAAAAATCTTAGGCAATAGTTTGTGGTGCAAACTTTGTAGTAGATTCATCAACTGTATAAAGGATACGTGAGTATGAAAAGAGGCAACTTTATGATGTAGAAAACTTGGCTTCGTTGTTACAACTGGGTACATGATTCATTAGGTAATATCAATTATTGCCAAAATCACACGCATAAAAATTAATAGTCGAGTAATTTACTTTTGTAGTATGATTCATTGCCTCGTGGCATACTTGCGAATGTGTAATATTAAGAAGGATAGTTTTATAATAGAAAATTAAGGTAAATATTATGTTTCTTTTCAAGTTTATAAATCTAGTTCATGTGGTACAATAATATTTATTTGTATCATCTCTTTAGAGTTAGGAGTTCATTTTTTGATCCGCGCCAGTGGCATCATTTTTCATGGTGTTTTTAGTACACGGACTAAATTTATAAAATTATGTGGAGTGTCCTATTATTATACAATTTGAGAATTATGAGGACCTTTTTCCAAATTCCCATTTTTATAAAGGGTGGGCCTCGAGATTGATGGTTTTTTCTTTAAAACGTGACCGCTTTGTTACATATTTTTTTTTCATAGGTAGGCAGATTTACAATGAGATGATGCATATGGTAATTAGTC
Organism: Sambucus nigra; assembly: GCA_949130495.1. Taxonomy (NCBI): domain Eukaryota; kingdom Viridiplantae; phylum Streptophyta; class Magnoliopsida; order Dipsacales; family Adoxaceae; genus Sambucus; species Sambucus nigra. The sequence goes on from OX422207.1 coordinate 552,267,930, forward strand.
TAATGACTTATAAAGGTTGTTGATTTAAGAGGGTAGTTGGAGTTAAGAGGCTTTAAGAGATGATGTAACGGTTGCTCGTGGAATGTGAGGCATAGCCTATGAGCCCCATGTTTAGCATGTAAGGCAGTTGCGATATACACTGGTCTAAGAGCGTTACTCGTGTAATTGAAGAGTAGGAAGTGGAAATGAGCAATACAAGTATAGTTTCGTACGAAAGACACCACTTGAGCTATACGTGACTAGTTAATGTGGATTAAATGCGTGCTGAGGTGTAATAATTAGAACAATGAATGAGGATTCAAGAGAAATACTCTAAATGGCATGTGCGATAATTGCTCACGTGTAAGTTGTAGACACCCCAATCCTGTACCCCTTTTACCTTAATAAACTCAACCATCGATTCACATTTTTGACATTTTTTGTGTAAAGCAGTTTGATTAATCACAATGCCCCGAGCATAGATTTTAATCTCTCAATAAACCAATATTCCTCCCAAAATATGTTATATGAGTTGGGTCGGGTCCAACACCCATTTGCCCCACTCCCATGCCTACTGCGTTTCATAAAATATAAGACGATTGTCTTTTATATAAGATACACGATCATGCTAAACAGTCCTTATAAAGACACTACCTCAAGGCATAAGACATTGTATGATATAAGCTTATTGCCAAATGATAGTGAGATTTCAATTCATGAGTATGTTTGAACAGTGCAAATCAATGTCCAAACATCATTTTTACAACCTCTTCTTTTACAATCTACTTCCAAATCATAAACGCATAATTAAAATCCCGCCTGAACTACGTTGACTTTGATTCCGTCCCCTCATATACGTAGGCGCTATGAGGATTCGCCCTCTAAAGTACAAGTCAAAACATGTCAAACACCTTAAGTTGTCATGTTTCACATATGTCAACACACACTTTGCTTTCTTTGCCATATTTGCACATATGTCAAATGCAAGCATACACATTTGTTATCTTTGCCATATTTGCACATATGTCAAACACACGCACGCATTTTACTATCTTTTCAATATTCAAACATATGCCAAACATATGCATGCACTTATATTATAAATAACATGCTTATTATACACACACGCATTCGAACATATGGTGTCATATGAGGCACGTGCACCTCGCACGGGATCAATGTAACTCATATGAATCGACCGCGTAGTCACCGGATTTCCGATTTGAGTATGCGGTGAGAATTTGCAAAATTTAGACTTAGGCCTAAAATATGGTGTCAAGAAAACCCAAAACAGCCACAAAATGGAATTGTAAGAGGCATGGGGACCTCGTAGGGGACCAATATAACTCGTACAAACCGATCGCTTAGTCACCAGACTCCCGATTTGAGTATACGACAATAATTTACAAAAAAAATTGACTTGGGCATAAAATCACGACGTCAAGGGGTGAATACGTAAACCAACCACAAAATGGTCCCGTAAGAGGTACGAGCACCTCGCACGGGACCAACGTAACTCGTACGAACTGATCGCGTAGTCACCGAACTCCCGATTTGAGTATGCGACGAGAATTTGCAAAATTTAGACTTAGGCCTAAAATATGGCGTCAAGGGATAAAAATGTAAAACAACCCCAAAATGATCCTGTAAGAGGTACGGGCACCTCGCTCGGGGACGATTTAACCCGTACAAACCAACGATGTAGTCATCGGACTCCCCGTTTGAGTATACGATGAGAATTCGCAATCGGTAAGACTTACAATTAAAAACATACGTCAAGGTGTGAAAACTTAAAACAACCACAAAATGGTCCCAATAGAGGTATGGGAATCTCACACGGGACAATTGTAACTCGTACGAACTGATCGCGTTGTCACCGGACTCCCGGTTCGAGTGTGCAGTTGAGAATTTGCAAAATTTAGACTTAGGCCTAAAATATGACGTCAAGGGATGAAAACGTAAAACAACCACAAAACGGTCCCATAAGAGGCATGGGCATCTCGTACGGGACCAATGTAACTAGTGCGAACCGAACGCATAGTCATCGGACTCCCGATTTTAGTATACGACGAGAATATGCAAAAATTTAGACCCGGCATAAAAATATGGTGTCAAGGGGTGAAAACGTAAAATAGCCAAAAAACGGCCCCATAAGAGGTACAAGCACCTCACATGGAACCAATATAACTCGTAAGAACCGACCGCCTAGTCACCAGCCTCCCGGTTGGAGTACACGACGAGAATTTGAAAAATTTAGACTTAGGCCTAAAATATGGCATCAAGAAAACATTAAAAAACCACAAAACGGTCCCGTAAGAGGCACGACCACCTCGCACGGGATCAATGTAACTCGTATGAACCGATCGTGTAGTCATCGGACTACCGATTTGAGTATACGACGAGAATTTATAAAAAATTAGACTTGGGCATAAAAGCCTGGCGTCAAGGAGTGAAAACGTAAAACATCTATAAAACGATCATGTAAGAGGTACGAGCACCTCGCACGGGACCAATATAACTTGTACGAACCGATCGCGTAGTCACCGGACTCCCGGTTTGAGTATATGACAAGAATTTACAAAATTTAGACTTATGCCTAAAATTTGGCGTCAAGTGGTGAAAATGTAAAATAATCGCAAAACGGTCCTGTAAAAGGTGCGGGCACCTCGCACGGGAGCAATGTAACTCATACGAATCGATCGCGTAGTCATCGGACTCCCGATTTGAGTATACGACGAGAATTTACAAAAAATTAGACTTGGGAAAAAAACATGGCGTCAAGTGGTGAAGACGTAAAATAGCTACAAAACGGTCCCGTAAGAGATACGAGCACCTCACATGGGATCAATATAACTCGTACGAAATGATCACGTAGTCACCGGACTCCTGATTTGAATATACGATGAGGATTTGCAAAATTAAGACTTAGGCCTAAAATATGGCGTCAAGAGAACATAAAACAACCATAAAACGGTACCGTAAGAGGCATGGGAACCTCGTACGGGACCAATGTAACTCGTATGAACCGATCGCGTAGTCAGCAGACTCCCGGTTTGAGTATACGATGAGAATTTGCAAAAAATTAGACTTGGACATAAAAACTTGACGTCAAGGGGTGAAATGTAAAACAACTACAAAACGGTTCCGAAAGAGGTATGAGCATATCACACGGGACCAACGTAACTTGTATGGATCGACCGCGTAGTCACAGGATTCCTGATTTGAGTATGCGACGAGAATTTGCAAAATTTAGACTTAGGCCTAAAATATGACGTTAAGGGATAAAAATGTAAAACAACCACAAAATGGTCCCGTAAGAGGTGCGGGCTCCTTGTATGGGGCCGATTTAACTCGTACAAACCAACGACGTAGTCACCGGACTCTCCGTTTGAGTATACGACGAGAATTTGCAATCGGTTAGACCTACAATTAAAAACATGCCGTCAAAGGGTGAAAATATAAAATAGCAACAAAATGGACCCGTAACAGGCACGACCACCTCACACGGGACCAATGTAACTCGTATGAATCGAACGCGTAGTTACGGACTCCTAATTTGAGTATGCGATGAGAATTTACAAAATTTAGACTTAGGCCTAAAATATGACCTCAAGGGATGAAAACGTAAAACAGCTACAAAATGGTCCCGTAAGAGGCATGGGCACCCACACGGGACCAATGTAACTAGTACGAACCGATCGCATAGTCACCGGACTCCCGATTTGAGTATACGACGAGAATTTGCAAAAAATTAGGCTTGGGCATTAAAACATGGTGTCAAGGAGTGAAAACGTAAAATAGCCATAAAACGATCCTGTAAGAGGTACGAGCTTCTCGCACGGGACCAGTGCAACTCGTACGAACCGACCGCGTAGTCACCGAACTCCCGATTTGAGTATACAATGAGAATTTACAAAATTTAAACTTATGACTAAAATATGGCGTCAAGGGGTGAAAAGGTAAAAGAACCGCAAAACGGTCCCAAAAGAGGTGCGGGCACCTCTCAGGGGACCATTGTAACTCGTACGAACCGATCACGTTGTCACCGGACTCCCGATTTGAGTATACGATGAGAATTTGCAAAAAATCAGACTTGGGAAAAAAACACGGAGTCAAGGGGTGAAGACATAAAACAGCCACAAAACGGTCCCGTAAGAGTTACGAGCACCTCACATGGGACCAATATAACTCGTACGAATCGATCATGTAGTCACCGGACTTTTGATTTAAGTATACGACGAGAATTTGCAAAATTTAGACTTAAGACTAAAATATGGCATCAAGAAAATGTAAAATAGCCACACAACGGTACCATAATAGGCATGGGCACCTCGCATGGGAATAATGTAACTCGTACAAACCGACCGCGTAGTCAGCAGACTCCCGGTTTGAGTATACGACGATAATTTGAAAAAAATTAGACTTGGACATAAAAACATGGCGTCAAGGGATGGAAATGTAAAACAACCACAAAACGGTCCCATAAGAGGTATGAGCACCTCGCACAGGATCAACGTAACTTGTACAAACCAATCGCGTAGTAATCAGACTCCCGGTTTGAGTATGCGATGAGAATTTACAAAATTTAGACTTAGACCTAAAATTTGGCGTAATGGGATAAAAATGTAAAACAACCACAAAATGGTCCCATAAGAGTTGGGGGCTCCTCGCACGGGGCCGATGTAACTCGTACAAACCAATGACGTAGTCACTGGACTCCCCATTTGAGTATACGATGAGAATTCGCAATCGGTTAGACTTAAGCTTAAAAACATGTCGTCAAAGGGTGAAAATATAAAACACCCACAAAATGGACCCGTAAGACGCACGAGCACCTTACACGGGACCAATGTAACTCGTACGAATCGACCGCGTAGTCACCGAACTCCCGATTTGAGTATGCGACGAAAATTTGCAAAAATTTAGACTTAGGCCTAAAATATGGCGTTAATGGATGAAAACGTAAAACAACCACAAAACGGTCCCGTAAGAGTTACGGGCACCTCGCACGGAACTAATTTAACTCGTACGAATCGACCGCGTAGTCACTGGCCTCCCGATTTGAGTATACTATGAGAATTTACAAAAAAATAGATTTGGGCATAAAACATGGCTTCAAGGAGTGAAAATGTAAAACAACAATAAAAAAATCCCGTAAGAGGTACGAGCACCTCACACGGGACTAAAATAAATCGTACGAATCGACCGCGTAGTCATCGGACTCTCGATTTGAGTATACAACGAGGATTTGTAAATTTTAGACTTAAAACTAAAATATGGCGTCAAGAAAACATAAAATAGACACAAAACGGTACAGTAAGAGGCATTGGCACCTCGTACGGGAATAATGTAACTCGTACGAACCGACCACGTTGTCAGTAGACTCCCGGTTTGAGTATACAATGAGAATTTGTAAGAAATTAGACTTGGGCATAAAAACCTGGCGTCAAGGGGTGAAAACATAAAAAACCACAAAACGGTACTGTAAGAGGTGTGAGCACCTCGCACGTGACCAACGTAACTCGTACGAATCGACCGCGTAATCACCGGACTCCTGGTTTGAGTATGTGACGAGAATTTGCAAAATGTAGACTTAGGCCTAAAATATGGCACCAAGGGAAAAAAAATGAAAAACAACCACAAAATGGTCCCGTAATAGGTGGGGGATCCTCACACGGGGCCGATGTAACTCGTACAAACCAACGACGTAGTCACTGGACTACCCGTTTGAGTATACGATGAGAATTCGTAATCGATTAGACTTATGCTTAAAAACATGCTGTGAAAGGGTGAAAATATAAAACAACCACAAAATGGTCCCGTAAGAGGCATGAGCACTTTAACGACCAATGTAACTCGTACGAATCGACCGCGTAGTCACCAGACTCCCGGTTTGAGTATGCGACGAGAATTTCCAAAATTTAGACTTAGGACTAAAATATGGCGTCAAGTGATGAAAATGTAAAACAACCATAAAATGGTCCCGTAAGAGTCACGGGCACCTCGCACGGGACCAATGTAACTCGTTCGAAGTGATCGCGTAGTCACCAAACTCCTGATTTGAGTATACGACGAGAATTTTCAAAAAATTAGACTTGGTCATAAAAACATGGTGTCAAGGGGAGAAAATGTAGAACAACCACAAAGCGGTCCCGTAGGAGGTACGAGCCCCTCGCACGGGAATAATATAACTTATACGAACCGACTGCGTAGTCACAGAACTCTCAGTTTGAGTACACGATGATAATTTGCAAAATTCAGACTTAGTCCTAAAATATGGCATCTAGAAAATGTAAAATAACCACAAACGGTCCCGTAAGAGTCACGAGCACCTCACACGGGACCAATGTAAGTCTTACAAACCCATCGCGTAGTCACCGGACTACCGATTTGAGTATATGATGAGAATTTATAAAAAATTATACTTGGGCATAAAAAAATGGTGTCAAGGAGTGAAAATGTAAAACAACCATAAAACAATCCCATAAGAGGCACGAGCTCGCACCGGACCAATGTAACTTGTACGAACTGATCACGTAGTCATCGGACTCTCGATTTGAGTATGCGACGAGAATTCTAAAAAAATTAGACTTGGGAATAAAAACATGGTGTCAAAGGGTGAAAACATAAAACATCCACAAAACGGTCCCGTAGGAGGTACGAGCACCTCACACGGGTCCTATATAACTTGTATTAATTGACCGCATAGTCACCGAACTCCTGATTTGAGTACACGCCGAGAATTTGAAAAATTTAGACTTAGGCCTAAAATATGGCATCAAGAAAACATAAAACAACCACAAAACGGTCCTGTAAGAGTCAGGAGCACCTCTCATCGGACCAATGTAACTCATACGAACCGACCGCGTAGTCACCCGACTACCGATTTGAGTATATGACGAGAATTTAAAAAAAATTAGACATGGGCATAAAACATGGTGTCAAGGGGTGAAAACGTAAAATAATCACAAAACGATCTCATAGGAGGTACGAGCACCTCACACGGGACCAATATAACTTGTACGAACTGACCACGTAGTCACCGGACTCCCGATTTGAGTACACGCCGAGAATTTGCAAAATTTAGACTTAGGCCTAAAATATGGCGTTAAGAAAACGTAAAACGACCACAAATGGTCCCGCAAGAAGCACGAGCACCTCGCACGAGACCAATGTAACTCGTACGAACCGACCGCGTAGTCACCGGACTACCGATTTGAGTACACGACGACAATTTACAAAAAATTAGACTTGGGCATAAAAACATGGCGTCAAGGAGTGAATACGTAAAATAACAATAAAATGATCCCGTAAGAGGTACGAGCTCCTCGCACGGGACCAATGTAACTCATACGAACCGACCGCGTAGTCACTGGACTCTCGGTTTGAGTATACAAAGAGAATTTAAAAAATTTAGACTTAGGCCTAATATATGGCGTCAAAGGGTAAAAATGTAAAATAACCACAAAACGGTCTCGTAAGAGGTGAGGGCACCTCACACGGGACCAATGTAACTTATACGAACTGACCTCGTAGTCATCAGACTCCCAGTTTGAGTATACGACGAGAATTTGGAAACAATTAGGCTTATGCAACAAAACATGGCGTCAAGGGGTGAAGACGTAAAACAACCACAAAATGGTCCCGTAAGAGGTACGAGCACCTCGTACGGGGCCAATATAACTTGTACGAACCTACCGTATAGTCACCGACCTTCCGGTTTGAGTAGACGACAAGAATTTGCAAAATTTAGACTTAGGCCTAAAATATGGCATCAAGAAAACATAAAACAACCATAAAACGGCACTGTAAGAGGCACGAGCACCTCACACGGAACCAATGTAACTCGTACGAATCGACCGCGTGGTCATCGGACTACCGATTTGAGTATACAATAAGAATTTACAAAAAATTAGACTTGGGCATAAAAACATGGCGTCAAGGAGTGAAAACGTAAAACAACCATACAATGATCCCGTAGGAGGTATGAGCACCTCAAACGGGACTAATGTAACTCATACGAACCGACCATATAGTCACCGGACTCCCAGTTTGAGTATACGACGAGAATTTAGAAAATTTAGACTTAGGCCTAAAATATGGCGTCAAGGAGTGAAAATGTAAAACACCCATAAAATGGTCCCGTAAGAGGTACAAACACCTCGCACGGGACCAATGTAACTAGTATGAACCGACCGCGTAGTCATCGGACTCCCAATTTGAGTATAGGACGAGAATTTGCAAAAAAATAGAATTGGGCAAAAAACATGGTGTCAAGGGCTGAAAACGTAAAACAACCACAAAACGGTCCCATAAGAGGTGTGAGCACCTCGTACAAAACCAATATAACTCTTACGAACCGACCGCGTAGTCACCGATCTCCCGGTTTGAGTACACAATGAGAATTTACAAAATTTAGTCTAAAGCCTAAAATATGGCTTCAAAAAAACGTTAAACATCCACAAAACGATCCCGTAAGAGTCACGAGCACCTCGCACGGGACCAATGTAATTCGTACGAATCGACCGCATAGTCACCGGCCTCCCGATTTGAGTATACGACAAGAATTTACAAAAAAATAGACTTGGGCATAAAACATGGCGTCAAGGAGTGAAAATGTAAAACAGCTATAAAATGATCTCGTAAGAGGTATGAGCACCTTGCACGGGACCAATATAACTTATAGGAATTGACCGCGTAGTCGTCGTACTCTCGGTTTGACTATACGACAAGAATTTACAAAATTTAGACTTATGCCTAAAATATGGCGTCAAGTGGTTAAAACATAAAACAACCACAAAACGGTCGCATAAGTGGTGCGGGCACCTTGCACGGGAGTAATGTAACTTGTACGAACCTACCGTATAGTCATTAAACTCCAAGATTGAGTATACGATGAGAATTTACAAAAAATTAGACTTGTGCAAAAAAACATGGTGTCAAGGGGTGAAGATGTAAAACAGCCAGAAAATGGTCCCTTAAGAGGTACGACCACCTTGTACGAGACCAATATAACGCGTACGAAACGTACGCATAGTCACCGGACTCCCGATTTGAGTATAGAACGAGGATCTGCAAAATTTAGACTCAGGCCTAAAATATGGCATCAAGAAAACGTAAAACAACCATAAACCGGTACCGTAAGAGGCATGGACACCTCGCATGGGACCAATGTAACTCGTACGAATCGACTGCGTAGTCACTAGACTCCTGGTTTGAGTATACAATAAGAATTTGCAAAAAATTAGACTTGGGCATAAAAATATGGCGTCAAGGGGTGAAAACGTAAAATAATCACAAAACAGTCTCGTAAGAGGCATGAGCACCTCGCACGGGACCAACGTAACTCGTACGAACCAACCGCATAGTCACCGGACTCCCGATTTGAATATGCAACGAGAATTTGCAAAATTTAGACTTAGGCCTAAAATATGGCGTCAAGGGATAAAAATATAAAACAACCACAAAATGGTCCCGTAAGAGGTGCGGGTTCCTCACACGAGACCGAAGTAACTCGTATAAACCTACGACGTAGTCACCAGACTCCTCATTTGAGTATACGAGGAGAATTCTCAATTAGTTAGACTAAAGCTTAAAAACATGTCGTCAAAGGGTGAAAATATAAAACTGCCCAAAAACGGTCCCGTAAGAGGCATGAGCACCTCGCACGGGACCAATATAACTCGTACGAACCGACCGCGTAGTCACCGGACTCCCGATTTGAGTATACGACAAGAATTTGCAAAATTTAGACTTAGGCCTAAAGTATGGCCTCAATAAAACGTAAAACAATCACATAACGGTACCGAAAGAGGCATGGTCACCTCGCACAGGAATAATGTAACTCGTACGAACCGACCGCGTAGTCAGTACACTCCCGGTTTGAGTATATGACGAGAATTTGCAAAAAATTAGACTTGGGCATAAAAACATAACGTCAAGGGGTGAAAACATAAAAGAACCACAAAATGGTCCCGTAAGAGGTATATGCACCTCGCACGGGACCAACGTAACTCATACGAACCGATCACGTAGTCACTAGACTCCTGGTTTGAGTATGCGACGAGAATTTACAAAATTTAGACTTAGGCCTAAAATATGGCGTCAAGGGATAAAAATGTAAAACAACCACAAAATGGTCCCATAAGAGGTGCGGGATCCTCGCACAGGGCCGATGTAACTCCTACAAACCGACGACGTAGTCACCAGACTCCCCGTTTGAGTATATGATGAGAATTCGCAATCGGTTAGACTTATGCTTAAAAACATGCCGTCAAAGGGTGGAAATATAAAACAGCCATAAAATGATCCCGTAAGAGGCACAAGCACCTTGCACGAGACCAATGTAACTCGTACGAACCGATCGCGTAGTCGCCGGACTCCCGATTTGAGTATGCGGCGAGAATTTGCAAAGTTTGTACTTTAGCCTAAAATATGACTTCAAGGGATGAAAAAATAAAACAACCTTAAAACAGTCCCATAAGAGGCACGGGCACCTCGAACGGGACCAATGTAACTAGTACGAACCGATCGCGTAGTCATCGGACTCCCGATTTGAGTATATGACAAGAATTTTCAAAAAATTAGAATTGGGCATAAAAACATGGTGTCAAGGGGTGAAAATGTAAAATAGTCACAAAACGATCTTGTAGGAGGTACGAGAACCTCGCACGAGACCAATATAACTTGTACTAACCGACCGCGTAGTCACCGAACTCTCGGTTTGAGCACACGGAGAGAATTTTCAAAATTTAGACTTAGACCTAAAATATGGCGTCAAGAAAATGTAAAACAGGCACAAAACGGTCCCGTAAGAGGCACGAGCACCTCGCATGGGAGTTATGTAACTCGTACGAACCGAATGCGTAGTCACCGAACTCCCGATTTGAGTATACAACGAGAATTTACAAAAAATTAGACTTGGGAATAAAAACATGGCGTCAAGGGGTGAAAAAGTAAAATAGCCATAAAACGATCCCGTAAGAGGTACGATCACCTCGCACGGGACCAATGTAACTCGTACGAATCGATCACGAAGTCACCGATCTCCTGATTTGAGTATACAACGAGAATTTACAAAATTTAGACTTAGGCCTAAAATATGGCGTCAAGGGGTGAAAACGTAAAACAAAAACGGTCCCATAAGAGATGCGGGCACCTCACACAGGACCAATGTAACTTGTACGAACTGACGGCATAGTCATTGGACTCCCCGCTTGAGTATACGAGGAGAATTTACAATCGGTTAGACTTACGCTGAAAAACATGCCGTCAAAGGGTGAAAACGTAAAACAGTCACAATACTGTCCCATAAGAGGCATAAGCACCTAACACGGGACCAATGTATCTCGTACGAACCGACTGCATCACCAGACTCCCGATTTGAGTATACGACGATAATTTGTAAAATTTAGACTTAGGCCTAAAATATGGCGTCAAGGGGTGAAAACGTAAAACAGTTAGACTTAGGCTTAAACATTATTTGATTACTGATATCTTTTTTTTTGTGTCTTATTTTTTTTTTCAGGATAACATGTTAGGGTTATATTTTATTCGCGTGGAACACATGAACAAATCAATGGTTTGTTCCAGGTAGATTGTTTATTCATAATTTTTGTTGATATGCGAGATTGTTGTTTTAATTTTTTTTTCTGATCGTGTGGGATTTTGTGTTGATTAAACAGGTTGGTTTTCATATATAAACAAAGGAGACCCCATCGATTTTTTTTTTAAATTGTAAAGAATTGTTGATATGCGAGATTCTTATTTTCAAATTTTTATGGCCTTGCGGCCTTTTATGTTGATTAAACAAGTTGGTTTTCATGTAGAAACAAAGGAGACTCTATTGATTTATTTAAAATTGTAAAGAGTTGTTGATATGCGAGATTCTTATTTTGCTGTGCGGGCATTTGTGTTGATTAAAAATGTTGGTTTTCATGTATAAACAAAGGAGACTCTGTCAAATTTTTATAAAAATTGTAAAAAGTTGTTGATACGATTAACTAATATACTTGGATATTTTATTTTACTATAATATTTTTTGATAAAATGATTGTTTATTGGTTGCAGGTTGTGCACAAGAAGTTGAAGAGACATGTTTTTGAGTGTCTACTATATGTGACACTAAGAAAAGTTTTTGAAGCGTGACAACTATATTTATCATCTTAATTTAGAGATAATATTTTTTTTGACAATTGTATATCTTATTAATTAGTATGATTTTGTACTCATTTAAATATTCCGACTTGAATGTAGTTTAATGGAACTAATTATTATTGGATACGTTTTTCAATGAATGCAGTTGATATATTGCGTTTATGATTCAATGATTTGATTTATAATGCAAATTAGACGTCATTTATTATTGCAGCATAAAACATATAATAATATAATTATTTATGATAATTTTTTATTTATCAATTGGGACGGTTATAAACCGTCACCGTCCCTAATACCGATTTTGTATTAGTTGAGAATACCTTTTGGGACGGTTTTTATCGTCCCTAATACCCATTTTTGCATGAATTTAAACTACCTTTTGGGACATTTTTTATCGTCCTAATTGGGTTGCCAGAATCGGAGTAGTATTAGGGACGATTTATCCGTCCCTAACACTACTCGTGGGAGCGAGAATTTTTTCGCGGGAACACCTTTTCGGACGGAAAAATCCGTCCCTAATGCAAATGTAGAGCGCTCGTGAATTAACATTTAGGATTGTAAAATACGTCCCTAAAATATCTGCGACACCTAGTATAAGGGATGGATTTTTGTCGTTGCAAAATCCGTCCTAAATACTCTATTAGGACGATTTTTGTACTTTTAGGGACAGATTTTTACCGTCCCTAATACTCATTTTTCTTGTAGAGACATACTCTGTTAAGAGGGGATCTCTCCCACTTTATTCCTTAGCCATCTTATCAATGATCTTAGTCATATACACTCGACAAATGCATAGAGATAATAACTTCTCTAAAAATTGATATATGCACTAAACCTTCAGTCCCATATACTTCACAAATCGACGGAGACAGTACACCCGTATCCCATTACATGGAAAAGGTCTTTTTCTACCACTGAAGCAAACATCGCTATAACAGCCTTAACATATGTCCTTTCGTCCTTTATATATGTTTGATCTTGTTACGAACCTTAATATTTCATCCTTAACACAAGTTAAATCATGTACGAACGCATTTATCCCGTATGCGGTCATAATACAACAATTCTATCCATTCTTGACATGGGTTAAATTATGTAACATATTCATTTTATCCCTAATTGGGTTCAATATAACATTTATATCCATCCTTGACACATGGTAAATTCTGTATGAACTCATTTCTCAACATAATATAACATCTCTACCCGTCCTTAGAAAAGGTTAAACCCTATACAAACTAATTTCTCCAAGATGCAGGCATAATGCAACATTTTCATCAATCATCAACACATGCTAAATCCTTATACGGGCTCATTTGATCTCGAAAGCGAGCATAATACAATATTTTTATCCATCCTTAACATAGGTTAAATCCTGTTATAAACACATTTTATCTCGGATGCGGGCATAATTCAACATCTCTATCCATTGTTTGACACATGTTAAATCTTATACAAACTCATTTATGCTAGATGCGAACATAATACATAATCTCCTGTAGTCCTTGACATGGGTTAAATTATGTACAGATTCATTTTTCCCGAATGCAGACATAATACAACATTTCTATCTATCCTTGACACAGGTTAAATGCTATCTCAGGCTCATTTTATCACAGATGTGGGCGTAATATAACAATTATATCCATCCTTAACACAAGTTAAATCTCTTTATAAACTCATATGATCACAAATGTAGGAATAATACATCAATTATATCATTCCTCAACACGTGTTACATCTTGTAGGAATTCATTTGTTTATAGATGTGAGTATAATACAACATTTTTCTCATCCTTCGCACAAGTTAAACCCTATTACAGACCACAATCTCCCGTCCTTAACACTGGTTAAAACTTATTATGAAACACAAACCACTTATAATTGATTAGGATCTGTAAATACTTATGACCTTAACATCATCGCATCCTCGTGACCTTAGTGCCACTGCATACCTCATGACCTTAGTGTCACCTCATCCTTATGAGATCAATCTCAATGCAACCTCTAATCATAGTGTCACCGTATATCCTTACGACCCTTGTGTCACCACATTCTTATTACCCCAGTGTCTCCAAATTCCCTGTGATCTTTGTATCACCATATCATTGTGACCTCAACATCATCATATCCATGCGATTCTAATGTCACCATAATCCTCATGACCATAATGTCACCGTATATCCTTGTGACCACAGGATCATTGCATATGATTAGAACGTTGTCAAGCCTTTGATGTTTCATCACCATTTTCCCTCTTGCTCTTTCATCATGTATGTAGATTCTCCATACATTCCATCTTTCTCCAATCTTATGTATTTCTTGACATGCTTGCGTATCTTAAAAATAAGGTCTTTTTGGCATTCCTTGAGTAAAGAACAAACATTCCTTTCGGGTACCCTTTGAGTTTTGGGTCCTTTTTGTTAAAAAGGAGTATGATAATCTACTTTGTCTATACTTATGAAATTTCCTTTTTCTCATTTTGAAAACATCAGATGTATGATTATCTTTGCCATAATATGTGCAATGAGCTTTAGTTGAATGAGATTCACAATAAACATATGTATGATCTTTCCATTTTCAAATAATAAAAAATGATTATTTTCTAACTTTATTGGACAAGACGATTTTTAAAAGTATGATCTTTCTTTTTGCCAAAAGTGGAATGGACACCACATTTGATGTTTTTGGGTTTTTTGATTTCTCTTTTCGGTTCCCTAATTTCCTTTTAAATAACAATTCCTTCTTTATCTTCTTATTTTTGTTTTCGAAATTGTAATTTCAAGTTTTTGCTACTTTGATAAACTTTTATAATTGATTCTCTTAAAAATTGACTTTTTTTCTTGGTTGATTGTTTTTCGTTTGAAGATAGTAAGGGTATTATTTACTTTTCTCTTATTTAAAGTATCAATTTCCTTCTGGAGTTTATTATTTTCTAAGATCAACTTATTCTTTTCTTTTACAACACTTTCTTGTGATACATATAAGCCTTTGTTTTCATTTTGTATAGAAACGAGCGAGTCATTGAAATTTTCATAACTAGTTACAAATGTATCATAAAGTTGATCTAATTGATCATATTAAATCATTGCATCTTCTTTAGATAATTTATATATATGAAAAGGTTTTGAATTTACCTAATCATTTATTGGTTCTTCTTGTACAAAAGGGTGACATTTTAATTTCTCCTCGGATGATGAACTTGTGCAATCTTCCATAATAACTTCGTATTTTGAGTTTGGGATTGTGTAAAGGACTTATTCTTCTTGGTGTTATGGATAAGAAGTTTGCAAGGGTTGAATGAATGAATCTAGGGGTATATCTCTGACATTCTTTTCTTCTGATCTTAAAAGATCCCTTTCTTTTAAGAATTTTATTACTAGGAAGTTCCACATTCAATTTTCTTCCGTGAAATGAAACACCTTTCCTGAAACATCATAATCTCAAAAAGGGCATAATATCTTCAAAGCTTCAGGAGTTAGTTCATTCATCTTTTCAATGCTCAATCTAAATAAAAGGGGTGAGTTTTGTCACTAACCACTTTCCATAAGTAGTAATAATCAGATTGAATAATAAGAGATATTTTTAGCTTTCCATATCTTGTAAAATCCTTCTAAAAAGTGGGAAGGTCATTTAATTGCAAAATTATTTTTGAAATACTTGCCCTTTTTTCAATCTAAACTAAAAATATAATTTTCAAAATAAGTATCTATGTGTTAGGCTCTGATACCAATTGTTGGCATGAAAATATATCCAAGAGGGGATGAGGGTGGATTAGGTATATGAAAATTAATGGAAATTATAGAACTTTCTTAATTTTTTTGAATATTAATTGAAATATGATTGTAATACCCGCACTTTTGAAGTTAGTTATTAAGGGTATTTTAGTGAATTAATGCAGTCCGCAATAACTGAAATTACGAAAATGTTTGTAATTATTTAATATAATGGTTTGGAGTTTGCTTGTGCGATATATAAAAGTATGAAGGTCCCAATGTGAAGTTTAGGATAAGATTGGACTTAAAAGTAAAATGCCATATTAGATGGTCGAATTGATTCGAAGCTCATACGGATCGATCCAAAGAGGAACGGATTGATTGGAAGATCCGACGCAATGGAGTTAACAAGTTCATCTCTTTTGTTGTGTTGTCGAGATTTGGGTGGTTTAAATTGTTGAGTTATCGAGATGTGGGGGAAATTTGGATGATTACACTTATCCCTTAACCTTATAGAGTTATAGGGAATTTTCCTTAAGTGTTAATTAGGATATTTGAATGGTTTTAAATGGGTTATGTGTGTGTGTGTGTGAGAGAGAGAGAGAGAGAGAGAGAGAGAGAGAAGGAACCCTCTCGGACATCTCCATTTCAGCTGAAAATATTTCTCTCCCACTCTCCCTCTAAGAACTCCATTGCAGACATATTATTTACACCATAGTTCACACTATGTTCCCACCAAAATCTTAGTCTTCCATTATAAATAGTTAAGTGGAGTTATGGTGGTGTATTTTAAGTTGAAGAGGGGTTGTTTTGAGGTGAAGTTAAGTGGGTGTTCCATAGGGAGGAACTTTCATGGTGTTGAAGATGAAGAAGGAAGATGGATTTTTGGAGATAAGAAGGAAAAAGCTAAGGAAATATTGATAACCCCCTTGAGGCCACCTTAGGAGGTGGGGGGTTACCCTCTCCATAGACATTTTCACCATTAATGGAGCTCATTTTGAGGTGGAAAAAACTTACCTTCTTATTATTGCTATTATATTCAAGTTTAAAGAATGATTACAACATTTATTGGTATATAAATATGTAGGATTCAACAATTCTACCTTACTAGTTGAATATGGTAGGATTTTATATGTTAATACGATTCAAAATTGGGTTTTATGAATAGTTTCAAAGATGTCAAATTTTCAATATATTTTATGAAAAGTTGTTATATGATGATAAAAAAAGGTTTTTTAAGCAAAAAATATGTTGGTACTTATTGGAAATTAATTGAGTACTCAATGTATGTATTGAATGGATTTCATGCGTAAAGAATGTAACTTTTATAGGTTAAATGTCAAAGTTACTTGAATATATTATAAATTGGTTTTTGATATGAGATAATGACTTTCATAATTTTAGAAATTATTTGGCATGAAATGATGTTATTTTATGTCAAGAATGATTAAGGAAACATGATTTAATGTTCCAAAAATGAAACTTAGTGAAAATTGGTAAAGGTCGTCACTTTAAATGTTGATAATAGGGCATGAAAATGACTAGAAATCAAAGTAATGGGTAAAATTCATAACTTTGTAAGGTAGACCTTCATGTTGATAAATTTATAGCCCAAAAGTAATGTTTAAGTTGGAATTTTTAACGAATTGAAGAATGTGTTAAAAAGGGGGAATTCCAAGTGGATTCTTTTCAAGTAAAATAAACTTTGGGTTATAAAGTTTAGCTATTTTTCAAAATTATCACACTTTAATGATATTACTTTATAGATTTGGTGTCATTTCATGATAATACATGCACCAAAATAATGACTTTAAGTGTAAAAATTGTCACAAAGTCACTTGTTGTTGTGTTAATAATTTCAAGGTAATATTAGACTAATTAAAGTTACATTAAAGGTTGTAAGAAAGTGTAAAAAGTTAAAGTTCGGGTCAAGTGGCAAACTTTGAATTTAGAAAGTTTAAGTTATTAAAACGAATTATGAATAGCGAAGGAAAAACGAATTGCAAAGTAAACCCTTAAGTGGGAGAAAATGAAGGTTTCTTCAAAGTAATACTTTTTAAGTAAAAATGTAAAGAATAATGCATTAAGGTTTAAATGAACACTTAAGATGAAAATAATCCTTAAACTTGGAAATAAAATAAAGTTGCAAAGTAAAGATGTTGGTAATACATCAAAGATAAGTAATAAGGAAGAAATGACAAAATGCGTTCAAGTTTATAGTATGAATAATAAGTTGGTAATTACCTTGGGTTTGTCCTTCGCACCGAATTTCGCAGTTAATATTAATGTTAAGAGATTAAAACATAAACTTTATTGTAAATATAGTACAAAGACAAGTCAAGTGTTTTAATAAAATGGCAGTTAGCCCGCAAGTGAATATAATTAATTAAAAACGAAAGAGTTTCACAAAGGAGTACCGATGAATAATTGAGAAGGGTCCGGAACCCTGGGGTGAAAGACCCTAAACAAGCCAGTAAATCATGGGACATGAAATTTATGGAGGATGGTAAAAGCTCATAAATATGTATGGAATTACAGGATAATAAGGGAATAATTAAAATTGGTTAAAATTTTAAAAGAGTTTAAGGAAAGCAAAAGGATACAGATGTAATTACGGGTAAAGGTTTGAAATGGAAAATGATATGAATTTAATGTAAGTTCAACAAAGTCCATGGACGATGTTAATTAGAAGTATCTAATAAAGGATAAAATACGGGTAAATAAGTGGCCTTAAGTGGCATATACTCGAGTTTACACTATAATATGTTCTTTAATGGTGATAAGGTCAAAAGTGTGAATAATTATCTTAGAATACTGGTGGCGTATGTTGAAATGATAATTAGGTAATTTGGTGATTTTTATGGAGTAAAAATCCTCTCTTATGAAAGTGATAAAGGACGCATTTTTCTTATGAATACCCGATGAACGTTAAAGGTGTGGGCATGTATGGGGCTGATGTAATTTATCTAGGATAAGTAAAAGGTTTGATATAAAATAAAGTTTTTACATATATGGTTATATATATTGCATGTATATTCTCGTTATCATTATGTTATAACACTTGATTTTGCTGCCATTTATTCATATATCGCATGTTGTTAAGAACTCCATTGGGCATTGACTCACATGCCTTCGTCTGTTATGACATGATAAATGCAGTTCCGTATTTGAATGCGTTTTATAGGTAAGTGTTCCTTACCGTCTTACGTTAGTATCTCTGATTACGTGAACTCTGAAGGCACTCTGATGGGTTATACACTAGTCATATATTATGATAATTTGCTTGAAAATGAAATTTCATTCTAAATATTGGATTTTAATTAAATAAAAGGAATTAGAAATATTATCTAGGATTGTTTCACATCACATCACACTAATGAAATCAGACCGGTTTGGGTTGACCCATGGGTGACCAATAAATCCAGGTCAAGGCATCACAATGATAAATCAGTTCAAGTATAAGCAATTAATGAACAACAAGCATATGTAGTTAAGAGAGGGTTTAGAGAAACTTTGCAAATCGAGATTTTAAGACAGTTTGGATTTTGCCTACATCCATGCTCGAGATGGTACTTGAGAAGCTTCACTATCGTTTGTTCACTTAAGACAAAACCAAAACCCACCCTCATAAGAAATTATAACACTTTGTGAACTATAACCAACTAGGTGACTATACACATTCTTTCCCAAATGGTACATGCAAGAAACCAAGGAATTATCATGCCTTGAGTCCCCACAACTATGGCACTACTGGTCATGAATATACAATAAAGTTGACTGTAAGTAGCAATAATAATATTTGTAACCAAAATGTAAAGCAAAGTTGCTTTACTAAAATAAGTAGAAAATGGGTTTACTTTCTCTCTCTCTATATATAAGCAATCATGTCATCATAAGTATATTGCTCAATTGGATAATGGGTTGATTTTTTAGCGCACAAGAGTATTAAGTTTATATCTTTGGCTAAAAGGGGCTTGAGGAATAAGCTTTAAGCTCAAAGGGGTTTTGGGTGGAGCTTAGCTTCAATGGAGTTTTGGGTTTAAAAGCCTCACTTGGGAATGAGTTTGGGACTTGGTTTCTCTCTCTATAAAAATCGAGGGAATTGTCATAAGCTTGGAAATGGAACTTTAATCAATGTAGATGTTATAGTAAGCTTATATGCTTTGATGAAGGAACCAAAGGTCTTATTTATAGTCTTTTTTGAAAAATAGCCATTTGAGGGTAGTATGGTAATTTATAGATTTTATAATTTAAAAATTAGCCATTGAAAATTTTGTTTTTGATACACTTAGAGTCAACTCAAAGTTCTTAGATTCGACTAAAATTTCTCTCTCTAAAGTTTTTTTTTTCATTCAAAAAAAGTTCTTCACACTTAGGTAGTTTGAATCGACTCTAACTCACAGTACGTTAAAGTTAAACTCTCGTTGAGTCGACTATATGTCACTTAAAAGTTTTTAATATAGTTTCAGGCGAGTCTGATGTGATATAAACAGTTTAAGGTAACTCTTTGAGTCGATTAAAAGTACCTTCCTTAATGTCAAGTGTTTTTGGTTTGGGGAAGGTTTGGTTGGTTGGATTGAGAAAGTATATGATCATAAAAGTTCATTTACACTATTATAAACATTCCCCAATCACTCAAAGATCCTGGAAGGTGTTTTGGAGTTTGATCAACTGTATGGAGTAACTGATTCTCTCTTTGTTGTTTATTATGATTAAGAGATTTGACTGACATTTGACATGTATGGTATGATGGAATAAGGTTTTCTAGCCTTAATTAGTGATGCTAAAATTGTACTTAAACTAATAGATTGATATTGCGATAGATTGAGTGTGTTTCTTATGGTTGAACTCCTGATGGTCTGGAGCGCATGAATCTTCTTCTAATTTATTTGGTTATGAATTTATTGGAATGAACTCATGTTATGACTAAGAACTTTAATGATATGTTTTGTAGCTTAGATTTAAGGTTAATCAACGCTTCTTAATTAAATAGGAACATGTTGTAAAAATCTTGGTCATATAATAATTATTTTTCAATGCATGGATTGGCTTAGAAAAATACTTCTTCTTTGTGAATGGGAATATGTCATGCATGACTTAAGCTTTCTTCAAATGCAGGGATTTTCATGAATTGCATCTTTATTTTCAATGTTTGCGATCTTGATATCTTGGTTGCATGGATGATATGATCCTTGTGTTATATCTTATCATGTATTGAGGGGTTCTTTTTTTCTCAAGTACATTAGAGAGAAGATAGTGAAGAATTATCATATATCAATTATCATTGCAACGAAAATGCCACTATGGGATGCTTTGACACGGAGAATTTGTCACGATTTTAAACTATGCCAAAATTTGAAATGGTTTATCTATAATTTGGAATGGTGTGTAACCATGCCAAATTTAGGCATTATTTGAGACCGTGCCAAATTTGGGAACGTTTCATTAAAGAAACCAGCTTAAAAAATTACCAATTATTTCCAAATTCACAAGCACAACTCTTAACCTAACCTTGAGGCACTTTTTCATTGCGACGACCTTCACCTCCCCCCTGACACTACCCTCCACCTTTGATCATCTCTAAAATTACATCATCGACGTGATCTCTATCCCTTTATCTTGTTTTCATATAATTTTCTATTACTACACACACACTCACACTCATAGAGGAACACACACACACACACACACACACACACACACACACACACACACACACATATATATATATATATATATATATATATATATATATATATATATATATATATATATATATATATATATATATATATATATATATATATATATATACTCTGAGTTAAGGATCTCAGTAATTCAATTTGTCCTTATATACAAATATAGATATATGCGATGCACATAAGGTGTATTTTGTGTGATTAGAGATTTTAGGGGTTTGGGATTTTAATACTTCTGTATTTTGAAAAGAAGTATTCAATCACACTTGAGTGACTTATGATAATTAATGTATGCATTGTGATATTCTACAATAAGTGGTTTTAGTACTAGCAAATTCAATCCCCAATTTAGATTGTGAACTTTCCCTTTGTTTTATATCTTGAATTGTCACATGTAATAAAGTTGTCTGCCTACATAATGAATCTCTTTCTTCTTTTGAATTTATTTCAACTGATTTTGAAAAACACAAGAGAAAAAAGGAAGGGGTTATAATGTTTAGTATTAAGGTAAGTAACTGTTCTTTATGTTGTAAGAATCTAATAATTCCATTATTTTAAATCTGATGAACTCATATCCATATATCCGGGGAAACAAATATGACATGAATGATTACATTGAGATGCAAAATATCCAGAAAATGGTCCCTTAAGAGGTACGACCACCTTGTACGAGACCAATATAACGCGTACGAAACGTACGCATGGTCATTGGACTCCCGATTTGAGTATACGATGAGGATTTGCAAAATTTAGACTCAGGCCTAAAATATGGCATCAAGAAAAGGTAAAACAACCATAAACCGGTACCGTAAGAGGCATGGACACCTCGCATGGAACAAATGTAACTCGTACGAATTGACTGCGTAGTCACCAGACTCCTGGTTTGAGTATACAACAAGAATTTGCAAAAAAATAGACTTGGGCATAAAAATATGGCGTCAAGGGGTGAAAACGTAAAATAATCACAAAATAGTCCCTTAGGAGGTATGAGCACCTCGCACGGGACTAACGTAACTCGTACGAACCAACCACATAGTCACCGGACTCCCGATTTGAGTATGCGACTAAAATTTGCAAAATTTAGACTTAGGCCTAAAATATGGCGTCATGGGATAAAAATGTAAAACAACCACAAAATGGTCCCGTAAGAGGTGCGGGTTCCTCACACGGGACCGAAGTAACTCGTATAAACCTACGACGTAGTCACCGGA
Organism: Sambucus nigra; assembly: GCA_949130495.1. Lineage (NCBI taxonomy): Eukaryota > Viridiplantae > Streptophyta > Magnoliopsida > Dipsacales > Adoxaceae > Sambucus > Sambucus nigra. The sequence goes on from OX422207.1 coordinate 552,290,694, forward strand.
CTCCTCGTTTGAGTATACGAGGAGAATTCTCAATCAGTTAGACTTAAGCTTAAAAACACGCCGTCAAAGGGTGAAAATATAAAACTGCCCAAAAACGGTCCCGTAAGAGGCATGAGCACCTCGCACGGGACCAATATAACTCGTACGAACCGACCGCGTAGTCACCGGACTCCCGATTTGAGTATACGACGAGAATTTGCAAAATTTAGACTTAGGCCTAAAGTATGGCCTCAATAAAACGTAAAACAATCACATAACGGTACCGAAAGAGGCATGGTCACCTCGCACAGGAATAATGTAACTCGTACGAACCGACCGCGTAGTCAGTACACTCCCGGTTTGAGTATATGACGAGAATTTGCAAAAAATTAGACTTGGGCATAAAAACATAACGTCAAGGGGTGAAAACATAAAAGAACCACAAAATGGTCCCGTAAGAGGTATATGCACCTCGCACGGGACCAACGTAACTCATACGAACCGATCACGTAGTCACTAGACTCCTGGTTTGAGTATGCGACGAGAATTTACAAAATTTAGACTTAGGCCTAAAATATGGCGTCAAGGGATAAAAATGTAAAACAACCACAAAATGGTCCCGTAAGAGGTGCGGGATCCTCGCACAAGGCCGATGTAACTCTACAAACCGACGACGTAGTCACCGGACTCCCCGTTTGAGTATATGGTGAGAATTCGCAATCGGTTAGACTTATGCTTAAAAATATGCCGTCAAAGGGTGGAAATATAAAACAGCCACAAAATGATCCCGTAAGAGGCACAAGCACCTTGCACGAGACCAATGTAACTCGTACGAACCGATCGCGTAGTCACCGGACTCCCGATTTGAGTATGCGGCGAGAATTTGCAATGTTTATACTTTGGCCTAAAATATGACTTCAAGGGATGAAAACATAAAACAACCTTAAAACAGTCCCATAAGAGGCACGGGCACCTCGAACGGGACCAATGTAACTAGTACGAACCGATCGCGTAGTCATCGGACTCCCGATTTGAGTATATGACAAGAATTTTCAAAAAATTAGACTTGGGCATAAAAACATGGTGTCAAGGCGTGAAAATGTAAAATAGTCACAAAACGATCTCGTAGGAGGTACGAGCACCTCGCACGAGACCAATATAACTTGTACTAACCGACCGCGTAGTCACCGAACTCTCGGTGTGAGTACACGGCGAGAATTTGCAAAATTTAGACTTAGACCTAAAATATGGCGTCAAGAAAATGTAAAACAGGCACAAAACGGTCCCGTAAGAGGCACGAGCACCTCGCATGGGAGTTATGTAACTCGTACGAACCGAATGCGTAGTCACCGAACTCCCGATTTGAGTATACAACGAGAATTTACAAAAAATTAGACTTGGGAATAAAAACATGGCGTCAAGGGGTGAAAAAGTAAAATAGCCATAAAACGATCCCGTAAGAGGTACGATCACCTTGCACGGGACCAATGTAACTCGTACGAATCGATCACGAAGTCACCGATCTCCTGATTTGAGTATACAACGAGAATTTACAAAATTTAGACTTAGGCCTAAAATATGGCGTCAAGGGGTGAAAACGTAAAACAAAAACGGTCCCATAAGAGATGCGGGCACCTCACACAGGACCAATGTAACTTGTACGAACTGACGGCATAGTCATTGGACTCCCCGCTTGAGTATACGAGGAGAATTTACAATCGGTTAGACTTACGCTGAAAAACATGCCGTCAAAGGGTGAAAACGTAAAACAGTCACAATACTGTCCCATAAGAGGCATAAGCACCTAACACGGGACCAATGTATCTCGTACGAACCGACTGCATCACCAGACTCCCGATTTGAGTATACGACGATAATTTGTAAAATTTAGACTTAGGCCTAAAATATGGCGTCAAGGGGTGAAAACGTAAAACAGTTAGACTTAGGCTTAAACATTATTTGATTACTGATATCTTTTTTTTTGTGTCTTATTTTTTTTTTCAGGATAACATGTTAGGGTTATATTTTATTCGCGTGGAACACATGAACAAATCAATGGTTTGTTCCAGGTAGATTGTTTATTCATAATTTTTGTTGATATGCGAGATTGTTGTTTTAATTTTTTTTTCTGATCGTGTGGGATTTTGTGTTGATTAAACAGGTTGGTTTTCATATATAAACAAAGGAGACCCCATCGATTTTTTTTTTAAATTGTAAAGAATTGTTGATATGCGAGATTCTTATTTTCAAATTTTTATGGCCTTGCGGCCTTTTATGTTGATTAAACAAGTTGGTTTTCATGTAGAAACAAAGGAGACTCTATTGATTTATTTAAAATTGTAAAGAGTTGTTGATATGCGAGATTCTTATTTTGCTGTGCGGGCATTTGTGTTGATTAAAAATGTTGGTTTTCATGTATAAACAAAGGAGACTCTGTCAAATTTTTATAAAAATTGTAAAAAGTTGTTGATACGATTAACTAATATACTTGGATATTTTATTTTACTATAATATTTTTTGATAAAATGATTGTTTATTGGTTGCAGGTTGTGCACAAGAAGTTGAAGAGACATGTTTTTGAGTGTCTACTATATGTGACACTAAGAAAAGTTTTTGAAGCGTGACAACTATATTTATCATCTTAATTTAGAGATAATATTTTTTTTGACAATTGTATATCTTATTAATTAGTATGATTTTGTACTCATTTAAATATTCCGACTTGAATGTAGTTTAATGGAACTAATTATTATTGGATACGTTTTTCAATGAATGCAGTTGATATATTGCGTTTATGATTCAATGATTTGATTTATAATGCAAATTAGACGTCATTTATTATTGCAGCATAAAACATATAATAATATAATTATTTATGATAATTTTTTATTTATCAATTGGGACGGTTATAAACCGTCACCGTCCCTAATACCGATTTTGTATTAGTTGAGAATACCTTTTGGGACGGTTTTTATCGTCCCTAATACCCATTTTTGCATGAATTTAAACTACCTTTTGGGACATTTTTTATCGTCCTAATTGGGTTGCCAGAATCGGAGTAGTATTAGGGACGATTTATCCGTCCCTAACACTACTCGTGGGAGCGAGAATTTTTTCGCGGGAACACCTTTTCGGACGGAAAAATCCGTCCCTAATGCAAATGTAGAGCGCTCGTGAATTAACATTTAGGATTGTAAAATACGTCCCTAAAATATCTGCGACACCTAGTATAAGGGATGGATTTTTGTCGTTGCAAAATCCGTCCTAAATACTCTATTAGGACGATTTTTGTACTTTTAGGGACAGATTTTTACCGTCCCTAATACTCATTTTTCTTGTAGAGACATACTCTGTTAAGAGGGGATCTCTCCCACTTTATTCCTTAGCCATCTTATCAATGATCTTAGTCATATACACTCGACAAATGCATAGAGATAATAACTTCTCTAAAAATTGATATATGCACTAAACCTTCAGTCCCATATACTTCACAAATCGACGGAGACAGTACACCCGTATCCCATTACATGGAAAAGGTCTTTTTCTACCACTGAAGCAAACATCGCTATAACAGCCTTAACATATGTCCTTTCGTCCTTTATATATGTTTGATCTTGTTACGAACCTTAATATTTCATCCTTAACACAAGTTAAATCATGTACGAACGCATTTATCCCGTATGCGGTCATAATACAACAATTCTATCCATTCTTGACATGGGTTAAATTATGTAACATATTCATTTTATCCCTAATTGGGTTCAATATAACATTTATATCCATCCTTGACACATGGTAAATTCTGTATGAACTCATTTCTCAACATAATATAACATCTCTACCCGTCCTTAGAAAAGGTTAAACCCTATACAAACTAATTTCTCCAAGATGCAGGCATAATGCAACATTTTCATCAATCATCAACACATGCTAAATCCTTATACGGGCTCATTTGATCTCGAAAGCGAGCATAATACAATATTTTTATCCATCCTTAACATAGGTTAAATCCTGTTATAAACACATTTTATCTCGGATGCGGGCATAATTCAACATCTCTATCCATTGTTTGACACATGTTAAATCTTATACAAACTCATTTATGCTAGATGCGAACATAATACATAATCTCCTGTAGTCCTTGACATGGGTTAAATTATGTACAGATTCATTTTTCCCGAATGCAGACATAATACAACATTTCTATCTATCCTTGACACAGGTTAAATGCTATCTCAGGCTCATTTTATCACAGATGTGGGCGTAATATAACAATTATATCCATCCTTAACACAAGTTAAATCTCTTTATAAACTCATATGATCACAAATGTAGGAATAATACATCAATTATATCATTCCTCAACACGTGTTACATCTTGTAGGAATTCATTTGTTTATAGATGTGAGTATAATACAACATTTTTCTCATCCTTCGCACAAGTTAAACCCTATTACAGACCACAATCTCCCGTCCTTAACACTGGTTAAAACTTATTATGAAACACAAACCACTTATAATTGATTAGGATCTGTAAATACTTATGACCTTAACATCATCGCATCCTCGTGACCTTAGTGCCACTGCATACCTCATGACCTTAGTGTCACCTCATCCTTATGAGATCAATCTCAATGCAACCTCTAATCATAGTGTCACCGTATATCCTTACGACCCTTGTGTCACCACATTCTTATTACCCCAGTGTCTCCAAATTCCCTGTGATCTTTGTATCACCATATCATTGTGACCTCAACATCATCATATCCATGCGATTCTAATGTCACCATAATCCTCATGACCATAATGTCACCGTATATCCTTGTGACCACAGGATCATTGCATATGATTAGAACGTTGTCAAGCCTTTGATGTTTCATCACCATTTTCCCTCTTGCTCTTTCATCATGTATGTAGATTCTCCATACATTCCATCTTTCTCCAATCTTATGTATTTCTTGACATGCTTGCGTATCTTAAAAATAAGGTCTTTTTGGCATTCCTTGAGTAAAGAACAAACATTCCTTTCGGGTACCCTTTGAGTTTTGGGTCCTTTTTGTTAAAAAGGAGTATGATAATCTACTTTGTCTATACTTATGAAATTTCCTTTTTCTCATTTTGAAAACATCAGATGTATGATTATCTTTGCCATAATATGTGCAATGAGCTTTAGTTGAATGAGATTCACAATAAACATATGTATGATCTTTCCATTTTCAAATAATAAAAAATGATTATTTTCTAACTTTATTGGACAAGACGATTTTTAAAAGTATGATCTTTCTTTTTGCCAAAAGTGGAATGGACACCACATTTGATGTTTTTGGGTTTTTTGATTTCTCTTTTCGGTTCCCTAATTTCCTTTTAAATAACAATTCCTTCTTTATCTTCTTATTTTTGTTTTCGAAATTGTAATTTCAAGTTTTTGCTACTTTGATAAACTTTTATAATTGATTCTCTTAAAAATTGACTTTTTTTCTTGGTTGATTGTTTTTCGTTTGAAGATAGTAAGGGTATTATTTACTTTTCTCTTATTTAAAGTATCAATTTCCTTCTGGAGTTTATTATTTTCTAAGATCAACTTATTCTTTTCTTTTACAACACTTTCTTGTGATACATATAAGCCTTTGTTTTCATTTTGTATAGAAACGAGCGAGTCATTGAAATTTTCATAACTAGTTACAAATGTATCATAAAGTTGATCTAATTGATCATATTAAATCATTGCATCTTCTTTAGATAATTTATATATATGAAAAGGTTTTGAATTTACCTAATCATTTATTGGTTCTTCTTGTACAAAAGGGTGACATTTTAATTTCTCCTCGGATGATGAACTTGTGCAATCTTCCATAATAACTTCGTATTTTGAGTTTGGGATTGTGTAAAGGACTTATTCTTCTTGGTGTTATGGATAAGAAGTTTGCAAGGGTTGAATGAATGAATCTAGGGGTATATCTCTGACATTCTTTTCTTCTGATCTTAAAAGATCCCTTTCTTTTAAGAATTTTATTACTAGAAAGTTCCACATTCAATTTTCTTCCGTGAAATGAAACACCTTTCCTGAAACATCATAATCTCAAAAAGGGCATAATATCTTCAAAGCTTCAGGAGTTAGTTCATTCATCTTTTCAATGCTCAATCTAAATAAAAGGGGTGAGTTTTGTCACTAACCACTTTCCATAAGTAGTAATAATCAGATTGAATAATAAGAGATATTTTTAGCTTTCCATATCTTGTAAAATCCTTCTAAAAAGTGGGAAGGTCATTTAATTGCAAAATTATTTTTGAAATACTTGCCCTTTTTTCAATCTAAACTAAAAATATAATTTTCAAAATAAGTATCTATGTGTTAGGCTCTGATACCAATTGTTGGCATGAAAATATATCCAAGAGGGGATGAGGGTGGATTAGGTATATGAAAATTAATGGAAATTATAGAACTTTCTTAATTTTTTTGAATATTAATTGAAATATGATTGTAATACCCGCACTTTTGAAGTTAGTTATTAAGGGTATTTTAGTGAATTAATGCAGTCCGCAATAACTGAAATTACGAAAATGTTTGTAATTATTTAATATAATGGTTTGGAGTTTGCTTGTGCGATATATAAAAGTATGAAGGTCCCAATGTGAAGTTTAGGATAAGATTGGACTTAAAAGTAAAATGTATATTCTCGTTATCATTATGTTATATATATTGCATGTATATTCTCGTTATCATTATGTTATAACACTTGATTTTGCTGCCATTTATTCATATATCGCATGTTGTTAAGAACTCCATTGGGCATTGACTCACATGCCTTCGTCTGTTATGACATGATAAATGCAGTTCCGTATTTGAATGCGTTTTATAGGTAAGTGTTCCTTACCGTCTTACGTTAGTATCTCTGATTACGTGAACTCTGAAGGCACTCTGATGGGTTATACACTAGTCATATATTATGATAATTTGCTTGAAAATGAAATTTCATTCTAAATATTGGATTTTAATTAAATAAAAGGAATTAGAAATATTATCTAGGATTGTTTCACATCACATCACACTAATGAAATCAGACCGGTTTGGGTTGACCCATGGGTGACCAATAAATCCAGGTCAAGGCATCACAATGATAAATCAGTTCAAGTATAAGCAATTAATGAACAACAAGCATATGTAGTTAAGAGAGGGTTTAGAGAAACTTTGCAAATCGAGATTTTAAGACAGTTTGGATTTTGCCTACATCCATGCTCGAGATGGTACTTGAGAAGCTTCACTATCGTTTGTTCACTTAAGACAAAACCAAAACCCACCCTCATAAGAAATTATAACACTTTGTGAACTATAACCAACTAGGTGACTATACACATTCTTTCCCAAATGGTACATGCAAGAAACCAAGGAATTATCATGCCTTGAGTCCCCACAACTATGGCACTACTGGTCATGAATATACAATAAAGTTGACTGTAAGTAGCAATAATAATATTTGTAACCAAAATGTAAAGCAAAGTTGCTTTACTAAAATAAGTAGAAAATGGGTTTACTTTCTCTCTCTCTATATATAAGCAATCATGTCATCATAAGTATATTGCTCAATTGGATAATGGGTTGATTTTTTAGCGCACAAGAGTATTAAGTTTATATCTTTGGCTAAAAGGGGCTTGAGGAATAAGCTTTAAGCTCAAAGGGGTTTTGGGTGGAGCTTAGCTTCAATGGAGTTTTGGGTTTAAAAGCCTCACTTGGGAATGAGTTTGGGACTTGGTTTCTCTCTCTATAAAAATCGAGGGAATTGTCATAAGCTTGGAAATGGAACTTTAATCAATGTAGATGTTATAGTAAGCTTATATGCTTTGATGAAGGAACCAAAGGTCTTATTTATAGTCTTTTTTGAAAAATAGCCATTTGAGGGTAGTATGGTAATTTATAGATTTTATAATTTAAAAATTAGCCATTGAAAATTTTGTTTTTGATACACTTAGAGTCAACTCAAAGTTCTTAGATTCGACTAAAATTTCTCTCTCTAAAGTTTTTTTTTTCATTCAAAAAAAGTTCTTCACACTTAGGTAGTTTGAATCGACTCTAACTCATAGTACGTTAAAGTTAAACTCTCGTTGAGTAGACTATATGTCACTTAAAAGTTTTTAATATAGTTTCAGGCGAGTCTGATGTGATATAAACAGTTTAAGGTAACTCTTTGAGTCGATTAAAAGTACCTTCCTTAATGTCAAGTGTTTTTGGTTTGGGGAAGGTTTGGTTGGTTGGATTGAGAAAGTATATGATCATAAAAGTTCATTTACACTATTATAAACATTCCCCAATCACTCAAAGATCCTGGAAGGTGTTTTGGAGTTTGATCAACTGTATGGAGTAACTGATTCTCTCTTTGTTGTTTATTATGATTAAGAGATTTGACTGACATTTGACATGTATGGTATGATGGAATAAGGTTTTCTAGCCTTAATTAGTGATGCTAAAATTGTACTTAAACTAATAGATTGATATTGCGATAGATTGAGTGTGTTTCTTATGGTTGAACTCCTGATGGTCTGGAGCGCATGAATCTTCTTCTAATTTATTTGGTTATGAATTTATTGGAATGAACTCATGTTATGACTAAGAACTTTAATGATATGTTTTGTAGCTTAGATTTAAGGTTAATCAACGCTTCTTAATTAAATAGGAACATGTTGTAAAAATCTTGGTCATATAATAATTATTTTTCAATGCATGGATTGGCTTAGAAAAATACTTCTTCTTTGTGAATGGGAATATGTCATGCATGACTTAAGCTTTCTTCAAATGCAGGGATTTTCATGAATTGCATCTTTATTTTCAATGTTTGCGATCTTGATATCTTGGTTGCATGGATGATATGATCCTTGTGTTATATCTTATCATGTATTGAGGGGTTCTTTTTTTCTCAAGTACATTAGAGAGAAGATAGTGAAGAATTATCATATATCAATTATCATTGCAACGAAAATGCCACTATGGGATGCTTTGACACGGAGAATTTGTCACGATTTTAAACTATGCCAAAATTTGAAATGGTTTATCTATAATTTGGAATGGTGTGTAACCATGCCAAATTTAGGCATTATTTGAGACCGTGCCAAATTTGGGAACGTTTCATTAAAGAAACCAGCTTAAAAAATTACCAATTATTTCCAAATTCACAAGCACAACTCTTAACCTAACCTTGAGGCACTTTTTCATTGCGACGACCTTCACCTCCCCCCTGACACTACCCTCCACCTTTGATCATCTCTAAAATTACATCATCGACGTGATCTCTATCCCTTTATCTTGTTTTCATATAATTTTCTATTACTACACACACACTCACACTCATAGAGGAACACACACACACACACACACACACACACACACACACATATATATATATATATACTCTGAGTTAAGGATCTCAGTAATTCAATTTGTCCTTATATACAAATATAGATATATGCGATGCACATAAGGTGTATTTTGTGTGATTAGAGATTTTAGGGGTTTGGGATTTTAATACTTCTGTATTTTGAAAAGAAGTATTCAATCACACTTGAGTGACTTATGATAATTAATGTATGCATTGTGATATTCTACAATAAGTGGTTTTAGTACTAGCAAATTCAATCCCCAATTTAGATTGTGAACTTTCCCTTTGTTTTATATCTTGAATTGTCACATGTAATAAAGTTGTCTGCCTACATAATGAATCTCTTTCTTCTTTTGAATTTATTTCAACTGATTTTGAAAAACACAAGAGAAAAAAGGAAGGGGTTATAATGTTTAGTATTAAGGTAAGTAACTGTTCTTTATGTTGTAAGAATCTAATAATTCCATTATTTTAAATCTGATGAACTCATATCCATATATCCGGGGAAACAAATATGACATGAATGATTACATTGAGATGCAAAATATCCAGAAAATGGTCCCTTAAGAGGTACGACCACCTTGTACGAGACCAATATAACGCGTACGAAACGTACGCATGGTCATTGGACTCCCGATTTGAGTATACGATGAGGATTTGCAAAATTTAGACTCAGGCCTAAAATATGGCATCAAGAAAAGGTAAAACAACCATAAACCGGTACCGTAAGAGGCATGGACACCTCGCATGGAACAAATGTAACTCGTACGAATTGACTGCGTAGTCACCAGACTCCTGGTTTGAGTATACAACAAGAATTTGCAAAAAAATAGACTTGGGCATAAAAATATGGCGTCAAGGGGTGAAAACGTAAAATAATCACAAAATAGTCCCTTAGGAGGTATGAGCACCTCGCACGGGACTAACGTAACTCGTACGAACCAACCACATAGTCACCGGACTCCCGATTTGAGTATGCGACTAAAATTTGCAAAATTTAGACTTAGGCCTAAAATATGGCGTCATGGGATAAAAATGTAAAACAACCACAAAATGGTCCCGTAAGAGGTGCGGGTTCCTCACACGGGACCGAAGTAACTCGTATAAACCTACGACGTAGTCACCGGACTCCTCGTTTGAGTATACGAGGAGAATTCTCAATCAGTTAGACTTAAGCTTAAAAACACGCCGTCAAAGGGTGAAAATATAAAACTGCCCAAAAACGGTCCCGTAAGAGGCATGAGCACCTCGCACGGGACCAATATAACTCGTACGAACCGACCGCGTAGTCACCGGACTCCCGATTTGAGTATACGACGAGAATTTGCAAAATTTAGACTTAGGCCTAAAGTATGGCCTCAATAAAACGTAAAACAATCACATAACGGTACCGAAAGAGGCATGGTCACCTCGCACAGGAATAATGTAACTCGTACGAACCGACCGCGTAGTCAGTACACTCCCGGTTTGAGTATATGACGAGAATTTGCAAAAAATTAGACTTGGGCATAAAAACATAACGTCAAGGGGTGAAAACATAAAAGAACCACAAAATGGTCCCGTAAGAGGTATATGCACCTCGCACGGGACCAACGTAACTCATACGAATCGATCACGTAGTCACTAGACTCCTGGTTTGAGTATGCGACGAGAATTTACAAAATTTAGACTTAGGCCTAAAATATGGCGTCAAGGGATAAAAATGTAAAACAACCACAAAATGGTCCCGTAAGAGGTGCGGGATCCTCGCACAAGGCCGATGTAACTCTACAAACCGACGACGTAGTCACCGGACTCCCCGTTTGAGTATATGGTGAGAATTCGCAATCGGTTAGACTTATGCTTAAAAATATGCCGTCAAAGGGTGGAAATATAAAACAGCCACAAAATGATCCCGTAAGAGGCACAAGCACCTTGCACGAGACCAATGTAACTCGTACGAACCGATCGCGTAGTCACCGGACTCCCGATTTGAGTATGCGGCGAGAATTTGCAATGTTTATACTTTGGCCTAAAATATGACTTCAAGGGATGAAAACATAAAACAACCTTAAAACAGTCCCATAAGAGGCACGGGCACCTCAAACGGGACCAATGTAACTAGTACGAACCGATCGCGTAGTCATCGGACTCCCGATTTGAGTATATGACAAGAATTTTCAAAAAATTAGACTTGGGCATAAAAACATGGTGTCAAGGCATGAAAATGTAAAATAGTCACAAAACGATCTCGTAGGAGGTACGAGCACCTCGCACGAGACCAATATAACTTGTACTAACCGACCGCGTAGTCACCGAACTCTCGGTGTGAGTACACGGCGAGAATTTGCAAAATTTAGACTTAGACCTAAAATATGGCGTCAAGAAAATGTAAAACAGGCACAAAACGGTCCCGTAAGAGGCACGAGCACCTCGCATGGGAGTTATGTAACTCGTACGAACCGAATGCGTAGTCACCGGACTCCCGATTTGAGTATACAATGAGAATTTACAAAAAATTAGACTTGGAAATAAAAACATGGCGTCCAGGGGTGAAAAAGTAAAATAGCCATAAAACGATCCCGTAATAGGTACGAGCACCTCGCACGGGACCAATGTAACTCGTACGAATCGATCACGAAGTCACCGAACTCCCGATTTGAGTATACGATGAGAATTTACAAAATTTAGACTTAGGCCTAAAATATAGCGTCAAGGGGTGAAAATGTAAAACAAAAATGGTTCCATAAGAGATGCGGGCACCTCGCACGGGACCAATGTAACTTGTACGAACTGACGGCATAGTCATTGGACTCCCCGCTTGAGTATACGAGGAGAATTTACAATCGGTTAGACTTACGCTGAAAAACATTCCGTCAAAGGGTGAAAACGTAAAACAGTCACAATACTGTCCCATAAGAGGCATAAGCACCTAACACGGGACCAATGTATCTCGTACGAACCGACTGCATCACCAGACTCCCGATTTGAGTATACGACGATAAGTTGTAAAATTTAGACTTAGGCCTAAAATATGGCGTCAAGGGGTGAAAACGTAAAACAGTTAGACTTAGGCCTAAACATTATTTGATTACTGATATCTTTTTTTTTGTGTCTTATTTTTTTTTGCAGGATAACATGTTAGGGTTATATTTTATTCGCGTGGAACACATGAACAAATCAATGGTTTGTGCCAGGTAGATTGTTTATTCATTATTTTTGTTGTTATGCGAGATTGTTGTTTTAATTATTTTTTCTGATCGTGTGGGATTTTGTGTTGATTAAACAGGTTGGTTTTCATTTATAAACAAAGGAGACCCTGTCGATTTTTTTTTAAATTGTAAAGAATTGTTGATATGCGAGATTATTATTTTCAATTTTTTATGGCCTTGCGGCCTTTTATGTTGATTAAACAAGTTGGTTTTCATGTAGAAACAAAGGAGACTCTATTGATTTTTTTAAAATTGTAAAGAGTTGTTGATATGCGAGATTCTTATTTTGCCGTGCGGGCATTTGTGTTGATTAAAAATGTTGGTTTTCATGTATAAACAAAGGAGACTCTGTCAAATTTTTTTAAAAATTGTAAAAAGTTGTTGATACGATTAACTAATATAATTGGATATTTTATTTTACTATAATATTTTTTGATAAAATGATTATTTATTGGTTGCAGGTTGTGCACAAGAAGTTGAAGAGACATGTTTTTGAGTGTCTACTATATGTGACACTAAGAAAAGTTTTTGAAGCGTGACAACTATATTTATCATCTTAATTTAGAGATAATATTTTTTTGACAATTGTATATCTTATTAATTAGTATGATTTTGTACTCATTTAAATATTCCGACTTGAATGTAGTTTAATGGAACTAATTATTATTGGATACGTTTTTCAATGAATGCAGTTGATATATTGCGTTTATGATTCGATGATTTGATTTATAATGCAAATTAGACGTCATTTATTATTGCAGCATAAAACATATAATAATATAATTATTTATGATAATTTTTTATTTATCAATTGGGACGGTTATAAACCGTCCCTAATACCGATTTTGTATTAATTGAGAATACCTTTTGGGACGGTTTTTATCGTCCCTAATACCCATTTTTGCATGAATTGAAACTACCTTTTGGGACATTTTTTACCGTCCTAATTGGTTTGCCAGAATCTGAGTAGTATTAGGGACGGTTTATCTGTCCCTAACACTACTCTTGGGAGCGAGAATTTTTTCGCGGGAACACCTTTTCGGACGGAAAAATTCGTCCCTAATGCCAAATGTAGAGCGCCCGTGAATTAACATTTAGGATTGTAAAATATGTCCCTAAAATATCTGCGACACCTAGTATAAGGGATGGATTTTTGTCGTTGCAAAATCCGTCCTAAATACTCTATTAGGACGATTTTTGTACTTTTAGGGACAGATTTTTACCGTCCCTAATACTCATTTTTCTTGTAGAGACATACTCTGTTAAGAGGGGATCTCTCCCACTTTATTCCTTAGCCATATTATCAATGATCTTAGTCATATACACTCGACAAATGCATAGAGATAATAACTTCTCTAAAAATTGATATATGCACTAAACCTTCAGTCCCATATACTTCACAAATCGATGGAGACAGTACACCCGTATCCCATTACATGGAAAAGGTGTTTTTCTACCACTGAAGCAAACATCGCTATCCCAGCCTTAACATATGTCCTTTCGTCCTTTATATAAGTTTGATCTTGTTACGAACCTTAATATTTCATCCTTAACACAAGTTAAATTATGTACGAACGCATTTATCCCGTATGCGGTCATAATACAACAATTATATCCATTCTTGTCATGGGTTAAATTATGTAACATATTCATTTTATCCCTAATTGGGTTCAATATAACATTTATATCCATCCTTGACACATGGTAAATTCTGTATGAACTCATTTCTCAACATAATATAACATCTCTACCCGTCCTTAGCAAAGGTTAAACCCTATACAAACTAATTTCTCCTGGATGCAGACATAATACAACATTTTCATCAATCATCAACACATGCTAAATCCTTATACAGGCTCATTTGATCTCGAAAGCGAGCATAATACAATATTTTTAACCATCCATAACATAGGTTAAATCCTATTATAAACACATTTTATCTCGGATGCGGGCATAATTCAACATCTCTATCCATTGTTTGACACATGTTAAATCTTATACAAACTCATTTATGCTAGATGCGAACATAATACATAATCTCCTATAGTCCTTGACATGGGTTAAATTATGTACGGATTCATTTTTCCCGAATGCAGACATAATACAACATTTCTATCTATCCTTGACACAGGTTAAATGCTATATCAGGCTCATTTTATCACTGATGTGGGCATAATATAATAATTATATCCATCCTTAACACAAGTTAAATCTCTTTATAAACTCATATGATCCCAAATGTAGGAATAATACATCAATTATATCATTCCTCAACACGTGTTACATCTTGTAGGAATTCATTTGTTTATAGATATGAGTATAATACAACATTTTTCTCATCCTTCGCACAAGTTAAACCCTATTACAGACCACAATCTCCCGTCCTTAACACTGGTTAAAACTTATTATGGATTACAAATCACTTATAATTGATTAGGATCTGTAAATACTTATGACCTTAACATCATCGCATCCTCGTGACCTTAGTGCCACTGCATACCTCATGACCTTAGTGTCACCTCATCCTTATGAGCTCAATCTCAATGAAACCTCTAATCATAGTGTCACCGTATATCCTTGCGACCCTTGTGTCACCACATCCTTATTACCCCAGTGTCTCAAAATTCCCTGTGATCTTTGTATCACCATATCATTGTGACCTCGACATCATCATATCCATGTGATTCTAATGTTACCATAATCCTCATGACCATAATGCCACCGTATATCCTTGTGACCACAGAATCATTGCATATGATTAGAACATTGTCAAGCCTTTGATGTTTCATAATAACTTGCCTTATTTCTCCTTCATCATGTATGTCTCTTCTCCAAGCATTCCCTCTTTGTCCATTCCGAGCTATTAGGAGTTTACGTGAAACCAAATTTATACACATTTATGGAATTTCTAATGTGGGGGCGTTCATTGGGTACTTGAATATAAGTGTGAGAGTTCATCTTTCATTTTAGGTGCAAGTTTAATTTTCATCCAATATTTTATTTCCACTCACTGTTCATGGCTTTATTTTTTTCTTTTTGATATTTCTTATCTCGCCTAAAGGCATTTTGAACAATCATTCATTTTCAATGAATATCCATAATTTTTTTAATAAAAAATTCTTTTAGAATTTTTTCTCTTTCTCCGAGGAGTTTCCAAACTCAATTTGTTTTTAAAGACAAGAATCTTCATTATGTTTCAACATCCATTCTATAACCAATTATTCTCTTACAAAACTCTTCAATATTCACTAGAAATTTACTCTCAGCATAAGTATAATATTTTTGTATTTTCAAATCATATGGTTATAAGTTGAGATGTGATGAAGATTTCAACAATAAATTTAATCAACCAAGGTTATATTCTACATGTGTTATTATGATTGTTATATTTAACTTGAGGTGTAGTGATTTTTAGAGGTTGTGTGTATCATGTGTTTTAGTTTTACTTGTAAGGGAGAATAAGTGAGCATTTGAAAATTAAGGATAAATGTTACCCATTGGAAAATTCATTTAGATCCTTAGAACGTTGTCAAGCCTTTGATGTTTCATCATCATTTTCCCTCTTGCTCTTTCATCATGTATGTAGATTCTCCATACATTCCATCTTTCTCCAATCTTATCTATTTCTTAACATGATTGTGTATCTTAAAAATAAGGTCTTTTTGGCATTCCTTGAGTAAAGAACAAACATTCCTTTCGGGTACCCTTTGAGTTTTGGGTCCTTTTTGTTAAAAAGGAGTATGATAATCTACTTTGTCTATACTTATGAAATTTCCTTTTTCTCATTTTGAAAACATCAGATGTATGATTATCTTTGCCATAATATGTGCAATGAGCTTTAGTTGAATGAGATTCACAATAAACATATGTATGATCTTTCCATTTTCAAATAATAAAAAATGATTATTTTCTAACTTTATTGGGCAAGACGATTTTTAAAAGTATGATCTTTCTTTTTGCAAAAAGTGGATTGGACACCACATTTGATGTTTTTGGGTTTTGTGATTTCTCTTTTCGGTTCCCTAATTTCCTTTTAAATAACAATTCCTTCTTTATCTTCTTATTTTTGTTTTCGAAAATGTAATTTCAAGTTTTTGCTACTTTGATAAACTTTTATAATAGATTCTCTTAAAAATTGACTTTTTTTCTTGGTTGATTGTTTTTCATTTGAAGATAGTAAGGGTATTTACTTTTCTCTTATTTAAAGTATCAATTTCCTTCTGGAGTTTATTATTTTCTAAGATCAACTTCTTCTTTTCTTTTACAACACTTTCTTGTGATACATATAAGCCTTTGTTTTCATTTTGTATAGAAACGAGCGAGTCAATGAAATTTTCATAACTAGTTACAAATGTATCATAAAGTTGATCTAATTGATCATATTAAATCATTGCATCTTCTTTAGATAATTTATATATATGAAAAGGTTTTGAATTTACCTAATCATTTATTGGTTCTTCTTGTACAAAAGGGTGACATTTTAATTTTTCCTCGGATGATGAACTTGTGCAATCTTCCATAATAACTTCGTATTTTGAGTTTGGGATTGTGTAAAGGACTTATTCTTCTTGGTGTTATGGATAAGAAGTTTGCAAGGGTTGAATGAATTAATCTAGGGGTATATATCTGACATTATTTTCTTCTGATCTTAAAAGATCCCTTTCTTTTACGAATTTTATTACTAGGAAGTTCCACATTCAATTTTCTTCCGTGAAATGAAACACCTTTCCTGAAACATCATAATCTCAAAAAGGGCATAATATCTTTAAAGCTTCAGGAGTTAGTTCATTCATCTTTTCAATGCTCAATCTAAATAAAAGGGGTGAGTTTTGTCACTAACCACTTTCCATAAGTAGTAATAATCAGATTGAATAATAAGAGATATTTTTAGCTTTCCATATCTTGTAAAATCCTTCTAAAAAGTGGGAAGGTCATTTAATTGCAAAATTATTGTTGAAATACTTGCCCTTTTTTCAATCTAAACTAAAAATATAATTTTCAAAATAAGTATCTATGTGTTAGGCTCTGATACCAATTGTTGGCATGAAAATATATCCAAGAGGGGATGAGGGTGGATTAGGTATATGAAAATTAATGGAAATTATAAAACTTTCTTAATTTTTTTTTGAATAATAATTGAAATATGATTGTAATACCCGCACTTTTGAAGTTAGTTAATAAGGGTATTTTAGTGAATTAATGCAGTCCGCAATAACTGAAATTACGAAAATGTTTGTAATAATTTAATATAATGGTTTGGAGTTTGCTTGTGCGATATATAAAAGTATGAAGGTCCCAATGTGAAGTTTAGGATAAGATTGGACTTAAAAGTAAAATGCCATATCAGATGGTCGAATCGATTCGAAGCTCATACGGATCGATCCAAAGAGGAACGGATTGATTGGAAAATCCGACGCAATGGAGTTAACAAGTTCATCTCTTTTGTTGTGTTATCGAGATTTGGGTGGTTTAAATTGTTGAGTTATCGAGATGTGGGGGGAGTTTGGATGATTACACTTATCCCTTAACCTTATAGAGTTATAGGGAATTTTCCTTAAGTGTTAATTAGGATATTTGAATGGTTTTAAATGGGTTATGTGTGTGTGTGTGTGAGAGAGAGAGAGAGAGAGAGAGAGAGAGAAGGAACCCTCTCGGACATCTCCATTTCAGCTGAAAATATTTCTCTCCCACTCTCCCTCTAAGAACTCCATTGCAGACATATTATTTACACCATAGTTCACACTATATTCTCATCAAAATCTTAGTCTTCCATTATAAATAGTTAAGTGGAGTTATGGTGGTGTATTTTAAGTTGAAGATGGGTTGTTTTGAGGTGAAGTTAAGTGGGTGTTCCATAGGGAGGAACTTTCATGGTGTTGAAGATGAAGAAGGAAGATGGATTTTTGGAGATAAGAAGGAAAACGCTAAGGAAATATTGATAACCCTCTTGAGGCCACCTTAGGAGGTGGGGGGTTACCTTTTCCATAGACATTTTCACCATTAATGGAGCTCATTTTGAGGTGGAAAAAACTTACCTTCTTATTAATGCTATTATATTCGAGTATAAAGAATGATTATAACATTTATTGGTATATAAATATGTAGGATTCAACAATTCTACCTTTCTAGTTGAATATAGTTGGATTTCATATGTTAGTACGTTTCAAAATTGGGTTTTATGAATAGTTTCAAAGATGTCAAATTTTCAATATATTTTATGAAAAGTTGTTATATGATGATAAACAAAGGTTTTTTATGCAAAAAATATGTTGGTATTTATTTGAAATTAATTGAGTACTCAATATATGTATTGAATGGATTTCATGGGTAAAGAATGTAACTTTTATAGGTTAAATGTCAAAGTTACTTGAATATGTTATAAATTGGTTTTTGATATGAGATAATGACTTTCATAATTTTAGAAATTATTTGGCATGAAATGATGTTATTTTATGTTAAGAATGATTAAGGAAACATGATTTAATGTTCCAAAAATGAAAGTTAGTGAAAATTGGTAAAGGTCGTCACTTTGAATGATGATAATAGGGCATGAAAATGACTAGAAATCAAAGTAATGGGTAAAATTCATAACTTTGTAAAGTAGACCTTCATGTTGATAAATTTATAGCCCAAAAGTAATGTTTAAGTTGGAATTTTTAACGAATTGAAGAATGTGTTAAAAAGGGGGAATTCCAAGTGGATTCTTTTCAAGTAAAATAAACTCTGGGTTATAAAGTTTAGCTATTTTTCAAAATTATCACACTTTAATGATATTACTCTATAGATTTGGTGTCATTTCATGATAATACATGCACCAAAATAATGACTTTAAGTGTAAAAATTGTCACAAAGTCACTTGTTGTAATTTTGGGCTAACTAGTAACATATTAAAAGTCAAATTATTGTGTTAATAATTTCAAGGTAATATTAAACTAATTAAAGTTACATTAAAGGTTGTAAGAAAGTGTAAAAAGTTAAAGTTCGGTTCAAGTGAGAAACTTTGAATTTAGAAAGTTTAAGTTATTAAAACGAATTATGAATAGCGAAGGATAAACGAATTGCAAAGTAAACCCTTAAGTGGGAGAAAATGAAGGTTTCTTCAAAGTAATACTTTTTAAGTAAAAATGTAAAGAATAATGCATTAAGGTTTAAATGAACACTTATGATGAAAATAATCCTTAAACTTGGAAATAAAATAAAGTTGCAAAGTAAAGATGTTGGTAATACATCAAAGATAAGTAATAAGGAAGAAATGACAAAATGCGTTCAAGTTTATAGTATGAATAATAAGTTGGTAATTACCTTGGGTTTGTCATTCGCACCGAATTTCGCAGTTAATATTAATGTTAAGAGATTAAAACATAAACTTTATTGTAAATATAGTACAAAGACAAGTCAAGTGTTTTAATAAAATGGCAGTTAGCCCGCAAGTGAATATAATTAATTAAAAGCGAAAGAGTTTCACAAAGGAGTACCGAGGAATAATTGAGAAGGGTCCGGAACCCTGGGGTGAAAGAACCTAAACAAGCCAGTAAATCATGGGACATGAAATTTATGGAGGATGGTGAAAGCTCGTAAATATATATGGAATTACAGGATAATAAGGGAATAATTAAAATTGGTTAAACTTTTAAAAGAGTTAAAGGAAAGCAAAAGGATACATATGTAATTATGGGTAAAGGTTTGAAATGGAAAATAATATGAATTTAATGTAAGTTCAACAAAGTACATGGACGATGTTAATTAGAAGTATCTAATAAAGGATAAAATACGGATAAATAAGTGGCCTTAAGTGGCATATACTCGAGTTTACACTATAATATGTTCTTTAATGGTGATAAGGTCAAAAGTGTGAATAATTATCTTAGAATACTGGTGGCATATGTTGAAATGATAATTAGGTAATTTGGTGATTTTTATGGAGTAAAAATCGACTCTTATGAAAGTGATAAAGGACGCATTTTTCGTATGAATACCTGATGAACGTTAAAGGTGTGGGCATGTATGGGGCTGATGTAATTTATCCAGGATAAGTAAAAGGTTTGATATAAAATAAAGTTTTTACATATCTGGTTATATATATTGCATGTATATTCTTGTTATCATTATGTTATAACACTTGATTTTGCTGCCATTTATTTATATATCGCATGTTGTTAAGAACTCCATTGGGCATTGACTCACATGCCTTCGTCTCTTATGACATGATAAATGCAGTTTCATATTTAATGCGTTTTATAGGTAAGTGTTCCTTACCGTCTTACGTTAGTATCTCTGATTACGTGAACTCTGAAGGCACTCTAATGGGTTATACACTAGTCATATATTATGATAATTTGCTTGAAAATGAAATTTCATACTAAATATGGGACTTTAATTAAATAAAAGGAATTATAAATATTATCTAGGATTGTTTCACATCACATCACACTAATGAAATAAGACCGGTTTGGGTTTTCCCATGGGTGACCTATAAATCTAGGTCAAGGCATCACAATGATAAATCAGTTCAAGTATAAGCAATTAATCAACAACAAGCATAAGTAGTTAAGAGAGGGTTTAGAGAAACTTTGCAAATCGAGATTTTAAGACAGTTTGGATTTTGCCTACATCCATGCTCGAGATGGTACTTGAGAAGCTTCACTATCGTTTGTTCACTTAAGGCAAAGCCAAAACCCACCCTGATAAGAAATTATAACACTTTGTGAACTATAACCAACTAGGTGACTATACACATTCTTTCCCAAGTGGTACATGCAAGAAACCAAGGAATTATCATGCCTTGACTCCCCACAACTATGGCACTACTGGTCATGAATATACAATGAAGTTGACTGTAAGTAGCAATAATAATATTTGTAACCAAAATGTAAAGCAAAGTTGCTTTACTAAAATAAGTAGAAAATGGGTTTACTTTCTCTCTCTATATATATAAGCAATCATGTCATCATAAGTATATTGCTCAATTGGATAATGGGTTGATTTTTTAGCGCACAAGAGTATTAAGTTTATATCTTTGGCTAAAAGGGGCTCGAGGAATAAGCTTTAAGCTCAAAGGGGTTTTGGGTGGAGCTTAGCTTCAATGGAGTTTTGGGTTTAAAAGCCTCACTTGGGAATGAGTTTGGGACTTGGTTTCTCTCTCTAGAAAAATTGAGGGAATTGTCATAAGCTTGGAAATGGAACTTTAATCAATGTAGATGTTATAGTAAGCTTATATGCTTTGATGAAGGAACCAAAGGTCTTATTTATAGTCTTATTTGAAAAATAGCCATTTGAGGGTAGTATGGTAATTTATAGATTTTATAATTTAAAAATTAGCCATTGAAAATTTTGTTTTTGATACACTTAGAGTCAACTCAAAGTTCTTAGATTCGACTAAAATTTCTCTCACTAAAGTTTTTTTTTTCATTCAATAAAAGTTCGTCACACTTAGGTAGTTTGAATCGACTCTAACTCACAGTAAGTTAAAGTTAATCTCTCGTTGAGTCGACTATATGTCACTTAAAAGTTTTTAATATAGTTTCGGGCGAGTCTGATGTGATATAAACAGTTTAAGGTAACTCTTTGAGTCGATTAAAAGTACCTTCCTTAATGTCAAGTGTTTTTGGTTTGGGGAAGGTTTGGTTGGTTGGATTGAGAAAGTATATGATCATAAAAGTTCATTTACACTATTATAAACATTCCCCAATCACTCAAAGATCCTGGAAGGTGTTTTGGAGTTTGATCAACTGTATGGAGTAACTGATTCTCTCTTTGTTGTTTATTATGATTAAGAGATTTGACTGACACTTGACATGTATGGTATGATGGAATAAGGTTTTCTAGCCTTGATTAGTGATGCTAAAATTGTACTTAAACTAATAGATTGATATTGCGATAGATTGAGTGTGTTTCTTATGGTTGAACTCCTGATGGTCTGGAGCGCATGAATCTTCTTCTAATTTATTTGGTTATGAATTTATTGGAATGAACTCATGTTATGACTAAGAACTTTAATGATATGTTTTGTAGCTTAGATTTAAGGTTAATCAACGCTTCTTAATTAAATAGGAACATGTTGTAAAAATCTTGGTCATATAATAATTATTTTTCAATGCATGGATTGGCTTAGAAAAATACTTCTTCTTTGTGAATGGGAATATGTCATGCATGACTTAAGCTTTCTTCAACATGCATGGATTTTCATGAATTGCATCTTTATTTTCAATGTTTGCGATCTTGATATCTTGGTTGCATGGATGATATGATCCTTGTGTTATATCTTATCATGTATTGAGGGGTTCTTTTTTTCTCAAGTACATTAGAGAGAAGATAGTGAAGAATTATCATATATCAATTATCATTGCAACGAAAATGCCACTATGGGATGCTTTGACACGGAGAATTTGTCACGATTTTAAACTATGCCAAAATTTGAAATGGTTTATCTATAATTTGGAATGGTGTGTAACCATGCCAAATTTAGGCATTATTTGAGACCGTGCCAAATTTGGGAACGTTTCATTAAAGAAACCAGCTTAAAAAATTACCAATTATTTCCAAATTCACAAGCACAACTCTTAACCTAACCTTGAGGCACTTTTTCATTGCGACGACCTTCACCTCCCCCCTGACACTACCCTCCACCTTTGATCATCTCTAAAATTACATCATCGACGTGATCTCTATCCCTTTATCTTGTTTTCATATAATTTTCTATTACTACACACACACTCACACTCATAGAGGAACACACACACACACACACACACACACACATATATATATATATACTCTGAGTTAAGGATCTCAGTCATTCAATTTGTCCTTATATACAAATATAGATATATGCGATGCACAGAAGGTGTATTTTGTGTGATTAGAGATTTTAGGGGTTTGGGATTTTAGGACTTCTGTATTTTGAAAAGAAGTATTCAATCACACTTGAGTGACTTATGATCATTAATGTATGCATCGTGATATTCTACAATAAGTGGTTTTAGTACTAGCAAATTCAATCCCCAATTTAGATTGTGAACTTTCCGTTTGTTTTATATCTTGAATTGTCACATGTAATAAAGTTGTCTGCCTACATAATGAATCTCTTTCTTCTTTTGAATTTATTTCAACTGATTTTGAAATGCACAAGAGAAAAAAGGAAGGGGTTATAATGTTAAGTATTAAGGTAAGTAACTGTTCTTTATGTTGTAAGAATCTAATAATTCCATTATTTTAAATCTGATGAACTCATATCCATATATCCGGGGAAACAAATATGACATGAATGATTACATTGAGATCTTCAATATCGCATTCTCATCCTTATACTATTATCTATGGTCATTTTCAATAGCAACTGGATGTGCACAAAGCTTGACAAATGTCGTTACTTAGTAAGCTTCATGGGTTTGTATCGATTAATGATTATGTTACGATTCATCGGAATAGAGATAATGAGGACGATTAGGATAGGAAAAAAGAGTGAGAGCTTAGGTATAGTTTGTTATAAAATGGATAGCTATATTGCCTAAGTAGCTCATAATTGGTATTATATATACACCCCCATCATCCCCGCGCGCGCAAGAAAATGAGGTAAACCCTTTTGATTTAATACATCAAAATAATTCATCCTATTTCCCCTTCTTATATACAATGGATAGAGTAGCCGTTTGGAATCAGTCCTTGGACAGTGTTAGCCCTAAAATCCACAGCTTGGAAAATATATAATATGTATGTAGTAGCATTGCTATTTCTTCATTAGCATAGTACAACTAACTTTGCCTAGCCAATTTTTTTATGCTCATCATTTACCTGAATCATATAAAGTTTCAGTTGTCATTTTTGATGATCATTTATTTAGTTGTATCATTATGTGGAATACTGTAATGTTATATTGAATTAGTAAATGAAGCCCTGAAAATCATTTACATAAAGTGTATGTTTGAAGTGTGTGGATGTGTGTTTTGGATTTGTCGTAACTTTGTTTGGTACCTATTGTCCATTGTTTTCTGTATTTTCAACAAGTTTCATCATCATGTTGTTATTTTTTTTCTGTTCAATGTTTCAACATATCAGAATGCCATAATGCGTTTGTATTATTAATTTTTGTTGAAGCAAACTTAGAAGTGATGTTTGGTAAAGTTCGTTTCAAATTTTATTCCTTCTTGATTGTGAATAGATTTTCATAGCGTGAGTCATCAAAATATTTAGAGCCACTCTCGCAACGTACCTGCTTTTGGTTGTCAAGGTAAAATAATATCTCTCTTTATAGATAACAATTCTGACATATGTGGTGCAAAAGATTCTTTCAATCAATACATGTGTGTTCGAGGTCAATAGTAGTTACCTTTATAATGTATAATGTTTTCTTTAATTGATTTCATGCTAGGCTTAAATTGATTTCTAAGCTTCTAAGAAAATAATATGTCATATTATATTTTACAAAAAGTCTCATATAATCTTTTTGGTTGTAAGACAAAGGGTAACTTAAGTCTTTCCTTATTAAAGTATGTTCTTTAAACCTCATCAGGATGTCGTTGAGGATCAACAAATAGTGGATAATTGAGAAAAACTTTGAGAGCGATGCATATAGATATGGGGTTTTAGAGTTTGAGCAGTATGTGTGTAAAACTATTCTTGATGCTAAACATTCATGTTCGTGTAGACGTTGTTGGAATGGAAAAGGCCATGTTACTTTACATGATATCTTTGTTCATGTGATGGACTGTGGTATGGACATAAATTACACCTTATGCTCATTGACATTTAAAATGAAAAATATACGTAAGATTTAGGTTAAAAAAAGGAATAAATGTAACACCCCGTATTTCTGTGCATGTAATATTTAATTAATTCGGGTAAAAATTTAAATTACTTGTGTGTCGTAATTTAATTGAATTAGTTATGATAATATTTATTTAAATATTAATCGGAGAGTGAATGGTTAATATTTAGGGAAATCTAATTACTAAGTGGATAGTAATAATTTATTTACGTCATAACGTGTGTTTGTGACGTGACATTTATTTATCTCAGTCGGGAGTCGGTACAGAATAATTTGGGTGTGAGATAAGGGTTTTTACAAATTAATATGGATATCGATTCTGAGTGCACGGTTGAGTCCGAATGGGCTGAAATAGTTAAAAAAGAGTACTCGGGTAAATTGGTCCTGGGACGATTTTAGGCATAGCCGGGCACACACGGGGGTATTTGAGTCACTTGGGTTTGGCCCATTAGGCTAAAAATGGGATTTAGATTTAATACCTAATTGGGATAAAAGGGAAATGGCAGAAAACACAAGGGAGAACCTAGGGTTTGGAGAAGAAGCCATAAGGAGTGATTTCGCTGCAAAATTGGAGTCTTTTGGAGACAAGGCAAGGAACCTATTGGAAGTTCATCATTAACCTTGCGAATCACACACTTGGATCAGACCCTACGAACCCATAACGCAAGTGGTTATCTTGATGTGATATTAATTGATGTTATTCAATTCATATTTTTGTGATATGGAAATCAGAAATTCATTTTGGGTACAAATGGGTACGAAAAGGGGTTTTTGTAAAAGGAACACATAAATAAGATATAATGCGGGAATTAATTATGTGATAGGATTCTATTATGGTATTTTATTTACATGAGAAAAAACCGTTAGCAATTATGGACGAATTTGGGGTAATTAGATGAAATTGGAACCTAACGAGTAAAAACTCAGAAATTTCCCCAAATCAAAAAAGTAGAAATTTGTGAGATTAAATTTATGTTTGAGGTTCTATGAGAGGACCTGATCATGTTTCTATATAGTTATGATGTTGATTGTTCTTGGGTTAGACCAAGGGAAATATTTGGAATTGGAGAATTTCGTTAATGGACGAAACAGTAAGGCGGAGAAGATGACCACCTGTTCGATCGATCGATCAACGGTTGGGGTCGATCGATCGACCCTTCAGTTTTTTCGACAGTTTGGCTTAGGGATTTATATGGGTAAAAATTTTAGTTGCAAATTTCCCCTAGCATAATTAAGAGAGAAAAATTAATTATGAGATTAAATTCTTAACAATTATAAAGGGATATAATTGGGAGTGGTGGGGGAATTAAGGGCGACACATTTCGAGTGAATTTTGAGAAATAAATTATAAAAGAATAAAATAACGAACTGGGCGAATAAGTTCAGATATGGTAGTAGGGCGACACTACTTACTTAAATTAATTATGGGTGAAAACTAATTAATTAGGAGTCGTGGATTAGACTCGGGTAGTATATTAATTTCGGACCACGAGAGCAAGCCCGAGTATATTGGTTGGGTGACACCAAAAATAATTTAATTAATTAATGTGTAAGTTAATTAATAATCAGAGTTGGACCATAAAATCAAGATATTATGTATAGGACTGTGTTACGGGCTCAGTACATGATAAAGTTGGGATATTTTATATTTATATATCTACGGTGTGTGATAGCATATATATGATAAGTGCTTAAAAATATCAGTGGTTAGATATTATTAATATATATATATATACTCTAGTACTATCAAGGGAGGTTATGCGTAGTGGGTGAATCCCCTAGCTTGAGGAGTAGGGCGAGTATATCCCCAGGTCATAGCATCCGTTATATGGGTGAGGGGCTTATCTCACTTTCAGGGAAGGAATATGACTGCCTCCATTATGTTTATATTTTTGGCCAAGTTAGTGAGCGATTCCGACTTGGGATAACTAGGTTATGCGAGTACACCTAGTGTGGTATCACTTTAGAGAATACATCCGACGAGTTATTACCCGGGAGGATGGGTTATATTTATATTCAACATATGTGTGAATGTTGTAATACGGTTCTACGTATATAATGGGATAAATAGTTATATACGGGTCATTAAATACATGAAGTGAATTGTATTAATTATATATGGGTTATATTCACATTCAACATGTGTGTACGTACATAATGGGGTGAATAATTATATATTGAAAATTTAAATATATGGAGAAAAGTGTATTATTTATATAACTAGTGAATGTTACATGGATTTCAAGGAAGATGATTAACTTAGTTTAGGTGATATATAACTTATAAATCATGCTTTTAAAATACTCGGGATTGAGTAGTTCGGTAGACAAGAGTTATATCAAGTACCTAGTTTTGGGGTAGAGGACTAGGTGGGATATGAAGAAGGCGTTAGGCATGCACATTAGTTGAGGGGTGAGTCGGTCCTCAAGGGAGTGCGACACTAACTAAATTATGAAGCGCATTCATGCATATTTTATTACTGCAAGTTAATCATTTGATAAATGTTTTCAAAATGTTTTGGGTTCTAACCCTTGCTATAAATTATTTTAAAAACCTTTTAGGTGTTCAGCCACAGGGACGTCAGGCTTGATTCATTCCAGGGATTCCCTGCTGCAGCATATGTGGATGTTGTAGGATATTGATGGGCGCCTCTATTCCTTCTATTCCTAGTGTAGGGATTTTCTATCAGATATTTGAGCATGTTGCTCACGGTTTTATTTAGTATTTATTTAAGATACTTGAGATCCATTATTATCTGTCTTTACATTTGTGTTGGATTTTAACCGATGGTTTATTCGACCAGTTTCTTATTTATATGTGATGGTTGGATTCAGTTAGCTTGTGATTGTTAATGATTTATTTCCGCAGGAGTATTTCATTGAATTAATGAAAGAAAAAACCTGGCACCAGTTTAATTTCACTTAGGTGGTTAATAATTAAAAAGTTTCAACAGTGATGCTAAGAATGAGCCAACTGAGAAACCTGTTCTAATTTAATTTAGGACTAATCACCCAGGGTTTAATCAGGCGGGGTGTCACAATAAACATCTATATAATAATCACCATTATTCACACATGAGGATGAGAAAATAATCATGTCATTTCGAACTCCTAGTTTAACAAAATCATAAGTATGCACAAGTTTTAGGATTAAAAAATGGGTTATTGGAGGGTGAAATATCAAAGAAACAACCATATGACATGAAAAGAGTCATGAAAACCTCGAGATGGACAATTGTAATGTGTTTGAACTAGTCGGGTGCTTATCGGACTCTCGATTTAACAAAATGATAATTATACACAAGTTTTAGGTTAAAAATGGGGCTTTGGGGGTGAAATATCAAAAAAGAAACACAGTGTCTTGGAAAGAAGCACGAGCACCTCAATATGGACCATTGCAACGTGTGTGAACTGAGTGCGTCCTTATTGAACTCTCGATTTAACAAAATGACAAGTATATGCAAGTTTTAGGTTAAAATGGGGCGTTAGGGGAGGGGGGATATTAAAAAAACAACCAAATGACCTGGAAAGATTAACGAACACCCTGAGATGTACTATTGTAATGTGTTTGAACTAGTCGGGCCCTTATTGGACTCATGTTTTAACAATGGTAATTATAGAATGTTTTAGGTGAAAAAATGGGGCGTCAAGGGGTGAAGTATCGAAACAACAACCAAATGACCTAAAAAGTGGCTCAAACAGCTTGAGATGTACGATTGTAATGTGTTTGAAATAGATGGGTCATTATCAGACTCCCAGTTTAGAAAAATGACAACTATAACAAGTTTTTGGTTAAAAATGGGGCGTTCGGTGATGAAATATTAAAAGAGTTAGAAAGGGCCCGAAAAGAGGCATGAGCACCTCGAGAAGGACCATTGCAATGCGTGTGAACCAACCTTCTCCTTATCAAACCCTCGATTTATTGAAATGACAAGAATATACAATTTTTAGGTTTAAATGCGGGGCGTTGAGAGAGGTGAAATATCATAATAAAACCAAATGAACTGAAAAGAGGCACGGACACCTTGAAATGGACGATTTTAACGTGTTTGAACTAACACTGTCCTTATTGGACTCCCAATTCATGAAAATAACAAGTATACACAAGATTAAGTTTTTTGATTTTTTTTTCTTGAATACAACTTTTTAAACATTATTAGCGTTAGCTTTTATCCATGAGGAACTTATGAACAAGTCAATGGTTTCCTTGAGCGATGTATTGGGCTACTATTACACATGAACGAGTTCATGTTTACTTAGGGTCTTTCTTATTTATTATTTTTGATGACATTCAGGTTTGCGTACATGATGTGTTATGGCCGTGCTGGCTTATCTCATATCATTGTCAAATTTTATGTTTATGAAAAGTTTTATATTAACAAATTTCTAGAATGTGCAAAGAATAGAGTAAACTCCATTGATTTTTTTGTCTTTGAAATATTAAGACTTGTAATATTTTAAAGTTCAAATTGCACATTAGTCTATTATTAACAATTTAGTATGTTCGCAATTGCTGATTCTCTTGATTATTTGTAAATAATAAATATTTTTTATTTTTTGAAAAATCTGACACAATTTTAAATTGTGCCAACAATGTCCCATGTAATTTTTATAATAATTATAATATAATTTGTCCTGCTTTAGAACCGTTCCAAAAGCGTGCAAAAAATGACCCATGGAATTTTTTGGCACAATTTTAAACTGTGCCAAAAGTGAGCCAATTGTTAATCATCAATACGCTTAGGCCAAAATCTGGCATGGTTTAAAATCTTGCAAAGCTAAAATGGAAATGTGGCACGATTGATTTTGGCATGATTTTTAACCGTGTCAGATTGGGTTTGACACAGTTTAAAATCGTGCGAGATTGGAGTTTCTGGTGTAGTGTGTGTTATTATCATGAAAAATAATTTTCTTAAAATTCTCTATGTTTCACAATCCCAACATCACCGCATATCCTTGTGACCCTAGTGTCACGACATCTCTGTGAATCCAGCATCATCACAAACCTCGTGACCCCAACATCACCACATCTTTGTGACCTCATCATCATCGCCACCATGTGACCCTAGTGTCACCACATACCTTATGACCTTAGCGTACTCACATATCCTTGTAACCTTATAGTTACCACAATCTTAGTGACCCTAGTTTCATCATCTGTCCTTGTAACACTAGTGTTGTCGTATCCTTGTAACCCAAGCATCAACGCATCCTTGTGATGTCAGCATCACCATAACTCTCCTGATCCCACCATCGCCACATAACGTTATGATCTTATGCTATTGAATACTCATGACCTAGTGTCTCCTCATTTTTGTACCCTAACATCATTGCTTCCTTGTGACCACAGCGTCACCTCATACCTTGTGACCCTAATGTCAATGCATCCTTGTGACCCCATCATCACCACATCCTCGTGACCCCAACATCATTACATCCTTGTGACCTCAGCATTACCACAAACTTGTGACCCCAATGCTGCTTCATACCATGAGACCCTAGTGTCACCACATTAGCTGTGATCGTAAACACCACCATATTCTTGTGACATTAGTGTCACAGCATCCTTATGACCTGAGTGTCACCTTGTTGACTGTGACCTCTGCATCACTATAGCCTTATGACCTTAGTGTCACTACATAACTTATGACCCCTAAGTCACCACATCCTTGTGAGATCAGTGTCACCAAACCCTTGTTACCCAGATTCACCGCATCCTAATAACCCTAATTATCACCTTATCACTTGTGTTATCAACATTACCAAAACTCTGTGACCCGAGTGTCATTGCATACCTTGTGATCCAAGTGTCACTACATACGTTATGACCCCAAAGTCACAACATCCTTGTGATCCAGTGTCATCTCATCCTCATGACCATAGTGTCACCACATCCCTATGACCCTACTGTCACCATAATCCTTGTGACCCAAACGTCACCACATACTCTCATGACCCCCGTATCACCATATCCTTTTGACCCTATAATCACTACCTCAACTTGAACTCTGCATCACTATAACCTTTTGACCCTAATGTGACCACATACCTTATGATCCCTATGTTACCGCAACCTTGTGAGCTCAAAATCATCGTAGTCATCAAATCTTAACTCCCTCCACCGCATTAATTTTTTATTCTGACCCATGTCACTATCTCCCCTATAACATGAAAAACATCTTGAAAACATCAATAAAGGGATTATATGTTCCATATATAACTTATTGGGACCAAGTATATGTTATATAACATTCTTGACGAGCCATTCTTATGTTGGACTATCATTAGTCCTCTCCTTTTATTCGTTTTCTTCTTTTGGATTGATGGAATGTCACTCTAAGAGAAAATTTAATAGCAACATGTGTTACTATCGGTTGCATGTATAATACAACATTCCCTTTCACCTCGATAAAGCCTTAGGAATTATTTAACTCAGACCCAATAAATCGTATTCACTTTGTCTTATACAGGTTAGAGTCTCAACTTAATCCTCATTCACTTTATCTTAGACATGTTAGATTCCTGGCATAAGCTTCTTTCCTACATGTTACCCATGTTAGAGTCCTAGAATATAATGCATTATTTTGTCTTACACATGTTTAATTACTATATTGGACCATTTTTTTAGTCTTATTAGGGTTAAAGCCGTAACATAGATCGCATTCCCTTCGTCCTACACATGTTAGATACCTGACATAGACTGCATTCAATCCATCTTACTCAGTTTAAAGTCCCAATATAGACCACATTCACTTTGTCTTACTCAAGTTAGAGTCATAATATAGATTGCATTCATTCCGTCTTACTCAAGTTAGAGTCTTGGCATAGACAAAATTCATTCCATCTTACTCAGGTTAAAGTTTTATCATAAACTATGTTCACTCCATCTTACTTAGGTTAGAGTCTTGACGTAGAATTCATTCACTCCATCTTACTCAGGTTAGATTCTTGGCATAAACTGCATCAAATTCATCTTGCTCAAGTTAGAGTCCTAGAAAATAGCACATTCACCCCCATCACATTCCATCATCCTACTCATGTTAAAGTATTGAAATAGATTGCATCATCACCAATAACTTCATGACCTACGTGTCACCATAAATGTTAGTCCAAAACATCTTCCCTCATAAATAGCTTCAGGCCTCCCTAAAAAACCATTCACATTTACTTCAGTGTCTCTATTAATGTCATATGCTTTTCCAAAACTAGCTCCTCTGAGGGGCTCTATAGAGACTCCAAATTCAAAACTCATCTCCATGCATTGTAGCACTAGTCCAGCTAATCGATTCTGCAACCTTTTTTAGGACCTAGCCTAAATCCCATGAAATTCCTAATAATACACATTTGACCTATCATGAACACTCACACCCATTTCTCATAGACCTTGATACCCTATTATTGTACTATATATAAACCCACCATCATCTAGCATAACCCATATTGTATGACACATTACCTTTGGATCCATATCGAGCCATCACATCATAATTACAATTAGCAACGATCAAATGGTATTTTCAAAGATCTCGCTCATCATGCCAAACAAATGGCACTAGATTTTTCTGGACCTCCATATTCCTTTCGTATGATATAAGAGTGTAAGGGATCCTTAGTTTTTTTTACTATCATCCTTTGCCTATAAATAGAGGTCATGGGATCTTATTTTCAGAGGAGAATACTGAACCAAACCTTGTTTTTCACTCAAATTTTCCAATACCAATCATCGAATATTCATCCGTTTGATCATCAAACCTGAAAAACCATTCTCTAAAGCCTCAAATAATTTTTGAACCTTAAAGAATATTTGTTTTGGAATGTCCCTTTAATTATCTTACAAGTTAAATTTTTACCCAAATTATGACAAGTTCATATGACGAATGAAAGAAAACATGGAAGCATTATTGAATTAAACGAGAGCCAGACTCTTATACACCAATGGAAGAATTTCATATAAGAAGGTAAATCTTCCCTAGGCACTCTCATTCTGTCTCTTATGATTTCAATATGCTGCACCGCTCCTTGAGCACATTTACACCACTTATAACTCACTTTCTTATAGTTGTCACATCACACTTTGTAATATATATTTACGACTCTCCTAGGCACCCTGCATCCTACTACCTTGACTTTACTCTACGTAAACTTGGCAGGTAGTCTTAAAGGATCACATGAAATGGGTTTTTAATTCGTAGTTTATATTTTTGGAAATTTTCCAAATAACCCCCTTTTCAAAACCAACTTAGTGTTTTTTTAGAGAGAAAGTTATATACTCTTTTATGATTTACAAAACAAGGCTAAGAAGTCCCTAAAAGGACACCAACTAATGGTACATGTTCATATCGTATGACATGAGCTTGTTCCCAAATGGTTTGCAAACCTAAGATTACATTATGTCAATCAAGCTTATATTAATCAAGCTTCAAATTATTGATGTTAGTTTGAGGATAATAGCGTCTGACACTAGGACATTTCAGTCGATAGTGAATCTTTGTTTAGCACTAGGCTTATATTCCTTAAGCATTTTTTCCTCGGTGGACATCACTGTTTTCCCCTCTACAAATAATTTTTAGCTTAATTGTAAAAATACTATTTTTTAAGAAAGATTATTGCATTTCATAAAATAGAAGATACTTTTATTTTATATGAGTTACAAGATCATGCTAAACAATCCCTAAAATGGTGCTACCTCAAGGCATAAGCCCATTATGTACGACATAATCTTATTGCGAAACGATGGTTAGCTTGTAGAAACTTTTCAGTAGTATGTCCTAACATTACAAATCAGTGTCCAGACATCACTTTTACTGTCTCCTCTTTTATAAACTACTTCCAAATCATAAACACGTAATTAAAACCCCTCCCAAGCTACAATGACTTTGATTTTGTACCTTTGGATACGTAGACGTTGTGAGGATTCATCATCTAAAGCACAATTGAAAACACCCTATATTATCATGTTACATATATGTTAACACACACTTTGCTATTTTTTCCATATTAGCACATACTTCAAACATGCACACACTCAAACTTTGTTATCTTTTCCATGTTTTCATATACATTAAATACATGAAAAACTTTGCTATCTTTTTTATATTCACATATATGTCAAACAAATGCATTAAGACACCTCGCAAAATCCATAAGTATATTCATCATGTCTAATATAAAAATCACGGGAATAAAAAAAACATTTGGTAACATTTTCAACATAACAAAATAACTAAAATCGAATAAGTAATAACAAGATAATGAAATACTGAATAACATAAATCCACTCTGATACTAATCACTACCAATACAAGTAAAGTAACAGTGTAATAAAAAATGTATCCATACAAATGTCCAACTCTGAATGTAAGTAAAATAAATACAAGTTGTCTGAAACTAAAATGTATAAGAAGAGAATGAACTGCAATTGCTCGAGTCCTACAAACTAGGAGTAAAGAATGGAACGTTTCTAGAGATGTTCCTCCAAGAAACCTGATCTACAGGAACCGCCGTAATCTAAAATTTGTGAAAATAGATATAATAACAACGTAAAAAATAAATCTATGCAGAATAAGATTACAATTGAATCTGTGCCACATTATAGCTACACACCTTCTCGCCCTTTAGTGGATTTTAAGTTATTAGTTACCTGACCCTAAAACTTAAAATGACATGCGTTTCTAAATCCCTAACCCATATGTAGACCACGTGATTAAAAAGTTTGCCCCTTCATTCTTTAATATTTACTTGTATAATATTAGGTTACTCTAGTTCAATATGAATCACATGATGTACTAAGGTCTCAAACCTAAGATACGTCTTAGTAAAATAATAGACTTATATATCAAGTCTATCCATATTAGGCTACCTCACGCCAATAATTCAATATACACGTCTCTAGTATATATATTACACAAATCCGAGTCATAAGTATGCAGATAGGCATCCCTACCACAAGTCATATACATCTTTAGTATAACACATAAACTCGTATGACTATCTTTAGTACCACAATATATAATCACATAAGTTAGTATAAAGACAATATCTATGTCCAACATCTATACATAGGTACCGCCCCCGACATATACAAATAAATGGGAGACTCGCACACCCTGACATAACGAAGGCCTATCCCTATCATCTTTGAGGATCACTTGCATGTACTAGGTATGCTATTAGGCTTCCCCAAATCTAAGACCTCATCATGATCAAGGGATAGATCGGTACACCTACACGTCATACATATAGCCTACTATGCCCAAGACCATATGATGAACTTTCTGCGTGAAACCCTTACGGTATACAAATTCTTAGACATTGGACCCTAGGGTAAAATGACCATGGAAAACTTGTCTACTCACTAAAACACCATCGTTATCGACATCGGACGTGCCTTATAATGGAATTTGCCAAGTATGTTCACCACAAGTACTCACACATGGTATATATTGCACATAAAGCACCCATTTAGTTATAACCCTCGCTAATGGGTTGAACCAAATAAACATATTTATATACCGACCCAATGCGATCGAGTAACATTTATCATCACTATCATAAAAAGGTAAAACACATCTTTAACCATATATTCATATCATACTATATTAACCCATCACCCAGGATTCCCAAATCTAGGGTAGTCTCAACCTACCATACCATAAAAACACGCATGTCAACACTATTCCATCTCATATAGACTTAGCCTAATTTCATAAGGCATTCTATTAGGTATCAATCCACACCTAATTTTTATGAAACCACTGAACATAATAACTACCCCACTCTAGGGTAACTCAATTTCAATCTCACTCAAAGGATAAAAGCACAACTAAACGATCCCCAGGACTCTAATAATCCTAGCCAACAATACCAATCCATTAAACTTCCCAATGTCCCAAATTAACAACCAATACTACTCTCAAATTTGTAAATTAATGCCTTATACTCAAATTAACCCCTCTAAACCAACGAATTTCACAATTATCCAAATAATCCGAGCAACAATTTCCAAAATCTCAAATCATTAGAATTCTTCTCCATTGTACAAGAGAAAGAAAACTATAGGTCAATCCATCCTAGCCCTATTCCCCAAAATCCAATAATCCAACCAAGCAAAACATATACCAAACTTTCACTAAAGCTGGGATCATCGATCGATCGACCAAGGACCGATCGATCGGCTACTACAGATATTTGAAAACATGTGGTTACAGGGTTCAACTTCTCCAACACCTAAATTCTCTTACAAAACCGCCATTAATTACTCAAAAAGCTCTACCCAATCTATACCAAACATCCAAATAATAAAACCACATCATATAAATAGTTGGAACCTATTTCTAACATTAAATCCCCAAGTTCATATCACCATCCAAAGGAAATCCCAATTTATCATTAAAAAACCCTAGATATACCAATTTCTTCAATTCGCTTATGATTTTAATAGATTTATACACATAATTAGAGGGCTTTTCAATTAACTACAATAGAAAATAAATACTAATCATCTTCTAACAATTTTAATCCAACTTCATGAGGAAATAAAACAATATAAGGGGAAATTAACCTAATAAATATCTTTATTATATTAATTACAAAAATTCACTACACCAAAAAGGCTAAATTGTCACCTTTGATCCGGCCAACCTTATCATGGTCATTGACCGTGATAAAACAATACACATTTTTTGTCACGATCAATGATCATGTCATGGTCAAAGATCTTGACAAGTCTATGACAACTCTTTGAACTAAAACCCTAGTCCCCTTTTTTCCCACCGTTTTCCTTTCCCACGATTTTTCTCTCTTTGCGCACACCGCGCGATGGTTCTTTCTCTCTCTCTACATTTTCAGGTCAATTTTTTTTCTCTCTCTCTCTCTGTGTTTCCTTTATGTATGTGTGTGTGTGTGTGTAAGACTGCGCGCATGTGTGTGTAGGTGGGTATGTGTGTGTGGGAGGTCGGGGGGGGGGGGGGGGGGAGGGAATTGATGAGAGTCAAAATTAGGGGATTGATCTGGGAGTGAAGAAAGTTAGGGTTTGGGGACAAGATGGAAATGAAATTTTATACGTGTAATTTTATAATTTTTATTGAAAGGTTTACGTGAATTATTGTGTGTGTGTGTGTGAATTAGTGTGTGGAATTATTGCATGGATTGATCATAACGAGTAAATAAATGATTCGATGTCCCCCTAACTTATAACATGAATTGAATTGGTATTGATATTGAATTTGAATTGAATTGAAATTAAAATTCAATGTCAATTGAATTGAGTTGGTATAAATTGGTATTGATATAGGTGTAAATTGGTATAAATTGAAATTGAATTTGAAATGGTATTGATATTGGTATAAATTGGTATAAATTTTAGTTCTTATGTGTACTTTAAATTAAATGAAACATACTTTAAATTACATGGTTAAATGAAATCTCTCGAATTGTGATAAGACATAATTAAATGAAACATACTTTAAATTACATATAGTGCTCATAGATACTAGCCTTCTAGTTCTTATGCATCCACATTCAATAGCCCTTAGACCCGTTCGAGAGTCAATTCCCCTGTAATGAGATCTCTCGAATTGTCCCGTTTAGACAGTTTGGGATTGCATAGTCTCTGTATAATAATATTTTAGGTCTTTGACCGTGACAATTTTTTAGGTTTTGTCACGGGATTTTCACTTGATCGTGACAAAACTTTTCAAGGTCAAAGAACATGACAAGTCTAACGCACTTGTCACGGTGTTTGACCGTGGCAAGTCCATGACAAGGGCAGTTGTCACCCCCTAACTTGTCACGGTCAAAGACCTAAAGAAGTTTGACTTGTCATAATTTTAGACCTTGACAAGTCGACAGTTTTGGTGTAGTGATTAACTACTTAATCATCAGAAATCAGATTTACAAATTCATTTTAGATTTCAATGAATAGATATAATCTTAATGCACATGCCATCATAATGAAATTTTATGTAAACTTGCCTGAATTGATTTAGTGGAGAGAACTATGTAAATATCCTCTAATTCCTTCTCTTATCTTTAAGTTCCTGTGACACCCCGCCTAATAAAATACCGGGTGATCAGTCCTATACCAAATTAAAACAGGAATCTCAGTTGGATCATCCTTAGCATCACTGTCGAAAGCTTTTTAAAACTTACTAACCACCTAGTATTCCAAAAGCTGGTGCCAATTTTAACTTTTTAATTACACAAAACAGTACATGCGGAAATAAATATAAACCATTCACACAACTGAATGAAAATAAACTGAATCATTAATTAAACAATTTGCCGAATAAACCATCGGCCACCAAAGTGAAATAATCCAAAACAAATATCCAACACAGGAATAAAAAAAGTCTAAAAACTAAACTGAAAGTCTGGGCGACATGCCCTAAATAAAACTCAAACTGATGCAAGATTCCTACTCTAGGAATGAATGAATGATGCGTCTAATCCAAACTCCTGCTAGCATCCACATATGTCGCAGCTCCGTGTCCCTGGAATAGAATATCAATCCTAGCGTCCCTGTGGCTGGACACCTAAAAGGTTTTAAAAATAGTTTTATAGCAAGGGTTAGAACCCAAAACATTTTGAAAATATCTAGCAAGTGAATTAACTGCAGTAATTTAAAATGCATGAATACGCTTCATATTTAAGTTAGCGTCGCACTCCCTTATGGACTTTCTCACCTCTCCATTATTGTGCACACCTATCGGTTACCTTAACCCCACCTAGTTGTACTACCCCATCCAACTAGTCATGGTATAACCTTCCCTTGCCATACTAATCTAACCCGAGTATAATGATTCTTGAATTATAAGTTATATCACAATTAACTTAATTAATTCCTCTTAAATAGTAGCATATAACCGTGTCATAAGTTATATAAAGTAAATACATCACACACTGTATTATTACCCGCATATAATATTTTCTACCAATATATATGTACCTTTACCACATCATCCACACATATAATATACGTATATCCATCCCTTCGAGTATACCCTCGCCGGAAGATTCCCTCTAAAATGCTATCTCACTAGGTGTGCTCACAAAACCTAGTTCCCCAAGTTGGAATCGCTCACCAACTTGTCCCAAAATATAAACGTAGTGGAGGCGGTCATATTCCTTCCCTAAAAGTGAGATAAATCCCTCACCCATATATACCGGACACTATGACGTGTGGATATACTCGCCTACTCCTCAAGTTAGGGGATTCACCCACATCGCGCAACCTCCCTTGATAGCATTAGAGTATATAAATTGAATAAATATCTAGTCACTGATATTTAATAACACACATAATATATACACGTATATATATACTATCACTACAACGTATATATATAATATAAATCTCGGCTTTACCGGGTACTCAAAATCCCGTACACTGCCTGTAATTTAATATCACACTCAATATACACACACACACACACACACACACACACACACACACACACACACACACACACACACACACACACACACATATATATATATATATATATATATATATATATATATATATATATATATATATATATATATATATATATATATATATACACTATCACTATACCGTATATAAATAATATAAACTCGGGCTTTATCGTGTACTCAAAATCCCGTACACTGCCTGAAATTTGCGGAGTCTGTGGCCCGACTCAACGTAATAAATTTTTTCACCTAATAATTTATCATCTTCCCGAGTCTATGGTCCGACTCTAATATATTTAATTCACACCTCAATTTATATAATACTTTCCCCGAGTCTATGGTTTGACTCTAATTAAATTACCTAACACACTTATTAATTTAATACCTTCCCGAGTCTATCACCCGACTCTAATTAAATTAACTAACACACATATTAATTTAATACCTTCCCGAGTCTATCGTCCGACTCTAATTAAATTAATTAACACAGTTATTAATTTAATACCTTCCCGAGTCTATCACTCGACTATAATTAAATTAACTAACACACATATTAATTTAATACCTTCCCGAGTCTATCGTCCGACTCTAATTAAACTAATTAACACACATATTAATTTAATACCTCCCCGAGTCGAACACACATATTAATTTAATACCTCCCCGAGTCTATCGTCCGACTCTAATTAAATTAATTAACACACATATTAATTTAATATCTCCCCGAGTCTATCATCCGACTCCCAGTTAATTGATTTACACATTAATTAATTTACACCAATCCGAGTCTGTGGTTCAACTCTAATATAATTAATTTACACATTAATTAATCAATACAAATCCCGGGTTTACAACCCGACCCTAAACTAATTAATTACGGTCATCAATTAATTTAATACTTTCCCGAGTCTACCCTCCGACTCTACCTTCATTAATTATCGCATCCATTAATTTAATAACTTGGTGTCACCCAACCATTATCCCCGGACTCACTTACGGGGCCCGTAACTGAATATTTTCTGAGTCTATGTTCCGACTCCAAATTAATTTACTCTATCAATAATTAATTTAAATACTTTGGTGTCACTTAACCAACATACCCGGATTCACTCACTTGGTCCATTTTACATCTCATAATTTTATTCCCACATTTCACCCACAATGTGTCGCACATTCATCTACCTAAATTTCCCAATTATATTCACCTATAATTATCAATTTACCCGGACTCGCTCGCTTAGTCCATTTTCAACATGTAAAATCAGTTCAAAAGTCTTTTTCTCAATAATTATTCCCATGTATTAAAAACTGTCGGCACTGCCAGAATTCCTGTAGCTTCGATCGATCGAACCCCCTGGGTCGATCGATCGATCGTTCCAATGTTCGTCTCCTCCTGCCCTCTGTCAGCCATGGACGATACCTAAAGCTTTTATTCTCAGTCTAAATCCTTACCCAAATACAATTAACATATCCTCTTTATGAGAGAAGGGTCTAAACATCCCACACACCTTAATTAATCAGCAAAAATCCATTAATTTCAAGGTTTTCCCGATTTGGGTATTATCCGGATTTCAAATCCCCAATACGAATTTCATTCATATTATTAGCAATTAACCCTTTATTCTCATTGTTTTTAACATACGATTCATTCCTCTACATTCTAGAATCATAAACACATTAAATCTTACCCTTAATCCCATTAAGGTATATTAATTTTCCAAAAACCCAATTTAAATTTTGGTTATACACCCAAAACAAATTTTGATTTACACATCACTATTATAGGAATTGATTATCATCAATTTAGAAATCACAACAGTTAATCACTTGCCTGGAATTGTTTGTAGTGTCTGATCCGTTGATGTAGTCCCTTAATTTGGCTCCGAAATCCCCAAATTGGCTCTTGATTTGCTTTCCCCCAATTTCCCTCTCAAGCCCTAGGCTTAGAGTTCAGTTCACTACCGTTCCCTCATCTCTCAATTAGGTTAAAAATATTCAATCCCGTTTTTGGCCACGTGGGCCTAATTAAAAAGGCCCAACTCACCCCGTGTGGGTCCGGCTATGCCCAAAATTACCCTGAGACCCAATTACCACCCCGGGTACTCTTTTCTGACTATCTCGACCCATCCGGATGCAACTGCACGCTCAAAATTTCCATCCGAAATACTTTTCGAAATTTTCAAATTTCGACCTCAAAATGTGACACACGAGATTTTGAACCATTAAACTTAAAAGTCGCCAATTATAAATAATTCGGCTCACTAAAATAAATTTTCCAACTCATGAATTTAAGTTTCTCCAATTTAAATATTTTTATAACTCCCAAAAATAATTAAATATTAAATCTTCCAAAATTACGGGGTGTTACATTTCTCTCTTATCTTAAGGGTCTTCCCCAGTTATGTTATGTGACTTATAAGAAATGACTCATTAAAACCCTTAATCCACGAAATTAGGATTGGGACCTAATTGGTCCTCACCTAAAAGAGTCCAAAATCATTTCCAAATGGCTTAAAACATTTCCTATGCCTTATAATAACCCACTATTCCTATAATCCTCCAATTTAAACTAAAAAAGACATTCAACGCATCCCAAAAGTCCAATATAAATTATACCAAAACAAATAACTACCAACCCATTTATTTAATAATCAACCATTACAAGTCCAATATCAAGTTATTGAATTTATGAATTACCGTGTATTAAATCCGATTTTAGAGAATTAAATAATGCATAAAAATCTAAATAATTACATCTCATTTCACAATCAAGGACATGTAATTAATTTCCTTTAATTTAGTAATTCATAAAAAATACGAGGTATTACATATTTATTATACACACACATATTGACACATAGAAGCATGCTAGGATTCACATGGCTATCATGTTACTGTGACAGCATAACACATTTTATTCATATGAAGATCGAATGGGCATAGTGATTGCCCAACATCTTCCCTCTTCGTAATTTATTCGTCATACAAAAAACTCTTATTTTTCAAATAGATTAGCACCTTATGTCTAATCCTATGGGGATAAACCGTATTTTTCCTATTTTAAGGAAAATAGACTTACAACTTTGAAAAAATCAAACACATTCACACGTCCACTAAAAATCATATTCTTGGACGCACCTGAGAACAAAAACCACATGCATGCACTTGGGCAACGAACTCATTTTAAAAGGTTGAGATTTTTATACATTATGTTCATTTAACAATGTTCATAAGAAATATGGTTATGACCTTCCACCTTTAGGCATGGTGGACACCATTCATGGCTACACAAACCCTTCCTAATACACTAGTAAAAAGCTACATGAGTAGATAAAAAATATTGCCACCGTACAAGAGGCCTTGCAAGTTGAGGTTTCCAATCATGCCCTTAGCAAAAAGAGACCTTAACGAGAATGAATTCTTTCAAGTTATCATATTTTTGTGTAAGGATATATGAGGATCTGGTTAGAGTCAACTTGACTCACAAGGACACTTTGGTCCTCACCGTAAAGGTCATTAACTATGATTTAAAGAGGATTTCAGTATATCAAATAAGATCCCCAAAGATTATGTATGTGGATTTTATCTATACTTGGGTAAAATATACATAACCCGGATAATAAATTCAGATTATTGATAAACCTTAATGATAATGTGGTGATCCCTGTGGGAAAGATCATGCTTCCAATTGAAGTAGGTGCCGTTGAAAGGGAGATACAATTACTTATGGTTGGGTTAGAATCACCTTACAATGACATCATTAGGAGAGGGTGGTTTCATACCATGAAGGACGTGTCATATTTGTTCCACCAAAGGTTGAAGTTTATGAGGTTTAGTAGAAGTTAGGGGAGACCATTCACTAACTACAAGTTGCTTCATTCCCATCATTAAGAAGCACTAGATCCATTATAAGAAAGTCTAAAAGGATGATGACTCTAAGGACGATCAAGACAAATAGTAGCGAGAAGGTGCTCGATCAGGGGTTGAAGAGGCAAGAGTTTTCTTTGAAAAATTACTTAGCTGCCTCATCATCTAAAGGGGTATAAAGGTCAATTAAACCAAATCAAACCTTAGAGGAAATCAAATGACCAACCATGATTAATGAAGTGTAGGTGCTCACCGAATTGATAGAAGTGATTAATTAGTTCAAATCATGGTCGTCAAAGAAATGTTAAACTTAATTTCAAGCATTATAGAAAGTCAACAAGACG
The DNA here is from genome assembly GCA_949130495.1 of Sambucus nigra. NCBI lineage: Eukaryota > Viridiplantae > Streptophyta > Magnoliopsida > Dipsacales > Adoxaceae > Sambucus > Sambucus nigra. The sequence goes on from OX422207.1 coordinate 552,334,638, forward strand.
ATTTGGACACTAGAATGTGTTGAGGCTTTTGAACAACTCAAAAGGTACCTAGGATCTTCATAATAGTTTCCAACACCAATCAAGGGTGATAATCTCAACATTTACTTGGCCGTTTCACAAGACATAACTAGTGGGACATTTGTATGATTTGGGTATGAAGATAAACAACTTGTGTACTAGGTCTGACACATTATACTTGAGGCTAAAATAAGGTATATGGTTATTAAGAAGCTCATTATGGCTTGTTATTGTCGTCCAGGAAGATAAGGCATTACTTTGAGGTTAACTCATAGAAATTCGTTCTTATTTTCCTCTTAAGGGGGTTCTGAAGAAGGTCGACCTATCGATCATAATGACAAAGTGATCCTTAGAGTTAACACTATTAAGTATTAAATATGAGCCAAGAACTAACATTAAAAGGAAGGTCTTAGCTGACTTCATACGGGAATTATCAATAAGTTTGAAATGACAAGTCGTTCAACCTAGTCCATTATTGGATATGTTCAAAATCAACTTGAGAGGACAATACCTCCACAACTCAACTGATTGTCTCTCCAAATGGAAGTTTTTCATAGATGTAGCCTTTAATGACAGAGGCATAATCTTTATTAGTACATGGGGGAAGTTAATTGAGCAAGCTACCTGACTTGGGTTCAAAGGCTGTAATAATGAAGAGTGTGAAAAATGGTTGTCGGTATGAAGATGGAGATCATAATGGGTGAGAAAGATATTTCCATCCATTGTGATTTATGACTCATAGAGAACCACTTGACTGGCGAGTATGAAGATCCAAGGATGATAGTTTGCAACGACAAAATAAGGATCTTATTCAAGGGATTCAGATCGATTCCGAAAGAATAATTTCCCAGAAAAACTCATGTTCATGCTCTTGATATTTATTATTTTTCAATTTCTATCAGTTTAAAAAGGAGGTTTAAAGTTTAATTCATTAACCTTCCGAGCATAGAGGAGTCGAAACTAGAAGTTTTGTCCATAAAGGTCGATTATACACCTAGATGGATGGATCCAATCACTTCCTACCTCGGTAATTAAGAGATCCCAACTAATAATAAATAAGATCACAAGATGAAAAATTAAGTCGACATGTTTTCCCTCTATTTCAATTGGAGTCTTTACCAATGATCATTCACTGGACATCTTCTAAAATGTGTGCACCCAAACTATGGTAGATAATATCCCTAGAGAGATTCGCAAAGGAAGTTTTGGAGCTCACTCCGGAGGATGATCATTAGCAAACTAGGTGATTTCACATGACTATTAGTGGTCTATTATGCAAAATGACGCAATAAAATTCGATCATAAGTGCCCTAAATGATAACAATTCACCCAATCATCAAGAGATCGATGGTCAACTTGAATCTTCTCATAAGTTCCTGGTCATTTGCTTAATTGGTCGTTGTTATATTCACTTTGCTATCAAGAGCTCTAGGAGACCACATGTTTTTTCATCACAACAATCGACTATTTCACCAAGTGAATTGAAGCAACACCTTTGACCCACATTAGAGGATCTGACACCAGAGGTTCGTTTGGAGAAACATCATTGCCTATTTTTGTATTCCCAAAGCCTTTATGTTAGACAAGGGGACCCATTTCGATAATGATCCTTTTGATATTCTTGTGGAGAATATGGGATTTGCAACCCTTACACTTCAGTGGCCTTTCCATAATGCAATGGACAAGTTGGAATCTTTATTACACAAAAGTCAATGACAAAAAATTTGCACTTAGAGACTTGGTTCTCAAGAAGCTTTGATCATGTGAAAGAAACCCCTTAGATGGAAAATTAGCCTCCATTTGAGAGGGTTTGTATGGGATTTTATCAATAGGAAGAACTGGGTCGTACCACGTTGAGAAAATAGATGAAACACCTGCTCCCTACTCATGGAATGCCATGAACTTGGGAAAATTCTATCACTATAAGAATTATCTTACCTTAGTCTTTAGAAACTGAATTATTTACTTTCAATTTAGCGATAAAAGCTTAGTTCATTAGCTTAAATTACTGTGTTTTTAAGTCTTTATGTAATTACTCAACATCAAAAATCACCTGAAAATGGTGGTACAAGCTAAGAATGGGTTAGTTAGCCAAAAATAGGAACAAACCAACCTACTAATGAGTGATACGACTTATAATAAGTTGGTTTTTCCTAAAATAGGAGAAAACCCCACTTGAAAACAATAGTACAACGTATGAATTTGTTGGTTGGAGGCATAAATCCACCTTAGAATGGGTGGTATGACTTAAAATATATCGATTTTGTCTAGAATAAGCAAAACCCCTCCTGAAAATGGTGGTAAAATCTAAAAATGGGTTGGTCAGCCTAGAATAGGCAATAACCCACTTAAAAATAATGGTACAACCTAAGAATGGGTTGGTATGCCTAGAATAGGAAAAAACCCACATGAGAACAATGGTATAACCTAAGAATGAGTTAGTCGGCCTAGAAAATAAAAAAACAAATGGTGATAAAATATAATAGTGGGTTGGTCGACATAGAATAGGCAAAAGTCCACCTAAAGTGGCGGTACAACATGAAACTATATTAGTTATCTTAAAATAGACAAAAATCCACTAGAAAATGGTGGTACAACCTTCGAATGGGTTGGTCAGTCTATAATAGGCACAAAGTGTTAGTGTCATCATAGAATAGTCCACCTTAATACTTCAACTCTGCTTGAATAAGCCAGGGTGATAAGTATGTTGAGTCGGTCCCATTCGAACAGACGTTGTCTAGATATGCTAGACTATGGTTAAATCATCCCACTAGATTGCCATGATCCGAAAATAATTACAAATTATTTTTATTGTTGTCCAGTCAAATAAGAACGTTAACTTACTAATTTGACTTGTTAATTCAGCAATTTCATTTTTTAAGTTATTAATGTTCTATATTGGTATATTGTTGGATTACTCATACAAAATTGTTAATAACAATACTAAATTGTGGTTATCAAAATTGCATCATGTATTGAAAGTCGATCATAAACCTACCCTTCCACACAAAAGCATATTCATAATATGTTAGTGCCAATAATGATCCATACATAAAAAGAAATGAATAGAAACATGGACAGATGAAATATAGTGCAATACAAAAGTAAAAAAAATGGACTTGAGCCTTACATGGACAAAAAGAAAAGAAGAAAACCTAAGCTTGGACATCAAGTGTGAACTCCTGTTGGACCCCACCCTTAGTTGCCTACAAAACTTGCCTATCAGTTGGGGAATTTCAAGTTAGAGCATTTTAGGTGATCAACTAATCAAACTCCTGTCCAGGTATTGACATCTTATTCTACTACCCCCGCACACCTCTATAGGGTTCAGATAAAGTCCCTTTGAACACTGAACCCATGTTCTTCCTTAAAACCTCAGTTAGAGACAACCAGGTGCTTCTTGATCTCTATTTTACTTTAGCCAACTCTTAAAATCGAGAGTATGTAACGCCCCGACTCGAATTTAAGGGTTAATAAAGGATCAACCCGATCCGGTTCGTATGTTAATTGTGAAGTGCAACGAAACAACCTAAATGATGTTTCTAATCCAGTTTTATTATTATTTAACTAACTCTTATTAGCATGCAATTTCAATTTTTTTTTATCAATTACCTGATAGGACCCAAGGGAAGCGCCCCAAGGCCAAGTAAGCACAGCTACTAACGTAAATGCAAGTAAATACTTATCTGTATAATGCACTCAAAATAAGAAATTGCATGCAACCTGCCGTAGCAAAAGGAGTGAGTGAGCTGAATGCTCAGTGGGAACTATACAAATGCAATATAGAAATGAATGATAGAAAAGAATACTCACACACTACACTACATGCATGTGAAAGTACGTATGCATCTACATATATACCTTCGAAAATATATATCCCAATGTATGAAACCATTTTATTCCCAAAATGTCATTTAACACATTTATTCTCCTTATCATTACAAAAATCATTTGTATCATTATGATTAAAAACTAGTATTCCATTCCATTAATGCACACGGTTAAACAATTAGCAATTGTTGGGAAAATCTTTCATTTACTTTAAAACGTTTATTACTCAACGTTTATTAACTCACACCAGAGTTACTTAACCATATTACAGGACTTCCATTCAACGCACACATACATCGTATTTAGATAAATCCTCATTTTCCTTTGAAAGCCTCATATAACACACGTTGAGGTTTATTATGATTCAAGCCTCATTAGGTAGCCTACACATCATTAAGTCATCTCCTATTTTACCACATGAACATTAAACTTTTGATGCGTTATTCTTGCATTAATAAATCAATGAATCAATACCATTCATTTATGCCTCTTTCATGAATATTTAATTCACCACTTAGCATTTTCTTTAGGGATTCTTCCGATGTACACACCCGTCACAACACACGCACACCCATGGTTTCACGAAATTTCACTGTCCGGCACCGAGCGCCAAGTAAACTGCAGTTGGTTTGAGATTTTTCACCACTAGGGACAGCATAGGCCTGCTTAATTATTTAACGCGGCATCATCCAATATCATTATCTTGCCAATGTATTCGACATTTTTTATATTGTCCACATTAATTTGCCTTTTTCGGGCCAAACCCAAATCTTTGGACTTAATCGTCCATTTTCCGTTATTCACTTTGAAAAAAATATTCTATTCCCTTACGATCCTTTTTCATGCACGCGTTGATTTTTACACTAAAAATTATTTTCGCTTTAAGGACTTAAATTATTCTTTTCATATTAGTGCCAAAATGCTCTTTAACATTTTTTTTCTAAAAATGTCACACTTTAAGTAAATTACCAATTTACCATTTTCTTTACCAAAACTTGCAATATTATCCTTTCAATGTGTTCATCATTATTCCACTGGTCGCATTAATCCACACTTACGACAGAAGTCAAAATCCCGGACTTAACTGTCCGTTTTTCCCTAAACACGTGAAAAATTCTTTCTTTCTCCTTTAAGTCTTTTATACACACACACCTTGGTTTTATACCAAAAATATTCACGCTTTAGGACTTAATTCGTTTCACCCAAGCTAGTGTAAAAACATTCATCAATATTTTTAATTCATAAAAATATTCCACCTTAAGTAAATTTACCAATTTACCATTTTTTTTGCTAAAACTTGTAATTGAGTCCTTTAACAAGTGTCATTTTTCAAAAAGGTAGTTTAAGTTTTCAATTCAACACTTAAACACATTTAACCATTAAAAGCACTTGTTTATTAGCATACTTTACTCAACTTTAATATTTTATACTCCACACACCTTTAATATATAAATTCATACATTTTATATATTAAAACCATTTAAACACATTTAACCATAAAAAACACTTGTTTATTAGCATACTTTACTCAAGTTTCATGTTTTACACGTCACACACCTTTAATATATAAATTCATATATTTTATATATTAAAACCTCATTTTTCACATATTTGACAAACACACTTTATTTATGAGTTTTTACATCATACACCCATCTACCAATATTTACACAATAAACCATACCATTTTCTTATTATGAGTTTACACACTTTAAAATACCCATTTAAAGTGAAAGATTCCCTTTTTCATTTATCTTCATTATTCAAGTAGAAAATTACATTTTTATCTCATAAAATGGCTTAAACAAGCCTAATGCATTTATTTGCACAAAATCACATTATTTATCTTTAAAACATCATTTTAACACATTTTATTTCATAAAATGCCTATTAATAGTGTTATGGGATTTTTAACACCTTTAAAACCCATTTAAAACCTTCTTTTGAATGCCCTTTTTTATCCAAAATATTAAGTATGCAATTAATAAGTCCATTAATGCAATATAACCATCATCTTACATGTTTTACACCCAATATGTGAAAATAAATATTATGAAAATTTTCTTCTTTCAAACCCATTTCAAAACCTCTCTTTGAAACCCATTTTCACCCAAAATGGTGAGAATGTAACTAAGTGCACCATAGATGCAAAATAACTCATGTCATACATATATTTACTCTAATTTATGCAAATAAACAAGCTAAAAATATACGACAGCAATAAACCTATTCCAAGGTTAGTTTTTCTATCTCAAAAATTCCAAAAATGGTGGTGGTAGTGGAGAAGATGGGTGACTCCCCCACCTCCAAAGATGGCTTTAAAGGGAATCACAAAAGATCCTCATTGGAAGCTCTGTGCTCCATTGAAGCTCCAAGAAATGCTCCCAAAGACCCATTTCAAGAAAACTCTCTTCAAAGTCCTCCAACAACATCTAAGAACATCTCATTTTTCCACCATCAAGACCCATTTCAAACTCCAAAACTCTTTCTTCAAAACCTCTACAAGTTGTCCCATCCTTGTCTGGATCTTTAATGGTGTTTTTGAGCTATTTTAATGGAGTTTCTAGTGAGATAAAGTGGTGGTAAAAGGGACCTACGAATTTGGGAAGTATTTTGACTTTGTAAGAGCTCATGAGATAGAGAGGAAAGTGAAAACTCTGATAGCCCAATAAAACCACAAACATGGAGCTCCTCTCTCTCTTATAAACTATATTAAGCAAAGTGCTGTGACACCCCGCCTAGTTATATACCGGGTGATCAGTCCTTTATTAAATTAAAATCAAGGTGAATGGTTTGTTCATTCTTAGCATCACTGTCGCAAAATAAAATTTCCAATTTAAACATGCTTAATAATTAAGCTAAGTGTCAAAACAATTTTAAAACCTTATTTCCATTTTATTAAATCTGAATATGAAAACCTTTTTAAATAACCAACAATTTAAGAACTCTGACATATTAAAGATGGATAGTAGCACACTAGAATTAGATTCATCCAGATAAACCAAACCAGTTTAAACTATAAATAAAATCATCCAGACAGTAATTAAATCCCAAAGAGTACAAACTAATGGAAATATAAAGGAACGTAAATCTCTGACAAAATCTAAACTGCATAGAGAAACGGGTGACACATGCCCTAACTAATAAGAACTAAAAATAGGAGTAGAATCAACAATGAGGTCGTCTAAGCAATGGCCTGCAACTCCCACATAAGCTGCAGTGCGTCCGATCCAAAGAACCTAAGCATGATGCCCATGTGGCTGGGCACCTGTATTATATATATATATATATATAAGAGAAGAAATAACAGGAGACTGGTTAGAGCCCGAGTGTAAAATAGTTTAAAATTAGTTTAGCAAGTATTTAAAATACTTACCGGCTACTGTAACAACCATGTTAGTATGTGACACTCTCTTGAGAATTTCTCACCTCTTATCTAGTGTGCACGCCTACCGCACTATTAATCCCATAAGTTTATTTTAACTTGACTTCCCCCTTAAAGTTTCATCCCATCATATATTATGGCTAATATGATTAATTTCTGAAATGTAAGCTTTCTCATATATCACACATTATTTGAAATAACTCAGTGATGTCACAAAATTCCCAGATACTTATAATAAAATTGTAGTAATTATTCATTACTTAACTACTTTTATGCACAGTAGGAAGTTATCATACTTAAGTGTATATATATATATATATATATATTATCGGCACCCCGCATGAAATCTATGGTGCTGGCATACTCTACTATCAAGTCCCCATATTACACATATTAAGGAAAATACTAGTTCAGAATCACTCTCGAACTGTATTAACATAAAACACATACAAATGGAGGCGAAGCATAGTTTCAAGTCGCTAAGAGGTCAGCACATACCCTCACGTCTCTTAGGACCGTCTGACTATCAATCAGATAGACTATACCAAGTAATCCTATGTTCTAGGGTACGAGTCAATATCCCCCCCATAAAGTCCAATCGAGATAAGACCGTCCCGACGCGGAAACCCCCATGATAACAAGTATCCCGAGTATGATTTTTAAAGATATATAATATATCCACAATCCAACAGTCATATATATATCCACATTTCTAAATAAGGTACGCTCACGACCCATAATTATATTTATCCGCTCTTAGCACATTTTTACTTGATTATCTCGCATAATGGATTTGCCACTTTTATTCTCATATATTTATAAGTTACTCCACACCTACTTCTCGTCTCTCAAAGTATCCTAACTCCCTAAGTATAATTTCAGTAGGCACTCTCACTTACCTTCTAGTCTCATTTCCTTACAAGTCTCGACCTTTTATTAAACATACGCATGATTTCATATGTGTGAATAACTCCCCGTTAACCCTTAATTTCATCTTACATTAAATTCTCACTCAACGAAGTTTACCTATACCCTATTGGTCCTATTTATATCCCATTATACCCTATTGGTCCTATTTATATCCCACTACACATTTTAATCGGCTTAAACCAATAGAAGAAAAATATGCAGTTTTTTCAGGAGGGGTCGATCGATCGATCATCGATCAATCGATGTTCTTGGATCGATCGATCGATCAAGCAGTTATGACGAAAACTACATTAACCCAGTTACGGGTTTGCCTCTCCAACGTCAACCAAATCTCCATATATCATTCCCAAACTCCCAACAAACGTCACTACAAGTACTATATACCAGAACACATAATTTTCTACGTAAAATATGTCCCAATTCATCAATTACAACAATTTAATAGGTAAAATTTTCCTAAACATCAAGAACCCTAATTTTTTTTTCTTTTTCTTTCAATTCTTCCAATTTTTTTCCAGAATTCCTACTTCTAAATCGATACAAATTCGTAGTTTATCCTCTACATGTGATTTAGATATACAGAATATGATTGCTTCTTCTATAACATGTGATTTTAAGTCTCAAAACTATACTTTCTTTCATGAAACAAGTTCTAAACAACCCTAGACTAACATGATTGAGACATTAACTAAAAATCAATCAAGATAGATACTTGTTTGGAAATTGAGTTTCCGATTTGTGGAAGAAAGTGGCACGGTTGCGTTCCCCATCGTGCGATTTACGACTCGGTGGTGGTGGCGGTGCAAAGTTCTTACTCTCTTGCGAACGAAAGTAATATTCTTGACACTTTAGTAGTGCCGCATTCACTACCTCGAAAAAGTCATTAACTTAGGACTTTCTAACAAATGTTGTTGGATTTTCCAATCTAAACCTCGAACAAACTTCGATATACGTTTCTCTTTCGTATTTACCTCATTAGGTACTAATTTCGCCCATCTAGAAAAATCTTCTTCATATTCAGCCACCGTTCTATTGCCTTGAAAATCTCCATATTTTGAGTCGGGGAAGGCAAATACCTTCGATCAAAAAGTTCCCAAAATTCTTTTATAGGTAAAGTATCTCTCTGTTCAGATGTGGTAACAGACTCCCACAAATGGAGAGCTGCACCCGATAACCTAAAGGTGGCTAAAAATTGTTTCTGCACCTCACTACACTCCACCATACGAAGGTTCCTTTGCATAATATTCTTCCATTTACTTGCAGCCATTACATCAACTCCCCCTACAAACTCGGGAGGATTCCCCTTACTAAAATCTTCCTTCACTCTCTCCCATAAAGATAATCCTAAATGGCGTGGGGCTGCTTGAGCGGCATATTGCTGAGCCATCGTAGAAACGGCAGCAGTGACCGCTTGTGCCATAATATTGGCAACATCATCCGTAGTCATGTTCCTTTGAGGCATTTGGGGTTTCCCTTTGTTTTCCCAGACTGAACGAGCTCTCGTCGGTGGCATCTGAAATAAGAACAATTGTATCAGAACGCCTTTCAAATATTTTCGAATCACAGAAAGATATGGACGTATGAATGTAATCGTCCTAATAATAAGGCTCTACATCAAGAACGCTTACGAAAGGCCGTAGTAATGCACACAGATCCTAAAGACACTAGAACCTGATGCTCTGATACTATCTGTGACAACCCGCTCTAAATAATAACGGGTGGCCAGCCCTATACTACATAAATCATGTATCTCAGATGGTACAGTCTCAACATCAACATACAAATCACTATAATATAAGGCTAACTACCCGAAATCATTAAGTGCGAATTGTCAAAATTTTAAAACTTTTACATTTAACAACAACAATAAAACCAATAATGCAACTTAACCAGCAATAAACATCTAACTATGATGAGTGATAAGTGCAAACTCTATTAATATACACGAGTGCAATACAAAGAACCAATAAAATCTCAATAATGAAATAACCGAATATGCTGTCGGGTAACAGACAATATAATAATCTGATAATGAAATATGAAAGTGTTAATCTACAACACTTGAATACTAACTCAATATACAAACTGAATCCTAATCTAGATATATAAAGATAGGAGTCGACTAAAGCAAAGTGCCGCAACAGTCCGCTACTGCCACAGCTCCACAAATACCCTGGATGGATAACATCAAAGGCGTCCTTGCAGAGGAACACCTGAAGTAATACAATATATATACATGAAGGAGGAAATATAAATGGGTCATAGCCCGAGTTTGAAAAACATTTTATAGCAAGTGTATTAAAATGCATTATTACATGATTTAGCTGGAATCGAACTCTCCATAATAATTCAACTCACCTCTCATCTAAAACGCGCACTAAGCGTATGCACGTGATCTCCAAATGGATGTCCGATTCTAATTTAGGTAAGAGGATTCTAACTTAAACCCAAAAGAAGTATTTAAGTGAAATCATCTAACCTATCTCCCAATACATTTGTTTCCATAATTAAAAGTTATAATTATTAACTTTAATATAATCGTTATAGTTATCTTTATAATGTTCATTTGTTGAACATATAAAGTTACATGATCCAATCATGTCCACATCATCACAATACATCAACAATCTCATTTACTAGAATTTTATATTCTAGTGATGCCCTTATAAGGCATGAAACCATATATATAATTATTATAGTAATTATATATGAGTTATTAGCATCATGAATATAAAGACTAAACTCCTCTCGATTCTCAACACGGCACTGCGTTTCGTGCGTGGGACGTCTCGCTGAGGCAAAATCCAAACAAGGAACCCCCCCGTTACACTACTCCTAACCGTATTAATCCTCGAGGCTCATTATGCCCTCAATGCATGATGCATGTAACCCAAATTATTTTCCCATTTTAATTAATTAATATTCCCAATTTTCAACTATACACGGCGTTTCATGCGTGGGACGTCTCGCCGAGGCGAAATCCAAACAAGGAACCCCCCGTTACACTACTCCTGGCACTGTCGATCGTCAGGATAGGTGATATATATATATAGATAATTATGAGCGTTAAGGACTAAACTTATCCCCAAGTTCCAACATTACACTGTGGTTCGTGTGTGGGACGTCTCGCCGAGGCGAAATCCAAACAAGGAACCCCCCCGGATACACTAATCCTGGCAATGTAGGTCGTTGAGGTCCATTACGCCCTTGACACCCAAGTACAAACACAAGCAATAATAACCATCCACCAGAGCTATAACTAGAAGGACGCAGGCTCACATGCTATCATCTTCCAGCAGCCCATATACGTAGCAAACTGGGGCCACCTGGTGGGGTTCAACGACACCCACCTCGTGATCAACTCACGCACACAACGTCCGGGAAGCGGTCATAGTTCCTAACCGACAAGTGAGAGCTACACATACCCACGAACTCTCACCCCCAAAATAAGTAAATGTATATCATAAATGTCATTTGTTGACCACAAAGGATGACTATGACCTGGGGAATATCCACACCCTGCGTTATTTGTCAGGATGCTCACCCTCTACGCACGAAACTTCCCAATGATAGCAAGGAGGGGGTATGCTTAACATGTATATACACCATCATATAAGGTATACATACATCCCACATAATAAAGATATACCATTTTATAAGGTATACCTGCAACATCATTTTCATGTTTATAATACGCCCATTGGCGAAATTTGATTAACATAATTGATTAGTATATTTCTCTCTAGATACACTAATCGTCAATTCTCACACCTAACCCCACTTAGTATACTTGATATTATTTCTCACTTGAAGCTCACATCTCTCTTCTATTAGCATTTCTCAACGTGTGAGATATCTCCCAAATCAAACATCAATAAGGATATTTCTATATCCGTATGCACCTTAGATAGCATTCATAATTCTCCATCCATTATAGGGTTCAATTCATTTAATAAACCATTAAAGTTATCCCATTCGGGATTGGATCCTAAGATCCGTTATCTTTAAGTTATTCTCATCATCAACTCGTGAACTCGTTATTCTCACCAAATAAAAACCCCCGAATAAAAGTGGGCTTCCCCACTTAGAAAAATACCAAAATCTCTAATCGATATTCCTCAAATTTAGTCAATATGACTCCAAAATTTCTTATAAGTGAAACTCACTAAAAGTCTCCAAAACATACACCAAATATCTCCTATAGAGATCCCCAATCGATAACCTCGAACAAAACGGGATGAAATTCTTTTTAGAAAAACAATCCCTCAAAAGCCCTATTTCCGAATCGATTCGGGCCAATTTCGAATCGATTCGGCCCAGCGAATCGATTCAGCCAGGAAGGCGAATCGATTCTGGTTATCAGACCTGGGATTCTGTCTCAGGCCGAATCGATTCGGCTGGAGTCTGAATCGATTCGGTCACTCAGACCTGGGCACCTGCATAATTCCGAATCGATTCGGCTCGAAAATGGCTACTTTTTAAGTAAGCCAAAATACCCAAATTCATTTTAATGGTTTTCTCTCCATTTCTCTTCAACCCAAACACATATATATCATCAATATTCATCCTAGAATACATATAAACTGATTTCTATCCTCAAATCAAAGATCTACATGTTAAATCTAAGATTATACCCAAAAGTTAGGTTTTTGTTAAACTAAACCTAAAACCTAAAATATCAATCCACAAATCATGCAATAAATGGTACACAACAATTATTTAGCAAGTTTAATCACTTGCCTCGGGTTCGTAGGGTCTGAATCCGCCTTGAGATCTCGTATTTTCCCAGAAATTCTCTTTCTCCCTCTTCTTCTTCTTCTTCTTCTTCTTCTTCTTCTTCTTCTTCTTCTTCTTCTTCTTCTTCTTCTTCTTCTTCTTCTTCTTCTTCTTCTTCTTCTTCTTTCTTCTTCTCTTTCTTTCTATTTCTCTATTTGGAGAATTATTTCTCCCGTAGGCTAAATATGCCTAAATCCCAAAATACACATCTTTAAATGATAATACACACTTTAAATGACTCGGTAACTTTAATTCGAGTCAAACGGTCCTAATTTATTTCGGAACCCAAATAGACCCCAAATACAGTCATTTCGACTTTCTCGACCCTTCCGGACACTATGGTACCCTCAAAATTGCCATTCGACATACTTTCTAACGACTCTAAATTTTGACCTCAATTGCCAGTTTAATTATTTCTCCAATAAAAATAATATTTATTTCTCCCAAAATAAATAAATATTCATCTCCAAGACCTCGGGTTATTACAATACCATCGCTATGAGGTATATCGTGAGTCAATTCACGTACCCTTGGGTATATAAAATGGCCTTTTACATGCACCAATGAATATTTGCCCTTATAGGAAATAGGTATATCGTGAAAGTCATGCCAAAGGAGGGAACCTTCACTAACCTCCTATGTGTAAACCTTATATAGATGTCTGCCTAGGACACTCATACTTGGATTGTTGGTTCCAGCGAGAAACTCTACCAAAATTTTAGGCCGTCTTACCACCCAATTTTGTGCTATTTTGCCCATTTTTAAAACAAGATTTGTCCATGAGTCTTCAAACAAGTTAAACCATGTTTTTCATCATGTGCCCCATTATTTCCCAGACTCGGTTCATGTCCAACATTTCACTTGCACCCTAGGCAGAACATAATAAAAGTGAAACGTAATAATTACAACTTAAAATACCAAAATATTCCTTTAAAAAAATACTTTCCTTCTCACGAGCAACCGTAATCCTTTGCATGGCTTTGTACTAGTTGAGATCCTCCATAAAACCACCTCCGAGTTCTACACCATCATCAACCACTTCGGCAGAAACCAAGCGATCTTACTATAAATTTCTCATGGGGAACCCATCAGAATGCTAATGCCAAGTCAGATCTGATGGCTACCCTTTCTCAGTTCACAACTAAGATTGATAATCTGCAAGCAGATGTTCATAAGATAGATAGAAACAGAGAAAGGGTAGCAGATGTTTGAAATTGAAACCCTTATTCACTTGGTTCGATTGTGTGTATCTACGAAACTACCACCGCTCCATGAGCCTACTAGTAGCCACATAGGAGATAATGGCTTAGATATTTCAACATACCCTTAAATAAAGTGCCCTTCGTTGGCTCCTATGACTGTAAGAATACCGGATCCACAACTAGGAATATTTTTCAAGGGAGTTAATGACCTAGTATAAATATAACAAAGAGTTGAAAATGAGATCTTGAATTGCTTAAGCAAAATCCCAAGGAATCTGTCAATAGTTTCATCACTAGGTGGAGAGATAAAGATGCCACCCTGATTAATTGCCCATCCGAGGAAGAGAAAGTTAGCATTATGAAGAGGAATATTTTACCACACATACTAAATTTTATGAGTATCCAATATAATCCCCATTTCAGATCCCTTCAGGAGGCTGGGGTTGAGATTGAGGAAACTACTAATATTTATAAAATAGAGTATTAGCCAAAGAAGCCCGTTGGGAAGCTTACTCCCTGTAAGTATGAGAAGCCTACCATTTCATTCATCAATAACATTTCCTCTTTGCCTTCCACCTCATGGTACTAGAAGACCATATTGCTTCAAACCACAAGGAGTATACTGAATTCCATATCCCTCTATCCAAAGTTTACCAAATCCTTTTAACCCTAAATCTTATCAAACCTTTGTACCTATGTCCAATTCTCGACCCTCTCCTAATATATTTTAAGAATGACGCCCACTTTGAATCTCACCAAACTATTGAGAATATTATTGACCGATTTCATCACTGGAAAAATGTTATCCAAAGCCTCATTGACAAAGGCCTCATCGCCCCTACAAACTCAAACCCAAATACTACTCAAAATCCTTTACCCATGCACCAAAGTGGCGTGAACTCCATCCTTACAGATGAAGATCCATATTTTGACCATGATACCGTAATTTGAACCATCAATAAGCCTAGCTTATCTTATAGCTCACCCAATTCACCTCTCGCTCTCAAAGTCTGCCCATCCTTCATAGTACATCTCGGGAATACTCCTGATCAGTCTCTCTTTTTCTCTCTCTCTTATGATAAGGGCATGCATTTCTGTTCCAACCCATTTAGAAATAAAAAGTATGGAACTACTTGAAGTTCTAGAAGAAATCAAAAGTTTTGGGATGAAATTACTATTTGAAATGATCCTCGAGGCAAAGTATTATGAAAGAATAGTAACGCATGTATGGAAGGCCAAAAATGGATTAGTTGATCCAATGATTGGTTTGTACCTTCAGAGGAATTCTTCTTGGATGGATAGAAGAGTGTATCAAGAAGAAGAAAATATGTGAAGTTCTCGAACCACTCACAACATTGAAACTGAAGGGATGCTTGGCCCCTTACCCAAAATACTTCTCCGCTGAATGGGAAGATCTATATGACGAAGTAATTGAAGTTATGGAATGTATCTATTTACCATGAAACAATAACATTTTTTCCACCGGGTGGGGGATGACTCTGATTGTTCAGATAGCTCAGTCAGTCAATCCGATGATGAAAACCCAGGTACAATCACTTCCTTCTACGAGGTGATATCTTATGAATAACTGTTGTTAGAGATTAATGAACTTTCCCTTCTCTAAAAATATATAAAGAAATCAATTTTCTATTATTTCCAGCATCTGTGAACCACATGACTAGGTTAGGATAGTACTACAAAGATGTAAGGATATAAATTTCCAATTGAGTCCCTGTATTATTTTGACTTAATTCCGTGAAGAAAACTGTGTTTGTAATAGGGAGAATTTTAATTTGTCACGGTCCCACTTGGTCTATGATGTATTAAAGAAATTGAAGACGTTGCGACAAAGCTTCAAAGAATTAAATCTTTCCGAAGTTTAATCGTCTTCAAAGTTAATTTTATTCCGAGATCACTCAGGTATGAATGGGTATAATTAATGGTGCTCGAAATTATTTTATAAAAGATAAGGATGTAATTTTTATAAAGAAAAATGTTTTTAAATGTTTTAAAAGTGTTTTAAAGGTTTACACTTCGTTTTACGATGATAAGCTCGAAATAGAGTTTGACTAATTTGAATCTCTTTGTTAAGAGACGTTTTAATCAGAAAGTCAAAGAAAGTCAAACTTTCGCGCTGTCGCTCGAATAACATTGGATCTCGTTCGAATGAGATACAATGTCACGCGAATGACATGCTTAAGTTGTTCGAATGACACGTTTTTTGAGGCAGCATTTAAATCCTATTTAAACAGTGTTTTCATCATAGTTTCGTTAGGGTACTTTCTGGAAAACAGTTTTATGAACTAGAACCTTGTTTGCACATGTTTTCTAATGTATACAAAGCATAAACACATCCTTTGAGTTTGAAAAGATCCGAGATATCATTCTTATATGTTTAAGTGATCTTGCTGCACCAAAGTTGTTTCTTCTACACATTGAACACAAAGGGTTTTGCGGTGAAGAAAAGAGAAGGACTTATTATTCGACATCGTAGACGAATCAAATCCATTCGATGGACACCGAGACATACGTGGACGCGTATGTTGTGGACATGTATCGTGGAAGAAGGACTTTCTACGTGGGCACTATGAGAGGAGTGGTTGAAAATCAGAAGAGCGTCATGACCCGTGGGGATCGAGTCATTGAGTGAGACTTTGTTTGTCTTTGTAAAACCATATTCATAGTGATTGTTTGGCTTGGGCCGTCCGAGGTTATTTTCCCATTTTGGATTTTTTTCCTCGTACATCCGACGTTGTGAGTATTCTTTACTTTACTTTACTTGCTTTAATCACTAGATGCATGTTTAGGATTAATTAAGATAAAATTGGTTTAAAGTAAGAATTGGGTTTTCACAACTTGGTTTGGTGCGTAATTAAAAGTTGGATCTTTTTTGAAGAAAAAATAGTTTTGCTTAAAACACACATATCGGGCCACTCACACTTTTCAAATTGGTATCAGAGCTAGAAAATATTTTTATTTGTTTTGTGATCCCATGTGTTTTCAAAGCTGAATTCTGGATATAATGAATTTTCTCGAACTCCTATTTTTGGTGGCACTAATTACACTTATTGGATGATGAGAATAAGATGTGCTTTAAAATCTATTGATGAGCATGTTTGGCTTGCAGTTGAGAAAGGTTGGACACCCCCTATCACTATTGTAGGTGAGGTCACTAGTTTAAAGCCTGTTTAGTCATGGAACGAAACTGAACAAAGACTTGCACAATATAATTCTAAGGGTCTGCATGTTATTGCTTCACATGTCACACAGGAAGAATATATAAAATTATGACATGTGAAACATCAAAAGAGTCTTGGGATATTTTGGCACTCACTCACGAGGGCACTATCACGGTTAGGGCGTCAAAACTTCAAAATCTCACTACACAGTTTGAGACCATTAGGGTGTTAGAGAGTGAGACCTTTGACGAGTTTTATGCTAGGTTGTCTAATATTGTCAACTCGTCGTTTAACCTAGGTGAGAAAATTCCCGACAACCGTGTCATTAAGAAAATCCTTAGGTCGTTACCTAGTAGGTTTGATGAGAAAGTGACCATTTTAAACTCCTTGGGTAGGTTAGAGTCAACAAAACTAGAAGAGATTGTAGGTGACTTACAAACCTATGAAATCGACATGATTACCTCCAAGCAAGTGCCTAAGAAAGAAAAGGGTATTGCCTTGAAAGCTCGGAAGGAGGAAATTAAAGTTTCAGATTCCGATTCCGATTTTGAGGATGTTGCTTTGTTGGCAAAGAAATTTAAAAAATTTATTAAGTTTCAAAATCAATCGAAAGATGCCAAGAAATTTGAAAAATTCAAGAACAACAAAGTAGATCCCGCCTCTAAGGATAAGTTTGAGAAGCCTAAGAGAGATGCTTCGGATAAGTGTTTTGGGTGTGAGGGGTATGGTCACAAGGTTAAGGAGTGTCCCACTAGACTTAAGAAAGAGCGTCAAGACCCATGGGGATCGAGTCGTTGAGTGAGACTTTATTTGTCTTTGTAAAACCATATTCATAGTGAATGTTTGGCTTGGGCCGTCCGAGGTTGTTTTAACATTTTGGGTTTTTTTCTCGTACATCCGGCGTTGTGAGTATTCTTTACTTTACTTTACTTTACTTGCTTTAATCACTAGATGCATGTTTAGGATTAATTAAGATAAAATTGGTTTAAAGTAAGAATTGGGTTTTCACAACTTGGTTTGGTGCGTAATTAAAAGTTGGATCTTTTTCGAAGAAAAATTGGTTTTGCTTAAAGCACACATATCGGGCCACTCACACTTTTCAAATTGGTAAGTGATAGTGAACCGAAAGAGGGAGAGAGTTCCCCCATTGAGCGTAACTTTGTTGTGTTTATGGCATGTCATGTGAGCGACGATGATACAACTCATGTGGATGACACTTCCGAGGTGGTTTTGAGTGAATCCCATATTAGTGAGGGAGAAGAGAGTGACGAGGAGGAGGTTGATGTGAAAGAATTATAAAATGCGTTTAATGAATTGTATGTCGAAACAGTGAAGGTGAAAAAAGCTAACTCAAAATTGCAATCTAAGTTGAATGAGCGTGCCATAGAAAATAATAATAGTTTGATTGAGGATCTTTGGGCACGTGAGAAGAAGTTTAGGGAAAAACTAGAGTTTGCGAAGAAAGATAGAGACAATCTCCGTTGTTTGATGGAGTCCTTGAAAAAGGAGATTTTAGAGTTTGAGGAGTCTAGGCGTTTGCTCGAGTCTAGGATTCACGAGTTGGAGGATAGATTGAGAGACTCGTCTAGAGTCAAGTTTGATTTGGAGGCTAGGTTGGAGAAGTTAGATAAAATCCTAGGTACCGTCCAAATTAAGGAAGATAGGGGTGGTATAGGTTTTGGTGAGAGAGTTGTTCCCATTCCCCCCGCACGTGTGAGAAACACTAGGATGGTTAGAAAAGGTCCACATAAAGGTAATCATTCCCACCATAGCTACTCTTGCTTATTTTGTGGTAGGAAAGGTCACCTTAGGCGTTATTGTTACGACCTTAGACTGTAATACCCCGTATTTTTATAGCTTTTAAATTATGGGATTTATTAAATTTAATTGAGATAAATTAATTTAATTTTAATCCGAAATGTTGCTTTAAATATTTACTAGCGTGACGAGAGTTAGTAATTATTGGAAATTTGTTCTTTGTTGCATATTACTGGATGAGTATAGTAATATATGAGATTAATTTTTATAATATTATCACGTGTGAATAAAATGACAATTTTGGAAATTTAAGTCGGGACGCGCCTGCGTCGTGTCGGGACTAAATGAGAATTAATAAAAGTGAATATTGTATAAGTTGTTCGGATGGTCGTTTTGAGTGCGCCAACGCATCCGGAAGGGTCGAGATAGTCAAAAAAGTGTACCCGGGGGTGTAGTTTGGGTCTCGGGGCGTTTTTAGGCCTAATTGGTACCCCGGGAGGGCATTTTAGTCATTTTACATAATTGGGTAATTAAACCCACGAAATTTAGCAACCTATATCAGCCATTTAGGTTAGCTTTTAGGGTTAGAATATCCAGAAATCAAATGACGGCCATTGGAGAAGAGAGGAGAGAGCTCCAAGGCAATTCAAGGCCAAAAAGTCACCGATTTGCACCGCCGCCACCACCACCGCGTAGATCGCGAGACGAGGAACGCAGCCATACAAAAATCAGCCGTGAATCAGAATACCAAAAATCCCAGGCAAGTGTTTAACTTGCTATTTTCGTTGGTGCAATCTTCATATAAGTTTAGGAATGATTTGTGATGAAAACTATGGAAGAAAACCCAATTTTTGATAGGAAAATCCATGTAGTGTTGATGTATATGTTAATTCTGGAAACCCTTGCCATGTAGAGGTATTAAACCACGAAATTTTGATGATCATAAGAAAGAAATTTTGGAGAAAGATTTGTTAGAAATCTGTTTAAGAAAATTCTAGGGTTCTTGATAATTGGACATAATTTTAGGTTGAAAATCCATGTTTAAATGATGAATATGTACATGCCTTACGTTAGAATCATCTAGTATATTGTTATAATGTTAGTAGTAGAATTCTGGGACGATTGGAACTTGAAAATATGGATTTGGTGTAATTTTGGTGATGAAACTCGTAACTGCATTCTGCAGAATTTTTCCCAGACCTGCTTGATCGATCGATCGAGCCTAGAGCTTCGTTCGATCGAAGGTTCGATCGATCGAGCCCCAAGCTTCGATCGATCGACCCCTCCTGGCAGACTCCTAATTCCCTCTTTAAATGAGTTAAATTCAAATTGTTGTGAAATAATTCTTGGGCATTCTTGATAAAATGATTTGGGAGACATTAAGGACCAGTAGGGCATATGAATGAATGTTGGGACCTTTAATCTTCAACGAGAATGGTATTTATGGGACATTTACTTTAGGGTTGGTAAACTTATAAATTTAAGGATGAGTTGCGTACGAGATTTACGTTGGAACCTAATAAAGACACTTACTGAATTTCAGATTTGTGAGGATATAGCCACGAGTGTTAGGTAATAAGTGAGAAAACCCTTCGAGTTAAGGTTAGAGATGAAACCTTATACGTAATTCTATAAATGTGAAATTAAGGATAAATGGTATAATTATGGGTGACGAGAAGAACCTATATTAATATGATAAAGTGGTATATTTATATGATTGTGTGTACATATATTATATACTTGTGAAAATCATGCCCGCGCTGCTTACTATCCCTGAGGTTGCCGCGCTGGGACGATCTTATCCTATGTTGACTTATGGGGGATATTGACTCGTACCCTAGAAGATAGATATCCTTGGTACATGCTAGTGATGTGATAGTTCAGACGGTCCTAAGAGACGCATGCACATGCCATCCTCTTAGAGACTTGGAATCTATGCTTCGCCTCATTTTGTTTGTGTATAGGTATCCTTGGTACAGGCTATCGCAGCGATAGTTCAGACGGTCCTAAGGGACTTGGAACCTATAGTTTGTGTATGTGTTAATACAATTCGAGAGTGATTCCGAATTTGTATTCCCCTTAATGTGAGTGATATGGGGTTTGGATAGTAGAGTGTGCCCGCACCATAGTTTTATTTGGGGTGCTGTTATGGTTTTTATATATTTTACAAGTGGTTAATATATATATATATATATGAAAGTTTGAAATCTGGAACTGTTTACTGTGATGTAATATGTAGGACGTGGTTGATAACTCAAATTATAAATACTTGTGTTGAGAAAGTATAATATGACGCTGGAAAACTTTATTGATTTATAAAGTTAAAATGAGAACTTTGGTTACTAATTGAAATAGTATCTTCAAACAATTGAATCGTTAAATTTTGTACCTTTCGAAGTAATACAAGATAAGTTAAACTATTGGGAAAGGATAGCATGTTATATGATGAGATAGACCATTGGGAAGGTTAGTGCGATAGGTGTGCACATTAGAAGAGAGGTGAGAATTTCTCAAGGGAGTGTCGCACTAATATGTTGTTGCATTGGCCTGTATAAATTTAAATACTTGCTAATCGTATTTTAAATCAAACACACTTTCGGGCTCTGACCCGTTTTCTTTTTCTCTCTCTCTCTTGTATATATATGTATGTATTACAGGTTCCCAGCCACAGGGGCGTCTTGCTTAAGATCTCTTGGAAGGAACGCGCTGCAGCTCAGGTGGGAGTTGCAGGTCTCTTGATTAGACGACTTCGTTCATTCGGATCCACTCTTAGTACTTTCATTTAGTTGAGCATGTGTAGCTCTTTCCATTATTTCGTTGTTGTTGGGACATTTATATTTCAGTTGTTTCCAGTATTGTTCTATGGGATTTATTCAGTTTAGATTTGTGACTTTAGTTTTCATATGTTGACATTCGATTGTCGAATGTATTATATTAATTGGTTTACTGTGGTGTGATTCTTAATTGTATAAATGTTGTTTTTATATAAATAAATCTTTTTCCTTAATTAAAATTTGGAATGTATGTATGAAAATGGTTTTGACACTCAGCTTAATTAATTAGGGTGTTAAATTGGAAAATTTTTTATCGACAGTGATGCTGAGAATGAACCAACTATTTACCTTGATTTAATTTAATAAAGGAGTGATTGCCCGGTATTTAATTAGGCGTGGTGTCACAGGTGGTATCAGAGCATCAGGTTCTAGTGTCCTTAGGATCTGCACGGCTTATTATGCTTTCAGCGTTGCTTTATTTGTTATAGAGCCCTATGTTTAGGATTGTCGATTCCTTGACGAGATTTCGTTCTCCTGCTATAATGTGTATACATTAGTGAATTCTAATTTCGTTCGGATGTGTGCGTGTGCTGAGCGATGACGGATGTCAGAAGAGGACCGTTAAGCGTACATCAGGAGGCAGGGCTCAGTTGAGATTATGAAATATATCCGAGAATGATGACCGTAGTCGAGGTCACCTCCATTGTGGCACGAGAAGCCAAGACTGGAAGGGCGACTAAGGTGCAACAATGATTTTCAAATGCTGTTATAGTCAAATGAGGTGCGAGGGTAAACTTACCCAACGCGTAGAGACTGTCAGTGGAAAATGTTAGAAACGCGAAAATTGTATTTGTCTTTACCAAAGGCGGTAAAGTATCCAAAGGCTTAAATATAGGACGGAGTGTGGCAACCCGAAAGTGAAAATTTAGAGAAAATTTTCTTGGCTCTCGGGACAAAGTTAAGATGGTTAGAGTCAACCACCAATTTGAGAAATATAATGCTATGCCTATAGGAGAACTTTAGGTACAGGGCTGACCGTATGTTCCTTCTTTAACTATTCAGGATGAGAAACAAATGTGGTTCTGAACTCATTGAGAGGGGGCATGTCAGGGGACAATTAATGAATATGAATCTTAACCGTTAGCTAATTTTGTATCGGAAGAGGTAGATACTAGTGGAGGAAACGACTCCAAGTGGGAGACCAACTTGTAATAATAGTTGACAATACTCGAGGAGGAAATTCTGATGGACGAGCAATTCAGAGGTTGACATTGTCATATTTTGTCAAAATAGATGATAACGCTTCTTTGTGGGAGAAGTCAAAGGAATCGAAGAATTTGGCCGAGAATGAGACTGAATGCAACGATAGTGGTATAGCACCACAAAAGGATGTGGATACACATCAGGAAAACCATTTAAATGCTTCAGATAGTTAAATTCTTACCAAGTGATGGTAAATTCAGTAAGTACTATTATAGATAGTAACATGATCTTTATGGCCTAATAGAAATCGAGTCTACTAATGTCCGAGAGAAGGACAATCCTAACCTGGTTAGTAGGACAGGTGATAGGTGAATTAAGTGTTGGGATATTTCTGTGCGGAGTGAAATCTCTCACGATAATACGTTCCAAAGTGAGAAAAAGGGACAAGAATACGGTGCCTAGTAAAAGGCAACGATTAAAATAATTTTTGTTTTGGTTTGGGCAGACGTGTTACGTCCGAAAACCATTTGTGCAGTCAAGACGATTGCCAGGATGGAAGTATAAGTTGTATCCTTATAGGATGCGGCGTGTTTATGTGACACGAGCGAGTCACCATATTTTGTTCATTGCTAGATTAGCATGTGAGACGAGTTAATGCATATAATTATAAATGTTACCATTATGTGAAT
The DNA here is from genome assembly GCA_949130495.1 of Sambucus nigra. Lineage (NCBI taxonomy): Eukaryota > Viridiplantae > Streptophyta > Magnoliopsida > Dipsacales > Adoxaceae > Sambucus > Sambucus nigra. Next base: position 552,358,383 of record OX422207.1, read on the forward strand.
ATTTTCCCTAGTGTAGCGGGATTTTTCTTTAGTGCTATCCGCGGAGGATGGATGAGTATATTAACAAGTTTTGTACCTTATTGAGGTTACTCGTTGTAGTGATGCGATACACGAGTATGATATTATCTTTGTTAAAATGTTATAGAAATGGGTAGTATGATAGTGGGCATTTATTGCAAGGCTATCGGAGTAGTTGCATTGGTGAAACATGTTTATGTTTGTTTTGGCGAGGCTTTACCTGTAAAAAGGTTGGACTCGCACTTATATTATCTATCCAAGAGACTTTGGAGGGGATAGTGGGCTCGAGATATTCGATGCCAATGTATGTATAGACTTTGTCAGGATAATTCCGTATGTATCGGGATTTACCTTTGAGCGAAAAGATTTGACTCAGCATTATGTTTAGCACTCCGAACTTAGTGATAAGGGAAGTGCATTGTTATATTTATCCTTTAGAGACGTGGGAGTAAATACTTATACCCCTATTATTAGGGAAAGGAATTTAGAGAATTCCGATTGTATGTATTCGAGGTTTATGGAGCGCTATTACCATCAACCAATACGGGACGATAGTGAAATTGGTAAAACGTTCTTTATTAAGCATAATTACGGGAGAAATTATAACTTTTCTGTCAAGGGACGGAATAAAGGGGTATATACTATGGACGGAGGACCTAACGGATTTCGATATCCGACAATGCTAGGTAGTAGTGTATCGGGGGGGTTCCTTGTTTGGATTTCGCTTTGCGAGACATCCCACGCATGAAACTTAGCGTAAGGTTGGAAATAGGGAGACGTTTGGTCACTATTCCATGAGTTCGGTACCCTGGTCGAAATGGGATCAAGTAATTATGTATGTAAGTTGGAAGTTGAATTTTGTTTTAAGGTCATTGGAGCCGGATTCTTGTGGTAGGAAAGCATTGAAAGTTATCCCCACGAGTTGAGGGGTGAACGATGATAAGGAGAATTTAAGAATTTTGATTTCTAGGTTGATCGAGAGTACCCAAATGTCATAACCGCGTACAGAACGCAAGGTGAATAAAGAGTCAGATTTTTTTTTGAATGGAACGTCTGGAAAGGACTTTATATTATACAGAAGAGATGACCTGTAGCTATTTTGATGAATAGAACGATAGTGATTTATTTTGGTTGTTGTACCTATTTGGGGAAGATTTTTGTACTTATCTGAGTAAGGTTGAGGATTGTCATTCCTCTTTTATTGTCATGGAAGTTGAATGCCCTATTCCTTCTATTCCATTGAATTTAGTTAGTCCTACAGATGAGTATCACGCAAATTCGCTCTCCCAGGGCGGTCGGAGTGTTGCAAAAATGTGGGCATCTTGATTAACTATAGTTAAAATAGTCCGAGAAGAAGGGACGTGGTAATAGACGTGTGAAATATATGTTTGTGGGACTAGTATAACGAAGTGGAAGTGATAGAGTGGATTAAACGTCACATGAGAGGCGATAATCCATACATAAATGTGCAATTAGAATAGCACGCCCTAACTTGATTGGAAGGCTGTGGGAAGCCATTCAAGGATTGGTATTCCTTGAATAGAGTAGAACTTAATTATTATGAAGCACACCCGGAGCGGAATTGTTATTTGTCGAGAGTGAGAGCGACTTGCGCCTACGAAAAGTAATGATGTTAGTATAGTATACGAGATCCAGAAGTGCGCTTCGTGGAGAGAAGAGCACGGGTCGAAACTTTCGGCATATTACGTGTCACTTAAGGTGAGACATTTAAACGGAAGAATCGATGTTTAGCGAGACGTAGTGAGTAGTCTCTACATGCACCGCCCATAGGTAAGATTTGGTTGAAAGAGGAGAATCAACCAAAGAATTTTGTGTTTATCGAAAATTCCTGAACTTGGAAGAGGTCGGTAAAGCCGATTAAGTTCTTGAATGAGTTGCCATCCTCAAAACAATATCAAGGGTTTATCCCGAACTTGTGAATCAAGTTGCCGAGAAGGAAGTGATTGATATTACTTTGGGCTGGATGAAAATAGTAACTAGTATGCCCCAGACTTCCTTTGAAAGGAAGGATCGCGCCAGTGCATGCCACTACACCAAAAACAGCAATTTGGCACACCTTGATATTAAAATTCTGGCACAGTTTAAAACTGTGCCAAATTCTGACATGGTTTAATGACAATCTGGCACACTTTAAAACAGTGCCAAAATTTGGCACTGTTTTAAAGTGTGCCAAAATTGAGTACAGTTAACTAAAATATAAAAGCCCTAAAAAAATAATACCCCACTTCTTTTGCTCTCCCGCTCTCCTCTCCCGCTAGTTCCACTCTCTCTGTTCACAGGTACTCGACTCTCACTTATTGCTCCGCCTCCCCTCTCTCTCAACAACCATCTTCGTTTTCTTCATCAACAACCATCTTCATTTTTCTTTACTCCGACCCCCGACCTGTTCCATACCTCCGATCGCCGACCGTAAGGTAAATAGCTTCATTTTTCATTTCCTTTTTATATTTCGTTGAAACTGTTGGATGAAAGACTGATATATATGTATAGTTTGAAATCGATGGAGTTAGGTTTTCAAAACAATTTGAGTTAAGTTTGAAAATTGATTTGAAATTGAATTAGGTTGGTTTGTAATCAAATTGATTTAGGTTTTGAAATCAATTTGAGGGGGTTTTAAAATTGATTACGAGTTTGGTTTGAAGAGTTAGATTTTCGTTGGGGTTTGCAGAGTTGGATTTTCAATCAGGTTTAAAGAATTAGATTTCCGTTGGGTGATCCACGGTTCACCCCACCGTCGACAAGAGGGTCCGGCGATCAAAAATTTCAAATATCTATTAAGTTCCGTGGGCATAGAGGAGCATGGTTCCACCTTCTGTTGGTGAGAGCATAAAACGCCAAAAAATTTACGATTCAGTAGCTTGCGAATAAGCCAAAAAATGGAACTATAGTCGGATGAGTAAAAGAAGGATGGTAATTGGTTTTTATAATTTATTTTTAGTGTTTAAATAAATAAAATCAACTTTATTGGAAAATAAATTTATTTCTTTTTCAATGTGATATAGGTAATGGAATTTTTTTTTAATAACTTAAATGTAGCTACATCCATAGTTGTCAAAATCGTCCGATTCGCGATTCGAATCGGACGATTCGATTCGATTCACTACCAAAATGATTCGAATCAACCTTCGAATCGCAAATGTCTAAAGAATCGGACCGAATCGGCGATTCACGATTCGAATCTTCCGATTCGGGTCCGATTCGGTCCGATTCACTTTTTTTTTTTCGCGATTTTTTTACATTAAATTAATATATAGGCTCTTTATTATATATATATATTTGTTTTATGTAGGGTGTTTTAAATTAATATGTAGGCTGTTTTATGAAATATGTTTGTTTTTTACATTTTTAAGCTTAAAATGGATGATAACATGTACTACGGTTAATTTTTGTGATATATTTTGGTATATTATCATGTGATATGATTAGTTTTTTGTCATATTACGCTTAATTACCAATTCTGTAGTGTTAAATTCCATTTACATATGTTTTACTACATTTTTATCGTTTGGTTCCGATTCGACCGATACGATTCACGATTCGATTCACGATTCCCGATTCGGGGGGTAAACGATTCACGATACGATTTGCGATTTGACAACTATGGCTACATCCTTTACCTTTGAGCTATTAACCATGTCCATCACAATGACTCCAGAATGTAATAAAATAATGTAATCAATCTAGGGAGTGAGAATTGAATATTGGTTTAAATTTGATACTCGTTCCATTAGCTTTAACGAATATAAAGAAGATTTCGGTTGGGTTGGTTTGTTCCTTTATTCAACCATTGTTCAAATGTTTTTCGTGATTTCAATAGATTTCATGGATTACAACTGTTTGTTGTAATCTATTTAAAAGATTTCTAATAATTATGCTATTTTTTTGTCCTGCCGCTACTTTTGCTTAGTTTTGTGATTTCAAATAATCCAATCGCCATATGATCTTTATATACCATCGATCGGGTTCATACTCCATGTGTATATCATATTCCATGAAAAAAACTACAGGGATGGAATGTAGACAATAGGGGGCTCATCTTCCTCATGTTGCGGGGATTGCTGGGCAATCGGTTTATGGTGTTCAGTCCGTGGCACTCCCGGGAGGCTACCAAAATGATGACCACTGAGAGTGGTTCCTCTGTACAGGAAGGTATGTTCCCTTTATTTTTATATTCACTTTTAATTTTAGATATTCAATACTTGTAATATGTGCCCTCTATACAGGAAGTTCAAGCAATATAGTGCTTTAAATATCTTTATTGCATCTAACACATTTCATAATATGCTACTTTTCATCATTTATAAAGGTACCTTCTAAATTCAGATTGTGTTTTAATACCACTCCAATCCTGTTATTATAAGAATACTTGAATGAAAGAGAGTTTTTATAAGGAAAAAACCAATACAAAATGAAATAAACCCGTTACGGCTGTGGTATAACTACCTGTGATACAACCTTCCGGTACTTATCATTTTGGTGACGTATTGTATCGCATTTTACTATATATACAACTATGTCTCTGTGTTTAGTGACATATTTGTCTAGCACTTTACTTTTGTTCCAGTTATTTTAAAGATAACACGAATACCTCTATTCTCAATTAATGGTATGAACTTGCACGTGTAAATTACTTCCAATATCTGTTCATTATGTTGGGAAAGTTTATGGCCTCAATTTGACTTACCATTTCATATGGGCTTGTAGTTTTTCCTCATATCTTAACCTTATTCTCTGTTCTTAAGCCAAAATCCCCATGTCAATGGTCAGGTCCCACAAGGAGAAATGTTCTTCTTATGATTCAGAAACAGTAGTCCGATATGATGGGGTTTATAGAATTGAGAAATGTTGGCGCAAAGATGGAATTCAGGTAGGGTTACTTGCAAAATGATCCTTTACATGTGGCTCTTGCTATATATCTTTACATTTTGTCATACACTTCTGTTTTCCAGGGATTTAATGTCTGTCGATATCTTTTCGTTCGTTGCGATAGTGAACCTGCTCCATGGACAAGGTTTACAATTGTTTTCGTCATCTTTGGTTTGTATATGTATGTATCTATCTATGTGCATATATAATGTTTACTTAAAGTCTGCAGTGATGAGCCTGGGGGCTTACCAACTTGATGCATGGGTACAAGAGGGAGTCTCTTGGCACTAGAGTACTTAAATCCATATAATAAAACATCTCAAAAAAGTGAAAATAAAAGCTATAGAACATATACTATTGTGAAACATAAGGTAATTATTAACAATTGTTTCTATGTTTATACAGAACACTTCTTACCTCGACTTAAGCAACAAAGGGTTTTACTAATGGAACATAATACACTTTCATATTCTAATATTTATATTTTTGTTTTTAATTGTTATCTATAATGCTTAATGTTTTTTTCATGAAGGTAATTACTAAGGGAATGCGGTATGCCACATTTCAATCATGAAGGACACATTAAATGAAAGTGTATGCGAATAGTTCACTTCCATACGTTGAGAAAGAATGAAGTGCGAGTTTCACTCGATGACATCAAAGTGCCCGAGTATCCAGTTTGGGGTGGAAAACAAGCTCATTGAGAGAACTTGAAAGATGTTGGTAAAAATGGAATTACGTATTGGCTCGACGATGTTTGTCTTCCCATTGGTGACACCGACGAATGACCTTTGTCCTCCCATTGGTGACACCGGCGACCTACACCACCTTGCTTTGAAGTACTTCTCTCTAAGGTACAAATCTGAAAAATCCTTACTTATATTCCTAATTTATGTTTCTATAATCCTGCTCCACCACCTATAGCATCAAGAAATTATTGAGTTATCGTTATGCAATCGACAATTGAATTGAGTTATAGTTATGCAATCAACTATTGAATTGAGTTATCGTTATGCAATCGACTATTGAATATAATTGGCAAAAATCAACACTTAAACTTAAAAACAAGTCGTTAAAGGGTGAAAATCAAAACCAACCCCCAAACGGACCCGTAAGAGGCATGAACACCTCACACAGGACCAATGTAACTTATTTTAATATTAACATAAGCCCAATATCTGCATATATGCATATTTCTGCATATATGCAACATATATGCAGCATATATCTGCATATATGCTTGCATATATGCACATATATGCATATATCTGCATAAATGCACATATATGCATATATCTGCATATATGGTGCATATATGATTGCATATATGGGTGGGGAGTGGGGTGGGTTGAATTTGACATTTAGCTTTTCTCTTAGATCATGGAGAAGATTCACAAACTTAAATCAAAAGTAAAACGTAATAAATATAAAACATAATAAATATACATCGAACACATTAGCGAAAGCATACATGCACCATATAAGTCACATGTTGTAAAATGACTACTTTCCCTACATAATGGTTAATATATCTTTTTAAAAGATAATTTTGGTATTGCAGGACCTCTTTGTGTCGGGACTGATACAACATCATTACACTGGTGAAAGCGAAAGCAGAACTCGAAGAAGTGATTGGAAAAGGGAAGATCTCAAGTTGTTTGCACAAATACGCAAGGATCAAGAACGAGGGAGCTTATTCGGAGGATCTCAAGTTGCGAATAAATTTGGTAAGTATTTTATATTGATGATAGAAGATTTTATAATGTAGTGCACCTTTACCAAAGTAAATTCTTCATTTAGTTGTGCGCGCGTGTGTGTTGTGTAAGATGTGTGTCTTAAGGCCTTAATAAGTGGTTGACATGGAGGAAGGGGCTATATATGGATTTATATACTATTTTTAGATGTTAAATCGGTGGAAGGGATTTATTGGTGGTTTAGCTGCGGCTTTTGTGCTTGTTGTTGTTGTTGGGATTATGTTAATATTAAAATAAGTTGGATTTCATGAATAAACAAAGGAAACTCTGTCGAAATTTTATGAAATAAGTAAGTGTTCAAAATTGATTAAGGCTAGCATACAACATTTGAAAATTGAACATTGGTGAATGAAAACGTAAAACAACTAATAAACATACCAGAATGAGACACGCATAGTCACGAACACCTCGCACGGGATCAATGCGACTCATAGGAACCGACCGCGTAGTCACGGGGCTCCCAGTTTGAGTGTACGACATAAATTTGCAAAATATTTAGATTTAAGCATAAAAATATGCAATCGAAGGGTGGAAATGTAAAACAAGCCGTTCAAGGGTGAAAACCCAAACCACCCCGCAAACGACCCCGTAGGGGGCACGAACGCCTCGCACGGGACCAATTTAACTTGTAGGAACTGATCGCGTAGTCCCGGGTCTCCCGGTTTGTGAATATGTCGATAATTTGCAAAAATCACACTTACTTAAAAACAAGCCGTCAAAGGGTGAAAACCCAAACCAACCCACAAACGACCCCGTAGGGGGCACAAACACCTTGCACGGGACCAATGTAACTTGTAGGAACTGATCGCGTAGTCCCGGGTCTTCCGGTTTGATAGTATGACGATAATTTGCAAAAATCATCACTTAAAAACAAGCCGTTAAAGGGTGAAAACCCAAACCACCCCCCAAACGACCCCGTAAGGGGCACGAACACCTCGAACGGGACCAATGTAACTTGTAGGAACTGGCCGCGTAGTCCCGGGTCTCCCGGTTTGTGAATATGACGATAATTTGCAAAAATCACACTTAGTTAAAAACAAGCCGTCAAAGAGTGAAAACCCAAACCAACCCACAAACGACCCTGTAGGAGGCCCGAACACCTCGCACAGGACCAATGTAATTTGTAGGAACTGATCGCGTAGTCCCGGGTCTTCCGGTTTGAGAGTATGACGATAATTTGCAAAAATCATCACTTAAAAACAAGCCGTTAAAGGGTGAAAACCCAAACCACCCCCCAAACGACCCCGTAAGGGGCACGAACACCTCGCACGGGACCAATGTAACTTGTAGGAACTGACCGCGTAGTCCCGGGTCTCCCGGTTTGTGAATATGACGATAATTTACAAAAATCACACTTAGTTAAAACCATGTCGTCAAAGGGTGAAAACCCAAACAAACCACCAAACAACCCCGTAGGAGGCACGAACACCTCGCACGGGACCAATGTAACTTGTAGGAACTGATCGCGTATTCCCGGGTCTCTCGGTTTGAGAGTATGACGATAATTTGCAAAAATCATCACTTAAACTTAAAAACAAGCCGTTAAAGGGTGAAAACCCAAACCACCCCCCAAACGACCCCGTAGGGGGCAGGAACACCTCGCACGGGACCAATGTAACTTGTAGGAACTGACCGCGTAGTCCCGGGTCTCCCGGTTTGAGAGTATGACGATAATTTGCAAAAATCAGCACTTAAACTTAAAAACAAGCCGTCAAAGGGTGAAAACCCAAACCACCCCCCAAACGACCCCGTAGGGGGCACGAACACCTCGCACGGGACCAATGTGACTTGTAGGAACTGACCGCGTAGTCCCAGGTCTCCCGGTCTATGAGTATGACGATAATTTGCAAAAATCAATACTTAAACTTAAAAACAAGCCGTTAAAGGGGGAAAACCCAAACCACCCCCCAAACGATCCCGTAGGAGGCACGAACACCTCGCACGGGACCAATGTAACTTGTAGGAACTCACCGCGTAGTCTCGGGTCTCCCGGTTTGAGAGTATGACGATAATTTGCAAAATCAACATTTAAACTTAAAAACAAGCCGTTAAAGGGTGAAAACCCAAACCACCCCCAAACGACCCCGTTGGGGACACGAACACTTAGTACGGGACGAATGTAACTTGTAGGAACTGACCGCGTAGTCCCGGATCTCCCGGTTTGTGAATATGATGATAATTTACAAAAATCACACGTAGTTAAAAACAAGCCGTCAAAGGGTGAAAACCCAAACCACCCCCCAAACGACCCCGTAGGAGGCACGAACACCTCGCATGGGACAAATGTAACTTGGAGGAACTGATCGCGTATTCCCGGGTCTCTCGGTTTGAGAGTATGACGATAATTTGCAAAAATCATCACTTAAACTTAAAAACAAGCCGTTAATGGGTGAAAACACAAACCACCCCCCAAACGACCCCGTAGGAGGCACGAACACCTCGCATGGGACAAATGTAACTTGGAGGAACTGATCGCGTATTCCCGGGTCTCTCGGTTTGAGAGTATGACGATAATTTGCAAAAATCATCACTTAAACTTAAAAACAAGCCGTTAATGGGTGAAAACCCAAACCACCCCCCAAACGACCCCGTAGGAGGCACGAACACCTCGCATGGGACCAATGTAACTTGTAGGAACTGATCGCTTATTCCCGGGTCTCTCGATTTTAGAGTATGACGATAATTTGCAAAAATCATCACTTAAACTTAAAAACAAGCCATTAAAGGGTGAAAACCAAAACCACCCCCCAAACGACCCCGTAGGGGGCAGGAACACCTCGCACGGGACCAATGTAACTTGTAGGAATTGACCGCGTAGTCCCGGGTCTCCCGATTTGTGAATATGACGATAATTTGCAAAAATCAATACTTAAACTTAAAAACAAGCCGTTAAAGGGGGAAAACCCAAACCACCCCCCAAACGATCCCGTAGGAGGCACGAACACCTCGCACGGGACCAATGTAACTTGTAGGAACTGACCGCGTAGTCTCGGGTCTCCCGGTTTGAGAGTATGACGATAATTTGAAAAATCAACATTTAAACTTAAAAATAAGCCGTTAAAGGGTGAATACCCAAACCACCCCCCAAACGACCCCGTAGGGGGCACGAACACCTCGCACGGGACCAATGTAACTTATAGGAACTGATCGCGTAGTCCCGGGTCTCCCGGTTCATGAATATGATGATAATTTACAAAAATCACACGTAGTTAAAAACAAGTCGTCAAAGGGTGAAAACCCAAACCACCCCCCAAACGACCCCGTAGGAGGCACGAACACCTCGCACGGGGCCAAAGTAACTTGTAGGAACTGATCGCGTATTCCCGGGTCTCTCGGTTTTAGAGAATGACGATAATATGCAAAAATCATCACTTAAACTTAAAAACAAGCCGTTAAAGGGTGAAAACCCAAACCACCCCCCAAACGACCCCGTAGGGGGCAGGAACACCTCGCACGGGACCAATGTAACTTGTAGGAACTGACCGCGTAGTCCCCGGTCTCCCGGTTTGAGAGTATGACGATAATTTGCAAAAATCAGCACTTAAACTTAAAAACAAGCCGTCAAAGGGTGAAAACCCAAACCACCCCCCAAACGACCCCGTAGGGGGCACGAACACCTCGCACGGGACCAATGTGACTTGTAGGAACTGACCGCGTAGTCCCGGGTCTCCCGGTCTATGAGTATGACGATAATTTGCAAAAATCAGCACTTAAACTTGAAAACAAGCCGTTAAAGGGTGAAAATCCAAACCACCCCACAAACGACCCCGTAGGGGGCACGAACACCTCGCACGGGACCAATGTAACTGGTAGGAACTGACCGCGTAGTCCCGGGTCTCCCGGTTTGTGAATATGACGATAATTTGCAAAAATCAACACTTAAACTTAAAAACAAGCCGTTAAAGGTGAAGCCCTTATACTTTTGACTCATTTGAGTCTAGACTGTATAAGAGCTCATCTTGTTTGGAAATTGTGACAAAATAGTGTCTATCCTAGAAACCAAAGAGCTTCAGAGATTGGGTTGCTTCTTCTTCTATCTATCATGTAATGATCCTAAGACTATAGCCATCACTCACACACTTAGAATTTGATTCTTGCATATCATATTGCACCCCTATGTGTTTTAATGTTGTGAGTGTGTTTAAATCCCTCAATTTGATTTTTAATAATTTTTTGGGAATTTAAAACATATTTTAAACAAGGTTTTATTTAATTAAAAGTTGATTTAAAAAGTCTTGGGGTTATTATATAAATATGGATTGTTGTGTTTATTGGCCTAAAGTTACTCTGGGTAGAAACCGAAAGCGCTAGAGACTTTAGGGTTGGCTTTGTAATTATTTTGGGACGCGCGTTTACCTTCGTTCACAAGCCAACACCTGCTGTCTTCTGATTGGACCAAACTGTGTTTCTTTACTGAGACAAACCATCGCACGCTTACAGCCCTTGGATCTATCCTTATCGATGGCCTGCATGTCTTTTGAGTGGATCCCCGTGTAATCCCTTAAGCCAATCATAGCCTGTTTAATCCACCGCCTGTTGTGAGCCCTTGGATTGCAGTCAAAGGAGCTTGACTCAATCTCAGCCATTGTTTTTGAACGATGCTCTAGAATCTTCCTCTCTTCCTATTTAAAGACCCTTCATCTCAGCCTTCGAAAGCTTTTGCCATTTTGAAAAGTCTCAGAAAATAGAGAGAAGAGAGAGAAGAGAGAAGAGAGAGAAGAGAGAAGAGAGAAGTTAGAGAGAGAAACCAAAACCTAGTTAGAAATCCTAACTTCGTCCAAACACTTCTCAAGCCCAATTTACTTACCTCTCAAGAAAAACCACCATAACCAAAAACACCATCCTTAGTGTTTTCTTAGGTTTATGAGAGTTCTGGTTAAGAGATCTTGGGTTGCTGAAATCCTTGTGTTCATAAATCTTATTTCCAACTTAGACATAGACTCAGATCTTGTTTCTTTTTCAATAGAAATCATAGATCTGAAGTTTTTCATGTCACAGAACACTTAGTTGCATTTATTTCTCATCTTGAGAATTTCGTTGTTGATTGTTTTCTGTTAAAACATTTTTCTTCTTCAAAGATCAACAATAGATGTTTTTCTATTTCTGTTTTTACAAAACCTAACCTGACCTAGTGGGATTCGCACTTGGAGGGTTCTCAATCTTCATAATATTTTCAAAACTAATTGAGAAAGGTCTTGACCGATTTCTTAAGCAAGATCTCCGTGGAATCTGGGTTAGTTTGAAAGGTCGAAAAGGTTCTTGGTTTTGTAAGAAAGAAAAATAAAAAATACACTGCATATAGACTTTATATGTGATTTGTTAGGATCGTCTGTAACTAATAAGTGTGTGTGTGTGCATGCATGTGTTTTAGAACACCATTCACAAACATCTTCACACTACGAACACTGAAAGTGTTGGCTATAAGATTTGGTGAACAATAAGTCGACGTAAAGTGCTGGAACAAAGAAGAGTTGACAAACTGAGACAACTACATCAACAAACAAGATCTGCAGAAAAGTTAAGGACGCCAGAGGGTACAATCCTGAACTTGTATAGATTTGTTTTTGTGTGCATGTTAGTTAAATAGGTTGTAACTCATATATTTGTTTTAGTGATTGTTTTTGTTTTACTCCGTAGAGGGAGTCGTGGATGTTTCCTCAAGGTTGAGGTTTTACCACGTTAAAAATCTGAGTATCAATATTTCTACATCTTCTCATCCCTTTCTAATAGTGTGCTGAGTTTAAAACATTTTAAACTGTTTACTAAAACTTGTTATCAAATCTTGTCCCTATCTCGTACATACTTTTGTTAACACATCTTGTGTTCAAAATCGTTTTGATTTAAGTAAAGAGTTTCTTCAAAAAACTTTCGGAGTTGCTTAAATAGTTTATTTTCATAAACGGCTTTGGCAACGCTATTTCAAAAGGGTGAAAACCCAAACCACCCCCAAACGACCCCGTTGGGGACACGAACACTTAGTACGGGACCAATGTAACTTGTAGGAACTGACCGCGTAGTCCCGGATCTCCCGGTTCGTGAATATGATGATAATTTACAAAAATCACACGTAGTTAAAAACAAGCCGTCAAAGGGTGAAAACCCAAACCACCCCCCAAACGACCCCGTAGGAGGCACGAACACCTCGCATGGGGCCAATGTAAATTGTAGGAACTGATCGTGTAATACCGGGTCTCTCGGTTTGAGATTATGGCGATAATTTGCAAAAATCATCACTTAAACTTAAAAACAAGCCGTTAAAGGGTGAAAACCCAAACCACCCCCCAAACGACCCCGTAGGGGGCAGGAACACCTCGCACGGGACCAATGTAACTTGTAGGAACTGACCGCGTTGTCCCGGGTCTCCCGGTTTGTGAATATGACGATAATTTGCAAAAATCAATACTTAAACTTAAAAACAAGCCGTTAAAGGGGGAAAACCCAAACCACCCCCCAAACGATCCCGTAGGAGGCACGAACACCTCGCACGGGACCAATGTAACTTGTAGGAACTGACCGCGTAGTCTCGGGTCTCCCGGTTTGAGAGTATGACGATAATTTGCAAAATCAACATTTAAACTTAAAAACAAGCCGTTAAAGGGTGAAAACCCAAACCACCCCCCAAACGACCCCTTTGGGGGCACGAACACCTCGCACGGGACCAATGTAACTTGTAGGAACTGATCACGTAGTCCCGGGTCTCCCGGTTTGTGAATATGACGATAATTTGCAAGAATCACAGTTAAAAATAAGCCGTCAAAGGGTGAAAATCCAAACCACCCCCCAAACGACCCCGTAGGAGGCACAAACACCTCGTACGGGACCAATGTAATTTGTAGTAACTGATCGCGTAGTCCCGGGTCTCCCGGTTTGATAGTATAACGATAATTTGCAAAAATAAGCACTTTAAACTTAAAAACGAGCCGCTAAAGGGTGAAAACCCAAACCACCCCCCAAACGACCCCGTAGGGGGCACGAACTCCTCGCACGGGAACAATGTAACTTGTAGGAACTGGCCGAGTAGTCCCGGGTCTCCCGGTTTGTGAATATGACGATAATTTGCAAAAATCAACACTTAAACTTAAAAACAAGCCGTTAAAGGGTGAAAACCCCAACCACCCCCCAAACGACCCCGTTGGGGACACGAACACTTAGTACGGGACCAATGTAACTTGTAGGAACTGACCGCGTAGTCCCGGATCTCCCGGTTCGTGAATATGATGATAATTTACAAAAATCACACGTAGTTAAAAACAAGACGTCAAAGGGTGAAAACCCAAACCACCCCCCAAACGACCCCGTAGGAGGCACGAACACCTCGCACGGGACCAAAGTAACTTGTAGGAACTGATCGCGTATTCTCGGGTCTCTCGGTTTTAGAGTATGACGATAATTTGCAAAAATCATCACTTAAACTTAAAAACAAGCCGTTAAAGGGTGAAAACCCAAACCACCCCCCAAACGACCCCGTAGGGGGCAGGAACACCTCGCACGGGACTAATGTAACTTGTAGGAACTGACCGCGTAGTCCCGGGTCTCCCGGTTTGAGAGTATGATGATAATTTGCAAAAATCAGCACTTAAACTTAAAAACAAGCCGTCAAAGGGGGAAAACCCAAACCACCCCCCAAACGACCCCGTAGGGGGCACGAACACCTCGCACGGGACCAATGTAACTTGTAGGAACTGACCGCGTAGTCCCGGGTCTCCCGGTTTGTGAATATGACGATAATTTGCAAAAATCAAACTTAGTTAAAAACAAGCCGTCAAAGGGTGAAAACCCAAACCACCCACCAAACGACCCCGTAGGAGGCACAAACACCTCGCACGGGACCAATGTAATTTGTAGTAACTGATCGCGTAGTCCCGGGTCTCCCGGTTTGATAGTATAACGATAATTTGCAAAAATCAGCACTTTAAACTTAAAAACAAGCCGCTAAAGGGTCAAAACCCAAACCACCCCCTAAACGACCCCGTAGGGGGCACGAACTCCTCGCACGGGAACAATGTAACTTGTAGGAACTGGCCGCGTAGTCCCGGGTCTCCCGGTTTGTGAATATGACGATAATTTGCAAAAATCAACACTTAAACTTAAAAACAAGCCGTTAAAGGGTGAAAACCCCAACCACCCCCCAAGCGACCCCGTTGGGGACACGAACACTTAGTACGGGACCAATGTAACTTGTAGGAACTGACCGCGTAGTCCCGGATCTCCTGGTTCGTGAATATGATGATAATTTACAAAAATCACACGTAGTTAAAAACAAGCCGTCAAAGGGTGAAAACCCAAACCACCCCCCAAACGACCCCGTAGGAGGCACGAACACCTCGCACGGGACCAAAGTAACTTGTAGGAACTGATCGCGTATTCCCGGGTCTCTCGGTTTTAGAGTATGACGATAATTTGCAAAAATTATCACTTAAACTTAAAAACAAGCCGTTAAAGGGTGAAAACCCAAACCACCCCCCAAACGACCCCGTAGGGGGCAGGAACACCTCGCACGGGACCAATGTTACTTGTAGGAACTGACCGCGTAGTCCCGGGTCTCCCGGTTTGTGAATATGACGATAATTTGCAAAAATCAATACTTAAACTTAAAAACAAGCCGTTAAAGGGGGAAAACCCAAACCACCACCCAAACGATCCCGTAGGAGGCACGAACACCTCGCACGAGACCAATGTAACTTGTACGAACTGACCGCGTAGTCTCGGGTCACCCGGTTTGAGAGTATGACAATAATTTGCAAAAATCAACATTTAAACTTAAAAATAAGCCGTTAAAGGGTGAAAATCCAAACCACCCCCCAAACGACCCCGTAGGGGGCACGAACACCTCGCACGGGACCAATCTAACTTGTAGGAACTGACCGCGTAGTCCCGGATCTCCCGGTTCGTGAATATGATGATAATTTACAAAAATCACACGTAGTTAA
Organism: Sambucus nigra; assembly: GCA_949130495.1. Taxonomy (NCBI): domain Eukaryota; kingdom Viridiplantae; phylum Streptophyta; class Magnoliopsida; order Dipsacales; family Adoxaceae; genus Sambucus; species Sambucus nigra. The sequence goes on from OX422207.1 coordinate 552,373,972, forward strand.
AAATAAGCCGTCAAAGGGTGAAAACCCAAACCACCCCCAAAACGACCCCGTAGGAGGCACGAACACCTCGCATGGGACCAATGTAACTTGTAGGAACTGATCGCGTATTCCCGGGTCTCCCGGTTTGATAGTATGATGATAATTTGCAAAAATCAGCACTTAAACTTAAAAACAAGTCGTTAAAGGGTGACACCCAAACCACCCCCCAAACAACCCCGTAGGGGGCACGAACTCCTCGCACGGGAACAATGTAACTTGTAGGAACTGGCCGCGTAGTCCCGGGTCTCCCGGTTTGTGAATATGACGATAATTTGTAAAAATCAACACTTAAACTTAAAAACAAGCCGTTAAAGGGTGAAAACCCCAACCACCCCCCAAACGACCCCGTTGGGGACACGAACACTTCGTACGGGACCAATGTAACTTGTAGGAACTGACCGAGTAGTCCCGGGTCTCCCGGTTCGTGAATATGATGATAATTTACAAAAATCACACTTAGTTAAAAACAAGCCGTCAAAGGGTGAAAACCCAAACGACCCCATAGGAGGCACGAACACCTCTCACGGGACCAATGTAACTTGTAGGAACTGACCGCGTAGTCTCGGGTCTCCCAGTTTGAGAGTATGATGATAATTTATAAAAATTAGCATTTAAACTTAAAAACAAGCCGTTAAAGGGTGAAAACCCAAACCACCCCCAAACAACCCCGTAGGGGGCACGAACGCCTCGCACGGGACCAATGTAACTTGTAGGAACTGACCGCGTCGTTCCGGGTGTCCCGGTTTGTGAATATGACGATAATTTGCAAAAATCAGTACTTAAACTTAAAAACAAGCCATTAAAGGGTGAAAACCCAAACCACCACCCAACGACCCCGTATGGGGCACGAACGCCTCGCACGGGACCAATTTAACTTGTAGGAACTGATCGCGTAGTCCCGGGTCTCCCGGTTTGTGAATATGTCGATAATTTGCAAAAATCACACTTACTTAAAAACAAGCCGTCAAAGGGTGAAAACCCAAACCACCACCCAAACGAGCCCGTAGGGGGCACAAACACCTCGCACGGGACCAATGTAACTTATAGGAACTGATCGCGTAGTCCCGGGTCTTCCGGTTTGATAGTATGACGATAATTTGCAAAAATCATCACTTAAACTTAAAAACAAGCCGCTAAAGGGTGAAAACCCAAACCACCCCCCCAAACGACCCCGTAGGGGGCACGAACACCTTGCACGGGAACAATGTAACTTGTAGGAACTGGCCACGTAGTCCCAGGTCTCCCGGTTTGTGAATATGACGATAATTTGCAAAAATCAGTACTTAAAATAAAAACAAGCCGTTAAAGGGGGAAAACCCAAACCATCCCCCAAACGACCCCGTTGGGGTCAGGAACACTTAGTACGGGACCAATGTAACTTGTAGGAACTGACCGCGTAGTCCTGGATCTCTCGGTTCGTGAATATGATGATAATTTACAAAAATCACACGTAGTTAAAAACAAGACGTCAAAGGGTGAAAGCCCAAACCACCCTCCAAACGACCCCGTAGGAGGCACGAACACCTCGCACGGGACCAAAGTAACTTGTAGGAACTGATCGCGTATCCCCGGGTCTCTCGACTTTAGAGTATGACGATAATTTGCAAAAATCATCACTTAAACTTAAAAACAAGCCGTTAAAGGGTGAAAACCCAAACCACCCCCCAAACGACCCCGTAGGGGGCAGGAACACCTCGCACGGGACCAATGTAACTTGTAGGAACTGATCGCGTAGTCCCGGGTCTCTCGGTTTGAGAGTATGACGATAATTTGCAGAAATCAGCACTTAAACTTAAAAACAAGCCGTCAAAGGGGGAAAACCCAAACCACCCCCCAAACGACCCCGTAGGGGGCACGAACACCTCGCACGGGACCAATGTAACTTGTAGGAACTGACCGCGTAGTCCCGGGTCTCCCGGTCTATGAGTATGACGATAATTTGCAAAAATCAGCACTTAAACTTAAAAACAAGCCGGTAAAGGGTGAAAACCCAAACCACCCCCCAAACGACCCCGTAGGGGGCACGAACACCTCGCACGGGACCAATGTAACTGGTAGGAACTGACCACGTAGTCCCGGGTCTCCCGGTTTGTGAATATGACGATAATTTGCAAAAATCAACACTTAAAATTAAAAACAAGCCGTTAAAGGGTGAAAACCCAAACCACCCCCAAACGACCCCGTTGGGGACACGAACACTTAGTACGGGACCAATGTAACTTGTAGGACCTGATCGCGTAGTCCCGGATCTCCCGGTTCGTGAATATGATGATAATTTACAAAAATCACACGTAGTTAAAAACAAGCCGTCAAAGGGTGAAAACCCAAACCACCCCCCAAACGACCCCGTAGGAGGCACGAACACCTCGCATGGGACAAATGTAACTTGGAGGAACTGATCGCGTATTCCCGGGTCTCTCGGTTTGAGAGTATGACGATAATTTGCAAAAATCATCACTTAAACTTAAAAACAAGCCGTTAATGGGTGAAAACCCAAACCACCCCCCAAACGACCCCGTAGGAGGCACGAACACCTCGCATGGGACCAATGTAACTTGTAGGAACTGATCGCGTATTCCCGGGTCTCCCGGTTTGATAGTATGATGATAATTTGCAAAAATCAGCACTTAAACTTAAAAACAAGTCGTTAAAGGGTGACACCCAAACCACCCCCCAAACAACCCCGTAGGGGGCACGAACTCCTCGCACGGGAACAATGTAACTTGTAGGAACTGGCCGCGTAGTCCCGGGTCTCCCGGTTTGTGAATATGACGATAATTTGTAAAAATCAACACTTAAACTTAAAAACAAGCCGTTAAAGGGTGAAAACCCCAACCACCCCCCAAACGACCCCGTTGGGGACACGAACACTTCGTACGGGACCAATGTAACTTGTAGGAACTGACCGAGTAGTCCCGGGTCTCCCGGTTCGTGAATATGATGATAATTTACAAAAATCACACTTAGTTAAAAACAAGCCGTCAAAGGGTGAAAACCCAAACGACCCCATAGGAGGCACGAACACCTCTCACGGGACCAATGTAACTTGTAGGAACTGACCGCGTAGTCTCGGGTCTCCCAGTTTGAGAGTATGATGATAATTTATAAAAATTAGCATTTAAACTTAATAACAAGCCGTTAAAGGGTGAAAACCCAAACCACCCCCAAACAACCCCGTAGGGGGCACGAACGCCTCGCACGGGACCAATGTAACTTGTAGGAACTGACCGCGTAGTCCCGGGTGTCCCGGTTTGTGAATATGACGATAATTTGCAAAAATCAGTACTTAAACTTAAAAACAAGCCATTAAAGGGTGAAAACCCAAACCACCACCCAACGACCCCGTATGGGGCACGAACGCCTCGCACGGGACCAATTTAACTTGTAGGAACTGATCGCGTAGTCCCGGGTCTCCCGGTTTGTGAATATGTCGATAATTTGCAAAAATCACACTTACTTAAAAACAAGCCGTCAAAGGGTGAAAACCCAAACCACCACCCAAACGAGCCCGTAGGGGGCACAAACACCTCGCACGGGACCAATGTAACTTATAGGAACTGATCGCGTAGTCCCGGGTCTTCCGGTTTGATAGTATGACGATAATTTGCAAAAATCATCACTTAAACTTAAAAACAAGCCGCTAAAGGGTGAAAACCCAAACCACCCCCCCAAACGACCCCGTAGGGGGCACGAACACCTTGCACGGGAACAATGTAACTTGTAGGAACTGGCCGCGTAGTCCCAGGTCTCCCGGTTTGTGAATATGACGATAATTTGCAAAAATCAGTACTTAAAATAAAAACAAGCCGTTAAAGGGGGAAAACCCAAACCACCCCCCAAACGACCCCGTTGGGGTCACGAACACTTAGTACGGGACCAATGTAACTTGTAGGAACTGACCGCGTAGTCCTGGATCTCTCGGTTCGTGAATATGATGATAATTTACAAAAATCACACGTAGTTAAAAACAAGACGTCAAAGGGTGAAAACCCAAACCACCCCCCAAACGACCCCGTAGGAGGCACGAACACCTCGCACGGGACCAAAGTAACTTGTAGGAACTGATCGCGTATTCCCCGGGTCTCTCGACTTTAGAGTATGACGATAATTTGCAAAAATCATCACTTAAACTTAAAAACAAGCCGTTAAAGGGTGAAAACCCAAACCACCCCCCAAACGACCCCGTAGGGGGCAGGAACACCTCGCACGGGACCAATGTAACTTGTAGGAACTGATCGCGTAGTCCCGGGTCTCTCGGTTTGAGAGTATGACGATAATTTGCAGAAATCAGCACTTAAACTTAAAAACAAGCCGTCAAAGGGGGAAAACCCAAACCACCCCCCAAACGACCCCGTAGGGGGCACGAACACCTCGCACGGGACCAATGTAACTTGTAGGAACTGACCGCGTAGTCCCGGGTCTCCCGGTCTATGAGTATGACGATAATTTGCAAAAATCAGCACTTAAACTTAAAAACAAGCCGTTAAACGGTGAAAACCCAAACCACCCCCCAAACGACCCCGTAGGGGGCACGAACACCTCGCACGGGACCAATGTAACTGGTAGGAACTGACCACATAGTCCCGGGTCTCCCGGTTTGTGAATATGACGATAATTTGCAAAAATCAACACTTAAAATTAAAAACAAGCCGTTAAAGGGTGAAAACCCAAACCACCCCCAAACGACCCCGTTGGGGACACGAACACTTAGTACGGGACCAATGTAACTTGTAGGACCTGATCGCGTAGTCCCGGATCTCCCGGTTCGTGAATATGATGATAATTTACAAAAATCACACGTAGTTAAAAACAAGCCGTCAAAGGGTGAAAACCCAAACCACCCCCCAAACGACCCCGTAGGAGGCACGAACACCTCGCATGGGACAAATGTAACTTGGAGGAACTGATCGCGTATTCCCGGGTCTCTCGGTTTGAGAGTATGACGATAATTTGCAAAAATCATCACTTAAACTTAAAAACAAGCCGTTAATGGGTGAAAACCCAAACCACCCCTCAAACGACCCCGTAGGGGGCAGGAACACCTTGCACGGAACCAATGTAACTTGTAGGAACTGACCGCGTAGTCCCGGGTCTCCCGGTTTGTGAATATGACGATAATTTGCAAAAATCAATACTTAAACTTAAAAACAAGCCGTTAAAGGGGGAAAACCAAAACCACCCCCCAAACGATCCCGTAGGAGGCACGAACACCTCGCACGGGACCAATGTAACTTGTAGGAACTCACCGCGTAGTCTCGGGTCTCCCGGTTTGAGAGTATGACGATAATTTGCAAAATCAACGTTTAAACTTAAAACAAGCCGTTAAAGGGTGAAAACCCAAACCACCCCCAAACGACCCCGTTGGGGACACGAACACTTAGTACGGGACCAATGTAACTTGTAGGAACTGACCTCGTAGTCCCGGATCTCCCGGTTTGTGAATATGATGATAATTTACAAAAATCACACGTAGTTAAAAACAAGCCGTCAAAGGGTGAAAACCCAAACCACCCCCCAAACGACCCCGTAGGAGGCACGAACACCTCGCATGGGACCAATGTAACTTGTAGGAACTGATCGCTTATTCCCGGGTCTCTCGGTTTTAGAGTATGACGATAATTTGCAAAAATCATCACTTAAACTTAAAAACAAGCCGTTAAAGGGTGAAAACCAAAACCACCCCCCAAACGACCCCGTAGGGGGCAGGAACACCTCGCACGGGACCAATGTAACTTGTAGGAACTGACCGCGTAGTCCCGGGTCTCCCGGTTTGTGAATATGACGATAATTTGCAAAAATCAATACTTAAACTTAAAAACAAGCCGTTAACGGGGGAAAACCCAAACCACCCCCCAAACGATCCCGTAGGAGGCACGAACACTTCGCACGGGACCAATGTAACTTGTAGGAACTGACCGCGTAGTCTCGGGTCTCCCGGTTTTAGAGTATAACGATAATTTGCAAAAATCAACATTTAAACTTAAAAACAAGCCGTTAAAGGGTGAAAACCCAAACCACCCCCAAACGACCCCGTAGGGGTCACGAACACCTCGCACGGGACCAATGTAACTTATAGGAACTGATCGCCTAGTCCCGGGTCTCCCGGTTTGTGAATATGATGATAATTTGCAAAAATCAAACTTAGTTAAAAACAAGCCGTCAAAGGGTGAAAACCCAAACCATCCCCCAAACGACCCAGTAGGAGGCACAAACACCTCGCACGGGACCAATGTAATTTGTAGTAACTGATCGCGTAGTCCCGGGTCTCCCGGTTTGATAGTATAACGATAATTTGCAAAAATTAGCACTTTAAACTTAAAAACAAGCCGCTAAAGGGTGAAAACCCAAACCACCCCCTAAACGACCCCGTAGGGAGCACGAACTCCTCGCACGGGAACAATGTAACTGTAGGAACTGGCCGCGTAGTCCCGGGTCTCCCTGTTTGTGAATATGACGATAATTTGCAAAAATCAACACTTAAACTTAAAAACAAGCCGTTAAAGGGTGAAAACCCCAACCACCCCTCAAAGGACCCCGTTGGGGACACGAACACTTAGTACGGGACCAATGTAACTTGTAGGAACTGACCGCGTAGTCCCGGATCTCCTGGTTCGTGAATATGATGATAATTTACAAAAATCACACGTAGTTAAAAACAAGCCGTCAAAGGGTGAAAACCCAAACCAGCCCCCAAACGACCCCGTAGGAGGCACGAACACCTCGCACGGGACCAAAGTAACTTGGAGGAACTGATCGCGTATTCCCGGGTCTCTCGGTTTTAGAGTATGACGATAATTTGCAAAAATCATCACTTAAACTTAAAAACAATCCGTTAAAGGGTGAAAACCCAAACCACCCCCCAAACGACCCTGTAGGGGGCAGGAAAACCTCGCACGGGACCAATGTAACTTGTAGGAACTGACCGCGTAGTCCCGGGTCTCCCGGTCTATGAGTATGACGATAATTTGCAAAAATCAGCACTTAAACTTAAAAACAAGCCGTTAAAGGGTGAAAACCCAAACCACCCCCCAAACGACCCCGTAGGGGGCACGAACACCTCGCACGGGACCAATGTAACTGGTAGGAACTGACCACGTAGTCCCGGGTCTCCCGGTTTGTGAATATGACGATAATTTGCAAAAATCAACACTTAAAATTAAGAACAAGCCGTTAAAGGGTGAAAACCCAAACCACCCCCAAACGACCCCGTTGGGGACACGAACACTTAGTACGGGACCAATGTAACTTGTAGGAACTGATCGCGTAGTCCCGGATCTCCCGGTTCGTGAATATGATGATAATTTACAAAAATCACACGTAGTTAAAAACAAGCCGTCAAAGGGTGAAAACCCAAACCACCCCCCAAACGACCCCGTAGGAGGCACGAACACCTCGCATGGGACCAATGTAACTTGTAGGAACTGATCACGTATTCCCGGGTCTCCCGGTTTGATAGTATGATGATAATTTGCAAAAATCAGCACTTAAACTTAAAAACAAGTCGTTAAAGGGTGAAAACTCAAACCACCCCCCAAACGACCCCATAGGGGGCACGAACTCCTCGCACGGGAACAATGTAACTTGTAGGAACTGGCCGCGTAGTCCCGAGTCTCCCGGTTTGTGAATATGACGATAATTTGTAAAAATCAGCACTTAAACTTAAAAACAAGCCGTTAAAGGGTGAAAACCCCAACCACCCCCCAAACGACCCCGTTGGGGACACGAACACTTCGTACGAGACCAATGTAACTTGTAGGAACTGACCGAGTACTCCCGGGTCTCCCGGTTCGTGAATATGATGATAATTTACAAAAATCACACTTAGTTAAAAACAAGCCGTCAAAGGGTGAAAACCCAAACCACCCCCCAAACGACCCCATAGGAGGCACGAACACCTCTCACGGGACCAATGTAACTTGTAGGAACTGACCGCGTAGTCCCGGGTCTCCCGGTTTGAGAGTATGATGATAATTTATAAAAATCAGCACTTAAACTTAAAAACAAGCCGTTAAAGGGTGAAAACCCAAACCACCCCCCAAACAACCCCGTAGGGGGCACGAACGCCTCGCACGCGACCAATGTAACTTGTAGGAACTGACCGCGTAATCCCGGGTCTCCCGGTTTGTGAATATGACGATAATTTGCAAAAATCAGTACTTAAACTTAAAAACAAGCCGTTAAAGGGTGAAAACCCAAACCACCACCCAAACGACCCCGTTGGGGGCACGAACGCCTCGCACGGGACCAATTTAACTTGTAGGAACTGATCGCGTAGTCCTGGGTCTCCCGGTTTGTGAATATGTCGATAATTTGCAAAAATCACACTTACTTAAAAACAAGCCGTCAAAGGGTGAAAACCCAAACCACCCCCCAAACGACCCCGTAGGGGGCACAAACACCTTGCACGGGACCAATGTAACTTGTAGGAACTGATCGCGTAGTCCCGGGTCTTCCGGTTTGATAGTATGACGATAATTTGCAAAAATCATCACTTAAACTTAAAAACAAGCCGCTAAAGGGTGAAAACCCAAACCACCCCCCAAACGACCCCGTAGGGGGCACGAACTCCTCGCACGGGAACAATGTAACTTGTAGGAACTGGCCGCGTAGTCCCAGGTCTCCCGGTTTGTGAATATGACGATAATTTGCAAAAATCAGTACTTAAACTTAAAAACAAGCCGTTAAAGGGGGAAAACCCAAACCACCCCCCAAACGACCTCGTAGGGGGCACGAACACCTCGCACGGGGCCAATGTAACTTGTAGGAACTTACCGCGTAGTCCCGGGTCTCATGGTTTGTGAATATGACGATAATTTGCAGAAATCACACTTAATTAAAAACATGCCGTCAAAGGGTGAAAATCCAAACCAACCCCCAAATGACCCCGTAGGAGGGACGAACACCTCGCATGGGACCAATGTAACTTGTAGGAACTGATCGCTTAGTCCCGGGTCTCTCGGTCTGAGAGTATGATGATAATTTGCAAAAATCATCACTTAAACTTAAAAACAAGTCGTTAAAGGGTTAAAACCCAAACCACCCCCCAAACGACCCCGTTGGTGGCACGAACACCTCGCACGTGACCAATGTAACTTGTAGGAACTGACCGCGTAGAACTGGGTCTCCCGGTTTGTGAATATGACGATAATTTCCATTCATATGTGTAATTTTTTTGTTTTGAGTATTTTTTTTGTAAATTATTGGGTTACTAATATCGTATCTTTTTTGTATTCTATTTTTTTTGCAGGATAACAGTTTATCGTTGGCTTTTATTCGCGAGGAACACAAAGAACTCAATGGTTTACAACAAGGGATTTATTAATGAATCCATTTTTTTGTCATGACCGTACGGCCTTTTGTTGTTTTATTATTGACTTTTTTGGCCATGAGGGCTTTTGTAAGTTAATTGTTATATTTTGTGGCCGTGCGGGCTTTCTGTTTAGGCAGGTTTTGTATTAACAGGTTTTGGAATGTCCAGAAAATAGAGGAAACTCTGGCCAATTTTTTTTGGGCCTGTGAGCAATTAAAGACTTGTAATATTTTGAAGTTTGTATATACATTAGTTTATTAATAACGCGCAATATTATTAATTTGTGAATTTTGTGCTTTCAAATATTTTTTTTAATTAAAAAATTGGCACAGTTCAAAACCGTGGCAAAAGTGTATCATATTTTGGCACGGTTTTAAACTGTGCTAATTTTTTTTTAAACTATGCTGAATCTGGCACAGTTAAAAACTGTGCCAAAAGTGTGCCAGAAATATCAAATTCTGGCACGGTTTAAAAGTGTGCCAAAAGTGTTCCTATTTTGCTGAATCTGGCACAGTTAAAAACTGTGCCAAAAGTGTGCCAGAAATATCAAATTCTGGCACGGTTTAAAAGTGTGCCAGAAGTGTTCCTGTTTGGCTGATTCTGGCACACTTTTAAACCGTGCCAGAAAAAAATTCCCATTTTGGAACACCTGATTCTGGCACAGTTCAAAACCGTGCCAGATTTGATCTGGCACGGTTTTGAACTGTGCCAGAATCCTGTTTTTGGTGCAATCTTCATATTAGTTTAGGAATGATTTGTGATGAAAACTATGGAAGAAAACCCAATTTTTGATAGGAAAATCCAAGTAGTGTTGATGTATATGTTGATTCTGGAAACCCTTGCCATGTAGAGGTATTAAACCACGAAATTTTGATGATCATAAGAAAGAAATTTTGGAGAAAGATTTGCTAGAAATCTGTTTAAGAAAATTCTAGGGTTCTTGATAATTGGACATAATTTTAGGTTGAAAATCCATGTTTAAATGATGAATATGTACATGCCTTACGTTAGAATCATCTAGTATATTGTTATAATGTTAGTAGTAGAATTCTGGGACGATTGGAACTTGAAAATATGGATTTGGTGTAATTTTGGTGATGAAACCCGTAACTTCATTCTGCAGAATTTTTCCTAGACCTGCTTGATCGATCGATCGAGCCTAGAGCTTCGTTCGATCGAAGGTTCGATCGATCGAGCCCCAAGCTTTGATCGATCGACCCCTCCTGGCAGACTCCTAATTCCCTCTTTAAATGAGTTAAATTCAAATTGTTGTGAAATAATTCTTGGGCATTCTTGATAAAATGATTTGGGAGACATTGAGGACCAGTAGGGCATATGAATGAATGTTGGGACCTTTAATATTCAACGAGAATGGTATTTATGGGACTTTTACTTTAGGGTTGGTAAACTTATAAATTTAAGGATGAGTTGCGTAAGAGAGTGTTATGTTGGAACCGAATAAAGACACTTACTGAATTTCAGATTTGTGAGGACATAGCCACGAGTGTTAGGTAATAAGTGAGAAAACCCTTCGAGTTAAGGTTAGAGATGAAACCTTATACGTAATTCTATAAATGTGAAATTAAGGATAAATGATATAATTATGGGTGACGAGAAGAACCTATATTAATATGATAAAGTGGTATATTTATATGATTGTGTGTACATATATTATATACTTGTGAAAATCATGCCCACGCTACTTACTATCCCTGAGGTTGCCACGCTGGGACTATCCTATCCTGTGTTGCCTTATGGGGGATATTGACTCGTACCCTAGAAGATAGATATCCTTGGTACAGACTAGTGATGTGATAGTTCAGACGGTCCTAAGAGACGCAGGCATGTGCCATCCTCTTAGAGACTTGGAATCTATGCTTCGCCTCATTTTGTTTGTGTATAGGTATCCTTGGTACAGGCTATCGCAACGATAGTTCAGACAGTCCTAAGGGACTTGGAACTTATAGTTTGTGTATGTGTTAATACAATTCGAGAGTGATTCCGAATTTGTATTCCCCTTAATGTGAGTGATATGGGGTTTGGATAGTAGAGTATGCCCGCACCATAGTTTTATTTGGGGTGCTGTTATGGTTTATATATATTTTACAAGTGGTTAATATATATATATATATATATATATGAAAGTCTGAAATCTGGAACTGTTTACTGTGATGTAATATGTAGGACGTGGTTGATATCTCAAATTATAAATACTTGTGTTGAGAAAGTATAATATGACGCTGGAAAACTTTATTGATTTATAAAGTTAAAATGAGAACTTTGGTTACTAATTGAAATAGTATCTTCAAAGAATTGAATCGTTAAATTTTGTATCTTTCTAAGTAATACAAGATAAGTTAAACTATTGGGAAAGGATATCATGTTATATGATGAGATAGACCATTGGGAAGGTTAGTGCGATAGGTGTGCACATTAGAAGAGAGGTGAGAATTTCTCAAGGGAGTGTCGCACTAATATGTTGTTGCATTGGCCTGTATCAATTTAAATACTTGCTAATCGTATTTTAAATCAAACACACTTTCGGGCTCCGACCCGTTTTCTTTTTCTCTCTCTCTCTTGTATATATATGTATGTATTACAGGTGCCCATCCACAGGGGCGTCTTGCTTAGGATCTCTTGGAAGGAACGCGCTGCAGCTCAGGTGGGAGTTGCAGGTCTCTTGATTAGACGACTTCATTCATTCGGATCCACTCTTAGTACTTTCATTTAGTTGAGCATGTGTAGCTCTTTCCATTATTTCATTGTTGTTGGGACATTTATATTTCAGTTGTTTCCAGTATTGTTCTATGGAATTTATTCAGTTTGGATTTGTGACTTTAGTTTTCATATGTTGACATTCGATTGTCGAATGTATTATATTAATTGGTTTACTGTGGTGTGATTCTTAATTGTAGAAATGTTGTTTTTATATAAATAAATCTTTTTCCTTAATTAAAATTTGGAATGTATGTATGAAAATGGTTTTGACACTTAGCTTAATTAATTAGGGTGTTAAATTGGATAATTTTTTATCGACAGTGATGCTGAGAATGAACCAACTGTTTACCTTGATTTAATTTAATAAAGGAGTGATCGCCCGGTATTTAATTAGGCAGGGTATCACATAGACAAGCTCCTAGGAAGTTTAAGAATAAAGTTGCACCGGTTACCAAAACCCCCATACGTCGTTTTACACCTACTTGAGTTAGGAAATCGGATTTAGTGGCTTTAGGAATTAAACTTCAAGATTCTCGTTTGGGTGCACTTGATTCTTCCCATGCTAAATCTAAAGGATGATAGTGTTTCCATGTTTGTCATATGCTAGTTTGCTTCATGATATATTCATTGCTAGTATTATGACATTGTATCATTTTGTATTATAGTTTTAATTTGTTTGAGTCCTATTTGAAAAATACAAAAATATTTTGTTTTTGAGAAAACTTTTGAAAATCCAAAAAGATTTTACTTTTCTTTGAGTCAAAATATATTTGAAAAGCCAAAAAGATTTTTGGTTTTTGAGTTTACATGTTTGATGTGACATATTGGTGTGCTTGGACCCCCCATCGTTTCATTATCCATGTGGCTAGGACATTTGGTCATTATTATCGATACTTAGAATGATCTTAACCATTTTTTATATGGGGTTGTTTCGAAGTTGATATGCATTTTGATTCGACTTTGTATATATGCCAACATTGCACACATGCACGAGTTTATATGAATGTTTGACTTCTCTTGCATATTTGAATTTGGTGAGGCGTTCTTATCTCAATCTTGTCATCTATGCGTAAGTAAACTTAAGGAGAAGTGTGCATGTAATAATCGTTTACCGTGAGGATTTAAAATTGGTAAAAATGATGAGTGATTCATGGGAAAGGGCTGCGAGAGTTCAAAATTAACTCGTCGTGAATGCCACCGTTTAAAAGAGCCCAAAAGAAAATGCCATATGCTAAGAAAAGGGACAAATTTGTTTAGTTCATTCCAAAGAAAATATGATATTATTGAGGGAGTTTGGATGGATTAAAAAATTTAAACGGGTTTACACAACGAATCCTAATGTTGAAACATTGCAATTTGACGCTATTGTTTGTAGAATCATCAAGATTCTGAATTTGTGTGCATGTAGTATGTTTAGTTCATTAAGCTCACACTTTAATTGTCATATGGATATGATAAAGTTTTATGATTTATAGCTATCAATTAGAGCTTCTTGATCGTTTCGATGTGTTGAAATTGTGACTCATTTGTTGTAGTTTCACGCCTATTCATTCCATATCCATGTTTGAGCACATCGGTACTATGTTTGCATGTAACTCGCATTTTAAGTTTTTATGAGTTTTTACATTTTGTGTTAAAAACCTACTGTTTTAACACTGTTTTGATTCTGTCAGGCCCTTCCTATAATTTTTTTGTGGAAAATTTTTCACTAGGCAATACTTTATAATTTTTCTAGGAAACTGGGAAATTTTTGCAGGTTGCGCGAAGTCGTTCAAATGACAACTCATCTCGCGCGAACGTCTTCTGTACTTCGTTCGAGCGACTTCCTCATCTTGTTTGAGCGATGTCCCTGGCTCGTTCGAACGACAGAACAAAAAATGGCTTCTGATTGGTTTCCAGTCCTCTGGTTTAATATGATATATTTTTGGTACTGCAGGAAGCATTTCTGGACTGTTTGGTTATATGCAGGTTCTTTTATGTTCCAAATTGGTATTTTGAATATGAGTCCGTTTATCACACTTGATTTGATTGGTATACTCTATGTGTGATTCCTTGGTTTACTAGCTACCGATTTGTTATTGTTTGATCATAATTAGCTGATTGTTTCATGATTATATAGAGTGTTTTAATTCTCAAATTGGTATCAACTTGATTCAAATTGGTATCATATTTTGATGCTAGATATTTCATATTGGTTTATCTTTTCACCGGATTGTCTATTCGAGACAAAAATGGGGAGAGATGTATCTGATGTAGGGGGAGAATTGTTGAGTGCTACTAATGATTTCTAGATTTACATTTTGTTTGATAATATTTGTTTCAAATTGGTATCAAATAATTGCTCACAAGTTTCAAATGATTTGTTCTTATTAGAAATATAAATTGGCATAATTTGTTCCTCCATACTTCACTAGGTATCTGTTTGTCTGTTTCATGTGTGTAGGTATGCTTCAGCGATTAGAGATTTCAATACTACATCACATTCAGACAGTTCATGCTTGTTGGTGCTACATATTCTAGTCCGTGTCCTGTATTTTTGTTTTTGGGTTTATGGGATGGGATTTAGGTGTCATACGGCTTGACGGTCCGGTTAGGCATTTCACTGGTTTAGTTTTGTCCCGAAATAGTCAAAGGGGGAGATTTGTAAGGACATAAATTTCCAATTAAGTCCCTGTATTGTTTTGACTTAATTCCGTGAACAAAACTGTGTTTGTAATAGGGAGAATTTTAATTTGTCACGATCCCACTTGGTCTATGACATATTAAAGAAATTGAAGATGTTGCGGCAAAGCTTCAAAGAATTAAATCATGCCGAAGTTTAATCGGTGTAAGTTTGATCGTCTTCAAAGTTAATTTCATTCCGAGATCACTCAGGTATGAATGCGTATAATTAATAGTGCTCAGAATTATTTTATAAAAGATAAGGATGTAATTTTTATAAAGAAAAATGTTTTTAAATGTTTTAAAAGTGTTTTAAAGATTTACACTTCGTTTTATGATGATAAGCTCGAAATAGAGTTTGACTAATTTGAATCTCTTTGTTAAGAGACGTTTTAATCAGAAAGTCAAAGAAAGTCAAACTTTCGTGCTGTCGCTCGAACGACATTGGATCTCGTTCGAACGAGATACAATGTCGTGCGAACGACATGCTTAAGTCGTTCGAACGACACGTTTTTTGAGGCGGCATTTAAATCCTATTTATACAGTGTTTTCATCATAGTTTCGTTAGGGTGCTTTCTGGAAAACAGTTTTATGAATTAGAACCTTGTTTGCACATGTTTTCTAAGGTATACAAAGCATAAACACATCCTTAGAGTTTGCAAAGATCCGAGATATCATTCTTATATGTTTAAGTGATCTTGCTGCACCAAAATTATTTGTTCTACACATTTAACACAAAGGGTTTTGCGGTGAAGAAAAGAGAAGGACTTCTTGTTCGACATCGTAGACGAATCAAAGCCATTCGGTGGACACCGAGACATACGTGGACGCGTATGTTGTGGATAGGTATCGTGGAAGAAGGACTTTCTGCATGGGCACTGTGAGAGGAGTGGTTGAAGATCAGAAGAGCATCAAGACCTGTGGGGATCGAGTCGTTGAGTGAGACTTTGTCTGTCTTTGTAAAACCATATTCATAGTGATTGTCTGGCTTGGGCTGTCCGAGGTTGTTTTCCCGTTTTGGTTTTTTTTCCTCGTACATCCGGCGTTGTGAGTATTCTTTACTTTACTTTACTTGCTTTAATCACTAGATGCATATTTACGATTAATTAAGATACAATTGGTTTAAAGTAAGAATTGGGTTTTCACAACTTGGTTTGGTGCGTAATTAAAAGTTGGATCTTTTTCGAAGAAAAATTAGTTTTGCTTAAAACACACATATCGGGCCACTCACACTTTTCAAAAGATCTAATCCTACCACCACTTCTCTAAATGAAGAGATCCATATAGTCGACATTTTGACTGCCACAAGACTCATCTCCTTTGCTGATGAAAAAATCCCCAAATTTATCCCAGATCATAGCTACGCCCTCAATATCTTAGTAGAAGTATTTGAGAAGACAATCCCGTTGATGTTTGTTAATAGCGATCCTGCTTTGGAATTTTACCCGCTGATAACTCTCAGATGCCTAGGTTTACAAATCATTGATCTCACTCCTACATCTATTGCTGTGAGTGCTTATGACAATACTCAACCAGAAGTTGTGGGATCGATATCTATTAAAAAAAATCAAATGATACCTCACCTAACCACCAGTGTTTGTTCCATCTCAACTCGATTTTCCCCTCCTTTTGCACTTAACTATAAAAGACACAACGGTTGGGGTTATTCTAGCCCAATACATCGAAGAATTGTTCAAAGAGAGATCAATCTACCATTCTGTTATAAATTTGGTAAGGTATAGGGTGAAATATAAAGCGTTGGAGAAGGCGTGTGTCTCCCTTATTTGGGTCACTCGAAAACTTTGGCACTACATGCTTTTATTCCCCCATGAAGCTAGTGTCTTGAATGGATCCCATGAAATACTTGCTAAAAATTCTTGCCTTGTCAAGTTACATGGTTCGTTGGTTACTATTGCTATTTGAGTTTGATATGACCTATGTAGCATAAAAAAATGTCTAACGAAGAGCCATCTATGAGTACTTATTTGACCATCCCGTGGGAGAAACTGATATAGGGATTTATGAATTTTTATGAGGATATTCTATGTACTTCTCACGAAGATCATCAGTGGCAGATGTTCTTTGACGGAGCTACCAATAAGAAGGGATATGGCATTAGGATACTTTTGATCGTGCTAGATAACTCTCACACTCCCATTGCCATTAGGCTAGACTTCCCTTGCACTAACAACATGACAAAATATGAGGAATGCACAGTGGGCCTCAAGATTTCATTTGAGAAAGGAATCTGATACCCTGATGTTTACAAAGAATCGACCCTCATCATTGGACAAGTCCTCTGAAAGTGGAAAGCCAAAAATGAAAAGCTCCTACCCTTTCGTACTCACCTTGAAGATATCTCTTCCCAATTTAAGGATGTTACCTTCCACTACCTCTCTCGTGTAAGAAACAGCTTCGCTAATGCATTGACAACTTTAGCCTAGATTGTCAAAATGCCCGCGGGAATAATAATGACCCCCTTACAAGTTTAGAAGCAGTCCATGCTGACTCACTACTATCACATTGATCTCACTACAGAAGAAGATCGAGACAAAATTAGGTTGTGGTATTATTATATATGATGTCTCCTCAAGTATGTTCGATGTCGTCAAGGGGCTGATATGAAGGACCACATGACCCTTCACAAGCTTGCTGTTCAGTACAATATCTATGACAAGGCTCTACTCAAGAGAAATTTTGATGGCCCCCCATTATAATGCATATCAACGTCTGACATTGAAGAAGTAATGTAGAAAATTCAAAATAGGGAATGTGGGCCTCACATGAACGATCATATGCTAGCCAAGAATATTTTCTTATAAGGATACTATTAGACTACCATGGTCCAAGACTGCACTTCTTATGTTAGAAGATGCCTCAAGTGCCAAAATATTTCCAATCTCCAACACCTACCTCCCCGAGAGTTGTACAACATGACCTCTCCCTATCACTTCTCAACTTGGGGATTTGACACTCTTAAAGCATCAAATGAACATGGATTCATTTTAATCACCGTTAACTAATCTACCAAATGGGTTAAAGCATAATAATATAAGGTATTAAATGCAAATCAAATGGATATGTTCATTAGAAAGAATATTATAAGTCACTTTTGGGTCCCTTGTGAGATGGTATCAGATAATGGGCTCCATTTTGAAGATGACGTCAAAAAAGTGATTGAGGAATATAGAATTAAAAGACACAAGTCTTCTCCCTACCGAGTGCAAAATCAATCGGGTATTTGAAGTTTCTAATAAAAGCTTCAAATCCATAATCAACAAGATGACTGAGAGTTATAAGGAGAGGGCTAATCGAATCCCTTATACCCTTTGAGGCTACCGCATGTCTTTAAGAACGCTTACTGGGGTACTCCTATTCCCTTGTCTATGACATGGAAGGATTCATATCTCTTGAGCTTGATATGTTATCCCTAGAATTCATGATCGAAAGTTATGTTGAGGAAATTGATTGGAAGCAAAGAAGTTATAACGTTCTTGCACTCTTGGATGAAAAGATACTGAAATATTTATACCATATACAAGGGTATTATCATCACTTTTCATGATAATTGGACGAAGAAGTCAAAGAGTGTAGCGTGCGAGAAGGAAAACTCTCTTTCAAAAAAATAGTAGAACCCATATGGGACCCAATAGGTAAATTCAATCCCAATTTATAGTTGTGCATATCCCGTGAAGAAGATTCTGTCAGGTGGCATCGCTATGCATATGAACCTAGGTGGAGAAGAGATGGGACATCCAATTAAATTAGACCATTTCAACAAATTTAGCCTTGATCCTACTCTCTTTGTGCTACACACTCATCACTTCCAATCTATTCTAAAAAAATTCTCTTCTTTTTCCTTCGAAAAGAACTACGTAGGACATGATCCTCTCAAATGTCTTTTAAAATTACCATAAAAATATGTATCCCCACAGAGGTACATAGTCGTCCCATAAATAACTTTGGGCAGGGTCCTTTTTTCTTTTATAAAATGTTATTATTCTCCCCCACCAAAAAGATAACTCTCACATAATTTTTAAGTAAATAAAAGAATTATGTATGCCTTAGCAACCAGTATAGATAATTCAATAAAAAATAAATTCTTCTAAAGGCACAACAAGATATGTGAAAATCATCATTTATTACAACTTTTATTTCAAACATAGTTATTACATGAAAAAACACTAATAAGGAATCTCAAACACTGACATAAACCTTACCTACCATACACCTACCATCCTACTAAACCTATAACATAACCTTCCAAACCCATGAAAAAACACAAACAAATACATAAGCATACTAGCTAAACCATCAAACACCCAAACCTACAACAAACATGTTTCCTGAAAGATTCACAACAAAGCCATCTCAACTAACATAAGGTCTCACACCATCAATTTCGATGTTATCCTCTGAAGGCCCCTAGTAGTCTCCATTCTGGTTATGTATCCTTATACACTCAATATGACGATAACATTTAAAATCTTCAATGGAACCAAAACACCCTCTTCCACAAGCTCTATTACCACGAGACAACTCTTCCCCATCTCCTCAGTATAAACCTTCATGACCAAGTCCTTCCATAACCACCTCAGATAATGCCCCAACACTACTGCAACTTCCCCCATAGACTAGGTTAGACGGGTAGATGGCCCGCAACACAACCATAAAGCCCTCAAAGATATCCTCAATGATTCAGTCAAGTCCTCTAGATGATAAAAATTGGTTATACGCGGAGGAAAAATATGCTTCTAGACCACTTGATGAAAATTTTGTTAGGGAAGATAGAAGGAGGTTTGGTGGAGATCCACTAACCGATCTCAATGGAAGTCATCCAATTGAAAAATGAACAACAATTATTTGGAATATTCCATTCTCTTCTTTTGTTTTTCTCATTTTCAAAATAGCCCCCCCTCTCAAAATCCACTTTTTGCAAAAGAGTTTTCTGGGAATTCCTTTGTTTAAACATTCAAAAACAAACATTAAAAGCTTCTAAATACATTTTCTTACTTTTTAAATAAAAATCCGTAGTGAAAAATTAAAGTTCATGTGGATTATGTCATTAACTGAAGATAATTAAATGGAAAATTCATAATATATATATATATATATATATATATATATATATATATATATATATATATATATATATATATATATATATATATATATATATATTTTCTTTTTCTACATATTTTTGGTAGAAGAAAATAAAAACCAAAGGAATAAGAAAATTAAGAAAAATTATCGGGGTGTAACCGGGGCTTTCTAATAACCCTAGACTATTTACTCCCTCCTATGGTGCCTCCTGTAAAGGCGAGAAGAGGACCTCCACTGCCATAGCTCGAACCAGTGAATGATTGTCAATAGTCACCGAAGGGGAAACATAAGATTGATTTGTCGTTCGCACAAATTTAGCTATACAGACCATCCAATTTCGAACATCATGTAACCAAGATGTCGACACAATCACAGTTTGCAAAAAATAAAGAATAAAGCAGAGAAATCAAGTCAATATCAAGATAATGTCAGAAATCCAAACTCAGAAGTCAAGAGAAGACAAAAATCACACCTCCAACTGGACATCCACCTCTGGGAAAAGAGGGAAACTGTCTATCACCGCCTGAAGATGATGAGGCTTCTGAAAGGAACACCCCCCTCCAAAATATATATAGTACAAAGGCATAGGATAGTGCCAAACTGGACGAGCCTCTACAGCCCCCACAGCACTCCCAAAAGCTTGAGTCGAGGAACCAGGGGTGATACTACCACATCTTGCCTCTATTGAAGGAGGAGGAAGTCCATCCACGTCGTAGATCAACGATGATGCCAACTAACTGGTCACAAAGTCCAGGTAGTCATAATGTGTCTTCATGTTCGTATGGAGCGTATAGTTCTCCCCTCCATCAAAACCGCCAACTCAGCCTCTGACATCTTCCCCCAGCTCTTCATGTGAAAGGGAAGGATCTCCGATGGAATCGCAATCTCATTCTCCATAACTTATCATACCAACCCTCAAGTGCCAGGTTTACTTGAGCTCATGTGTCAGCAACATCCGTGATGGGGCATGACTGCCCATGCCCCATAATGTCTCTCTAGAATTGTATCCAAGGGTAGAACGACACATGTCCGAATAAAGTCTACCATTAATTAAAAAAATTAAAAAAGGTACAAAATATATAATAAGTCTAACTTGGGCACTCGTGAGAGAGTTCAACATGGCTTTCACATCCTTAAGGACCAGAATATCCTTCACCACTTTGTTGGACTTCATTTATTGCATCATCCTCAACCACGCACCAACTTCTCTCTCCATAAAGGAATCAACCTAGTGTTGTGCCCAATCACCTCATGGAACCATACCTAAAAGAGCAACATAGTTTTCTCAACAAAAAATCTCCAAATAGAATAAAGAGATTCAAAAAAGAAATAAAAAATAAGAGAAATAATAAAGGCGTAATAATAGAATTACCTCCAGAATGTACGTGGCCCCTGTAAAGGTCAATTGGCAACGCCAACTGATGGAATCTAGAGAAACGTACAGAGAAGCCAATGCCAGGATCCCCCAATAATATTTGTCGACCTTAGAGATGACCCGAAGATATAGCAAAAACCACAAGTGAATCTCATCCCTACTCTTCGCTACCAGAATGCCCCCAGTTGGAGAAGAATACACATACGAGTTGTTGGCCATCCTTGATGTCAACCACCCTCCTCATAAAAGTGTCCTTCAGCAAGACATCTTCACTAACTCTCTTGACCCCACTTATCTAATGGGATCCAACGGCTTTTGGATCATCACCGCAGTCAGGCGGAGGGACTGATCCACCACGATCTTCTCCCCCACAATTTTTGTTACAAAAAGTTCTAAATATTCTATAAAATTGTTAAAAATGGGAAGAAAATATCCCCCAAAATCATTAAATCTCAAATTTCATGAAATTACTTTTCTTTCCATAAAAAAATCACCCAATTTCAAAATTTCCACATGCATTTTAAAGTTCACCAAATTTCCCAAAATTTCTATGAAATTCCTAAAAAAATCACAAAAAATTCCCCCAAAGTCAAATGTTGCAAAAATTGAACATTTCTCATAAAAAAAATCAAATATAAAAAATATGCAAGCATTTAAAAATCATCAAAAATCACAAAGACTCAAAAAAAGTCTTAAATCACCGCATATCCTTTCCAAAATTATTTGAATCCTAGAATTGATACTTTTACTCTTTAGGTCCTTGAAATTGACCTTCTCACTCTTTAGGTCCTCATAATTGACCTTGGACCTCATAATCGGCCACAATCCTGCGAATCAGTCGCATTCACTCCTTAGGTTCTGAGCACTAATCTTTGCCCTCAAAATTGACCACGATCTTTCGAATCGGTCATATGCACTCCTTAGGTCATAAAAATTGACCTTAACCCTCAAAATTAGCCGCATTCCCTAAAATGGTTGCTTACACTCTTTAGGTCCTCGGTATTGACCTTATCCCTCCGAATTGTCCACACTCTCGGAATTGGTCACTTATGCTCTTTAGGTCTTCATAATCGACCTCGACCCTTAGAAATGGTTTTGACCCATAGAACTGGTCACCTACACTCTTTAGATCTACATAATTGACATTATCCCTCAAAATTGGTCGTGATCCTCTGAATCAATCGCATGCACTCCATAGGTCCTCATAAATAACCTTGGCCCTTAGAATTGTCCTCAACCCTGTGAATTGGTCACTTACATTCTTTATGTCCTCAGAATTGAATTTGGCCCTTAGAATTGGCCACGACCCTTTGAATTGATCACCTACCCTCCCTAGGCCCTCATTATTCACCCGGGCCCTCAAAATTAGCATTGACCCATGAATTAGTCGCCTACAGTCTTTAGGTCCTCAAGAAAACCCTCAGCCTTCAGAAATGGCCATGACACCCTGAATCGGTTCCTTACGCTCCCTAGGTACCTTAGAATCAAAACTTTATCCCCAATGTAATTAAAATCTCCTCATCCCACCAAAGTTTTAATGCACATGAATTCAACACTCACAACTTCTGTTAGGTTCCCTTTTTTTCGATGAACTTCTCTTATTCTAAACTCACCCGTTGAGGGGATCTTTAGACACCCCTTTATAGTACCCCTTACATCTCCACAAGGTCCAAACAAAGTACCTTTGAACCTCGAACCCCCGATCCTCTTTCAAACCCTAAACTGAATATAACTGGATGCTTCTTGAGATTTATTTAACTTTTCTAACTCTTGAACTCGAGAGTATCTCAATTTAATTTGATATATCTCAGAATCCTCTTTTCAATGGTTCTAATCTTGCACAAATAAAACTTAGCAACCCTTTTACCCAGAAACCCTAACTTAAGGTTATCGAATGCTTCCTTAGCTTCGTTTGACTATGGTAAACTCTCAGACCTGAGAATATCTCAACACACTTTCATAGATTTCTGAATCATTTTTAATAGTTCTTACTGTGCACGAATTGGACTTACGATTCACATTTAGAAACCATTTTACCTAAAAACACTAACTAGTGCCCATTGGACACTTTTCGAGATCCGTTTGACTTTGGTCACCTCTTTTACATGTGGTAATCTCAACACACTTTCATATTCTCTAAATTCTCCTTTCAAGTGCATGAAACGGACTTACGATTTGCATTTTACGATTATTTTTTTCGTAAAATCCATTTTTAGCCTACTAATTGGCACACCAGAGGACTTTACTTAGCCGCAAAATATGGTTGTCCTACTAATCCAAGGGTCATTCCTATTGGAACTCCCCCCAGGAGTAGCCTAGTCATTTTGACCATTTAGGACTCCCTATTTAAGTAAATCATGACCTCACTATTTAGGACCTTTAACCTCGTAATTTTTGAACTAACCCTATTACATCACTCCCAAAAACATTCTCCTACATGCACTTACATCACTTTTTCATCTCACTTTTCCACCACTTGCCATCACTCCACCACCACCTAAAGTTAAAAGTACCCAACTTCCAAAATCAAAATCCAAATCACTTAGATGGCCTAAATCCTCTTCTTCCTACTTTGTCAGTTTAGTGTCATTTCACATATTTGACTACTTTTAGAACATTTTCTATTTGATTCTTTCCTTCTCACCACTAATCACACTTTACTCTCAAACTTATTTTCATAAAATCAAAACCCCCAAAAGAGGGTTTATTACATAAACCCCATATTAGTGTTTCTTCCCACTTTTCTTAAATTTTAAATACTTGTATATGTTTTTTTAAAGATTAAAAAGAGAAACTCCTGTTTTGGATTTATGGTTTAGACCCCACTTTATTTTTCAATTCAAACTACATGGACTTTGATGTCAGTTTGACTACGTAGGCATCTCGGGTTTATTTAGGTGTTTGAGTCCGCATTTCTCTCATTTTATTTCTTTCAATTTATTCTGACTAGAATTATATTTATATATTAGTTTGTATATTATTACTTATTTTCTCACCTTGTAGCGATTCCGTTGACATGCATTTTCACTTTTTCATAGTGAGTTACAATCCGGTGAATCGCTCATAGTCGATCTATTTTTAGTTATTTTGATTACTTTTAGCGATCTCATCAACATGCGTAATCACTTATTCATTATGAGTCACGATATGGTGCACCACTCCTAGTCTAGACACTTTTACTCTTCCAATCACTTTTTAATGGTCCCATTGACATGCATGTTCACTCTTTGATAGTGATTCACTATTCGACACATCGCTTATATTCTGACTATCTTTATAGTTCTTCATTTCTTTTAGTTTTACTCCTTATAATGATTCATTTTTGTCTTTTCCATCGCGTGAGCACAATGTTCTTATTTCTCATGCACAGTTCACGTAAACATTTTACACCTCGCACACATATCTACACTTTTTTGGATAAGGAGAATGTGACACCCCGTCTAATTAAACATCGAGTGATCAAGCCTTTATTAAATTAAAACATGTTTCTCAAATGGTTTATTCTTAGCATCACTGTAGAAAACTTTTTAATTACTAATCCCCTAAGTGAAAATTAGACTGGTGCCAAATTTTATCTTTCTTAAAACAGATAAATCAACCATGGGGAACAAAGTATAACAATCACATGCTCTACAACCCAATCCACAAAGTGTAAGTACAAAAGAATGAGAGTATCACCGAATAAACCATCGGCTAAAAGTTGCAAAACAATAATAGAGCAACCACTAGTCTGAAACTAAACATCCGAGACTGATACCGGACCACCAGTCCGTACATAGAATAGTGTGAGATCCTGTACTAGGTCTGAATGAAAGATGTCGTCTAATCAAAATTCTGTAAGCATCCATTGTGCTACAGCTTCGAGTCCCTGGAATGAAATCATCATACATGGCGTCCCTATGGCTGAACACCTAAAAGGTTTTGAAAATATTTTATAGCAAGAGTTAGTACTCAAAACATTTTGAAAATATTTAGCAAGCATTTATCACAATATAAAATGCGGTTATTGATTACACATGTTAGGTTATCGTACACTCTCTTGAGTTTACTCACCCCTCATCTTTTGTGCACACCTAACGTTCTACACTTAGTTTACCTAGCCATACCTCCCAAGATAATCTAAAACTAAAGTAATCAATTGAACTTATCTGCACCTAAGTTCTCGTGCCGCCCATACAGTACATCCGTTTCACTAACATCTCGCGTATGTTAATTAACTCTCAAGTAACATTTCACCTATGTTCTGTTTCAAGACTTCTCATTTAGTTTCACTACTAAATTACTACAATTCTCACAATTGTTATCTTCCCACTTGTGTAATTAAGTTTCACTACTTAAATTACTAATTAGATATTCTCTATCTAAAGGTACATTTCGTAATTGAGTTTCACTACTTAACTTACCAATTTGATATGTATCATTAAACAAATCATATATCCATCTACTAATATACAACAGTATAATATCATTAAGTGTATACATTTCACACACAATATATACTATATACCAGTTATTACTATTATGTCCTTCTGACACACGTAAAGGACTCTTGGTTCGGAATGATCCATCGACCCCAAGTGAGAATTGGTTCAAAATGATACATCGACCCCAATTATTTATATACACATATTCTGGCTCGGGACTCTTTCATCATGCCACTAGATCAAAGGTTTGGTTCGGCATTTTACATCGACCCCAAACATATGATAACCCAATGTTAGTTCGGAATACTCCATCGACCTTAACATATAATAACCCTACGTTAGTTCGGAATACTTCATCGACCCTAACGTAGTTAATTTAGGTATACATCTCTCAACCTAATAGTTCATACAATTTAGTAGGTACACACCCGAACTATCAATCATACTTGTACGTAATATAGTATTCTCTTATATTAACAATAATTGTTTGCTTTACAAATTTATTTCACTTTCATATTAATTCGAGTATTCACACAACTCTAAGGGTCCTAGTTACCCCTTGTTATATCAATTCAGCAGTTACCCTTGTTAACCTACTGACTCAATAAAATTAATCTCACTCACGCTTTTTCGTAATCATATTCTTATTGTCTCAAATTAGAATACGTCACAATCAAGCCATTGAATCTCCACTTTAATTCTCTCACAAAATTAAAGTCCAACACTCAATCATAGACCTACTTCCATATAATTATTCCAAAAATATATTTCATCAAGGTCCCAAACACTTCCCTGATAGAATTTTAGGCATTTGAGTCTTAAAAAGAAAGATCTTACATTTTCTCGCAGCCGAAACGAATCATAAATTTTCTGGCAGATTAAACACCCTCTAGTAAAATTTCGAATTCTTCCTCTACAGAACTCCGATTGACCTGATTCTAAGTTTGTTGGAAAGATAAGAGATAGAACTTTCCATAAATCTATGATTCACACTCTAATTCAAAGTACAACTCAAATCGTACACGTTTAAAGTTATGTCCAAAATTCTGGCAGATTGACATCAATTAAACCCTAAGTCATTCAAGATTCATGTTCTTTAACCAAGAACTCATAAAGATTCTATGTTAATCATCAAATATATTAAAATTTTATTTCCTCTTTACTTAGGGATTCATTCTACATGCAATCCTACCCAAACATATGATCAATTCATACATTTAATTCAAGGTTTTTTAATAGAATCAACCAATTCTTAAAACTCCCTACACATGGGTATTATAACTTGAATTTGATTTGTAATAAACACTTGCCTTGACAAAGGGTTCTGATTTCGTGGAGTTGATGATGTATTGATCCTTCTCTTATTCAATCCTTCCTCCTTTAGCTCCTAGGATGCAAAATCCAAACCCAACCTCTTCAAAAGCATCTTCTAAGCCTTGAGAATGATTTTCTCCTTCTCTCGAATGGTCTTGGTGTTTACATGGGTTTTCTAACCCTAACCCCTCTTTCATATGGCTGATAATAAACTCTCACATTCTTAGGTCTCAATACCCTCACGTGTTAAAAGGCCAAAACGCCCCCGAACGGTTTTGGTTTAGTCCAAAATTACCCCGGGACTCAACTAGTGCCCCCGGGTATACTATTTTGACTAATTCGACCCTTCTGGACTCATCTGTGACCTCTAAATTATCATTTGAGTCACCTAAAAATATATTACTCATTCTCACCCCAAAATGGTCTACACGTGCTAAGTAACTATTTACTACTCGTGCTAAGTAAATAGAAAGAGGCAATATTAATCAGTATTTATCTCTCGATTAATACTCCACAATCACAATTATTAATAAATCTTACTAAATTACTTTTGTGGCGTAATTTAAATCAAATCATATTTTCTCATTTAATTCTCCAATTTAATTAAATAGAAAATACTCAAAAATACGGGGTATTGCAGAGAACATTTTTATAGCTCATGAGGGACCGAAAGGGAAGAATGAGTGTCTAACACCTTCCTATTCCATAACTTAATCCTCTAGACCGTGATTAACTTAATTTTATATTCATCCATAGTTATTTATGTCATCTTTACGGGGACAACTAGATCTTTTTCTTTCTTTGAGTAAAATAGACTGTCGGCTCCAGTCTCTACACTTTTATGAACCCTAGATGAAGGCCGTCTCATATCCTTTGTATCCTACATAAATTTTGCGCACACAGTGGAAGGGGATTTTCTCTCCTCATAAATTTCCTCAAAGGACTTCCACTCACAATGGCCACAGTGGAGACTGCATTGGGGACTTTATTTTAGAGGTCTAGACTCCCTTTACATGGGATTTATTTTCCATTTTCTCAATTGTTCTACTTGTGTCTATATGTTTCCACTTGTATATTCTTCTTTTTACTCTCTTGCTCACTTGTTATTTATATCATGCTCATGTTACATATATATTATTTCCTCCATCATGTTTATCTTCTCATCACATGTATATACCTTGTTTTCTATAACATGCCTCATGTCACTTGTAAATATGCATGCTTTTTTGACTTGTGTATACCTAATGCTTTACATTCACTTGTACATATTTACCATGTTTCACTTTACTCATCCACATTTTCATATACTCCATGTCACATGTAGATATTCATGCTCATTTCCACTTGTATATATTCACATGCTTCACACATCACATGTTTCTCACCACTTTTATATATCACGAGCTTCATGTATATATTTCACATCTCTTGCACATATATCCATGTTCTCTTCACTTACACATATATCCATATTTTACTCACTTACATATATTTCCATGTTACTTCCAATTTTTATGTGTAATGCTCTCACTTGTGTATACTCACATTTTTTGCTCCTTCTATATATCATTATGGTTGTTGACTTGTATATATTTTTTACAATTTATCTCACTTGTATATTTAGCTATTTTATCACTTGCCACTCATGTATATCTCCATAATTTATTCCATGATTAGTAGTTGTACATATCCCTCTTCGTATACATAAAATTTTACATCAAGTAACTATTTAAGACACATTCATTTTGCGCACCACATCATATGAGCACTACATATCGTCCCTATATTTATCGAGTAATAGGGAGTCACTTTGTGATGGGTCACTGATTCTATTGGGAACGGTTTACCAAAGCGATATGACTCCCACTTTCCATTGGCTAAGTACATTTTATGTATATCCAACGGTTCCCCCGCATTTTGTTGCTTCATTGAACTTAAGACGGAAGGTATATAGCAAAAACTCGTTCATGTATGTCGAGTGTATTAAATTTGATCTCGTATGTCCCATCGTAACGAGGTATATCATGAGGAAATTCACATACACTTGGGTATATCAAATGTCTTTTCACACGTACCGACGAATGATTACCCTTATAGGCAAGAGCTATATCATGGAACTCATGCTAAAGGAATGAACCTTTACACTAACGTCCTATCAATAAACCTCATAGAGATGTCTTCCCTTGAACACTCATTCCCAGATTGTTGATCCTAACGTGAACCTCTACCAAAATTTTGGCTCATATTACTGCCTAATTTTGAGCTATTTCACACTTATTTCAAAACAAGACCCTGTACATGAGTCTAGAAACTAGTGAAACTATGTTTTGCATCATGTACCCCATTCTTTCCTAGACTCGGGTCCTTTTTTGGCATTTCTCTTGCACTTAGGTGGAACATAATACAAGTGAAACATAATAATAATTGAGGGATTTTTTTTCCTTTTTCAAATATACATAAAAATTCTTTTTAAAAAATAATTCAAAAAACATATTATTTCCCTCTTAGGTGAAACCTAACTCCTTGTTTGGGCTCTGTATTAGCTAAGATCCGCCATCAAATAACCTCGAAGTTCTATACCATCATCAACCATTTCAGTAGAAACCGATCGATCCTACCAAAGATTTCTCATGGAGAACCCCGATCAGAATGTCAATGCCGAACCAGATTCGATGGGTGTACTCACTCATCTCATAGTGAAAAGTGATAGTCTACAAGTGGATGTTCATAAGATGCAAAGAAACATGGTTTGAATCCCATGTAATTTAGACTTTTCCTCATGTTGTGGGACTGCCAATGCCTAAACCAATATCGTCTCTGGAAGAGTATCAACAAGCTCTGCATCCTCTTTGTGTTTCGCTCGTTAATGGGACACTTTATACTCATCTACCAGTGATAAATATTTCTCGGCAAGGGCGTAAATTTCCCATGACCAATACGAATGAATTTAAAGAAGATAATTAAATCGAATGCGGGAGGATATCAAGTTACTCTCCAAGAAATTTTACCAAGTAAAGATCTCAGGGAATTTCGTAGATTAGACCCACATGTCCCCTTACCCAAAGTCTAGGCTACTAAAGAAGTTCAAAATGCCCGACATTAAAAAGTTTAGAGGGAAGTAGAACTCCCACTATGCATTTACAGAACTACTACTTCTCTACGAGCCTATAAGGAGCCATGGAGGAGATAATGGCTCAGATGCTTCAACGACCCTTAAAAAAGTGCCCTTCACTAGTTCCTGTCACTGTAAGATTATTGAATTCGCAACTCGGAGGATGTTTCTAAAGAGTTCATGAC
Organism: Sambucus nigra; assembly: GCA_949130495.1. Lineage (NCBI taxonomy): Eukaryota > Viridiplantae > Streptophyta > Magnoliopsida > Dipsacales > Adoxaceae > Sambucus > Sambucus nigra. The sequence goes on from OX422207.1 coordinate 552,404,213, forward strand.
CTAGTATAAATATAATGAAGAGTTGGAAGTGACTCATCGAGATCTTCAATTGCTTATGCAAAACCCCGAGGAATCCGTCAATAGTTTCATCACCAGGTAAAAAGAGAATGCTACTACCATGACCAACCACCTATCTAAGGAATATCAGGTTAGCATTGTAAAGAAGAAATTTCTACCACACATATGATCTTAAATGTGTAGATATGATTACCCCCATTCCAAATCCCTTAGGGAGGCAAGGGTTGAGATTGAGGAAAGTGCCAACAGTCATAGAAAATCATCCAGGATCGATAGACTCGGCTCTCTCACCCTTGACCAAATTTTCCTCATCTTAGTTATGACACCTTGTAAAATCCATATCTATAATGATCAAGTCCAAATATAAATAATATAGGAGTCTAAGCAATACGTATTGATGATAACCTATTTCAAACTTGGTGTTTAAAAGTTTTTTCGACTCCCCAACTTCCCTCAAGGTAGGGAAGAGGCCCCAAGGCTAGACACTGACCTCAGATGGAACATTACTTATCTAATAAGGCCTTCGATACCCTCAAGGGTAAGCTATGGCTATATGGTGGAACCCAACCGGGTGCCTCTCCCCAAAGAAGGTTAGTCATCCCAGTATATTCTCTCCAGTAAGCTTATTATAATTTGTGCCCTCAGTCGACCTCAAACTAAAGGATAAAGACCTTAGGAGGTCACCCTGACCTGAGTCCTAGGATGTGGTGGCATGTGGTTCTTCAGTATCAGTTCTCAGCAACTCTATAATCTCTACAACCCTTTTGAAGCTTCGACGGTGCTCCTATAAGATGTATGGTAGAGCAGGAAGAAACCAAAATACTATTTAACCTATAACTACTACTTAATTACGAGTGCATTGAATGTTCTCATCATATTTAATGCACCCAATAACCAATGTACTCCACAAGTAAATACTTTGCCCAACATTCCACCTTCCTATTGACCCCGATGGACCTCAGAGCTGTCAAAACCGTGTTGTGATAACCCATTCATTCTCTTTCCAAGACTTATCCTATAAATAGAAGGCTATGAAATCTAAAAAGGGATCAATCTCTATCATTCAAAGGTATTAAGAGCATTTATCTATCAGATTCACAAGAGTTGTACCATTTCACAAATGTTTATACTCCATTACATATTTCTGACCTACTATCGAGAGCTTACATTTATTACTTGGACCAGTTCCATTATTTGTATCTGTTGTACATCTTGTAAAAGCCCTAAAACAGTACCTAGGCATCCTTATATAGGTCATTTAGTTACTTTCTAAGTTTCTCGGTAGCATTAACGAAGGTTGCAAGACCTCAGACTCCTTTGACCAAATCTCAAAGGGGTCTCCTAAACTGTAATATCCAACTACATTTTAATAAATAGACACCACAGCTTTTTATAATGGATGCAAGACCATATCTTGATGTCCTAACCACCTTAAATCTTTGTCTCACACTTGACACTGATCTCCTCTTACTCGTCTGAGGTCCATAGGGGAGCACCCGAGGGTCTAAAGTCATTTAAAATTTTAACACCCATCAGGTACCATTCTAAGCATGACTGAAAGAAAATAAAATGTAATACTAAATAACTTGTAAAAAACATGATTAAGACATCACAACTATGATATGAAGACCATGTAATAAATTCTACATCACTGGAACATAAAATTGTCTCAAACATAAATCCCACTCTATATGTAAAAGCCCAGCATAAAGTAATCTCAAATACAGTAATTCAACAATGACTATTATTGAAATATAAACGAGGCATTAGATAGTTGACCCTGGAAGGTTAACGTAGATTGTATGACTGTGGGTTTTTTGAATGACAACCTGAGTGGAATTTTGTGCCCATATGAAGACTCATTGATCGTGAGCTCGATGGCTCGTGAGTTCATAGTGCAAAGAAAGCTGGTCGACAGTGAAGATTTAGCGAATGTGTTATTTTAAGACTATTTCAAGAAGTTGAAGTTAAAAGAAAGAAAATTACAAGCCTATCATCATCCACTAATAACATTTTCAAGGGATAAGGTATTCCCCTTAGTAATCGTTGAGTTGTAATTCACAAAAGGAATATGGTGGACCTTCAGTGTGCAGATGATGAAGTTCTTCATCAAGGACAAGAATGCGGCTTCACCCTACAACATCATATTTGAATGCGTTGTGTTGAAGAAGTTTGAGGCAGTTGCTTCCACTTCCCACCGGGTAATGAATTTCACCACAAACTTTGGAGTTAGGCGAGTTAAAGGTAATCAAGTGGTAGTTAAGGAGTGCTATTTCACTTCAGTTGAGGAACGTGAAGGGCTAACCACTACCTATTAAATTGAGACATTAGATCCCCAATGTGACATCCTATAAAGTCCATATCTAGATTGATCAAGTCCAAATACAAGTAATATAGTAGTGTAAACAATAGGTACCATTCTAAGTATGACTGAAATAAAATAAAACGTAATACTAAAGAACTAGTAAGCAAAAACATGAGTAAACCATCAGAACTCTAATACTTAAACCACGTAATAAAGTCTACATCACTGGAAGATAAAATTATCTTAAACATAAATCCCACTCTATATGTAAAAGACGAGTTCAACATAAAGTAATCTCAAATATAGTGATCCGACATTGACCAATAATAAAATGTAAATGCGGGAAATAAGAATGAGCATGCAGGCTCGGCACCTTCATCCTATAGATTGACCAGGCACTGAAATGAAAGAGATAAGATTAGGGTTTTGGCGGCAACTGGCCTAGGACCTAAATAATATATCAACAACAGGATTAAATAAGTCAAGTATACAAAGAGTAAGAATTCAACTGCATTTGGTCTATAATAATAACAATGCATCTTCCTCTCGTGTTTTTGGTTGTTTTTAAGTTATCCTAACCCAACAACCCCAAGAAAGAATGTGGTCTAATCGCCAAGCCCAAGTGAAACCAATGAGTAACAATTGTATTTCAACTAAATTAAGTATAATTACAAGGTTCCACTATTATATCCATTAGATACATCTTCAGTATAAATACATTAAAATAAATGACAATCACATAAGTCCAATGTCCAAATAAGTGTGAAAATTATTATGTGTGCTTTCCATGACATGTGATGTCATTATTTGTATTTATATGTGTTATATTATAAGTATTTGAAATTGGACTTAATATACACTAATCCATTAATAAAATATTTGTAAGTGACTTGGTATTATGGGTGACTATGGAATGGTAAGAGATTTAGTATCGAGGGTTTTCTTGTTTGGTCCCCTCGGTGTCGAGTTTCACCGATTGTAAAATAGTTTCTTAGAATGTCGTGTCGTGCTTAATTAATAAATAATTAAATAATTGATATATAGAATCATATCAGATACCTATTAGTTTGTTTAGTATCATATTTTATTATTAGATTTTAGGACAATTAGAATGTCGCTTTTGACTTAAAATAGTTGATTTTAACTCTATTGGGTTAATATATGGCTTGTGTAGTGTTTCAAGTCACTTGGAAGGTTATTTCGGTTCATTAGGTTGTGTTTTAGGTTAAGCCCATGCCAAATTTCTTGTAAGCTTAGTATTAGAGTAGTTAGTCAAATCTCATTATACATTTTTGAGGTTAGAGAAACTCTATACAACATGAGGGGAGAGTCACTAAAGGTTGGAAGAAGATTTGCGGATTTGATTCCTTGATCAATCCATAGGCAAGTTTGCATATTTTAATAAGTTAATTGGGATTGTGTTGTTATAGTATTAATCCATTGGATTATGGAATTTATCTATGTGATCTTAATTGTAATTGTATAGTAATTAATTTTTGTAATTAGACTAATAACATCTTAACCTCATGTTCATGAAGTAGTATAATTGGTTGTTGAATCCTTTAAATTGACTAATGAATTCATATACTCAGAATATAAAAACGTTAGATATATGATTTAAGGGTCTTAACATCTAAAAGCCTTAACTTTTGAGTGATACTTGTAAAGAATTCATATGTTAATTTTTAGAATTGGGCTTTAGAATGATGCTAGGGTTTGATGATTCAAATTTAAAGTTTACACCTTAATTCTTGTTGCTAATTAATAAAACCTTTTATATATAGGTCTATATTGATTATATGTTAGTTATCTTTGAAGGACAAGGGCTAATTTCATTGTTTAAAGAGTGTAAACTTAGGTTGAAAATGGCTATGATTGCTAAAAGTTCATTGGGAAAGTAGGTTGTCTAGATCCGTTGGATCAATCTGATTTAGGTAAGGTCAACCCAATTTGTTTATTTGAGGGTTAGATTAGGTTTTCAAGGTGGATTTGAATTGGGAATTTGTTTGTTAGTTGAGAAATATTATATGACCAATAAGATCTATTAATTAGAAACTCCAAGGGTAAGGTTGGAGTTTGATGTCTAGGATATGTATTTAAGTTACAATTTATAATATTGGGAAGATCTTGGTGATAACCTTAATCAGACCAGAAGTAAGAACGTATATATAACCCATTGAGTAGGGTAATTATATTATTAAATTAATCCTGGTATTTAGTTATGTGTGAGAGGATACCTATATTTAGAGAGTCGTGGGAGATTGGGTTGATATTATATATGATTGATTATTGTTAACATGCATATTAACTAACTATAATAGAGACTTTATGTGTAACCCATTTTTATAGGGTTGCATGTATTTTTTTAAACCCAACCGCTAGGGGTTATGATTATTTGTATGTTTTATGTTCTACAAAGAATGGGTGTGTTATCATGGGATACATACTAGGGGACATCCTTATGGGGCATATATATAACGTCGACTAACGCTGGTACCCTGGTGATAGACACGGGCTTTACCTTGGTCATTTTTACCTCGAACTCTACATGTTGAGAGTACCCATTGTATCCTGAGTATATTAATGGGTTGATCCTCTCATATAGCCTGGGGTATGTGTCCATATGATTGGTGTGAAGGCATAGTTATTTGTAATACCCCGTAATTTTAAATAATTTTAAATTGAATTAATTGGGTGTGATTAGGATTAATTGTTAGATAAAATTTAAATTAATCCTGATATAAATTTTATTCACGAATAAAGTATTATGTGAATAATGTGAATATTACTTAGTTAATTAAAAGTAACATATGATTGTTACTTTACTTATGATTATAAATTAATAGAATTATCGCAAGAGATGAATACGTCAATTTCGGGAAGTGCGCGTGAGTCGTATCATGAGTAAAAGTAAAATATTTATATGTCATCCAAATGGTCGATTTAACTATGACAAAGTGTTCGGAAGGGTTTTTATAGTCGAAAAAGTCCACTTGGGCATTTGTTTTGGGTCCCAAGACACTTTGGAACCGAATAGACAACCCAGAGGGGTATTTTAGTCATTTCAAATGGAAGGTGAATAGTACCCACAAAAATATACTGATTATTTATAAGTATAAGGTCATTAGAATACATTTGTATTCTACCAAAAATAATAGAGTGAGAGACCTTAAGGAGAGTGAGAACCACCAATAACAATCATCCAGCACCTCCAACATCACTGGAATTTGGTTGGAAAGAATGAGAACCACCAATAACAATCATCATCAACGGTTTAGACCCACATATTAGAAGCAAGTGGATTGATCTTTACAATTGTAGCATGTATTATGTTCATATTAGGATAGTTGTAGAATCCTTCATTTTTACATGTTTTAAGGATGAATTATGATGTTATAAAATCAATCCTTTGGAATAAGAAATATGTGGAATTAATCTGAGATGATCATATAGTAATAACCTACTAAATAGTAATCATGCGATGACGAGAATCTGGATTTATTAGTTTATTTTGGGAGGGATATGATAACATGTTAGTTTTCTGGAAATGTTGAGAATTGATATTTTTAATCCAAACTTCTTGAGGATTTAAGATTGTTTTATTAATGGAAATCGTTTATAGATATGTTGCCATATCATATAGAATGAATTATAAGAAGTTTGGGACTTTAAAACATATAATTTGAGCATTAAAAATGATTAAACCCGTAGACTAGTTTTGTAGACTCACCCATACCTGATGGATCGATCGATCGATCCACTGGATCGATTGATCGACCCCTTTCCTTTGATCGATCGACCCTTCCTGGAATTTGAGAAATTATTTCATTATAAGGTTTGATAAATTGTTATTTTGTATAATTCTTTTGTGATGATTAATTGGATATTTTGGGACTTAAGAGAGGTCAGTAGGGTGATAGGTAAAACCCGGAAAAATATTCGTTTGTGGGATAAAGAAATGAGAATAATGGGTTAAAATCGAACTAGTGAGTACCGAAGAATAAATCCAAATTCAAATAATTAAATTTGTATATTGTGATGATACTTACGAACAACACTTTGACTCCGAGGAACCATACTGCAGCGAGGAACGCTGCTTCCCCGATCAACTCAGACGCTCCGACCTACAAGAACTCTCTGAGGAACTTTTGAGTACCGAGGAACTTTTGAGTACCGAGGACCTTAGGCGGTCCGAGCTGCACCTCGGATAAAGCATTAATAGCATGATAACCAACAGATTGACTGCGCATTAAATGCTTATTATTATCATACAAATGTATACACTTAAAGGGCATTGGTGGTATTACCCTTTCACATTACAGGCTTAGGGCTATAAATACATTGTATTATCCTCATTGTAAGGGGACTGGAATTTTTTAGAGAAAACTTGTAATCGAGAATTCCCAAACAGTCAGCAATAACAGAAACAGTGGACGTAGGCCATTCTCATAAGACTGAACCACTTTAAAAGTTCTTTGTCTCATTTTATTTATCTGTTATTAAATAATTAGATATAATCTAATTTTTTACATCAACAGATTGGCGCCGTCTGTGGGAAACGACTGGTAATATCGTTTTTCATCAAAAACAATTCATCACAAATGGCTAATATTCCAGAACCCAGCAATCGAAATGATGGAAGCCCTCCAAATCCATCTGCTCCGCCCAATACCGCCTAAGCTGCTCGGACCGCCTAAGGTACTCGGTACTCAAAAGTTCCTCGGAGAGTTCTTGTAGGTCAGAGCGTCTGAGTTGATCGGGGAAGCAGGGTTCCTCGCTATAGTATGGTTCCTCGGAGTCAAAGTGTTGTTCATAAGTGTTTGTCGTTGCCACGTAGATTGCCACGTGTCTTCACCCAATTGAGCCATGTCAGCAGACTAAATTTGGTATCAACAGAAGCCCCCAATGTTTCATAGTTCGAAATTTGAGGAGTGTGGAGCATTCTTTCTCGATATATGGCGATTTTAAATGGTTATCCTGAAATTTAGGAGTATTTTCTTTTGTATTTATTTCCTCTTCCAAATTCGTAGAATCTCTCTTTTTTGAATTTTTCTAACCGCTTCGATTCCCGCGCCCCTTTTGTCTTTTTAGTCGCCGGTAACGTAACCGTCTCTTTTTGTAATCATTACTTTTACCCTTTCCCAAGGCAAAGTATTTAAACGTTGCAGAAAATCCCATCGTCTTCTACTTTTTCAAATTTGTCTCTTTGAGTTTTCCATCGACTCTCTCTCCTGTGCGTTCATCTCTTCCATCATTTGTTGTCAACAGACTCATCCCTTTCCTGTAAGATTTTCTTCTTTCTCTTTGATTTCCTTCTTTCATCATGGTTTATCCTGTAGAATCGATGGATAAGTTTCGCTCTGATTTCTCTATTCCCTCATGGGTTATTTTGGAAGAGCTTTCTGAGCCTTCAGACTATTTTCGTTTGGCTGAGGGACATTGGTTCCCCAGTCTCTTTGTTGCTGAGTGTGGCTTTTCTTTTCCCCCAAACCCTCTATGTCTGGAATTCTGTCAATACTTTAATGTAGTTCCTGCAAGAATAGCTCACAATACATGGAGAATAGTTAACAGTGTTTATAGATTAAAGCAAATTCATGGAACTCGTATAGGAATTCCTGAAATCATATTTTGTTATAGATTGGCACCGTCTGTGGGAAACGACTGGTAATATCGTTTTTCATCAAAAACAATTCATCACAAATGACTGATATTCCAGAACCCAGCAATCGAAACGCTGGAAGCTCTCCAAATCCATCTGCTCCGCCCAATATTCCAGATTTGGCTGGAATAATGACAAATCTGGCCCAGGGCCAGATAGTCATGCAAGAAACTATGCGACAACTCATACGAACCCTCCATGGTGGTGCACCAACCCATTTAGAATAGCGAAGTATTCAAAGAAAACCCGTTTACCTTCTTCGCGTACTAGGCGTACCGATTCATATCGTACTGAGGAGTCTGAAGATTTTTCTTATCAACCTAGACGAACTTCGTCGGTACGAGCCACAGATACTGAACAACGTATCACTCTCTCTCTAGAAAGGACTAGTGTGCTAGAAAGATTAATCAGAGTATCTCCTTTTGATCGATTAGGTCCTAGGAGGAGCAAAAGTCCTCCTAGAGCCGCATCGAGGAGTTTTCGACGACAATCAGACTTAAGGGAAGGATCTGCCCAGTCGCGACCAGTTGCTCATCAAGATAAATCCCAGGAAGCCACATCCACGCGATCAGTTGCTCGAACCAATAGGCCCGAGGAAGGAAACGATGAGTGGAAAGGCTCTATTCAGAGGCTGGAGGATAGATTAGGGGAAATGGCTAAAGCCAAGAACCCTCTACAATGAACTTTTGTTCAAGGAACACCTTTTGTCCAGGCCATTGTAGATTTTCCAACACCATCAAAGTTCAAAGCACCTGTTGTGACCCCCAAATATGATGGAAAGACCGATCATGTCCTTCATATAGAACAATACCAAGCTGCAGCCGACATCTACGTTGTTCCAGATGAGATGAGATGCAGAGCATTCTCGAGAACTCTTATCGGATCTGCTCAAATATGGTATAATAACCTTCCTCGGGGTAAGATCTCAACTTTCTTTCAACTGGCCGAGTTATTCATTGGGAATTTCTGTTTTGGGGCAAAGCCAGTTAAACGAGTAGCGCATTTGTTAAGTGTTAGACAAAAAGTTGGTGAAAGTACCAGAGAATATATAACTCATTTTAATAACGAAAAGCTCGAAGTCATTGATTATGAGGAAAATATAGCGATTACCGCCTTGATGAGTGGACTACTGCCCAACAAGTTATACTACACTTTGGCTAAAGATCCACCTAGAACCATGTCAGATCTGATGGGAAAGGCAACCAAGATTATGAATGCAGAGGAGGCTATGGCTGCGAAGAAGAATATGGATGCCAAAAAAACAAAGGTGGAAGGTGATAAAGCTAAGAAGAAGGAGCATAAGAACAATGGTAGTGACAAACACTTAAAAACAAGGTCGTCATGGGAAGTATTAAAGAAATTTGATAATTATACTCCTTTGAAGAAAGACATCAACCATGTTCTAGAAGAAATCAAGAACAACGAGGAATTAAACTGGCCAGAGAAAATGAAGGCAGACCCTGACAGGAGAAATAAGGCAAAATATTACGAGTTTCACAAATATCATGGCCATATGACCAAAAATTGCATAGCTCTTCAGAATGAGATTGAAACACTCATCAGACGAGGAAAACTGGCAAAATATGTTGATCGGAGGAATGATAGAAAAAATAACGACCGAATAAGGGAGAGGTCTAGATCTCCTAATCGAGCATAGGAGAACAAGAAAAGAGACCATAAAGTTGATCCAGAAGACAACCCCGATCTTCCCAAGAGACCAAGGCAGCCACAACGTGAGGTATTTTCAATACGCTTTGGGTCATTTGACTGTAATATTATTACAGGTGGAGATGCAGGAGGAGGAGACCATACTGCCGAGAGAAAAGCTTACCTCTGTGAGGCTCAAGCTTGCTCATACATTCAACGAATAAATCTAGCTGAGGAGGATCGCCCGAGAAAGGTGAACAAAGAGAAATTGGTCATTGGTTTCTCAAAGAATGACCTCGTAGGTGTTCTATATCCTCATGATGACCCATTGGTGATCAAAATGAGGATGAAGGAGGTAATGATTTCAAGAGTACTGGTAGACAATGGTAGCTTGATAGACATCATGTTCTACTCGTGCTTTGACAGTTTAAATCTAAAGCTATCTTAACTGGAGCCTTATCATAGACCCCTCCTCGGTTTTGCTGGCGAGAAAGTATTTCCACTTAGGATGATCAAATTGGATATATTCATTCGTACGTGGCCTGCTTGTCCAACAGAAAGAATACACTTCTTTATGATGGATAAGAATGTTCAATCATCATACAATATCATCATGGGAAGAGTAGTATTGAAGAAGTTCAAAGCTGTACCATCCACGGTACATCAATGCCTAAAATTTCTAATAAATTTTGGAGTAGGAGTTGTGAAAGGTGATCAGAAAGTAGCTCGAGAATGCTATTATTCATCCGCCGAGCAAGAGGAAATGGAGGAATCAAGGAAAAATACCACCACCTATCAAGTGGATGAAGGTGCAGAAATTGAAACATTGGATCCTAGAGATGAGTCGCAACTCGTGAAAGGTCAAGTGGTGGAAGCTACAAAAAACATCATCCTGGATGATGAGCACCCTGAACGAACTACTCAAATAGGTTCGTCGTTGGAAGCCTCACTAAAACATGAATTGATAACTTTCCTAAGAAGCAGAAAGCAAAATTTATGTGGAGTCATGAGGATATGCCTGGGATATACCCAAATTTCTTATGTCACGAACTTAATGTGAATAAGGAGATCAAGCCTGTGAAGCAGAGAAGAAGAGTATTCAGTCTCGAGAAGAATCAATCTATACAGGAGGAAGTCGAGAAGCTCTAGAAAGCTTGTTTTTATTGAAGATGTTAAATATCCAGACTGGTTAGCAAATGTGGTGATGGTGAAAAAGAAGAACAAAAAATGGAGGATGTGTGTAGACTTCACCGACCTCAACAAAGCATGCCCAAAGGATCACTTTCCACTGCCCCGAATTGATCAACTAGTGGATGCTACCCCGGGACACGAGCTGTTGAGCTTCATGGATGCTTATTCTGGTTACAATCAGATTAAAATGAAACCTGAAGACAGGGAGGGTACTTCTTTCATTACCCCTAGGGGAACTTATTATTATAATGTTATGCCTTTTGGTTTCTCGGATACATTGTCAATCAGCGAGGCATTGAAGCTAACCCTGAAAAGATCAAAGCTCTGTTAGGGCTGCGATCCCCAACAACGAAGAAAGAGGGGCAAAGTCTTACAGGACGAGTAGCAGCACTCAACAGATTTGTATCGCGAGCAACTGATCGATGTCTCCCATTTTTCAAGACGCTCCGAAAAACATTTGAGTGGAATGATGAATGTGAGAAGGCTTTCCAAGACTTAAAGAAATATTTGGGAACACCTCCACTGTTATCCAAGCCAGTGATGGGAGAAAAATTATACTTGTATCTGGCAGTGTCCGAGAATTCAGTTAGTTCGGCATTGATAAGAATGGAGAATGGAGTATAAAAACCAATATACTACACAAGTAAGGCCTTCCGAGGAGCAGAGATCAGATATCCAAGGTTGGAAAAATTAGCACTAGCATTGATCGAGGCAAGTAGAAGAATGAAGCCATACTTCCAGGCTCATACTATAATAGTATATACTGATATGCCATTAAGGCAAGCCCTTCATAAACTAGAAAAATCAGGAAGATTGATGTGCTGTGCAATAGAACTAGATGAATATGATATAGTTTATGAACCCAGATCATCGCAAAAAGGGCAAGCGATAGTAGATTTTATAGCAGAGTTCACCTATCCTGATACCCCCGAGGAGCAAAAGTTGCTCACCGATCAACCTGTGGATGTTACATGATCATCAAATACAAGCCCAGACAAACTTAGCTTGGTAAAAGGGCAAGTAGATGTTACAAAATCATCAAATTCGAGCCTAGACCAGCTTAGGTTGGTAAAAGGGCAAGAAAAGATGATCGTTGAACAACAAGAAATATCAGGACATGGTGAAAGGAAGTAATAAATTTTCCACCAAGGAACTCTGTCAGATCAACAATTTGAAGACGAGTTGCCTATATGGAGTCTGTATGTGGATGGTACATCCTGCACTACAGGATGTGGCGCAGGGATAGTTTTGAACAGTCCGGATGAGGTCGACATAGAATACGCCCTACGTTTCCAATTCAAAGCTTCGAATAACGAGGCTGAATATGAAGCCATGATTGCAGGTTTTAGTTTGGCAAAAAACATGGGGGCAGAACAAGTTATTATTTTTAGTGACTCGCAATTGGTCATAAATCAAATGATGGGAGTATATGCAGCTAAAGGAGAATTAATGATCAAATATCATGCAAAGGCGAAGGAATTGGTGTCGGAATTTGCTGCTATTCAGCTGGTCAGAATACCAAGAATGGAGAATGCAAGAACAGATGCCTTAGCTCGATTAGCATCAGCTACTCGTATTGAGCTGCGAAGAACAATCCCGATTGAAGTTTTAGCTGGTAGAAGTATAGATGAAGATCTGACGATAAACTTTAATACCCTCGATTTAGGGTCATCATGGATGGATCCCATTAGGGCATATATTGAGAAAGGGGAATTACCAACTGACAAACTTGCAGCCAAGAAATTAAAGTTTAAGGTTGCTCGTTATGTACTGACTAATGGTATTCTATACAGACGAGGAATTATTGCAGGTTTGTAAAGATGTGTGCATACAACCGAGGTGAAAGATTTGATTGAAGAGGTCCATGAAGGGTCCTGTGGAGCCCATGTAGCAGGTCAGACACTTTTGCAAAGAATGATGACTCAAGGATACTACTGGCCGACGATGAGAGCTGATTGCATAGCCTATGCTAAGAAATGTGACAAGTGTCAGTGTTTCTCCTCCATCCGAAGAACTCCCCAAGCGTTATTGACACCCATTACTTCCCCTTGGCCATTTTTCATATGGGGAATAGATTTGGTTGGGCCACTGCCAACGACCAGGGGAAGATTTAAGTATCTCGTGGTCGCTGTGGATTATTTTACTAAATGGGTTGAGGCTGAGCCTCTCATTGATATGACATACGACAAGGTATACCAATTTATTTAGAAGAACATCATTTGTCGATATGGTCTTCCTCATGCCTTCATCACAGACCATAGAATATAATTTGACAACGAGGAGTTCGCTGCCTATTGTCATCAGTCAAATATCTTGAAGATCCACTCAGCACCAGGCCATCCTCAAAGCAATGGACAAACTGAAGTTACAAATAGAACGCTGCTGAATGGTTTGAAAAAGAGACTGAATGATGCGAAAGCAAACTGGATTAACGAGCTACAATCAGTGCTATGGGCTTATCGAACTACTCCCCGAGCAGCAACAGGGGAATCTCCATATATGCTGGCATTTGGAAGTGAAGCTGTTATACCCGCCGAATTGGGTCTCCCAACGCACAAAATATTGAATTTTAATTCCCCTGTCAGCGATTTAATGAGAAGGTTAGACTTGGACATGCTCGAGGAGGTTAGGGAAGAAGCAGCCATTAGAAATGCTGCTTACCAGCAACGAACAACTTTGTTCTACAACCAGAGAGTGAAGAAGTGCGACTTGAAAGAAGGAGACTATGTGCTAAAGAAGGTGATCCAAAAGCACAACAAACTGGAAGCAAACTGGCATGGACCCTACCGAGTTAAGGAAGTTGTTCGACCAGGGACATACAAAATAGAAACTTTAGAGGGGGAGGAGTTTAAGAATACATGGAATGCAGAACATCTGCGCAAATATTATCAGTTATGTAAACTCTAATGTAATGCAGTTTCATCAGTATGAATAAAGTGACAATGTTCTGCCTAGTTCTTTCCTTTTATTGGATTTTTTTTGCGGAATACTAGTGCTACACACTACTCAGAAGATCTCAAACTACTCAAATCTATTCCTAAAAATGCCAACTTGGTTGGTTAGGAAGTAAATCTATTCCCGAAAATGCCAACTAATTTCCTAAAAATTTTGCTCCTAAAAATGCCAACTTGGTTGGTTAGGAAGTAAATTTATTCCTAAAAATGCCAACTTGGTTGGTTAGGAAGTAAATCAATTCCCGAAAATGCCAACTAAGGTTGGTTGGGAAGTAAATCTATTCCTAAAAATGCCAACTTGGTTGGTTAGGAAGTAAATCTATTCCTAAAAATGCCAACTAAGGTTGGTTAGGAAGTAAATCTATTCCTAAAAATGCCAATTTGGTTGGTTAGGAAGTAAATCTCTTCCTAAAAATGCCAACTTGGTTGGTTAGGAAGTAAACCTATTCCTAAAAATGCCAACTCGGTTGGTTAGGAAGTAAATCTATTCCTAAAAATACCTACTCGGTTGGTTTTCGTTAGGAAGTAAATATATTCCTAAAAATGCCAACTTGGTTGGTTAGGAAGTAAATCTATTCCCGAAAATGCCAACTAAGGTTGGTCGGGAAGTAAAACTATTCCAAAAAGTGCCAAAGATTGGTTGGCAAGAAAAACCCACTAACTGTAGTTGGTCGAGAAGAAAAATTTACCGACCTTGGTTGGTCGGAAACATTTTATGAGTACGAGAAAGTGATCGAGCAAAATTTTTGATACTCGTAACTTTTTAAATTACTACCAAGTTGGTCGAGAAACAAAGTATCATCAATTTTATTTAGTCATCAAATGATTACCACAAATTCAAGATAGTCGACAATAAGTTTTAACAAACTCTAGTTGATCGACAAGTAACACAATGTTGTTATCTTTTTAACAAATATACATGCACAGATGTAAAGTGTTTTATAATTACAAGACAATGGCAGTCAAGATTTGTAAATAATATTATTTCATTGAATGAAGAACAAAATACATCAAGAATGAAATACAAATTTATTACATTAAGAATCCTATTCTATTGGTTTCTTCCCCTCTGCTTTTGAAGCAGGTTCCTCGCCAGCAGGTGGATCATTTAAAGCATGAGGGGAATTTATGAAGTTAAGATCTTCAAGCATCCTGATATTCATCACAGATGGTTGATCTAGTAGGTGCTCGGGACGAGATATCTCGACATTGGAATGGAGATTGTAATCACCAAGGTATTTGGAAATCAGACACCGAGGGATGGCCCGAGTAGGGATCCAACTCATATCAAGCTTGAATGGTGGCTCTGGTAGGTCGAGCAGCCCAAGATTATGGTAATCCCACAGGTAATGACCCTGCTCCAGTTGCAGCACACCTAAGGCATTCATCCATCCCTATTTGTAACCCTCATTATTTGCATTTTGGATATGATCATCCAAATGGTAGAGAGCCTCGTTGTAGCCATCCATCCAGAATTCTTGGGGCTGCTTGTGGAATTGATATGTCAATCGTTTCAGCTGATCATGGAGATTTTTTATAAAGAGTTCTTTATTTTCCAAGACAGATTTCTGTGCAGAAAGCTGCTCTTCCAGACCCATGATCTTCTTAGACATCTCAGCCAATGCCTGGTTCTTTGCCCTCAGTTGGAAGGCCTGGTTCTCTAGAGCAGATTGAGTCCTTTGTTCCTCGACAGGAATCCAAGCAGCTCTTGCTCATCCCCGAGGAGCTCTTTCTCGTCCCCGAGTAGATATAGAAGGGCCAGACCTCTTCAAGGTTTCTAATTCATCCCTCAGGTTGGCATTTTTGACCTCCAAGAAAGAGAATCCCTCGTCAGTCACTAGGATCAAAGCATTTGAGGTGGAAGCTACAGACTTCAACTGAGACACCTCTCTTTGCAGGTTATTATTTTCTTGCTCTAATAACTCAGTTATCTGTCTGTGCTCTTCGACCTCAGCGTTCAATGTTCTCTCCCTCACATCGTAAGCAGCAAATCGTTTATCATATCCCTTATCGGCACATATTTGCTGATACTTCTTCTCGTACCCCTCGTGCAAAAGGGCAATGGATTCCTTATATTGTTGCTGAAGTTCTTCAAGAGTGCCTTGGAGATCCTCAATCATATCATAGTATGCTACGTTGTTAGCCACTGCACGGTCAAGTAGGCACTTCAAATACTGATATGCTTCAATTTATTGCTCTGAAGCACCATGACCGAGGATATCAGTGATTTGAGCTGCACTCATGTCTGTATGACCGGCTTTCAAATATTCATTGCATTTCCGTAACAACTTTGTATCATGAGCAGACAATAATTCCATCCTGGCCAGAAACTAGTAGAGGAAAAAAAAGCAATAATCAATAAGAGTACAAACAGCGCAAGAAGAAGAGAATCAACAGTATGCATAAGCAAAAGTTCAAATTTTATTACATCACAAAGTTCAGAAGTACAAAGTTCAGAGTTACATGTTCAGAAGTTACATTTGAGAAATAAAAATAAAATAGAGAGAAATCCGAACAACTCTACACCTTTTCCTTGTCTCCCAAAACTTTCTCGGGAGGCTGGGACAAGGAGGTAGGTTGCTCGGATGGAGCAGAGGGTTACTCGGGAAGTGCTGGAGGTTGCTCGGAGGAAGTAGCAGGTAGTTGAGCTTCCTCGCCAGTGGGCTGGATAGCTAGGGGATGAGAAATTTGATCTCCCATCACCATGGAAGATTCCTAGAGGCATCTTCGTCCTCTTCTTCTTCTTCTTCAGGATTTGGAGGGGGAGCAGGGATGTGTTGCTGAAAGAGTTCAGAATTTTTATCAACCTTCATCTCCTGTAGAGCAGCGACCCACCCATCTCTAAAGTATTTGAGGCTTCCATATTCTACTTGCGACATCATGGCAGCCAAACCTTTGTTCCACCCTTTATCCCAGCCAGCGTAGAAAGATTTCTTCACAGCTAATTTCCTTTTTATCTTCTCCGAGGAAAGCTTCTCGGAAAGAAGATTGTCAGCAGCCTTCAGTTTATTCTCAACTTCCTCCTTCTGACGGCTTACTTCCCGAAGTTGACCCAACTCCTCCTCAGCAACCTTGAGCTTATTTTCAAGCTCCCCAGCATTTTTGAGCTTCCCTTCGAGCTCTTTATTCTTCTTCTCCAAATCATTCATTTTTTTCTCCAACCCCTTGGAGACCTCAATAACCTGAGCCTTCTCCTGCTCAGTCGAAGTAAGCTTTTTCTCCCAAATTGCCTTATCATCATCATATTTTTGACGAGAATCTTTCAGAGACTGCGCCAGGCCTACCAAAGCTTCCTCTACACCAGACGAGGAGCTTGAAGCTTTAATAGCTTCATCTTTCTTCAAAATTGTATTAAAACAGCTCACCAAATGTGAAAAGAAAACAAAAGTAAGTTAGTGCACAGATACAAAAAGGAAAGAATGAAAATTTAAGACTATAGGACTTACAGAAGCAATATGACGAGCTGCTAATGTGGTAACCGTGTCCCGAGAAAGGTTTTCTTCAATACCTTAGATCTCGAGAATGATCCAAGTCTTCAACGAGCTCAGAGCAGAGCTTGGGGGAACAAAAGTGGGAACACCACTAGTCGGGGGCTGAGAGATGGATTCAGCCAAATTGACAGAGGAGCTTTTCTTCAGCCTCCTCAGAGGAGCATCAACTTTCTCGACTAACGTTGTAGTCTTAGTCGGAGAAATGACAATCACCTCGCCTGGAGCAGTAGCCTTACCCGGGGCCACTGGGGCCTTCTCGACCACCGTCACAGGAGCAGCCGAGGGAGGTGCATCAATTTTCTTTGTCTGTTCTCCTGGGACATCAAGCTTACTTATTTTTGCCTCTCCAGCTCCAGAGACAGGTTTCTCAAAAAGGGTAGGAGGTCTTCTCTTCTGCATCCTTTCACTCAAAGGAATATGTGACTCAGGTGAAGAACATGTAGAGGCTGGTATTGGTTCTGCGTCGCTTATCACCGGACGAGCAGTAAAAGAGGAGGTGTAACTATTGTACTGAAGCAAATATGAAGCTGACCTAATATGCTCGTTGGCAACAGTCTGATGCAAACTCCATATAAGTTTTAAATGCCTTATATTAACATCTGCCTCCTTTGGAGACTTTCTTTTGCTGTCAACTGCAAATAAATCAAAATTAAAATATCAGTGGCACATTTTATCAAACACAAAGGAAGCATAATTTTGAAAATAAAATAAAAATAACCTATCCCATTGCCATAGGGAGGACATCTGGGACCCTGGTAAACATCATCTCCACTTAATTGAGGGTGTTGCCAATTTTTCATAACAACCCCGTGCTCAAAGTAGTCCCTATTGGCATCTGGGAGATTGACCACTAAAGGTCTATTTAAAAACCTAGTTTTTAAATAAAAAGTATTATCGCCCACAGCCCATCTATAACAAAACATGATTTTAGGAATTCCTATACGAGTTCCATGAATTTGATTTAATCTATAAACACCGTTAACTATTCTCCATGTATTGAGAGCTATTCTTGCAGGAACTACGTCAAAGTATTGACAGAATTCTAGACATAGAGGGTTTGGGGGAAAAGAAAAGCCACACTCATCAACAAAGAGACTGGGGAACCAATGTCCCTCAGCCAAACGAAAATAGTCTGAAGGCTTAGAAAGCTCTTCCAAAATAACCCATGAGGGAATAGAGAAATCAGAGCGAAACTTATCCATCGATTCTACAGGATAAACCATGATGAAAGAAGGAAATCAAAGAGAAAGAAGAAAATCTTACAGGAAAGGGATGAGTCTGTTGACAACAAATGATGGAAGAGATGAACGCACAGGAGAGAGAGACGATGCAAAACTCAAAGAGACAAATTTGAAAAAGTAGAAGACGATGGGATTTTTTGCAACGTTTAAATACTTTACCTTGGGAAAGGATAAAAGTAATGATTACAAAAAGAGACGGTTACGTTACCGACGGCTAAAAAGACAAAAGGGGCGCGGGAATCGAAGCGGTTAGAAAAATTCAAAAAAGAACGATTCTACGAATTTGGAAGAAGAAATAAATACAAAAGAAAATACTCCTAAATTTCAGGATAACCATTTAAAATCGCCATATATCGAGAAAGAATGTTCCACACTCCTCAAATTTCGAAATATGAAACATTGGGGGCTTCTGTTGATACCAAATTTAGTCTGCTGACATAGCTCAATTGGGTGAAGACACGTGGCAATCTACGTGGAAACGACAAACACTTACGAACAACACTTTGACTCCGAGGAACCATACTGCAGCGAGGAACCCTGCTTCCCCGATCAACTCAGACGCTCCGACCTACAAGAACTCTCTGAGAAACTTTTGAGTACCGAGGACCTTAGGCGGTCCGAGCTGCACCTCGAACAAAGCATTAATAGCAGGATAACCAACAGATTGACTGCGCATTAAATGCTTATTATTATCATACAGATGTATACACTTAAGGGTCATTGAATGTATTACCCTTTCACACTATAGCCTTAGGGCTATAAATACATTGTATTATCCTCATTGTAAGGGGACCAGAATTTTTTAGAGAAATCTTGTAATCGAGAATTCCCAAACAGTCAGCAATAACAAAAACAGTGGATGTAGGCCATTCTTATAAGGCTGAACCACTTTAAAAGTTCTTTGTCTCATTTTATTTATCTGTTATTAAATAATTAGATATAATCTAATTTTTTACATCAACAGATGGATTGGTTAATGTAGTACCATGAACAAATCAACTATAGTGGGAAAGTGATTACATTTTCCATTTTCATGTAGGAGATGTTCATTATAGCCATGCCTTAGATCAGGGAGGGTTTACCACCCACTTATACTATATCGATGCGACTATATCAGAGGAGGTCACTGAATCTTTAGAGTAGATAACGATGGTCCAGGAGTTCACAGACGTGTTTGATGAGGTTGTGGGGTTACCGCCATCACGACAGATAGATTTTTTTATTGATTTGGTGTCGAGAACCAGGTCCATTGCGAGGGTACCGTACCATATGGCACCATTAGAGATGAGGGAGTTGTGGGAGAAGATTCAGCAACTTCTGAGTCGTGGGGACATACGAAAGAATAAATCTCTATGGGGAGCTCCTGCGTTGTTTGTGAATAGTAATGATGGTTCGCTGAATAGGGCATTCCATATATTTCTAGATCTGTTCATCATCATGTTCAAAGATGACATACTAGTGTATTATCAATGTGAGTAAATTCCAGCCATCTGAGGATTGTTTTACAGATTCTTTAGGAGCATAAGTTATATGCTAAGTTCTCTAGGTGTGGATTTTGGTTATGGTAAGTGCAATATTAAAACATGTTGTGTCGGAGGCTTGAATTTTGGTGGATCCTAGCAAAGTATCGATTGTGATAGAATACGGATAACCCATAATGCCTATGGAGGTTAGGAGTCTTTTGGGTTTGATAGGTACTACACGAGGTTTATTCATGAGTTCTTGAAGATTATCGAACCACTGACTAACCTCACCCAGAAGGGAGACCATTCGTGGGTAGTTCAAATTTTTAGAGTGCATTTAAAGATCACAAGGAGACCCTACTTGATTTACCATGGGGATGGGTTGAGTAATTATTTTACACCGATGCCTCGCAATAAGGTCATGGATAAGTTCTAATGTAGGAGTAGAGGCCCATAGCTTATGTCTCCCGTAATATTAAGCCGCATGGGGAAAATTACCCCACCCATGATTTAAATTTGGCGGTGGTAGTCTTTGCAATTCGCATCTAAAGATATTATATGTTGGGTGAGGGGTTTACACTATTTTTCGATCACAAGAGTCTGCAG
This sequence comes from Sambucus nigra, assembly GCA_949130495.1. Taxonomy (NCBI): domain Eukaryota; kingdom Viridiplantae; phylum Streptophyta; class Magnoliopsida; order Dipsacales; family Adoxaceae; genus Sambucus; species Sambucus nigra. Next base: position 552,424,788 of record OX422207.1, read on the forward strand.
TATTTATTCACTCAATGAGAGTTTGATACGAGACATATAAGATGGTTGGATTTTGTAAAGGACTACCACTTCTCGATTTCGTATCATATAAGGAAGGTGAATGTGGTAGCATATTCTTTGAGTCATAGGCCAACAGTCACTGTAGTATCTTTTTGGGTAGAGTATAGAGATGAGTTATCTGATCTATGGGCATCAAAGTGGGACACTTTGGGTTCTTTGGATTTGCCAGAGGCATTATTGGCAGTTGTGCCCATTACACCTACTATTGTGTTATGGGTTATTTAGGCCCAAACTTCAAACTCCTATTCTTAATAGAAGGCGTGTGAGATTTTATTTAGAGGCGTTTCCTTTTACTTAATTGACTTGGATAGAGGAGTGACGTTTCAGGGGGGGTTATCTATGCCGAAGGGTTCTGAGATGCGAAGGGCAGGTTTAACAAAGTGACATGGTTCGTAGTTCACTGTTCACCCTGGGGGTGACAAGATGTACCGCGGTGTCAGGAGGTAGTATTGATGGGACAAGATAAAGAGATATATTTCAGAGTTTGTGTATAAGTGTTCCACCTTCCATCTAGTAAAGATGGATCATTAGAGACCAGCAAGGGAGTTACAATCGATATATATTCCCATGTGAAAGTGGAAGAGCATCTCCATAGATTTCATCGTGGAGTTGTCGAGGTCCCAGAGAGGACATGATTATATTTGAGTAATTTTGATAGATTGATTAAGGTGGATAATATTCTTCTAGTACGAATCGACTACACCGTAGATAAGTACACCATACTATTTATTTTTGAGATTGTATGCCTTCATGGAGTATCGCTCAACATTGTGTCCGACATGAATAATACTTTCATTTACCAATTTCGGAGGAGTTTTCAGGAGGCGATAGGGGTAGAGTTGAACTTGAGCACCACGTTTCACCCTCAGAAGGATGGTCAAACTGAGCGAGTGAACTAGATTTTGGAAGATATGATATGGGCTTGCATGTTGTATTTTAAGGGAAACTGGGATCAACACTTGCCCCTTATGGAGTTTGTGTATAACAAGAGTCACCAGCAGAATATTAGGATGGAACCTTATGAGGCATTATTCAAAATACCATGTCGTTCATCGACTTATTCATTTGAGATAGGGGATAATAGGTTGTTTGGGCCGGATGCTATTCTAGTACACCTCAGAGAAGGTTGTACTCATCAGGGAGCATATAAAGGTTGCCCAGGATTTATCGAATATTTATACCGAGAAGAGGAAAAGTAAGTTAGAGTTTCATATGGGTGATAGGTGCTTCAAAAGGTCTCCTCGATTAAGGTAATTATGATATACAGATCCGAGGGAAATTTGGCGCCTCGATATGTTGGTCCCTTTATAATCTTGGATAGGGTGGGACCGATGGCATATCATTTGGCCTTTCCCAAACATCTTTAATGGATACACGATGTCTTCCACGTGTCCATTTTAAGAAAATTCTTAAGGGATGAGTTAGCCTATCATCACATCAACCTAGATGGGATTGAGTTAAAGCCAGTCGAGAGCTGCGAAGTGACATCGTAACGCATCCTTGATTGGAGAGAGAAGACTCTGAGATCGAAGGTCATTTAATTACCTAGAGTCTAGTGGGGATACCATAGCATGGATGATTTGACTTGGGAGATAGAGGGCGATATGCGTACGAGATACCTAGAGATCTTTGAGCAGGTATATAAAGTCGAATTTTTAGGATGAAATTCCTTATTTAAGGGGGGAAGAATGTAATATATCATATTTTTAGTTCATTAATTAATTTGCGTAGTTAATTTTTTTACATGCATGACATGTGCTGTCATTTGCTTATATTCATTCATGTGTTGTTATATGATTTAGATTATGTGTTACATGCATTAACATATTTTGAAACTCAGACTTAATACACAGTAAAATACTAAGTAAATTTTTGTAGTGACTTCGTATTATACGCGACCACGGAATGTCAGGGACTTGGCGTTAACAGTTTCCTTGTTTGGATTATACCATTGGTATTGGATTCCAACGATCGTAAAGTAGTTTCTTATAATGTCGAGTCGCGTATAATTAATAAATAATTAAACTGTGTTTTAATTGGCTCGTACTGGCTTTTTAGATAAGTTATGTGTAAAATAATTTAATAGAATTAATCTTACTTTATGTTGACTTTGAAACATTTAGAATGCTCGTTTTTCACTTAAAATTGTATGATTTAAGTCCATTAGGTTTGTACATGACTTGGGTAGAGTTTTGGGGCATTTGGAGTGCAATTTTGGCTAATTGAATTTTGGATTATGTTGGTCCTAATCCTAATTTCATGGGAATATTTTTTATTATGTTAATTAAACAACCTAAAACACATTCATAGATAACTGGAGAAACCTTAAGGCTATAGAGAGGAGAGGCACAAAAGAATTGAGGAGATTTGGAAGATTGGAGGCTTGGATTCACACAATTGTTTCAGACAAGTTTACATAGATTTGGAATTCAATTTGGATTTGTGATAGGATAATGATAATCCATTAGAATATGAATTAAACTATATATAAAATCTGATTTTGATATTTTAAATCCTAATTTTGTAATTAGTTTAATTGTTAAATTAAACCTTAAACTCATGTTAATGTATTAATGTAATTTAATGTTGAATCCTATGAATTAGACTTGATAATTGAATTAAACTGTTGTATTTTGAATCATGTTAGCGAATGATATAAAAACACCCTTATTTAATTTGAGAATTGAATCTAAATCTGACTTCTATTGAGTGGAAACATGAATTTGAGTTCTTAATCCATAACCTAAAATTTATCCTTAAAAACTTGTATAAACACCTAATAAATTATTAGATTAGGTTAGTATTGTTTTTATACACCTTATATATGAAGTAGGATTGGAATAGGTTCATTTAGAGGCTTTATAATTAGGATTTTTTTTGTTAATGGTCCTTTTTTATATGTTAGAATGATATTTAGACGTCATTTAAACGATATGTAGCATCTCGTTAGAACAAACTGGGATATTGGTTACAATGACTTTTGGGGTTTCATTTGAACAACTTAGGTTTTCATTTGAATGACATGGGTTATTTTGTTAGAATGACCTTGTGAACACATTATAATGACTTTGGTACAGTTTAGGATTTAATCTCTTAATTAAATTGTGTTAATTAATTAGGAACTTGTAGTACCTTTAATAAATCCTTATGCAGATCACATTTCTGTGATTTGACTTTATGTGTTATCATATAATTTATGAGAGCTCGTGGAGGATGTACGAGGAGGGATTAGTAGGGGCGCTTATAACGACGACCATACTAGTACCCCAGTGATAGCCACGGGTTTACCAGGGTTATTTTAGATCGAACCTACGATTGACATACTCGTGTCCTGAAGGCGAATAAATGAGGATGCTTTTCGTACAGTCTTTGGCCATTAAGGTCTATGCGAATGACGGGAAGGCATAGTGACTTATCACTTCACTACACCAAAAATTCTCATTTAGTAACAAGCTAATTTTTTCTTACTAATAGTAGTATACCGTTACTAATTTCTTATTATAATATACCATTACTAATCTAATAAGTCTGTTACTAAGTTTAATTCAAAATTTTAAAAGTGGAAAAGAAAAAGTAAACAAATTTATAACACACTCGAAAAATAAAATGGACTTAAGGGCATTTTTCCTCCTAAACGGGTTGATCTAAAATTTTCCCTTCTCACTCCCTGTAAGAAAGACCACAAATTTCATGGGGAGAGAGAGAGAGAGAGCGAGAATGAGAGAGACAGAGAAGATGGAAATTCTTATATGATTTTGTGGTTTCCTTTACATTTGATTTTAGGTATAAGAAAATTGATTTCAATCTCGCCGATCCGAAAATAGCAAATGTTGGACAGGAGGTTCTCTGTTTCTCCATCTCTAATGCTCGATTTATCCAAATCATATAAGTTTTTTTTAATTTTAAGTGCATCTTTTCTATCTATCTTGTGCTTTTTTATTTTTGAAGATTTTTATTTATGGAGGAGTTTTGAAACTTTTAATCGATTTGGGTTTGAAGGTGTCTTTCGTTTTGAAGATATGTGTAAGATGTTTTCTTTTTTATCTAAAATATAAGGAATTTTATGCCTGAATGTCTTATATCTCTTTCTTTGTTCTTTTTATAATTTTTTCAATTCATTACTGATTGTTTAGCTAAAACAAGTTTACTGATTTTATTGGTTGAAATGGATTTACGAATGGGATTTATTAGCAGGACTTCTTATTGTTTTCTAATGAGAGTCGACAAAGTATAGTGTTTTAGATTTGGTTTTTAGTTTCTACCTCTATATATTATGAATTAATTTTTTATGCTTTAGTCAATTTGGGTTTATTAAAGTTCAACTTTTTGTGTGATTCATAAATGTTTTATACCCCATCCATACCAAATTAAGAGTCCACTATTCTTTTTTGAGTTGTCTCAAATTAAGTGTTCACTTTCCTTTTTTTGACATATTTAACTTATTAAGTTCCATAATGGTGAACCAAAGTTAATCTTGGTCATTGGTTGAGTTTATCTTTAATCTATACAATATAAAGACATAGACTCTTAATTTGGGATGAAAGGAGTATTTAATTTTGTATTTGAATAAATAAATTGTCTACTAATGTGTCCAAAAAATGTGTACACCCTCACACTATATATCCGCATTATGTCCACTATCGTAAAGGTATATACTCTATATTTATATCTCTACACACACCCTCTATAATTTCCCTATGCTATCAATTTTTTATTTCAAACTTATGTTAAAATATGTATTTTAGGTTGTCCTTAGTTTTCTGATATCATTTCTATTTTCTTCTTTAAGTTCAGTTATGAGGCCTATATTTTGTGTTGTTCTATTTGCAGAGGAGTTTTATAGGTTAAACAAAGTATTTCATAAAACTTGGATGAGATTTTGACCTCAAATATATCAAGGCAAGAATAATGCAACTCATTCTTTCCATATAAGAATGTGCATGTTGTATTATTAACTCTATGGATAGTAATATAACAAATAAGTACTGAATACTGAAAATTTAGGAAGTTTTCTTGCTTATTTATTATTCACTAATCTGCATAATTCCATTTAGAAGGCATAGGTCTTAATAATGAACGCGCTTTTGGATTGTGATATCTCTCCCCTTTGTGAAATTCAAAGCTAGATGAGGTAGCATTACTATCGTAATCAAGATTTTTATTGTCTAGTGTTCTCATTGGGTGAACTGAACTCGAATTACCAAAATCGCTCTTTGCATATTGTTGTATTTTTGCATGACCAACATTCCCATGGTCATTTGGCATAGGTTGGCAAGGGTTTTGATTGTCTTGATCGACATTTTAACACTACATTACTAGTAAGACTTGCTGATGAAACCTCTAAACTTGAAACTACAATTAAGGGAATATAACTAAAATTCAGAAGTAAAATATGTATAACTATGTGTTTAATTTAAGGTTAGAAATATCTTTATAATATCGGAGGATATATTTCAAAATGTCTCACACACTAATAATAAGAGTGCTTTAGTTTGCTTAGACTTCTCAACCAACGACTGAGATTACTCCCAACAAGTTCATTATCATACCCAATACAAAGAAATTTCGAATATTTGTACATGAAAGTAGGAATAAAAATAAGAAACATGCAAAAAACACGTGGGGTACGTGCAACACATGCACCTGACAGGTGGATCCCACGCCATGATCACAAGGATGGTACTAATGCCACGTGACTCTATGTTAGGATGGTGCCAGTGCCACACACACGCGCATACATACAAACTCTCTTTGTTCATGTAAATAAAAGATAATCTGAAAGATGGGATAGTCATTGTGCAGAAACAATGAGGTGACATTACTACTATAAAATATAATTTTTACATGTGGGTGAAGTGGGAAAGTAAAGTGGAGTAAACTTATATACCTTCCTCATTAAAATCTCCACTATTTATGACTAACAAGATGTTCACAAACTTAGTATCCTCAAGCTTAGAGGGAGATGTCCCTACACCAAAACAAGCATATTGTCACAGTTAATTGGTCATGGGTCCGATCCTTGACCAGGTGGTCACGGTTCAAAACCGTGAGCCACAACCAAAAATCATAACCACCACGTGACCAAACCAAAGAGTGACACCAATAATTGATTGGCCATGATTCTAGAATGTGACAACAGTGGTCATAGTTACAAACTATTACTAATCTGATACTCTTTATGCACCAAATTTCTCTTTAAAATTATCGCTATGATGGATATAGTTTCGGACTGTGATCCACCCATAACCAATACCAGTGAATTATGGTCACGGTTCTGAATCGTTACCCGCAGTCCTAGTTTAAAATGTTCACCTTTCGTTGGTCACGATCCACAACCGTGACCATTTCTCAATATTTAATTAGTCATGGTTTTGGACTGTGACCACCAGGTCACGACTCTGGATCGTGACCAGTTGACTGTGATAATTTGCCTATTTTGGTGTAATGTGTTCTTGAGGATTTACTATTTGCCCCATCTTTTTTTCCTGACTGTGAACTCCCATCAGCTTCATCCTCAATTTACTTATTATACCAGTCAATGAAAAGACTATATATATATATATATATATATATATATATATATATATATATAATAAGTTAGCTTGGTTTTTAAAAATGTACACATTTTTAATGGTCTAGATCAATGCCACCTCCTTACACATTTTTACGCATTTTAATGGTTCATATCACCTCCCTTTCTTTTTTACCAACTTACCCCTCAATTATTTGGTTTCCCCCCATTTTTTCCTTATCAAACTCACCCTAAAATTCAAAAATTGGGGTATTATGGTAATCTTATCCCAATTGACACACGGAGGGCCATGTCTCTCTCTCTCTCTCTCTCTCTCTCGATCTCATTTATCAAAAGGATTACACACGCAACTCCATACTCTCTCTCTCTCTCTCTCTCTCTCTCTCTCTCTCTCTCTCTCTATCTATCTATCTATCTATCTATCTATCTATCTATCTATCTATCTATCTATCTATCTATCTATCTATCTATCTATCATGACCTCATCTCTCAAAACCACACGCACGGCGCAACTCAGTGCAAAATCACGCCATCTTATTTTGGACACGCAGCGACACATCTCTCTCTCTTAGACCTGGTTATTTTAGTTATTGTTTTTCCATTTCTAATTTTTCTTCTCATATCTAACTTGACACGTATACGTTTTTTTAGCAGAAACCCATTTCGAAAGCATTATAGATCTGAGATTGTTATGACCCATCTGGGAACCATTGTATATACAACCCAATGTACACTCTCCCTCTAGATTTGGTTTGTTTGGGAGTTTATAGATTTGGTTTGTTTTTAATGGTTTTGTACAAATTAGCTTCAGGGTGTTGTGAAAACATCACCATGTGTGGAATTTGGTGCATCTAACACTAAAAGAAAAAATTATTGATGTTTATACCTAATAATGGTATTGATGTTTTACTTCACAATAAAATTTATTGATGTTTATTTTTGCAGGTATTAATTTAATGTTAATATTTATCGGTATTAATTTAATGTTTATTTTTGTTTTGTAGGTACTCATTTGATGTTTATTTTATTTTTTAGGTATTAATTTGATGTTTTTTCTAGCCTCTCTCTCAAGTATATCCTCATAATTTTCTTTGTTGAATTGATCCTTTTGCCTTTTCATGTATTTGGTATCTTTCATCTTGGTACTCATTTTTGGTATCTTTCATTTTGTAGGTACTCATTTGATCCATTTTCTTTTTACATCGTGGTTTAAAATCACATTTTTAGGGAGTTAATTCGTGGGCTCTTTTCTTTTCTTCATATTATTATTTCATCTTTCTTTTGTTTTGTAGGTTGCAAAATCGGTATTCCATTCTCTATTGTGTATCAAACTCAATTTGTATGTTTGGTTCATAGATTATAATGTATATTTGGTTCATATGTATACATGTATATTTGGAATTTGAACTTATTTCTTAGCTTGGGAGTTTTTTGGTTAAAATATTTTTGGTGTCACGGGTACACTTTCTCTCTTGAGAAAATAATCAGAGCTTTAAGTTTGGTTCGATTTAATTTGGTTTTGTTTGTTCATAAATAAAGCTTTAGAGGTATATTTGGTTTGGTTTAGTCATAAATAGAGCTTTAATTTGGTTTATATATAGTTATACCTGTATATTTGGTTCAGTTTGTTCATATTGGTTCGATTTGTTCATATATATCTATATATATTTGGTTCAGTTTGTTCATATTGGTTCGAGTTGTTCATATATAGCTATATATGTAGAGCAAAGCTTTAATTCATATATTTATTCTCTTATAATCAAGTGATCTCGAGCTATGTTTTGAGCGGTCTGAGATCCTCTAATGCACGAGATCGACAAAATCGCTGGCTGAGCACAACTGGCAAGGTGAAGCCACTTCCTGGATGTGAAACACTTCCAGTCGAAGTTGATCGAACAAACAAGGTGAAGCCACTGGTTCGGTTTGTTCATGATCATGGCTTTAATATGGTTTATATTGTGTTATACCTGTATATTTTGTTCACTTTGTTCATATTGGTTCGGTTTGTTCATATATAATTATATATATAGAGCAGAGCTTTAATTTGGTTCGTATTATAGAGCTGAGATTTCAGTTTGTTCATGAGATTTAGTTCATATATTTCTTCAATTATAATATGGTGGTCTCGAGCAATGTCTTAAGCAACCCAGGAGCCTTTAATTAAGTTCGTATTTGACTTCTCTTATAAAAAATATCGTGGATGAATTGATTCCATTTAAATATGATTTGTTTTTTGTAACTAACTTAGAGTTTAATGACCGTTGATAGGTGTTGGACTGCTACAACACTAGGGCTTTCTCAACTGGTAATGGAGTAAGGGCTGCCACTGTACATTTTTTCTTTTATAAGTATATGCATTTAAACCACATGATTCTTTTTTGGTTCTTTTTGAAGTGGTTTTGAAAATGGAGCTCTATTTGATTAGGAGTGGTAATTTCCCCCCTTTTTCTATGTTGTTTTTGGTTTTCAATTATAGGTCACCAATTATTTGTTTTATATTAGTTTGATTTAGCTATCACAGTTTACTGAACAAAGCTTGGTTTGGTTTGGTTTAAATTAGATTGATTTGGTTTTCACAGTTTACTGAACAAACTTTCCTTCATTATACAATCAGTGTTCATTTTATTTTTTTAATAAATATAACTGTTTGATTTCAATAAATTGCAGGGCCATTTGAAACTTACAAGAAACCCCAATCACACAGTTGAGTTTGCTGAGTAGGTTTTTGCAAAATTCTCAAACCGGTCCAAACCACGAGAGAGTAAATTTTTAAGAAAAGGTTGAAGTGCAGATGCCACTGAACTCAACAGTTGAGGAACTTCATATGAAACAGTTAGTTCGACGGAGCATGATGATGAGCCTTTTGGGAAAATCACGGAAATCATGAATGTTTGTATATCATAAATGGGGTTTTAGTTATAGATTTCTATTTTTAATTTTAGTTTTTGATGATGCAGGTTTACGGTATTGATGAAGATAGGGAACCTTCTAACTTTTGTAATAATATGGTAGACGTCACAGCCATAGCTTGCATATGGCGATCGAGCAGAGTGGTAGGCCATTTATATCTGGTAGGTCATTTGTATCTGGTAGGTCATTTATATTCTTATTGAATCAATTTTTAGCTCAATTTTTGTTTTCACCATGCATTTAACTCAGTTCTAATTGATAACTTTTAATTGAATTCTTATTGACAACCTTACAGTTGGATAAATCCCAATTTTACAACGAATGTTCGTGCGACAGTTTATATTGGTTTTTGAGGTATGTGCTTAAATGCTTACTTGGATGATTCTTATATGAACCAATAAATCCAATAAGGCCTTTTTTCTTTATGGATATTGGTATTTATTTTGCTTATTTTTCAGTTGAGCATCAAATTATGGATTGATCAACATTGATTAGACAGGGCATATAGTAGCCCCATACTAAGTGTACATTGTGTAGAGAATGTATTTCTTGGTTAGCAAGTTTTGAAGCTCTTGAAGGTATATTATCCTACTAATCTAGAGATGGTTATTGATACTCATGTGCAGATATTTAAGAGCATAAACCTTAGCTACTGTTGCTGCCTTGCTCTCCCCCTATCCTTCTCTTCCTGATAGAACCCCTCCCTCCCTCTGTTGTTGTTCGTGTTAGGATCTACCTCTCTCCGCTGGTATACCCATTGTTCTCTTAGTTTTCTGTGTAGTTTTGCTTTTTTTTTCTCTTATTTTGTTATTTATAACCTATTTGTTTTTAAACTTATTCGGGGGAGAAAGTTAGGTGTAGATTGTGATAGGTAGGTATCAGTTGATATTGGTATTGGAGTAAACTCCAACCCATTTGGTACTTGGAATGACAAAGTATTGAACACTCAATATGGAGATTTAGATTTAGAAACATAATTTTGATTGTAGCTTGGGCTTTGGGATTTGACTTCGGAAGCATTCTTATTCTTTTGAGACTTAGAAACATGACAATGGCTTAAGAACTGAGTTGTACATGACACTGGCTATATATGGTCACATTAGATTCTTTCTGTTAGCTTAAGAAAGTTGCCTACTCCAACGTCCTACCTTCCTCAACTTAATCTTCTTACTCTTCCCGTATGACCTGTTTAGCTGACTGACAGCACCATGATATAAAGTAGAGGAGGCCACTTGACTGGTGGTGACATGGTATTTTTAGATCCGCTGGGATAGTGATGATTTCCTTGATCTTGATTCATTTCATACGCAAAACACATTATAACACAACACACGCCAAGAGTCCCTCTTTACCAGTTTGATTTAACACGTGAATGCAATGCGTACAAAGACATAAACTTGAAATTATTTGGTTATTTTTTCTATAGAATTAAGTTGTTCCTCACTTCCATTTGTTCCATGCTCCTAAAAGTCATTTCTCACAATGGTGTACTTGATTACTGAATGCGTAACTAGAACTAAATGACTGTTTCCTCCTTGAAACCCTTCCAAACCAATTCAAACTCCACTTATCGATTCTGCAAAAGGGGGGAATACTGGGCACCTCAGAACATAAATTCTTTAACAGATGGTATCATATGCATTTAAGTTCCCCACATATGATTAACACTCTCATCCATTAACATAAATTTCTCCATTGGATAAAGGTACTTGCTACTAAATTACTGAACCAACTTTTGAAAGAAAAAATGATACTTATATGTAGCATATGATTCTTTTTCTCCCCCAAAAAGGTTCAATTGTCTTTATGCATAAAGTAAATGGTTTAGAATCCAAAAATATCCAGAGCAAGGTTACTCCAGTTAATATAGGCTATAGCAGATATACGAGCCTATAGCAGATTTGAATGTCTTTTCGTATACTATTTATTTATGAGATTTTAATTTTCTAACTGATTCTTTCCTGTAGTTTCAAAAGGGTGCTCGATCGGTCATGTGTATTATTGTTATATTGTTGTAACAAATATTTTTTATAGTCGACGACCTAACTTCAAGATCTCCTGCCTCATATTCGAGCACTCCTTCTCGAGCTCCAAAACCCTACTCCTTATGCTATCCATTCCCGCATTGAGAACTTGGTTATCCCTGATAGCGGTGGTCCAGCCTCCCTCGGTGGACCCCACTGGGCCACTTCTGATATGACGCGACGTGTTAAGATTGTCCGAGACCATTTAGCATCTAGCTATCGACGTCCTGAGCTGAAGCTGCTCGAAGAAGAGGATTTGAATTACTATTCTTAAGGGCAACCTCTCATTTTGGGTTGCGTGGGTGCAAGCTTCCAAGGATAGTTTTTTGCAGTCCATTAGTCTGCAGAGACGTGATTTTCGGTGATCCTTGAATTCCTTTATTGATTTAGTTGATTAAAGTTTCATTTGATTAATTAGATGTATTCATTGTGTAAGGCCGACGAACATACACCTCCTTGGACATTATGAATTATTTTTTATATATAATCTTAAAATTGCTATTTTTCATATTAAAGGTCGAGTCTACTCTAATTTTGGATTTTACTTTTTTTATTTTGTAGGTATGGTGGGGAGAAATTAAGTGTGTAGATTGATAAACCAATAATAGTTTTTAAACCAGCTTCGTACATATATTATTATCTGGAAATGAATACAATGTAAGTCAATTTTGTAGTTTCATTAATCATGCTTCGTACATATATTTCATGTAATTGTGGCCTTAATTCGATTTTTTATTTCAGGGGATGGCACCACGCGATTCTTAAATTAATTCACAACATGTTATTGCGGAGATCACACTCTTATCAGGACTACAAGGACATGCAAATCAGGGCCAACGTTTTTGTTGTGTCCAAATTATGAAGTTCGTTTAGACAATTTTTTTCATCGGATTGATTCGGCAAAGTTATCGGATATCAGATACCACGAGTTATCATTATAAATCAAAGAATTGGAGTTGAATTAGTCTTGCGTTTATTCATTTGATATTTTTGTTCGTAATAGTATAATTGTGATAGCATTATTTTTGTTGGATTATTTTTTTAACAGGGTGGAAAGTCCGATATACGAAGGAAACTCTTGCCCAAATTTTTTAAAAATATTTACACTTTCACATTGTAGACAATATTTTTGTATTATAAGTGTTGTTACATAATGGTTTTCTATATTTACAATTGGTTTTCTAATATTCTGTTCACACTATTTTGTTAGGGAACGAAATTTTTACCGCACTTTGGAAATTTTTCGTCAATTCGTGATTACTTACTTTGAAAAATTCATTTTGACACCTCACTATGTTAATTTCTCTGTGTCGCTGCCTGTGTTGTCCTAGCTTTACTCATATTTTTTTTACCAAACACGCTTGACACAAATAAAAGCAGCATGTGGCGATTCGAATTCCAGTTTTTTTTTATCAAATGTGATATTTTATAATGATTTTTTTGTGTGTAAGCTTAAATATAAATATTGTGTTAGGGGATGCCCGAAAATTGGCATAGTGTTTAGTTTGTTTAGATAAAAACATTATTGTTTTGGCATAATATTTTGTTGCATTTAACCAGGTCGTGTGTAACAAGGTTGTGTTGTAAATAAAATAAGTTATAGTGTTGCATGTTATAGACAATATAAAAAAAATTACAAACTAAAAATGATCTCGGTCAAAATATACACGACACGACATGAAATATTAATGTTTACCTATCTCGAACACGACCCAATGTTCTTTTTAACCAAAAACGAACTTGACCAAAATAAACACGACACGACATGAGATTTTATTACCAATCACGAACACTACCGTTTTGCAGGATAGTGCTATAAATAACGGATATCATGGCCATTTTTTTTAAATTACACTTTGTTTTGTTAGGGAACAAAATTTTCGTCGTTTTGTAACTATGTACTTTGAAAATTTTGTTATTTTGCGATTATGCACTTTGGAAATTTTTGGAAACGTGCCTTCAGGCGGGCATACGCTAGTATATATATATATCAAGTTTAGATAAGACTAGTAAAAAATTCAATGACCTTTGAAGCTACCAATTAGAATTTCTATATCAACACCTAATGGGTATTTTTAATCAAAACCCAATAAGAAAGAGAAAAGAAGAAATCTTTGCAACACAGATAAAGATAACCATTCAAAAAATTAATAAGACCAGTGTCATGTCTAACTGTGCATTAAATGGAAGTGAAATCTCTTTTGAATGTATAAACGTAGTTAGGTATTTGTATGGTTTTGAAATTAAATCTAGTACTAATTAATACAAGGTTTTCATATCATCAAGATTATTAATGTCGTATGTGATTCCATGTAAGTGACGATTGAAACCAAAAGTTTGGTTTATTATTCCATTTGATTTTGAGAAGTGCGACTGTGTGATAATTGATTAAATTAAATTAAATTTGCAAGTTTCCAATCAACCCTTATTTAATTCAGCCCCTAAACATACATCTAAGGTGCATGTGTCAAACCAAAAATAAAGAAAGCATGTGACACAAAAATATGCTAAGACACAGATTTCAGAAAAAAAACCTTCGGGTAAAACCTTTATTTCACTATGAATATATAAATCGTAAATTACAATTACATAGAGAAATATGCAATAGATCAACGAGCAGCCAACCCACAAAGACACGCAGTCTTGAACTCAGCAAGAAAATACACGTAGCACACTCCAAGGACTCGCAACCCAAACAACAAAGGAAGAACCGCAGCTCTTCTCAATGACACGCATCCATAACACTTTGTAGAGACTCCCTCAGCAATGACACGCAGCCCTCGGTTACAAAGATCTCCCCACAAAGGATGAATAATAGCAAAGCTTGTGTTCTAGGCTTCCAAAAGATTCACAAAAGTAATTGGGATTTTTGTGTGTGAATCAAAAATATGTTTGTCACATCAAAAATCGAAGTCTTGTTGAGTTTGAACTCTTAGAAACGTTTTCTCAAAGACTTAAAAAATAACTCCCCGAAGTTGGTTTAAATAAGGAAACATGGGCCGGAAAAATCTCAAGCAGATCTGTGCGATTTTATCTCAGGCGGATCGGTCCGCTTCTGATCCGGACTAGTCCGATAGCGGATCAATTCGTTTTTGAAAGGGCCTTCTTCGGTTTGTATTCGATCCGGGGTATACTGGTGCAAAGCGGATCGGTCTGGCTTGAGGCGGATCGGTTTGTAGGCAGATCGGTTTGTTTTTAAAAGGGGCGGACCGGTCCGTTTTACCAGAAAATAAAAGGTCTTTTAAAAGCCTCATTTTGATTGAAACTTTATAAAAATTTCCCAATACTAAGTATGAAACTTTAAGGGACTTAAAAACAAAACTTTACCAAGTTCATTTTCGCAGAGGTTATGATGTTGAAGACACTTTGATATTCGGATCCGTTGATGTAGATGTGATCTTGAATTTCTTCAACGGTGTAACAGCGTACGACATACATATTGACAATGGACAAAATTGTCCTTACAAATCTCCCCCTATGTCTATGCCGGGACATACATAAAAAATATCTGAATTATCAACTAATGACCTATATAAATCTACCCTTCCATGAACCCTAAAAATGGAAAGATACACATGTTTAAATCTTCATCGTTTGTTCTTCAATCTTCAACAATCATCAAAGCACAAACCTTTTCTCATCAGGGTGTGCAACATATTGATCTTCAATCTTCGTACAATTACACATGAGTCAAAGAAAATACCACGTGACATATCGAGTTTGAAATGAGATAAACATAGATACCTATTTATGATAAAAACATACGCTAAATCTAAAAAATTCCCCCAAAATTCAAACTCCACCATAATATGATAATTCTTTCTCCCCCTTTTTATGATGTCCCCAAATAGATAAATGAAAAGAATGAAGCAAATAAGCAAAATCGGGGTGTCACGGTACACAAAATATGGCATCAAACAATTTGGCAAACGTGCATCTTGCAAGGAGATGCAAAAATAAATGCACAAACTATTTTTAATTTTTCAATCTTTTTATACAAAAATAAGATACCATTTGAGAAAAAATATGCTACAAAAATCACACCATGGATTTAGACTCAATCAACCAAGTCATGGAAATGGAATGAATGGGTGTGAACACATTCGATAGGTAAATCAACTCAATCAATCATATGTGCACGATGCATATGTGTACCCCTAACGAATGAACATCAAAAGTATCCTTAGGTGTAAAGATTTTTGAATTTAAATGACATCGTCTTATGCAAATCAACAAATCAAAGTCAAAGTGATTTCCACACCAATAACGTCCAAAACTATGTAGCGCATTTTCAAGCATATCAAGAACGTGCAAACCCGTTTAAATTCTCCAACCAAACTCCCTCATATATATTTTCTTTTAGAGGTGTAAAAACTAAATTCTCAAACTTTGGAGAATTGGTGCAAAAACCTAAATGGCCCCTTTTTGGCATGAATATCATTTTATTGCCTTTCAATTTTTTCGGGTCTTTTAACCTCTTTGGACTCCGGATAATAAAATTCCTCCATTTTTTAGGTCCAATTTAACGGTGGCTTAGTATTCACAAAGGCAAAATGGACCTTTCGCAGCCCTTCCTCGTTTTCAAACAAAGCACACAAACTCACAAAACGGTTCTTATATGCACAATTTCCTTATCAAAATTTATCGTGCTTGGTTCGTTATAAGGACAGGATTGAAGTGAAAACACCCAACCAACATGTTATAAGACAAGAACAATAATCAAACAAATTCGTGCATGTGTGCAATAAAGGAAACATGTGTCAAACATGTAGGAAGTAACACTTAATTACATCTTAATGACTCCAAACATTATAAAGCACATGGATGAATTGACCTATTGTCTCAAAACACTATCAAATAGTCAGATGAAAATAATGGAATGATGTTGTGACTCGGTCATCCTAAGTGTCCATCCATAAATGGTGCTAACAAAATACAAAAATCTTTTTGGATTTTCTCAAAATTTTATCAAAATAAAATCTTTGTGTATTTTTCAAAAATTTTCTTAAAAAAATAAAGCATACAAACATGATACATACTAGCAATAGGCAAACAATGTTATCATGAAAATCACCCTATGCTAGTAAACAAGTCAAACCTCAATCATTAGGTGCGGCGTGGTTTTCCAAAGGTTGTGACAACTTATGAAAAACCTCCATCAATTCTTGTGAAGATTTGACCAAAAAGTTAACTTGCTCACCTAAATGTGCAAACTCTCTCATGTAGTCTCCGGGAGCATGTAAAGTATCATGTGTGAGTGCATGTGTGCCAAAAACATAAGTAGAAGCAAAACGTGAGACATACCCCAACTTAAAGCAAAATTCCCTAAGGTGTCCTCTCCTATTGCAATGTGAGCAAACATAAATAGGCCTAGGAACACCTCTCTCAAAAACTCTAGGACCCACTCTCCTAATAGGAATGGGACACCTAGGTGGGTTAGGGTGAGACTCACGTGAATCAAACACTAAAGTGGGAATCGGCTCGGGTGCTAATTGGGAAGTAGAAGCACCGTCATGACTTATTCCTAACTTCTCACCTTTGCCCTTATGAACCACCTTTTCAACCTTCTTAGGTGCGTTCACAAAATTGACTTTGACCTCCTTGGCACGTTCGAGATCACTCTCGAGTTGGGATACACGTGTCGTCAGACTAGACAACGTGTCGGTCAAATCACACTTCTCCTTTCTCAAAACCTCCTTCTCTCTTCAAATCTAAAACCCGACGACCTAAATCACGATTATATATCTTAGTTTTCAAGGTCTCAGTGTACAAATCTCTAAAAGGGTTTTGGATCTCACTTTCATCTCCACTCTCCAACTCTCTCTCATCTCCACTAGAAACGCTCAAGTCATCACTGGTCCTCTCATGACCTTTATCAATGTGAGACAAAGTGGGTGTGCTCACACGAATAAAAAAAGCTACAAACTTCTCACCTCTAGATTCATTACCCTCACCTTCACTACTATCACTAAGTGTGGCGGGCATGGCTACTTTCCTTCCTTTCTTTTTAAGCCACGTAGGACACTCAAACGACTTATTTCCCTTACCCCCACATTTAAAACAAATCACATTCTCAAAATCTTCCTTACACCCCTCATCAGAGTCATTCTCTTTTTCCCTCTTTTCACTTTCCTTAGCCTTTCCTTTTTTTTTTCTCAAAAAAATTCTTTTTATTGGAAGAATTATTTTTGTTCATGTTGAGAAAATTTTTATAATTTTTTGCAAACAAGGCCATATCATTAAAATTAAAATCTCCCTCAGAATCAGACTCACAAACTATTTCTTTCTTTTTCTTACAATGAGTCTTTAAAGCAACGCCATTATCCTTAGCCTTAACGGTTTTGGGAAACATGTCAACCTCATAGGTTTGAAGATCTCCTATAAGTTCTTCGAACTTAAGTGATTTCAAATTTCCCAAAGAGTTAAAAACAGTGACTTTAGGAATAAAACGTTTTGGGAGAGATCTCAAAATCTTTTTAACGACACGCGTGTTATCAATCACCTCACCCAAATTAAAACATGTGTTAACAATGTCTGACAAACGTGCATAAAAATCATCAAAGCATTCAGACTCAGACATGGTGATAGCCTCAAATTGGGTGGCCAAATTTTGTAATTTTGATTCTTTAACCGCGTTCGTACCCTCATGTGTCAATTTCAAAACATCCCAAGCCTCTTTAGACATGGTGCACGTCATAATTCGGCGAAACTCATCAGGAGTGACAGCTCCAGAAATAGCACTCAGACCACGAGAATTAAAATTGGACAATTTATAGTCATCTTCAGTCCAGGCTGACACGGGTTTTAGAGAGGTGACGTTATTAACGGTGACTGTGGGAGGAGTCCAACCATTTTCGCAAAGCAACCAAACACGCTCATCAATAGATTTTAAAATCGTTTTCATACGAGCTTTCAAGTAGGCATAATTAGGCCGTCAAAAATAGGCATCTGATTATGTAAGTGCTCCATAAGAAAAAATGCGATTTTTCACAAAACTGATTTTTAAAAAAAAATCAATATCACACGATTTTGCGGAAAATAGGAATACGCGATAAATTAGCGTAACCTGCTCTGATACCAATTTGAGAAGTGCGACTGTGTGATAATTGATTAAATTAAATTAAATTCGCAAGTTTCCAATCAACCTTTATTTAATTCAGCCCCTAAACATACATTTAAGGTGCGTGTGTCAACCCATAAATAAAGAAAGCATGTGACACAAAAATATGCTGAGACACAGATTTCAGGAAAAAAAAAACTTCGGGTAAAACCTTTATTTTACTATGAATATATAAATCACAATTTACAATTACATAGAGAAATCTGCAATGGATCAACGCGCAGTCAACCCACAAAGACACGCAGTATTGAACTCAACAAGAGAATACAGGCAGCACCCTCCAATGACTCATAGACCAAACAATAAAGGAAGAACTGCAGCTCTCCTCAATGACAGGCATCCATAACACTTTGTAGAGACTTCCTCAGCAATGACACGCAGCCCTCAGTTGCAAAGATCTTCCCACAAAGATCAATCCCAATATACAAATTGCTTAACCTGTGCGGTATTACATATTTTTTAGAAGTATAAATATAAAACTTTATTTTGCCCCTTCGTATCTTTGAGAAATCCACAGTATTCTCATACTTTAAAGTAGATTAGGAATATATAGTAGTATCCAAGAAAAGTGTTAAAGACTACTATAGTATGTTTCACTTTATTGTGTATTTAAGATTGTTTGTTCACTAATGGTGTTTGTTAGTTTGTTGTGTTGCTTGAACATGTGCAGATGTGTATCACTCTATTTTTAGTTAAGAGATTGTCTATGAATTCGAAAGTAGCTAAAATACTAAATTTTATTTTCAAGATTTTTTTCCCAGAATATGGTTTAATTTTTTATTGCCACATCGTATTATATAGTTTTCCCTTAATAGAGTTTAATCTTTGATTGTGTCTCACTAATTATATTTTCATCTATTTTGAAGATATTGCAACTGTGCAACCTTCTTTACAAAATAATCTATATATAAATATGTCGTGCATCCTCTATCATGGTACATTATATTTGGAAGAAAGAAGAGATCAACATCTCTATGTACATCTTTCCTTATCTCATAAAAAAATAGTAGACTTATGATCAAGGCACTTGCTACACTTGAACCTAAGTGTTCAATTGAAATCAATGATTGGCATAAATATCACCAAAATAAACAATTGGGTAGTGATTTAAAAGACACATCAATGCTTGAACATCAACCTGTAACTCAAGAATCAAAATAAACGAATGAGAGAGGAAACTCGAGACGATTGAGAATATCTAAAGCAAATAAAGGGAACACACCTTGGAATGAAAGTAGGAGGCACAATGAAGGTAACTAAAGAGTCATTTGACTTGCCTTTTGAATGTATTTCACAAGTTATAGTTTTCTTTTGAGTTTAATATTTCTTAAAAATCTTTTAATAACGCGCAGAAGCCCGACAAGGGATCAGAGACAGATCCAAGCTTGTAATGCAGGATCCTAAGGTGATGTCATGTAAGAATAATTTTACGTGAAGCCTTTGATAAACTGAAAAATAAAATAACCAAATCAAATTTACAAGTAGATCCGTCTCACATGTTTGATAAGTTTTTACAAGATGAATAAGTCTTCACTCTTTATGTAATAATATTATGATACATAACTGGAAGCTTACAGGTCTTATGATAGACTCAATATAAGGACATCTTAAAACATTAGAACTTATAGTGAATCTATATATGCATATTTATCTCTGAGTGTTGTGTTAATCTAGTGATGCAACCTCTAGTGTCATTGGATCGTTGTTTAGGACAATGTTTCTAATTGTTAATGTTAATTATAAATCACCTTGAAAAGGTTATCATTAAGGAAAGTTTTATTTTTTACTTTTTTATTCCCACCTTACTTTGCCCCTTATAGGACAAGACTGATTATTTTGCACATTGTTTATCACCTTAGTTTTCCCCTAGCAGTACGAATAGTGACATTTTCAAATTGTTTTGTTAATGATTAGAATAATTATTCATTAAATGTTTAAATTATCATTTATTTAATATCTGTGAAATCATACTCGCGGATACTTATATATATATACTAGCGGATGCCCGTACCCGAGGGCACGGCGATAAATTTGCCCCCATGATAAAACCCAGCCCATAATAACCAACCTTTTTTTTTAAAAAAAAAACTTTTAAAAAAATATTTTTAAAAAAAATATATTATTAAAAAAATAAAAAATTAATATTGTATATATGTATGCATGCATACATGCATGTGTATGCATGCAAGTATGCAACACATAAAATGTCATGAATGTTTATCATGCATAAGTTACTATTCATAACACCATTGTCCCATATTATATAGATATATAGCGTAAACGAATACAAAATTGTTGTAGTGGGCGAGAAATCATGGAAGTGGTTGATAAACCCGGCAACTCAGATTTCTGTTGTATTTTTTAAGCTTACTTATCTCTTCCCGAGGTTACTGCTTCCTTAGTTGGGCTTATGATGACTTATAAATCCCCGACAGACTTTTGATGAGATTCTTATGATACGTATGATGATTTAAACACTTGAATGCATATGGTTTTTTTTTCTTTCATGCATTGCAGTCCCAATTAATACAGACAATGAACTTCAGTGCAACGTGGAGCTAGACGTCCGAGTTTTTAACAGCAGCATGGTCGTCTAGGAAAGGTAATTGTAATTTTTAGGTACTTTTAAGGTACTGAACTTTGAAAGTTAACTTAATTTTTTATTAATTTTCCTATGAGTTGCATCTTACTATATAATGATATTTACAATGTTATTAAAAAGTAAAAGTTAAATATAGTGCCTTTATTTATGTGGATTATTTTTATTTGTATGTTATTGGGTTTTGAATATTATGTGGTAAGCATAGTTGTACTTTTATAATTTGAGGACATCAAATTTAATCAGATCTTGAAAAATAAATGCATATTTTTTAAAATATGTATTAATATTACAGACGAACCTTTATCGTTAGAAAATAAGAAATAATTATTACAAAACTTGTGTTATAGTAGAACAATAATCCATTAAAAATATCTAGTAATAGTAAAAATCCGTTAGTAATGGAGGAATAATAACAGAAAAGCGCGTTAGTAAGTAAGAATTAGTAACGATAAAAATCTGTTGGTAAATCCATTATTAGTAAAGATATATATTTATTGCTAATTTTTCCCCAAGCATTTTTCCAAACAAAAAATTATCGTTACTATTTTTTTTGTAATGGTAAAATGTTGTTACTTCTTTCGCGTTTTGGTGTAGTGCTTGTTGTGGATTTGAGATTATAGGTATGCGACGTCCTATAATTATACCTAGTACACATGAGTGATCCCCGAAGGCAAGGGATTGACCTTCGTATCTTATGTGTGGGCTTATATATAGCCCACTCACTTGTATGTGTTAGAATCATACTTATTTGGACATTGCACTTATGTGATTGTCCTTTCTTTTATTGCAGTTATACTAGGGATATATCTACTGGATATAGTAAATGAACGTTTTTAATTATAATTAATTAAGTTGAATTATAATTTTTAATCATTGGTTTCACTTGGACTTGGGGATTAAACCACATGCATTATTTTGGGGTTGTTGGGTTAGGATAACTTAAAAGCAACTAAAATACGAGAGGAAGATTCATTGGTATTATTGTAGACCAAATGTAGTTAAATTCTTACTCTTTATAAACTTGCTCGGTTTATCCTGTTGTTGACATATCTTTCAAGTCCTAGGTCGCAGTTGCTGTCACAACCCTAATCTCATCTCTTTCATTTTAGTGACAGATTCTTTATAGGATGTAGGTGTCGAGCCTACTTGCTCATTCTTACTTCTAGCATTTACATTTCAGTATTGGTTAATGTCGGAATACTATATTTTAGATGACTTTATAGTGGAGTTGAATTTTACATTGATAGTGGGATTTATGTTTGAGATAGTTTTATGTTCCAGTGATGGAGACTTTAATTACATGGTTTTGGTGTCAGAGTTATGATGATTTACTCAAGTTTTTATTTACTAATTATTTAGTATTGCATTTTATTTTATTTTAGTCATGCTCAGAATGGTACCTATTGTTTACACTCCTATATTATTTGCATTTGGAGTTGATCAATCCAGATATGGATTTTATGGGGTGTTACATCGGGGATCTAAAATCTTAATCTGATAGGTAGTGGTTAGCCTTTCACATTCCTCAACCAAAGTGAAATAGCATTCTTGAGCTAACACTTGATTACCTTTGACTTTCCCAACTCCAAAGTTTGTGCGGAATTTTATTACCTGGAGAAAATTAGAAGCAACTACTTAAAACTTCTTCAACTTAATGCATTCGAAAATGATGTTGTAGGCCTAAGCCATGTTCTTTTCCCTGATAAAGAACTTCATCATTTCATACAGGAGGTCGGCCATGTTCCTGCTGTAACTTCCAACTCGATGGTTACCAAGAGGAACACCTTGTGCCCTAAAAATCCTATTAGTGGACTACGATAGGCTTGCACTTTCCTTTCTGGCAGCTTTAAATTTTTGAAATAGTCATAAAATAACACATTCAATGAAATTCCGTTGTCGACCAAGATTCTTTTCACTATGCACTCATGGACCATCGAGCTCACAATCAACGAGTCTTTATGTGGGCATAACCTGCCACTCAAGTCGTCCTTCAAAAAACCCATAATCATACGATCTACATCAACCTTGTGGGGTTGATTGTCCAATGCCTCATCCTGGTTTATTTTGTCTCAGCCACATCCTACACAAGCCTTCCCCTCGTTTAAATACACCTCTCTCTCAATAGGGACATCTTTTCCCTTGCTTCTCCACCGATAATGAGGTGCATTCCGTAAGGGATCATGTTAATGGTCTCCTTTGTCTATTTATGATTTTTTGGCAGTTCAATTGCACTGCCTTCATGAGAGTCGTCTTAATCACGCGTGCTCTTTCGATCATCCCTCTCCTTACAAGGAGATTCTGATTGTCTTGTTTTCTTTGAAACTTCCCTAGTTATAGTTTCTCAGCCATACTTGTTTATATACCTTTTTCTATTACCTATTCTAATTAGAGCTTCAATCTTGTCCTACAAACACTTATTTGTTGTGGGGTCGTAATCCTTTTTTGAAATCACACCATTTTTTTACATCACCAACCAGTAGGGGTTATAGGTTTTTTGGGCCACCTCAATTTTTCACTTCCTCAAATCTTATTGAGGACGTGATGTACCTTAATAGTGAGGGAAGTGTACTCGTCAAACTTCCTAGGCTTATCCTACTTTAACTTATGGGATGTATCCTTCTTTTTTGAATTTCTTTCGGTCTCAACCTTATCATGACCAGATTGTTTAGGCACCATGGCCTCCTTGATGTTTGTGATCTTTCTAGCCTTGGCTAGGAGTTCGATTATAGTCGAAAGAAGTTCTTTTGTAAGAGCATAATATAACTTTCTAAGTAGTGAGACACTCGTGATGGCAATGATAGAAATCTTCTCATCATAATCCGCTACCTCTAATTTTTCGTTATTAAATCTGGTGATATATTCACTAGTCGTCTCGGCTTTTTTTTTTTCAAACATTGATCAGATGAGCCACTTTCTTTCGAAACTTTGTACCAAAATATGAATTACTAATAAACTGATCGGCCATCTGCCTCAAATTGGTTGTTTTCCTCCTCAGAAGTCCCATATACCACATGTGGACCGACCCCATTACTGTACTGGAGAATGCAATGTATATCATTTCATCGAGAATAGTAGATGTTAGAAATAACCTGGTACTTCTCGATATAGTGCATGGGATTGATGTTAGCATCATACCTTGGCATGATCACAAGTGGCTTGAACTTGGCTGGAGTTGGATAGTTTATAATTTACGCGAAACTGGGACATCCTTCCTCGTAACCCCTCTGCAAAGGGCTTGTGTTAATGAGTAGATCCCCTAACCGATATTCTAACCTTTCTTCTGTTGTACACAACTCCAAATGTCTTGAATTCTATAAATCCCACTCTTTATGTAAGTGCCTCTTATCCCTGTGTTGGGTACGTGGTGACGTTTGGCTTTGTTTGTCAGAGTTCTCTGTGACTACTAGCATGATGGGATCTCGCTCCAGCTGGACCTGACCTAGACGATTTTGCCCATCCATGAGGCTCTAGGTAAATAACTTCATGTTTTCCTGCATAGCTGTAAGGACATATTTTTAATAAGTCCTTCATAATTAATTATGTCATATACCGCTACAAGTCGTCGAAGAATTGAGAAGATTGTATCTATAAAAGACGGGTCTGAATTACAAGTTGTCTTCAACATTCAAGCCCAACAATATGAACTTTGGTAAGATAGTGTTTAAAGTTTCATTTACATTTCATATTAAGAGTGTTGGGATATTTTTAAAAGGAGTTTTAAAAAGCTTTTATATAAAAATGTTTTTATAAATGTTTTTTTTTATAAAAAGGTTTCTTTACTGTTTTAGAAAACATTGATTTTTGAAAAGATTTGAAAAATTTTCTAAGACAGTAAGCGTACCTGGGTTTCGATGCCAAGGTCATTCAAGCGAGATCGCCATCTCGTTCGAACGACATTGAGATGTCACGCGTAGTTGTTCAAGCGACACGTGGATCTCGTTCGAGCAAGATGGGCTTCTCGTTCGAGCGAGGTTACTTTTCGACTGACACGCTGCTTTCATGATGATCCTTTTGACCACCTCAAACTTCCTTATATAAAGGATGTCAGCCTTTTTTTTAAAACGTGGAGAACAGTTTTCAACCTTAAAGAGTTTTATCCTTTGAAAACTTTTGTTTTGTTTATCTTCCCAAAATCAATTAGAAAAATACCTTTTGGCATAATGTTTTTCTCCAGCAATTTAAGGGTTCAAATATTTGTTTTGTTTACAATTCACAAAAATCCCAATTACTTTTGTGTGAGTTGTTTTGTGGAACCCAATAACATATTTTGCATTGTTCATTCTTTGTGGGGAGAGATCTACATCTGACAGCTGCGTGCTTTTGTGGAGGGAGTCCTTGTGAAGATTTTAGACTGCGTATCTAGGACTGCGTGACCTTGTGGTATAGCTGCGCGTGAACCACTACTGATTTCTAGCCATTGGTTGGAGGTTTGACGAAGGCACCGTGCGTTACTCTTGTGGGCGAAAGCAAGATGGTATGCAAGTCAATGATCTTGTAAACTTTTCAAAGTTCTAGAAATAAAAGGTTTTGCCCTCCGGAAAATTTTCCTTAAATTTGTGTCACATGATTTATCTATATATGGTTTGACACACGCACACACGCAGTTGCATGTATAAGGGGCTGAATTAATTTGGTTTAAAAATAGACTCTAATTAAATAAGGTTTAATTGGAAACTTGCAAATTAATTTTAATCAATTATCAGACGCTTTTCAAATTGGTATCAGAGCTTTATTAAAAGCGAGTGCATACCTTTTTCAAATTGGTATCAGAGCGGGTTACGCTAATTTATCATGTGATCCCAATTTTTCAAGGATTTATTTCTTTTGAGACAATTTGACTTCTCACGTCGTCAAATAGGTATCAGAACGGGTTGCGCTAATTTATCGCGTATTCCTATTTTCCACAAAGATGTGTGATATTAATTTTTTTGAAAATCAGTTTTGTGAAAAATCACAATTTTTTCGATGGAGCACTTATCTAATCGGATGCCCCCCTTTGATGACACGAGTCAGAGTTTTAATGATTTAGATATTTTGAATTCGACGTTTGCGAAAAGAATTGAAGTTTTGGAAAAATTAAATTCACGTTTTAAATCCGCGATGGATCTTTTGCAAACGGTTCAAAATCAAAAAGATTTTTATCGTGAGAAACTTGTTTTCTTGGACCATGACTTTGTTGCTTTAAAATTGTCCAAGAAGGAGAGTGATGATAGGGTCCTATTTTTAGAAAAGGAAGTGGAGGACCTTAAAAATTCGATGGTTTGTGTTTGTGCCAAAGATTACAAAAATATTTTAATCAATGAGTTTGTGGAACATGAAGAGACTCTTAGGGAAAAGTTTGCTTTGATTGAGGGGGGCGTGATAAACTGTTAAGTTTAATTGAAAATTTGAAAAAAGCTTCCCTCAAATTGGAAGAGTCTAATTCTTTGCTCGAGTTAAATATTTTGAAGTTAAAAAATGATTTGACAGACTCAAGTAGGTTTGATAGTGATGGTAATGGCTCATCTTGTTCTCATGCTTCCAATGCTAAAGCCAAAACCATTATTTATTTTAGAGGGTCAACCAATTTCAAGGATGTTAGAAAAGGTCATCCCATAGGTTTTGTTCCACCCGTTTACACATATTCTTATTGTGGTAGGAAAGGTCACGTTAGGCATTTTTGTTTTGATCTTGGAAAAAGTCCTAGGAAGTTTATGTCGAGTGTTCCCGTGGTTCCCAAATCCCCCACATGACATTTCACATCTATTTGGATTAGGAAATCACTTTTAGAGGCACTAGATTTTAGACAAGTTGATTCTCGTTTTCTTCCACATGATTATTCTCTTGTCATATCATATAGATGATTGTGTTTGCATGTTTGTTATACGCTAGCTATGCTTTTTGATATATTTTTCTAGTGTTGTGACATGTACTTTTTGTTTAGATTTTTTGCTTTCGAAAATTTTGAAAAATACAAAAAGATTTTATTTTGATAAAATTTTTTAAAAAATCCAAAAAGATTTTTGTATTTTGTTTGCACCTTTTATGGATGAACACTTAGGATAACTGAGTCACAACATCATTCAAATTTTCATGTGACTATTTGGTAGTGTTTTGAGACAATAGGTCAATTCATCCATGTTCTTTATAATGTTTGGAGTCATTAAGATGTAATTAAGTGTTACTTCCTACATGTTTGACTCACAATTTCCTTTATTGCACACATGCACGGATTTGTTCGCTTTTTGTACTTGTCTTATCACATGTTGGTTGGGTGTTTTCACTTCAATCATGTCCTTAAAACGAACCAAGCGCGATAAAAATTGATAAGAAAGTTGTGCATGTAAGAGCCGTTTGTGAGTTTGTGTGCTTTATTTGAAAACGGTGAAGGGCTACGAAACATTATATTTTATCCTTTTCGATTAAGACATCATTTAAATTGGACCTAAAAAATTGAGGAATTTTATTATCCGGGGTCCAAAGAGGTTTAAAAGTGCCCGAATTTTTTTTAAAGGAAATAAAAAGAAATTCATGCAAATTATGAGCCATTTAGGTTTTTGCACCAATTCTCCAAAGTTTGAGAATTTAGTTTATACACCTCTAAAAGAAAATATTCTTGAGGGAGTTTAGTTGGAGAATTAAAACGGGTTTGCACGTCCTTGAAAATCTTGAAAAAGTGCTAAATAGTTTTGGACGTTATTGGTGTGGAAATCATTTGACTTTGATTTGTTGATTTGTATAAGACGATGTCATCTAAATCCAATAAATTTTTACACCTAAGGATACCTTTGATGTTCATTCGTTAGGAGTACACATATGCATCGTGCACATATGATTAATTGAGTTTATTTACCTATTGAATGTGTTCACACCCATTCATTACGCTTCCATGACTTAGTTGTTTGAGTTTAAATCCATGGTGTGGGTTTTTTTGTATCCTATTTTTGTATAAAAAAAATTGAAAAATCCAAAAATAGTTTGTGAATGTTTTTGGGACATACATTTGCATGCGCGTAGCTTGATCTTTGTTTGCTATGCATTTTTCGTGACACTCCATGTTTTGAATGTTTCTTCTTATCTATCTATTTGGGGACATCATAAAAAGGGGGAGAAAGAATTATCATGTTATGGGGGAGTTTTTGCATTATGAGGGAGATTTGATTTATTAATGCTTTAGTCTTATATCATTTCAAACTCGATACGTCACGAAGTTTTTTGCTTTATCTCATGTGTGTAGGTACAAAGATTGAAGATCATGATGTTGCACACCCTGATGAGAAAAGCTTTGAGAGTTTTGATGTTGAAGAAAAAATTGAGAACTTGCAAATTTTACCTTTTCAGTTTTGGGATTCATGGAAGGGTAGATTTGTATAGGCATTTTGGTTTTTGATAATTTAGATATTTTTATGTATGTACAAACATAGACATAGGGTAAGATTTGTAAGGACATATTTTTAATAAGTCCGTCACAATTAATTATGTCATATACCGCTACAAGTCGTCGAAGAATTGAGAAGATTGTATCTACAAAAGACGGATCCGAATTATAAGTTGTCTTCAACATTCAAGCCCAACAATATGAACTTTGGTAAGATAATGTTTAAACTTTCATTTACATTTCATATTAAGAGTGTTGGGATATTTTTAAAAGGAGTTTTAAAAAGATTTTATATAAAAATATTTTTATAAATGTTTTTTTATAAAAAGGTTTCTTTACTGTTTTAGGAAACATTGATTTTTGAAAAGATTTGACAAATTTTCTAAGGCAACAAGCGTACCTGGGTTTCGACACCAAGGTCATTCAAGCGAGATCACCATATCGGTCAAATGACATTGAGATGTCGCGCGTAGTCATTCAAGTGACACGTGGATCTCGTTCGAGCAAGATGGGCTTCTCGTTCGAGTGAGGTTACTTTTCGACTGGCACGCTGCTTTCATGCTGATCCCTTTGACTGCCTGAAACTTGCTTATATAAAGGATGTCATCCTTTGTTTTAAAACGTGGAGAATAGTTTTCAACCTTAAAGAGTTTTATCCTTTGAAAACTTTCGTTTTGTTTATATGCCCAAAATCAATTAGAAAAATACCTTTTGGCAGAATGTTTTTCTCCAACAATTTAAGGGTTCAAACATTTGTTTTGTTTACAATTCACAAAAATCCCAATTACTTTTATGTGAGTTGTTTTGTGCAACCCAAGAACATATTTTTCTTTGTTCATTCTTTATGGGGAGAGCTCTATAACCGACAACTATGTGTTTTGTGGAGTGAGTCCTTGTGAAGATTTTAGACTGCGTGTCTAGGACTGCGTGTCCTTATGGCATAGCTACGTGTGAACCACTGCTTATTTCTAGCCGTTGCTTCGGAGTTTTGACGAAGACACCATGCGTTACTCTTGTCGGCAAAAGAAAGATGGTATGTAAGTCAATGGTCTTGTAAACTTTTCAAAGTTATAGAAATAAAATATTTTGCCTTGCGGGGATTTTTTCTTAAATTTGTGTCACATGATTTATCTATTTATGGTTTGACACACGGACACACGTAGTTGCATGTTAAAGGAGATGAATTAATTTGGCTTAAAAATAGACTCTAATTATATAAGGTTTAATTGGAAACTTGCGAATTAATTTAAATCGGTATCACACACCGCATTTATTCGGTTTTATAATAGCATCTTAGCTTCTAACTTTAACACCCCCTAATTTTGAGTATTTAACATTTAATTATTTTGGGAGTTATAAAAATATTTAAACTGGAGAAACTTAAATTTATGATTTGGAGAATTTATTTAAGTAAATAGAATTTATTATTTTGGCGACTTTTAAGTTTAATTGTCCGAATTAAATGTGTGTCGCATTTTGAGGTCGAAACTTGGAAATGTCAAAAAAGTTTTTCGGATGATAATTCTGAGTGCGCGATTGAGTCCGGATGGATCGAGATAGTCAGAAAAGAGTACCCGGGGGTAGCAATTGGGTCTCGTGGCATTTTTGGGCTAAACCGGGCCCATACGAGGGCATTCCGGCCTTTTTACATTTTAGGGTGAGGAGACCCACGAATTTTAGAACTCTAAGTCAGGTTATAAGAGTTGGAGGCTAGGGTTAGGGGGAAGAAAAACACACTATAACCATTATAGAGAAGAGAGAAACAATTCCAAGGCAAAAAAGGAAGAAGTGGGAAGGATTCAAAGGAGACTTTCACCACAAACTCATTGGGAAGAAAGATTGAAGGAGAAAGATCATCAATCACCAACCACAATAATGAAATCATACCTACTGGACATAAGGAAAGTGTTTATTGCAAATCAAATTCAAGTTATAATACCCATGTGTAGGTAGTTTTAGAAATTGGTTGATTCTATTAAAAACCCTTGAATTAAATGTTTGAATCGATCACATGTTTGGGTAGGATTGCATGTAGAATGAATCCCTAAGTAAAGATAAAATGAAATTTGAATATATTTGATGATTAACATGGAATCTTTATGAGTTCTTGGATGAAGAACATGAATCTTGAATGACTTAGGGTTTAATTGATGAACACAAGATGTCAATCTGCCAGAATTTTTTACACAACTTTAAACGTATGCCGTTTGAGTTTTACTTCGAATTAGAGTGTGAACCATACATGCCTGGAAAGTTATTTCTTTTATATATCCAATGAACTTAGAATCAGGTCAATCGTAGTTCTGTAGAGGGAGTAATCAACATTTTACTACAGGGTGTTTGATCTGTCAACATAGTAATCTGCCAGAATTTTGACGTGACTTTAAACGTGTGCTATTTGAATTTTACTTTGGATTAGAGTTTTAACCATACATTTATGGAAATTTATTTCTCTTAGATATCCAATGAACTTGGAATCAGGTCAATCGGAGTTCTGTAGAGGGAGAAATCGAAATTTTATTAGAGGGTGTTTAATCTGCCAGAAAATTTGAGATTTTTCTTTTTAAGCCTCAAATGTCATTTTATCGGGGAAGTGTTTGTGACCTTGATGAAATATATTTATGGAATAATGATATGGCAGTAGGTCTATGGTTGAGTGTTAGACTTTAATTTTGTGAGAGAGTTAAAGTGGAGATTCATAGACTAGATTGTGACGTACTCTAATTCGAGATGATAAGAATATAATTACGAAAAAGCGCGAGCGAGATTAAATTCTTTAGGTCAGTGGGTTAACAAGGATAACTACTGAATTGATATAACAAGGGGTAACTAGGAACCTTAGAGTTGTGTGAATACTCGAATTAATATGAAAGTGAAATAAATTCGTAAAGCAAACAAGTACGGTGAATATTATAGAGAAATATATTACGTACAAGTATGAATAATTGGGTTGTGTAAATACCTACTGTTTTATAGGATTACTTGGGTTGTGAATGCATGTTGTGTGTTTTATTGTGATAGTATTGGTAAGTTCGATGAGAAAATCCGAACCATACTTGATGAGATATTTTGAGCCGGGTTCGAGGGGACATTTCGAACCATGTTCGAGGAGACATTTCGAACATTACTCGAGGAGACATTCCGAGCCATGTTTGAGGGGACATTCCGAACCACGTTCGAGGAGACATTCCGAACATTACTCGAGGAGATATTTCCGAGAAAGGTTCGAGGAAACATTCCTAATCATTTGTCCTTAATGTGTGAAATAGGACCGATAATAGGATATGTTGTACCGGGTATAGGTGCGTGTGAAAGATATACCCTCTAAATAACCTACTTATGTGTGATACTAGTGAGATTAGGTGGGGTATACCTAAATATTATTTTCAATATATACTTAGGAGTGATAGTATTGAGAACTATTAGTGCATAACTAAAATTGTATAAACTACATATGGGTAAGAGTGGCTGGAACATAAGTGGATAGCTAGAATATATATATAATCTACTTGAGTGTGATTAGTAGAGAAGGTAGGTAGTATTTACCTAAAATTTGATTAAGTATGAGAACTTGATTTTAAAGTATTAAACTAATCATTAAGAGAGTAAATTAATTTAGAGTCGGAACATAGACTCAGGAAATATTAAGTTACGGGCCAAGTGAGCGAGTCCGGGTAAAATGGTTGGGCAACACCAAGTATTAGATTAATTGATGTGTTCATTAATTAAATTAGAGTCGGACTGTAGACTCGGGAAAGTATTAAATTAATTAATGTGTAATTAATTAAATTAGAGTCGGACCATAGACTCGGGAAAGTATTAAATTAATTAATGTGTAATTAATTAAATTAGAGTCGGGCTGTAGACTCGGGAAGGTAATAAATTAATTAACGTGCAAATTAATTAAACTAGAGTCGAATCATAAACTCGGGCAATTATTATATAAATTAATGTGTAAAGTATTTATATTAGAGTTGGGCTATAGACTCGGGAAAAATATCATATTAATTAATGTGTGAATTAAATAAATGAGAGTCGGGCCACAGACTCGGGACAATGATAATTTAATAAGTGAGAAAATTTATTTAGTTGAGTCAGGCCGGAGACGCAGGAAATTTCAGGCTAGTGTTTCGGGTTGTGAGTACACGGTGAAGTCGGGGTTTATTTTATATATATATATACGGTATAGTGATAGTATATATATATATATGTGTGTGTATATATTGTGTGTGCTATTAAATATCAGTGATTAGATATTTATTTAATTATACTCTAGTGCTATCAAGGGAGGTTGCGCGATGTGGGTGAATCCCCTAGCTTGAGGAGTAGGGTGAGTATATCCCCAGGTCATAGCGTCCGGTATATGGGTGAGGGGCTTATCTCACTTTCAGGGAAGGAATATGATCGCCTCCACTTCGTTTATGTTTTGGTCCAGGTTGGTGAGTGATCCCAACCTACGTAACTAGGTTATGTGAGCACACCTAGTGAGATGGCACTTTAGAGGGAATCATCCGTTGAGGGTATACTCGGAAGGATGGACATACGTATGATATATGTGTGGATGTTTTAGTAAAGGTACGTATATAATGGTATTAAATATTATATGCGGTTAATAATACAGTGTGTGATCTACTTACTTTATATAACTTGTGTCACCGTTATATGCTATTATTTAAGAAGGAATTAATTGAATTAATTGGTGAAATAACTTATAATTCTTGAATAATTATACTCGGGTTAG
This sequence comes from Sambucus nigra, assembly GCA_949130495.1. Taxonomy (NCBI): domain Eukaryota; kingdom Viridiplantae; phylum Streptophyta; class Magnoliopsida; order Dipsacales; family Adoxaceae; genus Sambucus; species Sambucus nigra. The sequence continues at coordinate 552,458,134 of OX422207.1, forward strand.
AGTAGTATGGCAAGGGGAGGTTATGCCAGGACTAGTTGGACGGGGTGGTAAAACTAGGTGGGGGTTAAGGTAACCGTTAGGTGTGCATGATAGACGAGAGGTGAGGAAACTCAAGAGAGTGTGCGTGATCCTAGCATGTGTAATCAATAATTGATATTTATTGCGATAAATTACTTGCTAAATATTTTCAAAACGTTTTGTGTACTAACACTTGCTATACAACATATTTAAAACCTTTTAGGTGTTCAGCCACAGTGACGCCATGATTGATATTCTATTCCAGGGACCCGGAGCTGCAGCATATATGGATGCTAGCAGGAGCTTGGATTAGACGCATAGTTTATTCTTTCCTAGATTAGGAATCTTCTATCAGTTTCAGTTTTATTTAGATCTTGTCGCCCAGACTTCTCAGTACGGTTTTCAGATGTATTTATTCTGGTGTTGGTTGTTTGTATTGAATTTCACTTTGGTGGCCGATGATTTATTCGACAAATTGTTTTATCACTTATTTAGTCGTTTTAATTCAGATTTGTGAATGGTTTATTTTTATTCCGCATGTACTAGTTTGTTTAATTAAAAAGATAAAATTTGGCACCAGCTTTTTGGAATACTAAATGGTTAGTAAGATTTAAAAAGTTTTCAAAAGTGATGCTAAGGATGAACCAACTGGGATTCCTATTTTAATTTGGTATATGACTGATCACCCGATATTTGATTAGGCGGGGTGTCACAGATTGTATCAGAGTATCAGGTTCTAGTGTCCTTAGGATCGGTGTGGCTTTTCACGTTTCGGCTTAGCAATCTTTGATATAGGACCCTATTATAGGATTGTTTTATTCTTATACGTATGCACATCTACGTTCTTCTTCCAAATTTATATTTGAGGGTGAAATCATACGATTCAACTCTCATTTCAGATGCCTCCCAGGAGAGAGAGAGCATCTAGGGCAGCAGGGGGAGATGAGACTAGAGAGGCTCATCTGGAGCAAGAGTTATACCCCCAGAGTTCGCGGGTAAGTCAAATTTAGTGGGTACGCTGGTTGTAGCAGCTATAGTATATAGATCAACTTTTTGTGGGGTAGCGGAGTTCTTTGGTTTTCTTCACTAGAGAGTGGAGGTGTAAACTGAGAGAAGATTCAAATTATGCGAGGGGTTACTACATTCGAGAATTATGGGAATAGGGTTGATAATATTTCTCAAATATCGGTTGGATAGTGATGGATTTGAACTATTGTGGATAGTGGGGTTAAGTTTTGGTGTTCGCAACACTAGGGTATGATTTTGTAAGGACACAAATTTCCAATTGAGTCCATGTATTGTGTTGGCTCAATTCCGGACAAAAACATTTTTTCATAGGTTAGTGTTTTATTGTAATACTCTCAAGCCTATGAAGTATGTGTTGAAGATGTAGCGGCAAAGAATTTAAAGCTTCATCAAAATGCCGGTTTGCGTGCCTCGTTTCTACGTCATCAACTAAGGTTCCATGCTCCCAAGGTATGAATGTAATTATATTTATATAGGAGCTTGGAACAAAATTTATTTGGGTGTTAGGTTTAATAAAAAACCATGTTTTACTTTTAGAATAATTTAATTGGAACTTTAATTTAACGTATATAAAGTTCCTGGGCCAAAATAGAATTTTAGAAAAATTTCTGGAAGTCGTTCGAAATCTCGTTCGAACGAGTTTTTCGTTCTAACGAGGTTTCGTTCGAACGAGTTTGCCAACGAACCTAAACTGGTCAGTCGTTCGATATGTCGTTCGAACGAGCTTGTTCGTTATAACGAGTTATCTAACGAGTTTCTAACGAGCCCAGACTGGTCGTTCGTTAGAAGTCTCGTTCGAACGAGTGTCAATGTCGTTCGAACGAGAATGCCAGGCGGGAACAGTTTTGAGCATTTTTTGCCCACTTTCCCCACTTGGTTTTTAACCAACTTTTTCAAGACTTATTAAGGACGGGAAGCACATTTTTCTAATCAAATTTTCCAACTAAGTTTATCTCCTAGAGAGAATTTGAGAGCAAAAATAGTTTAGGAAAATGTTCAAGTTTTGAGGGTTGTTTTTCAAAGAAAATGCAAATACCACTCTAGTGTTTACACCCAATTGTGTTTATCCAAGTTTCTATATTTATATCAATTTCTTGGAGTTTTGGCACCGGTTTTCTCTACCGAATTGAAAAAGAGACGTTTCGAGTTTGCTTCTATATCCCATCACAAAGAAGAAGAAGTTTGTTGCGGTATTACTCACTTGGAGAAAGGCTCCAAGTTTGGGTGACGGTGACCATACAAAGTCCTATCGGTGGATTTCGAGATCGCGGTGGAGCTCCGTGGTTGTCCGCTAGGAAGAGGTTTCTACAAGAAGGAGCAACAAGGCTTGAGAGGGTTCGAGTCGAGGATGTAAGTCTTTTGTCTTGTAATTGTAATTCCATATCTAGTGGACTTGTGGCTAGGGCCGTCCGAGGTTTTTTCCCGTCTTGGGTTTTTCCTCGTACATCGCGGCGTAGTGTGATATTGTTTATTTTATCTTGCACAAGAATTTAGAATCCATGCTTTAGTTTTAATTCAAGATAAAATTTGGTTTAATTATCACACTCATTTAATTTGGACTTATATTAAATGTTGGGTAATGTTTAATTAATTCAAGTCATTTGCTAAAATTTGGTTTCGCCTAATTTGCTAATTTTGATAAATATGATTTAGGCAAATTCTAGGACTTGGATTAACTTATTTTAATTTGTATTGAAGAAATTAAAATTTGGCTTTGTTTATTTGTGAACCATCATTCAACGCTTCCGCATCATTCATTGAATTTTATACAAAAGGAAATTAACTTTGATTTTAATTGAGAAAATCACCATCCGGGGGTGTTAGCCGTCGTTTTCAAATTGGTATCAGAGCCAAAGCGATAAATTATTTCGTTAACGATCTTTTTAAATAATTTTTTGGCTAAAATGGATTTTTCCCCATTTTCAAAATTTCCTATTTTCGATGGTTCAAACTACGCGTATTGGAAAGCGCGAATGAGATCGGCACTAAAATCTATTGATGAGAGAGTTTGGATGTCTGTTGTTACCGGGTACTCCCCACCAACTTACTTAGTTGAAAATGAACGTGTTATCAAACCCGCCGATAGATGGACTGAAAATGAGTTTAAACTTGCTAACTTTAATTCCCGAGGTTTAAATGCCTTATTTAGCGATGTCGCACCGGATGAATTCCGACGTATTATGACGTGTGAAACCGCTAAAGAAGCTTGGGATATTTTACAATTAACTCATGAAGGAACTAGTGTCGTTAAAGCTTCAAAACTCCAAAACCTCACCACTCAATTTGAAACTATCAAAATGGATGAAAAAGAAACTTTTGATAAATTTTATGCTAGACTTTCTGATATTGTTAATTCATCCTTTAACTTGGGAGAGAAAATACCTGACGACCGTGTTGTAAAGAAAATTTTGAGGTCCCTATCCGATAGATTTATTCCTAAAGTGACCGTTTTAAATTCTTTACCCACTTTAGCCTCTACGAAATTAGAAGAGCTTGTAGGTGATTTACAAACCTATGAACTAGATATGTTTCCCTCTAAAACTGGAAAGAAAATTGAAAAGGGTGTTGCTTTAAAATCCCAAAAGAGGTCAAACAAGTAGTAGAGAGCGATAGTGAAAGTGACTCGGAAGATATGGCTTTGTTTGCTCGCAAATTTAGAAAATTTCTTAAATTTAACAAAGATAAATTTAAAAATGATTTTAAGAAATTTGATACTTCTAAACATGATAAAAGCGAGAAGATTTCTAGAGCCGAGAAGATCCCTAAACCTAGCAATGACAATTTAGATAGGGACGAGTCTGATAAGTGTTTTGGTTGTGAAGGTTATGGCCATAGGGCTTATGATTGCCCCACTAAACTAAGGAAAGATGGTAAGCGACCCATTTCATATAATGCAACCCTTAGTGATAGTGATAAGGAAGAAAAGCCCGATTCCTCCACTAAGAAAAATTTTGTGGCTTTTATGGCTAGTCATGTGAGTGATTGTGACATCTCATCGATTGATGAAACGATAGAATAAGCCACTTCTAAGGTCATTGTACATGATTCTCTTGTTTTTGATGATAGTGAGAGTGAAGAAGAAAGTGAGAGTGAAAATGAAGAACAGGTTAATGTGAGTGAACTTCAAAATGCTTTTCAAGAACTTTATAAAGAATCTATTAAATTGAAATGAGCTAATTTGAAGTTAGAAGCTAGTTTAAAAGAAAGTGTCAAGGTCATTGATGAAAATGTTTTAATAGAAGACCTTAGGACACATGTGAGGACTCTTCAAGAGAAGCTTGATTATGTAGAAGGCGAAAGAGATAGCCTTAGGGGTTTAATGGAATCCTTGAAAAAGGAGCTTCTTGCTTTTGAAGAGCGAAATGTTTTACTAGAATCTAACATTGCTGAATTGGAAAATAAATTAAAAGATTCTAGTAATGTCAAATTTGATTTGGAATGTCGTTCGAAAAAACTAGATAAAATGTTAGGAACGGTCCAAATTAAAAATGACACTTGTGGTTTAGGCTTCAATCCTTGTAATGAATTTATTCATAATGCCCAAACCAATGTTTTAGGAGAATCAACTAGGAATACTTTTAAAGATCACTCCTTAAGTAAATATTTTCGACATGTTCTCACTTGTACACATTGTGGTCGACAAGGTCATCTTAGGAAATTTTGTTTAGATCTTAAACGAATTCCTAGAAAACCCCATAGTAAAGTAACCACGGTAGTTAACGTTCCTACACCCCAAGATAGTCATTCCTCATTAATTTGGGTTAGGAAATACGACTTGGTTGCCTTACAAACTAGGGCTGTTGATTCTCATTTACTTTCACATCCTTCCTCCCTTGCTAAATCTAAAGGATGAATGTTAGTGTTTGCATACTTTAGCGTTTGTACTTTATGTTATATTCACATGCTAAATGTATGCTTGTTTTAGTCATTTTCTAGTCATTGCCTTAGTTCATATCCCATGCTAGAAATTATGATTGTTGTTTATCTTTTGTATTATATTTCTTTCATATTGTTTGCTTTAAATGAAAAATACAAAAAGATTTTTGGTTTATCATTTGAATTTTATCTCTTGTTAATTTGAGCTTAATGAAAGATTCAAATGATTTTTCTTTATCCTTTTGAGTATATATATTTAATTTTTTGGATAAAAATGTTAAAAACTCAAAAAGATTTTATTTTGTGTGTATTTTTGTTTGACACACTTTATGTGGCATATACTTGTGTTTGAATCCCATCTTTTACGCTCCCACGTGGCTAGAACTTTTGGTTTAGATTTTCAATCCTTAAAATGTTCTTTACCATGCTTTATATGGAGTAGTTGGATTTTGTGTTGTTTAAATGGATTCTATTTTTATATGCCTCTTTTCACACATGCACGAGCTCTTTTGAAATCTTAATGTCACATGTTATATTTGAGCTTTTTGAGGTGTTCTCCTACCAATCTAGTCATCTACATATCTATGACCTAGGAGGACTAGTGCATGTCAAAATCCGTTGCATGTGAGATTTGTGTGAAAATGAAAACATGATAAATAAAAATGTGCACGGGGAAGGGCTCCGAAAGGATGAATTAAATCCTTTGCGATTGTAAGCCACCGTTTATTGGATCTAAAAGAAATACGTGATCCAAAGGCCTAAAAACAGAATATTTGGCATTAAAAAGAAATCAATTGCCATGGCCTATGTTTGTTTGATATATTCATTCAAAAGCAAACGAATATATATGCTTATTGAAGGAGAATTGGATGGTATATCAACGGTTTGCACAATGTCCGTTTATCCTAGTTGTCTTTAATGTCATGACTCTATTTGGTTTGTAGAATCATCATCATACTAGGCTTGTATGCATTGTGTATGTTTGTTCATTGAGTTCAATCTTTATATTGTCACATGAGGTTATATTTAACTGTGATGAAGTTTGCATTCAAATGAGAACTCCGTGAACGTTTCTTAAGTGTTTGGGTCTAAATTTAATTGTTGCTAGTACACACCCCTACACTTCCGTTTCCATATGACACATTTTTACCATACGAGTGTGCAAACTTATTGTATTTTGTGTCATGTGTGTGTTTATATCTATATATATATATGCAAGTGCTCTATTGGTATATTTTTAGTATCTATATATATGATATTTATTTGTCTTTGCCTTGCTTTTTATTGCCCATATGCTTTCATGTCTTTTCATTTTAAGCTTCCACATGCTGTTTATTAGTTCTTTATCCTTTGTCTATTCCCGAACAAAAAGGGGGAGATTTATCTTAGGGGGAGACGTCTTTATAAGTAAATGTCATTGTTTGATAAAGAGGAGAATTATTTTAGGGGGAGTAATTAATTAATTACGATTAATATATTGTGATATTCCCTATGCATTTGATGAGTTTGCTTAAGTGTGCAGGTATTCTACTAAAGCGGCATCTTTAAAAGGCAAAGATTTTAATCCTTGGGTTGAGTCAAGTTTGGGCGGGTTATGTTTTGAGTCTAGTGAGCTTAACGGCCCTTTAGGATTTTTTTGTTTTGGTTTTTATCCCGGAATAGCCAAAGGGGGAGATTTGTAAGGACACAAATTTCCAATTTAGTCCATGTATTGTGTTGGCTCAATTTCGGACAAAAACATTTTTTCATAGGTTAGTGTTTTATTGTAATACTCTCAAGCCTATGAAGTATGTGTTGAAGACGTAGCGGCAAAGAATTTAAAGCTTCATCAAAATGCCGGTTTGCGTGCCTCGTTTCTACATCATCAACTAAAGTTCCATGCTCCCAAGGTATGAATGTAATTATATTTATCTAGGAGCTTGGAACAAAATTTATTTGGGTGTTAGGTTTAATAAAAAACCATGTTTTATTTTCAGAATAATTTAATTGGAACTTTAATTTAACGTATATAAAGTTCCTGGGCCAAAATAGAATTTTAGAAAAATTTCTGGAAGTCGTTCGAAATCTCGTTCGAACGAGTTTTTCGTTCTAACGAGGTTTCGTTCGAACGAGTTTGCCAATGAACCTAAACTGGTCAGTCGTTCGATATGTCGTTCGAACGAGTTTGTTCGTTCTAACGAGGTATCTAACGAGTTTCTAACGAGTTTCTAACGAGCCCAGACTGGTCGCTCGTTAGAAGTCTCGTTCGAACGAGTGTCAATGTCGTTCGAACGAGAATGCCAGGCGGGAACAGTTTTGAGCAGTTTTTGGCAATTTTTACCCACTTTCCCCACTTGGTTTTTAACCAACTTTTTCAAGACTTATTAAGGACGGGAAACACATTTTTCTAATCAAATTTTCCAACTAAGTTTATCTCCTAGAGAGAGTTTGAGAGCAAAAATAGTTTAGGAAAATGTTCAAGTTTTGAGGGTTGTTTTTCAAAGAAAATGCATATACCACTCTAGTGTTTACACCCAATTGTGTTTATCCAAGTTTCTATATTTATATCAATTGCTTGGAGTTTTGACACCGGTTTTATCTACCGAATTGAAAAAGAGACGTTTCGGGTTTGCTTCTACATCCCATCACAAAGAAGAAGAAGTTTGTTGCGGTATTACTCACTTGGAGAAAGGCTCCAAGCTTGGGTGACGGTGACCATACAAAGTCCTATCGGTGGATTCCGAGATCGCGGTGGAGCTCCGTGGTTGTCCGCTAGGAAGAGGTTTCTACAAGAAGGAGCAACAAGGCTTGAGAGGGTTCGAGTCGAGGATGTAAGTCTTTTGTCTTGTAATTGTAATTCCATATCTAGTGGACTTGTGGCTAGGGCCGTCCGAGGTTTTTTCCCGTCTTGGGTTTTTCCTCGTACATCGCGGCGAAGTGTGATATTGTTTATTTTATCTTGCACAAGAATTTAGAATCCATGCTTTAGTTTTAATTCAAGATAAAATTTGGTTTAATTATCACACTCATTTAATTTGGACTTATATTAAATGTTGGGTAATGTTTAATTAATTCAAGTCATTTGCTAAAATTTGGTTTCGCCTAATTTGCTAATTTTGATAAATATGATTTAGGTAAATTCTAGGACTTGGATTAACTTATTTTAATCTGTATTGAAGAAATTAAAATTTGGCTTTGTTTATTTGTGAACCATCATTCAACGCTTTCGCATCATTCATTGAATTTTATACAAAAGGAAATTAACTTTGATTTTAATTGAGAAAATCACCATCCGGGGGTGTTAGCCGTCGTTTTCAGATTTGTACTAGGTATCACCTGGGAGGGGGTCTAATCTATATATATGTGTGTATATATGTTGTATTGTGTGGTGCGATAGACACAAAGTGAGGTCTTCTATTCTCACATTTTATCCCGGGGAGTCGGGGTGGTTACCGAAGTGAATCAAGGTGGTTAAATTTATTTTCGAGCAGGGAGAGATAGCTCAGGATTTATTTTTGCGTAAGAACTAGTGATAGTAAGGGCGCGGTATTTTATTTTGTCTTTGGTATCATAAGGGCAGGCGTATATACTTTTGTGTTAAGAGACAAGTATTTAGGGGTGCGTGCTATGAACTGAGGGTCTAACGCATCTCAACGACTGACAATGTTAGGTAGTAGTATATCGGGGGGTTCCTTGTTTGGATTTTACTTTGCGAGACGTCCCACGCATGAAACTTAGTGCAACGTTGGAAGTGGGGAGATGTTTGGTCGTTAGTACATGAATTGGGTACCCCGGGCAGTATATATATATATTTGATATGACTACGGGATGGGAGTTATATTATGAGTTACAACTAGCATAGTCGGGTAACTTTTGTACTATAAAGCACGGGGATAGGGTGTATGGGCACCCGGATTAATTAAGACAATTTTGTGTGGTTAGGAACGGGTATAGGGTGTATAGGCGCCCTGGTTAAATTAATGCATATGTGTATAAGTTATGGTTAGAAGCGGAAGAGATAGATATAGCGAGCTTATATGCACATGATTGGAGAGTGATATTCGAAGCTCGGATCGATAGGCTTATCTTAATTACGAGGACGAAATGCCTTTGTAAGGGGGGGACTATGTAACACCCCGTAATTTTGAGTATTTAATATTTAATTATTTTGGGAGTTATAAAAATATTTAAACTGGAGAAACTTAAATTTATGATTTCGAGAATTTATTCAAGTAAATAGAATTTATTATTTTGGCGACTTTTAAGTTTAATTGTCCGAATTAAATGTGTGTCGCATTTTGAGGTCGAAATTTGGAAATGTTAAAAAAATCTTTCGGATGATAATTCTGAGTGCGCGGTTGAGTCCGGATGGATCGAGATAGTCAGAAAAGAGTACTCGGGGGTAACAATTGGGTCTCGGGGCATTTTTCGTCTAAATCGGGCCCATACGAGGGCATTCTGGCCTTTTTACATTTTAGGGTGAGGGGACCCACGAATTTTAGAACTCTAAGTCCGGTTATAAGAGTTGGAGGCTAGGGTTAGGGGAAGAAAAATACAGTATAGCCATTAGAGAGAAGAGAGAAACAATTCCAAGGCAAAAAAGGAAGAAGTGGGAAGGATTCAAATGAGACTTTCACCACAAACTCATTGCGAAGAAAGTTTGAAGGAGAAAGATCATCAATCACCAACCACAATCACGAAATTAGACCTACTGGACATAAGGCAAGTGTTTGTTGCAAATCAAATTCAAGTTATTATACCCATGTGTAGGGAGTTTTAGGAATTGGTTGATTCTATTAAAAACCCTTGAATTAAATGTTTGAATCGATCACATGTTTGGGTAGGATTGCATGTAGAATGAATCCCTAAGTAAAGATAAATGAAATTTGAATATTTTTTATGATTAAAATGGAATCTTTATGAGTTCTTGGATGAAGAACATGAATTTTGAATGACTTAGGGTTTAATTGATGAACACAAGATGTCAATCTGCCAGAATTTTTTACACAACTTTAAGCGTATGCCATTTGAGTTTTACTTCGAATCAGAGTGTGAAACATACATTCCTGGAAAGGTATTTCTCTTAGATATCCAATGAACTTGTAATAAGGTCAATCAAAGTTATGTAGAGGGAGTAATCGACATTTTACTACAAGGTGTTTGATCTATCAACATAGTAATCTGCCAGAATTTTGACGTGATTTTAAACGTGTACGACTTGAATTTTACTTCGAATTAGAGTTTGAACCATACATTCCTGGAAATTTATTTCTCTTAGCTATTCAATGAAGTTGGAATCAGGTCAATCGGAGTTCTGTAGAGGGAGAAATCGAAATTTTACTAGAGGGTGTTTAATCTGCCAGAAAATTTGAGATTTTTCTTTTTTAGCCTCAAATGTCATTTTATCGGGGGAAGTGTTTGGGACCTTGATGGAATAATGATATGGCAGTAGGTCTATGATTCAGTGTTTGACTTTAATTTTGTGAGAGAGTTAAAGTGGAGATTTATAGGCTTGATTGTGACGTACTCTAATTCGAGATGATAAGAATATAATTACGAAAAAGCGTGAGCGAGCTTAAATTCGTTAGGTCCGTGGGTTAACAAGGGTAACTACTGAATTGATATAATAAGGGGTAACTAGGACCCTTAGAGTTGTGTGAATACTCGAATTAATACGAAAGTGAAATAAATTCGTAAAGCAAACAAGTACGGTGAATATTAGAGAGAAATATATTACCTACAAGTATGAATAATTGGAATGTGTGAATACATACTGTTTTATAGGATTACTTGGGTTGTGAATGCCTATTGCGTGTTTTCTTGTGATAGGATTAGTAAGTTCGATGTGACATTCCGAACTATGCTCGATTAGATATTCCGAGCCAGGTTCTAGGGGACATTCCGAACCATGTTCGAGGAGACATTTCGAACATTACTTGAGGAGACATTTCGTGCCATGTTCGAGGGAACATTCCGAACCATGTTCTATGAGACATTCCGAACATTACTCGAGCCGACATTTTCGAGCAAGGTTCGAGGAGACATTCCGAATCATTTGTCCTTAATGTGTGAAATAGGACCGATAATAGGATATGCTGTACTGGGTATAGGTGTGTGTGAAATATATACCGTCTGAATAACCTTCTTATGTGTGATAGTAGTAAGATTAGGTGGGGTATACCTAAATATTATTTTCAATATATACTAAGGCCTGATTGTATTGAGAACTATTAGTGCATAACTAAAATTGTATAAACTCCATATGGGTAAGAGTGGCTGGAACATAAGTGGACAGCTAGAATATATATAAAATCTACTTGAGTGTGATTAGTAGAGAAGGTAGGTAGTATTTACCTAAAATTTGATTAAGTATGAGAACTTGATTTTAAAGTATTAAACTAATCATTGAGAGAGTAAATTAATTTAGAGTCGGAACATAGACTCAGAAAATATTAAGTTACGGGCCAAGTGAGCGAGTCCGGGTAAAATGGTTGGGCGATACCAAGTTTTAGATTAATTGATGTGTTGATTAATTAAATTAGAGTCGGACTATAGACTCGGGAAAGTATTAAATTAATTAATGTGTAATTAATTAAATTAGAGTCGGACCATAGACTCGGGAAAGTATTAAATTAATTAATGTGTAATTAATTAAATTAGAGTCGGGCTGTAGACTCGGGAAGGTAATAAATTAATTAATGTGCAAATTAATTAAACTAGAGTCGAATCATAGACTCGGGCAATTATTATATAAATTAATGTGTAAAGTATTTATATTAGAGTTGGGCTATAGACTAGAGAAAAATATCATATTAATTAATGTGTGAATAAAATAAATTAGAGTCGGACCATAGACTCGGGACAATGATAATTTAATAAGTGAGAAAATTTATTTAGTTGAGTCAGGCCAGAGACTCAGGAAATTTCAGGCTAGTGTTTTGGGTTGTGAGTACACGGTGAATCCAGGGTTTATTTTATATATATATATACAGTGTAGTGATAGTATATATATATGTGTATATATTGTGTGTGCTATTAAATATCAGTGATTAGATATTTATTTAATTATACTCTAGTGCTATCAAGGGAGGTTGCGCGATGTGGGTGAATCCCCTAGCTTGAGGAGTAGGGTGAGTATATCCCTAGGTCATAGGGTCCGGTATATGGGTGAGGGGCTTATCTCACTTTCAGAGAAGGAATATGACCGCCTCCACTTCGTTTATGTTTTGGGCCAGGTTGGTGAGCGATCCCAACCTGTGTAACTAGGTTATGTGAGCACACCTAGTGAGATGGAACTTTAGAGGGAATCATCCGTTGAGGGTATACTCGGAAGGATGGACATGCGTATGATATATGTGTGGATGTTTTAGTAAAGGTACGCATATAATGGTATTAAATATTATATGCGGCTAATAATACAGTGTGTGATGTACTTACTTTATATAACTTGTGTCACCGTTATATCCTATTATTTAAGAAGGAATTAATTGAGTTAATTGGTGAAATAACTTATAATTCTTGAATAATTATACTCGGGTTAGAGTAGTATGGCAAGGGGAGGTTATGCCAGGACTAGTTGGATGGGGTAGTACAACTAGGTGGGGGTTAAGGTCACCGTTAGGTGTGCACGATAGACGAGAGGTGAGGAAACTCAAGAGAGTGTGCGTGATCCTAGCATGTGTAATCAATAATTGATATTTATTGCGATAAATTACTTGATAAATATTTTCAAAACGTTTTGTGTACTTACACTTGCTATACAACATTTTTAAAACCTTTTAGGTGTCCAGGCACAGGGACGCCAGGATTGATATTCTATTCCAGGGACACGGAGCTGCAGCATATGTGGATGCTAGTAGGAAATTGGATTAGACGCATCGTTTATTCTTTCCTAGAGTAGGAATCTTCTATCAGTTTCAGTTTTATTTAGGGCTTGTCGCCCAGACTTCTCAGTACGGTTTTCAGATGTATTTATTCTGGTGTTGGCTATTTGTATTGAATTTCACTTTGGTGGCCGATGGTTTATTCGGCAAATTGTTTAATTACTTATTTAGTTGTTTTAATTCAGATGTGTGAATGGTTTATTTTTATTCCGCATGTACTGGTTTATTTAATTAAAAAGATAAAATTTGGCACCAGCTTTTTGGAATACTAAGTGGTTAGTAAGATTTAAAAAGTTTTCAACAGTGATGCTAAGGATGACCAACTGTGATTCCTGTTTTAATTTGGTATAGGACTGATCACCCGGTATTTTATTAGGCGGGGTGTCACACTAGACAATATTTAAAACATTCTTTTTAAATCGGCCATTCTAATGGGGGTGGAGGGGATAATCTCCTCCGTTGCACAGCTACTCTCAGGATTATTAGACATTCCAACATGATCATAGCAGAAAAACAGAATGTCGCAATGCACAAAGTATCGCGATGTATTGTAAACACAGATAAATCCAGTAAAATAGGGATCTAAACAGATATTTAAAATATTTATAAGAATCAAACAAAAATTTCTTTAAAAACAACTCTAACCCTTGTAAACTTGGGTGAATCAAATCGCGGTTCTCGCAGAAAGTGCCAAACTGTTATCTCTTAAAATATGTACGGAGTTGGTATTATCTAACTTCACTAATTACTAACAGATAATCCCATAATAAAACATAATTACTAAGATGCGAACACTAAATTGAAGTAGAGAGTTAATAGATAATGAAAGAGATTCTGATTTTTGTGTTTCAACCCAAATGGGTGCCTACATCCATAATTAAAAATTTATATATTGATTACTGGGCAAACTCCATTGAAGAACACCGAAAATAAACTCTCAAGTTCTTTATAAATTTTGGCAGGATAACAATAATTGAATGTCTCATACCTCACATGAGGTTCGTGTGCTTTACTTATAGGCTGCTAAAGGCGAGAGAAGAACGGGGCACTTGTCTCACCTTTATAGGTGAGTTGAGATCATATTTTATAATGTAGGTGAGATAATAATCATAAGTTAGTTATTGGAACATGGGGAATAATATTTGTATATCTCCTCTAACTACAAAACTATCAACTTGATGATGTCATTCAGTCACAGGGTGTACATTTCCCTTAACATCGTTAACTAATGGGGTTAGGGGTAAGGCTGTAAATTGGGCTAGGTGAGCCAAGTTTGGTGTTGCTCAAGCTCTGCCCGAACTACCTTACCCATGATCAAGCCTGAGCTCCACCCGAACTAATTTTCCCCCCTAAGCCTAAACTCGGTTCATAAATATTACCAGGTTCGAGCTCGATTTTGGGTAGGCTCGATTTCAATTTTTTTGTTTAAAAAGTTTAAATTAGTGTTTTTTCTTATATTTCCATCATGGAGAAAATGTACACACTCAAATATAATTTAATTTAATTTAATTTCATAAAATAAAATATAAAATTATGAAATGTATTAAAGTAAAACAAGGGAAGTAAGACTAAAAAACTACCAAGGCCCATTAAATTTCATACATATAGAATTAGTTAACATAAATATGTTATATTATATAAAATTATTTATTTACTTATTTATATATTCAAAGTTTAGGTTTTGGGCCCAATTCAGTCTTGGTAAAGTTTGGCTCAAGCTCAAACCAAATTTCATTCGGGCTTGAAATTTTGGCACAAAATCGGCTCGGCTCAAACTCAAATAAAGCTCGACCCGAACGGGCAAGCTTCGGGCTTGCCCGACTCAAATTACATGCCTACTTGTAATCCAATGGATTATGATAAAAGATTATTTTTAATAAAAAGTAGTAAATGAAATAAAAAACAAAAATAATTAAAAAATGTTAACATAAATATGTTATATTATATAAAATTATTTGTTTATTTATATATTCGAAGTTCGGGTTTCGGGCCCGATTCGGGCTTGGTAAGGTTTGGTTCAAGCTCGACCTGAAATTCATTTGGGCTTGAAATTTTGGCTTAGGCTCGGCTCTGTTCGAACTCAAATAAAGCTCGTCATGAAAATAACAGTCCGAATGTGCGGGCTTCAGGCCTCGACGACTCAATTTAAAGGCCTAGTTAGGGGGTCTATATGCCGAGTCGACCCATATGTTAGTCAATCCCAACATATGACCACGACTCCGTCAGTATGCTAAGTATCCAGTTGGGTATATCTCTGATGCCATGTGTCACCTTATGGTCGGTCCACAGGTTTTACTATAATTAGGGAATAACACTTATGTTATACATGAAGATAAAAAGTGCAATTATTAAAAGCATTAAAGAGGAAAAATATTATTCAGCTATTCTTGATTACACTCCCGATGTAAGTCAGGAAGAACAAATGTCTATTATATTGCGTTGCGTAGATGTTTATGAAATCATATTAAAGGTTGGTAATTTTTTTAGAGTTTAAAAGTGGACAATTCATTAGGGGAATGTCTTTTTGGTGAACTTATAAGTGTTTTAAAAGAAATTAAACTTGATATCGGTGATATAAGAGGACAAGGTTATGATAATGACTCTAATACGAAAGGTAAAAGGAAAAATCGTACAAAAACTTTTTTGAGATAAATTCTAAAGTATTTTCTATATGCCTTTTGGTTGTCAATGCCTCAACCCTGTTTTTTTATGACATGGAAAACTCTTGATTAAAAGCTACATCCATTTTTTGAGGAGTTATAATAACCCACATTTTTAGCATTATTTAATTGTGAAAATTAATTTTATGTGCTTGCTATGACACGTGATGTCACTATTTGTATGTATTATATTTTCGTATTTGAAATCGGACTTTATATACGGTAATTCATTAACTAAATATTAGGAAGTGATGTAGTATTATGGGCAACTATGGAATGGTCAGTGATTTGGTATCAAGAGTTTCCTTATTTGGATTATCTCCTCGATGCTGGGTTCCACCAATGGTGAAGTAATTTCTTATAATGTCTTGTTGCGCTTAATTAATAAATAATTAAATAATTGGTATTTGGATTACTTGGGCTCGTTTCATATATATTTTAGTTTGGTTGGTATCTTATTTTGGGTCGACATTTGGGATGTTTAAAATGTCCGCTTTTGACTTGAAAAGTGGGTTTAAGTCTATTGGGTTAGTATAGGGCCTGGGTAGAGTTTCGAGCCATTTGGAGTTACATCTAGGCTCATTGGGTCGAGGCCCATATGGGGACTACAGTTAGTTTCGTTGGAATCCAACTTAAGAGGTACACATGTGTGAAGGAATTTGGGGATTGATTCCTCAATCAATCCATAGGCATGTTTACATCGTCTAAGGATCTAATTGGAATTGTGTCATGGTAGTAGTAGTTCATTGAATTCTAAATTTTACATTTACAAATCTAAATTTAATCATATTTAATTCAATTTGTGAAAAATATTTAATGGTGATATTAAACCTTAATCCATTATTAATGAACTAAGCTAAATAAATGAGAAAACCTATGAATTGAGTTTGTAATCTGATCTAAATTATAATCCTTTAAATCGTGTTAATGAATCCTATAATGGCCCCTTCAAATTGAATCGAATCTGAAGTAATTTTGTTATAATAATACAGCTTGGGTTCTTAAACCCATAATCTATTTTGATGTTTGAAAACTTGAATTAATTACATAAAACTAGTGGTTTTAGCTGAGTATTGTTGTTGTAGAACTTATATATAATAGAAGATGGGTATGGGATCGTTTAGAGGCTTTGAAGTTAAGTTTTGATGTTGATAATGGAGGATTTGAATTTGTGATGGAGATACATGTGTTAAACTCATTATAATGAGATGGGAGTCTCATTTGAACGAGATTCTATCTCTTGTTCGAAAAATTTAGTAGGTTATTAGAACAACCTGAGTAGTTTCATTCGAACGACTTAGGACTATCTTTTGAATGACTTATGAGATTCGGATCTCTTTTGAACGACTTTGGACAGATTTGGATATTTAGCCTTAGTTTTATACGAGATTCTTAATTTTCAATCTCAGATATTATGGTAGTTATCCGAGGATATAATGGCTTTTAATTAGATTTATTGAAGTCTTAGCATATCGAGATAAGTGGTTAAGATTATTACATAAAATCTTATCAACCGTTCGACATAGATAGAAGTATATCCGGAGGGATCCTCATTTGGATTTCACTTACGAAATGTCGCACGAATGGAGTCTAGGGAAGATCAAGAGCTTGTAATGCATGGTTATTAGAAGCCATTAATTGGAATACGTTTGTAACCCTTGCGTGGGGTAGTTATATTACTAGATTAATCCTTGTATAATCTAGGTATGAAACTTTGCCTAGATTTGGAAATCCTTAGAGATTTGGACTAGCACCGTATATAATCGATTTTAGTTAAGATGGGTATTAACTTATATTACTAAAAGACTTTGTGTGTAACCCGATTGAGTGGGGATTTATACTTGGTTGTTTGACCTAGTTGCATAGGGTCGTATCTGTTTACTTGCTTTATGTGCAACCATATCAGGTTGGTGTGTGTGCTCATGGAGAATGTACTAGGAGGGATTTGATGGGGTGCATACAATATCGACTACACGTGGTATTTCTCGGTGATACGACGGGCTCTGCCCTAGGTTATATTTTTATCTCGATTCTATGTGCTGAAAGTGCCCCATCTTTTGAGTTGGAATAATGATAGGATATTCTTATACAACCTTGGGTATAAGGCCCTTATGTTTGGTGTGAAGGCGTAGTGATTTCCCATGTGCTAATAATACTGTGAGGTTATAGGGTTGGGACACACGAGGGATCCCCTAAGGCAGTAGGGATAGGTTTTTTTTTACTTTCATTTATGATCACAAGCGTATCCCATTTACATGTATAAGTTAAGGATTGTACTTATGCGGAGGTTAGTAGTAGAGATTATCTTTCCTCTGGATGATGTGCTTCTGTGCTGCGGTACTTAATTTGGTCATGTCAGTTTATATCTTATACTATAGATGTATATGCTTTATACTAAATATGTGTAATGCTAAACTGATGGCTTTGGATTTATTTGATAAATATATTAGAGATGTATAGACTATAATAGTGGAATGCAACTGCTCAGGACTTTTAGACTTGAGACACATGTTGAGTACTGTGCTAAGAGACTGTTAGTGATATATTGGTTAGTTAGAAAGATACGCTTAAGGGAAGAAATTATCATAAGATAAATGATTCTTAATATAAGATATTAATTTGAAAATGAGAAAGTGTAAGACCTTCCCTCGCGAGTTTGACCGTACCCGAGTAATTCAATGACTTTATGTAAGGCCCTAAAACACGATTAGTAAGGTTAATTACATGATTAAGTATAAGTTATGATTTATAAGTTATAAATTGGTTATGTTTATTAAACATGTTAATTATCATGTTTAGGGAATGCATACTCATGTGATATGTATGTTGTTTACATTAGATGCAAATCGAGCTTATGTTTGGGGATAACATGTTTAAGTCATGTGATTAGTTATATGGTTAAATGCATCATGAAAATATGTTTCTAAATGTATCATTATGTTTATAAAAAGTAAGCTAGAGTGTTGGGGCAAAAGTGGCGATGTTTGGTCGCCAAATGTGAAAGTTATGAAATTTTGAGTGAATAATTACTCTTCCGTTCGAGCCCAAATTAGGTGCACTAGTTTTATGATTTTCGGAAAACACAAAATATGAAAGTTGTAGATGTTTAAGTTATATACTCATAGACATAAAGTGGGAGTAAATCGGGGCCTGAAATAGTGAGTTATGATGATTTTACGAGGCATGACAAATCTGTCATTAACGGAATCGCATAATACCACCTTAAAGTGATCACATAGCCACATTTTTAAGCTTATAAGGCAGACCTTATCATATTTTCATTTCCTATTACAAGCTTGAGAAAAAATATGCTTATGGAGAGAGAAAAAGAAAGTTAAGGAGGAATTTCTTTGAAAATTCACCATAAATTGAGGAATTCTCGTAAGGTAATTACTTCTTAATTAAAGTTGATCACATGCATGAGTTCTACACTTGGTATATTTTTTTTCTGATTTGGGTTAGTATTTTAATGATACCTGTGGGTACCCAAAATTAGAACTATGGGCCTGGACGAGTATCCCAGTCCTGGCGGCCCAAGGTCCAGGCCCCTCATCTCTTATATTGATCCGGTCTCCCCCCACGTCCTAATGAAGGAAAGTTATAGGGGAGATGGAAAACGTGAAGGAACCCATCACCTCCACTTACCTACATGTACATGTATATATTAAACCCTAGGTCCGGGGCAAAAGGACAAGTTGTATTCTCTGTAATTACTCTCCAGAGTATATAGAAATAATATCGACTGCACCACCGTGGACGTAGGCACATCTTTGCTGAACCACGTACATCCTTTGTCGTGTGATTGTCATTTTATATTCCTTGTTCTCACTTGGTGAATGCTTTCTTCTTATTTATTTGTGTTGCACAATAATTGTCACCACAATTGGCGCCGTCTGTGGGAATCGTTCATCTTTCCCTGAGAAGAGCCCACACCAAGAAAGGAGTTTAAGATGTCTGGTCACAGCAGCAATGCCCCTCAGGCAGGAGATATTCAAGAGCCACCTGCTCCTTGCAAGATTAGGTCTGAAGTTCAACGTTCAAATCAGAGAGCTCGCCTGGAAAGGCCATCCTTAGAAGAAAGTCAGGGACCAGCGAGGTCCACACAGATATCCAGATTGATTGATGCGTACGAGGCAAGGCTCCACGAGCAGAGGGAGTCTTCCCGCAGATACGAGGCTGAGAATGCTCGCTTGAGAAGAAGGCTAGAAAGACTAGAGAGGGAGCTTCGTTTCGATAACAGGAGACGCCCATACCGCACTCCTACCCCTCATGCGAGCAAGTCTCGCAGCTGAGGAAGGAGCCCTAGGCGAGAATCTCAAAAGGTCGAGGGAGGCGAGTCAGACGATGACCTCCGCGAATAGCTGTGAAGAGCTCGCCACTACCAGAGCCCTGCTCGCAGCGACGAGAACATACAAAATCTAGTCCGCAGAGAGATGGACCAACATCCTGCTCACCACGGAATAAGATCAACCAGAGAACTCGCAAGGCGAGCTCTCAAAACCCAGATGAAGTTACCCTTCACGAGGGAAATCGAAGAGGAAGAAGCCCCCAAGAAATTTACCCTTCCAAGGTTCAAGATTTACGACGGAAAGACTGATCCCATCGATCACGTCAGGCAATACCGACAGGCCATGACCCTCTGGAATCACCGAGATGCCCTGATGTGCCACATTTTTCCCTCGAGCCTGCATGATGTAGTGCAGAAGTGGTTCGAAAGGCTCCCCCACCGATCGATCAGGAATTTCAAATCCCTAGCCGAACTTTTTACGGACCGATTCATTACCAATAGCTCCCATCCCAAAAGGATGGATGCTTTACTAACAATGAAGAAAACGCCTCAAGAGACCCTCCGAGACTACGCGAAGAGGTACTGGGAGTTATTCAATGAGATCGAGGACTGCGCAGAGGAAGTGGCAGTGGCCTCCTTCAAAATTGGGCTCCCTAGTTCTTCCCTCCTATACCAGTCCCTGACGAAGAAGGAAGCTATGACTATTGACGACCTAATGTCCCGAATCGAGAAATATGCAAAGGTGGAAGATGTCACCCGCCCTAATACAGGAGAGAACGGTCGAGATAAGCTCAATACCAATGGAAGTGAGAAAACTAAGAACCAGAAGAAAGGAGGAAAGAACGGAGGCAAAAATGGCTCCAAGAACGGAGGAAAACATGACACGTCAAAAGTATTCCAGGCGGTCAACACCGTCTTCAAAGAACCAATTTACAAAATTCTCGTGAAGATCAAAGATGAGCCATTCATCAAGTGGCCCAGGAAAATGGGAGGAGATCCCTCGAAGAGGAACAATGCGTTAAGATGCGCTTTTCTAAAAGAGGGAGGACATAAGACCGAGCACTGCAAAGCTCTTAAGTCTCACCTCGAGGTGTTGGCCCAGTCCGATCATTTGAACGACTTTATGGAAAAGAGGGCAGAGAAAGTGGCTGCCAATAGAGAGGCGAGACCCGACAACGTGCTGGTGGATGATGCTGGACATGAGTTCGTAGTAATCCACGGAGTATCTGACGTCAAGAAGATACAAGGGAACTCAGCTCGAATGGAAATGAAAAAACTTACAGCGGTAATGCAGGATTTTCATATCGATCCAGCAAAATCACAGTCAGGAAAGCGTCGATGAGCAAAGGACGTCAACTATAACAAGCATATTGTTTTCATGGATGAAGATTTGGTGGGAGTAAGTACCCCACATCATGATGCCCTGGTCATTACACTCAGGATAGCCAGCTTTGACATTGACAAGCTGCTCGTCGATCAAGGAAGCTCATCCGAAGTAATGTACCTCGACCTATTCAGGAAATTAAAGTTGAGCGTCGCTGACCTAAAGGAAGCTACTGTTCCTTTGGTCGACTTCGTTGGAAAAAATGACCATGCCACTGGGCAAGATAGTGCCAGTGCGTGCTGGAAACATCTCTAAGATGATCGAGTTTTTAGTAGTTGACATCGACTCACCATACCAGGCCATCCTCGGCAGGGGATGGCTTCATGCGATGAAGGCAGTCTCCTCGACCTACCATCAGAAGCTCAAATATATAACTGAGCGAGGAGTAATAGAGATCCACGGTGACCAAGCGATGGCGAGGAAGGGCTTCATAGCAGACATCCTACCAAAGCCAGAGAAGAAGGCCGGTTAACCCAGTGAGAAAGTAAAAAAAGGTGTGATACCTTCCAAGTAGAAATTAAAGTACGGAAGACCTGGAGTAGAGGAGACCAGGCTCCTCCCTTCTGAGCGTGTCGTCGAGGACCTGGTAGAAGTTATGGCTGAAGATGGTGACAGTAGCAGAGTCTTCTTGATTGGAACATCTCTCACCGACTAAAAACAGAAGGAGTTGACGACCTTGCTGAGACACAACGTAGATGTTTTCGCATGGGAACCATACGAGCTGCCTGGAATCGATCCTAGTATGGTCTGTCATCAGCTGCACGTCGACCCCACATTCAAACCAATCACGCAGAAGGCACGGAGAACTGCACCCGAGAAGGCTAAAGCGATCGAAAAGGAAGTCGAAAAATTGCTGGATGCAGGATCCATACGGGAAGTGAAATTCCCCAAGTGGTTGTCCAACCTAGTAGTAATTCTGAAGAATAATGGGAAGTGGAGAGTTTGCATCGATTTCACTGACCTCAACAAAGCATGCCCAAGGATAGTTTCCCCCTCCCAAAGATAGACCAACTAGTAGACGCCACTGTAGCTCACGAGCGAATGAGTTTCCGGGACGCATACTCAGGTTATCACCAGATCCCCTTGTATGTCCAGACCAGGACAAAACGGCGTTCATCATGATAGTTGGGTTATATTGCTACAAGGTCATGACCTTTGGGCTCAAGAATGCAGGGGCAACCTATCAGCGGCTGGTCACTAAAATGTTCAAGGATCAAATGGGAGACACAATGGAGGTCTACATCGATGACATGCTCGTTAAGAGCAAGAAGAAGGAAAATCACCTCTCAGACCTGTCAAAGACCTTTGAAATCCTCAGGAAGTACCGGATGAAACTTAATGTGAGCAAGTGTTCCTTTGGTGTCCAGTCAGGAAAATTTCTTGGGTACTTGGTCAGTAAGAGAGGCATAGAAGCTAATCCAGACCAGATCGATGCAATCAACGGGGTGCAACCCCCTCGAACAATCCGGGATGTGCAGAAGCTCACTGGAATTCTCGCCGCCTTAAATCGCTTCATCTCCAAATCCTTCGAGAAGTGCAAGCCTTTTTCCATCTTCTAAAGGGGAGTAAACCGATAGAGTGGAGCCCAGACTGCTCGCGAGCTTTGGACGAGCTCAAGTCCTACTTAAGCTCCCCACCGCTGCTTGTCATACCACAGCAAATGGATTCTTTGTACTTGTACCTCTCCGTATCCAATCACACTGTCAGCTCTGTGTTAATATGCAAGGTTATAGGAATCCAACACCCCGTTTAATACGCGAGCAAGACCTTATTAGACGCCGAGCAAAGGTAACTGACATTGGAAAAGCTTGCCTTTGCACTTGTAATAGCCTTGAGGAAGCTGAAGCATTATTTCGAAGCTCATACCATCATCGTCCTTACATCGCATCCCCTTAAGGCGGTCCTAAGGAAAGAAGACTTGTCGGGTAGACTGTCTAAGTGGTCAGTCGAGCTCGACCGGTTTGACATCCAATTTCAACCAAGGACAGCTATCAAGGGTCAGATCCTTACTGATTTCATAGCCGAATTCACGGGCGAAGAACTCTCCGACCAACCTCAACCAACAAGGCAAGAGAAGAACCAAGCAACAGAGAGAACATGGAGACTCTTCGTTGATGGAGCCTCCAACTCAAAGGGGTCAGGGGTAGGCATTGTCTTCATCACTCCAGAAAACATAATCCTCGAACAAGGAATCAGGCTTGGATTTGCAGCCAACGAAGCAGAGTACGAAGCCCTAATAGCCGGTCTCGAAAAGGCACAAACTCTAGGAGGAAAATGTTTACAGGTGTTCGGCGACTCTCAACTAGTCTCCAATCAGATAAGTGGAGATTACAATGCAAAGGATGAAATAATGGCAGCCTACCTCACCTTAGTGAGGGAATTAATGTCAAGATTTGAAGAGATCAACATCCAGCAGTTTCCCAGGGGGCAAAACAGTCATGCTGATGCCTTAGCAACCTTGAGTTCGACAGTTGACTCTGACCTTAAAAGGGTCATCCCCATCGATTTCCTCATTTGTTCGAGCATTAACCACAACAGCAAGTTACCAAACGTGGAACAAATACTCCAGGTGGGATCAGCCCCCAGCTGGATAGACCCCTTAAAGGACTATTTAAAGGATGGCACGCTCCCAGATGACAAGAAAACTGCCCACCAGATAAGATTCAAAGCTGCTCGCTTTCACTTATCCACAGGAGGCGACTTGTATAAGAAATCCTTCTCCGATCCCTACCTTAGATGCATCCACCCAGGTGATGTCGAGAAAGTGCTACACGAGATTCACGAAGGAATTTGTGGAAGTCATATCGGAGGAAGGTCTCTAGCCTTTCGAGCAATGAAGGAAGGCTATTGGTGGCAATATATGCAAAAGGACTCCGCAGTATATGTCCGCAAATGCCTGAAATGCCAATTCCACGCTCCTATGGCCCACCAACCCACCAGTGACCTGAAGTCCCTGTCCAGCCCATGGCCCTTCGCCCAATGGGGAATGGACATCGTGGGACCGCTGCCTATCATCGTCGACAATCGCAAATACCTGTTGGTTGCGACTGACTACTTCACCAAATAGATCAAGGCTTAACCCCTGGCAAACATCCGAATATTGATATGATAAGGTTCATATGGAGGAATATAGTCACTCGGTTTGGAATCCCCAGAACCATCATCACCGATAATGGAACGCAGTTCAAAAGTGGCCCTTTACAGAACTTCTGTAACGAATACGGGATCAGACACCACTTCAGTTCGGTTGCCTACCCTTAGAGCAATGGCCAAGCTGAAGCTTCCAACAAAACTGTGATCGATGGATTAAATAAGCGATTAGAACGAGCCAAAGGCGCATGGGTAACAGAGATACCCCATATTCTATGGGCGTACCGAACCACTCCTCGACGAGCAACAGGAGAAACTTCATTTTCGCTGACATATGGCATGGAATAAGTCATCCCACTAGAAGCAGGTTTGCCAAAAATGAGATCCACCTTTGTCGACCAAGGGCTGAATGATGAAGCATTGCTCGCCGAACTCAACCTAGCCGACGAGCACAGAGAGCTAGCCCTGGTGAAGCTAGAGAACTATCAGCAATAGCTCACGAAACATTACAACAAAAGGGTTAGCCCGAGGACGTTCCAAGTTTGGGACTACGTTCTAAGGAAAGTCCTGGGCAGCACAGTGAAGTCATCAGACGAAAAGCTAGGCCCAAACTGGGAAGGACCCTTTAAAGTAAATAAAGACGATCTGCAAGGTGCCTATCACTTGAAAACGATGGAGGGCAGAGAAATACCATGAGCATGGAACGCAACTAATCTCAAGAAATTCTATTTTTAGATCTTTTTCTTGTATTCTTTTGTTATGAAAACAGAAGTTCATTTTCCTTATTACTAATGAAAGTTACTTAATTGATTACACTCTGATCAATAATAGCCGCATTTATCGCATATCTTTTCCAAATAATAGGCATGATGGTCACTATAGCAGGGGAATACCCATCCTCAGGTCATCGTCATAAAACACGAGAGACCTCTTAGCATTGCCCCTGGCAATATATAAAGCCCTATAGAGGATTCTTAGGCAATACCACCAAATCTTATACTGGTCATCAAACCTACTTCGGTTAAACAAAATCCTGATCGAATGAAGACATCCAACACCAGGTGTGTCCTCGCCAATTTCCCTACTTAGGCCTAAGGGAGTGTGATGACACAACCTAAAAGGTAAAGTGGGGCACAATGGTACTTTGGTATTATACTGGACTGGGGGGACACTTGCATGACAAAACAGAAAAGATCATAAAGCAGCAAGGATATGAAAAGTAGGGTATACACGTTTAGTTGGCAAAATTGCCCAAAACACAAACTTTTCATTAATCCATCATACTTACAACGATGATAATACATGTTTAGTCGGCGAGCTCGCCCAAAGCATTTACATTATCAAAAAAATAATAGCAATTGGCAAAATCTCAAGGGGTGGAAGCCTCCGAGTAAGATAATCAGCCACTCGAGCTCTTCGTCCGTCATCAGGAGCAGGAGCAAACTCTTTTATAACCTCATTCGCATCCGACTCCAATAATTACCGAGGAATAGCATCGATGGGGATCCATCGATCATCCCTCCTGAATGGGTTGGGCATCAGAGTGGAGGAAGACATCTCGTGACGATACCATAGCACCGAGTTCCTCGAGACTTGCAGCTCCTTCAAGGCACTTAGCCATCCCCTGATGAAAGAAAGCTCCTCAAACTCAGATAGCCTTGTTGGAGCATCCGACCAACCTTGATCATAACAGTCAGCCCACGCTTGCCGAGGACCTTTCTTGAATACGTGTCGCAACCGGGTGACGTCCCTTTGAAGACCAGCAGCAATTACATATGCTCGTTGAACATCACCACGTAGCTCCTCCATTTCCTTATCACGAAGCTCTTCCGCTTCCCTGTTTCTGCCCCTGGTGCTCCTACCAGCTCGCGAAAGGGGACGGCGAGTGGGACCTCGCAACATAGGAGGAGTGACATTATGACCAGATCTAGCTCGCGACGACGAGGAGCCTTGCAGAACTGCTGGAATAGTGCTCGGCGCATGCTCCCTAATTCATAAGACTTCTCTCCTCAAGTCTTCATTCTCCTGCTGAAGAGCCTCCCCAACTTGGTTGATCTCGATGGCCTCTAGTAGTCTTGTTCTCAGCACATTGACTTCCTCTTGCACTGAAGCACCAATATCCTCCATCTCCTGGAGCATGTCCTTCAGTTTAGCCACCATCTCGTATTGCTCCTTATACTTTTGATTTTTGGACCTAAGGGACTTGCAAAGCTTAATGAAGGCCTGGCGAACTTCAGGACTCGCGTTGGGACCAAAGGTCTTACCCAATTGGGAAGTAACAGGAATGTAATCATTTACATTAACTAACTACAAATGAAAGGAAGATAAAGGATAGAAAGAGATAAATCAGTACAAGCAGAAATAAAGCCTTTTCACTAATAAAGATTGAGGTTACATCGAACTGAAGAAAGAAAGTTTATAGACTGGAAAAAGCAAAAAAATACAAAGTAATCCTATCAATTAGCAACCTCAGGTGGCCCAGAGGTGGATGGACCTTTCTCAGCATTAACAGGAGCACTGCCCTCGGCAGGGGTGGTCTCTGTAACTTCAATAAAAGAGACATCAGCAGAGGTCACCTGAGGAGCAGGATCAACAACTTCAACTGCTTGGGCAAGGTCCTCATCCACGACTGGCCTCGGCCCTGGATCGTGCTCGTCAAAGAGTGGGGATGCAACATCCACCCCAGCGGCTATGAGAGCCTTGTTCCATCCTTTCTTGAAGTTCAGACGGCTAATATAGCCTATCTGAACTTCAGCATCTTCGTATGCTACAGCCCAGCCAGAATTATAAGAGTCTTCCTTGGCTGTGACAGCCTCGGACTCCTTCTTCTTCAGCTCTTCAGAAAGCACCCTTTTCTCCTCCACGACAGCAAGTTTGCTCGAGCAAACCAAGTCGTATGCCTGCCTCAGCTCCTTCAGATCCTTGACTACCGTATCCTTCTCCTTTCTCGCGGTGGCAAGAGCCAAGTAGGATGAAATCCGAGCAGCGTCAACAGCCTTAAAATTGGCCTCGAGCTCCTTACCCTTCACCTTCAGGGCAGAATTCTCTTGCTCTAGCTCACTGTTCTTCTTCACCAGCTCATCGCGTGAACGATACAGCACGACGAAGTCAGTAACGAACTGCAAAAAAGAGAAGGCATTAGAAGAAGAAAATGAGGGAAGTCAGAAAAATATAAGAGAAAAAGAAAAAGAAACCTTACCAGAGCAAGCCTCTGGCTAGCCTGGAGGGCCAAATGCTCTGACCCCACTGCCCTTTGGCGATCAGCCGGGAGGACAGCTCTCTCGACCAGGGCCGGGGCCAGCTGAGGAGAAATTGCCACAGAGGTCCCCTTGGGCAGAGCGGACACTAGGATTAAGGCCTGCCCGGCCTTCGTCCTCGCCTCAACCCTCCTCTTCTCCTCCTCTTTCTCACTCTCTCTCTTTTCCCTCTCCTCGACCCTCCTTTTCTCCTCCAATTTCTTCCTCTCTTCTTCCTTTTTCCTCTCTCTCTCTCTCTCTCTCACCTGCTCCTCTTCCTTCCTTCTCCTCTCCTACTCCTGAGCGGAGGACCGGGAACCAGTAGCCACGGCCCCAGAAGTAGCTTTTTGCTTCTTTGACCTTTGTGCAAGAAGCACATGGTCCTCATCATCATCATCCCTAATCAAGTTCTTCCTCGGAGGAACCATCTCTTCACTTGAACTGCTAGAAGTGCTCGACGATCCCCGAGCTTTAGAAACTTCCTTACGATTATAGGAACTGCTACTATTAAAGCTCCCTCCACCCAAATTACTCACAGCTCCTGCAAGGTCACTTTTAGAGCTGCTCTCCTCCTCTTCCAACTGGATAGGCTCTGCAGCAGTCTCTTCGAAGGAGTCAAACTCTGGTATACTATCCACAGGCCTTGCTATGAAGGTGGAGCCAATGTTTTTGTACTCGAGCAGAAAGGCAGCAGACCTGGGATGCTCGCCGTCACCCAGAGGCTCCCTGATATTCCAAGCCTTAACCAATTCCGAGATACGAACCTCGCTGAGAGCAGGCTCCAAATTCTTTGACCTCGCTGTGGAAGAAAAAGCAAAAGAGGAGTTAGAAAGGTCACAAATCAGTAAAAATAGAAACAACAGTACAATGTCTACCTATGTATTCCTCCCCATAAAAAGTAATAGAGAACCTCTCAGACCTCGACCCTTCAAATTGGGGAGGGAACTGCCAATTCCCAATAAGGAAACCTTCTTGCCAGTAGTCCTTATGGGAATCAGGTAGATTTACTACCAATACCCTGTCAGGGCTCCTAGCTTTGAGGTAAAGGACACCTGAGCTAGTTCGAGAAAAGTAATAACAAAAATAGACCTCGGCAAGCCCTAACCTAGTACCATACAATTGATTTATCCTATGTACGCCATTCACTATTTTCCACACATTGGGCAAGCATTGTGCGGGAACAATATTAAAATAGCCAAAAAACGTAAAAATAGATCATTAGGAGGAAAAGTGAGTCCCCCTTGGGAAAGCAAAAAGACATGGATCCAGTGGGCATCATCTATATCCCTAACGTTCCTAGGAGGGGAGGCACATCACTCAATATCTACCCACTCAGGGATGTTGTAAAACTTCCTAAATTCAGAGATTGACCAATTTTCAATCTTCGCCATTGGAAGACCCAAGAAAAGCTACAAAACAAAGAGAAAGTACAAAGAAAAGGCACAGGAAACTTACAAAATAGAAGATCGGTTCAAGTGATGAAGAAGCACGAGCTCAAACAACTAAGAAGCAATGGGAATGGAAATTGAGATAAGAAGGTACGAGGCGCTAGAGCTCTCAGAAGATAGAGGAATACTGGAAAGACTGAAGCGACGGGAGAAAAGTGGCTATTCCAACAAGCCTTCAAATTCTAATCATAGTGCACAGTAAGTGAAGCGGGTGCCGCCAAAATCAACTCCACAGCTTTCGAGGAATCGCAAAATAGCCATTATGGCTAATCATTTAAATCTGTTCAGCCCATACACATGGCCCAACAAATTTAGGGGAAATTGTGGGTACCCAAAATTAGAACTATGGGCCTGGACGAGTAGCCCAGGCCTGGCAGCTCAAAGTCCAGGCCCCTCATCTCTTATATTGATCCGGTCTCCCCCCACGTCCTCATGAAGGAAAGTTATAGGGGAGATGGAAAACGTGGAGGAACCCATCACCTCCACTTACCTACATGTACATGTATATATTAAACCCTAGGTCCAGGGCAAAAGGACAAGTTGTATTCTCTGTAATTACTCTCCAGAGTATATAGAAATAATATCGACTGCACCACCGTGGAAGTAGGCACGTCTTTGCTGAACCACGTACATCCTTTGTTGTGTGATTTTCATTTTATATTCCTTGTTCTCACTTGGTGAATGCTTTCTTCTTATTTATTTGTGTTGCATAATAATTGTCACCACAATTGGCGTCGTCTATGGGAATCGTTCATCTTTCCCTGAGAAGAGCCCACACCAAGAAAGGAGTTTAAGATGTCTGGTCACGGCAGCAATGCCCCTCAGGCAGGAGATATTCAAGAGCCATCTGGTCCTTGTAAGATTAGTCCACACCAATAAACATGTTGCACAATAATTTTCACCACAATACCCATATTGTTGAATTGTGTTGGAACATGGATGGGTTAAGAACATAAGTTAGAACTGGAGCTAGGATCGTAAATGCATACTTTAAAGTCCTAAATTTACATCATCTTTTTGTAAAGCATTTTGATTCAGAAAATTCATGATTATGATGTATATTTCTGCTAAAACATGTTTATTATATGTTTCCATGAATTATACCCAATGTCAAGGTTATGTATGCTTAAAAATGTTAAGTTATGCCTTAGTGTTCTATTTTGACCTACTTATGCTAAAAATGGCATAAATCATGGAATACTTATTGGAATTGAGTGATTCAAGTTAGAGAGTAAAATATAGTCATACATGTATAACATATCCTAAAATTGTGTAAAAATACCAAGGAATGAACCCTTGGTGATTGTTTGAAGTTTTGGTTTAAAATCTTCCCTAAACGAGCAAGAATGCATACCAAGTGTTTGGCGTTTTGCTCGACATAGAAAATGAGCCCTAAAAATTATGAAACATTAATTTTACATTATTCAATGTGTTTAATGATATTGGGTGGAATATCATGCAAAGTTATGTTGTATAAAAGTTATGAAAATTCCAGGAAGTTGAAGTTGTGTTGCTGTTTTTCTTGAGAAACGATTTGGAAAAGGTTATAATAAAATGGGCATAACTTTGTCTAGCGAATTGGTAATTTAATTTCGTAAATTGTGTTAGAACCCTAATTACTTGGGTGTTATAGAAATGTGAAGTATCATATTTATTTCCTCCTTAGTTATTTCTGATTTACCAAATGATGTGATGTATTACTAGGTTTAATGTTAATTGGTGTATTCAGATACTAATGACTTTGACTTGTTAGGTGGGAAAGCATCTAATACTACCATACCAAGGAAGTAGTTTGGTATTAATCTTATCAAAAAATCCAAGGTGAGTAACCTGTCCTATGAAATATAGATGATTATATGTTCATATGGAAATGTGTAGTTCAATACATGTGTTAAAATTCTTATGGGAGTGATGTTGTATTTAGGAAACATATGCATATGATTGAAATGTTAAGTGATGTTATTTAATGTTAAGGATTATGGTGGGTCCTATAGGATGTGGCGGTCCCGTTAATCCAACTTAAAGGTTTGTGTACTCGGGCCTAATAAAGGGATGTGGTTTCGGGCCTAATTGGGAATGAAACACGACATTGCAGATTTTGTTGCTACATGTCTAGTTTTCCAACAGGTTAAGGTGGAGCATCAGAAGCCAAGTGGTTTACTACAGCCCTTACCTATTCCTAAGTGGAAATGGGAGCATGTAACTACAGATTTTGCTACAGGTTTACCAAAATCATCACGAGGGTTTGATTCTATTTGGGTTATCGTTAATAGGTTGACTAAGTCTGCACATTTTCGTCCTTTTAAAACTACTTACTCCATGGACAGATATGCCAAATTATATGTGGATGAGATTATTAGATTGCACGGTTCACCTATTTCTATTATTTCTGATCGAGATACTAAGTTTACTTCTCACTTTTGTCCTAGTTTACAACAATCTTTGGGGACTAAATTGAAATTTAGTACACCTTTTCATCCTCAGACTGATGGGCAGTCAGAAAGAACGATCCAGACACTCGAAGACATGTTGTAAATTCGTGTATTGGAGTTCAAAGGCAGTTGGGATGAACACTTGCCACTAATAGAGTTTGCTTATAATAATAGCTATCATTCGAGTATTGAGATGGCTCCTTATGAAGCTTTGTATGGGAGAAAATGCAGAACTCCAGTGTGTTGGACTGAAGTAGGAGAATGAAAACTACTTGGACCAGAAATCGTACAGCAGACTACGAAAAAGATAAAACTTATCCATAATCACTTGAAGGTGGCGCAAAGTAGACGAAAAAGTTATGCAGACAACTGAAGGAAAGAATTGAAATTTGAGGAAGGTGATCGAGTATTCCTACGTGTTTCTCCTTGGAGAGGGGTTATGAGATTCGGGAAGAAGGGAAAGTTAAGTCCCAGGTACATTGGCCCTTATGAGATAGTGAAACGGGTCGGAGCTGTAGCTTATAAATTGGCGTTACCACCATAATTTTCTCGGATACACGATATTTTTCATATATCCATATTACATAAATATGTGCCTGATCCTTCACATGTTTTTACTTCACAGCCGATAGAGCTTCAAGATGACTTAACCTATGTGGAGGAACCAATTGCTATTGTAGATCAAAAGGAGAAAGTGTTACGTAGTAAAACCATTTCACTAGTTAACGTGATGTGGAGAAGTAAGAATGTGGAGTATGCCACCTGGGAAGGGGAGGATAACATGAAGAAGCAATATCCTCATTTGTTTGGTAAGTTTCTTATGCGTTAAATTTCGAGGATGAAATTTTTATAAGAGGGGTAGAATTGTAAGGCCCTAAAACACGATTAGAAGGTTAATTACATGATTAAGTATAAGTTATGAGTTATAAGTTATAAATTGGTTATGTGTATTAAACATGTTAATTATCATGTTTAGGGAATGCATACTCATGTGATATGTATGTTGTTTACATTAGATGCAAATCGATCTTATGATTGGGGATAACATGTTTAAGTTATGTGATTAGTTATTTGGTTAAATTCATCATGAAAATATGTTTCTAAATATATCATTATGTTTATAAAAAGTAAGCTAGAGTGTTGGGGCAAAAGTGGCGATGTTTGGTCGCCAAATGTGAAAGTTATGAAATTTTGAGTAAATAATTACTCTTCTGTTCGAGCCCAAATTAGGTGTACTAGCTGTATGATTTTGGGAAAACACAAAATATGAAAGTTGTAGATGTTTAAGTTATATACTCATAGACATAAAGTGGGAGTAAATCGGGGCCCGAAACAGTGAGTTATGATGATTTTACGAGGCAGGACAAATCTTTCATTAACGGAATTGTCCTATTGGACCCCTTGCCCAACGAATCGCGTAATACCACCTTAAAGTGGTCAAATAGCCACGTTTTTAAGCTTATAAGGCAGACCTTATCATCTTTTTCATTTCCTATTACAAGCTTGAGAAAAAATATGCTTATGGAGAGAGAAAAAGAAAGTTAAGGAGGAATTTCTTTGAAAATTCACCATAAATTGAGGAATTCTCGTAAGGTAATTACTTCTTAATTAAAGTTGATCACATGCATGAGTTCAACACTTGGTATATTTTTGTTTCTGATTTGGTTTAGTATTTTAATGATACCCATATTTCTGAATTGTGTTGGAACATGGATGGGTTAAGAACATAAGTTAGAACTGGAGCTAGGATCGTAAATGCATACTTTAAAGTCCTAAATTTACATCATCTTTTCGTAAAGCATTTTGTTTCAGAAAATTCATGATTATGATGTATATTTCTGCTAAAACATGTTTATTATATTTATCCATGAATTATACCCGAGGTCAAAGTTATGTATGCTTTAAAATGTTAAGTTATGCCTTAGTGTTCTATTTTGACCTACTTATGCTAAAAATGGTATAAATCATGGAATACTTATTGGAATTGAGTGATTCAAGTTGGATAGTAAAATATAGTCATACATGTATATCATATCCAAAATTTTTGTAAAAATACCAAGGAATGAACCCTTGGTGATAGTTTGAAGTTTTGGTTTAAAATCTGCCCTAAAGGAGCAAGAATGCATACCAAGTGTTTGACGTTTTGCTCGACATAGAAAATGAGCCCTAAAAATTATGAAACATTAATTTTATATTATTCAATGTGTTTAATGATATTGGGTGGAATATCATGCAAAGTTATGTTGTATAAAAGTTATGAAAATTCCAGGAAGTTGAAGTTGTGTTGCTATTTTTCTTGAGAAACGATTTGGAAAAGGTTGTAATAAAATGGGCATAACTTTGTCTAGTGAATTGGTAATTTAATTCCGTAAATTGTGTTAGAACCCTAATTACTTGGGTGTTATAGAAATGTGAAGTATCATTTTTATTTCCTCCTTAGTTATTTCTGATTTACCAAATGATGTGATGTATTACTAGGTTTAATGTTAATTGGTGTATTCAGATACTAATGACGTTGACTTGTTAGGTGGGGAAGCAGCTAATACTACCACATCAAGGAAGTAGTTTGGTATTAATCTTAGCAACAAATCCAAGGTGAGTAACCTATCCTATGAAATATAGATGATTATATGTTCATATGGAAATGTGTAGTTCAATACATGTGTTGAAATTCTTATGGGAGTGATGTTGTATTTAGGAAACATATGCATATGATTGAAATGTTAAGTGATGTTATTTAATGTTAAGGATTGTGGTGGGTCCTATAGGATGTGGCGGTCCTGTTAATCCAACTTAAAGGTTTGTGTACTCGGACCTAATAAAGGGATGTGGTGGTCCCCAATAACTGTGGTGGATTAATTGGACTGTGGCGGGTCCAGGCTTGCGAGAGTTTCACAATTCCTGTTGGGTTATAGCATTAGAAAAAAATAAAAATGGTTATTCAATTTGGTTATAGGTGGGGTATATGGTCATTCACTAAGCTTATATTTCTTACACTCCTGTAATGTTATGTTTCTGGTATGTCTATCGTTTTTAGTTCACTGCCAAGTTAGGGCCTTAAAACGGGGGAGTGACGGATATCTAGTATGGTTTGAATATCAAGAATCTTGTTGTGTAAATATTAAACTAAAGATCTTGGTTATGTAAAGTTGTGTAGTACTTATAGGTTACATGTAAATGTAGTTATGTTTTCATCTACACATACCCTTGGAAAAAAATATCTCATACTATTTTTCCTTAGAGATTTAAATTAAAGCATTGTTTATTATTTAAGGCAATTTATCGCTAATTAACAAGGATGAGTTTAACTTAATTAAGTCGGGGCGTGACACTTTATGTGACCCAATTGCATTTAGACCTTATGAGATGAATTATGGGTTATATAGTTCCCTTGGTGTAGCTAATTGGAAGAAGAGTGGACCTAAAGGTAATATTTGAAAAATTCAAGGTCGTTCGAACGATAATCGAAGTTCTTCGAACGAGATTCATATCTCATTCGAATGGTCTTCTAATGACTATCGAATGAGACACCTATGTATAGGATTGACCATGCTCGTTAGAACTTCATTTGAAGTACATCCAAATGAGATGTTCACCTCATTCGAACGAGATGCATCCTGGTTCAAATGAAATGGGAGTTATTGTTCAAAGGAGATCCATTCTTATTCGAACGAGACGTTCAGAATTTGACATTTATAGTTTGTAAAGTGTTGTCAAAATCTGGGTCGTTGGATGAAGAGACGTGTCATGTTCTCAGGGCAGTAGATCAAGCTCGGGATTGACTTCCTGGTCATTTTGGGGATTTAACCCCTAAGGGCTTTGAAGTAGATAAGTGAGATTTGGATCATTTTAACTCCTATTATATCAAATTTTTCTCTCTCTAGCTCTTGAGAGATCCCCATCCACCAAAACCACCTTACACCACCCTAGTATTATCATCCTTCACCTTGAGCCACCATAGTATTTCATAGTTTCCCATATATTTAAAAGCCTTATAGTCTCATATACACCATTTTTTAGCAAAGCTACGAATTTTTAGAGATATTGGTGGTGGGTTTTTGAAGACAAAATGTAGAAGATTAATGGAGTTTGAAAGGGGTATGGCTTGTATCTTTAATGGAGACAAGCTTGATGGAGCAAGGCAACTTATTTAAGGCCACCTTATAAGGTGGGAGGTTGTCATCTTCTCAAGCATTCATCCATCATAATTGAAGCTTCTTTGAGGTGGGAAAACTCTACTCTTCAAATTTAATATTCTATTTCCCTATTATTTGATTTTGTGTGTAGGGTTTAAGAGTAGAATGAGTGAATAATTTAAGAAAATATTTCTTATGATTGGTGTAAAAAGGCTTATAAAGGATTTCAATAATGTTGAGTAAAATGATATATTTCAAGAAAACATAGTGTTAAACATTTTTATGGAATAAAAATGTTGAAATAATATTAATCTTGTCCAAGATATTTTATGAATAAATGTTCAATGTTTTCTTGTAAAAATTGGTATTTTCACAAAGATATGCATTTATTTAAGTTTTGAAAGATGAAAAATATCTTTAGTCTTGAAAAATATGTTGTTACAAATGTTATGAAATTTCTTGAATATGTCATGTGTTAAACTCATTTTTCTCAACCTTTTGGACTTAAAATTCTTCCTCCCATGCATATAAACTTGTAGTATTTTGATGATACGCATATTAACAAGTTTAATGGAGGTTTCAATGATCTTTAACTTGAAATAAAGGAAATAGAAATTTCAGTCTTTAAATTGTGTGAAAAAGTATTGAAAATGTGACAAATGTATGGCCTTAGGACTACATGTGTTAATAAGGGAAAATTGTGCTTTTTCTTATAAAGTAGTCTTCAAAATGTTCAGTGATTTTTAAGAAAAAGAAAGTAATGAAATAAATATATTTTCAACTTGTAAAGTATGTTAATCCAAAGTGTTAAATAAATGTCAATGAGTTAAAAATATTGAAGAACTTGGCATGTATAACTTAATAATGTTTTTGGGAAAATAACTCTTGAGAAAATGGGGAAAATGCAAGCTTGTAAATAAATGGGTAAAATGGTAATTTTATAAAGTGGAACATTTTTACCAAATAAAATGTTAGAAATGGTGTTACACAAATAGTCATAAATGAAAGGGATATTGGAATAAAATCAAGGCAAGTGTATACAGGACAAGAAATGATGACTGCTAAAGTGTAATACAAGGTGGGGTGAAACACCGATTTTTGGCTTCGATCGGTAGAAAGTGTAATATTCTGGACATTTGAAATATGTTAAAACGCATTAATATGGACTCGGATGACACCGAGAATAATTGAGAAGTGCTCGGAGCCTTGGGGGATAGATCCAAAATCAACGACTAGAGCATATGGTAGCATAGCCGACGATATGGATCACGCTAAAGTATACGCATATTTAGAAGATTACGAGAAAAGATAATGAGAAAAGTGGAACATGTCAAGAAATTGGTTGTGCAGTGAATATAAGAAAAGATAACCTAACTTGAATAAAATTGATACGTGTTCCAGTTGAAAGATAATGTGGACAAGTAAAGTGACAAATTGACTAATGTCCATAAAGTAAAGGAACGGTAAAGTGAAATGATAAAATGGGTAATTTAGCAACCCAGGGAGGTTTAACCCATAATTAACACAAGGTTGTGTTTATGAAAGGTTTTCAATGAAAAATAATTATTTTCTAACACGATGCGTGCATAAGTTAAAAGTTTAATTTCAAGGAAAAATACTAAGGTAAATTCTGCATGAGTAAATGGATAATTTTGGTGGAGGAAGTATTCTCTCTAAACAAATGGTATTTTGTTTAAGTATGTAACCGGGTGCGTTAAATTGGGAAATAAATGCCAAATCAAGTAAAAAAATAGATTCTTTTAATAAGATTAAAGTAAATTAATCGGAATAGATAATATTTTAGAATAAAATGGTCCCATGCATTAATGTATAAGTATTCATGTAGATACGAAGTAATTGCATGTGCACGTAGTTAACATGTTAGATTCTCTTTTCGGCTGTTCAATTCTATTGCATTATTTTATTTTTCCACTGGGCATTCGACTCATTCCCTCCTCTTTGTCACGATAGGTTATATGTGGTTCCATATTTTAAGGGCATTACTCATGTAAGCTTTATTTTATTTTTACGTTAGTAGCTTCGTATGCTTGGATTATGGAGATGATTCCCATAGGTTCCTCATGTAATTTGATTTGAATTGGAATCGCATGTTAAACAAGTGAAACGTTAATTAAATAAAAATATACTAACAATATTATATATGTTACCTCACTGCACTTCACACCTAATGTTCGGGTCGGACTGGGTTGACCACAGGTAACCCATAAATCCATGTTGAGACATTACAAACGGTATCGTAGATCTAAGTTCAAGGTTCCTTTTGGGAGTGACGTTGTGAGGTTGGTAGTGGATCTTTGATGTTGGTGTTAGCTTTTGGGTTGGTCACGCTAGATTGGTGATGGTTACGTTTAATTTTCTCGACGGTTAAGTCAAGAAGATTAATGCGATTAGAAATTTATCGCCAAGTGGAATGTGGCCAAGTTAGTTTCCATTTATAACTTTTGTGCTTCTGATTTAGACATGTTAGTAATTCGCGAGTGTCTATGCAAGCTAATAGTGGTGACACCATGATTTTTTGTGTGAGGTGCATTTGTGTTAACCCTTGATTATGTGAGGGTCCTAGTAATATGTTAACAAAGGTGAATAATGTCCATCGAATTAGAAACATGAGTTATTTAAAGTCAACCGTGGAGGTTAGGTGACTGGAGTGTCATGACTAAACGATATCGAGTTTACAAGAAGTATGGGTTAAGTTCCTTATAGTTAGGTACTTACGGGTAATTAGAATCGATGATGTGATTAGGCAAATTTGATCCTTCGGGTAGTATCATGTCATAAGCATTCGATAACTTGGAGGGAATGTAAAACCGTATCGGTTATTAGTTGAGGATGTGTGCTCGGCCTAAGCCGAGGAAATTCTATCATAATAAGTAAGTGCCTTGTTGATTATCAAATGAAAGTTTTATCTCGTAAGCTATGGTGAGCGTTATGGTCCATTGATGGTGAGTGTGTTACATGTGGGGGAATAATGAGTTTATGTGATGTAGGAGAGAACCCTAGATAGCCTTACATAAGGAGGTTTTAGAAAGTATGATGAAACTTTTGAGGAATACGATCGTTTGTGACGTCGGTGGTGAGGACTTAAAGGCTTATAGATTATTCACTACGTCTTGTATCCTACCAGAATCCTTAAGAGTGTCAGCCTGTTGTCATAAGATGGCTAGGGTATAAGTGTCATGCTTTATTGTGCTGGGTACTTGGGGATGTATTAGGAACTTAGATTAATGATTTCATGTTAGGGACTTAAAATATAGCATCCCAAAAGTGATATTAAAGCATGATTAGGATTGACAAGTGTTGACAATGTAAGTTAGAATAGCCCTTGAAGGTCAAGGATTAGTTCTTGGCAAGTCTTACCAGACTGGTGAATATTAGGGAGCATAAACCTATGTAGAACTTGCTACCCTTATAGTGCTAATGGCAAGAGGTATGGTCGTCACGTAAATTCAATTTGTGTATAATCTAGAGATAGGCTCAATGATGACCTCGTGTCATTAGAGGTCATTACAAGGAGAATGTTTAGCCTAGTTTGGTAGCGCTTAAAGAGACGTTAGGTTATTATCATAGTACAATAAAGTAAAAAGTGAACCACGTGTGCTATACTAGTCACGATGTCACGTTGACTAGAGAGATGGATAAAGTTAGTGTTGATAAGGGCATTTGGCATTCGTCAACCGAAATGGCTCACGTTCTTAAAGGATGAAAGAGAGAAGCCGTATTCCTAAAGATGGAAGTCCAACATCTGATTTCCCAGAGGATAATGGGCTTCGTATGTTACTTTTATTTTGAGAAGATATGAGGTTTATGATTCGATTCGTCACATTTGGTGACTCAAGCTAGGGTGTATGGTTGTGCTAGCACCTAATGAGAACGCTTGGGAGGAGTCATAGACTTCGAGAGTACGACGTGGGTTTGCCTTTATAAACCATAACAGTTGCATGTGGATGGGATTCCTTCGAAATAATTGTTTATTCATTATAATTCATTGTGTCCTTTTAGTTTCGATAATTGGTGATCAAGTTATTTCAGTTACAATAATTGAGGACGGTGTCCTCCCAATCTCAGTGGTCTGGTATTATTTCATGTGATAGCATGGTCATAACATGACTTGGCTCAATATGAGTGCGGATGGATCGGGTGTAGTCATTATAGCCCGGCAACTGGGCGCGCTCTTATTTGAAATACCCCTTTGTTTGCACATATTCCGTGTATATGTGGTTGCATGTTCTGCAGCACAGTTTGCTAGTATCATCCACTTTCCATAAGATTAGCAATCTTATAAATTGGATGGTACGACGATTAGTGGCTCTAGTTGTAAAGAGTGAAATTATGATTCGAGGATATCTTAAGGTGATAGAACTCGAGAAAACTTGGCACGTAGTGTTGCTTTTCCATAAGGAGTGGAATGGTACAACACTCAGATGAATGCTCTATAGTTGGACACCTATAGTGATTTTAGGTTCACATAGGAATCTTTTAGAAGATGTTAGTCAGGCGCACAATTATGACTTGGTTTGTTTATTACTCCTCGAATTGAGAAACTATCTATGCGAGGTTAGTATCAAGTTTAATTTAATTTATATGGTCAGTAGGACTCGAGAATTCTAGGAAACTCAGGCTATGTAGTCCTAAGAATTAAAATAATTCATGATAATGGACTACATGGCAGTTATGTGTCGTTTTGCTCGTGGGTGAGCATTGATCACTAGAGAGTGTTTCCTAATAAGGGCACTGATATGATTTGGGTATTGGAAAATTAATCTTAGGACTTAATTGAGCTTGATCATCGAGTGAGTGAAGGCTCGAGGACGGTTATGTGACTTAGATGGATAGCCTAATGGTAAGTGTTAGAGCATGTCTCATGCCGAGCTCTTTGATGATAACCCTTTGTGAGGAGCATATGACCCCATCTTAGTGATTGATTACTTTAATGATATATACTTGAAGGACTCCTATGACTTAGAATAAGAGTTGATAAACCCTAGGAACTTGAAGAATTAATTGACTGATAATTTCGAGGATGAAATTTCCAGAGGAGGGAAGAATGTAACACTAGCCCTCGCGACTTTGACCGTACCTGAGTAATCCAATGACTTTATGTGACCAAATTGGGCTTTGGACCTTGTGAGATGAAGTATGGGTCAAATTGGGGCAATATAGCGCCCTTTGTACAATTAATTGGAAGAAGAATGGAACTAAAGGTAATATATGGAATAATTTAGGGTCGTTCGAACGACACTCGAAGTCGTTGGAACGAGATTCAAATCTCGTTCGAACGGTCTTCTAATAACCACCGAACGAGGCACCTATGTATACGCTCTTTAGAACATCATTCGAAGTCTATTCGAATAAGATACAACTTGGTTTGAATGAAATGGTAGTTCTCATTTGAATGAGATGTTTAAAAATAGACTTCGGCAATTTGGAAAGTGTTGTCAAAATGTGGGTCGTTGGATGAAGACACTTGTCATGTTCTCAGGGTAGCAGATCAAGCTCGAGATTGACTTCTTGTGAATTTTGAGGATTTAACCCCTAAGGGTTTTGAAGTATATAAGTAATATTTGGGTCATTTTAGCCCATATTATATCAGATTTTTTTCTCTATCTCTTGAAAGCTCCCACTCCACCACAACCATCTTACACTGCCCTAGCACCACCACCTTTCACCTTGAGCCACTCTAGTATTTTATAGTTTCCCACATATTTGAGCCTTATAGAATCATATACACTATTGTTGGGTAAAATACGAATTTTTGGAGATATTGTTAGGGATTTTTGAAGAAGAAATGTAGAAGATTAATGGAGTTTGAAAGGGGACTTGCTTGGAGGTTTCATGGAGACAAGCGTGGTGGAGCTAGGCAACCTCTTTAGGGACACCTTTAGAGGTAGGAGGTTTCCATGTTCTAAAGCATTCATCCACTATTATTGAAGCTTCTTTGAGGTGGGAAAACTCTACTCTGTAAGTTTAAGACTCTATTTCCCTGGGACTTGGTTTTGTGTGTAGGGTTTAAGAGTAGAATGCATGAATAATTTAAGAAGGTATTTCTTATGGTTGGTGTAAAAAGGATTATAAAGGATTTTAATGATGTTGAGTAATGATATATTTCAATAAACTTAGTGTTAAACATTTTTATGGGATTTTCATAAAGATAGGCATTTATTCAAGTTTTGAAAGATGAAAAATGTCTTTAGTCTTCAAAAGCATACTGTTCCAAATGTTATAAAATTTCTGGAATAAGCCATGTGTTAAAGTCGCAAGTTTAATGGAGGTTTTAATGAGTGTTATCTTTGAATAAAGGAAATAGAAATTTCAGACCTTAAAGTGTGTGAAAAAATATTAAAATGTGTAGCCTTAAGACTACATGTGTTAATAAGGGAAATGGTGTTTTTCTTATAGAGTATTCTTCAAAATGTTCAATGATTTTTTAGAGAAAGAAAGTCATGAAATAAAGAGATTTTCAACTTGTAAAGTATGCTAATCCAAAGTGTTAAATAAGCTTCGATGAGTTAACAACATTGGAGAACTTGGCATGTATAACTTAATGATGTTTTTGGGAAAATTATACTTGAGAAAATGGGGAAAATGCAAGGTTTTAAATAAATGGGTAAAA
Source organism: Sambucus nigra (assembly GCA_949130495.1). Classification (NCBI taxonomy): domain Eukaryota; kingdom Viridiplantae; phylum Streptophyta; class Magnoliopsida; order Dipsacales; family Adoxaceae; genus Sambucus; species Sambucus nigra. The sequence goes on from OX422207.1 coordinate 552,500,221, forward strand.
TGGTAATTTTATAAAGTGGAATATTTTTACGAAATAAAATGTTAGAAATGGTGTTACACAAATAGTCATAAATGAAAGGGATATTGGAATAAAATCAAGGCAAGTGTATAAAGGATAAGAAATGATGATTGCTAAAGTGTAATACAAGGTGGGGTGAAACATCGAGTTTTGACTTCGATCGGTAGAAAGTGTAATATTATGGACATTTAAAATATGTTAAAAATGCATTAATATGGACTCGGATGACATCGATAATAATTAAGAAGGGCTCGAAGCCCTAAGGGAAAGATAAAAAATCAACGACCAAAGTATATGGTAACATAGCCGACGATATGGAGCCCGTTAAAGTATACAAATATTTAGAAGATTACGAGAAAAGATAATGAGAAAAGTGGAACATGTCAAGAAATTGGTTGTGTAGTGAATATAAGAAAATATAACTTAACTTGAATAAAATTAATGCGTGTTCCAGTTGAAAGATAATGTGGACAAGTAAAGTGACAAATTGACTAATATACATAAAGTAAAGGAACGATAAAGTGAAATGATCAAATGGGTAATTAAGAAACCCAAGGAGGTTTAACCCATAGTTAACACAAGTCTATGTTTATGAAAGGTTTTGAATAAAAAATAAGTATTGTCTAACACGCTGCGTGCGTGTGTTGAAAGGTGAATTTCAAGGAAAAATACTAAGGTAAATTCAGTGCGAGTAAATTCAGTGCGAATAAAAAATAAATGTATGAATGAGATGTGATGTCGTTTGAACGATAGTTGTTTATCCCCAAAAAAATTTCAGACTTTTAAATAACTTGGAAACCTCAGAAGTTAAAGATGTTCACGAGATCAAAAAAGGTTTATCCAAAACTTTTATGATAAAATGTTTTTGAAAATAAAAACCATTTATTAAAAATTTCAAAAACCATTTTTCATAAATAGAAAAATATTTTATCTTTCACAAAAATATCCCTACAGTTTTAATGTAAAATGTAAATGCAACTTAAACATATTTGACCAAATTCTTCCTTGTTGGGCTTAAATGTTGAAGTCTTCTTGAAATTCGGTTTCATCTTTGTAGATGTAAGCTTCTCAGTCCTTCAGCAACTTGTAGCGGTATACGACATACTAAATTGTGACGGACAATGTCCTTATAGGGTTTGGGTGTTAAACCACATGTTTAATTTAGGTCATTTGGGCTGGGTATCTTAAATAACTAAAACTTCACTTAATATGAGAGGAATATGTATTATTATTATTATTATTATTATTATTGTGGCCCAACTTTAATTAAATTCTTATTCTTTGTAAACTTACTTTTTGTGTTGTTATTGGATTTTTTTCCAGAGGTCTTAGGTTGTAGTTGTTGCCGTAGATTTAGGTTAATCATTGGAGGTGAATCTCTAGCAACGTTCTATTCAAAGTTCCTAAGATGTAAAAATTGGGTAGTGTAGCTCATATAATCCTTGTATTTATTTATATTTCATCAGGCCATGTATTTATTTAGTTTATCTCGAGCAGATGTGCACATGTGGCACTTTTATATTAAGTAGATGGGATTTATATTCTAGACTGGGATGTATTTGTGTTGGTAGTTGAGTGATATTAAAGATGGATTTTATATATTTTGTATTTTAATGTCTCGCATTAGATTACTTGTTCGGTTTTATTTAATTCCTTATGCCAAAAATGTTATCAAATGTTTTTATTCCCGTGATTTTTATATTAGACCTTCACAATCTATTTATAAATTTTACGGGGTGTCAAGGTTCGTATCAGATCATTCCAGGTTCTGGTGTTCTAGAATCTTGAGTGCGCCTGTCTTGTTTTCACGCTGCGTTCTTTGACTCCTTTAGAGATTTATTGTTTAAGGTTTGTAATCTTTACAATGATGACCTCTTATGGGGTTTCACACCATTGTCCTAGATGAACAATTCGAATCGACTGAAGTGTATTAGGAGGATGTCCCGCGTATAAGGTCGATTTTGATTGGGAGTTAGGAGACATTGGACGTGAGACCTTTAGTGTGTGCTTCGCGTATAGTTCGAGGGGAAATGCTTTCACTCACCATCCATAACGACATAAGGAGTATGTTTTTTAAGACCATGTATGTATGACCGCATAGTAACCAGTATGAGGAGGAGTTAAAATATCTTTCTCTTTCTGCATCTGGATAGATTGATATGAAAGCAAAGAAGGATATTCGCATTATCAGTTGAAATACAACAAGACATTTTTACGTTGGTGGAAACCTCATGGGAAGGGTTTAACACGTGTTATTGGGTAACCGGATCTTCACCACGTGCTCTCTATCAAGGCGAGTTGACTTCCTACATTAGTAGGAACATCACAACTATTTGAAGGATAGTGTTCCTAAGATTATGAAAATCGAGGCCAAATTAGGCCCTAATGACTAGAATTAGTGTAATGTTGACACGAGTAGGGAGAACCTCACTAGCAAAAGGAACTATATTGGGGGAGAGGACACTAAGAGGTTTCCAAGAGTAGACTATATGATTTATTAAGGCCAATGGAACCGTGACTAATGAGAACTAGGCCGATGAGGCCACTTTTTACAGTATCGACCGTGAAGATAAGGTCAACATGGCAATCATTTAGATATTTCCTGTAGAAGAAGGTGTCACATTTGTGGAGAGTGAGACTACCTAATTAGTAGTTGCCTTAGGGAAACCTGTATTATTAGGATACCACCGAAGGTTGGTTATGATTACGTTTACGCCTCATGCTCGTGATTTTTTAATTAGACACCAAGAATTTATCATTGTTTATTCAGTAGTGTGCTTAATACGATTATGAGATATATACATATTTTTAGCATGAGATTTATTTATATGTAGATAACCCAGTAAGTAGGGGGATTCTTTACATCGTGATTGTAGAGACACGACATTTTGTTTAGGTTGTTTGGTTTTTAGCCACTTTGTTGACTTTTAGATGAGAGAGAGCATCATATTATTATTTGGCATGTTTGGTTATCTATGTATTATGCATATATCGACTGTCAGAGGTATACTTTTATGTTTTCATTTTTGGGTATGAGATGGTTCTCATACTTATACTTAAGCTCGAGTGAGAGTCTGGCGCGCGCACACACACACACACACTTATCTATGTATAGATATGAGCACATTAGAGGATATTATGATTATGTATAGGTCCTACCAAGAGTATGATATTATTCCAGTTTTATTCGGAGGGGTGGTGAGTTATCACCTACATAAGAGAGTAGATATAGCTTAGAGTTATCACTAGCATTAGGCCCATTATGAGGGCATCTTATTGGGTTGACTCCGTTGGAAATATAGAGTGATGTGGGAGCAGGCATCACAGTATTTATCAATAGGTTATTTAGAGAAGACGTTACCATATGGAAAGCTTCAAAAGAGGAACAGTTCACTAAGTTGATATATGGATCACCTATAACTGGGCAAGGGAATGATACGGGATGAATATTCGTTGTTTCGTATAGACAACCGATTATAATAGTCGAGTATAGTGATATTTGTTAAAAAATTAATTGTGAACGAGTTATCACCAGTAGTGTAATTAGGAGGAGAATATGCCGACGGTAGTGTAAGGACAAATTTCCAATCGAGTCATTTTTTATATTGGCTATATTCCGTTGGACAAAATAATTGTGGGTCATTTTGCATCAAGCATCATTCAATGTAAAGATTTATGCATCGCATCCAAAGTTCACGCGTCATCAATATGCACGCCATGCTCTCTATCCTAAAAAGGTATATGACCAAAATAAATTTTATGTGTTGAAGTATTTTGTTTAATCAAGAAATTTTCATATAGAGAAATGTTCGTAAATAAGTAATTTTCATAAAGAACTATCTTCGAAATAATTTTATTTTAATTAGCCATGTTATCAATCCCATTGCATTAATTGAAATTTGTTCTTACGAACTTGTGAATCTGCTACTTAAATTGAAATTGGAGAATACCACTTCATAGCTAATATTAAAATTGAATTGTGTGTGTGTATTCCACGAATTAAGCTAAGAACATATAACCTTGCAACTTCAGATTGGTATCAGGGCTAGTCTCTAAAAGTTATTTAGATGAATCCTGGAGGTTATATGGATAGTTTTTCGTCGAATAGACTACCGTTGTTTGATGGAACTAATTACACCTATTGGAAAGCACGTATGAAATCTGCCCTTAAATCTATTGATGATCGTGTTTGGGTTATTGTTGAAAGAGGATGGTCCCCTCCTACTATGGTAGTTAATGATGAAATTTTTTTGACTCCTGTACAACAGTGGAGTGAAGGAGAACTAAAATGGTGTAACTTTAACTCTAAAGGTTTAAATGCCTTATTTAGTGCGGTGTCCCCCGATGAATTTAATCGTATAATGACGTGCGAAACTTCAAAGGAAGCTTGGAATATTCTCCAAGTTACTCACGAGGGAACTATTATAGTAAAAGCTTCAAAACTTCAAAACTTAACAACCCAATTTGAAACGATCACCATGAAAGACTCTGAAACATTTGATGAGTTCTATGCTCATATATCTGATATTGTTAATTCCTGCTTTAACCTAGGTGAAAAGATTCCTGAAGATCGTGTTGTTAAGAAAATTCTTAGATGTCTTCCTAAGCGGTTCATTCCTAAAGTCACTATTCTTAATTATTTAAGAAATCTAAATACCCTGAAACTTGAAGAACTTGTTGATGATCTTCAAACTTATGAACTAGATATGTTTCCTAAAGATAACAAAAGCAAAGATAAAGGTGTTTCCTTAAAAGTTAAGAAAGTATATGTGTCTGATTCTGATGAGTCCGATATAGATCCTGATGATATAGCCTTATTTGCCAAAAAATTCAAAAAAATTCTCAAGTTTAGAAAGCAAAACTTTAAATTTGAAAAACCAAAATTTGAGAACAAAAACAAAGGAGAAAATAGAAAATTCAATAATCAGGATCCGAAGAAGTTCAACAAAGATAACTTTAAAAAGGATGATTCAGAGAGATGCTTTGAGTGTGAGGGACGTGGTCATAGAGCTTTCGAGTGTCCTACAAAACTTAAAAGACAAGGCAAAGAAAAAGCAGTTTATAATGCTACTCTAAGTGACACTGATAATGAGTCTGAAGACTCTGATGACTCTAACCCATCTAGAAATAACTTCACTGCCTTTATGGCAAGACATGTTAGTAATTCTAGTATGTCATACCTTAATGTTGATAATTTTGAACAAAATCTTGAGGTTGTTTCCACTTATTCTACTAGTAGTGATGAAAAAGAGAGTGATGGTGAAATAGATGAGAGTGAACTACAATCCGCTTATTCTAAACTTTACAACGAATCTCTTCGTATTCAAAAAGTTAACAAAATATTAACCTTTAAAGTATTAACTTTAGAAAAAGAGTTGAAAGGCCTGAAGGAGAAGGAGGCTTTAGTTAGTCAACTCGAGGCAATTAAGATATCTCTTTCTGAGAAGCTTATCTCGATGGGTAAAGAAAAATGTGACTTAACTATCTCCTTGGAAGCTGTCAACAAAGATCTTAATGAGTCTTTAGAGATTATAAAATCTCTTGAAGCTAAAATTTTCCAACTTGAAAAAGATCTCGAGTCCTCTCGTGAAGTTAAAGTCACACTCGAGGATAATTCAGGAAGAATGGGAAAATTATTTCTAGGTCCTGTTTTAGGATATAAGGAGAAAGGTTATCAAGAGAGAAAGGGTATAGGATATGAATAAGGAGATTCATCAAAATTTAAACCTGAACCTGTAGCTAAGTTTGTTACCAAATCTAATGTTTAGAAAATAAGCCCTACTAAGCAACCTTTAAAAGCTGGTCCAAAGCAACCGTATATGTGCACTTATTGTCACAAACGTGGTCATCTTAAAGACTTTTGCTACAAGCTTGGAAAGTACTCTCATTTCACTCCTAAACAACACTATAGATCCTTATCTAGTCTTAAGAGTCAAGTTGAGTATCTAGTCAATACTTCTAAAGGTCTAATGGAAGAGTTCCTTAGGTTTTCTAAACTCAAAGGAAATAATTCTAATTATAACACTAGAGCCAACAAAGGAAAGAAAACAACTCAAGCTTGGGTTAAGAAAAATCACACCAATAAAGCTTTTTTTGCTCATGTTGCTCATGTTGCTCAAAATACCTCACAATGGTACTTTGATAGTGGTTGTTCGAGACATATGAGTGGTGATAAATCTCTATTTACCACTCTTGAAAACTATAAAGATGGTAAAGTCACTTTTGGGGATGGTAACAAATCTCGAATCATGGGTAGATGATCTATTGAAATCTCCGGGTTTCCTAAACTTGAAAATGTCCTTTTTGTTGATGGTCTCAAGGCTAATTTGATAAGTATTAGCCAATTATGTGATGAAAATCTTGATGTTAAATTTAGTCAATCGGAGTGCACCGTATATGATCAGTCGGGTGAATCTATTTTACAAGGTGTTAGAATTAGTGACAATTGCTATTGAATTATTCCTAAATCATCTTTAGTTTGCAATAGTGCAAAAGCCTCATCTGTTGATCTTTGGCATCAAAGATTAGGTCATGTAAACTTTAGAGATCTTGATAGATTAGTGAGAAAAGAGCTAGTCCGAGGCTTACCACCACTAGGAAAGCCAACCTCCACCATTTGCGGGCTGTGTCAATTAGGAAAGCAAATTAAAAGTCCTCATAAGAAGTTAAACTCTATAACAACCACTCGTGTCTTAGAATTAATACACATGGATCTTATGGGTCCCCATAGTAGGAAAAAGATATATCTTAGTAATGGTGGATGATTTTTCTAGCTACTCTATTGTAGGCTTTCTAAGAGAAAAATCTGAGACGGTTGATTTTCTTACTGCTAAGTGTAGAACTCTTCAAAATCAACACGGTGTCACCATAAACCGCTTTAGGAGTGATAATGGAACTGAATTCAAGGAATCCGGTGTGAATGCCTTTTGTGATGAAATAGGAATTAAACATGAATTCTCGGTCGTTCAAACTCCACAACAAAATGGTATAGTTGAAAGGAAAAATCTAACGGTCCAAGAAATGGCAAGATCTATGCTCCTAGGAAGAAATGTTCCCCATAGGTTTTGGACCGAAGCGGTTAACATCGCATGTCACACCGTCAATAGGTTTTATTTGCGTCCTAAGACTAACAAAACACCATATGAATTGTGGATGGGTAAGAAACATAATTTATCCTACTTTAGAGTGTTTGGTAGTCCGTGTTATATTCTTCAAGATAGAGAACTTGTAGGAAAATTTGACTCAAGGAGTGATGAAGGTATATTCCTAGGGTATTCTCAAAATAGTAGACCCTTTAGATTATTCAAATTAAGTAGCTCTAAAGTCATGGAATCAATTAATGTAGTCATAAAAGACGATGCTCCGGCCACATCAATTAATAATGAGGAAGATTTGTCTTGTGAGTGTGATGCTGTGTCAAATGTTGAAAGTATAGATCTCAAAATGACTTGATTTTTCCAACTACTGAGAAAAAGGATCCTACTCCTTGGGTGCGTAAAAGTCATGACACATCAAAAATTATAGGATATCCCGAGGTAGGTGTCAAGACTAGGGCGAAATTAGAAAATGAAGTTAACTATCTATGTTATACTTCTAAAATTGAACCCAAAAACTTTAAAGAAGCATTAAAAGATGAACAGTGGATTAATGCTATGCAAGAAGAATTGTTTCAATTTAAGAAAAATGATGTTTGGGAATTAGTACCTAGGCCTTCTAATACTAATGTCATTGGCACCAAATGGATTTTCAAAAATAAAATGGATGAACATGGTGTCATTATTCGTAATAAAGCAAGATTAGTTGCCCAAGGATACACCCAAATAGAAGGTGTTGACTTTGAAGAAACTTTTGCTCCTGTTGCTAGGTTAGAATCGATTCGCCTTTTACTCGCCATAGCATGTCACCTCCAATTTAAATTATATCAAATGGATGTAAAAAGTGCCTTTTTAAATAGTATTATTCAAGAAGAAGTCTATGTTGAACAACCAAAAGGGTTTGAAGATCCAATGCATCCTAATCATGTCTTCTTCCTAAAGAAAGCTCTATATGGCTTGAAACAAGCACCCCATGCTTGGTATGAAAGACTCACCTCTTATCTCCTTTCTCGTGGATTTTTGAGAGGGGGAGTAGATATGACACTTTTCATTCGTCGTGATGAAAAAGCTATTCTAGTTGCTCAAGTATATGTTGACGATATAGTGTTTGGGTCTACGTGTGATAAACATACTCAAATTTTCTCAAAAGAAATTCACAATGAATTTGAGATGAGTATGGTAGGTGAACTTACTTTCTTTCTAGGTCTTCAAGTTCGTCAACTCAAAAGTGGGATATTTTTTTCCCAAACTAAGTATGCTAAAGACCTCGTTAATAAATTTAAACTCGAATTCGCTAAACATGCTCGTACTACTATGAGTTCATCTATTAAACTTAGTAAGGATACCAATGGAAAGGATGTAGAGCATACTCTTTTTAGAAGTATTATAGGTAGTTTACTTTACCTAACTTCTAGTCGTCCGGATATTTCCTTTAGTGTAGGAGTCTGTGCTCGTTATCAAGCTGCTCCAAAAGAGTCTCATTTACTTGCTATCAAACATATCATCAAATATGTTAGTGGTACCCTGTCTTTTGGAATTTGGTACTCTTTTGACACCAATGATTGTCTATCGGCATATTCAGACACCGATTGGGCAGCAGATGTTGATGGATGCAAAAGTACCTCTGGCAGTTGTTTCTACTTTGGAAGTGCACTTGTCTCATGGATGAGCAAGAAACAAAATTCTATTTCTTTGTCCACGGTGGAAGCCGAATACAATGCTGCTGGGAGTTGTTGCACTCAACTCATTTGGATGAAATAAATGTTGGAAGATTACGGTATTTCCAAAGGCACTATGACTATCTATTGCGACAATACAAGTGCAATTCATATTTCCCATAATCCTGTTCAACATTCTAGAACCAATCATCTTAAGATCCGTGAACATTTCATTCGTGACTTGGTTGAAGAGAAAATCGTTTCTCTAAGCTTCATTTCTACCGATCAACAATTGGCCGATATCTTTACTAAAACTCTAGATGCCCTTAGGTTTGAAAACCTTAGGAAATCAATTGGGGTTTGCTTAATTGATTGAGATCGAAGCCGTTTATCTAGTTTAGGTTGTTTCTCTTGCATATCTTTATACCTATGAACTAGATTTCTTTTGTATATACTTTATTCAAAATCTCAAAAATATTTCTTTTATTTTCAAGGAAAAACGGGAATGGTTAGAAACGCTTTTAAAAAAAAATTTGTCCATATGGATTTGTGGTCGATGTATTCGGATCCTTATCTTTTTCCATGTTCACTGGCCTTCGATGAGTAGTTAATCCAGACCTTGTTTATCTTGTGCACAAAAATGCTCTTTTATGAAATATATTTTTGCGATTTCCTCACATCTTTGCCTTTTTTGCACACACCGTTCACGAAATATTGCGGATATCTTGTTCACATTGTACTTGCAAAAATGAGATTTGGTGTTGTCTTCTTAATCCTGTCACATCTGTTATAAGCAATCGAAATTGTGCATGATCATCCATTGCCCGGATTGAAACAAAAATGATTATATTCTTCCGATTGGTTTTCGTTTCAAGCAATGGACTCGGGCTGCGAAAAACATAAAGTTTTTGCGTGAAAATCCTCCATTTGCATTCTCGATTGTGTGCCTAAAATAGAAGCATTGAAAATGATATATAATGCTAAGGTCAAAATAATTAGCTTGATTGATTCTTCAAAAAGAATAGTCTCAATCTATTGTTGCTCATGGGAGATATAAGTTGAAGATCAATGGGCATGCACATTTAATCGAATCTTTGCTTTCTCATTATGACATTATTGGCGAGAGAATCATCTATTTTTTATGCTTGTCGCATTCGTGTTTAAGTGTACAATAATATTTCCTTTTTTTGGCACAAGGCTAATGTGAGTGAATATTGCGCTTATATGTTGTTTGGCATTCCGCACTTGTACGTTGTTGTGGCTAAAAACTCTCACTCGTAGTGTTCACACCCCTACATTCTCGCTCCCACCATTTGGATATGTTGACACAAGCTAGGACTATTAAAAATCACATATTTGGCATATCTCTGGCCTTCCTAATTCCCGCTATTATGCTATTTTTTAACTCTATTTTATTTTCTTTTTATTTAAAAATATTATCTTTCGTTAGAAATTCTCGTTCGAACGAGATTTCTAACGAAATTTCTAACCCTTTACTGGAACTTCGTTCGTAATGTCGTTCGAACAAAAAGTTCGTTCGAACGACCTTCTAACGATATTTCTAACGAAATTCCCAATCCGCTACTGGAATTTCGTTCGAAATACCTCGTTCGAACGACATCACTCGTTCGAATGACCTGCGTTTAAAACCTGCATTTCCTCCTCCCTAAAAATCTGTCGCCTCTCCTTTTTTCTCTCTCTCCACCTGCCACGATTTCCCATGTCAACCTTTTTCCAGATTTTTCTCCCACACCTCTTCCATTTTCCCACTCTCTCTTCTATATCCATTATTCCTCTCTCCCACACTCTCATTCTTCCCACGATTTCAACCTCCTTCCTTTCTCCATAAACCTCATTTCCTCCACCCATTTGCTCTGCCGATCAGGGTTTGCTGTTTCCCTCTTCTCTTCGAGGTATATTTTTTACATTACTCTCTTTATATATATATATATATATATGCTGTTGGGTCTTATAATAAAATTCAAATTGATTTCATCTTTTTCCCAACATTCATATATAAATGTGTGCATATCTCTACAATTTTTTTTGGGCTATCTTATTTTCTGATTTTGTTTGTGTTGCCCCTAATTACGATATATTCCATGATAATATTATTTTCCTCAAATTCAAGTTCAGTTACTTTCATGGATTTTATCTTAATAATTTTTTTTAATTTTCTTTTATTTTCACTTATTCCTAACAGAGGATGGGCTTATTCTGATTGGTTGTTGGATTGTTGGTGCTTGGTGGTTTGGTTGGTATTTTATTCGGGTAGGTTCTAATATCATTCGTGTTTACCATTGCCCGTAATCGTCGCCCATGTCGCATTCGTGACTCTCCCGAGGAACGATCCTCTTCCTCTGATGAGGAGTCCAATGCCATTGCCGCTATACCTGACCTCAGGATGCGTTGGAGGTCACTCTCCGCACACACGCTATATCACACATAAGGTTTCGCTACACGCTCCATTGTTCGGGATAAAATTATTAATCTCCAATCCCTCCATGGCACCACTGTGCATTCGTGGCTTTCTGATTTAGGGTGGGACCCCCTATTCTCACTCACAGACACTGTTTTTCCCGACCTCATTCGGGAATTTCATTTTGGAATGCATGATAAGGAAAATCACATTTATTCTAAGGTGCGCGATCGGGAGATTATTGTCTCTCCCGACTCCATTGCTCAACTCATCCCCTTACCTAGGGTCAATAATCCCTCCTTCCCTTGGACATCCGATACCCGTCCCGATCCTTCCCTTGTTATAAACACCATTTTTAGGTTCCTTCCTCCCGACACTATCACAATCTTCCATAAACACTTACATCCTGATTTCATGGTCCTTAATTGGATTGTGTGTGCTTGTCTTATTTCACGTGCGAACACAACTCAAATAACCAAAATGCACGTGGACTTTATGTTTGCCATTAGCATTAGGGCTCACATAGACCTCCCGGCCTTCATCTTTAGTATCATTCGGACAGTTAGGATCCTCCCATCCAGTCCCGCTCGCCAAGCCCTCCCTTTTGCGGCCATTATTACCCGCTTTTGTCTTACCGTCGGCTGCCCCCGCGTATCCACCGATATCCCCGTCACCGAATATCAAACCATTGACATTTCCTCGGTCAGCCGATCTCGAGGTCATTTGCCCCTCGATACCCCTCACCTCACCCCATTCACCTCCTCTCACTCCGTCGCTTCCTCTCACCCTGCCCCCAGTCGTCCTGCACCCTCTCACTCTATCTATCGCCCCTCATCTTCCTATGTTCTCGCACCCGTCGAGTCGAAGAATTTTTTGTTTGTCCGTTCTCAGGTTCAACAGCTTCAGGAGGATAGACGTCAAGACAGGGCGCTTATGCAGGAGCTTTTAGTTTCTATGCAGCAGGACCGCGAGGCCCAAGCTCGCCGGGAGGAAGCTCAGGCGCGCAGAGATGAAAGCCAGGCCCTTCGGGACTCTCTTCTGTTAGAGCATCTTGATGCCATTCGCCGTATGGAGATGTGCTGCGGTGCAGGCTCATCCGATTCCGGCTCCGGATCTCTTCCCGATGATACTCCACATGATGCTCCTGCCCCTTGATGTACTTTGTTTTTCATTTATATTTTCCATGTACTTGTGAGGCTGAGTGGATATTTTTATTTCATGTATTGGTTCCTTTGGTTTGGATATTTGTTCGTTTCTCCTTATGCTGTGTATGCACTTTGACTATTTCCACGTTCCTATTGGTTAATGAATCATCATGCTATTTCCTCTGTCATTTCATTTCTTCATTTTTATTGGTTAATTGCCTACTGTTCTATCGCTTATTCTTTAACATGTAGGCCATTTATCCCTTTGTCTTTTCCCGATAAAAAGGGGGAGAAATATTGACTAGGGGGAATTCATAATTGGAATTAATATTGAATTGAATTCATATTTTAGGGGGAGTTAAATTCTTAATATTGAACATATGCATATTTTAGGGGGAGTTTCATTTACCATTATATTGAATTGAATTCATAATTTAGGGGGAGTTAAATTCTTAATATTGAGCATATGCATATTTTAGGGGGATTTTCATTTACCATTCACAACATATGCTAACACATATTTTTATATATAATTCATTCTCTACTTCCCCATGCGTTTATGAATTTGTTGGTTCATGTGTGCAGGATACATCACCTACTCCTTTGCAACTCGTCAGTATTGTCTTTGAGTTTGTCTGTCTTTTTTTGGGGTTTTGGGACGGGCCTTGGAATCGGCTTGACGGTTGGCTTAGCAAATTCTGTCTTTTCATTTATTTTTTTCATTATTCTGTTTTGTCCCGGAATAGCCAAAAGGGGAGATTTGTAAGGACAAATTTCCAATCGAGTCATTTGTTATATTGGTTATATTTCGTTGGACAAAACAATTTTGGGTCATTCTGCATCAAGCATCATTCAACGTAAAGATTCAAGCATCGCATCCAAAGTTCACGCGTCATCAATATGCACACCATGCTCTCTATCCTAAAAAGGTATATGACCAAAATAAATTTTATATGTTTGAGTATTTTGTTTAATCAAGAAATTTTCATATAGATAAATGTTCGTAAATAAGTAATTTTCATAAAGAGCTATCTTCGAAATAAATTTGAACAAGTTTTTGCAAAATAAGAAATCCCGTTCGAAGTTTATCCAGGTCGTTCGAATGACCTGGATCTAACGACATTCCCCAGGATATACTGGAACTTCGTTAGAAAGGTCGTTCAAACGAGATTTCTAATGACCTATCTAATTCGATACTGGAACTTTGTTAGATAACTCGTTCAAACGACAAGTCGTTCGAACGACCTCGTTCGAATGAGTTCTGCCAGATCTGAATTTTGTAATTTATTTTTAAGCAGTTATTTTCCCACAACTGTTTTGGTCCACTACTTCTTCAGTTATATCACATGGACGAAAATCAGTTTCAAAGTGAAGGAAGTTCATTATTCTCTTGAGAGCATTTTTCATAACTTCCCTCTTTTTGGTAAAAATCATCTCCAACACTTTTATCATCTTTTGTAACAAAACCTCTTCAATTATCTTGACATTCAACAAGTAAGTTTACGATGAATTTTTGCATTCAAGCTTAGTGACGACGGTGGTTTTGGGCTTCGTTGGATACCGCGACACGAGGAGTGTCGAGAAACGCGTTGGAGCTTCGCGTACTACAAATTCGGAGGTCGAGGACGGCATAAGTCTGTCTTGAGTGAATCAATGTCTGTAAGTCTTTTGAGTCTCTTATAAAACCTATTTTATAGTGGATTTTGTCAAGGCCCAGCCATCCTAGTTTTTTCCCATTTCGGTTTTCCTCGTACATTGGCGCGTTGTGGTTGGGATTTTCGCATTTTACTTTATTAAATCACCTAGATGTATGCTTCGGATAAAATGGATAAAATTGGAATAATTTTATTTTAATTAGCCATGTTATCAATCCCATTTCATTAATTGAAATTTGTTCTTGCGAACTTGTGAATCTGCTACTTAAATTGAAATTGGAGAATATCACTTCATAGCTAATATTAAAATTGGATTACGTGTGTGTATTCCATGAATTAAACTAAGAACATATAACCTTGCAACTTCAGGTAGTTTTCTAACGCTATACGTAGCATGCACGTCAGGTGGTCAATTTTGTCCATACAGGGGATCATTTCTCTAGAACTGGAGGCGATATATTATTGAAGCGGGAGTTGGGTAGAAGTGATGGACATTACATCCAAGTTTTGGTCATGGGTGCTTCAGGACCAAGCGTTGAATTTTTAGCGAGAGATGGTATGAAAGCCAGAATTACGGGGAGTTCCCTTTCCTCATTTGATGACAAGGGAGATTTTTTACGTTAGAGGGTCCCAATATACGGGAGGTAGTTTTGTCCAAGGGGCATGTTTGATGGTTTACTTTACATTCTAAAATAAATTGGGTGTACAGTATTTTGAGGAGTTTTTATTGTTGGTGCAATAAATCAGCTATTGGTATAGTTGTGTCATTAAGGTACTCCTACCAGTAGAAAAGGTAAAATTTCGGAGATGTTCGTAGAGTTGTAGTGTTTAGAATCCCATGGTAGAATTGGGAGAGTAGACCCATTTATTCAAATAGGATTCAGGAGTTTCCAATGAGGACATTAGCCAATTAGGGTCATTTTCGCTAGATTGATCAAGTTAATTGGAGTTCAGATTTAGATAGTTCTTCATTTTTGGATGTGTTCAGGACACTTCAAAGGAAGTGGTGTTCGTTATAGAGCACGTGAATATTGTCTGAGCTGGCAAAAGAGTTTCAGAGATAAATGAAAATATGGTTTAAGGTCCTAAGAAAGAGGATCCGGTGTTGTTGATGATTTGGTTTAGAGTATTAGTCGAATACAAATTATGACGAGAGAAACCTTTATGTGCATTCGATCGATGAATGGGTAGATACATCTATAGTAGTCTGAGGATGCTATGGGCAAGAAATTCTTAGAGTTTCGAGTAGTTCTATAACGGATTCGAATTTCGAGGATGAAATTTCTTATTTTAGGAAGGAAGAATGTAATACCCCGTATTATCTATGCATTATTTAATTATAAAAATCAATTACGTGTGCTTGTTTTGACATGTGATGTCACTATTTATATGTGTTATATTATTCCCATTTAAAATCAGACTTAATATATGGTAATTCATTAATTAAATATTTGTAAGTGACATAGTATTATGAACGACTATGGAATGGCAAGAGATTTAGTATCGAGGTTTCCTTGCTTGGATTATTCCCTCGGTGTCGAGTTCCACCGATCGTTAAGTAGTTTCTTATAATGTCGTGTTGCTCTTATTTAATATATAATTAAAAAATGATATATGGAGTATTTGGGCTCATACCGTATATATTTTAGTTTGGTTAGTATCTTATTTCATGTTGACATTTGGTACATTTAAAATGCCCGTTTTACTTAAACTAGTGGGTTTTAAGTCTATTGGGTTAGTATAGGTCCTGGGTAGAGTTTTGGGCCATTTGGAGTTATATCCTGGCTCATTGGGTTGAGGCCCATATGGGGCCTAGGGTTAATTTTTTGGGAAGCCAACTTAATAACTCATTAGTCTTAGCCTAAAACATATGTGGAGTATTAGAGAAACCCTATAAGTCTAAGGAGGGAAGAGGCACACAAGGGTGAAGGAATTTGGGGGTTTGGGGAATTTGGGGATTGATTCCTTAATTAATCCATAGGCAAGTTTTCATAATCTAATAATCTAATTGAAATTGTGTTATGGCAGTAGTAGTCCATTGGATTCTAAATTATACTTTTAAAAATCTGATTTTAATCACCTTTAATTCAATTTGTGAAATATGTTTAATTATGATATTAAACCTTCATCCATTATTAATGAACTAAGCTAAATTGATGAGAAAATCTATGAATTGAGTTTGTAACTTGATCTAAATTGTCATCCTTTGAATCGTGTTAATAAATCCTATAATAGCCCTTTGAAATTGAATAAAATCTGAAGTAATTTGGTTAGAATTATGTACTTAGGGTTTTTAAACCCATAATGTATTTTGATGTTTGAAACCAATAAGTAATTACCTAAAACTAGCGAATTTAGGTTAATATTGTTTTTGTAGAACATAAATCTGATGAAGGATGGGTATAGGATCATTTAGAGGCTTTGCATGATGGATTAATTTCTATTTTGTGAAAACTATCACAAATAGGAACATTCATATTGAATTATCAAGAAATATAAATATTGATTTTGTGGAAGCGTACCTGAATCCATGACTGAAAGTTAAAATATCTGAGTTTGAGGTCTTATGCTCTTCCAGATCAACACTTTTATTTTCTCTCTAAATTTCTCTCTGACAATGGGATTCAGAAGATTGGTGTTGTGTGATCTGGGGACCATGACCCCTATTTATAACACAATCGTGTCTTTTCATATTTCGTATATTTCTATTTTAATCTTGTTAGAACGAGATGGGATTCTCGTTCGAACAAGATTTTATATCTCATTTGAGTTTGGAAGGTCCTTAAAATGACCTGGGTAGTTTCATTGGAACGACTTAGGACTATCTTTCGAATAACTTGTGTAATTTGGTTAGAATGAGGTCAGGATCTCATTTGAATGACTTCGGTTAGATCTGGAGATTTAGCCTTATTTTGATTATAGATTATTAATTTACAATCTCAGATATTATGCTAGTTATCCGAGAATAGAATGAATTTTAGTGAGATTTATTGAAGTCTTAACATAACGAGATAAGTGGTTTAAATTATTATGTGGAAACTTTTCAAATGTCCGCCCTAGATCGACATGTATTAGGAGGGTTCCTGGTTTAGATTTTTCTAGCAAGACGTCCCATGCACGGAGTCTAAGGAAGATCGAAAAGTTTTAATGTTTGGTTATTAGCAGCCATTAATTGGAATACATTTATAACCCTTGCAATGGGTAGCTGAATAAGCTCGGTGTGAGGAGCCTTATATATTAGTTAACATGGGTATTAATTTATATCACTATAATACTTTATATGTAACCCGATTAAGTAGGTTTTTATACATAATTGTTTGGTATGATTGTGTTGGGTCGTATCTATTTACTAGATTTAATGCAATCATACCAGGGTGGTATGTGTGCTCATGACGAACGTACTACGAGGGATTTGATGGGGCGTGTACGATGTTGACCGTGCATGGTATTTCTCAGCGATGTGATGGGCTTTGCCTAGGTTACATTTTTACCCTGATCCTACCTATTGAAGGTGCCTATATTCCTAGTAGTAATAGTGAAATGATTTGCTCATACAACAATGAGTATGAGGCCCTTACGTTTGATGTGAAGGCATTGTGATTTTCCTTATACTAATGACGCTGCGAGGTTATAGGGTTGGGATGACCTATGACTATACTTACTACGACTGAGTGATCCCTGAAGGCAATGGGGATATGCCTTCGTATTTTTATTTGTGGGCTAAAGAGTATACCATTTACTTGTACGTGTCAGGGGTCGTACTTATGTGGAGGTTAGCAGTACAGATTATCTTTACTCTGGACTATGTGCTTTTGTGTCGTAATACTTGATTTGGTCATATAGGTTTATATCATATACTATATATGTATTTGAGTTATGCTAGAGATATAATGATAGACCGATGACTGAGGATTTATGTGATAAATATACTAGAGATGTATAGACTACACTAATGGCATGTGACTACTCGGGACTTATAAACTTGAGATGCGTGTTAAGTATCGTGTTTAGAGGCTATTAATGATATGTTGCTTAGTTATTAAGGTGCACTAAGGCCCCGTTTGGTTCACGATAATATTTTAAATGGATTGTGATTACTACGAAACTTTTACAAGGATTCTTAATCCCTTTGTTTTGTTTGGTTAACCGATGGATTCCTATTGGGAATCAAAATTTTTTATTTGGTTCATGCATGAAAATGACATGGGAATGTACAATATATACCAATAATATCCTTTAACAATTATATATATATATATATATATATATATATATATATATATGCACACCAAGTTTGCACATTGATCTTTTAAAATAGTAAAAAAATAATTTTAAGTTGAATTTTTCATATGGAATTTAAAATTTTCAAGGGGACCATATAAAAAAATCAACTCAAAATAATGTATTTTGCTATTTTTAAAAAATCGGTCAAACTTTCTCACCTTTTAAAGCACTTTAAAAGATGTGAAAGTTTGACTCATTTTTTAAAAATAGCAAATGAAGTTATTTTGAGCTAAATTTTTTTATATGGGTCAATTTTAATGTTAAATGTCATATAAAAAAATTCAACTCAAAATTATTTTTTTAATATTTTAAAAAAATAGGTAAAAAAACTAGTGTGCAAACTTGGTGTACATGAGAGTCTACCCATATATATATGTACACACAGACGTATATATATGAAATATTAGAGTTCATTGTTTATAAATGTATGAACTCAAATATACTTTTTAAAAATAAATATTTTCCAATATTTAACAAATATATTAATTTATTATAGATATGTGTGTATAATATGATAAGTTAATCAAATTAATTATTACATGAGTACAAAAATGCCAAAATAAAATTTATTCGAATTTAAATTTAATACAAACTAACATAACAAAATTGTCTTCACAAAATAACTATTTAGATTTTATGAGTAGTTTTTATAATTTAATATTTTTAAGGGCATTTTTGTCTTCACAAAAATTATTTGTAAGGATTCCCATGGGAAAGTAAGAATCCCACCTATATTGGATGGATTTTGATTCCACCCACTTTCCACAACAGAGGTAATCTGATTCCGTTGGGGGCCACATTCCCATGCAACTTAACCTCACACCAAACATAGTAATCTTACACTTTCCCGAGAATGTTCGGAAGGAATCAGATTCTACCCAACTTTATCACGAACCAAACAGGGCCTTAAGGTAAAAGATTATTATAAGATAAATGATTTTCATTATAAGATCTCAATTTGAGAATGATGAAGTAAAGAAGAAAGCATTAAGGGATGAACATTATTTATTGAAAATACCCACCTAAGTTCTTTAATATTAGTTATTAGTTAAAACAGTCGGCTCCGAGCAGCTTCTTGAAGAAACTCTTTTAGAAAACAAACCATGAAGAACACAAGATGCATTTTCAAATAGTAGGACAAGTTATTTTAGATTTTAGTGAGTAAGTTTTGCAAAACAAAACAAATTTTAGTTACAGCAGTAGCTGGACAAAAGGGATGAGAGAATAATGAACATGCACAAGAGACAATGATTTTACGTGGTAAAACCTCACCCAAGTGGGGAAACATCCACGACTCCCTCTACGGAGTAAAACAAAATCCATTAAAAAGAATTTTAGGTTACAAACTATTAGCAAACTAAGCACACAACGAGAGCTATACTAAGTCTAGAATATATACTAGCTCCGTTAGGAAAATCTGACTTCTCTGAAGGTTCTGAAGTTGTCCTCGTTGTTCTGTAGCTTTGCACCTCTTCTCCTTTTAGATTTACGTCGACTCTAGAGTCAATATCTCTCAACTAAACACAATTTTTAAGTGTATATGTGTGAAAGTGTAGTGATGTGATGTGCCCACCACATACATGACTCACACTCGTTTAATACAAACCAATACCTACAAATTGCATAAGTTTCTAAGTATGAAATGCAAGATTTTCACACTACTGAAATTAGGTTGATTCTTGAAATTTTATATTCTCATATATTTTTTTTCTTTAAGAATCTTAAAAGAAAATCTCTTCGAATTTTTTTATTCACAAATTTTTCAAAGAGAAAAACTCAGATCTTAAAAGTTTAAATCCTATTCAGTTTTGTAAAAAAGGATGTTAGATTAAATTTGATAAAAACGATTTAATTTTTAAATCCAACATGAGAGGTTGATTTCTATCAAAAGAAAACAAATCGAAAACATAACACAATGACTGTATCAGTTTAAATCAAATCTATAAGTTTCTACAAAAGAAACGAGTTCTGATTTGTGTGATTGTGTTAAGAAGAGAGATATCGGCCAAAGAGGGGTTGATTATAAATGTAAAAAAACTCACACACTATTTTCTGGAAAGATTTTAGCAGAGTATGGTTTGGATTTTGGAATTTCTCTCGAATTTTCTCTCCCTTTTTTCACTCTCTCTCCCTCCCACTCTTTTTCTCAGACCCTTAGGGTTCCAAAAGATTATAAACGAATGAACCAAGGTTTCTATTTATAATGGCAATGGAAGGTTCTAGAAACAGGTGGCAAATGAAGGGGTGCGCTTTACTCGAACTAATGGATGTAAATCTTACGGCCTAGGTAGCACCAATTAAAAGTCTAATTCATTTGGTTGCTTTTGAAACGACCTGGATTAAGTTAGAATACATGCATATCATTGATTACAAGGAACGAATGGCTGTGATAAGCTCTCAAGTCTGTGAGTGTAACAAAACACAAATCCAGTCGATGGTTAGACAACACATGTATGGATTATATTGATTCTCAGATGCATATTTTAGAATTTTACAAAATCCTAGTTTGCACAACATTATTCTCTAGCGTTTTCACATCCGACCAAGCTATATTTTTAGAACATTTTGAATATAAAAAATCATCCCCAAACATTTTTAAAGCCCTAATGTTAATTCTTTAAAAATGGTTTTAAATGTTGTAAAATTCCCAAAAATTATTTTAAAATGTAGAAAATCATTTTTACCAATATTAACACACTACTCATAAATGTCACGAAATATGCACTATGAAGTCCTAGAGTGTGCAATGTGTTTATATTTTTCCTTTAGGACCATTAGAGAATCATTGAAGTTGATGTAGTCTTTGAGGTTTTTTTGGTAAAGATAGGTATGACTCAAATTTTGTTTATATCTCCAAGCTAGATGAGCACCCATATAATACAGACTCAAGTGAGTCAAAGATATATGGTGCTTCATTTATATCAGTCACATATGGGTTTACGCGTAAAACTGCATATTTACTTTAGGTTGTTTGGGTTGGGTAACTTAAATAACTTAAAATTCACTTTATATGAGAGGAAGATGTATTATTATTATTATTATTATTATTATTATTATTATTATTATTATTATTATTATTATTATTATTATTATTATTATTATTATTATCGTTGTTGTTGTTGTTGTTGTTGTTGTTGTTGTTGTTGTTGTTATTATTATTATTATTATTATTGTTGTTGTTGTTGTTGTTGTTGTTGTTGTTGTTGTTGTTGTTGCACAACTTTAGTTAAATTCTTATTCTTTGTAAAATTGTTGTTTACGATATTGTTGGATTTGTTTTTCACAGGTCTTAGGCTATCGCTGCTGCCGTAGACTTGGGTTAATCGTTAGAGGCGTATCTCTAGAGATGTTTTATTCTCAGTTCCTAGGATGTAGAAGTCGGGTAGTGCAACCCATCTACTTCATATATTTATTTATATTTCAACAGGTCGTGTATTTATTTAGTTTATCCCGAGTCAGATGTGTACAAGTGGTACTTTTATATTGAGCAGACGAGAATTCTATTCTAAAGTGGGTTGTATTTGTGTTGGCAGTTGAATGGTATCAGAGATGAATTTTATTTATAATGTATTTTACTATCTAGCATTAGATTACTTATTCATTTTTTTTTAGAATTTTACCAAATATTTTTTATTCCCGTGATTTTTGAATTAGACTTGATCAATCGATTTATAAATTTTATGGGGTGTCACAATTGTGCAATGTATGTACTCATTATTTTCATCCTCTACAAAAGAAATGGAAAGTTATAAAAGATATTGTGAAATGTGTCACACTTAAGTCATTATCACAGACACTTGGTGCGAGTGACATTGAAAGTGTCAAAGCAATATGATTCCAAGCTCCACAAATAAGAAGTGCTTTTGTTGCCTTAGCGAGTTCGATTGGAGATCTCAAGACAAAGAATGATGATGAATTCTTAGCAACTTATGAACTTGGAATTTTGAGTTCTTGATTTGCATGGTTATTTACTATAATATTTTGAACGCTATAAACAGAGTAAGAAAACACATGCAATCAAATTAAACTATGTGAGGGACCCATGGGAAGCATCCTTGAAGTCCAAGCATACAGAGCTACTAACGTAAAATAAAATGAGTACTTACATGTGTAACGCTCTCAAAATATGAACACACACCCAACCTTTAGTAAAAAAGACAGGGGTGTGAGCCGATTGTGAGACCCCGTATAATTAAATACAGGGTAGCTACTCCTTTATTAAATTAATACAGAATATCAAGTTGGTTCAGTCTTAGCATCACTGTCAAAAAACATTTAATTAGTTACTAGCCACTTAATATTAAAAATTGAGATACCAATTTTTTTTATTAATTAAATCAACTTACAACTAAGTAATGAATAACCAACCAATAAACATCCACATAAACATTCTCATCGGAATAAAAATAATGAAATAAACTGAGTCTGGAGTACACACTCGAATAATAGACTAAAAGAAAAATAATCCCAATACAACCGTCTGAATAAATAAATCCAATAATCTAAAATAAATAAAAGTCTAAAACAGCTATCTCTGAATAAGAACGGGCAATATTCCCTAACTAATATGAATAACTCTGAAGGAAGCAAAGATAGATGTGAAGGCATCTAATACCGAGATCCTGTAACTTCCATAGAAGCTACAACATATCAACAGAATGGAACTCCTATGCTTAACGTCCCTGTGGTTGGGCACATAAAAGGTTTTTACAGAAACAAAAATAGATTTGGAAGCAAATGGGTCAGAGCCCGAGGTGAAATCATTTTAAAAACAATAAGTGTTTAATTGCATTAAACAGTTAATATTATATACATGTTAGTCACATACTCTCACTTCAGATTCTCACCCCTTCACTATTGTGCATGCCTAGCGTATGCCTTTAGCCTATCCTAGTTATGCTACTAACTAGCTAGTATATATTCAATCTGACTAGAGGGATTACTACATGGAACCACCCGTATTACTCAATTAAGACATACTTAGATTTAAAATACTCATTATTTGAATCCATTATCTCATGTATTATTTAAGTTCCCACATCATTAAGTCATTTAAATATCGTAGCCATCCTCATCTACTAAGCAACAGTAGATAATCACAACTATATATTTATATCACATTGTGACACCCCGACTAATTAAATACCGGGTTGCTACTCCTTTATTAAATCAATTCAAAATGCCAAGTTGGTTCAGTTAATAGCATCAATGTCGAAAACATTTTAATGATTACTAACCACCTAGTATTTAAAAAGTGAGTTGCCAAATTTTAAGTTAAATCTGATTAACATGCAATAAATGAATTATGAAAGAATAACATAACCATTCACAATAAAGTCCAACTATAGTAAATCAGCAAGTAAAAAATGAGTCTAGAGGAAATACTCCTCACAACAATCCCATAACTGAAATAATAAAACAAGTCTGAATCCTGAATTAATTACAAACCAAAAATCCGAATAACTGAAAGAAATGAATAGTCACTAAAAGAAATGGGCGACATGCCCTACAACTGATGAAATCTGAATATAGATTCAAGGAAAATGAAGCGTCTACTAGCAAGGCCCTGTAACTTCCACAACAGCTACAGCTCGTCACCTGACTGGAAATACTATGCATGGTGTCCTTGTGGCTGGGCACCTAAAAAGGTTTTTACAAAAAAGTAGATTTGAAAGCAAACGGGTCAGAGCCCGAAAGTGGAGAGTATTTTAAAAACAGCAAGTGTTTTAATAACATTAAAACAATGAATGCAAAATACATGTTAGGACGTGCTCTCACATGAAATACTCACCTCTCGACTAATTGTGCACTCCTAACATACCGTACCCATCTAAGTGACATTTATATCTCACTAACCCGACATAAGTTCTAACCCAACTACTCGATTCACAATATGAATTCCCAATGTTATCACTTAAATAGATAGTTTTACTTAAACTCGAATTCTCAATTAATAGCATTACCATTTATAGCAGGTTTTTCCCTTTTATCTTTATCAAGACGTTACTACAATTATACTCGCAATTGAACATGACAATTCCTTTTCATCCGTATATTATTCACATCATAAATATACAATACAATCACCCCGAGGTTAAGCTGTGGTGCACACATACTCTGCTATCCATCCCGGTACATCACGTACATAAGGATTACAAATTCCGAATCTCTCAGGAATTATTAGAATAAGCACAACACACGAAAATGGAGGCGAACATAATTCAACATATCCATGGGTCACGTACATACCTACGCTCCATAGTCAGCTGACTTAATAACTCACAATTAAGTCATTCCCTTAAACTATGTCCTCTAGGTACCAATATAAATCCGGGCACACAAGGATTAGTTGGCCCTAAGCGAACGTAAACCTCCCGTGATAGCAAGTATGGTAGGTATGTCATACACATAAAATCATATACATATGCTAAGCATGCACACATATTAGTAATTACCATGATTTATTAGTGGTATACTTATCATTCTTATACCAATACACGTGTCCCCGGTTTATATATACACATCATCCATTATCCTCACGTCGTAATTAGTTATTCGCGTCCTAATCCACAATTATCGTTTGGTTCAAATCATTCTTCTATATTTTACTCCCCAATATATCCCGAATATCCCAACTCTATCAATTATTCATCAAGGTAAGGTTATATCTACCATTGACCAAGGTTACGGGACACTAGAAATCAAACCAGGCCAAAAAGGCCAAACTGTCAACTCGTTAGAAGTCTCGTTCGAACGAGGTCGTTCAAACGAGAGTTCGTTCGAACGAAGTGGGCATCTAACGAGATCTCGTTCGAACGAAAGGCATCGAACGAACATCCCACTCGTTATAAGGCAAACTATCAACTTGTTAGAAGCTCGTTCGAACGAGCTCGTTCGAACGAGCTATTTCGAACGACCTGGGCAGGCCTTCTAACGAGGTGACAGTTTCGAGCCCAGAATTTCCCCTTTTCATTTTTCCCAATTTCTTCACCTCTAATCCCATATAAAAATAGTACCAACAGTATTTTAAGGCTTCTAATCCACACTAAACATTCATAGGTTATAACTAAACATTTATATAGGGCCAAATCTTCCTAAACATCATCTAATCATCAAATCTCCCCAATTTTTCCCAAATTTCATGAACATGAACCCTAGAAAAATTTAAGTCATCAATAGGCATAATTAAATCCGTTTTATAACATGAAAGAGGCATTTCTACAGTATAGTCACCCAAACACAAATCTACGTACAGTCTCTTTATCAATACATGAGTTTCGAATTCCAATTTCGTGGGTTTTTGTTATTCTCCCAAAACAACACAATTATATGAATTTTCTACGCATGGAGGAAGCATTCGTTGTAAATAACATAATTAAATTACTTGCCTTAGGTTCCAGATTTGTTGTTGGTTGAAGATGGTTGAATTCCTCTCTCTCTCTTTGCAGAATTCTCCTCTCTCTCTCTCTCTACAAGCTCTTCTCACAAGATGACAATGGAGGTGGGGGGTTGGTTTTTGGCAAGTTAAAAATAGTTTCTTAACTTCTCCTGTAGCCCACTACTTAGATTGGGGTTGGAAATGGGTTAGTGGGTTTAATGATAAGTTGTAATTAAAGTCTGATTTTCGTGGGTTTTAATTCCCAAAATTCCGAAATTACCAAACTACCCTTTTGGGTTGCCAGTATGGCCTAAAAATGCCCCGGGACCCAAACTAAACCCCCAGCTAGTGTTTTCTGACTATTTCGACCCTTCCGGACACGTTGGCGCACTCAAAATGACCATATGGTTGATAAAAATAAATTTCACTTTTTAAATAATTACATTCCTGACGCGACTGTCACACGTGTCTCAACAAAGTTTCCCAGTTTGCCGTATTTCTATCTCCCGAAAAATTCAATATTTTCAATATTCATATATTGCCATATATACACATTATAATCAAATACCAACTCACATCTCGTTAGTATTTTATTCGGATTAATTCTCAATTAATTCACATATAACTAAACTAATCCTATAAATAAATATCGATAAAAATGCGGGGTATTACATACTTCCCCCCTAATAACAGAATTTCGTCCCGAAATTCGGAACTAAAAAGTACCTGGTAAAAACAACTCTGGATAACGTTCGCGCATCTCATCCTCGCGCTCCCATGTGGACTCCTCGGTATTATGATGCCGCCACTGAACACGTACTAACGGAACTATCTTTGACCATAGTTTCTGCTCACTTCGGTCCAAAATAGAAATCGGCCCCTCCTCGTAGGAGCTATCTGGCTGGAGATCGATGTCCTCCAAAGCAATGTGAGAATGAGCCAAATCATCTCTAAGATATTTCCTTAGCGAGGAAATATGAAACACATCATGAATCCTGTGCAAATGCTCCGGTAACCCAAGTCTATACGCAGCAGACCCAATCCGCTCGATGATAGGAAATGGTCCCACATATCTCGGTGCCAATTTTCCCTTCTTCCCAAATCGCATAATCCCCTTCATAGGAGATACTCTGAGTAAAACCTGGTCCCCCACTTGGAACTCCCTGAAGAATCGCTTCGCATCAGCGTAGATCTTCTGCCGATCCTGAGCTACCCGAATGCGGCTTCGTATCAATTCTATCCTCGCCGAAGTATCCTGAATCACTTTCGGCCCAAGTAGTTTGTTGTCCCCCACCTCTAACCAACATGCTGGGGAACGACAAGGTCTACCGTACAACGCCTCAAATGGAGCCATGCCAATGGTGAACTGGTAGGAGTTGTTGTAAGCAAACTCCACCAGTGGAAGATACTGCTCCCATCCACCCCCAAAATCAATGATGCACATACCAACATGTCCTCCAACATCTGGTTTGTACGCTCGGTTTGCCCATCGATCTGCGGATGATAAGCCATACTCAACCGCAATTTCGTGCCCATGGCCTCCTGAAAACTCTCCCAAAACCGTGAAACAAATATCTTGTCTCTGTCAGACACGATATTTAGGGGCACACCGTGAAGTCTCACTATTTCTGCAATAAAAAGCTGGGCATACTGTCCCGTAGTGTAGTCTATCCTTACGGGTAGAAAATGAGTAACTTTGGTCAACCTATCCACAATTACCCAAATGGAGTCGTGACCCCTCTGTGACGTAGGTAACCCCGTGATAAAGTCCATGGATATGCTCTCCCACATCCACATCGGGACCTCTAATGGTTGTAGAAGTCCTGCCGGACTCTGATGGCACACTTTTACCAGCTGACAAGTGGCACATTTAGAAACAAACACGGAGATATCTCTCTTCATCCCGCTCCACCAATACTGACGTCTCATGTCTTGGTACATTTTGTCCCCACCGGGATGTACCACGAACCGTGAGCCGTACGACTCTGCCATCACCTCATGTCGCAATTCCTCCCCTTCCGGAACTACCAGTCTCCCATTGAAGCGTAATCCCCCATCTGAGCTAACGGCATAGGACTCGGCTCCTTCTGCTAGTAATCGAACTATCTGCTCCTGACAGAACGAGTCATTTGCCTGTGCCTTTACCACCTTCGTGACAATCTGCGGTGTAACAGTCATCACAGACATGAATGATCGGGCCACTGCATCTTGGTGTCCCAACTCTTTCCACTTAGCCTTCCACACCCCTGCCACCTCATCTACTGGCTTACGGCTCAACACGTCTGCTACCACGTTATCCTTCCCCGGGTGATATTGGATATCGAACTGATAATCCTTCACAAACTCAAGCCACCTCTGTTGCCGCATATTCAACTCCTTCTGCGTGAACAGATATTGTAGGGACTTGTGGTCCGTGAACAATCGAAACTTTTCCCCCAAAAGATAATGTCTCCAAATCCTAAGGGCAAATACCACTGCCGCTAACTCCAAGTCATGGGTGGGGTAATTCTTCTCGTGAGGCTTAAGCTTACGGGAAGCATAAGCTATGGCCTGACTCTCCTGCTGCAATACACCTCCAAGTCCTTGTAAGGACGCATCGGTGTAAACTAGATACTCAACTCCCGGTCTCGGCAATGCTAACACAGGTGCTGAGGTCAACTTGTCCTTCAATTCATCGAATGCCAGCTGACAGGTATCACTCCAAATGAACGGCACACCTTTACGAGTCAGATGTGTCAAAGGACCCGCTATCTTTGAGAAACCCCGAATAAACCTCCTGTAGTATCCTGCTAGGCCCAAGAAACTACAGATCTCAGTCGGTGTCGTGGGCTGTCCCTACTCCCTTACCGCGGATACCTTCCTCGGATCAACAGATATCCCCCGGTCGGAAATAATATGTCCCAAAAACTGAACCTCCTTCAGCCAAAACCCGCACTTCTCATACTTTGCATACAGCTCGTTATGACGTAGCGTCTGCAAAACCTGCCTCAAATGCTTGGCGTGATCCTCCTCTGTCTGGGAGTAAACTAAAATGTCATCAATGAAGACAATGACGAACTGATCTAGGAACTCTCCAAACACCCTATTCATCAAGTCCATAAACACGGCTGGAGCGTTGGTCAAACCAAAAGGCATAACCCGAAACTCGTAGGAACCATATCACGTTAAGAAATCAGTCTTCGAGACATCCTCTTCCCTGATACGCAACTGAGGGTATCCCGGTCACAAATCAATCTTTGAGAAGAAAGAAGATCCTCTCAACTGGTCGAATAAGTCATCGATTCGGGGCAACGGATACTTATTCCATATCGTGACCTTATTCAACTCCCGGTAATCCGCACACAACCTCAACGATCCATCCCTCTTCTTTATGAATAACACAGGGGCACCCCACGGCGAAGTACTCCTCTGTATAAACCCCTGACCCAATAACTTCTCAATCTGATCCCGTAACTCTCTCATCTCAGCTGGAGCCATACGGTAAGGTGCGCGAGCAATAGGCCGAGTGCCCGACGTCAAATCGATCACAAAATCTATCTCTCTACTCGGAGGTAGTCCAGGTATATCCTGAAATACATCAGCGAACTCACTAACAACGGGTATCGAATCAAGTGGTATCACCACTTCCTTAGAGGTCTCCTCCTCTATATAGTACAAATGAGTGGACGATCCTCCCTCAGGGCGAGGCATCGCCACTAAAAACATCTCCTGCCAGGGAATGGCAATGATAATACTCCTACTAAAACAGTCAATTATGGCTCGATACGCAACTAGCCAATCCACACCAATAATGGCATCATACTCGGTCATCTCTAACACTAACATATCAGCGGGTAAAATAAACCTCCCGATCTCTATACCCACACCTCTACAAATAAGGGAAATCAAAGAACCCCTACTCAACGGCGAATCTACACAAGTAGCAGTGCTCTCTGCGGTGTCTAATAACCCAATAGTGCGTGCAAATCTCATGGCAATGAAACAGTGTGTAGCCCCCGTGTCAAATAAAATACGCCCCAGAGTCCCCTGGATAGAGAACATACCCTCAATGGCTGGTGGATCCTGTGGGGCTGCAACCTGCTGGAGCTGATACACTCTCCCATACTGAAGCTGTCCCTGCTGAACTGGGACCGCTGGCACGGGTGGTAGTGCTGCCATCTGTGATGGTGCTGGGAGGGCGGCGGGAAACATAGGCCTCTGCGATTCCTGTCGAGAACCCAGCTGCTACTGTGGGTCCCTGCCCTTATCAGGACACTCTTTACGTTTGTGGCCAATCTTACCACAAATGAAACACTTCCCCTAGAAGTTTCCCCCTCGTTGTCCCTGCTGACCACGGCCTTGGTTACCGTTACCATTTCTGCCCTGGCCTTGCTGGCCCTGGTGAAACTGCTGCTGACCATTCTGCCCCTGCTGGCCCTGATGGCCGTTCGGACCCTAATGGCCCTGCTTAAAACCTCCCTGTCCGTATCTGAAATTCCCCGATCTGAACCTCTTATGATCCCCCTGCTGGGAACCCTGATCACCCTGCCTCTGCCCCTGAGTAGATTGTGCCCCACTAACACCATTTCCCCCTATCCTGCCCTGATGGGTGGACTCTCCTGATCGCTTCCCCTCTGTCAAGTGAAAGTGGTGGTCCTGGCAATGGAGCAGTGCAGCGTTAACCACATCAGAGTAAGTGGCAACGATAGATTCCCCAACAAGTGCTGACGGATCCTCCAAGTCAATCCATCTGTAAACTTCTGAATATTTTTCTCTTCTGTCGGTATCTCATCCGGGACAATATTCAGCAGATTTGTGAATTTGGCCTCATACTCGGCCACAGTCCTTCCCTCATGTCTAAAGTTCATCAACTTCCTCCTCATTTCCGTGTGAATAGCTGACGGAAAATATTTGCGGTCGAACCGCACCCAGAACTCCTGTATAGTGAGAGTATCTCTCTCCTCCACGGTGGTAATAGACTCCCACCACTGTAATGCAGATCCCACTAGCTTGAAAGTAGCTAGTACCTGCTTCTGAACATCGGTGCACTCATACATCCTCAAGTGCCTCTGAATATCTTTCCTCCACTGACTAGATACCACAACATCGGAGCTACCTACGAACTCCGAAGGGTGTGCTTTCTGAAAAGCATCACGTACGCGTTCCCAAGCAGACGGGAATGTATGTGCCTGAACTGGCGCGGCTACTGGTGCCTGCTGTACAACGGCAAGAGCGGCGTTTACCACTTGGGCTACAATGGCTGCAACCTCAGTGGCATTCATGGTGCCCTGTACTGGTGCTGGCTGTGGCTCGGTCCTGGCATCCCTAGGAACTCGTGGTGCACATCGTGGAGGCATCTGAAATAAGAGTAAAGTTTATAAGTTCGCAGTTATAAAATTAAAATGGCTGAAGAGCGAAGCATACATAAAGGAATACAACAGTCCTAAAATATAGGGCTCTACATCAAAGAAAGCTCAGCGGAAACATAATAAGCCGTACAGATCCAAAAGGACACTAGAACCTGATGCTCTGATACCACCAGTGACACCCCGACTAATTAAATACCGGGTAGCTACTCCTTTATTAAATCAATTCAAAATGCCAAGTTGGTTCAGTTAATAGCATCACTGTCGAAAATATTTTAATGATTACTAACCACCTAGTATTTAAAAAGTGAGTTGCCAAATTTTAAGTTAAATCTGATTAACATGCAATAAATGAATTATGAAAGAATAACATAACCATTCACAATAAAGTCCAACTATAGTAAATCAGCAAGTAAAAAATGAGTCTAGAGGAAATACTCCTCACAACAATCCCATAACTGAAATAATAAAACAAGTCTGAATCCTGAATTAATTATAAACCAAAAATCTGAATAACTGAAAGAAATGAAATGTCACTAAAAGAAATGGGTGACATGCCCTACAACTGATGAAATCTGAATATAGATTCAAGGTAAATGAAGTGTCTACTAGCAAGGCCCTGTAACTTCCACAACAGCTACAGCTCGTCACCTGACTGGAAATACTATGCATGGTGTCCTTGTGGCTGGGCACCTAAAAAGGTTTTTACAAAAAAGTAGATTTGAAAGCAAACGGGTCAGAGCCCGAAAGTGGAGAGTATTTTAAAAACAGCAAGTGTTTTAATAACATTAAAACAATGAATGCAAAATACATGTTAGGACGTGCTCTCACATGAAATACTCACCTCTCGACTAATTGTGCACTCCTAACGTACCGTACCCATCTAAGTGACATTTATATCTCACTAACCCGACATAAGTTCTAACCCAACTACTCGATTCACAATATGAATTCCCAATGTTATCACTTAAATAGATAGTTTTACTTAAACTCGGATTCTCAATTAATAGCATTACCATTTACAGCAGGTTTTTCCCTTTTATCTTTATCAAGACGTTACTACAATTATACTCGCAATTGAACATGACAATTCCTTTTCATTTAGCCGTATATTATTCACATCATAAATATACAATACAAGCACCCCGAGTCTAAGCTGTGGTGCACACATACTCTGCTATCCATCCCGGTACATCATGTACATAAGGATTACAAATTCCGAATCTCTCAAGAATTATTAGAATAAGCACAACACACGAAAATGGAGGCGAACATAATTCAACATATCCATGGGTCACGTACATACCTACGATCCATAGTTAGCTGACTTAATAACTCACAATTAAGTTATTCCCT
This sequence comes from Sambucus nigra, assembly GCA_949130495.1. Lineage (NCBI taxonomy): Eukaryota > Viridiplantae > Streptophyta > Magnoliopsida > Dipsacales > Adoxaceae > Sambucus > Sambucus nigra. The sequence continues at coordinate 552,532,573 of OX422207.1, forward strand.
TGAACTATGTCCTCTAGGTACCAATCTAAATCCGGGCACACAAGGATTAGTTGGCCCTAAGCGAACGTAAACCTCCCGTGATAGCAAGTATGGTAGGTATGTCATACACATAAAATCATATACATATGCTAAGCATGCACACATCTTAGTAATTACCATAATTTATTAGTGGTATACATCTCATTCTTATACCAATACACGTGTCCCCGATTTATATATACACATCATCCATTATCCTCACATCGTAATTAGTTATTCGCGTCCTAATCCACAATTATCATTTGGTTCAAATCATTCTTCTATATTTTACTCCGCAATATATCCCGAATATCCCAAATCTATCAATTAGTCATCAAGGTAAGGTTATCTCTACCATTGACCAAGGTTACGGGACACTAGAAATCAAACCAGGCCAAAAAGGCCAAACTGTCAACTCGTTAGAAGTCTCGTTCGAACGAAGTGGGCATCTAACGAGATCTCGTTTGAACGAAAGGCATCGAACGAACATCCCACTCGTTAGAAGGCAAACTGTCAACTCGTTCGAACGACCTGGGCAGGCCTTCTAACGAGGTGACTGTTTCGAGCCCAGAATTTCCCCTTTTCGTTTTCCCCAATTTCTTCACCTCTAATCCCATATAAAAATCGTACCAACAGTATTTTAAGGCTTTTAATCCACACTAAACATTCATAGGTTATAACTAAACATTTATATATGGCCAAGTCTTCGTAAACATCATCTAATCATCAAATCTCCCCAATTTTTCCCAAATTTCATGAACATGAACCCTAGAAAAATTTAAGTCATCAATAGGCATAATTAAATCCGTTTTATAACATGAAAGAGGTATTTCTACAGTATAGTCACCCAAACAAAAATCTACGTATAGTCTCTTTATCAATACATGAGTTTCGAATTCCAATTTCATGGGTTTTTGTTATTCTCCCAAAACAACACAATTATATGAATTTTCTACGCATGGAGGAAGCATTCGTTGTAAATAACATAATTAAACCACTTGCCTTAGGTTCCAGATTTGTTGTTGTTTGAAGATGGTTGAATTCCTCTCTCTCTCTCTTTGCAGAATTCTCCTATCTCTCTCTCTCTACAAGCTCTTCTCACAAGATGACAATGGAGGTGGGGGGTTGGTTTTTGGCAAGTTAAAAATAGATTCTTAACTTCTCCCGTAGCCCACTACTTAGATTGGGGTTGGAAATGGGTTAGTGGGTTTAATGATAAGTTGTAATTAAAGTCTAATTTTCGTGGGTTTTAATTCCCAAAATTCCGAAATTACCAAACTACCCTTTTGGGTTGCCAGTATGGCCTAAAAATGCCCCGGGACCCAAACTAAACCCCCAGCTAGTGTTTTCTGACTATTTCGACCCTTCCGGACACGTTGGCGCACTCAAAATGACCATATGGTTGATAAAAATAAATTTCACTTTTTAAATAATTACATTCTTGACGCGACTGTCACACGTGTCTCAACAAAGTTTCCCGGTTTGCCGTATTTCTATCTCCCGAAAAATTCAATATTTTCAATATTCATATATTGCCATATATACACATTATAATCAAATACCAACTCACATCTCGTTAGTATTTTATTCGGATTAATTCTCAATTAATTCACATATAACTAAACTAATCCTATAAATAAATATCGATAAAAATGCGGGGTATTACACACACTATGTAAATATATACACATATGGCACCCCTAGGCTAAGTTGTGGTGCACGTTTACTTTTCTATCGAATCCCGATACATCACGTACATGAGGATCATGAGTTTTGAATCACTCAGGAACCGTATCAATACAAATCACAGATATTGGAGGCGAACATAGTTCACATACCCATGGATCACGCACATACCTACGCTCCCATGGTCAGCTGACTTATCAACTCACAAATAAGCCTTCACAGTCCTATGCTCTTGAGGTACCAAATATAAATCCCCCCGAAGGCACACAAGACAAGATTGTCCTCTTCCTCTAACCTCCCGTGATAGAAAGTATGGTAGGTATGTCATACACATAATAATCGATATATTAGGTAATCACACAACCTAACTAACCATCATTTTAATATAGGTATACTCCTGTCCTATATTATAAATCTCATACGTAATATATTTTTATCCCGATTATTTTACGTAATATATTTAGCGCGACAACTCTCGTCATATGAATCCAAGTACTTAAACCTATCCCAAAAGGTTACTAAACCTCCCACATGTCTCTAAGGTTAATTCAGTAATTTAAAGTCACACTACTATTGTCTCTAACCTCAACTTTTTGTTCAACAAAAATTAATCTCAAGTTTCCATTATTTCCAACCGTAACACTCTCGCCGGGCACTCGTAAGTTTATTATTTAATCCCAAATCAAACTAATATTTTCTCGGGCCTAAAATATACCCCTACTGACCTTCCCTAAGTCCCAATATGTTTAATTAATCCACATTAATAATTCTTAAGATCCGGAATTTAGTTAAACCTTAAAAGAAAATTTCATCACAAATGTAGGGGAGTCGGCCGATCGATCGACTGTAAATTTTGATCGATCGATCGACCAGTTACAGCCAAGAACTGTTAACGTTTTTGTCCATCGTTTTATCTCCAAAATTCATTATATGATCCCATTCTCCAAAGTAAATGTACTAGATGTTATAACAACCTAAACATATGATTTCTAACGTTCCAGAATCATCAAATCGTCACAAAAATTACACACCAATTCAACTGTTTATCAAGTTTTCATGGTTAAACCCTAGGATAACTTCTCACCTCAAGATATCCAATTACTTAGATTTTAATCCGTGATTCATAACATTCAGCATCTGATTCAATTCTCTAATCTTTCCAGAATTTATCTACAGGAAAATCCTACCCGTATTCACGATTAAATTCTCCCAATTCATGAAATTTTCAATATTTCAAGTTTAGTCTCCAATTCTAAACTACCATGGATAATATATTTCCTGAATCATAACAAGTTAAATCACTTGCCTGAAAATAGAAGTTCTTATCCTTTAGGAAAGATGATATGGTGGTGGTGTTCCCTCTCCGGTGACAAATCCGGTGGTGGTGGTGGTGTAAGATGGTTATTTGGCTATAGCAACCCTTGGAAACCCTTCCTTTCTCTCTCAAGTTTGTAGCAGGAAATAATCTAATGATTCTAAGGTTTGGATGATATATTTAACCTAAATTTTGTAGGTCATATTCACCAAATAGTAAAATGACTAAAATACCCTCCCGGATAGCTAGTTTGGCTTAAAACTACTCAAGGACCCAAACTAAACTCTCGGATAGAATTTTTTTACTATCTCGATACTCCCGGACCCATTGGTGCACTCAAAATGACCATAAAGATGATATAAAAATAAATTACTTTATAATCCATTAAATTGGTCCCGACACGACTAACATGCGTGTCCTAACTTAATTTCCAAAACTGTCATATTTTCTACACGTGACAATTTTAATAACTTAGTAATCAGATATTACTATATTCGCTCAATAATATTCAACATAATTATCATAATCAAATACTAACTCTCGTCTCGCTAGTATTTAAATCCAGATTAATTATCAATTAATTTCTCAATTAATTCAATTAATCCTATAATTAAAATCAGTAAAAATACGGGGTATTACACCAATAGTCACTGGAAAATATACAAGTACAGTATAGAAACGAACGACATAAAGAAGACTCTACATGTTATACCTACGTGCACATGCAAATACCTTATATATATATATATATACACACACACTTAATGCATGAAACCATTTTTATTTACAAAAACGTTATTTATCCCGATTAACTAACCTTAATCTTATTAAAGAACTTACTCTTCCTTAACTTGCCATTTATCCCTTTACTTAACACATGGGGTTAAATACTTGAAATAACTACACTTTATTTAATCGAAAACGATTTTCTTACCAAAATCACCCTTTTACTTAAACCAATCCACATTAATTTTTTCATTGAAAAGTACCCCTTTCAACACACGTGAACACCGCGCGTTAGAAAATACTTATTTATCTTTTGAAAAACTTTCACAACACACCCATGAGTTAATTATTGGTTACACCTTCTTTGGTTTCCCAACTCACCCATTTAACCACCATACTTTACCTTTTACTTTATTTTATGGACATTAATCAATTTAAACTATCTTGTCCATTTTAACCCTTTACCGAAACATTTATTAATTCGTTAAAGTTCGGTTGTCTTAACACATTTTTAGCACACAACCATTTATTGACATGTTCATAATTCCTTTTATCTTTTTTCGGAATCTTTAAAAAAAATGCGTACTTTAACGGGCTCTACACCGCTGGCAACGAAACCATATGCTCTGGATAGTGATTTTGGATCTTTCACCCCAAGGCTCTGGGCCCGCTTTAATTATTCTTGTGTTATCCGAGTTCGTTTTTAATGTGTTTAAATATTTTATAAATATTCACATTATTTCTTCTTTCCTTTTTTACGCGAACGAAGCCAAAACCCGGGGTTTCACCCCAACTTGTGTTACACTATGAAAATCGTCAATTTTTATCCTTTACACTTTAGCATTTATTTCATTCAAAAATCATGTTCATTTAGTACTATTTTTTGTAACACCTTTTTCAATATTTTATTTCATAACAATGTTCCGCTTTACATAAAATTACCATTTTAGCCCCCTTGTTTTCAAACTTGTCTTTTGCTCCATTTTCATAGTTTTATTTTCCAAAACACCATTAAGTTACTCATGCTAACTTCTTAATTGTTTTTAACCATTAACACGTATTCAACCCTTTTACTAACCACTTTTTCAAGTTATACATTTCTTTACTTTCTTTATCCAAGAAATCCAATTACGCTTAAAGACTAGTTTTATAAGAAAAATACCATTTTCATTTATTAGCATTTGTAGTCTTATAACCTTACACTTATCACACTTTGAAGACTAGAATATCTACTTTTCTTATTTCATGTTTAAACCTAATAAAACCTTCTTTAAACTTATTTATAGGCCCCTTATCAAGATACTACAAGTTTAGATGCATTAGAAGATTAATTTTGATTCCAAAAATTATATTAAATGGATTAAACACATGATTTATTCTAGAAATTCATAGCACTTGCAAAACATACCTTTCAAGACTAAAGGACATTATTATTTCTTCAAAATTCAAGCCAAACTTAATTTACCAAATATCTTTAGCAAGATAAAAATATAATATTAAAATATTTTTATTGCATAAAAATTTTTAGCACCCAACTTCTTGAAGTATACAATTTATATGAAAATCTTGAAATATATACTCATAATTTATTTCCATCAAAACAATATTTCGCTAATATTTTTATTCCATTAAAATGTTTAATACCAAATCAACTAGAAACCCATCATTTTATTCATATGTATTCTTATTTTGAATTCTAAGAACAGGGCCACTAATATGTAAAATAGAGTCTTAAACTAAGAGTAATATTTTTCCACCGTAAATGGAGCTCCAACAATAGTAGGCATGGAAGGTCTAAGAATATGACAACCTCCTACCTCTTAATATGGCATTAGAGTGGTTGCCAAGCTCCACCAAGCTTGCTCCATTAAGCTTCCAAGCAAAATCCCCTTCAAACTCCATAAATCTTATATTTCCATCTTTAAGAACCCTTAACAAAAGCTCCATAAATTCGTAGCTATACTCATCCATGGTGAAAATGGATATGTAGGGTTTGGATATTGTGGAATGCATGTAAAATATGGTGACACAAGGTGGAAGGATGGTGGTGGCATAGTGGATTGTAGTAGATAGAGGTGGAAAAATGCATAAACATAGTGAAAGACCCAACTCTCTCTCTCTCTCTCTCTCTCTCTCTCTCTCTCTCTCTCTCTCTCTCCTTCCAACCTCAAATAACTAAAATAAATTTAAAAACCTTATAAAAACACCTCAAATCCTCAAAATCCTCCTTTTTGTCCAATCTGGGCTCATCGGAGCTCGACACCTCATCCATCCAACGACCCAAAATGAGATAGTGCACAAGGACATTCTAATTTAAAAAGTTCAATCGCGCTCGTTGGAACGAGAATCGCCTCTCGTTCGAACTAGCCTTCGAACGACCTAAACATATTATTCAGTGGGATCTCGTTCGAACCTGTAATATACCGCCCTAAATATTTTATTGAATCCCCGCATAAAATTGCGATAAAATGAAAAACATGGGGACTTGTATGATTATGATTATGTTGTATTCCTATTTAAACTAATTTGGAGGCTTGAGAATGATTATTAAAAATTTTGGGATCTAAAATAAAGTAAAGTAAAATTATTAAATCAAGAATTATATATGCAGATTATATATGTGAGAAGGGAAAAATTATAGTTCAACTAAATAAAGAAAATTGATGGATTATGAACCATTTATATATATATATATATATATATATATATATATATATATATATGAATTATATAAGGATTATGGCATTCCTAAGTTGTAAAGTATATAAGTCTCTTTCAGATTTTAGAAACTAAGTGAGGCAAATGCGCAAATAAAAAATAATAGGTTAAGGACAAAACCCCATTCTCCCATAAAATGTATTGCCTTCATAATTAAAAGGATATATATTTATAAATATTTTGTCTTGGTTACCTAATTCATTTTTTAAATTACTCTCACATAGTCTGGCCCAAAAACATTAGATCATAGTCCACTTAAGTTGCTCTAAAAATTGACCCATGTGTGGTCATCACTAGCTCTGATGCGAAATATACAGTCGGATTATAAATTTAAAGGACTTGCATAAGCGTTGGTTGCGAGATACGAGTTGGACCCATATCGTCTCGTTCAATCAACGGACGTCGTCATTCTAACAATAGGTGTGGTCGCTCGAGCAATGCACTAAGTCGCTAGAACGACACTGAAAAGTGACAAACTCTCTCTCTCTCTCTCTCTCTCTCTCTCTCTCTCTCTCTCTCTCTCTCCTTGCTGGTTAGAAGTTGATCCACCATTCCTAATTTTGCCAGCTCGCGAGCCTGGAACTTCGAATTAATGAAGGCAGGTATGTCAGGTGCTTAAGTCTTGGGATAAAGAAAGGAATACAGATACAAAAAAGGAAAATTCTACCATGACGCATGGCCTGAGGTCCTAAATCAACACATACGAAGTAAATAAAATAAAGCGGCAGGTGAAAGGGACTTATAGGTAACGGATTCTGCATGTTGCCACCATTGACCAGCATTTAATGAATCAACCTCTTATGTGTATTTATTAAAGATAATCGAGTGGTGATAGAATAAAAGGAAGGCCATTCTTATTTTCACCTCAAGAGCTCACTACATCCCACTATTAAAGGCCCTAGAAAATACCATAATACCAGAATATCTATATCTCCATTGTTAAAATATGATACGAAATATTGGAATTGTTTGTTAGGTTGAAGAAGATGTAATATTTAGAGTTGGAAAAGGAATTGAAGAGGGTTATCTTGGAGGTAGAGGGAGCATTTCTCGGAGTGTTGTTGGAGCTTTTCATGGGAGCTTGGAAGAAGGGCTTTTGTGACTCTCTTTAAGGCCACATTTGAAGTTGGGGGAGTCACCCATCTTCTTCAACAGCATCACCATTTTCAGAGTGTTTGAGGTGGGGTAATCTACTCTTCATATTTGAGACTCGATTTAGTGTATATAGTAGTCTTATTATTCTTGGGTTTTGAGAGTATGATTTCTATGAATAAAATGATAAACAAAAAATATGCATGTAAGAAGTTATTATTTGTGTAGTTTTATGTGGTAAAACTGAAATATACATTTTATGGCAGATAAAAATGTAGGAAATAACTATTTGAAATATGGGACATTTTTATGCAATAAAAATGTAAGAAATGTCATTTTGTCATATTTTAGTGAAAAATAAATAATAAATATTTTTATGGGATAAAAATGTTGAAAAATGATATTTGTTGAAAAATGAAGAATAAGTAAATGTTTCAAGGTTTTAGAATATTGAAAGATGATATATTTTGTGAAAATGGGCATTTTATAAATAATGGTGTTAAACATTTTATGGAAAAAAATGTATGGAAAAAAACCTTTATTTAATGAAAAATATGTGTAAACCATGTAGTAGGATTTTTGGGTTTAAAATCCACCTTCTCTTGCATATAAACTTGAAGTATTTTGAGATAGAATGTATAAACAAGTTTAAAGAAGATTTTATTGGGTTTGAATAAGAAACAATAAAAGTTAGAATTTTAGTCTTCAGAATATGTGTAATTGGGACTAAAAGACATAATGTGAATGAAGCTAAAAGACTACATGTTAAAATAAAGAAGTGGTATTTTCTTATAAAAATAGGCTTAAACATAAGTGTATTTCTTGAATAAGTAAGTAAAAAAAAATGTTGGTAAAAAGTATTAGTTAAGTGTTAATGGGTAAACATGGAATGGTTTGTGAGTGTAAGTTACTAATAATGTGAAATATTAACACTTATGAGATTATAAAAGGATTAAAGGTATAAAGGTGTTTCCAATCAAGATAAATGTACTCCAAGTGTAAAAAGGTGTTAAAGTGGTTAAAACCATTAAGAAGTTGGTGCATACAACTTAATAGTGTTTTGGGTGAAATTAACACTTGCAAAAAGGGACTAAAAGTGTGATTTGAAAGCAAATGGGCAAAATGGTAATTTTATTTAAAGTGAAACATTTTTATGGAAAAAAATATCTAAAAAGGTGTTAAACAAAGTGGTCCTAAATGAATATGATTTTTGGAATAAAAATCAAGGCTAAGGTGTAAAGGACATGAAATAGTAAACTTTCAAAGTGCAACACATTATGGAGCGGTAAAATCCCAGGTTTTGACTTCGGTCGGGTAAAAAGGGAAAATGGATTAATGTGAACATTATGAAAATGTTGAATACATTGGTAAGATAATGATACTGGATGATGTCGGATTAAATAATTAAGTAGGGTTATGCTGTCCCTAGTGGTGAAAGACCCCAAAACCACTGTAGTTTACTTGGTGCTCGGTGTTGGACGGTGAAATTTTATGAAATCGTAGGTGTGCGTGCATTGTGATGGGTATGTGCGTTGGCGGAATCCCTAAAGATAATGCTAAGTAATTAATCAAATATACATGAAAGAGGCGTAAATGAATGGTATTGATACATTGAATTGCTAATACAATAATAATACACCAAAGGTTTAATATACATGTGGTAACATGGGGTGGTTAAATAAGGTGACTTAATGTGGTCTAAGCTACCTAATGAGATTTGAATCATAATGTGACAACTCACAGTCCGAAATAAGGGGTGGCCAACCCGATACTCCAACATAAAGGGAATCATGGATGGAAATCATTCTCATCATCACAACAATAAAAAGAGTATACGGGGAAAACCACCTAATTTTTAAGAAAACTGGTTACCAAAATTATTTAGTTTAATTAAAGGTTAAGGAAAAGATTAAGTTAAGAAAATTATTTAAACAACCCATTCTAAACGATTGTGGAATTTCCAAGGTAACATATATAATATCTACATATCGAATATACAAGGAGAGGACCGAATATGCTGTCAGTTCACAGCTACACAAAATGAATCATAATAGTTAATTAGTTTACATAATACATCCATTAAACATTTACAAAGTTTGGGCCACACGCTCGAATGACAGACCCGGTCATATTTAGAATACAAAAAAAAATGAGGGAATCTAACAAAACATCCTGTAATATCCGCAAAATCTTACAGGTCCGTAAAAGCAAAGGAGTGGGAAATCAACACGGGCGTCCTTGCGGAGGAGCACCTGAGCGGATACAAAAACATGCACACATAGAAGAAATGAACGGGTCAGGGTCCGGTTTTTATATGATTCCCAGATGAATAAGAAGCATGATAGATATGCACAGTTAATTATGAATGATGGAGATGAAAACTTAACAACCTAACCATGATACAATAAAGGAAGTAGTTTAAATGATATGTATTTCATTAAGATCAAGCAAGAGAATATAATCAAACATAATAAATTTAAAAGCCTCCATCATCATTTGCCACTTTGTTCCAATTTCCATTCCTTAACAGGAATATACTACCATTATTTATTCTCATTTCTTTTCAATTCTTATTCCTTAGCAGGAATATAATTACCATCATACATTTTGGTGGCAATATACATAATTCAAGTCCCACTTGAATTTAAAAAGGTTATATTATATTACGTATGACGATTCTAAGACCGCCCTCCGAGTTTCCCCACTGGGCGCCCCCCTAAATGACTATCATCTTCCAAGGGCCTATCAAACAAGGCAGCCTGGGCACCTAACGCACGTCGGGAAGTGGCCATATGCCTGCGAGTGAGTCATAACCACACCCGAAATTACCTCACTAGCGCAGAATAAAGCATATAATAAACCCGCATATGGCCGAGGACTATAGTCTCCCTGCATTCACTTGCCAGGGGATATCACCTCATGCGCGAGCTTCTTTTATGATAGTATTTAGAGAGGTGTGTTTAAGTAAATTAATATTTACCGATTAAATCACATTATTATTCTTACTAATCACATATAGGTTTCATTTCATTTGAGACCATAATCCTTGACTATTCTCATTAATATACATCATAACCTAAGTCCCGAATTATTCCCCATCTGACTCCCAAAATCTCACGAGTCTCCAAAGAGTTATATACTTAAATTGGGCCCCTAAAATCTCTAATTATGGGCTTACACTCTAAATTCCTTAAAAACTTTCAAGACAAGAAGTAATGCCTAAACATCACTTTTTACACCCATGGACTGAACCCCAAGTGAACCCACTCTACTCTAGGGTGGCGACCAAAATCAACTAAGACTCTAAAAATCCAAGTTTACTTCATTCAAGAAGGTTCCTAGTCCATATTACAAAGAAGAAACCTAGGAAACAGAAATAAAGTTTTATAAGTAGAAGATAGGGGACCGGTCGACCGGTCCCGAGACCACGGTCGATCGCGTCTCAAACTTTTGCCTAAGAGGAAAATCAGAAGGCTCACTTCGGAAGGGCCGGTCTATTGGTAAGGGGACCGCGGTCGACCACGCATTAGAAATTATGCCTTTGTAGGAAAGCAGTGTGCCCTCCCCTGAAGGCCCGGTCGACCGGTCTGAGGACCGCGGTCGACCGGTCATTGCAGACCTAGGACTCTTCCTTTCTTCCAACAACCAAAACCCATATCATTTATTACCACCAAATGATCATAATTGCTTCCAACAACATTAATCTACACCAATAAATATCCAAATCTCTTCTAAAGATTTCAAAGCCCATAAATCCAATAATAACCCTAACATTACCAAACCAAAACTAATACACAACTATCATACAAATTATCCAACTTAAATCACATAATAGAAAGTAAAAAACTTGCCTCAAACTTGGAAATTCAGATTTGATGAAGATTAATACAAGGTCAAGCTCCCAATTCTTCAATCTCTTTCTTTCTCCACAAGTCCTCTTCTTCTCTCTCTCACTCTAGGGAAAAAAAATTTCTTAAGGAAAGTAAATGAATTACAAGACATAATCGTGGAATTAGTCTAAAGTCTCCCAATTTAAGTGGTTAATACCACATTAAAATGATTTCCAATACACAATATACTAAAACCAGTCAAAAGTGACCAAAACATCAAAATACAACATGGCACACATTTTGACTATCTCACACCTCCCGGAACTAACTACACCCTCCAAATTATCATTTGGAATTTTTATAACTCATTTTAAGTCCCGGTCTCATTTAAACCATAATGTCATTTTAATTCTCATGACCAAAATAAAACACCACATGGGGATATTCACCCACGCATAAGGTAAATATACAACATGTTAGTAAATATTAACTTTTCTTCATTAAATTAATACCTACTCCACATTCCAACATTTTATATATAATTACCTCACATAGTAAATAAATATAAACTAGGCTCTCAAAAGTGAGGGTTGTTACATACTCCCACCCTTATAAGGGAATTTTGCCCCCAAAATTCAAGCGTACCTTGGATAAAGAGATGCGGATACTTTTCTCGCATATCATCCTCGCGCTCCCATGTCGATTCCCCGACCCTGTGATGACTCCATTGTACTCTAACCAAGGGCACTACTCGTGATCTCAATCGCCGTTCTCCTTGTTCTAAAATAGCAACCGGCTATTCCTTATAAGAAACGTCGGGCTGCAACTCAATGTCCTCAAAAGGAATGTGCTAAAGGGCACCTTCACACCTCTTATACTTCTTCAAAGAGCAGACATGGAAGACATCGTGGATTTGTTGTAAAGGTTTCGGTAGGGCAAGATGATACGCCACTGGACCCACCTTAGCAATCATGGGAAAAGGTCCAACAAAATGCGGTGCAAGCTTCCCTTTATTTTCGAAACGCTTGATACCTTTCATAGGAGACACTCGAACCAACACTTGGTCCCCGACCTCCATCTCCTCATGCCTTCTACTCGCATCGGCATAGCTCTTTTGTCTATCTTGGGCTATTCGAATGTGGTTCCGAATGAGTTCAATCTTTGAAGAAGTATCTTGGATCATTTCAGGTCCGAGAAACTTATTATCCCCCACTTCCAACCAATATGTGGGAGATCTACAAGGCCTACCGTACAAAGCTTCATAGGGCGCCATCCCAATAGTGAATTGGTACGAGTTGTTATAAGCAAACTCAGCCAATGGGAGATATTGTTCCCAACCACCTTTAAAATCAAGCATACACATACGAAGCATATCCTCCAACATTTGGTTTACTCTTTCAGTTTGGCCATCTGTTTGAGGATGATAAGAAGTGCTTAACCTCAATTCGATTCCCATGGCCTCCTAGAAACTTTGCCAAAAGTGGGAAATAAAGATTTTATCTCGGTCGGAAACGATATTTAAAGGTACCCCATGCAGTCTGACAATCTCTTCAATGAACAACCGGGCATACCGAGCAATGGTGTAATCGGTGCAGACCGGTAGGAAGTGTGCCTACTTAGTCAAACGGTTGACAATCACCCAAATTGAATCATAACCACTCTGTGACCTAGGCAAGCCTGTAACGAAGTCCACCGATATGCTCTCCCATTTCCATACCGGAATCTCCAACGGTTGAAACAAACCTGTCGGTCGCTGATGGTCTATCTTGACCAACTGACAAGTAGTGCACTGGGACACGAACTCAGAAATATCCCTCTTCATGCCTGGCCACCAATACTGACGGCGTATATCTTGGTACATTTTATCATTACCCAGATGCACTGCAAATTTGGAACCGTGGGATTCTGCCATCACCACCCGTCTCAAATCCCCCTCCTCCAGGACAATGAGTCTTCCATGGTAGCGTAGTCCACCCTCTGAACTTATCGAGTAAGATTCTGCTCCCTCAGACAGTAATCGACATATGTGTTCTTGACAACCCTTATCCCTTCCTTGGGCCTCTACGACCCTTGCCACAATTGTAGGAGTAACGGTAATTACTAACATGAACGCCCTAGCCACAGCATCCTCGTGACTGAGTTCTTTCCACTTAGTTTTCCATACTTTCGCCAACTCCCCTGCGGGCTTTCTACTCAAGGCATCCGCTACTACATTTACCTTGCTCGGATGATAATGGATATCAAATTTGTAATCTTTCACGAACTCCAACCATCGACGCTGTCGCATATTCAAGTCTTTCTGTAAAAATAAATATTGCAACGATTTATGGTCCGTGAAAAGACTAAACTTCTCCCTTAGGAGATAATGCCTCCAAATCTTCAAGGCAAAGACAACTACGGCCAGTTCTAAGTCATGCACCGGATAGTTTCTTTCATGTGGCTTGATCTTGTGGGAAGCATAAGCAATAGCCCATCGCTCTTGCTGAAGCACACCTCCTAATCCTTATAGAGATGCATCAGTGAAGACTAGATATTCCAACCCTGGCTTTGGTAAAGCGAGGACTGGAGCCGTAGTCAATCTATCTTTAAGCTCATCAAAAGGAGTCTGACAAGAGTCATCCCAAACAAAGCTCACCCCTTTCTGGGTCAAGTTTATCAGAGGACTAGTAATTTTGGAGAAACTCTTTATAAACCGGCGGTAATAACCCGCCAATCCCAGAAAACTACGAATCTCGGTAGGTGTCGTGGGCTGACTCCACTCCCTTACCGCAACCACCTTGCTCGAATCCACTGATATACCCTGCGATGACACAATATGACCCAGAAATTGTACCTCCCGTAACCAAAAGCCACACTTCTCAAACTTAGCATACAATTGGTGATCCCTCAACCTTTGTAGGACCATCCTCAAATGAATAGCATGGTCAGCTTCTGTTTGAGAATACACAAGGATGTCATCAATGAATACAATAACAAATTGGTCTAGAAAGTCTCAAAATACCCTATTTATGAGATCCATAAATACCGCGGGGGCATTGGTTAGTCCAAAGGGCATAACCAAAAATTCATAGGATCCATATCTTGTCAGAAAAACAGTCTTAGATACATCCTGCTCCCGTATCCTCAACTGGTGATACCCCGTCCTTAAGTCTATCTTGGAGAAGTATGACGCTCCCTTAAGTTGATCAAATAAATCATTAATACGAGGGAAAGGGTATTTATTCCGGATGGTGACCTTATTCAATTCTCTATAGTCAACACATAACCGGAGAGAACCGTCTCTTTTCTTTACAAACAACACAGGAGCACCCCATGGCGACGTACTACGCCTAATGAATCCCTGTTCCAACAACTGCTAAATTTGATCTCTCAACTCCCTCATTTCCACAGGAGCCATGCGATAAGGAGTCGTCGCGATTGGTTGAGTTCCCGGCGCTAAATCAATCACAAACTCAATCTCCCTACTCGGAGGCAAACCCGGTATCTCCCGAAAAACATCCTCAAAATCTTTAACAACTGGAATAGAGTCCAAGGGAACAACTACATCCCGAGAAGTCTCTTCCGTAATACAATACAAATAAGTACTAGTACCTCCCTATAAATGAGGCATAACCACCAAGAACATTTCTTGTCCTGGAACGGCGAAGATTATACTCTTCGTGTAATAATTTACTATAGCATGATACTTGACAAGCCAATCCATGCCCAAAATCACATCATACCCGACCATGTCTAGGACGAGTAAATCGGTCTCAAAGCACAAATTACCAAAATAAATCCCTATATGTTTACAAATAAGGAAAATGAGTGAACCATCACCCATAGAAGACTCAACGCTAGTGAAAGTGCTCACTGCAGATTTTATCAACTCTGTAGACTGAGCAAAACTTCTAGAAATAAATGAATGTATCTCACCCGTATCAAATAAAACGCGACCCATATGCCCCTGAATAAGGAACTCACCCTCAATCGCTGGCAGTGCTGGTGGAACAGGAGGATGCATAGCATCCTGGATATGATAAACTCTCCCATACTGTAGTTGACCCTGCTGCGGAGGGACAACAGGATTTGGTGCCTGCGGTGAAAACTGAACATAAGGCTACTGAGGGACTCTAGGAGGTTGTCCCCCAATCATTTAAGGACAATATTTCTTATAATGACCTGTCTCCCCACATTGGAAGCACTTACCCATCATATTCTCCGGAACACGGCCTCGATTATTTCTAAACTGATTAACACCTTGGCCCTGATGGCCTCTACTTCCTTGGCCACCCCGACCTGTTTGTTGCTGTTGCGAGGCACCCTCACCGTGCTGATTATTATTAACACCCAAATTAAACCCACCAAAGCGTTGTCTTTTTTACACATCCCCCTACAGGGGATCCCTTTCTTGTTGCTTACTTCCCGAAGATTGGGATGAGGAAAAATCTCCTCCTACATTCCCACTGCCTCTAGGCTTACCCCCTTGCCCCACTACTGTAGCCTTCTTGTTACTCTGCATGTATAACCAATGTTCTTGGCAATGGAGCAATGCCGCATTCATCACCTCGCCAAAATTTTGCAAAGCCGGATTACCCAGCAAATGTGTCCGGATTCTCCAGTTCAAACCTTCCATAAATTTTGAAACTTTCCTCTCTTCCGGAGTCACCTCATCCGGTACAAAACTTTCCAATCGGGTGAACTCCTCTTCGTATTCGGCAATAGACCGCTCTCCCTGTACCAGATCCTGAAGTCTCCTACTCATCTCTCTTTGAACTATGGGAGGAAAATACTTATGGTCGAACAAGACCCAAAATTCAGTGATCGTCATAATATCCCTCTGTTCGAGTGTAGTCATAGACTCCCACCAATGTAACGCGGCCCCAATAAGCTTGAAAGTAGCAAGGACTTGTTTCTTCTCCTCACTACATTCCACCATTCATAAATGGCGTTGCACATCTTTCTTCCATTGATTTTCTTGAACAACATCAGAACCTCCATCAAATTCCGGGGAAAGACCCTTTAAAAAGGACTCCCTAACTCTTTCCCACGGAGAAGGTCCAGTAGGAGCTGGGGCATCCTGCGCTCGCTGTTGAGCTTGTGGCATTTACTGAGCCACAACGGTCATAGCAGCATTGACCGCTTGGGCCACAATATTCGCTACATCGACAGCATTAAAAGTTCCTTGTGGCGGCGGTGGAGGACCAACATCCTCTTCTACAACTCTATTGCGTCTTGCTGGGCGACCTCTCTTAGGTGGTATCTGAGATAAAATAACAATAGAGTTAGAATACTATTCAAAACAATATATATCGCAGAAAATCGCAAGTATAAGCAACAAAACAGTCCTAACATTAGGCCCTATATCAAAGAACGCTACGATAAAACGTGACAAGTCCGCATAGGTCCTAAAGACCCTAGAACCTGATGCTCTGATACCATTTGTGATAACCCGCAGTCCAAAATAAGGGGTGGCCAGCCCGATACTCCAACATAAAGGTATTCATGGATGGAAATCATTCTCAGCATCACAACAATAAAAAGAGTATACGGGGAAAACCACCCAATTTTTAAGAAAACGGGTTGCCAAAATTATTTAGTTTAATTAAAGGTTAAGGAAAAGATTAAGTTAAAAAAATGATTTAAACAACCCATTCTAAATGATAGTGGAATTTCCAAGGTAACATATATAATATCTACATATCGAATATACAAGGAGAGGACCGAATATGCTGTCAGTCCACAGCTACACAAAATGAATCATAACAGTTAATTAGTTTACATAATACATCCATTAAACATTTACAAAGTTTGGGCCACACGCCCGAATGGCAGACCCGGTCATATCTAGAATACAAAATAAATGAGGGAGTCTAACAAAACATCTTGTAATATCGGCAAAATCTTACAGGTCCGTAAAGCAAAGGAGTGGGAAATAAACACGGGAGTCCTTGTGGAGGAGCACCTGAGCGGATACAAAAACATGCACACATAGAAGAAATGAACGGGTCAGGGCCCGGTTTTTATATGATTCCTAGATGAATAAGAAGCATGATAGATATCCACAGTTAATTATGAATGATGGAGATGAAAACTTAACAACCTAACCATGATACAATAAATGAAGCAGTTTAAATGATATGTCTTTCATTAAGATCAAGCAAGAGAATATAATCAGACATAATAAATTTAAAAGCCTCAATCATCATTTACCACTTTGTTCCAATTTTCATTCCTTAACAGGAATATACTACCATCATTTATTCTCATTTCTTTTCAATTCTTATTCCTTAGCAGGAATATAATTACCATCATACATTTTGGTGGCAATATACATAATTCAAGTCCCACTTGAATTTAGAAAGGTTATATTCTATTACATATAACGATTCTAAGACCGCCCCTCCGAGTTTTCCCACTGGGCGCGCCCCTAAGTGACTATCATCTTCCAGGGGCTTATCAAACAAGGCAGCCTGGGCACCTAACGCACATCAGGAAGTGGCCATATGCCTGCGAGTAAGTCATAACCACACCCGAAATTACCTCACTAGCTCAGAATAAAGCATATAATAAACCCGCATATGGCTGAGGACTATAGTCTCCCTGCATTCACTAGCTAGGGGACATCACCTCCTGCGCGAGCTTCCCTTATGATAGTATTTAGAGAGGTGTGGTTAAGTAAATTAATATTTACCAGTTAAATCACATTTTTATTCTTATTAATCACATGTAGGTTTCATTTCATTTGAGACCATAATCCTTGACTATTCTCATTAATATACATCATAACTTAAGTCCCGAATTATTCCCCATCTGACACCCAAAATCTCATGAGTCTCCAAAGAGTTATATACTTAAATTGGGCCCCTAAAATCTCCAATTATGGGCTTACACACTAAATTCCCTAAAAACTTTCGAGACAAGAAGTAATGACTAAGCATCACTTTTAGCACCCATGGATTGAGCCCCAAGTGAACCCATTCTACTCTAGGGTGGCGACCAAACCCAACTAAGACTCTAAAAATCCAAGTTTACTTCATTCAAGAAGGTTCCTAGTCCCTATTGCAAAGAAGAAACCTAGGAAACATAAATAAAGTTTTATAAGTAGAAAATAGGGGACCGGTCGACCGGTCCCGAGATCGCGATCGGCCGCGTCTCAAACTTTTGCCTAAGAGGAAAAGCAAAAGGCTCACTTCAGAAGGGACGATCGACCGATAAGGGGACTGCGGTCAACCGCGCACCAGAAATTATGCCTTTGTGGGAAAGTAGTGTGCCCTCCCCCGAAGGCCCGGTCGACCGGTCTGAGGATCGCGGTCGACCGGTCATTGCAGACCTAGGACTCTTCCTTTCTTCCAACAACCAAAACCCATATCATTTATTACCACCAAATGATCATAATTGCTTCCAACAACATTAATCTACACCAATAAATATCCAAATCTCTTCCAAAGATTTCAAAGCCCATAAATCCAATAATAACCCTAACATTACCGAACCAAAACTAATACACAACTATCATACTAATTGTCCACCTTAAATCACATAATAGCAAGTAGAAAACTTGCCTCAAACTTGAAAATTCAAATTTGATGAAGATGAATACAAGATCAAGCTCCCAATTCTTCAATCTCTTTCTTTCTCCACAAGTCCTCTTCTTCTCTCTCTCACTCTAGGGCAAAAAAATTTTCTTAAGGAAAGTAAATGAATTACAAGACATAAATCGTGGCATTAGTCTAAAGTCTCCCAATTTAAGTGGTTAATACCACATTAAAATGATTTCCAATACACAATATACTAAAACCAGTCAAAAGTGCCCAAAACATCAAAAT
Source organism: Sambucus nigra (assembly GCA_949130495.1). NCBI lineage: Eukaryota > Viridiplantae > Streptophyta > Magnoliopsida > Dipsacales > Adoxaceae > Sambucus > Sambucus nigra. The sequence continues at coordinate 552,551,766 of OX422207.1, forward strand.
ACAATATGGCACCCATTTTGACTATCTCGCACCTCCCGGAACTAACTACACCCTCCAAATTATCATTTGAAAATTTTATAACTCATTTTAAGTCCCGGTCTTATTTAAACCATAATGTCATTTTAATTCTCATGACCAAAATAAAGCACCACATGGGGATATTCACCCACACATAAGGTAAATATACAACATGTTAGTAAATATTAACTTTTCTTCATTAAATTAATACCTACTCCACATTCCAACATTTTATATATAATTACCTCACATAGTAAATAAATATAAACTAGGCTCTCAAAAGTTAGGGTTGTTACACATAATGAACACAAGCGTGTGTTATATGAAGTTTTCAAAAGATAATGAGGTTTTTTCTAAACATGGTGTGTGCGTGCATTGAAAGAAAGGCGATTAATAACACGATGCGAGTTAATGAACGATGAATAATAAAGGTTTGAAGGTAAATGGAAGGCCTTTCTCAATATCTGTAAATTGTTTAATTGGGTGAGTTAACAGGATGAATATGCTAGTTTTAAGCATAAGATACAAAAGTATTATTTTGGAAAGATAAGGAGGATAAACGACATAAAATAACGTTTTTGAAATAAGACGATTTAATATATCGGGACATGTGTTTCCAAAAGTATATATATAGATATATACGTATTTTCACATGAATGTGATTGTAGCGTGTGAGTGTTCTTTCTGCCCTTCTTTTCTATATTGCACTTGCATACGTTCCCACTGAGCATTCTACTCACATCCCTCCTTTTGTTACGGCAGGTTGTATGTTGTTCCGTACTTTGAGAGCGTGATACAGGTAAGTAATTATTTTAATTTACGATTAGTAGCTCTCTTTACTTGGCCTTGAGGGCACTTCTCTTGGGTCCTATCATATAGTTGATAAAAATCAGAATCGCATGTTAACCATGGTAACATTAAATAATAATAAAATTGGATTGAAAACATTATTTAGGTTGTTTCACTTCACTTCACAATTAACGTTCTAACCGGATTAAGTTGACCCTGTATTAACCCTTAAATCCGAGTTGGGGCGTTACAGAACCTCGTTCGATCCTCACTTTGAATGACCTTGGTTTCTCGTTTGAACAATTATTTTCTATTTTTTCCCTAAAATTTACAATCTTAACCCACAAACTTCCAACAATTACAATCAGGATCCTAAACAGTCAATTGCAGTTCTAAACTTGATCATAATGATCCAAATCCCAAGGTTTCGTATTATTACAACTTATGCGAAAAAAATAATAAAATATTAGGGTGGGGTAATACATTCTTTCTCTAAAATAAATACATAAGAACACTCTCTCTCTCTCTCTCTAGCAGCCTCACCCCACGAGAGACATAAATTTTGTGATTTTATTATCTTACCATTTTCTTTATTAATTTTCTTTGTTGTCAAGAGGCATCACCATTAAGTATTTATAACGGATTATAAAGTAACATTACAAAAATCAAGAGTTATGTTAGTCCATCTCCAATCATGTTGTTTCTAAATGTATTTCTATTCCATGTGCCAAGTACCCTGTAGAGAATTTCTATATCTACGTGGAACTATTTTTAAATGAATGTAAAAATTTAAAAAACTCCATCTCCAATGCTATTATTTCTATATTCACTCGGCACCCGTTTTTAGCTATTCAGGAGGAGAGATGTTTTCTCGCTGTTGATACAAAAATTAGTCAGTTGACGTGGACTAATTATATGAAGACACGTGCCATCTTACGTGGAAAAATATATATTCACCGAACAACTCAACGCGATTGAGCTACTCGGCGTACCGAGCTACTCAACTTGACGAGCTACTCAACGTACAGAGCATCTAGTCAAGAAGATCAAGCGACAATTATAGATTCAATGAACATCGAATTCAATGAACATTCTTATTATGTACATATATATATATGTCTATTAAATAACGGTGTATTGTCTATTCATATGAACAACCCAAGGTCTATAAATACATTGTAACCCCCTCCATAACAGGAGGATGGATCACTTGCGATAATAATTAAGATTAAGGTAAAACACCCAATAATACAAGACAGTGGACGTAGGCCATTTTCATTAGGTCAAACCACTTTAAAAATCCTTTGTTTTATTTCTTTATTCATATTTATCTGTGATTAATTAATTACATCAAGTCTAGTTTTTTACATTGACAGATTGACGCCGTCTATGGGAAACGACTATACGTAGCATTTTTTTTCACTAACAAATTCATTATACATAGCTGAGATCCCAGAGTTTAGCAATAGGAACAATGACGGAGTTCCTCCTAACCCGTCTGTTCCTCCAACTCTCAATGAACTCATTGGAATAGTGGACAGCTTAGCCAGGGGACAAACAACTATGCAGGATACCATGCGATAACTCATTCAAACTGTTCAAAATGCAACGCCTGCCCAGTCAGGCCAGTGAAGCGTTCATAGAAACACTCACCTTCCGTCTTCGAGATCCAGACATACTCTGTTCCCTCATGTTTCCTTGTCCAGGCATACTGAATCGCATCATACTGAGAGGTCCAGTGATCCCTCCTATCAGCCTAGTCGAATATCTACCATAAGAGTCATGGACTCTCAAGAAAATGTTACTCTAACTCCGGAACGAACAAACGCCCTGGAAAGGTTGAGTAGAGTTTTCCCCTTTAATCATTTGGGCCTCAGGAGGAATAAAAATCCTCCTCGGATCGCGCCGATAAATTCTCAATAACCAAATGATCTAAGGGAAGGTTCTGCCCAATCATGCCCTGCAGCTCATACATAATTTGATAAAGTAGACTTTTGCATATATTTCTTTCGTTGTTGCTTGAAAAGCTTCTCTAATCAAAATCCTCAATTACCTACAAATATAACAATCTAAAGTGTAGAGGTAAGTAAAGGTATCAATCCAAATCAAGGGGGTAAGTTAGAGACAAACTCAATTGTAATTCAATTTTTATTTTCTTTTTGGAATTTTTCTTTTCTATTTTTTTTAGATTTTCAAATATTAAAACAATTTGGGTGAGATGAGGATTTAAACTAAACTAAACTAAATGAGAGGTGAAATGACAAACTAAAAAGTGACTAAAATGAAAAATAAAGTCTAACACTAAAATAAGAGATAAAGTGAGGTAAATAAATTTGAGGACAATCAAGGAGTGGGATTACACCACAAATTTTAGCTATTCTAATTAATTAATTTAATTCTCCCAAATTAATATCAAACTTACAAATAAACTCTCGTTGCAAATGTAATTTTAATAGTAACCTTTTAGAAAATTAAGTTTAACACCTCACAACTCTAGAAATTAGATCTACACTCCTTTTAATTAATCACCCGCTAGGATCGATCAATTAAAATTTATGTAAATCTTAGAAAATAAATTTAGAGTTGAAATTCAAGTAATAATACCCCACTTAAGAAACCCCTATCTCTAGTTCGAATCTAAAATGGGTATTGTAACTAGAATTTCGATTTTCTCTTGAAAATCATTTACCCTCTCTCGAGACGTAAATTTAAGGGTGAGGAATCAAAATTAACATTCAAAGGGAATTTTCAAGTAATCAAACTAATTAAATTAAAATAACATCAAATAAGGGTTCACCCCACCCCTTGGAAGGGGATTTAGCCTAACATCATATTAAACATGATAATCAAACAATCAAAGGCTAATAAAATAAAGTAAAAGAGAAGAACAATCAAACCAAATCTATTTGAGTGAAATTGGACTCCAATCATTAAAGTTGCAATTTACATCCCTCCAATTGAGCATCCAAGTGATTTGCAATTAAATAATCACTCAATTGAATCTCTTACAAAATTTAACCTCACAAATATCTAACAAAAATAAAAATAATAAAATAAAACTATTTACAAAATGTTTCTCTATCTAATTTATTTTCTACACTAAACTATCTCTAACTCTCTCTAGAATTCTCTTCCTCCTTCTTTAAATGGGGTATTCCATCTTTTATAGTAGGGATGGAGCATGGGGGTAAAAATGGGAGGATAAAGGTGCAAGAGGTTGTATAAGGTGTGGGTAAGGGTTAATTTAGGAAAATGCACAAATGTGCATGAGTTGTGTGAGGTTATGTGGGAAGTGAGATGAAGGAATAAAATCTGATTTGGTAAAAGGGGTTTTGGGGGTAGTTTGGGAAAATGGGTTTAAATGGTTAGTTGGGTTATTAAACACATGGGCATTTGTTTGGAATTTGGTTTTGTCATTGTTTGGTTTTGTTTAACTGGTGAGATCGTGGCTTTGGGAAGTGGGTGACATGGGTTTTGGACTGTTTTCGAGTATGGATAAAAGGAGCCATGGGATCGGGTTCGGTAGGTATCCGGGTAGAGGTTGGTTTGAAGCTTGGATGGGGAAGGTATGGCTGGGCGTTGGTGCCGCTGCGACCGACGGATCAGGTGAGCCGGAGGGAATAAGGGTTGTGGCATCGTGGCTTGGATCGCGATGAGGGGTAGATGGGCAGCTGCGAAGGGGTCTCGTCGGCAGGTTGGTTATCGGTGGGGTTAGGGACAGATGGGGTAGCGCCTAGGCAGGAGGTGCCGGTGGCGGGTTGGGGAATGCCGTGGGTTGGATAGGATTTCGGGGGATGAGTTAGGAGAGAGAGAGAGAGATGGATTTAATGGTGGAATGGAGAGAGAGTATGAAGGTGGGTGTTGTTGTGTTAATGGAGGAGGAGAGAGAAAGTGGTGTGGGGAAGAGATGGAGTGTGGGGTTGTGTGTGATAGGGTGTAGAATGTTAGGGTGAGGGTGAGGGTTGTTTTGGATGTATGTATGGCAAATGGTATGTGTGTGTGTGTGGGGGGGGGGGGGGGGGGTGTAATGTGTGTGTTTAATTTGTACACCTAAAATAATAAAGACTCAACTAAAATTAATAAAACTAAAACTAAAAAAAAATCTAACTAAAAAAAAAAAACTAAAAATAATAAAAATAAAAATATTAAAACTAAAAAAAATAAAATCCTAAGCTTATATAAAAACTAAAATAAAACAAAAGAAATAAAAACTTAAAATCTAAATGAAAACTAAAGTCCTAAAAAATATAAAATCTAATAAAATAAAAATAAACTCCTAAAAACTAATCCTAATAAAACTAAAAACTAATAAAAATCAAAATAAAATAAAATTACACTAATAAAATAAAAATAGAAAATAAAACCTAGAAATTCTAAATAAATCTAAAATAAAACCTAAAAAATAAAACGACACAAAATAAAAATAAAAATAAAATATAAAAAGACACAAACTAAACACACAGAGGCTTGGGGTGATGATTTGGGCTAGGTTTAGGCTCGGGTTTGGTTACGGGAGAGGGAATTAACTCAATTTTAACTGCAAATTGCTTGGAAATATAGCTTTTGACAGCGCAACTGCAATTAAACCTACACATTAAATATTTACGCACATAAAACCCAAATTTTCGAAAATTAGCAACTAAAATACGTCTATTCGGGGTATAAAATGTACAGTTTTGGGTGCTTATCAGAAAGATCCCAGGAGGAGAATTCAGTGCGATATGTTGATCGGGCAAATAGATCAGAGACTGGAAACGATGCATGGAAGGGATCCATTCAGAGGTTGGAAGATAGGTTAGGGGAAATGGCTAAGTCCAGAAACCCTCTCCAAAGAACTTTTGTCAAAGGATCACCTATCGTACAAGCAATTGTGGACTTTTCCACACCCTCAAAGTTTAAGGCTCATGTAGTTACGCCGAAATACGATGGAAAGACTTATCCTGTTCTCCACAAAGAGCAGTACCAAGCTGCTACAGATATTTATGCAGTTCCAGATGAGATGAGGTGCAGGGCATTATGAGGAACTATCACTGGGTCAGCTCAAATATGGTACAACAACCTTCCTCGGGGACAGATTGTTAGTTTCCATCAACTGGCAGAGCTCTTTATAGGAAATTTTTGTTTCGGTGTGAAGCTAGTCAAGAGATAGCACATCGGTTGAGTGTAAGGCAGAAAGCAGGAGAAAGCACCAGGGATTACATTGCTCGTTTTAACAATGAGAAACTTGAGGTAATCGATTACGAAGAGAAGACAACCATTACGGCTCTAATGGGTGGTCTTTTACCAAACAAGCTGTATTATGCTTTGGACAAAGATCCCCCAAATCCAGGTAAAATTAATGGCTAAGGCAGCCAAAATTATGAACGTCGAAGAAGTTATGGCTGCAAAGAAGAATGGTGAGACCAAAGCAGAGCCTCAAGCTGAGGGCAGGTCGGAAAGGAAGATCAAAAGCATAATGGGGGCAGCAAGCAATCGAAAGGCAAGGAAACGATAGAGCATTTGAGGAAGTATGTGAATATACTCCCTTAAAGGAGGATATAAATCATGTGCTGGAGGAGATAAAAAATAACAAAGAATTAAATTGGTCGGAGAAATTGAGGACAACCCCTGAAAGGAGATATAAGTTCAAGTATTGCTAGTTCCACAAGGACCACGGCCACACGAGCAAGTGGTGAATATCTCTCCAGAATGAGATTGAGGCACTCATTAGACGAGGAAAATTGAGCAGGTTTGTTGATCGCCAGAATTATGGGAAGACCAATGACAGAGCAAGGCAAAGGTCTAAATCTCCTCACTAAATAAGAGATGACAAGAAAAGAGGCCATGAAGATGATCCGGAGGATGACCCCGACCTCCCTAAAAAGTCAAGGCAACCAGAGCGCGAGGTATTTTCAATCCATTTTGGTTCATTCGAATGTAATATGATTACAGGTGGCGATGCAGAAGGAGGGGATCATACTACTGAAAGGAAAGCCTACCTCAATGAGGCCCAAGCCTGTTCCTATATACAACGAAAAAATTTGACGGAAGAAGATCACCTGAGGAAGGTTAACAAGGATAAACTAGTCATTATTTTTTCCAAAAGTGATCTGGAAGGTGTCTTGTATCATCACGACCCTTTGGTGATCAAGATGAGGATGAAGGATGTAATCATTTCAAGAATATTGGTAGACAATGGTAACTCGGCAGACATCATGTTCTACCCTTGCTTTGATAGTTTAAACTTGAAACTAGCCCATTTAGAGCCATATCACAGGCCCCTTATCGGTTTCTCTGGCGAAAAAGTCTTTCCACTTGGGACGATCAAGTTGGACATGCTTATCGGTACCTGAACTGCCTGCAGAATAAAAAAATTACGCTTTTTCTTAATGGATAAAAATTTCCAATCAGCTTACAACATAATCATGGGAAGAGTAGGTCTGAAAAAGTTCAAAGCAGTGCCATCTACAGTACATCAATACTTGAAGTTCCTGACCAACTTTAGTGTGGGACTTATGAAAGGCGATCAGAAAGTAGCTCGGGAATGCTACTATTCATCTACCGAACAAGAAGAGTTGGAGGATACCAGGAAGAAGACCACCACTTACCAAGTAGATGAGTCTGAAGATTCAGAGATTGAGACATTGGACCCCAGAGATGAATCAGAGATCGTGAAGGGTCAAGTCATAAAAGCGACGAAGAACATTATTTTGGACGACGAATGACTAAAAAGAACAACTCAAATTGGCGCTTCACTTGATCCGATAATAAAGCAAGAGTTGGTGGCATTTTTAAGGCATATAAAGCAAGCTTTCGCTTAGAGTCATGAAGATATTCCAGGGATAGACCCATCCTTCTTATGCCATGAACTCAATGTTAATAAGGAGATCAAACCGATGAAGCAGCGAAGAAGGGTCTTTAGCCCAGAGAAGAACCAAGCTATTCAAGAGGAAGTAGAGAAATTGTAAAAGGCCTCTTTTATTGAGGATGCCAAATATCTCGATTGGTTAGCCAATGTGGTGATGGTTAAAAAGAAGAACAGTAAATGGAGGATGTGCGTTGATTTCATAGATCTAAACAAATCTTGCCCGAAAGATCACTTCCCACTGCCCCGAATAGACGAGTTAGTAGATACCACCTCGGGGCATGAATTATTGAGCTTCATGGATGCTTATTCCGGATACAATCAGATTAAGATGAAACCAGTAGGCAGGGAGAGTACCTATTTTATTACCCCCAAGGGGAACATACTGTTACAATGTTATGCCTTTTGGTCTTAAAAATGCACGTGCTACGTACCAACGGCTAATGAACAAGGTGTTAGCAGAGCAAATCGACAGAAATATGGAGGTTTACGTTGATGACATGCCGACTAAGAGCAAGAAAGTTGCTGACCAAATAGTTGACCTGGGCCAAATATTTGACCAGCTGGAGAAATATTAGATTAAGCTGAACCCGACCAAGTGCGTATTTGGCATACAAGAAGGCATGTTCCTCGGGTATATTGTGAATCAGCAGGGCATTAAGGCAAATCCTGACAAGATCAAAGCTTTGCTAGAATTACAATCTCCAACTACGAAGAAGGAAGTACAAAGCCTCAGGGGGAATGTTGTAGCTCTTAATAGATTCGTCTCACAAGCAACTGACAGATGTCTTCCGTTCTTCAAGACACTCAGAAAAACTTTCAAGTGGAATGATGAGTGTAAGAAGGCATTCCAAGAGTTGAAGAGATATTTGGGGACACCTCCATTGCTGTCTAGGCCGATAGTGGAAGAAAAATTATACTTGTACCTGGCTGTCTCAGAAAGTGCAGTCAGTTTAGCGTTGATAAGAGTAGAGGATGGAGTGCAAAGGCCGATGTATTATATAAGCAAAGCATTTCGAGGAGCAGAGATTAGGTACCCAAAACTAGAGAAGCTGTCATTAGCATTAATCGAGGCAAGCAGGAGGATGAAACCATACTTCCAAGACCATACTATAGTGGTGTACACCGATATGCCACTCAGACAAGCTCTGCACAAATCGAAAAAATCCAGAAGATTCATGTAGTGTGCGGTGGAACTAGGTGAGTCTGATATTATTTACGAGCCAAGGTTTTTGCTCAAAGGGCAGGCAGTGGAAGATTTCATTGCTGAGTTCACTTACCCAGATACCTCCGACCAATAAGGGTCTAATGATGAACAATCCATGGATGTTAGAGGATTATCAAAGACTATCTTCAATAAACTTCCATCAACAGATTTTCCAGAGGAGATAGTGATCGAGCAACAAGAATCCTATTATAAAAGCCCAGCATGGGGAGATGATAAGAGGAAACACCAAATATTCCATCACGGGACTTTATCAGACCAAGGGTTTGATAACTGTAACCCTGTATGGAAGTTGTATGTTGATGGTTCTTCGTGTGCCACAAGAATCGGAGCCAGAATAATTCTTAACAGTTCGGATGGATTGGATATAGAATATGCTATGCGTTTCCAGTTCAAAGCTTCCAACAATGAAGCTGAATATGAGGCTATGATTTTAGGCCTCAATTTAGCTAAAACATTGAGTGCAGAACAAGTTACGGTGTTTAGTGATTCACAGCTAGTCGTAAATCAGATTCTCGGGCTGTACACGATAAAAGGAGAATTCATGTCTAGGTATCACACCAAAGTCATGGAGATTGTATCCAATTTTATAGCGATCCAAGTGATCAGAATACCAAGACTGGAGAATGCGAAGGCTGATGCATTATCTCGGTTAGCCTCAGTTACCCGTACCGAGCTATGAAGTACGATTCCTATTGAGATATTAGCAGACCAAAGCATTGATGATGATTTGATGGTGAAGTTTATCACTTTAGATATGGGACCATATTGGATGGATCCCATCAGAGCGTATATTGAAGAAGGCATTTTACCAGCCGACCAACTTGCGGCCAAGAGGCTCAAGTTTAAGGCTGCTAGGTATGTCTTAAACAATGGAGTTCTATACAGAAGAGGTATGATAGCAGGTCTACAGAGATGTGTTCATCCATCAGAAGTTAAATATCTAATAAAAGAGATTCACGAAGGCTCTTGTGGAGCTCATGTAGCAGGTCGAACTCTATTGCAAAGGATAATGACGCAGGGATACTATTGGCCAACGATGCGAGCCGATTGCACAACTTATGCCAAGAAATGTGATAAGTGTCAACGATTCTTCACCATACGAAGAGTTCCCCAGGAATTATTAACTCCCATTACCTCACCTTGGCCATTTGCTATGTGGGGAATAAATGTGGTCGGGCCTCTGCCAACTACACAAGGACGATTCAAATACTTGGTAGTCGCTGTTGATTATTTCACAAAATGGGTAGAAGCTGAACCTCTCATTGACATGTTATATTACAGTGTGTATCAGTTCATCTGGAAGAATATTATTTGCAGATATGGTCTGCTACAAGCTTTCATCACTGATCATAGTACCCAATTTGATAATGAGGAGTTCACCGTATACTGTCAACAACCCAATGTTCAAAAGATTCATTTTGCACCAGGCCATCCCTAAAGCAATGGGCAAACGGAGGTAACCAACAGAACTCTGTTGAATGGGTTAAAGAAACGGTTGGATGATGCGAAAGGAAATTGGATTCACGAGATGTTAACTGTGTTATGGGCTTACTGCACAACTCCCCGAACAACAATTGGGGAATCTCCTTACATGTTAGCCTTTGGAAGTGAAGCAGTCATACCCGCTGAACTTGGCCTACCTACTCATAGGGTGCTTAATTTCAACACTCTAGTAAGCGACTTGATGCGACACTTAGATTTAAATATGCTTGAGGAAGTCCGGGAAGACGCATCAATCAGGAATGCAGCTTACCAGCAAAGAACCGCCATGTTCTACAATAAAAGAGTTAAGAAATGTGATCTTAAGGAGGGAGATTATGTACTCAAGAAAGTCATTCAGAAGCGTAATAAGATGGAGGCCAACTGGCATGGGCCTTATCGTGTAAGAGAGATTGTTCGGCCTGGAACTTACAGGATAGAAACTTTAGAAGGTGAAGAGTTAAAAAATGCGTGGAATGCAGAGCATCTGCGTAAATATTATCAGTAATGTAGATTCACATGTATTCCGTTTTCTTCCATATGAATAAAAATGATATTTTTCCCATATTCTTTTTCGTTCAATTTTTTTTCGGAGTACTAGTGCTACACACTACATATGTACAAATGTATATATCTATTAAATAACGACGTATTGTCTATTCATATGAACAACCCAAGGGCTATAAATACATTGTAACCCCCTCCATAACGGGAGGGTGGATCACTTGCGATCATAATTAAGATTAAGGCAAAACACCCAGCAATACAAGACAGTGGACGTAGGCCATTTTCATTAGGGATGAACCACTTTAAAAATCCTTTGTCTTATTTCTTTATTCATATTTATCTGTGATTAATTAATTAGATCAATTCTAGTTTTTTACATTAACACTCGCTAAAACTAAAAAATGGTGCATATTTTAAGTCCACGTAAGATAGAAACTATTTTGAAGAATTTCTAGATGTGAAAATTATGAATAAAATTTTTTATCCTCCAACATTGCCATGTCATATCGAAATACTCATAAAAAGTCTCTTTGAAGAAGGTTTTTTCCTTTTTAAATTTCCAACATAAAAATCTTACTAAGGTGTTGTTTGTTTTTACCTCTTAAGTCTAAATTTGAACTATTCAGACTTAAGAGGTACCAAAAAGTGTTTGTTTTTTAAATGATTAAGAGGCTAATGACTATATTTGGCTCATAATGGTTAAGAGGTAGAGTTACATGTGAAGTCTGAATATGAAATCTGAATACATTAATTCAGAAGTACATTAATATATAAAAACAAGAGTAAACTACCCCATAGGTCCCTTACCTTTCCACTTGTTTCAATTTAGTCCATATCCTTTTTTTTTTCAATTTCATCTTTAACCTTTCATTTTGTTTAGTCCCTGTCCTTTTTTTTGTTTCAATCTCATCAACCTTTCATTTTATCTCAATTTAGTCCCCCTGTTAACTATTTTGGATACAATTGACTATTTTACCCCTATTTATTGAAAAATAATAAAATGGATGTTATTTAATTTGGAAATAGCTATTTATTATTATTTGGGGATAAAAAATAATTTTTTATCCGAGAATAATAATTATACAAATAATTTTTATTTTTATTCTATCCCAGCTGTTTTTTATTTTTCAAAAAAAAAACTTGAATAATAATTTTAGTAGTCAACATAGTTTTTTTATTTATAAAATCTCCTTTTTAATTATAATTATAAATGTTTAATTGATGCCTTAGATTCGCAATTGATTAGTGCCGCTGATGCGGATCCACATCATAGAAAATTTTTATTTATCAATTATATTACATAGACGGGAAAAAATTAATGTCTTAGATTCGTGATTGGTTAGTTCGCTGGATCAGACCCAAATTCATTAAAAAAATGTAAGAATAAGCCACTATAGTCAAACCCCTTATTTTAAACACGTATTCCGAATTGTTGTCTTAGGTTATGATAAATAAGCCACATTCATTAAAGTGTATTTATCATAAAAACACGTATTCTGAATACGTGTTGTATTCAGAATATGTATTTATCATACATATATTGTATGATTATGATAAAAACACGCATTCGGAATACGTGTTTTATGATAAATACACTTTAATGATTGTGGGTTATTTATCATAACCTAAGACATCAAATTAAATATTTTTAATTGAAATTAAAAAAAAGAGTTTTTTATAAATAAAAATAATATGTTGACTATTAAAATTATTATTCGAGTTTTTTTTTGTCAAATTAAATGCAACTGGAATAGAATAAGATAAAAACTATTTTTTAATTATTATTCTTAGATAAAAAAACTATTTTTTATCCCCAAATAATAATAAAATAGCTTATTTTTAAAAATTTATAACATCCATTTTATTATTTTTCAATAAAGAGGGGTAAAATTGTCAATTTTATTCAAAATAGTTAACAAATGAATTAACTTGAGATAAAATGAAAGATTAATGATGAAATTAAAACAAAAAAAAAGGACAAGAACAAAATTAGGACAATGAAAAATTGTGGATGAAATTTAAACTAAAAAAGAATAGGAAAGAAATTAAAATAAGTGAAAATTTAAAAAACTCATAAAATAATTTACTTTAAAAATAAATATATTTTTTAAATTTATATTTCAATCTTCGAATAATCGAAACAAGAATAGGCATAGCCTTAGGCCTTTGACCAAAGATTAATATCAATGCAAAAATTTAGCTAGGTTGTTAGTCCATTCTTCGGCCGGCGATACTCTAACTAATAAACCAAAGTTTTAATAAACAAATTTTAATTAGAAAAAAAAAAAACATTACTCTATCCTAGTGAGAGCTATACTTTTTCTCTACTTACTTTTGCGAGTAGTATTCTTGTGTGGGTGTGTCCCTTCCATATTGCGGCCTCGCTCCTCATTTTAATGGCGTGAGCCTATTTGATAACACACCGTAATGTCTCCACTTTCCATTCAAACAACCGTCAAATATCGAAACCCATCTCTCTCCCTAAACCCTAAACCAAATGAAACGCAAATGCGGAACCCCTCCATTTCTCATGTATCATGATCATGTCTTGTAATTGTAACCTCTTTTCCACTTATATTCATACCCATTTTCTCTCTTAAGATATATATGTTTGTGTATAGATTATATATAATATATTTGTATTGTATGATGGATAAAGATAAAAAAGTTGGCAAGGAAAAGAGGGTTGTTGATGGAGAGCTTGAAATGCTGTTAAATGAGATCCCTCTTGTGACATCTCTGGGTGTTTCACCTAGTAATTCTACTTCTTTTTCTGGTGGGTTTGGGTTTGGTTCATCTGAGGATGGTTCGTCATCATCTTTAACTCATCCTTTTGATGACACTATGAATCCAACAATGGACCCTGTGGTTTTGAATAATGATCATATGTTGGATGACCTTCATTTGTCTGAAAAACTTTATAGAATGAACATTGGGATGGACCCAGATGGGATTGGCACATTTGGGTTTCATGATCCTTACTCTAATAGGATTAATAGCGTTTCCAATGTTAGGAACAATGATTACCCAAATGATGGATTTAGCCCATTTGGGTTCAGTGATCAGTACTCTAATAGGATTATTAACCCTTGCAATGTTGGGAACAACTATTACCCATGTGAGGGATTTAACAGTGATTATGAGGCGTTTCGAGCATGGCTTTGGGAAAATTCTAAGGTTTATGATGGGTGTAGTTTGAATAATAGGAGGCTGCCTTATTTGATGGACCAAACAAAGGGACATGGAAGAGCTTATTCCAACCAATCTATGACCAAGCCTTGTTTCAATAATGGGTTTTATCTCTCACAGAAATATGGAGCGGCGTATAATCCTTCAGTGGATGTTGAAGAGAGCTTCATTTTACAAGGGAAGAGTTTGAACTACGTTGTTGACAAGGGATGTGATAGGTCGAAGTTTCGCAAAAAGAATTACAGGAGTGAGATGCCAATGGGAAATTGGAATGAGAGAAGAGTTCAAGTACATAAACGAGATTACTTAGGATATAGTTCATTGGGTGAGGTCCAGGGTTGTATATACCATTTAGCTAAGGATCAGCAAGGTTGCAGGTTCTTACAGAGGATATTTGATGAGGGAACCCATCAAGATTTGCAAATAATATTTAATGAAATAATTGATCCAATTGTTGAACTTATGATGAACCCATTCGGGAATTACCTCGTGCAGAAATTATTGGATGTTTGTAGTGAACAACAGAGGATGCAGATTGTGCTTAAGGTGACTCAAGAGCCCGAAGAGCTCATCAGAATTTGTTTAAACACGCATGGGTAAATCCTTCAATTATTGCGCTGGATGCTGTAATTTATTTTGCAGTAGTACAGTGATGTAGCATATTCGTTTCTTTTATTTGCATTTTCCTGATTTTTGAGAGCCAACGGAGTTTATACTTCTTAAAATGCTTTTTAGTTTCTGAATGGGTGTTTTGGTATGTTTAGAACTCGCGTGATGCAGAAATTGATAGAGACTCTCCAAACGAGGCAGGAGATTTCGTTTGTTACTCGGGCACTTGAACCAGGGTTTCTTAATCTCATCAAGGACCCTAACGGAAATCATGTGGTGCAACGTTGCTTGCAATGCCTTGGCAATGAGCACAATATGGTACACTAAGATTCACTTGTTTATGGATAGATGTAATGTAGCTTTTTCTTACTATTTTCTTTAGCTCTTCATATTTTATTCAGCTTCCAGATTATTTATTCCTCGCAGAACTCATATATTTACATGTCATTACGATTATGTGTTTTGCTTACATTATATGCATTTGCAGTTGATGTTGCCATTAAACTCAACAAAGCCACATAATTTTATCTGACATTCTGCTAAGAATTGCATTTAGTTCATATTAATCTCGAAGTGGGAGTGATGTGTTTGTCAACCTCTTATTGATCCCTCTTATGGATGATTTTCTGGAGTAGAAATAAAACGTTGCTATAAAAAATCTTTAATTGCATTTACATGAAGGGTGCTCTGCTTCATCAAATCTTCCCTGATCTCTGTTTCAAAGTTCCTTAATTGTATGATAACCAATAAGTAGAGCCTGGCAATTAAATTGTTGAGGGCATATTCATGTTTCTGTTTTGGTTTCAATTGAGTCGATGATTGGTTATACTCTCAAAATGATATCTCCATGTGGTAGGATGTAACATTTCAATTGTTTGAATAGAGAAATTGATTACATTTTGTTTCCCACATAATTTATAATATAAATTTTACATACATTGTTATTTACTTTAGCGCTAGCATCTTTGTTTGGGAAGTTGTTCATACTTTTAATATCTAAACTCGTGATTTTAACTCTCTTTCTTGTAAATTTCACCGGATAAGGCAACAAAGAGTGGTGAAATACAGGAGGCCTGGCCTGAACTTACCAGCATTATTTCTTATAATCTTTTCCAGCACTAAACCTGTAATTTATATTATCATTTTTATTGAACCTATGAGAAATTTTCAGGGAGATGTCATTTCTGTGTAGACAATGTAGATAGCTGTGATCTATATATTTCTGTTCATACTGAGCAGGGTTTCTATTTTCTGTCAAATTATCTCAGTTTATTTTCAATGCGGCTGCAAAATTCTGTGTTAGTATTGCGACTCATCAGCATGGATGTTGTGTTTTGAATCGATGCATTGCTCATTCATCCGGGGAACATCGAAAAAAGCTCATTGCAGAAATTTCTGCTAATGGATTTCTCATTGCTCAAGATCCTTATGGGTATATTTTTCTTCTTTCATGATGCTTTTGTATAATTATTTGGAAAGGTTAAACCATATTATTATGTAACGTTTCTTCATTTTGTGGTGCATGAACCCTTCTGAGAAGATATTCAATACGGGACTATTTTATTTATGGCTGTAAGGCTTTTTGAACATTTTCCGATTTCCTTCGAAACGTTTTTCTTCACTTTGGTTAGGGAGATGAATTCGATTATTTATGCTATACATATAGCTTTTGATGAAAACGCAGTGGAATATTACACACTCACAAGATTGATCCCAATATCAATAAAACATAATCTCAATATTGCAACAAAAAAGACACTTTACAAAGGTGGAGGCCATTATAGGCTCTCAAAAGGAGCCCTAATCCTATCACATATTCAAAAGAAGAAACTTAAATAAACTAGAACACCAATAACAAATGAAACCTAAACAATACTTACTCCCTAAAAGATCTAATTTTAGCTATTACTAATAATAATAAATTATAAGATTGCAAAATTCATCTTCCACCAAATAATTTCTGGAATTGTTCCATGTGCCTAGCCATGCATATTATCTCTATACCAAATCATTTATTGTGTTCCTCAGATTAACGTGAGTTATTCTTAATAGAGAGCATTCTGTTAAGTAATTTTACTTGGCAAGAATATTCCTTGGACTATTCAAATTTGAGAAGCTGTATTAGTAGATTATATTATCTTACCAGATGTGAAAACACACTTAATAATTGCTTAAAATGTGCTTCAAATGGCTGATATCAATGATAATGCTTCTCTCTTAGCGAGAAATTGACAATGCTGATCTTGACTACTTGGGATAAATGATACACAAACTCATTATTCTATTTGAGTATGTCATTTTTTGTTTTTTCTGGTTCACACTACTCAGATTCACTTTCTTTTCACGTTAACTTGAATTAGTAAATTCACTCTTTTGACATTCCGGGCTGCATCTGAAAAACTTCAAGTATTGAAATTTGACATGAGGATCTTTTGTATATTTTATAAATTGCCAGCTTATTTGGTCAAAAGAGTCAATTTTAATTAAGACACATATGTTAAAAGTGACGTGTCTTAGTACCAATGTGTTCCTTGTAGCAAGGAGATTAATTTGGTATACTCACTTGTTCAAAATAGTGAAGTATTGAATGAAAAGTTTGAACTTAAAGTGACCCATTTGAGTTTAAGCTAGAGGGTGTAACATAGTTAAGTGGGTTTGTCCCACATTGGAAAAGTGGTAGAAAAATTTGGAGTTAATATACACAAGTTATGGGACTAAGGCTTGGATGCCTTGGGCTATCTCAATTCTTTGAAGGGGAGATGGCCTACACTATGCATGTGTTGGGCTTGGCCCAAAACCCACACGCGCTCGCGCCGCTGCCGCCGTCCGGCCGGCCCGGCCCGTGTCTGGGTCTTGGGTCTTTCTTGAGCAACTATTAAATTTTTTGGACAAATTTTAATTGACCTTTGGGTTTTAAAATTTATTTTCTTAACCAAAAAATATGAATTAATTACGGATTAATTATTTTCCGCATTAATTAATTACTTAAAAATACTGTCGTTTTTAATTATTTAAAAAACGCCGTCGTTTTTAATTAATTAAAACGTTAAGTTGCTTTATTATAGAGATGCAACTGTACAAACAGTCATGTCTGTTCTGGGAAAAGCCATGAGTTGCAGCCATTCACCACTTATAAAAGGGACCTTATGCAGTCCGTTTAAGATATTAGAAAAACTAGCCGAATTCCCTACTACTGTCCTTGTTCCCTTCTTACTGTTTGAGAGAAATTCGCCATTGTTGGTTCGTGGGACTGTTGCACTGAAGTGCTTCTTGCAACAGTCGTTGACCGTTTCATCCTGGGAGGCAGACGCCCATTGAACCTGCCATCAGCACCGTAGCGGGGGCGTATTCTGTCTTAAGGAGAGATAGTTCAACTTTCGACTAGGTCAAAATTCTACAAGTGATTGTTTCAGTCACAAACTGTATGTTCTTATTATCTCCCTTTACTGTTATGTTTTTTTTTGGTAATTAATTTTAATTACTGTTTATATTTATTTAGTGATATATATATATATATATATTCATTTTTCGTGATCCGGTAAACAACAGGATCAACTTTGTAAATTCAAATTGAATATTTACATTAAGGGTGAGTAAGTTCAGTTGAGTTCCACTAATGCTTAGTTAAATCTGTGACTTTTTTTCCTTAGTCATTGACGTGTGAGGAAAATGCTTCATTCCTCTGGTCCAAGCCAATATATATATATTTATATATATATATATATATAGATAGATAGAGAGAGAGAGAGAGAGAGAGAGAGAGAGAGAGAGAGAGGCAGACTCCTATGCACGCTAAGTTTGCACACGTACCGGCTCACACCTATTATTTTAAAATATGAAAAAAAATATTTTTGAGTTGATTTTTCTTATGTGATATTTAAAAATTTCAAGGGACCCATATAAAAAAATCAGCTCAAACAAACTTTTTTTGCTATTTAAAAAAAAATGGTCAAACTTTCGCAGCTTTAAAAGTGTTTTAAAGTAGTGAAAGTTTGACCGATTTTTTTAATATAGCAAAAAAGTTTTTTTTAGTTGATTTTTTTTTATACGGGTCCCTTGAAATGTTTAAATATCACAGAAAAAAATCAGCTCAAAAATATATTTTTTTGCTATTTAAAAAAATGATGTGCAAACTTAATGTGCGCAGGAGCTTGTCTCTCTCTCTCTCTCTATTTTATATATATATATATATATATATATATATATATATACACACACACATGCATATAGATAGGATCGTGTGCAAACTTAAAAGGACCTTAAAAACGGACTTCCCCATTTATGAGTCTAAATAAATGAGAGATGATCTCAGTGATTAGGAGCCCAATAGAATTTTTTAATGAAATTTGATGGACATGATCTTCTAATCATGGAGATTATATCTACGAACTTTCATTAAAAAACTCATTTATTTTGACCCTAATATGGGAAAGTTTTTTTAAGGTCATTTTAGCTCCGCACAAGATTCTCATTGTGTATATATGTATAAATAATTCTTTAAAATTTGGGGTAACAAACTTTAACGTATTATCACTTTGAGTATGAATTTAACTTTTTGCAACACTTTTGTGAAACAAACACTATCGCAAGAAGTGTAAAAATGCATCGAAAAATGTGAAAATGGTACCATAAAGTGCTATTATGTGAAAATGCATCTAAAATGATTTACGACATAACTAATTGGGGGGGGGGGGGGGTCAAATGCTAAATGACCCTTTAAATATGGGTGATCTTCGATCCATCCACAAATTTTGTAAGTACATCCACTTAAAACTAATTAATAAATTCATCCACTAAGATGGGACATGTATTTGTAAGCATCCACTTTGTGGATGTCCCATCTTAGTGGATGAATTTATTAATTAGTTTTAAGTGGATGTACTTACGGAATTTGTGGATGAATCCAAGATTACCCTTTAAATATTTATATTCAGTAATCTTATTAATGTAAGTTTATTGATACATGCTCTTCCATTCCATATCTTTGATATACAAGTTTTATATATATGCCATGGTTCTTCTGGTTTATGCACTGTGCTGTGCACCTTGTTGCATAAATATTTTTCTTCTTCTTTGTATGTTACAGGAATTACGTTATTCAGTATATTATAGAGCTTAAGATCCCTTCTGTTGCTGCAAACTTGCTTTCTCAGTTCGAAGGGCACTATGTGTACCTGTCCATGCAAAAATTTGGCAGCCACGTGGTTGAAAAATGCCTCAGGTTCTTAGAAGATAGCCGGTCAAGAATAGTAACTGAATTGCTCTCGGTGCCTCGCTTTGACCAGTTGATTCAAGACCCATTTGCCAACTATGTCATTAGTTCTGCACTCAAAATTACTAAGGTTTGAAGACACCCCTCCTCAAGTTCCTAGCAATCTAGCATTCTGTTTTATATCCCTAGTTTTGACCCATAATTTATGTTTGCACCCCACTCTTTGAAATATATTTTATTTGTACTCTGCTGTTATCACATGCTGTTGAATGGCAGCATGCCCATGAACAAAACACAGCCAGCGAACCAGAGATTTCTAACGCAATATTAGTATTTGCACCCTGCTGTTATAATCCTATGGTTCAAGTGTAAAGATTTTAAAAGTGGGGTGGAAACACACACAATAGGGGTCAAATCATAGCGGGCGGCGTCAAAATTGCCCTGTTTGGTTTGGGATATCATGTTTTTCACCTGGATGAAAAGTAAATCAGTGAAAAACATTTCACCAATTGGAAGTTAAATTATGTTGCTATATTTTCCCCATATCATATTAATATAGATATGCACTTATTTAGAATTACATTATATCATTTTACTTTTCACCCTGGTGAAAATCACTCCATACCAAATGGGGTCTATGCATTGGTCGTTTTTGGTTTTTTAGTTCAAATCCAGAAGATTTGGATTCAAATTTTGGAATACATTGGCATTGGTCATCTTAAAGTCAGGAAAAATCACTAATAATATGAAACCATAAGATTCAGATCAGGAGGGAGAACCTGTGTTAGTACGGGTGCAATAATCTCCTTTTTTTTCAATAGGGTCCTCTCCGTGATGCATTAGTTGAAGCAGTGCAGCCTCACACATTCCTCCGCACTAATCCATATTGCAAGAAGCTATTCTCCCGCAACCTCTTGAAGAAGTGATTTAACTCCCCACCTCCAAGTGGTGTTGTTCCTCCAAGAATGCTGTTGTATTTACTAATAATTACCCTTTTATGTATCTCGGGCTGCAAAACGGAGTTTATCTACTTGAATTTTGCTGCTCATCTACCAAGATTTTCATAGCTTTAGCTACAGGCTACTTTCCATGAGTCTGTTTGGCAAAAGCGAGTTTTGCATTGAAATGCAGATATGGCTTTGTACCATTCTGTTGTGCATAGGGTCGGAAGAATGAGTTTCTGCTTCCACTGTCTAAATGATAAATGTCTGGATTTCTTTCTAGATTGTGATGTGGGTATAGATATGACCTACTAATCTTTCTATTTAAGTAGACAGTGGTCCTTTGGACTAATGAAATGCTTAAGATATGACCTTCTTGAGCTTATTTATTATTACCATTTAATTTTTTCAGTATCAAGTAATAGCATCATAACTGCTACATAGTTACAACTTAGAGACTGCAGCCTCTTGGATGAATGTTGGTTGATCTCTTGTTCTGTGTTTTGGACTGTTGGATGGTGCCCTAAATTTTGAACTCAAGAGGTCTTATCTCCAACAATGAAGTTTGGGATTCTGGGACCCTCTTTTTTAGGGGAAAAGAGAGGGGGGGGGGGGGGGGGGGGGGGAATCCCCTCCCCGTGTTTCTTTTGGGGTTATTTTGGGTTTGCCTTTTGAGCATCCCAGTGCGCAGTGTGTATATACTGTAATATGGCCTAAATCAATTCCCACTTTTTAGGCTTTAAAACCCAAATTTACGGGTAATGTCATTCGTACCAAGACTTTACACCGAAGATGTATACCAAATACATACACTTGTAAAACACTATAATGCATTGTACAAACAAGGGCGGAGCCAAGATTATTTGTTGGGGCAGGCTATGATTTGTTGTGAGCGTGAAAAAGTTCAAGGGTTTGGGCGAGAGCACTCACTGTTTTTTGGGGGTTAGTTTTGATTTTTTTTAGCAAATGATTACTCCATAGCCGATTTTTATGGGTTACTTCGAGTTTTTTAGCAAATGATTATTGAAATATATAATAATTAATATCATTCAATAGAATTATTTACCAACATTGACAATAACCTATATACACAAATATTCATCAATTTAATATTTCACTAAAATAGAAAATATGTGGCTATTGGCTCCAAAAATGTATCACAAAATTAGAAAAACTCATATTTAAACACTAACAATACAAAATTAAAATTAGCATGCAATAAATTCTGATTTAATAACTTTTAATCTGGAATCAGTATCACATTGCATGTATAATATTAAAATTAGTATCACAGTCATTCACAGAAGTAGTAAATATAATTCATTCATAAAATTAGGGTAAAAAACAAATTGCATAGACATTAAATGTAAGGATATTTTGTAATATTTAAAATTCTAATAACCACAAAAGAGATTCAGAAAATAAGAAGAAAAATTGATAATGTACTCATATTTACCTTAATGGGAAAAAGCTTTATAGTCGATTAACTGAATAAAAATCACTGTAAACCTCAACTCACGTATCTTTTAACAATAATTCTAGACCAACTTAGGATTGCGACACAAATTGGTGCGACATAGCGACTTTCGCACCCACATTGGCCTGTGTCTAGGCTCCGCTGCTGCTGTGGACTCAGACACGACCAATACGGGTATGACATGTAAGTGCGTCGCACCAAATGTGTCAAAATCCTGAGTCGGCATAGAAGGACTCATCTTTTAAATCTTCCAATTTACCAATGAAGAAGAGAGAAGAATTGCAAGAGTTAAAAAATAGGAAGGGTGAGGAGGTGTGGTAGCTCACCAAAAGGAAATGAGAGATGTAAGGGCTTTTAACTTAGGCTACAGTTCGTTTGTTTGATGAGTTTTAGAGTTAAAGTTTAGTGGGTTAAAAAAAATAGGCTGGCTAAGGCTAAATATATCTTCTTTAATGCATTTGGTGCACATATAAATTTCCAAAATTACACATCAGTACCATATAACCAAATTTGGAGTTAGCATAAATTGTAGCTAGGACGTTTATATGTTTGGCATAAGGGCGAGATTGAAGTGAATATGCCATTTTTTTTTAAAATTGCGTGTGGGGGTGGGGGTGGGGGGGTTGTTCCACTTTTTAATCGTCACACTTTTGCTTCTAGTCGTTGGGGTTTGTCAACCAACGTTTCCCACATATTGTGAATACTTCACTCTATTTCACTCTTCCAAACTCATACTCTTACTATGTATTCCCACACTCAAATTCATAAGCCATATTCAATTAATCATTTGTGTCAATATCATTAAATAGAGGAAAACGTGAAAATATTAAACAACTTTTGAATCCACTGGGAGCATGCTCAAAGTAGAGAGAACACAAATTATTATATTGATGTAGCCTACCCTCATGTTCATGGGTCGTAAGACTCATATTATACTGCTGGTAGATTACTTGAAGACTACTCTAGTTAGAAGTTACTCCAAGCTACTCTAACTTGGGGGTTACTCCAATCAATTAATTACATTTATGACTCATTTGGTTCAAGGTTTGAAAAGGAAATAGGAATTCTCAATTTCAGATCTCTTTGAATCTTGAATCCCTTTTCATTGTTTGGTTCAAATAGGAATTCAATTTTTCTAGAATATTAAATTACTTTCCCATGTTTGGTTCATCAATAATAAGAATGGAATCTATATCATTTATCTAAAATTCCCTTTTGCATTAATATGTGTATAATTAAATATCAACACTAAGGTTTACACGCATACACATGTTCTCTCTCTCTCTCTCTCTCTCTCTCTCTCTCTCTCTCTCTCTCTCTCTCTCTGATTCACATACATTTCACTCACAAACGCACATTCACACATTCTCACATTCTCACACATTTCACTCACACACATTATCACACAAACATTCTTTCTGTCGCACACATAAACATCACCCCCCCCCCCCCCCCCAACATGCACACACACCGTTCACACACTTCTTACACATGCACAAGTATAAATACAAGTAGAATTTAAGAAACTATAAACATGACATAACAAAATAAAACATAATGGTTCTCTTAACCAACAACAAAACCAAATATTGATTTGTACAAAAGATCATGGCCGGTCCTGGCCATGTGCCAAATGGGCAATAACACATGGTCCATTTTAGAGTGTGTACTTATGTATGTATATTATAGGGGTCAAAAAATATTTTATGTATATTAAAAATGTCAATTTTTAAAATAAGTTAAATTTTTTGGGGGTCCATTTTTGTAAATATCCAAAAATAATCTATACAAAGGATGATTCAACTACTTAAAAATCTCATCCAACTAAAATAGGGCCCTAAAAAATAAGTTTAATTATTTAGGGGCCCATTTTAGGTATTTATTATCTTTGTACAATATTTTTTTAGAAGGGCCCTAAATTGATTTTCGTACTGTGCACGCTCAATCTTAGGACCGGCCCTGCAAAAGATAGCTACTAAACAAAAGTATACCATCTATTTTTTTTCACAAAACAAAATGAAGAAACACATGTTAATTTTTTCCAATTAGCCAGCGAACCTATGCCAATTTTTGGGATGGCTTCAAAGCGAGATGCAAGCTACTTTTTGGATTATCACCAATGATAATACTTGTCGCTTTGATGATATCATCCTCATCCAAACCATCCATGTTGCTCAACTCATCAACCACATTCTTCTCGAGCTCGGTCTCATGATTCATACAAAGAGCATTTGCCAACTTCTTGATATTTGCATCGGTACTTTCAACAATTTTTTTGAATGAAGACACCATCTCTCCTAAGCTAGTTGCAAAACCATTCGCAACCATACGACGTTTTTTGCGTCCCTTGTTGCAACTTGTAGAAGGACTTTGGTTGCCTTGAGTGCTAGATATATCAATTTCCTCAACCTTAACATCTTCACTTGGTAAAATATTATCATCATTCTCGGATAGACTACAAATATTGGCACGAATTGATTCCTCTTCTTCTATTGGGTCTACCGTTCCATCACTATTGGCTCAATCCTTCCCATATATATCATTCAAAACATTGACGTGGGGGAACACTTGTTCCTAAGTTCCCTCGCGTTACTATGAGACTGGACACAAAAAAGGTTAAGGCATATAATTAAGATAAATAACATTAATAAGAGAAACAACATTAACAATTTGAAACAAAAAATTATACTTACTTTAACCCATGTGTTGAACATATCCAAATCAACTTTAACCATGGAATCCACGTTATCCTATGCAAAGCCTCTATCATTATTCAACATCTCTGCAATTGCCATTGTTTGTTTTTCAAAGTCTTCACACGAGACTCGATGTTTGGAAAAGCTTTCACACCATATCCAGGAAGCTTTAGTTCCAACATCTTTTCAAGTTCTTGCAAATATTTGTCTCTAAATCCCGTATCTTTCTTATACCCATCGACGGATAGATCTTGTAATCACTCCACTAGTTTTGCATCTTGGTCTAGTGTCTAAAACAACTTCGATTTTGTGGGTTGACTATTTGTTGCCATTGTAACAACTCGAATGTTATGTAAATGGAAAACTCAGCAAGTTAATCAAGCCCATATGATATATCCAATATCACATATAAAATTCTATTTTTAAATAGAAAATTGAGCAAAAAAATTCAATATGAAATCAACTTATATCAGGAAATTGTTAGCTATTATGAAACTGATATGGCAACAAAATTGATATGGCAAATGGAACTGATATGGCAACAAAACTGATATGGCAATAAAACTTATATAACAGCTTACATATTACTTAGGTTGTATTGAACTGATATTGACGAAACTCATCACATTATTAAATTATATAACGGTGGATTGAAGTATACCAACTTATCTCAGGAAATCAACTTATAACAATATATATATATATATATATATATATATATATATATATATATATATATATATATATATATATATATATATATATATATATATATATATATATATATATATATATATATCAGTGGTTTAAAGTATATATATAACAACTGATATGGAACTGGATATATTATGCAAATATGTGCATAATATATTCATTTATGTCTGAAATTGTTAGCTGCTCCAGCTAAATATATAACAACTGATATATAAACATAGCACAAAACTGATAATTTTTATACACAGAACTGATAATTTTTATCCAAACCAAGGTTAATAATCAATAACCGTGGATTAAAGTATATTTTTATTCAAGAAAACATAGTCTAATTGAACATTAGAAGAAAACATTACATTATATAGATGCAAGAAAACAGAACATTACATTATATAAATGCAGTCCCTTCATTACTACTCAAGCCTACAAAATAAAGTCTAATTGAAATACTTATGAAATTCACATTTTTTTCATTCACTAAACTAAATCTATGCATTCCTTGATCCCCTCCACTCGTTGTACATTTGAGTTGCTAAGTTTGCACGAAAATTGGTCCATTCGTCGCAGGTTTCAATATAAGTGATTGGTTCACTAATTGGTTCGTAGAAATTTGGGGCATCCTCATCGTCTGAGTCACTATCCAATGGATTATGTGCCATTTCTTGCCTTATAAGATTGTGAATGAGGAAACATGCACTGATTATCTGACTATGAATTCTTACGGGATACCATGACGGACTCTTTAGGATTTCGCACCTTAGCTTAAGTTTTGCAAAGCATCTTTCGATGATATTCCTAGCTTGAGAATGCTTCATATTTAAAAACTCTTTTCCGAATTTTTCGATTGATAGTCATTATTCCACTCATTCAAGTGATATCGTTGACCTCGAAACGGAGTTAGGAATCCGGTACCATTTGGATATCCGGCATCAATAAGGTAGTAGAAACCTATAATCCTACTAAAGATTAATAGATAATACCCTTTGGAATATTTATCTAAACAATATAATTAATCTATAAAGATACCCCTAGGAACTTTCAAAACATTTGGGCGACTGACTGCATCCCTAAGTATTCGCGAATCTTATGCAAATCCCTCCCATCCCGATAATACATAATTAATTTGCATGTCATAAGAGCAAACGTACAAGACATTGTTGCAACATCATGCTTCCTTGTATGCTATCTAGGTTTATTAACTTCTGGAACCTTAATCCTAATATAAGTTCCATCTAATGCCCCTAAGCGATTCTACAAGAATTAATAAAATTTTAAGTTTCATTCCCATAGATATCATACAAGAATTAAAATGAAACGTGTTTCCATACCTTGAACCATTTCCATCTAGAATCGCTCGATGCCTCAGAGACTGCCACTGGTGTGTAAAGTAAGTGCCCTTGCAATAATATAACTCCTTATAACACCTTATTGAAAGATCTACTGATGGTTTCTACCGAATGTTTGAATTCTTTAATGCATGCTCGATTCTTAGTATGGTGAGCAAGTATGTACAAGAAAATCGCGACCATCTCTTCAACTTTTTTATATTTCTCATGTCCACTAACATATTATGGGTACGGAGCATATAACAAAGCTTGGAAAAAGTGTGCCTATCCATCCAAAAGTTATCAATGCAAGATATATCACTCACGTACACCATGGTATGCATGTTTAATAAACGACTTATTCTCCTACTAAATACGTATCTTCTAAGACTATTTCTTTTACGATATATCATCATATTAACATATTTCAAAATGTAGAACATCCCTACAACATGGACGATGCTCGTAATACTCTCACACAAACTTATGGTCTTTCCCTTCCTTTCCAACACTACATGATCCATAACTACATATGCATATTGAGAAGGTACATTAGGCTTAAACAAATAATTGCTAATTAAAATCCAAACACCCCAATAAATATTACAATATTTATATATTTTGATGTAAAAATTCAAAAAGTAAACATGTACAAATCAACCTACACATGTAGAATGCATGGGAGAAAAATCAATTTACATAGCTTGAAAAGATTTTTATGTTATATAAAATAGAGAAAGTTCAGATTTACACACACACACACACACACACACACATATATATATATATGTATGTATGTATATATATATAACAGAGTGAGAAATGAGTTTAACACTCGAACTATGCCAAATCAATCAAATTAGGGCTTGAAAAAAATCTATTAATTAGGGCTCCAAATCAAACTAGGGCTTGAAATAAATCAACTGATTTGGGCTCCAAATCAAACAAATTAGGTTATATATATATATATATATATATATATATATATATATATATATATATATATATATACGTATATATATATAGAGAGAGAGGATTGTACGTATATATATATAGAGAGAGGTTCGTACCATAAAAACAAGTGAGAAAGAAAAGTGGGGATACATCGGATCGGGTTTTAGTTTTGAAATATAATTTAGGATATAATTGGAAGAATTTATTTTTAGGTGCTAATAAAAAGGGTATTTTTGTCATACCATAAAAACAAGTGAGGATTCCTAGGAATTCTAATTTATTCCCCCCATTTTTGGTGGTAAAGAAAAGTATCAAAGGTGTCGGAATTTTAAGTTCCTGGAATTCTAATTTCCTCCTCAAAACTCCAACCAAACATAGTAATTCTAAATGAGGGGAATTCTATATTCCAGGAATCCAAAGTTCCCTCCCTAAATCTCGAACCAAATGAGTCATGAAGAGATATTGCCAATTTCTCGCGTCTTTGATTATTATGTGTGGTAAGGAAATCATTCAACAGTTATTATACATCAGTCTTCCACGCTTCAAGAAAACTCGTCATCAGCTTGGATGAATGAGAAGCATTAATGGGTGGCACTCGTATAAATTTAACACGTTAAAGGTGGGAACGATGTTCATCTTCCTTGGAAGAATTTAAGGACGAGTGGGACAACTACATGGCGGGCGAGGTTGGGCCATGGGAGCCATCCCATCCCCGTTCATGAATGAAATCTTAACCTCAGTCACCGCGTCCATCATCATTTTGTCAAGAAATTTATCGGGGATCAGGTTCCTCGAAGGTCCCCAGTTTGATTGAATTTTCATTGTTCTTTTTAATCTTACATGAAGTTTTAATTATGGGGATCTCAACGGGCACCATAACTTTTACTTCAAAATATTACAAGAAAAGAAGAGTCTTTTTTATTGAGGGTCAACACATCATATATATATATTACACACTGTTTTCAACACAAAATACTACACATTATCTCTCTCTACATTACACTCCAGTCTCTCCCTTTATCTTCTTCACAAAAGTCAAGAACTTTATCTCTATTAATCTAACAAACCATCTTCAACATTATTAAAGTTTTATTCCATTGGTCCCCACACACCAATCATTCTCAACAACATTATTAATTTTTTTCCCACACACCAACCATCTTCAACCACATTATTAGATAACGAAGGTTTGTTATTTAAATATTCAAATATCAATGGATATTCCCCCAAAAGAAGCTGATGTCCTAGGAAGGATTTAGAACATTTTCACCAAGAAAATTTTGTACTTCCTCAAGCGGAACCCCTATTTCCCTAGTGGAACTCTCAAAAACCAAGTAAAACTCCTCCTGGCAACATCCCCGGAGGATCCCTAAAGATCACCCCCTATGCCCCAAAGGCCTCAATTTTCCCCAAGCAATACATCCAAACCCTGGGCCACCTAAATCTCCCCAGTGGAATTTTGGCTTTTCCTTCAGAGGATGCAAAAGATTTCTCCAGCAGTCGTCTCCCCAGACCAAAACAAAACCACAACATAAATATTCCCGGCAGAGTTCCCCAAGAATATCTCTACATAAGCCCGCAGAATTGGCTTCGATCCACATAATTGGTCATCTCTACTTAAGCCCGCAAAATTGTGTTTGACCCACAGAATTTGTCATCTCTACTTAAGCCCGCAAAATTGGCTTCGACCCGCAGAATTTGTCATCTCAACTTAAGCCCGCAGAATTGGTCATCACTACATAAGCCCGCAGAATTGGCTTCGACCCGAAGAATTGGTCACCTCATCTTCAAGCTTGCAGAATTGGCTTCGACCCGCAGAATTGGTCATCTCATACTTAAGCACACAGAATTGGCTTCGACCCGCATAATTAGTCATCTCTACTTAAGCCCGCATAATTGGCTTCGACCCGCAGAATTGGTCATCTCAACTTAAGCCCGTAGAATCAGCTTCTACCCACTGAATTGGTTATCCCCAACACACTCCGTAGGTCCTCATAATTGGCCTCGACCCTCTGAATTGGTCATCCTCGCTCCCTTAGGTCCTAAGAATCGGCCTTGACACTCTAAATTGGTCATCCTCCCTCAAAAGCATCATGCTGTGTCTATTCGATGGCTATCATTTGTTCCAAACTCACCCGTCGAGGGGCTCTGTAGACACCCCATTCGGTTACCCCCTAAACTCTCCTTAGGTCCCTAGCACCTCCCTTCATCACTACAAACCCAAGTCATACCCCGAGTACTGACATAGAAACCATCGAGCACTCCCAGGCTCCATTTGACCAAAAGTAAAATCTTCAAATCGATTGAGACTGAATGAATCTTTAAAGGGCACTAAAAGCCCTTTCCAACAGTCCATCCCGTGTGCAATTCTGACTTACCATGCGGACGAACGACCTATTTTCCCCTAAAACTCAATCAGGAGGCCACCGAGCACTCTCGGGCTCTGTTTGACCTAAGTTAACTCTTCAAATCGATGGAGACTGAATGAATCTTCTAAGGGCACTAAAATCCATTTCCAACGGTCCACCCCGTGCGCGGTTCTGACTTACGGTATGAACGAACGATCCGTTTTACTTAGAAAGGTCACCGAATGCTTCCAGGACTCGGTTGACTGAAGTTAACTCCCCGAACAGGATCAAACTCTTTGGAATGTCGAATTAAATCTCCTAACCTATCCAACTATCCGCCCCATGCACGATTCGTACTTACCATGCGGATGAACGATCCATTTGTGTTTGATGATTCCCCGTCCAATGGATCGATGAATGCTGTCGAGCCATATTTGACCCAAAGTCAACTCCCGAAACTAGGAGCAGTCCAAAGTACTTTCTAAGGTCTCTGAATTACCTTTCCAACGATTCACCCCGTGCATGGTTCTGATAAACGGTTTGCGTTTTGCGACCGATTTTCTGAAAAGGCCTGAAAGACACTGTCAAACGGCAGGTCCCAGACCCTGCCTATCGGCAGTGTGCCTAAACGCACCTGCCGATTGGCAGGAATAGGGCTATGCTGATCGACAATGCCCTTGGAATATAAAAAGGAGGCCTGACCTCACTTGCAAGATGAGCCCAGATCAGAAGCATATCACTCTCAACAAATCAAGAAAACCTCTCTCGAAGTCAGCGCGATTTTCACATCAAAATTCTTTCCAACCTTCACTTTTCATCATCCTTTTCATCAAACTTGGTGAATTAACCACTCTCCATCATCATCCAAGTTAAAGGGTTGCTCTCCAACATTCAAGATCAAGCTCAAGATCGTCAAGAAGGTTTAATTTTCTCAACTCTCTCCTTAAATTCTCATAAATTCGTAATAACTTGTTTTTATTACTTAACACTTTCATTATCTCATCTCACACATCCTAATATACTTTGTATTTAGTATTATTGCACATCTCTTATTTTCATATTGTGGCCATCCCCGATCCTCGCCTGCGGGCGGGCGCACGAGGGAAAGGATCCTTGGGTCCCGCGCATCCCTCTTGGGAGCACTTCGACCGGCGTCATTTGAGATTAGGTGTAAAAATATAGAGAGATTCAGAGTCACCAGTCTATTTTACTGAAAACAGACAAAAGAAAAAGGGGAAGCCATACCGAAGGATGGCATCCAAAGACATACTGGTGCATACGAAACCAAAATGATTCGAGAAGGGTTCGGAGGCTAAGTTACGAAATGGGAAGGTGTTAGGCACCCATTCCTCCCTTTCGGTCTCTCATGGATATTTGCTATTTTCCTTTATTTTTCCCCGTGATATGTGTGCATGTGTATATATATAATGGAGATATGAATCCTCGACTTGTATCATGGAAGAGATAAAGCGAGCCATCCATATGAAGGTATAAAAATAATATTAGAAAAATAAGATTTACTCGATTACCCCTACGTTGATCGTTATAATGGAACGATAACGCATATGGAGTAAAACGTCACTAAGACCAAATATATAGAATATAAGAAGATTGGATTTAGAGAAGATAAAAAATGAGAGAAAAGTGAGAAAAAAGGACTCGAGTCTCGGGTTTCACCCCGAGACGCCTACGTAACCTATAAAGGCATCAAAGTCCACGTAGTTTGCATACAAAACGAGGGGTGGGGTTTATCCCATAAATCCAAATGGGGGATCTCTTATTTGTGTGTGTGTGTGTGTGTGTGTAGAAAAAGTGTTTTACTTGTGAGAAAAGTGTGAGAATCCTTATTTGGAATGTATGAGCAAACCTTCTTTTTCTTGTTTCTTTGGGTTTTATTTATATGAAAATAGGAGATGTGAAATAATACTAAATAAAAAGTATATTAGGATGTGTGAGATGAGATAATAAAAGTGCTAAGTAATAAAACAAGTTATTACGAATTTAAGAGAATTTGGAGAGAAAGTTGAGAAAGTTGGACCTTCTTGAAGATCTTGAATGTTGGAGATCAGCACTTGGATGATGATGGAGAGTGGATAATTCACCAAGTTTGAGGAAAAGTGGAAGTTAGCAAGGGATTTGGATATTGAAATCACGCTGCCTTCGAGAGAGGTTTTTGGGATTCGCTGAGAGCGATTTGTATTAGATATGGCTCCTTTTGAAAATGAGGTGAAGGCCACCTTTTATAGGCCCAGGTCATTGCCGATCGACATAAACCTGGTCTTGCCTATCGGCACCTGCCGATAGGCAGGGTCTGGAACCTGCCGTTTGGCAGTGTGTTTCAGGCCTTTTTGGAAAATTGGTTGCCGAGGGCAAACCGTTGGTCAGAATCGTGCACGGGGTTGACCATTGAAAAGGTAATTCAGAGACCTTTGAAAGTCCTTTGGATCTCTCCCGGGTTCGGGAGTTGACTTTGGGTCAAATATAGCTCGGAAGCGTTTGCCGATCCATTGGACGGGGAATCGTTCGGATGCAAACGGATCATTCGTCCGCGAGGTAAGTCCAAATCGTGTACGAGGCGGACCGTTGGAAAGGTCAGGAGATGTACTTCGACATTCCAAAGAGTTTGACCCGGTTTGGGGAGTTGACTTTGGTCAACTTGGCGCTGGAAGCATTCAGTGACCTCTTGGAGTCAAACAGATCGTTCGTCCGCATGGTAAGTCAGAATCACGCACGGGATGGACTAATGGAAAGGAAATTCATTGCCCTTCAAAGATTCATTCAGCCTCGGTCGAGCTAAAGAGTTAACTTAGGTCAAACAGAGCTTGGGAGCGCCCGGTGGCCTTCGGATCAAGTTTCGGACGCAAACGAATCGTTCGTCCGCATGGTAAGTCAGAATCATGCACGGGACGGACCGTTGGAAAGGGAATTTAGTACCCTTCGAAGATTCATTCAGCTTTGGTTGAGATAAAGAGTTTTACTTTTTGGTCAAACGAAGCCTGGGAGTGCCCGATGTCTTCTAGGTCAGTACTCGAGACATGACTTGGGTTTGTAGTGATGAAGGGAGGTGCTAGGGACCTTTGAAAAGTTAGGGGTAACAGAATGGGGTGTCCACAGAGCCCCTCGACGGGTGAGTTTGGAACAAATGAGAACCGTCGAGTAGACACCACATGATGCTTTTGAGGGAGTATGACCGATTCAGAGGGTCGAGGCCGATTCTTAGGACCTAAGGGGTGTGCTGGGGATGACCAATTTTGTGGGTTAAAGTCAAGTCTGCTGGCTTAAGTGATGAGGGTGATCGATTCTGCGGTCAAAGCCGATTCTTCGGGCTTAGGGTGAAAATCTAATAACCGAGGTCAATTCTAACCTAAGAGTGGTGACGATCGAGGACCGAGATCAATTCTGACCTAACTCAGGTGACGATCCAAGACTGAGGTCAATTCTAACCTAAGAGTGGTGACGATCGAGGACCGAGGTCAATTCTGACCTAACTCAGGTGATGATCCAAGACCGAGGTCAATTCTGACCTAAGAGTGGTGACGACCGAGGACCGAGGTCAATTCTGACCTAACTTATGTGACGATCCAAGACCGAGGTCAATTCTGACCTAAGAGTGGTGACGACCGAGGTCAATTCTGACCTAACTCAGGTGATGATCTAAGACCGATGTCCATTCTGACCTAAGAGTGGTGACGACCCAAGATCGGGTCAATTCTGACGTAAGGGTGGTGACGACCGAGGATCGAGGTCAATTATGACCTAACTGAGGCGACGATCTAAGACCGAGGTCAATTCTGACCTAAGAGTGGTGACGACCGAGGACCGAGGTCATTTCTGACCTAACTCAGGTGATGATGCAAGACCGAGGTCAATTCTGACCTAAGAGTGGTGACGACCGAGGACCGAGGTCATTTCTGACCTAACTCAGGTGACGATCCAAGACCGAGGTCAATTCTGACCTAAGAGTGGTGACAATCGAGGACCGAGATCAATTTTGACCTAAATCAGGTGACGATCCAAGACCAAGGTCAATTATGACCTAAGAGTGGTAACGACCGAGGACCGAGGTCATTTCTGACCTAACTTAGGTGACGATCCAAGGCCGAGGTCAATTCTGACCTAAGAGTGGTGATGACCGAGGACCGAGGTCATTTCTGACCTAACTCAGGTGACGATCCAAGATTGAGGTCAATTCTGACCTAAGAGTGGTGACGACCGAGGACCGAGGTCAATTCTGACCTAACTCAGGTGATGATCCAAGACTTAGGTCAATTCTGACCTAAGAATGGTGACGACCGAGGACCGAGGTCAATTCTAACCTAACTTAGGTGACGATCCAAGACCGAGGTCAATTCTGACCTAAGAAGGGTGACGATCGAGGACCGAGGTCATTTTTTACCTAACTCAGGTGACGATCCAAGACCGAGGTTAATTCTGATCTAAAAGTGGTGACGACCGAGGACTGAGGTCATTTCTGACCTAACTCAGGTGACGATCCAAGACCGAGGTCAATTCTGACCTAAGAGTGGTGACGACCGAGGACCGAGATCAATTTTGACCTAACTCAGGTGACGATCCAAGACTGAGGTAAATTCTGACCTAAAACTGGTTAAAGATTGGATTTTGATTCTGCTGGAGAAAGTGCTTTGTGATTTTGATCTGAGTTGTGGAGCTGATAGCTGGGGAAGCTTTTGTTTCCTTAGGAGGCCTCGCAGGGGGAAACAACCAATTTTGGTGTTGTAACAAACTTCGCTGGTGAAGTGATCAAGCGATCCTTAGAGATCCTCCAGTGCTTTGCCGGGAGGAGATTCACTTGGTTTTTGAGGATTTCGCTGGGAAAGAGGGGTTCCGCTTGAGGGCATGCGATATTTTCCTAGAGAAATGTTCTAAATCCCTCCTGGGATTTTTAGGAATTTTTCGAGGATTTTTCAGGGCTTTCTGGTATTTTCTGGGAATTTTTGTACGAAATTAAAGGGGGGTGCCGGTCGGCATGGTATGAGGGGTGCCATTCGACAGTGGCACATACTTTTGGACTACCTCAGGAAGGTAAGGAGTCAATGTTGATCGATATGGTGGGGGTCAGTGCCGTTCGGCATGGCGCTTGGCATCCTATAAAAAGGGGGCGAATCCCTTCATTTTTTCACAGCTTCTTTTCTTTCTCTCTTTCTGCGATTCCTCTGCAAATCGTTCTAGCATTATGATCTTCAAGAAATGGCCACTTTTGCAAGCACCGCAGTCCACAAGGAGTGGTTGACCGTTGATGACTGGGCGAATGTGGAGTGGAGGGCCAGGGCGCCTCATTCTTTGGGGAGTGAGAACTCCTTTGATGCATTTGAGCCTGTTGCGGATGAGCAGACTTTGTTGCAGGAGCCATGTACCTTCTTGAGGTATTCTTCATTTTGCGCATTTCTTTCCATGCATTTGCATTTTCCTTTCATGCATTCTCATTTTCCTTATGCGTCTCTTTTTGTTTGTGAATTCAGACGTGGTTCTATGAGGTGATTGGGTGCAATACCCCGCTGATCGCTCTGAAGGACGACACTGTTGGGGACTTCTGCCGATTGTATCGATGGCATAAGGCCAATCGGCAGTCGAAGGGATCACTCTCTCTGGAGGCGGTGCGTCAGGTCTTGAATGACCTGACTAGTGGTAGGGTAAGACTCCTTCCATCTTCGGTCTTGGTTTTTGCACCTTTTGATCCTGTATTGATTTATGCCTGCTTGGAGATTTTCAGGTGACCTTTTATCCCTGGGGGACAACCATTCAGGATGTGGGGATGATCGGGGTGAATGCGCAGATGAGGCATTTTCTAGCGCATGAGTTTGGCCATTCCTGGTATCTCGGGGAGAGGGTGGCTCGCCAGATTGCTGAGGAGGAGGTGGTGGTGCCACCTGCGCAGCCTCCTACATTTATGAGGCGAGAGCGACCGCTGTCGGAGTATGAGAGGATCGCAGCGATGATCGAAGAGTCCTATTTGTTGTACACTGATACGGTTGTGCCGTATGACTATATAGATTTTGTGACGAGCTGGTTGATGGTGCCTAGCATATATGATGCCCTGCCTTTTCCTCCTGCGGGTTTGAGTCGGGTGGTGGGATCTTCCCATAGTGGCGGCGGTCTGGCGGCATCTGCGGCGAAAACCTCAGAGGTTCCTTTAGGGCGATTGCACACTTCTTCATAGAACATCCGGCGGGCTGATGGAGGTATAGTGCCTATGCTACATCATCCTCACGCGATGGATCCGGAGGAGTTGGGTTTGACAGAGGAGGTCCTCCGACCTACGGTATACCTTTCTGATCCTCTCTTTCTTTCTTTTCCATTTTGATCATCTCTGCTTTGATACTGATTTTGCTTTTCCTTGCAGTAAGTCAGAGTGTCGGCCACTTGGCTAAGAGACATCAGAGACTAGATATCCTCAACAACTGCCCATATTCGGGATGCGGTCCCTGTTCCTTCTTACTTGGTTCCATCTGCTTCATCCGGAGAGGAATCAGGCTCGGGTAGTGGTGGTGTATCGTCTCGCCAGAGGGGAAAGAGAGCACGTCGCAGGGGTGGAGGCTCTTAGTGAGAGAGAGAGAGAGAGAGAGAGAGAGAGAGAGAGAGAGAGAGAGAGAGAGAGAGAGAATGTGGGTTCGGGCTGAGTCCCGTTGTTTTTTTGCTTTTTCTTTTTATTTCCTACAAAAATGATGTAACACAGAAAACAGATAGATGCAATGCAATGGAGTTTTTTTTTATTATCTCTTATTAATGATGAATGAATACATGCACATGCACTTTTTACTTTGCTGCTGAGACCGTAAAAAGGACTATTTTTGGAATTTTTTGAAGGAAAGTTTTTTAATTAAAATGGGAAATTATATAAGGAGGAAAAGGAATTTTGAAATTCTGTTGAGAATATCAATTTATTTTTATTGAGTTTTCTGTTTTGACAAAAGAGGAAAAAAATGAAATTTCTAAAAATGGGGGGTTATCGATCGACAAGCACCCTGTCCTGCCTATCGGCAGTTCAATCCAGTCCCATCAATTCAAAGCTTTGATTGGTACCCTCTTAAGCCTTTGGTACTTTGTAGGGTAGGATTCCCTTCGATTTCTGCAGGGATTATGTCTCTTGTGAGGGTTCTCAAGTATAAAAAGGGGGTAAGGGTTGAGTGTTTTCATCACACCTTTGCATTTTTACTAACTTGCCCACTATCGCTTAGCCTTGCAAGATGGCTCTACCTAGTAGCATTGAATTTTCTAACTACCTCGAGGCCTTGGAAGCAATGTACTCTTATAATGTCGAGTATGATGCCTTCAACATGCGTCGAGTCTCCTTGTGGCACAATCGGCCTATTGAGTGGAATATGCTGATGGCGGCAGTACAATTCTGGTACCCCGAAGACCATGTATTTCGCTTTGGGTTGGATGAAGTTTGTCCTACCTACGAGGAATTTTCTGCCATGCTGGGTGTAAATCCCAGTGTTGCTACGACTTTGCCCGAATTTTCCCATTCTCCCAGGGATTTATTGGCTGGGCTTCTTCATATTTTGTCTTCAGTGGCCAGATCATTGGTTGCTGGAGGAATGATCACCCTGCCGGCGGTGTTACAGTCCATGCATTTGCGGGAAGTAGGTGATGCTGGCTATGCTGGAGCCGTTGCTCTGGGCCTAGTTTCAAAATTGCTGCTGGTGATTGGGGAACTGCTGGTGGACCCGTAACTTGCAGCCAATACTTCGTGGATGTCATACCGTCGCAATCTTGCGGCGGTGATACTGGCGGAAGGTCATTCTGACTTTCTGAGGGGTAGCCCCGTGATGCTATTCATGTGGTTGTCTGAAACACTCCGCTTGGCGACTCCTCCAGAATATCCTTTGAAGGTTGTACACAACTTCTTTTCGCGTTAATTCATCAGCGTTGGCCTATATGTTGAGAGATGGGAGAATTGGTTTGTGGAGCATGGGGCTCAGAGTCTGCGCTAGTCAGTGCCTTGGTGGGGGAAGTTGCAGCCTGTTATGGAGCTAGGAGAGTACTCATATGTGCGGTTGGTTGGTCTCAGACATACCTCTTTTTATCTCCCTTGGCGGCTTTTATGCCAATTTGGCTGGGCACAGGTCGTGCCACCTCGAACCTCAAATTTCTTTTCTGTAGAAGATTTGACTGAGCGCCTGCGTCTGTTGCCTGGCTCCTTGTGGGAAATTCGGCGTCCGTCGACCCGTCCCTCTCAGTCTGTCGAGAAAGTTTGGCATGTCCCTAAAGATTATATGAAGTGGTTGTGGAGGAAATTAGTTAGCAAGATGTTGGCAGAAGAGACTGGACAAAGGTGGTTTGTTTTATTTAACACCGTGGAAGGGGGCGTTGTGGTCTTTTCGAAGATGGTTCGGGCTCATCGGTCCATGGAGTGTTTACAGCACTCTACTCAGGCAGGGGAAGTTTGGGGACCCCAGGATGTAGATGATGAGGGTGCAGGCTCCTCTGGTAGCTGTGGGTAGGACTCTTGGAGAGTTTATTTGTGTAATAGGGAATAGATGTGGGGATTTTATTTTGCTTTTTATGGCAGTAGGGGTAAGGGAGTTATCCGTTCATTTTCTTATGTAATCCGTGCTGTAATTTCTTATTAATGAAATAAGCAAGTTTCTGATCATCCAGCTGTACCTTTCGATGAATTTTGTATTTTTTTGAATTATCTATACCGATCTCTAAGGCATATATAATCCTTTTGTTCAAGTTTTTGTTCAAATGAACCGCGTTCTTGGAGATAAGAAAAGAATAGTATTTTGAAAAAGAAAGGGCCGTGCTCCTGTAAGATGTATGAGTTGCCTACGTATCTCTGGGGTTTCTGGATTTTTTTTTCTTGGAAAATGTTTTTTTTGCAGAGGATCAGGCCCACGTAGTTCTGGGTAGAGAGAGATGAAGAGGTTTTTTTTTTAAATAGAAGGGAGATAAGAAAAGTCGTAGCGTGTCGAGATCCCGGACTAGGAGTAGAAAATCTTGAGACGGTCCAGGTTGACTGGACAAGCCATCTCTTCCCCATCTAGGTCCTGAGCATGGCGGCACCACCGAATAGGATTTTCTTAACAATGTAAGGGCCGCTCCAATTGGGCTTGAATTTCCCTCTGGGGTCCCCGATGGGTTCTGTTATCTCCCTGAGGGATAAATCCCCTTCCCGGACACCCTGGTCCTTGACTCTCTTGTTGAATGATCGAGCTATTCGGCGATGGTACCCCTGTATGTGGTAAAGAGCTTTCAATCTCCTTTCATCTTGGAGGGTCAGTTCGTCGAGACGGCTTTGGCACCAGTCTTCTTCGCAAACTTTGCTTTTGAGCACGATGCGTAGTGAGGGTACTTCCAGCTCCACAGGTAGGACCGCTTCCATGCCGTATACCAGAGAGTAAGGGGTATCCCCAGTAGAGGTTCGGATTGAGGTTCGATAGCCCCAAAGGGCATACGGGATTCGATCGACCCAATCCCTACAGCTTCCGGTCATCTTACTGATAATGGATTTGAGGTTTTTGTTGGCGGCTTCAACTGCACCATTGGTCTGAGGTTGGTAGGGAGAAGATTTGTGTCTCTGAATCCCATACTCGTTGACTACTTCTGTAACTTCTGCTTCGAAGTGCAACCCGTTATCTGACACTAACTCGTACGGGACCCCATATCGGCAGATGATATTTTTCTTGAGGAATTTGGACACTTTCTTGGTGTTCAATATTGCGTATGACTCAGCTTCGACCCATTTGGTGAAGTAATCAATGGCAACTAGGATGAACTCATGTCCGTTTTAAGCCTTTGGTGTAACCTTCCCTATGATATCGACACCCTAGGTGGAGAACGGCCATGGAGAGGTCATGTTGTATAATTCTCGGGGAGGCAGGTGTTGAAGACTGGAGAACTGTTGGCACTTGAGGCATCTCCAGACGTAGGCGGTGCAATCTTGGGCCATAGTGGTCCAGTAGTAACCCTGTCGGATGATCTTCTTGGCAAGCATGTGACCGTTCATATGGGGCCCATATTCCCCGCTCTAGATCTTTTGCATTATATTTTCAATCTCAACCCCTGCGATACAGTGTAGATGAGTTCCATCAAAGTTCCTCTTGAGTAGAGCTTTATGACAGATGATGTACTGGGAGATCAGTCTTCGGAGGGCTGTTCGGTCTTTCTTGTTGGAACCCTCGGGATACCTACAATGTTTGAGGAGGCACCATATATCATAGTACCAGCAATCGGCTAGTTTGGGATCTTCGGTGGAGACAAGCTCAATATAGTAGCAGTGGGTTGGTTTGTCTTACTTTTGAACTAGGAAGGGGGTCATTGTTATTCCCTCGGGCATGTCGACCATGGAGGCCAAGGTAGCAAGAGCATCGTGTGACAACCCGCCTACTAAAATAATAGGTGGCCAGCCCAATATTCCAATAATTACAGGAATCATAGATGGTCCATTCTTAGCATCACTGTCGATTAAAATAATAGTATGAGATAACCACCAATCATTTTAGAAAACGGATTGCCATATACAAAAAAATTTAAAAGTAAAAGAGAAACACTTAGACAATCCCATTTGTAAAAACGGTGGGTATCAAAAATCGATGAATAAAGTATGACAATACAATAAATAATCACCGAATAAGCTGTCGGTGCACAGACCAATACAAATAATACATTAAGTATTACAATCAATATTTACAATATAATAAATGAGTGCAATACCTTGGGCAAACACGCCCGAATAAAAGTACTGAACATAACTAGAGTACAATAGAGGGGAGCGTCTACTACAAGTATCCCACAACATCCGCAATATGCCGTAGCTCCAAGACAACTGGAAATGGAAATGTAAACACGGGTGTCCATGCGGAAGAGCACCTGTAACGGCAAAGAATATGCAGAAACAAGGAAATATAGAAACCGGTCAGGGTCGGGTTTGATATGATCACCATGTGACTAAAATGCATGGCAGGTAAGTGTGTAAATCTCTCGCAGATAACAATAATATTCCTTACCTCTCGATCTAGCAGCAACCTAACGCAATATCGTGAGATGTTCTAGTTAACCCTAAGTACTAAGGGCTAACTTTTCCCCATTCTCAACACTATGCCCTATTCGTGCGTGGGGTGTCTCGCAAAGCGAAATCCAAACAAGGAACCCCCCCGATACACTACTACTTAGGCAAGGTTGATCGTCGAGATCCATTAGACCCTAAGCACGAAAATAAGAAATAAATAAATGTGTGTGCATAAGTGTGGGAGGTCACAACTACAGCTACTCAAGAAAATAAAAACATAAACCCATCCATCATCTAACGGCACAATTCCTAATTCTTTATTTAGGAATATACATATATGGTAAATTCATTTTATCAAATGTTTACCAATTAATCTCATTACAAAACCTTCTTTACCGAATTTTATTTCCTTTCTTCTATCCAGGAAAAATACATAATTTAAAGCAAGTTTTATTATCATAAAAATGCTTTACTTTCATATTATATCATCCATTTTCCTTCTTCCATCCGGAAAATG
The DNA here is from genome assembly GCA_949130495.1 of Sambucus nigra. NCBI lineage: Eukaryota > Viridiplantae > Streptophyta > Magnoliopsida > Dipsacales > Adoxaceae > Sambucus > Sambucus nigra. The sequence goes on from OX422207.1 coordinate 552,593,588, forward strand.
TATTTAACATCCCATTTCCCTTCTTATATCCGGGAAATGTAAATTAAAGCCATTTTATTATCATAAAATGCTTTAATAACCAATAATGTCCCACATTATTGAATCATAGCTATATATATAACGCAATCTAAGACCGCCCGTCCGGGTTTCCCCACTGTGCGCGCCCCTAAATGGCTATCATCTTCCAGGGCCTCCAAGACAACCTGGGATCCTATCGAAACGTCGGGAAGCGACCATGTGCCTGCGGGATAGTCAAGACCACACCCGGAATCTCCTAACCAGTGCAGAAAAATATATAACAAACGCTCACATGGCCTAGGGACTATATCCACCCTGCATCATTAGCCAGGGGGCTTCACCACAACGCGCGCGACTTCCCTTGTGATAGCGATTTAGAGAGGTGTGTGTCCATAAATTATCATTTGTGAAAAACATTACTTTTTCCATTTTTGAAAACTCATATTTTACATTTCCAAAAATCATTCACTTAGCCATTAAGCACCAAGTTTTAGAAGGTGCATTATATTCTTATTAAGTCATATTTTATTAATGACCTAAGACCCCAAAGTGCCACTAACCTCAAAATAGCCTTAAATAGTTTATATAATTCATAACCCTCAAAGTGAGTCTCCATAATGGAGTGTCTCTCAAAAGCTCAACCTTAATATTTTAAACTTCAAATATATCTTTAGGTTAACCTCCTATATCAATTGGACATTAACCTATTCCAAACTAGTCCTCGGGTAAACCTAAATCTCCATTCTTAGCCTAGGACATTAGTCTACCCAATACCACCCTCTAGGACTCCCCATTACTTCCCAAAGGAAGGTTCCTAAGCCTCGAACCTAAAAGAAAAGGGCTAAAACAAAATTTGAGAAACCTCACCTTTTCAGAAGAGGTCGATCGATCGACCTCTGGCCGTCGATCGATCGAAGGCTTCGATCGATCGATCCTCCAGGTTCGATCGATCGATCCTGGCGGACAGCTTCTTCTCCAAGAAGCTGTTTCGGCCATTAACGAGCCATCCAAGCTTCTACCCGCTATTACACCCAACCACAACAACAAATACTACTATAAAATCATTCCTACATATCAAATGACTAATTATTTCTCTTCAAATCAAATTAAAACATAAGATTTAGGATTAAACACCCAAAATCACCCAAAAACCATTTATGGTTAAAACCTCCCAAAACTTAACTACACATGCAGATTTATCACATTAAATCAATATCTAGCAAGTAAGAAACTTGCCTCGAGGTTCGTAGTCTCTGAACACCTCCGGTAGCGACGGATTCCGGCCCAACTCTTCCATCTCTCTTTTTCTCTCTACTTTCTCTTCTCTCTCTCTCTCTCTCTCTCTCTCCTTTGGCTTCTCTCACACAAATGAAGAAAAATAAAGGGGGTGGGGGATTTATAAGGGTCAAAATATAAACCCCCACTCCTAATTGCTAATACACCACTAAAATGACTCGTAACCACTTAATTGAGTCATAACCCCCTTAAAATGCCTAAATCTCAAAAATTACAACTGGGCACTTATTTCGACTATCTCGACTATTCTAAAAACAACCGCACCCCCTATTTTGGCATTCGGGAAAGTGTGAACTATTTTTACATTCCAATTCCATTTTAATTCATTAATTATACCCAAATTTAACTATAGGTCATAACCGTCGTTTTACATATAACGACGCAAAATACACAATATAACACTATTTACCTTCTCATAACGGTAAATAGTCAAAACATAGTAAATATTATCCCTAAGTCTCACGGGAAATAATATTTACTCCAACATTCCTATTTTATAAAATTAGCCCATCAGGCAAAATAGCATAAAATAGTCGCTCGAAAACCTGGGTTGTTACATACTCCCCCCCTTAAAGGGGAATTTTGCCCTCAAAATTCAGGCGTAACCCATAACCATATAAAGGGTATACTATAATAAAAACCATGCTATCATACTAGCAAACTCCCGAATAGAAATGTCCCCATAGGATTCAGACTAAGGTCACCACTAACGATCTCAGTCCGCATCATCATGCTATAACATAGCGCCAAATCGTTGTGACAACCCGCTCACCAAAATAAGGGGTGGCCATCCCAATACTCCAATATAACGGAATCATGGATGGAATCGTTCTCAGCATCATAACAAAAATATAGAGTATCCAGGATAACCACCCAATATTTCAGAAAACGGGTTGCCAAAAATTTTGATTTGAAAGTAAATAAATGAAAACAAACAACCCAATTCCTGAAAGATAAGGGAAACCCCAAGACATATATAAATAATACAACGAGAATACAATAAAAAGACCGAATAGGTAACCGGTCATTAAACTGATACACCAAATACACAAGTACGATAAGTTACTTATTACATTTCATTAGACATTTACAAAAGCTTGGGCCTCTTGCCCGAATAAAAGACTTGATCTTAACTAGAATAAAAAGAAAACGTCTATACCAAATGTATCCCGTAATACCCGCAATGCATCACGGCTCGTCGAAAACATCGGAATAGGAATTCAAATCAGGCATCCTTGCGGCGGAGTACCTGAGCAGAGACAAGATGAATATGCAACAAGAAATGTAACCAGGTCAGGGCCCGGTTCTATATGATTACCAGATGAATAAAGAGTATGACAGTTATGTATGATAAATCGTGAAGAGAGAGAAATAAGAAGCAACCTATACAATTTAAAACATAAGCTAAGCAGGAAACAAAAGTAAGAAGCATTAAACTAAAGACTTCACCAAAGGTGCCAATTATTTCATATGTCTTTTCCTTAGCAGGAAGTATAAATATATAATCAAAATCTTTTGCTCCTTAAGGAGATTTTATCTCAGTTTAACCTTTTGTAAAAATCCTTTCCTTATCAGGAAAATAATCATTTTCAAATGCTCTTTGTGGCATTTACATGTGCTCTTTGTGGCATTCCATTATGCTCTTATGGCATATCAATTACATCAAGTCCCACTTGATTATGAACTGTTATATTTATATACATATAACTAATTCTAAGACCGCCCGTCCGGGTTTCCCCACTGTGCGCGCCCCTAAATGACCATCATCTTCCAGGGCCTATCATTAGACAACCTGGGCACCTATATCGCAAGACGTCGGGAAGCGGCCATAAGCCTGCGGGGTAGTCAAGACCACACACGGAATCTCCTACCCATCGCAGAAAAATATACAACAATAAGCGCTCCCATGGCCTAGGACTATATCCACCCTGCATTCATTAGCCAGGGGGCTTCACCTCACGCGCGGACTTCCCTTATGATGTCATTTAGAGAGGTGTGTTTAAGCCATTTTATTTATCATAACAAAATCAAGTAAATCATTATTTACCGGTTTCATGATTAAGTAAATTATCATTTACAAATATCAATACCATTTCCATTTCATTTCCATTCCACGTATATGTTTCATTTTATTCGAAACCGTTATTATTTACTTCTAGTGACAGATAGAACTTATTATCCGGAGCCATACAATAGCTTATATCAACACTACAACCTCAAAGGAGTAAATAAACTCTTCATTATCTCCAAGCATTCTAGGAGGTTATTTTAGAACCCCAAGGTTATCATCTTTCGAAGGAATGAAATGACTTTCAATTTATTCTCCAAACTCACCTTTAAGGTACTATTATGAACCACCAAGGTTAACATAGCTCAATCGAGCTTTTAAAATCTTCCAACATTCTTTTGGGGTGGTAATATAAACCATCAAAACTAGTATAGCTTAATTAAGCTTCTAAGGTCTCCCGAACATAACACTACATCTCCTAGTTTTATAATCATTAACTAGAAGAAAAGAATGCCTTATCATTAATAGGCCTAACCCCGAAAAAGTCCCCACATAACCCACTCCTAATGTAGGGTAGACAACTAACTCATCTCACACTCTAGGACTCTAAGTTTACTTCATTCAAGAAGGCTCCTAATCCCTATATTTAAAGAAAATAATTGAAATTGAGTTATAAAATTAACTCAAAAACAGCAGGAAAACGAATCGATTCGCCCAAGGGCCGAATCGATTCGCCCTAGCGAATCGATTCGCCCAAACAGCGAATCGGTTCGGACTACTAAACCAACTTTCTGCAATTGACCGAATCGATTCGGCCTTAACCCGAATCGATTCGGGTTATGCAGACCTGCCAATTTCCCTTAGCGAATCGATTCGCCCTAAGGGCCGAATCGATTCGGACCTGCAAATCTGCCAAAAATGGCTACGAAGGGTTATGAACCCTAAATCCTCCAAACTTCAATCTCTTCCTTTTCATACACATCCAACAACAAAAATCTACCCCAAACTAATCTACATGATTATTAACCATCAAAACCCACAATTTCTCCAACATAAATCAAGACTAGGGTTTAAATCCCACAAATTCTACATTTAAGCCATAAATGTAAATACACAACTATCATACAATTTATGCATCTTAAATCACATATTAGCAAGTAGAAAACTTGCCTTAGGGTTGATATCTCAGATTTGTTTGGAGAAGAAGCAATCCTAAATCCTCCATCTTCAAATCTCTCTCTCATTCTCCTCTTTTCTCTTCCTCTTCCTTCTCTCTTTGTATCTCTCTATGTTCAAGACATAAAATGGGGAAAATAAGGGATTTAGAAGACTAAAATCGTGGCTTAGGTTAAAACTCCCAACTTAAATGGTTAATACCACATTAAAATGACTCGCAAATACGCATATAAGCTAAAACCAGGTAAAAGTGCCCGAAACACAAAAATACAATATGACACTTATTTTGACTGTCTCGCACCTTCCGAGACTAACTACACCCTCTAAACTGGCATCCGGAAATTTTATAAATTATTTCGAGTTCCAAAATCATTTAAAATAAAAGTCCATTTAAAATACATGACACTACAGACATGCAACCTGATGTTATTTACTTTCACATACAGTAAATATGCATCAATCTAGTAAATATTAACTTTCAATTCATTAAATTAATATTTACTCCAGTCCCCACATTTTATATATTTACCTTATGCGGTAAAATTAGTATAAAATGAGCCTCCCAGAATCGAGGGTTGTTACAATCGTTCCTCAGGAACTTTCGATCCTACCCTTCTACTACGGGAGGAGATACCCACACAAGCTCGGCACTAATTGCCTTACTTTCCGAAATGCGTCACACCCTTACTAGGGAATAACTACACTATCTTACAATCGCTAACCCCAACACTACTAACTTCTATTCGCGTTGGCGTAACCCTCGAAAGTCTACTTGCTTACTGAGCCCAATCTAAGGGAAGGTTCCCGGACCACTCCCGGTCCCAGGAATATACTATTCGCTGCTTCCATTCCAACGAGTAGACAAGGCATATTACCATCTATACTAGGCTATGCACAGCCTAACGTTTATCGAAAAAGATCCGAACTATTGCACGGAAGTTCGATCCATAAAAACTACTACTCCGATCTCTCCTTTAAATCAAATCCACCCCTCCACTTACGGGTGGTAGGATATACCCCATATCCCAACGGTTCCCCATTTCTCCCTGGAGACTTTACCTGTACCTTGACACGAATGTCTCGTCTCGGTTCACTACCGTTACTAGAAACTACATACAGATCTAAAACTCCTGCTAAGAAGAGTTGGACGTACACCTCCCGCTTAGTCCGCCCATTTCCATTGAGCAAGTAGCGATTGATCAAATGATCCACAGTTTCCTCAATTAGAATCATGACCGTTACATTATCGACAATTCGATAAAATGTCCACGGATATACCCATCCTCGTTCCACACTATTCTCTACATACTAGTAGGTGAAAGGGTCAATCACGGACCTGAACGCTCTTAGAATAGCGTCCCCTTGGTGAAGCTCACTCCACTTGGCATTCCATGCCACGAATAAACTTTACGACGATTTCTACTCGGTGCCTCTACTACTCCCGTTCGCATTGCCTTAGCGAAAGGGAATATCCTATCGATAGTCCTTCACGATCACAAACTTGTTATTCGTGAAAGGACTCTAAATTCCTTCCCAGGAGAAATGCCTCTAAGTCTTTAAGGCAAAGACTACCGCCATGAACTTTAAATCAAGCGTGGGATGACACTTCTTAAAATTGTGAGACACACGAACAATAGGTCCATGTTCCCATATTAGCACATCCCGTTCCTGGCAAAGACTCGTTCGTTAAATCCACTCTCGATCATAACATCACGAGTGCAGGAGAAAAGTCAGCTTATACTTCAACTCCTCCAACGGTAGGTTACCCATGTAACCCTCTAACTACGAGAGGCCTCACCACTAATGGCCTAACATTCTAACAAGCTCGAAATCCCATACTTCTCGTCTAGGGACCAAATCCTACTTAGAGTTAACCCACAACTTATTGTGGTCAACTCCCAACCATCTTCCTAAACTAACGCCGCATGCCCTAAGGGCCTAGCATCCTAAGAATCCTAAGGTCAATCTATCTATCCTAACCTAGTCGTATAAGTATAGTACTAAATATCCCTAGTGTCCAAGACCTTTCCCGACTTTCGACATTAGCTCGGTTTCATGTGTGGGACGTCTCGCCGAAGCGAAATCCAAACAAGGAACCCTCCCGTTACACTACTACCTCGCATTGTCAGTCGTCGAGAAGTAACGGTCGAAGACACATGATCGGGATCGACGGAATCCTAATTCGAAATTCTACTACCACATATATACGTCTACGTCCTACCATAACAATCGACTGAGGCATTTACTTTCAGTAAGATGCCACCACTACTCTACTCCAAGATACACATATACCTCTACACAAATGGCCTTCTCATTAAGGCATAACCATAAGTCCCTATCGGACTTCCATAATCTTAGTCTTCCGCCACGTTAGTCAGAGGAAAACTATCATAGTGCTCATATATCGCACATGAACTTAGCCCTTAATCACTCATATACGTGATTCTTGGCTAAACCTTCCAACCCAGCACTTAACCCACAGAAAAGAAAAGAAATAAGAAAAGAACAGAAAAGAAAATGCACATCTCTCCACTCCCAACGTCGTTAAGGTTCATGCGTGGAGCGTCTCGCCGAAGCGAAATCCAAACAAGGAACCCCTCCACACAGTCACCCTAACTAGCCGGTCATGGAGATAAGGCAATAGCATACACAAGCAAAGCAAACAAAATAAAAAACAAAAATAAATAAAGGAAACTATCTACATACCGTAAACCACCTCTATAAAGTCTCAACCCGTATCCAGGAGAGATGTTATAGGCCCACTAGTCCTCCTCCTAGAACTAGAACTAGGATAGCCTCGCAATTTATTCGCTTTCTACCACACCCACCAATCTAAGGATATCTGTACTTGTATAGTATATAATACAAGTAGCACGTACCACATATATCACCACTCACCCCATAACGAGTGAGAAGGAAAATACAGAACTCCCCTATCATGGAAGCCATATAAATATACTTACTATATATATAAAAAAATATGTACCGATACCATCACAAGCTCGATATATGCACCCGAATCTAGGGCTAACACCAAACTACTCCCATCTTACCTAAGGAATGCACTACTCGCACCCTAGTTAGAAAGTCCCACCAACATACTAGCCAACCTCCTTGGCTACTACCAATAGTTCTAAGACACGACATTCTAGTCTTACCCGAACTAAACTACTTCCATCAATGACTCAACTAGGAGCCCTATTCTTGCCGGTTATCTTCAATCGACAAGATCAGAACGCATAGTTCCCTTGACTTCTTCAGCAAGGAGAACATTCTGCCAACCTCCCCGACCTTAGCTCCACGAGCCTTCCCCGGGTGGATGTCCACCAGTGGGGTCTCATGAACACTACTTCTCCAAAAGTGTTTCCAACACTTACTTACGAGCCTAGCATTTCCACTGAGAGGCTCTCTCTATGGGCAAAAACATTTTGCCCCACCATAACGAGGCGACTATCATATCCGCCACTTCAACCTTACTCCAAAGGGTGAAAGGTTTTCCTCAAATCCTCACACCTGAGCACTCCTATACCCAACTCTAGGCCAAAACTCTCGGGCCTTACGTTCTCACCGAACGAGGTTACACTTCCTCTATCCAACCGAACTTTCAACATGTGGTCCTAATAAAGAACCTCTCAACTCCTAATTGACATTGCTCGGAGTCCCAAGCATAGTACCACTCTTTACCGGCAGCGGTACTTGGGAAAACTATTTTCACTGTACTTAGTAGTCACGGCAGCATTATAAAATAATGCTACAAAGGGAGAGACCTCCAAAGCGGTCCTTATTCCCGACCACAACCTATAGCTTATAGTAATCCCATCCTACGACGCCTTCACAATGGCCTTCCTCAACGCCCTTCATCTAACGACTTACAAGCCTCACACGAACGCGCAGAAGATCTTCGGGATTCTCATACCATAGCAGGAGAACGAAATCTCACAAGAGAATTCAACGACCTTATTCCTAAGGCTCTACATCAAATAGAGAGAAACGCAGAAGACGTAAAACATCCGCACAGATTCCTAAGGACTCTAGAACCTAATGCTCTGATACCATCTGTGACAACCCGCCTACTAAAATAATAGGTGGCCAGCCCAATACTCCAATAATTACAGGAATCATAGATGGTCCATTCTTAGCATCACTGTCGATTAAAATAATAGTATGAGATAACCACCAATCATTTTAGAAAACGGATTGTCATATACAAAAAAATTTAAAAGTAAAAGAGAAACACTTAGACAATCCCATTTGTAAAAACGGTGGGTATCAAAAATCGATGTATAAAGTATGACAATACAATAAATAATCACCGAATAAGCTGTCGGTGAACAGACCAATCAAAATAATACATTAAGTATTACAATCAATATTTACAATATAATAAATGAGTGCAATACCTTGGGCAAACACGCCCGAATAAAAGTACTGAACATAACTAGAGTACAATAGAGGGGAGCGTCTACTACAAGTATCCTACAACATCCGCAATATGCCATAGCTCCAAGACAACTGGAAATGGAAATGTAAACACGGGTGTCCATGCGGAAGAGCACCTGTAACGACAAAGAATATGCAGAAACAAGGAAATATAGAAACCGGTCAGGGTCGGGTTTGATATGATCACCATGTGACTAAAATGCATGGCAGGTAAGTGTGTAAATCTCTCGCAGATAACAATAATATTCCTTACCTCTCGATCTAGCAGCAACCTAACGCAATATCGTGAGATGTTCTAGTTAAACCTAAGTACTAAGGGCTAACTTTTCCCCATTCTCAACACTATGCCCTATTCGTGCGTGGGGTGTCTCGCAAAGCGAAATCCAAACAAGGAACCCCCCCGATACACTACTACTTAGGCAAGGTTGATCGTCGAGATCCATTAGACCCTAAGCACGAAAATAAGAAATAAATAAATGTGTGTGCATAAGTGTGGGAGGTCACAACTACAGCTACTCAAGAAAATAAAAACATAAACCCATCCATCATCTAACGGCACAATTCCTAATTCTTTATTTAGGAATATACATATATGGTAAATTCATTTTATCAAATGTTTACCAATTAATCTCATTACAAAACCTTCTTTACCGAATTTTATTTCCTTTCTTCTATCCAGGAAAAATACATAATTTAAAGCAAGTTTTATTATCATAAAAATGCTTTACTTTCATATTATATCATCCATTTTCCTTCTTCCATCCGGAAAATGTATTTAACATCCCATTTCCCTTCTTATATCCGGGAAATGTAAACTAAAGCCATTTTATTATCATAAAATGCTTTAATAACCAATAATGTCCCACATTATTGAATCATAGCTATATATATATATATATAACGCAATCTAAGACCGCCCGTCCAGGTTTCCCCACTGTGCGCGCCCCTAAATGGCTATCATCTTCCAGGGCCTCTAAGACAACCTGGGATCCTATCGAAACGTCGGGAAGCGACCATGTGCCTGCGGGATAGTCAAGACCACACCCGGAATCTCCTAACCAGCGCAGAAAAATATATAACAAAAGCTCACATGGCCTAGGGACTATATCCACCCTGCATCATTAGCCAGGGGGCTTCACCACAATGCGCGCGACTTCCCTTATGATAGCGATTTAGAGAGGTGTGTATCCATAAATTATCATTTGTGAAAAACATTACTTTTTCCATTTTTGAAAACTCATATTTTACGTTTCCAAAAATCATTCACTTAGCCATTAAGCACCAAGTTTTAGAAGGTGCATTATATTCTTATTAAGTCATATTTTATTAATGACCTAAGACCCCAAAGTGCCACTAACCTCAAAATAGCCTCAAATAGTTTATATAATTCATAACCCTCAAAGTGAGTCTCCATAATGGAGTGTCTCTCAAAAGCTCAACCTTAATATTTTAAACTTCAAATATATCTTTAGGTTAACCTCCTATATCAATTGGACATTAACCTATTCCAAACTAGTCCTCGGGTAAACCTAAATCTCCATTATTAGCCTAGGACATTAGTCTACCCAATACCACCCTCTAGGACTCCCCATTACTTCCCAAAGGAAGGTTCCTAAGCCTCGAACCTAAAAGAAAAGGGATAAAACAAAATTTGAGAAACCTCACCTTTTCAGAAGAGGTCGATCGATCGACCTCTGGCCGTCGATCGATCGAAGGCTTCGATCGATCGATCCTCCAGGTTCGATCGATCGATCCTGGCGGACAGCTTCTTCTCCGAGAAGCTGTTTCGGCCATTAACGAGCCATCCAAGCTTCTACCCGCTATTACACCCAACCACAACAACAAATACTACTATAAAATCATTCCTACATATCAAATGACTAATTATTTCTCTTCAAATCAAATTAAAACATAAGATTTAGGATTAAACACCCAAAATCACCCAAAAACCATTTATGGTTAAAACCTCCCAAAACTTAACTACACATGCAGATTTATCACATTAAATCAATATCTAGCAAGTAAGAAACTTGCCTCGAGGTTCGTAGTCTCTGAACACCTCCGGTAGCGACGGATTCCGGCCCAACTCTTCCATCTCTCTCTTTCTCTCTACTTTCTCTTCTCTCTCTCTCTCTCTTCTTTGGCTTCTCTCACACATATGAAGAAAAATAAAGGGGGTGGGGGATTTATAAGGGTCAAAATATAAACCCCCACTCCTAATTGCTAATACACCACTAAAATGACTCGTAACCACTTAATTGAGTCATAACCCCCTTAAAATGCCTAAATCTCAAAAATTACAACTGGGCACTTATTTCGACTATCTCGACTATTCTAAAAAAACCCGTACCCCCTATTTTGGCATTCGGGAAAGTGTGAACTATTTTTACGTTCCAATTCCATTTTAATTCATTAATTATACCCAAATTTAACTATAGGTCATAACCGTCGTTTTACATATAACGACGCAAAATACACAATATAACACTATTTACCTTCTCATAACGGTAAATAGTCAAAACATAGTAAATATTATCCCTAAGTCTCACGGGAAATAATATTTACTCCAACATTCCTATTTTATAAAATTAGCCCATCAGGCAAAATAGCATAAAATAGTCGCTCGAAAACCTGGGTTGTTACACATCGGATAGGTTATTCTTTGCTCGGGGTAGGTAATGGAAGGTGATATCTCAAAATCGGGAGGCTAACTCTTCTAAGTGGGCATGGAAGGGTTGATGAGGGAAGAATCCCCGTAGACATCAAGGTATTGAATACCTTTATTGAGAGCAACTTTGAGGCCTACTGTGCATGCCTCGTATTCCGTCATATTGTTGGTGCAAGGGAAATACAATTTGATAGCGATGGGAGTGTGGGAGTCATCTGGGGTGATCATAAGTATCCCAATTCCATATCACTTTTTGTTAGCAGCGCCGTCAAAGAACATTTGCCATCGAAGGTTGTCTTGAGAGGTGCAGAGGATATTTTCATCTAGGAATTCGGAGATCCAGACATCTGCTTCTTTTACGGGGTAATCAACGAGGTAGTCGGAGATGGCTCTTCCTTTAATGGATTTCTGCATGACGTACACGATATCGAACTCGATTAGGAGCATCAACCATCAGGCCATTCGATTGGATAAGGAGGGTTTCTCAAGCAGGTATTTGATAGGATCCATTCGAGATACAAGTTTGATGGGGAAGGCAAGCATGTAGTATCGCAACTTTTGGGTGACCCAGACAAGTGCGATACATGACTTTTCCAAAGCAGTGTAGTTGACCTCGTACGCGGCCAATTTGCAACTGGCGTAATAGATGGCTCTTTCTTTGCAGGAGTCTTTGAGGTATTGGGCTAGCAAAGCCCCAGCTGCAGTGTCGGTTATGGTTAGGTATAAGAGAAAAGGGAGACCAGGCTGTGGTGGCATGAGCACTGGAGGTTGGGTCAGATATTGTTTGATTCGGTCAAAAGCTTCTTGATAGGCCTCGTTCCAAACCTTGGTTGAATCCTTTCGGAGGATCTTGAAGATCGGTTCGCAGATGGAGGTTAGCTGGTTGATGAACCGGCTGATATATTACAATTTCCCAAGAAAACCTCAGACTTCTTTTTTTGTTTGGGGCGGTGGCATCTCAAGTATAGCCTTCAGCTTTGCGGGATCTGCTTCTATCTCTTTCTCACTGACCATGAATCCCAAGAGTTTTCCCTTTGTAACGCCGAAGACACATTTCTGTGGATTGAGTCTCATCTGATACCGTCGCAATCGTTCGAAGAACTTCCAGAGAGCTGGAACATGATCTTCTCTAGTTTTGGACTTGATAATCATATCATCCACATAAACCTTGACTTCTTTGTGAATCAGATCGTGCATGATGGTTGTGGCAGTCCTTTGGTAAGTAGCCCCAGAATTCTTGAGACCAAATGGCATGACGGTGTAGCAAAGGGTTCCCCATGTTTAAATCTCTGTAGTCCACACACATTCGAGCCTTCCCTCCTGATTTTGGCACAGGTACTATGTTGGCTAACCATGTGGGATATTCGATCACATGAATGAAGCCCACGTTCAACTATTTGACCACCTCTTCTTTGACCTTGAGCGACAATTCGGTGCGGATCTTTCTCAATTTTTATTTAACCGGCTTGTAATCTGGGAGAGTGGGGATCTCGTGCTGAGCTATTTCAGGATTAATGCCGGGTATATCATCATAGGACCATGCGAAGACATCCACGAACTCCTTTAGCAATTCTTCGAGTTGTGCGCCCTCATGCTTGTCAAGGGTGGCCCCTATCCTAATCTCGCGCAGTTGGCTACTAGAACCGAGATTAATAACAAAAGTCTCTTCTTCATTAAGTTGAATGCGGTTATGTTATTTATTATTAACCTTATTTAGATCAGTTAAGAATTGTTCATTTGCAAAATCATCATCATCAAAAGTTTTATTTGAATCCAAGCAGTTAATGTAAGGCACAACAAGATACTCAAAATCTTCATTTATTTCATTAATAGGAAAAACAGCATTGAGAACCTTATCAAAAGAGGTCTCTATCACATTTGAACAAGGATAGACAACAGAAGAAGAAATAGGGTAAACATTGGGGGTTAGGGGGGATTTCAAGAGGTAGAACTGGCGCAGCATGCCAGTTGAGGAGGGGTGTATCAGCAGCTTTAATCAGATGGGATGGATCCATTAATGTAGTGCCTGAATGAACCATGCAGAGTGCCAACCCTAGTGTTTGTAAGTTGAAGGAATCTTCAGAATCACTATCCTCAGTCTCTTCGATATCTTTGATGAGCGGTTGTACTCGATGTTGGAAATTTTCAGCCCATGGGTAGCTATCTTGGAAAAAGATCTCCATTCCAGGCTTTATCTTCTTGTCTGTGTGGTCATACCATGGTTCTGGAAAATCGTAAAAGGGGAAGTCTTTGCCTTCTTTGATGAATTGTCCATTCAAGGAGTCTCCTGGGATAGTTGGGATGCAGTCTGATCTTCTCTTTGGTTGAGACTGGTGGATCATTCTGAGTTCTTGTTCTGATAGTTGATACCCCAAGCCACAAGGAGGAAACGCTTTCTTCAGTTCTATGGGCTCAAGTATCCCTTCCTGCCTTTGCCTTAGCCCCAATCTGGGCATGAAGTGCATGTTTTTGAACATCTGAATCACATTGACATTGCCATCAGGGTTGTATTCTGGATAAACCCTTTCTTTGAAACCGTCCCCTTCCAGGAGTAGGAGTGGCTCAACTTGGAATCCTGATAGGAGCATATCATTTGACCCGTTCTGTATCTCAAGTATTGGACTGCTGGTGCTTGCACCCTCGACATTTTCATCGTTGCCCAAAATGGTGACGACTCGCCCGTCGGCGAAGAACTTCAATTTCTGATGGAGTGAGGAAGACACGCCCTTGATACTGTGGAGCCAGGGTCGTCCGAGCAACAGGTTGAAACAAGATGGGATGCCAATGACTTGGAATTCAACGATAGGGTTCATAGGGCCAACCCCTATTACAAGATTTATGGATCCCATCACTTCCAGGCGGGTATTATCGTAGGCACGTACAACGACGGAAGTTGGAGTGAGGTCGCCTTCTTTCAGGCCTAAACACTTAAAGGTTCTCAGTAGGCAGACATTCAAGGTGGATCCGTTATCGATAAGAGAGAGTGGCACGACCTTCCCCATAACTTCGACGGAGATGTTGAGTGCATGATTGTGATTCGGCCCAATTCTGGGGATTTCTTCTACAGAAAATGATAGCATCCCGGTAGAGGTCAAGGATCCGACCAGATTTACCGCTTCTTCCGGTGTGGTAGAAGGAGGAACTGTGGGTTCAGTGAGCAACTTGATTAAAGCATTTCTGTGCAGCTGGGAAGACATGAAAATCCCCCATAGAGTGATGTTAGCTTGAGTTTTCTTCAGTTGATCGAGGATTTTGCTCTCCTCAATGGTCATCTCTGGCATAGGAAGGTTTTCAACCCCCTTCCCTTTGTCCTTTGCTGGTAGTGAGCTTGGAACCTGGTAATGTCTCCCTGATCTGGTCATGTGATTTACTGAAGAAGAGAAGAACTTGAATCCCGTTTCCTTGTCAATCTCAGGTTGTTCTGTCACCCTATTTATTTCTCTGAGGAGTTCTTCAAATGATATCATCCCACATATGTCGGCTACTGGGCCAGTTCTTCCTGAAGCTTGTTCTTCACTCGAATCTTCGAATTATTCCCCCCATTCGGGGGCAACAATTTTGTCTTTCCATGTAAAGTCAATGCATTCCACAACTTCAATGGCTTCTTCATACAGGTCTTCCCATTATGTGGGGATATGTATGGTTGAAGGGACTAAGTGCCCTTGTAACTTCAAAATGTTAAGTAACCCGGTGATACTACAAATGTTGTTGGTTTGCCCGAATAATTTTGCCATAATCTGGACAACATCATCTAGGATGACTTCATTGATTGGTACCACCAACTTGTCTGAATCTCGGGCCCACTTTCGTGCTTCTAAGAATAGTTTACTGAACCTTTGGCAATCGATGAGCATCTGTGAGGGCAATTTCAGCCCAAACTCTAGGAGTTGGTTTAACACCTCTGATAATTCCATACTTCCATTTTCAGAATGGGTACGGACAGCGATATATGCTCTGGTGAGGAGTGATAGTGCCTGATCAATAAGGCTAGTAGGGTGTAGGAGGAAATATGGAAAAATTTGAAGAGGTTTAGGAGGGTATATGGGTGTGATTTGAGTTGAGGGATTAAAATCTGTGTTTTCTTCTAAGAAGATGGCATTGGTATGATTTGGGAGTGGATTGTGAGTAGTGTTTGGCTTAAGATTGGCTGGTGGGGCGATAGTACCCCGGTCAATGAGATCTTGGATTATGTTTCGGAGGTGAAAGCATTGGTCGGTGGTATGGCCAGCAGTTTGGTGAAAGGCGCAATGAGCATCGGCCTTGAAGTTTCTTGGGAGTGGATTTGGCAATGGACGGGGATCCAAGGGTTTGATGAGGTTTCGGCTTAACAGGGCTTGGTAAACTTTGGATAGGGGAGCATGGAGCTCAGTGTATTCCCTTCGGATGGGGGCAAGGCGGCTTTCTAGTGCCCAAGATGTGGTTGGTTGAGAGATGTTATTGATGGTTGAGACTGTAGCACCGACAGGCTTGTCATATTTTCTAGGGGTGAACTGGCCGGAAACCTTCTTCGGTTCAACCTCTATTTTAACAAGCCTTTCCTCGATTTCTACTCCCGCCTCTCTGAGAGCTCGAAAGTGGGGATAGTATTGTCCTCCCATCGTCGTTCGGATATGGGGAAAGAAGTTCTTCTTCACTATGTTGACCTGTTCTTCCTCGGATGGCCGATTGGTCATGGTAGCTGCCTGTTCCCTCCATCGGATTATGAAGTTACTGACTGATTCCCTAGGGTTTTGTTTGAGCAGCTCTAAATCACGACGGGTGACCTCAAGCTCTTCGTTGTATTTGTACTGCGACATGAATTCTCGGGCTACATCCTCCCAGCTACGGATTCTGGATTCCTCGAGAGATAAAAACCATCGGAGGGCACTATCCTTCAAAGTTTGCTGAAACAGTTGGTCCATCACTTCTTCAGAACCCCTAGTAGAGTCATGGAACGATGATAACTGCGAAGATGAACAATCGGGGGTCCACTCCCTCCAAACTTCTCGATATTTGGCATCTTGAACTTCTCGAGTAACCTCTCTTTAGGATAAGGGGACATGTGGGCGTAGTCCATGTAATTCCTAGAGATTCTGACTTGGTCGAACTTCTTGGTGAGCATCTTGAGATCCTCCTTGACTTTATTCAACTCCTCCTCTTTTGGATCAACAACCATAGGCAGGTTAGCCACAGGTTGGGCAATATTTGGCATCAAAAGCTGGGCAGGCGGTGGCCCATTGACAGGAGGGGCACGTGGAGCGTGCTGATATTCTTCGGGAACCTATATAGGCTCGGGTGGACCCATAGCACGAGAGAATAGGGCCTCGGGCTCTTGAGGAATAGGAACTGGGTTTTGTTGCATCTCTCGAACCTCAATTTGGAGGTTGTCAATCTTGGACACGAACTGAGCTAGGACTGTCGTCAGATTCGACTGTATGACTGGTACTTGATCTGAATTCTCCATGGAAAGTGGATGGATTTCCGACTTGGAAGAAGTAGTAGAGGAACGAATGAAACTCCGGGATGATTTGACTAAAGATCGAAGCCAATAGGGAGCCATGCCAAGGGCTTACGATCGACCTGAGAAGGCGTAGAATGGGATTTATTTTTGAGAAAAAGGGAAGAAACTATTTTTGGATTTTTGATAAAGAATGGAGAAATGTTTTTGGATTTTTGATAAAGAAGGGAGAAATGTTTTTGGAGACGGAACTCAGCATGATTATTATGATTATTATGTTCTCACTTGTATTTAATTCTCCTAAATGCAATGTCGGACGGGACCCGAGCCTGGAAAAGTGGGGTTTTTAATATATGCAAAGCTATGGTTGGACTTGTAACCAGGCTCACGGACAGGGTCCCATTTTAAAAATGCGCGAAAATTGGGCGACAGGCCGACCCGAAATTTTACCAGAGTTTCGGGTTAAAACAGGCAATCTAAAGTGCTTGTCCTAGGTTTGACACCTATATGCGGGTATGCAGTTGGTTAGATGAATCGACATGGGTTCCCTCCTTTGGCGTGACTTCCACGATATACGTCTTGCTCTTGAGGGAAATCGGTGCATGTGGATAAGCCATTTGAAATACTTGAGTGTACGTGAATTGCCTCACTATATACCTCGTGGGAACGGTACGTGTGAGAGAGAATTCGATATAATCGGCATATGTGAACGAATTCCCTAAGATATACCTTCCGTCATGACTTCGGTCAAACGGTATGATACGGGGGATTCATTCGATATACATCGAAGGTACTTGGCCAATGGAAGGTGAGAGTCATATCGCTTAGGCTAACTGTGACCTGTCGGACCAGCGCCCATCACGAAGTGGCCCTCTAATTACTGGGTAAAATTTGCTAAATAACAATGCTCTTTGGTGATGTCGTATGAATCATGCATGATTCTCTTATTAGTATCTTATGATGAGAATGCCTTTCTTAATTATGCCAAACAGGGAGCAAAGTACAAGTACCAAAGGTACACCAAGTATGGATGGGTGATGCGTGAAACATGTGGATATATGTGATCCTAGGTGCATGTGGTGTGAAGTGTACATGGAGAATTTTCTACAAGTGTGTGAACAAAAGCATAAGCATGGGATACACATGGAAAAGGCGAACATGCAGATATAGGGGAAATATAAATAAATATAACATCCATGCAAATAGAGTCAAGTCCTCAAAATATATATATCCGCAGCAGAGTCGCCATTGTGACCATCCCCGATCCTCGTCTGTAGGCGGGTGCGGGAGGAAAAGGATCCTCGGGTCCCGCGCATCCCTCTCGGGAGCGCGTCGACCGGCATCATTTGAGATAAGGTGTAAAAATATAGAGAGATTCAGAGTCGCCAGTCTATTTTACTCAAAACAGACAAAAGAAAGAGGGGAAGCCATCCCGAAGGATCGCATCCAAATACATACTGGTGCATACGAAACCAAAATGATTCGAGAAGGGTTCGGAGGCTAAGTTACAAAATGGGAAGGTGTTAGGCACCCATTCCGCCCTTTCGGTCTCTCGTGGATATTTTCTATTTTCCTTTATTTTTCCCCGTGATATGTGTGCATGTGTATATATATAATGGAGATAGGAATCCTCGACTTGTATCATGGAAGAGATAAAGCGAGTCATCCATAGGAAGGTATAAAAATAATATTAGAAAAATAAGATTTACGCGATTACCCCTACGTTGATCGTTATAATGGAACGATAATGCATATGGAGTAATACGTCACTAAGACCAAATATATAGAATATAAGAAGATTTGATTTAGAGAAGATAGAAAATGAGAGAAAAGTGAGAAAAAAGGACTAGAGTCTCGGGTTTTACCCCGAGACGCCTACATAGCCTATAAATGCACCAAAGTCCACGTACTTCGCATACAAAACGAGTGGTGGGGTTTATCCCATAAATCCAAATGGGGTATCTCTTATTTGTGAGTGTGTCTGTGTGTGTAGAAAAAGTGTTTTAGTTGTGAGAGAAGTGTAAGAAAAGTATGGGAATCCCTATTTGGAATTTATGAGCAAACCCGCTTTTTCTTATTTTTTGGGGTTTTATTTATATGAAAATAGGATATGTGCAATAATACTAAATAAAAAGTATATTAGGATGTGTGAGATGAGATAATAAAAGTGCTAAGTAATAAAACAAGTTATTGCGAATTTAAGAGAATTTGGAGAGAAAGTTGAGAAAATTGGACCTTCTTGAAGATCTTGAGCTTGATCTTGAATGTTGGAGAGCAGCCCTTGAACTTGGATGATGATGGAGAGTAGATAATTCACAAAGTTTGATGAAAAGGATGATGAAAAGTGGAAGTTAGGAAGGGATTTGGATGTTGAAATCGCGTTGCCTTCGAGAGAGGTTTTTGGGATTCGCTGAGGGTGATTTGTATCAGATCTGGGATCCTTTTACAAATGAGGTGAAGGCCTCCTTTTATAGGCCCGGGTCATTAATGATTGGCATAGACCTGGTCCTGCCTATCGGCACCTGTCGATAGGCAGGGTCTGGAACCTGCCGTTTGGCACTGTGTTTCAGGCCTTTTCGGAAAATTGGCTGCCGAGGGCAAACCGTTGGTTAGAATCACGCACGGGGTAGACCGTTGGAAATGTAATTCATAGACCTTTGAAAGTACTTTGGACCGCTCCCGGGTTCGAGAGTTGACTTTGGGTCAAATATGGCTCGGAAGCGTTTGTCGGTCCATTAAACGGGGAATCGTTCGGACGCGAACGGATTGTTCGTCCGTGTGGTAAGTCCGAATCGCGCACGAGGTGGACCATTGGAAAGGTTAGGAGAGTTACTTCGACATTCCAAAGAGTTTGACCCGGTTTGGGGAGTTAACTTTGGTCAACCGAGTCTTGGAAGCATTCGGTGACCTCTTAAAGTCAAACGGATCATTCGTCCGCATGGTAAGTCAGAATCGCGCACGGGATGGACCGTTGGAAAGGGAATTCAGTGCCCTTCAAAGATTCATTTAGCTTTGGTCGAGCTGAAGAGTTTGACTTTTTGGTCAAACAGAGCCTGGGAGTGCCCGATGGCTTCTAGGTCAGTACTCAGGACATGACCTGGGTTTGTAGCGATGAAGGGAGGTGCTAGGGACCTTAGGAAAGTTAGGGGGTAACATAATGGGGTGTCTACACATATAAATAAAAATCTCAAAAAATAAGAAAAAGAGGGTTTGCTCATAAATTCCAAACGAAATTTCTCATACTTTTCTTACACACTTCTCACAACTCAAACACTTTTTTTACACACACACACACATACAAATAAGAGAATCCCCCGGTTGGATTTATGGGATAAACTCCACCCCTCGTTTTGCATGGGAACTACGTGGACTTTGATGCCTCTATAGGCTACGTAGGCGTCTCGGGGTAAAAGCCGAGATTCGAGTCCTATTTTTACTCTTTCTTTCATCTCCTATTCTCTTTAAATTCAATCCTCCTAGATTACATATATATACATATATTTGTCCTTAGTGGCGTATTGTTCCACATGCGTTGTAGTTCCATCGTAACGATCAACGTAAGGATAATCGCGTAAATCGTATTTTCTAATATTTTTATACCTTCCTAAGGATGACTCGCTTTACCTCTTCCATGGTGCAAGTTGATGACTCCTATCTCCACTATGTATACACATGCACACATATCACGGGGAAAATAAAGGAAAATAACAAAAACCCATGAGAGACTGAAAGGGCGGAATGGGTGCCTAACACCTTCCCATTTCGTAACTTAGCCTACGGACCCTTTTCAAATCATTTTTCGTTCGTATGCATCAATATGTCTATGGATGCTGTCCTTCGGGATGGATCCCTTTCTTTCGTCTGTTTTGAGTAAAATAGACTGGAGACTCTATCTCTCTACATTTTTCACCTCACCCAAATGACGCCGATCAAAGTGCTTCCGAGAGGGACGCACGGGACCTAGGATCCTCCCTCACGCGCCCGCCCGCCGCGAGGAACGGGAGATGTCCACAATTCTGAAATCTCAAGATATGTCAATTTAAAATATCCACTTGTAAATTTTTGAAATCATATGAGTTTAATAATATGTGCCAATTTGAAAAATATATATATATACATATATTTCTTATTTCCGGAATCGAATAGGCATCACGATATAAGCTACGAGGTTTAATCACCCCCACACTAATCTCCAACAGTTCACAACAACAATATAGGCTACCAAGTGAAATTTTCCTCATACTAGTCTCTAAAAGTCCTAAACAATACCACCCAACTCTCCCATTAGTCCTAAACTAGATCCCTAGAGGTAAACAACACTAACTTCTATTGAATAGCCCCCGAACTAAGTCCAATTACCTTCATATAAGTCTAGGGTACTAATCCCCCTAATATGGACCCCTAATACTCTTTATTACTTCCCAAGAGAAGGTTCCTAAGCTTTAATCCTAAAAGAAAAGGATTAGAAAACAAAATAGAAAACTATCCTAAAACAGCAGGGTTTCGAATCGATTCGCCTAGGAACGAATCGATTCGCCCCTGATAGCGAATCGATTCGCCCAAAAAGTGAATCGATTCGGCTAAGAAAACCAACTTCCTGCCTTAGCCCGAATCGATTCGGTCTTAACTCGAATCGATTCTGTTCCTCAGACTTGTAGCCCCCATTATTAGCGAATCGTTTCGCCGAGGGGGGCGAATCGATTCACCCTGGTCAGTTTGCCCAGTTGGGGGCTGTATAAACCCTAATTTCCCAAATCTCATCTCTTTTCCATCTAACTAACACCAACAGTTAATAATCCCACCAAATCAATACTACACAATCTCCAACTCATCTAACCAACATAAATCATATCGAAATCAAAGATTAAGGGTTTAAACACCAAAAATCATCAAAATCCACAAATGGTTAAATCTATAAAAACACAACTATATATACAAATTATCCACACTAAATCATACATTTGCAAGTTATAAACTTGCCTCAAGTTTGTAGTCTTGGATTCTCTTCCCGTAGTAATGATTCCAAGATCCAACTCTCCAATTCTCTCTTTCTCTCCATTTTCTCCCAAGCTCTCTCTTCTCTCTAACTCTCTCTAAGTTTAAAACACAAATGAGAGATAAAATGTTCTTGGAAGACTAAATACCCCAAATAAAATAAGTCTAGCATTTAAATGCTACTACACAATTAAAATGACTCCTAACAACATAATTAAGTTATAACCAGTCAAAAGTACCCGGAATCCAAAAATACAACTTGGCACTTATTTTGACTATCTTAACCATTTTCGGAATAACTGTACCCTCTAAATTGGCATCCGGAATATCACAAAATATTTCATGTTCCAACGTCATATTAATTCCTTAATAATTATCCAATTGGAATATAAGTCATAACCGTCGCTTAAAGCACAATGACGCAATAACACACAACACGATGCTATTTACATTCTCTTAACAGTAAATATGCAAAATTTAGTAAACATTATCTTTTAAATCATTTAAAATAATATTTACTTCACTTCCATTATTTTATATAATTACCTCACAAGGCAAATTAATATAAAAATAATTACTCAAAAGTGAGGGGTGTTACAAGGTGGAATTCCCGAATTTGGATTTGGTCGATAAAAGTGGACTAATGTGAACATTTGATTAATTTTAAAACACATTAATATAAGACTCGGATAAGATTGAGAAAGAATTATAGGGCTCAAAGCTCTAGGATAAAAGATCCAAAACATTGGCCAGAGCATATGGTAGCCTAGCTGGAAGTGTGGAGCCCGTTAAAGTACACGGTTATTTGGAGAATTTTGAGAAAAAGATAATGAAATTGGAACATGTCAAGAAATGGATGGGGTGGTGAATAATGAAATCAATACATGCTATAGTTGAAAGATAATGTGGACAAGTAAAGTAAAAAAATTAACTAATGTCCATTAAACAAGAGGAATGGTAAAGTAAAGTGATCCAATGGGTAATTAAGCAACCTAAGGAGGTTCACAAGAGTGTGTATATGAAAGGTTTTCAACGAAAAATAAGTATTTTCTAATACAGTGCGTGCGTGTGTTAAAAGACGATTTTCAAGGGAAAATACTATGGTAAATTGTTGGAAATTTTCATTAAAGGAAGTTCTCTTCCCTAGACAAAAGGGTATTTGTTTAAAATATTTAACCGAGTCATTAAGTTGGAAGATAAATGTAAAGTCAAGTAAAAAAGGCTCTTTATAAGATTAATGTGATTTAATCGAAACAAGTAACATTTTGGAATAAAACGGTTTCATACATTAATGTATGTACATGTATATGTATAAATGAGATAATTTCATGTGCCCATAGGTAGAATGTGTTAGAGTCTTTTTTCTGTCGTTCGATTCTATATTGCATTGTTGTATTTTCCCACTGGGTATTAGGCTCATTCCCTCTTCTTTGTTACGATAGGTTGTGTGCGGTTTCATATGTTAAGAGAGTTACACAAGTAAGTATTCTTTTATTTTATGTTAGTAGCTCTGTTTGTTTGGTTTCCAGTGACCTTTCTATAGGTCCCTCGCATATCTTTATTTAAATTGGAATTACATGATAAACAAGTTAAATTTTAATTAAATAAAACTGGACTAACAACATTATTTAGGTTATATCATTTCTCTTCATGCCTAACGTTCAGGTTGAACTAAGTTGACCACAGATAACCCACAAATTTGGGCCGGGGTGTTACATAAAGAGGGCATGATCCATGCCTTAGAAGGAATAACTGACGCAATGAAGGATCAAAAGTGAAAGAATATAAATAAGGAGGCCTATTTGACAACTGGATTGTGTTTGACTAAGGAGATTAAACACAACATTGTGACATATATATTTACTAAGGTGATTTGGAAAAAGCTCAAGAAAGCTTTATTTAGAGAAGTCTTTGACGAATCGGATAAATCTCAAAGATGAATTCTATTGATTTATTATGGTTCTGAGTACTTCATTTCAAGATGACCTTAATAAGTTTAATTGGATTTTCTCGAAACTATTAATCATGGAGGCAAAGATGGAGTAGGAGGACAAGGTTTCAATTTTATTGGCTTTTCTTTCTGAGATGTACGATCATTCGGTGACTAAAATGATGTACGGGAAAAATAATGTTTTTTTGGATGAGGTCACATCAATACTTCTCTCCAATGAGAATAGGAGGGAAGTGTTTGAGGGTGACGATGATATTTCAAGCCTAGTTATCAGAGGACGACCAAAGAATCTTGGTTCGTGGTGCTTCATGTCCAAGTCAAAGGGGCACAAGGACCAGGATTTTTACCACTGTCACAAGGTTGGGGACATAATTAATTATTGTCCCTAACTTAAGGAGGGAAATGGGAAAATTAAAGAAAAGGTTCAAAAAGCAACTACAGTTATGGTGGATACAAGTAATCCAGAGGATGTAGACGATTTTGCTCTCATGGAAACCCAAATAGGTGAGTCATATGAATAATGTTTGGGTTATTTATTCTGGTTGTTGGATAATTTTGTCCTAATAGGTATTCTTTTGCCTCTTACATAGAGGTGAAATTTGGTTCCATTTTGATGGGTAATGGGAGAGCCTTCAATCTAGGGAATTAAATCAATAAAAATAAATCCATTTGATGGCTTAGTGAGAACTTTGTGTGTGGTAAGACATGTTTCGGGTCTTCACGTGAACCTTATATTAGTGGGTTTGCTAGACTCCAAGGGTTATAAGGTTGTAATATCTAATGGAGGTATGAGGGTCGTGCATGTTCTTTTGTGGTGTTTAGGGGGAACAATGTGAAGAATTTGTATGTTTTTTAAGGTAATACGGTAAATTTTGGAGATACTATGAGGTCTTATATTCTAGAGAGTGAAAATTCACATTTGAAGCTTGGCAACGGAGGAGTAGGTAACCCGATCTTGCAATATGGGAAGATTGGTGATCTTTACTCTCATTCGGGTTGTGAGGGGAGTACACCACATTTTAAGAGAGTGAAATATACTTTGAGATGGAAACCGAAGTTGTAAACCATGCATCTATAGGAGAACCCATCTTGGTCCAAAGCAAGATCCCTTTGTTTGGTATTCTACCTAATAATACATTGAATAATATTTTCCAAGATCCTATTAACTAAATATGTTTAACCATGTGCTCTGAGAGTGGAAAGTGCTATTAAAATTAAACAATGTATTGAACCTGTGCCACAAAGTCCTAAAAAATGTGAGAGAAGCTCTGTATCCTAATATGAGATAATGGAAATAAACATACCATGCAAACAAACCATCTCCCTAAAAAATAAATTGGTCACTTGAGTTGAACTTGACACTGTCTTACAAGCAATGAAGTAATCCATTTTGGAATACTAATCTACTAAACAAATGAAAAATCGACTTCTTTTTTAGTACAAGGAACGCTTTGAACATAATCCATGTATATATCTCCCATGGTGCTACAGGTATGGGTAGTGAGGTGTAAAGTCTAGTATTTTTGGTTTGTTTACTTGTTTTATAATGAAAGAACACAAAAGCCTCTATGTGTAATTCCCATCCAATCTTCATTCTAATTGGATATGTTCTAGTATTTGCATTTCTCCTATGGACCTAAATTCCTTACACAACTTCCAAATGTGCCCAAAATCAGTGTCGACCTTGTACAATTTTTAATCAACCAAAACAAGTAATTTATACTCTCCGTGTCACTAAGTAGGCTACCTTCTTACATAGCGTATTTACTAGTTTGCTTTATTCCTTTAAGCTATGTTTCAAAAAGAACGCTATTAATGTAAGATGACTGCAAAGATTATTATGATTTTATCAATATCATGTAAATATTTTATTACATATATTATTCAAATTCTACAACGCCGCGAGGGTATGTATTTATTGTAAGCGTAAATATTTTAGCTTAGGCTTTTTATTTGTTTTATTTGCACTTTGGCATATTTGGCGTATCTCATTATAATCACCAACATCTCTAAGTTCAAGAATTCTCTAGATCTCAAGAAGGTATAAAAACTTTTAGGAGTTTAAAGTTATTGGGATGTTTATTTTTATTGAAAAAAAAGGCTGGAATTTTTAAAGTTTTTTAAAATATTTTTATTTTATTTTTTATCCTCGTTCAAATGAGATTCGTTTCTCATTCGAACGACTTCATATTCTCGTTAGAATGGGTCATTTGATTTTACATCACATGAGCATCTAACGAGGGCATATCGTTTTGCATCGTTTGAAGGTCGTTAGAAGCTGGTTCAAACGAGATAGAATTGTCATTCGAACGAACCATGTTGTCATTCAAACGAACTGCCTTTCTCATTCGATTGAGTTTTATTTTCGTTCGAACGAGCCGTTGCCTCAAATTTTGTGCCAGGTCTGTAAATACCTGTTTCGACTACAAAATTTGTAAGATTTTTTAAAAGAATTCTTTCTAAAAATTTGTTACAAAAGTTTTCATAGTTTTATGTTATTAAAAATTTTGATTCACAACACACAACCCCAAATAGTTTTTGTGAATTAGTTTAAACCCTAGATATTTTAGTATCCTTTCATATACCTTATGGAGAGGTACTTCCATGACTGACTTGTGGACCTAAAGGGATCACTACTGAAGAAGAATACTGAGGCTAGATCGATGGATACTAAGAGCGAATCTATCGCTTGTGAACTGTTTGGAGACAAATGGTATTTTTAGAGAATTGCGAAGACTAGTGCGTTATACTTGTGGCGATAATCAAGTAGTATTGTAAGTCGACTGTCTTGTAATTTTTATAAAGTGCTGAATAATGGGTTTTCCCTGAATTTTTTTTTCTTCAATCGTTGTGTTCTTAAATGCGTAGAATATTCATATTATTTTGAAAACATATTTGACTTCATAACTAATTTAATCAAACAATAAAATTTGTTTAAAATTGGTTTTGCATGCTTGGACTATTAAATTGATAAAAATACAAAAATAGAATTTTTGTTTGTGACCAACCCTGCCGAGCACATTTATTGTCGTGTTCTCATATTGGTATCAGGGCATTCAGAATTTTTATCCTTACAAGTGGTATCAGAGAAGGTCACACCAAATTATCATGTGATCTTGATTTTCAAAGAGTTTTTTCCACTGACACCATCTCCTATCAAAGAGTTTTTTCCACTAATACCATCTCTTACAAGTGGTATTAGAGCGGGTTTCATTATGTTTTAGTGTTAGATCATTATTTGGTGCTATTTAGGGTGTTTATCTATCATTCTCTAGATTATTTTTTCTCTCGATGGATAGACATCGTGAAAATATATCTCATTTTAATTTGAAATTTGCTAAAAGAATTAAAATTCTTGAAAAAGAATTTTTTTGTTTCAAAGTTGTTATGGAACTTTTGCAAACAATTCAAAATCAAAGAGATTTCTTTTGTGAGAAGCTTGTGGACATGGACCGTGATTTCAAAAATTTAGAATATCCAAGAAAGATAGTGATGATAAAGTCAGATTTTTAGAGAAAGAATTAGAGGACTGAAATTTTTTAGTGTTTATAATTATGCCATTAAGGATAATGATAATTTAATTAATGATTATAAGGCACGTGAGACGACTCACAAGGATAGATTCATTTGTAATAATGGGTAGCAAGATAACCTTCCATAAATGATTGAATATATGAATAAGAAGTCCCTAAAACTTGAAGATTCTAATTCTTTGCTTTAGTCTAAAATTTTGAAGTTGAAAGATGATTTAAAATACTCGTGTAGTTTTTGTATTGATTGTACTGGATCCTATATTTCTAATGCTTCCCTTGTCAAAGACAAGACCATTGTTTGTTTAAGACGTTCAACCCCATCCAAGGACGTTTGAAAAGGTCAACCCATAAGTAACATTCCTCACGTTTACACATGTCCGCATTGTGGTAGGAACGGTCACCTTAGGTGTTTTTGTTATGATCTTGGAAGAGGTCCTAGGAAGTTGAAATCTAGTGTTCCCTTGGTGTCCAAAACTTGTTGCATTAAGTATACATCTATTTGAGTTAAAAAAAAATACATTTTTGAGGAGCTAGATGCTAGACTAGTTGATTCGCACATGCTTGCACATAATTCTTTACTTGCTATATCTTATGAATGATTTATTGCATATTTTTATTTGTCATACTCTAGTTGTGCTTCAAGATTTATATTTACTAGTGTTATGAATGTGTATCTTTTGTATTATATTTTTCTTTTATTGAAACATACTAGAAAAATACAAAAATATTTTATTTTGATAAATTTTTTAAAGATACAAAAAGATTTTTTTATTTTTGTGTATTTTAGTTTTACATATTTGGTGTGCCATATTGGTGTGTTTGAATTCAATTCACTCCATAATTTCCATGTGGCTAGGACATTTACTTATGATTCTACATACTTAGATTGTTCTTAGCCATGTTTACATAGAGTTGTTTCTAACTTGTTGGATTTTGACTTCACATGTATATTTGAGCTTAGTGAGATGCTCTCCTATCAATTTTGTCATCATCATATTTTTGTGACTATGGGTGATTTATGCATGTAAGAACCATTACCGGTGAGCAATTTTGATTAGTATTGAAAAAATTATGAATGAGCACAGGAAATGGATACGAAAGGAGAAAATCTCCTTTGTGAAAAAGTCACCATTGGCAAGAGCCCAATAAAAAGATTAAAGGCAGTGAAAATATAAAAGTTGCCAAAAAGGGGCAAACTTAGTTTAATGTTTGATCATTCAAATGAAATAACTTCAAAAGAATTGAGAAAAGAAAAGAAAATAGTAGAAAATATGATATATGTTTATCTTTTGAGGGAGTTTAGTCAAAGATCAAAGGGTTTGCACAATGAATCCTAGTTATGTTTATTTTGTCATGACGATATTGATTTGTAGAATCATCAATATTTCAGGCTTGTGTGCATTGTGCTTGTTTGTCCATTAAGTTCACTTTATATTATCACTTTAAGCTACAACTTAGTTTGATGAAGTTTTGTAGTCAAGTAGAGCTTCTTGAAAATATTTGAGTATTTGGGTCCTAATTCATTCGTACCTAGTTCAGGCCCATTCATTCCATCCCACATATTTAAACACATAGATACTATGCTAATGTGTAAAGCTTATGTGTTTTGTGTCAAGTTCTTTGGTCGCTTATACCTATATATATGTGTGTCGAATTTGTTTTGGTATATTTTGCATATATTATATATGGTATCGTGTTAGACTCGTTGCAGTATAAATTTAGTCTATATTTTTTCATATGCTTGATCGTTTGGATTATTTGTGATTGATTCGTTGTGTTGTATTTGTAATATTTACACCTTTTTGGAAAAAAATGTAAATTTTCAAAAGTAGTTGGTTATGTTTTCCTTTGAGATTATCCTTACATGTGCGTTGTTTATATATCATTGTGATAATATCTTACTTCTTCTATGTGATGCTTTATACTTCTTGTCTAGATTCTACTCCTTTGTCTATTTCAAACAAAAAGATGGAGACAAAATTACGAGGGATAATTGATTTGATGATGAGTTTGATTTATGGGGGAGATCCATTATGAGTTTTGGTTTTGTTTTCTATTTCAAACTCGATGCAGCACGGGGTATTTCATTGTTTTATGTGTGTAGGTATCTAAAGGGCGGGCAGATTACATCGCATGAAGAAAATTTTATCCAAGAGAAGAACAATTGGAGATTAAAGACAATGTTTTCTTATGCCAGTCTATTTCTAAGGTTTGGGAAGGGTATTAGGATATTTGTCATAGAGGGGTATTTTTTGTAATTTGGGTTTCAGTTAAATTTTGTATTGTAATAGCCAAAGGGGGGGGGGGGGATTTGTAAGCGCAAATATTTTAGCTTAGGCTTTTTATTTGTTTTATTTGCACTTTAGCATATTTGGCATATCCCATTACAAACCGACTCGCACTAAATTGTCGAACCGAACACCAACATCTCTAAGTTCAAGACTCCTCTACATCTCAAGAAGTTATAAAAACTTTTAGGGGTTTAAATCTATTCATTAAAGTTATTTGGGATGTTTATTTTATTGGAAAAATGAGGCTAGTATATTTAAAGCTTTTACAATGAATTTTTTTATTTTTTTAACCTTGTTCAAACGAGATTTGTTTCTCGTTTAAATGATTCTGTATTCTCGTTAGAAGGCTCGTTTGATCTTATATTAAACGAGCATTCAATGAGGGCATAATATTTTTGCATCATTTTAAAGTCACTTGAAGCTGGTTCAAATAAGACGGCCTTGCCGGTCGAACGAACCTAGTTGTCATTCAAACGAATTGCCTTTCTCGTTCGAACGAGTCTCATTTTTGTTCGAACGAGCCGCCACCTAGAATTTTTTGTCTGGTCTATAAATACCTATTTTGACTCCAAATTTCGTAAGACTTTTGAAAGAATTCTTTCTGAATATCTATTACTAAAGTTTTCATAGTTTTGTGTTATTATAACACTTTTGATTTACAACACACATACCCAAATAGTTATTATGAATCGGTTCAAACCCTAGAAATTCTATTATCCTTGTATGAACCTTGTGGAGAGGTACCTTAATAGCTGACTTGTGAAATCGGAGGGATCGTTGCTGAAGAAGAAGAAGGCTGAGGCTAGATCGGTGGATATCGAGGGCAAATATGTCGCTTGTGGTCTACTTGGAGACAAGTAGTATTCTTGATATATTTGTGAAGACTAGCGTGTTATACTTGTGGAGGTAATCAAGTAGTATTGTAATTCGACTGTCTTGTAATTTGTCTAAAGAGCTGAATAAAGGTTTTGCCCTAAAAAGGAATTTTTTTCTCAATCGTTGTGTTCTTGAATGCATAGAATATTCATATTGTTTTGAACACATATTTGACTTTATAACTAATTTAATTAAAGATTAAATATGTTTAAAATTGGTTTTGTATGCTTGGACCATTAAATTTGTGAAAATGCAAAAATAGAATTTTTTTGTGACCATCCTTACCGAGCACATTTACTTTTTCATTCTCAAATTAATATCAAAGCACTAGACATTTTTACCCTTACACAAACACACACACGCATATATATATATATATATATATGACTTACCAAATGTAATTAACACAATTACGATCCCTCATAAATAAAAGATACAAAGTGTAAACATTAGAGGATAAAACAACATATCCTTAATTATAACTACATTAAATTTTGTCAATTTTTTTTTTTGAAATAGTTAAGAGCTTTGATAACTTCTTTCTTGAAAGCCTATTAAAAATCACATGTTCCTTAATTCTTTATAGTTTTGATCATTATTTTTTATTGCGAAAAAGATTATTGGACATACCCTTTTCATCCTCTATAGGTCCCTTTGAGAATCTAACTCTTTCGATGCCGAAGGAAAACTGACATGTCTTTACCTGCGGTACCCAAAAAATTTCATACGTAAGTTGCTCAATATTATACATAGAATCTAAAGACTATCAAACAATTTATATCATTCCAATTAAAATCACATAACACTCATATATATATAATAACTAAAACAATAAATGAAAGATTAATTAAAGATAAATCTGAGTTTGATAAACACAACATATTCTCTTTACAAGATACAACTACACTTATGAACCTCATCATGTTGATCTTATATCTGTGAGTTATCCAATCTAACGCCCTGGTCTGAATTTATGGGTTATCTGTAGTCGACCTGGTCCGACCGAGCATCAGGTACGAAGTTCAATGAAATAACCTATATAATGTTGCTAGTCTAATTTTATTTTAATTAACATTTCACTTATTTAGCGTGCGATTCCAATTTCAAGTTCAAACTACATGAAGGACCATAGGGGAGCACCCCAAAATCCAAACATACAGAGCTAATAAAGTAAATAAAAAAGAATACTTACATGTATAATGCCCTTAAAATACAAAACCACACCCAACCTGTTGTAACAAAATGAGGGAGTGAGCTATATATTCATTGGAAAATATACAAGATGTATCAAAGAAACGAACGGTAGAAAGGAGACTCTAACATGTTATACCATGCAAATACCTCATATATATATATATGCATGGAACTGTTTTAATTCTGAAAACCTTACTTATCCAAATTAATTCACCTTAATCTTATAAAAGACTTCATTTTTCTTATGTTGACATTCATCCATTTTGTTTAACGGACACGATTAAATATCTGAAACAACTATACATGAATTGACCGAAGGCCATTTCCTTATCGAAATTACCCTTTTCATTTTAACCTGTCCGTATTAGTATTTTCAATGAAAATCTCACCTTCAACACACCCTAACACCATGTTAGAAAATGCTTATTCAGCCTTTGAAAACCTTTCATAACGCACTCTAGTACTAACTATGGGTTTAACCACTTAGGTTGCTTAACCACCCATTTACCCCCTTACTTTACCTTTTCTTTAACTTATGGACACTAATCAATTTACGCATTTACTTGTCCATTTTAACCTTTATCAGAACCTTAATTAATTAATTCAAGTTAGGTTGTCTTAACACATTTTCACCATATAATCCATTTCTTGACATGTTCCTTATTCATTTATCTTTTCTCGAAATCTTTTAATAACCGCGTACGTTAACGAGCTCCACACCATCGGCGACACCACCATACGCCCTGGCCAGTTATTTTGGGTCTTTCACCCCAGGGCTTTGGGCCCTCCTTAATTATCTCGGTGTCATTCGAGTTCCTTTTAATGCATTTTAATATTTTTAAAATGTCCACATTATTCTTCCTTTCCTTTTTTAATCCGGTCGAAGACAAAACCTGAGGTTGCACCCCAACTTGTGTTACACTTTGAAAATCATCGTTTCATCTCCTTTACACTTTAACCTTGATTTTATTCCAAAAATCACACTCATTTAGGACCAATTTGTGTAACACCTTTTTCAACATTTTTATTTCACAAAAATGTTCTACTTTATGTAAAATTATTATTTCACCCATTTGTTCCCAAACCCAGCTATTACTCCATTTTCGCAAGTGTTAATTTTATAAAAAACACTATTAAGTTACCCATAATAAATTTTTAAATGTTTTTAACACCGTAAAATATTTTCCACCTCGGAATAATATTATTTTTATCTATAAACATCTTTATTTCATTATTTCCTTTCCAATTTCATAAGTGTTAATATTTTCACACATTATTAAGTTACACCCCCAACTTTCCAATGTTTAACCATTAATACTTGTTAAACACCTTTACTAACCATCCTTCCAGGTTAGACTTTACTTTACTCTCTTTATTCAAGAGATCTAATAATACTAAAAAACTACTCTTACAAGAAAATACCATTTCTTTTAAATAACACATGTAGTCTTACAACTTTATACTCATCACACTTTTAACCCCTTTTTACACACTTTGAAGAGTAGAATTTTTACTTTCTTATTTTATGTCCAAACCCATCAAAATCTTCTTTAAACTTGTTTATATACTTGACATCAAAATACTACAAGTTTATATTCATGAGAAGGTGTATTTAAATCCTAAAATCCTATTAAATGGTTTAAACATGAATTTCATTCTAGAAATTTATAGTACTTTCAAAATGCACTTTAAAATCACAAAAGATATTTTACTTATTCAAACTTAAAAAATGTTCATCTTATCATTTTTACAAGAAACTTTGAAATATTATCTCTCCCATGTTTAGAAAAATCAATCATCATTTTCAAAAAAAATATTATATAATATGTTCATCATAGATTTTCTAAAAAATACACCATTTTCATGAGCTGGTGTCCTTGAAGGCGAGCAGCTGGGGGACTTCTGTAGGGGAGGAAGTCGAATAGGCATTCAAACAAATCCCTCTCTCTAAATGATGTGCGGGCGGCGCTGAACGCCCTGACGAGCAACCAGGTTAGGCTTTTGATCCTTGTCTCATTCTTAGTTTTTAGAATCTTTTACTTTTGGGTAGATTACTGACTCTTTGCTGGGGAAATAGGTGACCTTCCACCCTTAGAGTTTACCTTCGAGGGCTGCACGGGCTACGGGTATGCACGCGCAAATGAGGCGGTTGTTGGCACATGAGTTCATGTTTGTCTAGTACCTCAAGGAGAGGTTAGTGCGACAAATCATAGAAGGAAAGGAGGAGTTTTCACCATCGGTGCCCCCTGATTACATGAGGCGGGTGAAGGAGATAACATATAAGGCAAGGGCAGAGGCGATGGAGGGAAATCCTTATACATATTACATAAAGACGATGGTGGGCTAAGACTATCTGCACTTTGCTACCAGCTGGTTGATGCCATCGTGCATATTTGACATGGAGAATATATGTAATACCCCGTATTTCTGAATATTTTATTTAATTAAATTGGAGAATTAAATGAGAAAATACAGCTTAATTTAAATTACATAAGAGGAGTAATTTAATGAGATTTATTAAAAATTGTAATTTTGGAATTTTAATCGAGAGATAGTTACCGATTTATATTGCCTCATTATATTTACTTAGTGCGAGTGGTAAACAGTTACTTAACGCGTGTAAACCGTGTTGGGGTGAGAACGAGAAATATTTTGTAAGTGACTCAAATGATAATTTAGAGGTCACAGATGAGTCCGGAAGGGTCAAATTAGTCAAAATAGTATACCCGGGGGTACTAGTTGAGTCTCGGGGTAATTTTGGACTAAACCGAGACCGTTCGGGGGCATTTTGGTCTTTTAACATGAGAGGATATGGATACCTACGAAATTTAGAGCTTTATATCATCCGTATGTTAGAGGGTTTAGGGTTAGAAAACCCATGAAAACACACCATAGCCATTAGAGATAAGCGATAAACCATTCTCAAGGCAAAAGGAAGAATTGGGAAGGATTCAAAGGAGATTTTCACTATCAACTTGTTGGGGAAGATGGATTGAAGGATGAAGATCATCAATCATCAACAACAACCACGAAATGAGACCCTACTGATAATAAGGCAAGTTGTTTATTGCAAAAATTATAAAGTTATAATACCCATGTGTAGGATTTTTGAATAGTCTTGTTTAAATCAATATCTTGATAGGAGAATGATGATATTTATACATGTTGGGATAGGAATCGCATGTAGAATGATTTAACTTATGTAGAGGATTAATATTCAGATTAGACTTGATGATTTTTTCGGAATAAAATCTGAATTTTGAATGAAAATATGGGAAGAACACCATAACTAGGGTTTCAAGAAATTCTGGGCTTAATTCACTATTTCTTTAAAGGAATTGGAGTTTTGATGTATTTGACACGTTAGAAATTGTCCTAGTATATGTGAAAACATGTTAGGATCATTGGGTCGAAGTTTGGTGGACTATAAGGACTTTGAAGATTTGTTAATGGAGAAAAGCTTAACGAAGAAGACAAACTGCGCCTGTCCCTGTTCGATCGATCGATCGATCTCGAACTATCGATCGATCGACTATGTCGATCGATCGAACCCAGCAGTCGATCGATCGACGCAAGCTGTTCTTCCAGAAATTTTTTTGTGTTTAAGTCTTCGTTGATTTTCGGAAATGAATGAGTGTCCTAGGATTTACATTACACTTATATGGGAGTGAGAATAAGACCAGTAGGTATATTGTTGAGGTCCGATAAGGCCATTGGGTGTAGGGATTGGATTACGAACCGACGAGAATAATCCGATTTAGTAGAGTATCGGGGACTTCGGAAATTGAGTTACGAGGCGAAGTAAATTCAATTTAAGTAATAGACCTGTAGGGTAATAAATAACTACTGAAATTATATATAAGGGGTAACTAGGACCCTTAGAGTTGTGTGAATACTCAAATAAATGCGACTAATGTGATAAATCGTAAAGCGAATATTGTACGGTAAATATACGAGATTAAAATATTACGTACATATATAATTAATAGGTCGGGCGTGTACCTACTGAATTATGTGATCTTTTAGGTCGAGATATTTATACCTAAATAAATTATGTTAGGGTCGATGAGACATTCCGAACTAACATAAAGTATTATATGTTTGGGGTCGATGAGAAATGCCGAACCAAACCTTGAACTGGTGTCGCGATGAAAGAGTCCCGAACCAGAATATGTGTATATATATATTTTTAAAAATAGTTGGGGTCGATGGATAATTCCGAACCAACTCTTACCTTGGGGTCGATGAATCATTCTGAACCAAGAGTTCTTTATTTGTGTATAAAAAATAAAATAAAATAATTGGGATCGATGTATCATTCCGAACCAATTCTTACTTGGGGTCGATGAATCATTCCGAACCAAGAATCCTTTAAATGTATAAAAAGGGAAAAATAGTAATGATTGATATTTAGTATATATATTGTGTGTGAAATATATTCTTGATGATATTATACTTCTGTGTATTAGTAGATTGATATATATTATGTATTTCAACATACATACTGAACTAGTAAGTTAAGTAGTGAAATTTAATTTCGAAGTGTAACGTTAGATAGAGAATATCTAATTAGTAAATTAAGTAGGGAAACTTAATTTTAAAAGTGGGAAGATAGAAA
The DNA here is from genome assembly GCA_949130495.1 of Sambucus nigra. Classification (NCBI taxonomy): domain Eukaryota; kingdom Viridiplantae; phylum Streptophyta; class Magnoliopsida; order Dipsacales; family Adoxaceae; genus Sambucus; species Sambucus nigra. Next base: position 552,630,089 of record OX422207.1, read on the forward strand.
TTGTAATGATTGTCGAAATTTAGTAGTGAAACTAAATGAGAAGTTTTGAAACATAACATAGAGAAAATGTTACTTGTGTATTAATTAACCTTCATGAGAGGTTAAGGTAATGGATGTACGGTGTGGGAAATATGAGAACTTAAGTTTAGATAAGTTCAGAAGAGAGCTTAGTGCTAGATAGCTTGGAAGATATGGCTAGGTAGGCTAAGTGTAGAACGTTAGGTGTGCACAAAAGATGAGGGGTGAGTAAACTCAAGAGAGTGTACGAGAACCTAACATGTGTAATCAATAACCGCATTTTATATTGTGATAAACACTTGCTAAATATTTTCAAAATATTTTGAGTACTAACTCTTGCTATAAAATATTTTCAAAATCTTTTAGGTGTCCAGCCACAGGGATGCCATGCATGATGATTTCCTTACAGGGACTCAAAGCTGTAGCACAGTGGATGCTTACAAGATTTTGACTAGACGACATCTCTCATTCAGATCTAGTACAGGATCTCACACTATTCTATATATGGACTTGTGGTCCGGTATCAGTCTCAGATGTTAATTTCAGACTAGTGGTTCTTCTATTGTTGTTCGGGATTTTTAGCTGATGGTTTATTCGGTAATGCTTTTGTCCTGTTGTACTTTTACTTTGTTGATTGGTTTATAGTACCTGATTATTTTTACTTTGTTCCGCATGGTTGATTTATCTGTTTTAAGAAAGATAAAATTTGGCACCGGTCTAATTTTACTTAGGGGATTAGTAATTAAAAAGTTTTCGACAGTGATGCTAAGAATGAACCATTTGAGAAACCTGTTTTAATTTAATAAAGGCCTGATCACCCGATGTTTAATTAGGCGGGGTGTCACATATGCATCCACCTGTAACTGGATTCGAGAGAGTTACCAGTATACTGGCGGCATCGACACATAGTTTCATAGGAGGCATGACTGCGACAACGGAGGAGGTTCCACTTTTTCATATCTTCACACCCTCTTATCGCATTTGACTGAGTCGCGAGGATGTGGTGTCAGTGCTTCACCATCCTCATGTGATGGTGGAAGGGTTTACAGGAACTTCTGAGGATGCTCTTAGGAGTTAGATATAATAATTTACTTATTTTTTCATTTCATATTCCCTTCCTTATTTTTCTCTTTACTGACTTGCTAAATTTTGGTGCTTTTGTTCCCATTTTCTTGTAAACTGTTTATGTATCGACCACCTGGCCGAGGGATATCAAGGATTGGATGGTGTCATTATTAGACTATGTGAGGAAATCATTCAGTGTCTACTTGCTACCTCCAGCCACGTCTGATAAGAGTTTTGGTTCTAGGAATAGATGGTAGTTGGGGAAAATGTGTCCGCCGAGGAGGTTGAAGACGGGGTTGAGATATTTTGAGGGATTCGGACTACGTCCCAATGTACTTTTTTCTTTTTTTTCTTTTCTTTTGTACATGTAATAAAATGTAATGACTCCAAAGAGATATATATAAGAAATGCATTTTCTTTTTTGTGTTATGTTGATTTAATGACTTATTCTATATGCTCTTTAATTTGTTGCTGAGGTTTTCATTATTTTGCAAAGATAGATATAAAATGAAAAAGGGACTAAAAACGAAAAATGTTCATTTTAGGAATTATGTATAAAGGAGAAAATAAGGATTTTTCAAAAAGGATCAACCCGGAGGTTGATTTTCTCAAAGAAGATGTTTATTTTGGAACTTGATAAGTATAAAAGAGGAAATAGGGAACTTCCTAAGGTGGGGTTACCGATCGGCTTACCCATAAAGGTTAAGTCCAAATCACCCCTAGATTTGATTGCACTTTCTGCGTACTTTAAGTACTTTGGGAGCAGGAAAACCGATGGTTCTTGAATGACTTGTTTTCTTATGGAAGTTTTTAGTATAAAAAGGGGGTTTTGGAAGTGTTTTCATCACCCCATTCCACTTTCTCCTCTTCGTAGCTTTCTTCTCCTCTCCTTTCCATATGGCTCTTCCAGCGATCGAGGCCTTTTCACCTACAATGTCAACTATGAAGCCTTTGGTTTGTGCCAAGTCTCTTTGTGGCATAATAGTCCTATAGATTGGAAACTTATGGAAGCAACGGTACTATTCAGGTACCCTGAAGACCATTTTTTTGGTTTGACTTAGACAAGGTGTGTCCCATGTACAAGGATTTCTCTACGATGTTGGGTATCAACCCAGTGTAGTGACAACTATGCTTGATTCACATCTCCCCCTCAGCTACTCGGTCATAAGTTTATGAAGGAGATATCATCCTATCGGTTGTCATAAATTTGGTGCGCTAGAGGGATTTATTGGCAATGGATTTTCTGGGTTTGACTACTAGGATTTTGTTGCTGACGAAAGACTCGACAACTGATCCTCTAGTGACCGCGATAGTGGTGTGGTTGTCCTACCACTATAGTTGTAATTTTGATATTAATTTGAAAAAATTCAAATAATTAAATTATTTTTATTTTCTAAAAATCTAAAAAGCACAAACTAAATACACATGGGCCCCAGGGTAGGTTTAAGGACAGGTTTAGGTTCGGGTGAGGTTACGGGGAAGGGAATTAGCTCCATTTTAACTGCAAATTGTCTCGAAATTTAGCCTTTGACACCACAACTGCAATTAAGCCTGCACATTGAACATTTACGCGCATAAGACCATTATTGTCGAGAATTAGAAACTAAAATACGGCTATTCGGGGTATAAAATTTACACTTTTGGGTGCTTATCATACCACCCCCAAACAGAGCGTTGATAGTCCTCGAGCAATAAGATAGAGAGAAAGATAAGAAACCAAAAGTGTACCAATTTTGCCGGCTCTTGCTATTGCACTTAGCATGTGCAACAAGCCTTTAAACCTATAGGTTTTCCTACAGGACGAGTTGTGTCTCGTGAGGGTTTGCAGGGAATATACCCACAATTTTTTTTATTTAAAATGATTTATTGAAAGGCAGTCAATCTCTTATTAGACATAGAATGATCGCACAATCCATCATGAGAGATGTAATTTCATAGATACAGGCTAGAATGTGTACAGAGTTTAGCTAAGTAAATACTCAAGGCATATCCTTCCTAGAACTCAACGTGTGTAGCGTGAATCAGTCAAAACAGGTCGAGTATCATAAGAGTAATTACTAGATAGCCTCTTAGAATCAATGCTTCAACTTCAAATCTCACGAAAATATCTCTCTCAAACGAACTCTCCAGATTAAGGTCAGTGTATCTCTCTTGTGTGTGAGGAGGTGAGTAAATGTAAGCAAGTTCAAACGTCTCACACACATATAAGAAAGAACGTACATATAGAAGGAAAATGATCTCATGAAAGAGATGCTAATCACTATAGTAAGAACGTCGAGTTATTCACCACGTTGACTTACATTTGCCCGAACACCTAGGAAAAATATGGATGTATATGGGTGAGGGGGAAATGAAATGAGGTAGGATGGGGTGAGGTGGTAGGATAGGATGGATGTGTGCAATGATGGATGTAACATGGATGGATATGCGATGTGTGATAGGAGTGTTCAATACATGAAGAACAAATGTCTTTATTTCAAAACTAACCATTAACTACAAACTCTCTTTCTTTTCTTTTCTCTTTTTTATTTTATTTTATTTTTCTTCTTTTTTTCTTTTGCTATTTTTTTTATTTTTTGCTATTTTGCTATATATATATATTTTTTCTCTCTCTCTCTCTCTCTCTCTTTTTTATTTATTTTTTATACTCTCAATGCTAAAGACATTTAACATTTGGAATCAACACTCTTTTTCTCAAAATGATGGATGATATATGAAATGAGTGGGGAATGTATATGGATGGTAAGGGGAATATATATAAAATATGGGAAAGTAATGGGTGAAGTGAATGGGTGAAAATCTAGTGATTGGGAAAAATTTCAAGACACGTGTTTCTTACTCAGTGATCAAGCCAAAATTTTTAATGAAAAATAATGAGATCATACAACGATATAAGTGCGGACCCAAACGAAGTTGAATCAACTTGTGACTCGGAGTTTGCATAAAACACTCTGAAAGGGTGAAAGGCACAAATCTCACAAGCTAAAGTCTCTACTAGTGATCCTTAAGGTTCTCTTGGGAATTATAGTACTCTTCAACTCTAAACCGTAGTGACGTGATAAGTGCATAAATATTGTTGAGTCCTTGTTATGTATTACATAAGCTATTCAGAAAAAATATTCTCTAGCTTGATTCCTAGACTTTGAAAGATGGATGATAGAAAATTCACGTCAATGATTGAGATGAAAGAAACTGCACGAACAATTTAAAAATCAGGTTTAAAAATCTAAATTTGTCAAAAAGAGGCGATTTTGATAAAATTCCCCACCCCCAAACAAGAAGGAACATCGTCCTTGATGTTAGATAAAATGATTTTTAAAATTGAGATCATAAGGTGGAAAGAGTTTACCAGAAATAACCGCTAATGAAATGGACAGATATAGCCAAAATGAACCTCCCACGATTTTTATGCCATGGGGTGCTGAAAAAATTTGAGTCAATCGGGGAGAGATTACGCCTATCTCAGTTGGCCCCGAGAGTCCTACCGACCCAAGGTAGAGATGCTTCTAAATCCTCACCGTTGGACGCCCTCTCTCTACCTTGTTTGGTTTCCCTATCATGCTTGTCTTCGATTATTAAAAATTTTAAAATGAAAAAATATGGTGTCTCTATGCACCGCAATACAAGCAATGATCAAATAAACCTAATACAAGCCTTCTAAAATAAAGAAAAATGGTACTAAAATGCAACAAAATATAGGAAATAAATGAACTACAAAATTGAATCCACTCCAAGTGCTTCACGCTCCCAAGAATGGCAATGGCGCCATTTGATAAAGAAACTTTTCGGTATATTTTTTTTCGTCGTTGCTTGAAAAGCTCCTCTAATCAAAATCATCAATTACCTACAAAAACAATATCAAACTCAAGTGTAGAGCAAAAAGTAAGGATGTCAATCCACTTGAAGGGGGTACGCTAGAGACAAAGTCAATTGTAATTCAATTTTATTTTCTTTTTGGGATTTTTTACTATTTTATTTTTCTTAGCTTTTCAAATATTAAAACAATTTTGGGTGATATGAAGTAAAATAACACTAACTAAATCAAAGATGTAAAGAACAAACTAAAAAGTGACTAAAGATATGAACTAAGTCTAACAGTAAAATAAGAGATCAAGTGAGGTAATAAATGTGAGAACAATCAAGGAATGAGACTACACCACAAATTTTAGCTATTCTAACTAATTAATTTAATTATTTGAATTTCCCAAATTGATATCAAAATTACAAATCAACTCTCGTTGCAAGTGTAATTTTAATATTAATCTTTTAGAAAATTGAGTTTTACTTCCCCATAACTCTAGAAAATAGATCTACAGTGCTTTAATTAATCACCCGCTAGGATCGATCGATTAAAATTTGTATAAATCATAGAAAATGAACTTAGAGTTGAAATTTAAGGAATAATTCCACACTTGAGAAACCTCTTATCTCTAGTTCGAATATAAAATGGGTATTATAACTTAGAATTTTGATTTTCTCTCGAAAATCATTTATCCTCCCTCGAGGTGTAAATTTAAGGGTGAGGGATCAAAATTAATATTCAAGGGAAATTTTTAATTAATCAAACTAATTAAATCAAAATAACATAAAATAAAGGTTCACCCTACCCATTGAAAGGGGATTTACCCTAACATAATATCAAACATAATAAACAAACAATCAAAGGCTAATAAAACGAAATAGAAGAGAAGAACAATCAAAGCAAATCTCTTTGAGTGAAATTGAACTTTAATCCTTGAATTTGCACATCATTCATTCAATTCGAGCCTCCAAATGATTTTTAATAATAAAAACACACTCAATTGAATTTCTCACTAATTTCTCACTCACTAATCTCTAATAAGAAAATAAAATAAAATTATTTACAAATAATTGTTTATCCTAATTTATTTTCTACTCTAAATTAACTCTCTCTAAAATTCTCTCTACAAAAGCCTAGATAATAATAGATGAATTCAATTACATCAACCTAGTATGAAATAATTGCTAAAAATACAAAAATTCATTATAGATGGGTAGGGTGAAATTTATCCTAGAAATAAATTTCACTACACACCTCTATATTGGGATATTTGCTAAAAATGCAAATACTCTCTAAAGTGGAATGTAGAGAAATTTATCACACAAGAGTTAAAAAAAAACTAAATTGGAGATCTTTTTTTCAATGAGTCTTCTTCTTCTTTAAATAGTCGGCATGAAACATGGGGGTAAATTGGGTAAATAGGATAGGGGTGTGCATGTGGTTATGATGTATGAGGGTATTTTAGGTGACACACACAAGTGCATGTGTGTTGTGAGGTGTGAGGTGCGAGGGTGTTTTGGAGAAAAAGGGATACGTGGTTAGTTGGGGGTAAAATGGGTATATGGGGTAAAAGATGTAGTTGGGGGTATAATGAGAAAAAGGGGGTTAAATTGGTTAAAAACATGTTGGCATTTATTTTTTATTTTGGTTTTGTTTGGCTTCGAGTCTTTGGCAGGAGAAAAACAAATCGTGTTTGGTTTTGGAGTCAAAAGGTTGCAAATGGGTCTTTGATGTTTGAAATGGGAATGGGATTGAGGATCCGGGCCGCTGAAATGGGTTAGAGGTAAAGGGGTATAGTGGAATCGGGTTCAGGCGGGATTCGGGTTGGATGGGCGGGTTTTGAAAATGACAGAGGTCGCGTTGGTTGGGCAGTGGCCGGATTGGTGGGACGCCGCTTGGCTGGACGACAATGGGTCGATCGGTGCCTGGGTCAGGTCCTGAGTCGGAGCTTCGAGGCACAGGCGAGAGGGGGTGAGGTCGGTATGGGTCGGTATGGGTCGGGTTTCGAAGCGTTGAGCTTGGTGGTTGGGAGTTGCTGGGTTCGTTTTGGGCTCGCCGGCGCTGGGCAGGGGAGTAGATTTTTTCGGCCGATTTCAGGTCGTCGACGGAGGTGGTTTAACGCCGGCGGGTTCACGGGGTGAAATGTTTTTTTTTGGTTAAGGTGATGAGAGAGGAGAGAGAAGGGGGTTTATTTTGTTGGTTATGGAGGGAAGAGAAGAAGATGTGTCTTGCTTTGTGTTAATGGAGGTTTGAGGAGAGAGTGTGGTGTGGGGAAGATGAAGAGGTGTGGATTATGGTGTGTGTGGGTGTAAGTTAGAATGGGTGAGGGTGTATTTGTGTGTGTGTGTGAGTATATAGTAGGTGTGTGTGAGTGTAAGGTAGAGTTTTGTGTGTATGAGTATGTATGGAAGTAGGGTGTGTGTGTGTGTTACTTTGTGACCCTTAAAAAAAATATAGACTAACTAAGTAAAATAAACTAACAAAATTAAAAATTAAAAACTAAAAAACTAAAATCCTAATCTATAAATAAAATAAAGACTCAAATAAAAAAAAACTAAAAAGAAATAAAAATAAAAATCTATTAAACTAAAAACTAAAATCCTAAATAAATGTAAAATCAAATAATACTAAAAAAATAAATGAAATTCTCAAAAAATCTAATCCTAATAAAAACTAAAAACTAATAAAAATCAAAATAAAATAAAATTATACTAATAAAAATAAAATAAAAAATTAAAAATAAAACCTAGAAATTCTAAATAAATCTAAAATAAACACTAAAAATAAAAACGACTCAAACAAAAAATCTAAAAAATAAATATAAAAAGGCACAAACTAAACACACATGGGGTGCGGGGTCGATTTAGGCTCGGGTAAGGTTACGGGGGAGAGAATTAGCTCCATTTTAACTGTAAATTACCTCGAAATATAGCTTTTGACACCGCAACTGCAATTAAGTCTTCACATTGAATATTTACGCGCATAAGATCATTATTGTCGAGAATTAGCAACTAAAATACATCTATTCGGAGTATAAAATACACTTTTGGGTGCTTATCAGTAGTCCTACAGAGGTGGTATAAGAAGAGACTTTAAATGGACTAAATGCCTAGAAGCAAAGTCGAACTGGCTTTCTATGGGGGGCCCTCTCATGTTATACATGTGAATTTCTGAGAGACTGTGCCTATCATCCCCTCCTGAGTGTCCTCTGTCGGAAATTCCTAGTTTCTTTTCTAGGCCCTTCTTCAGCTTTGGTTCGTTGAAGGAGAACTGGGTTAACTGTATTGTGGAGCCCGGGTTTCGATGCCTTCACTAGTCAATACCATGGTTGGGGGATTTGCATCCCGTTTTGTTATTGGGGGATTTGCAACACTCATTTTCTAATTGTTAGAGGAAAGAATTTCTTGAGAAAATTAGATTGCAACTCGTTCCATGATGCAATCGAGTTTGGAGGTAAAGACCATAGACAGGTCTTAGCCTGGTCCTTTAGCGAGAATGGGAAGAGTTTGAGGCGGATCACATCTTTTGTGCAAGTTTGATCACTGAGGGTCTCGCACGCCTCCTCAAATTCTCTGATGTGAAGATATGGCTTTTCTGAATCCATTCCATGGTAGTTGGGAAGTATCTGGATCATCCCATTCCTAAAGAACAATTGCCCTGCATTATATGGGAATTAAATTCATCCCGGAGTGACAGTTCGCTCGGGATATAAGATTTATCTCAAAGGGTGGTACGGGACCTCTTCCTCACCGGCGGCTAAACTATCATGTTGTGACATGGCTCTCTCACTTGATGACTCTGTCTCCTCACTTGGTATGCTTGGAGCGTGTTCTGTGGTGTGCACTAAGAGGAATGTCGGATTGTTACTTGTAATTGAGTGTTGAGGTGTGGGAGGTGGAACCCAGAATTGTGGAACGTTTAGAGTGTGAGGGCTATCGGAGTCGTACTCAACTATCGGGTTTTCGTGAATGATGGTTGGAATATTTTGTGGAGTTAGAGTGAGTTCAGGATTTTGCATTAACAGGCTTATGAGAGATGATGAAGATTTTTTTTGTGTGCATTTTCAATTTTTTTTTATGTTTTTGGATTTTTGGAAATTTTTGGTCAAAGTTTTAGATTGACTTGATATAATCCTAAGTCTACCTAAATCCCCGGCAACGGTGCCAAAAACTTGACATGACCACAAATGTGTCTAGTCTGCGTGTTATTTAGGCTCAAGTGCAAGTCTGTTGCTCAAGTAATAATCTGATAAGTCGGGTATCGATCCTCAGGGAAATAGGACGAACGGAGTCGTAACGACGTTGGACAGACGAAGGAAACCGAACTTTGACTCTAAAGAGAAGGAAAAGGTGATTTAATTTGGGAAAAAACTACAACTATATGCACTTTTGAAAATGATTAACTAATGAAATTATGAATTTCGAACGACTTGAATAAAACTGTAAACTATGAATGGAGAAAGATAGGTCGGATTACAGTCCCCCACACCCTAGTAATTCACTTCATAAGATACTAGATTCAGAATTAAAACTTTAAATGAATCCGAATTTTTAATACTCCTAAGTATTACATATATGGGGGATCGCAACCCGCACAATACGTAAGCAAAGGTCGAATTAAAATTCGGTCTTTATTTCTCCTAAGTATTACACATATGAGGGATCGTAGCCCGCACAGTATGTAAGAAAAGGATGAAATAAAGTAATATCGTATGAATTACGATACAATTCATCTAATGTTTTGATTCCAACTTCTATTTCCACTATCGTGAATTACATCGGGTGGGGTTCATGCACGCCAACCCTTGAAAATTTAGCTAGACATATGGAAACTGGAAGAAAATGTTTTTTGGATGAAAGAAAATATTTTTACGAACATTTGAAGGTGAAGAAGAATGAAATTGCTCACTATAGAAATAACTACTGGAGATATGAAAACAAGAATTGAAATAATATTGCTTGAATTGCAAAACTGGAAGTAAACTAGGGTTTCTTATTGTTCTTCTTCTCTAAACTGATTACAAAGCTTCCCTAACGAATCAGAAGCCTCCTCTCATGATTGGGAGGAGTTCACAATTTATAATCTACGAATTCTAAGAGTTTGAACCATGCAGGATTCTAATTTTATAAGTGGATATGTTCAAATTTCCGAACCAGAACCGATCCTATTAAGGGGTTCGATTCGATTCCATCTTTGACAGCCTTTACAGAAAGTTCTTTGAGCATAGGATCGGTTCATTTTTCCTCTTCTTAGGTTGGGTTCCATCTTGATAGTTCTTTACAGGAAGTTTTCCAGGTGTAGGATCAGTTCGTTTTCCTTCTACTTTGGTTCGGTTCCATCTTGACAGTGCTTTACAGGAGCTTTCCCACGATGGGATTAGTTCTGTTTCCTTCCCTTAAGTTTTTAAGTTTGGTTCCATCTTTTTAGAAACTTTTCCTCCTTGTATTTCCTTGAAGCTTTTGGTAAGGAACTCGGATTAGGACGCTGATCCTTCTAAACACTGAACACCTGCAAAATAGATGGAAAATACACGAAACTCGGCGTACTCATTATAAACTTGTCAATAGCAATGATATGATATAAATCCACTTGAATTATATTTTGCGGAGCGATAAAAGCCTCTAAATTAAGGGGATAAATGAGAAGAATTTATGCCTAATCACTAAGCACTATATATAGAGGTTATCCTCTACCTTGTAAAAGGATCGATAATTGCAACCCTAGCTAAAACTCTGTCACTTTACACATTAGAGAGAAATCTTGAGAGATTGTATTTATGGCCATTAGTGCCTTCATTCCGTGATATTACTCACACACACTCATAGTGGACGTAGGCCGGATTGGATGAACCACTTATATTCAAGTGTTCATCCTCTTCTCCTCACCTCCTTCTACATATATATACATAGAATCCCTTGTGTAGCCATTGTTATCACTTGCTTGAGCTTGTTAACACCTTATCTGGTGGTGCTGTTTCTAGCATCGTCATTTTGGCGCCGTCTATGGGAACGAGAAGATATATCTCTTTCTTTCCTAGCTTAACCTCACCGGAGACTCTGGTGGTGAACCAGGCCTCACCCTTCGTGTGAAGCTGTTTCACCATTGAAAGAGGTCTTTTAAGGTATTTAAGCTCTCTAATATTTTCATCGCAAGCTCTTTAATTTTAACATATGGAATAGGAGTTACCACCACCTCCTCTACCATCTGGTGTTGGAGGACCCAGTTCCAGCTAGGCATCACCCCAATCCGAGATGGCTGAGGTGGCAGTAGCCTTAAGGTCGTTGACTGCAATGCAGCAAGCAATAAAGGAGCAGTTTGCCCAACTAAGCCAAAATATGATGAGGCCACCTGGGATATCACCAAAAATAATTACTCCAGCGACCGTTCAACCACATCCAGAGGCCAAGGGACCACCCCAGGCACCACTAAAGGACCAACCTACACCTCAGCGGAGGAGGGACGTTGCTGACCCTAGACGTTTGCGTCTGGGGAGGCAAGAAAACCCTTTCCCTGAGGATAGGTACGATGATGTTGAAGTAGATGATGCTCTAGAAAACTGTTGGGAGCCATATGAGGTTTCAGAAAAAATGGTATGTCCTCCGTAGCAGAGTCGAGGTTGTGGAGCAAGAAGGGCCGAGGTTGGTGAGGCCCAGCTAAGAGGATCAGCTTTTGATCACTTGAGTAGAGGGTCGGCCTTTGAAAGTCTCGACCCAGTTAATGATCTGAGGCAGAGGTTATCCAGGTCGAGAAGTGCAGCTGGCTCTCAAAAGGGAGATGGTGAACACTGGCCTCACCATGGCCGACCCCTTTATGGTCGAGACTATGGCCAAGAGGTCAACAGCCGACGCTGTGTTGTAGCCGGGGAACCCTCAGTCCACCCCTTGGAGGTGGCTGGGGAAAACCTCAACTAGGTCGACGTTGCTAAATCATGGAATGACTCCATCCAACGTCTAGAAGAGAAGGTAGGGAACCTCATTAAAATTCGAGACCCACTGCAAAGGGGGTTCTCAGAGGGCTCCCCATTTGTGATAAGGATTGTGAACTTCCCAACCCCTACCATATTCAAACTACCTACGGTGTCTCCCAAGTATGATGGAAGTACCAACCCGGTACATCATATTGAGATGTATCAATCCGCGGCTGTGAGGTGCAGAGAATCCTTATAGCAAGGGATGTGAGGTGCAAATAATCCTCGTTGATGGGAGAAGCTCAGCGGACGTAATGTTTTGGCCTTGTTTCAAGAGCCTAGGCCTTAGCAGAGCTAGGCTTGTACCCTATCATCATCCGTTAATCGGCTTCAGCAGTGAAAAGGTCCATCCATTGGGCATATATGAGATGGATGTACGAATGAGAGCTGAGGGGCCTAAGAGGTTGACCCGGAAGATTAATTTTTTTATAATGGATGAAAATGTCTTCTCGGCCTACAACATCATCATAGGACGAGTAGCCCTCCAGGAGTTTGAGGTTGTGCCATCAACGGTCCACCAAATGCTAAAATTCCCTACCCCCTATAAGGTAGGGGAAGTGCAGGGTAACTAAACATCGGCACGTGAATGTTACTTCAACTCTACGAAAGATAGAGAGGATTATAAGAGGAAAACAACCACGTACAACATTGACACACTTGATCCAAGGGATGAGACAAAGCTCAAGAAGGGAGAAGATGCGAAAGAGGTAGAATCCATCGTCCTCAATGAGGACGAGCCGAAAAAACCCATCCAAATCGGCAAAAACCCTAAGACCTGAGATCAAGGAGGAGCTGGTGAAGCTACTGAGGAAGAGGCAGAGTGTCTTTGCCTGGAGCCACGTGAACATGCTGGGTATTGACCCTAAAGTTATGTGCCACAAACTCAATGTTTTAGAAGATGCTAAGCCCATCAAATAAAGAAGAAGGGTTTACTCTAGGGAAAAGTATGATGTCATCAGGGAAGAGGTCAGAAAGCTTGAAGAGGCCAAGTTCATTAGAGAAGTCATATACCTTGAGTGGTTATCTAACGCTGTCATTGTGTCGAAAGCTAATGAGAAATGGAGGATGTGTGTAGATTTCACTGATTTAAACAAGTCTTGTCCAAAAGACAGCCTCCCCCTACCGCGAATTGATCAGATGGTGGATGCCACAACAGGGCATGAGCTCATGAGCTTCATGGATGCATATTCCGAGTATAATCAAATTTTTATGGACCCAGAAGACTCAGAGAAGACATCGTTCATAACCGACAAGGGGACCTATTGCTACAAGGTCATGCCCTTCGGCTTGAAGAATGCAAGGGCCACTTATCAACGTCTTGTCAATAAGATGTTCAAGAATCAGATTGGCAAGATCATGGAGATATATATGGATGACATGTTGACAAAGAGCTTGAAGGCCGACACTCATATGGACGACCTGGTGAGGACTTTTGACACCATGGATTTATACAGGATGAAGCTCAACCTTGCCAAGTGTGTATTCAAAGTAGGAGAAGGAAAGTTTCTTGGATTCATCATAAATCAACGGGGAATAGAGGCCAATCCCGAGAAGATCAGGGCTCTGCCTGAAATGAAGACACCTAAAACTATCAAAGACATTCAGAGGCTAACCGAAAGAGTTGCAGCACTTAACATGTTTGTCTCAAGAGCTACATACAAGTGTCTTCCTTTTTTCAAAGTGATTAGAAAGGCCTTCGAATGGGACTAGGAACGCGACAAATCTTTTAGAGAGCTGAAGTCCTACTTCGGGTCTTCTCTGCTCCTATCTCGGCCCATCCTGAGGGAGAAGTTATATGTGTATCTAGTTGTTTCAGAATTAGCCATTAGTGCATCCATAGTAAGAGAAGACGATGGAATGCATAGGACGGTATACTTTAATAGTAAGGCCCTTCAAGTCTACAAATAAAACTACCCTAGAATGGAAAAGTTAGCCTATGCCCTGATACACGCTTCCAGGAAGATGAAGCCATACTTCCAAGCCCACTTTATGGTTGTCTTCACTGATTCCCCACTAAGACAGGTCCTCCACAAGCCCGAGAAGTCGGGCAAGTTGATGACCTGGGTCATAGAGTTAGGGGAGTATGACATTGTTTATCTACCTAAGGTTTCCATCAAAGGGCAAGCTCTTGTAGACATTGTAGCAGAGTTCACCTAGGAAGAGGTTGAGATTAAGAATAGTTAAGAGATTGTAGATAAACCAGACAGTAACGTCTTTCGTGGTCCGAGCGAGGTTGGGTCAAGTAAATTCGAAACAAGCATAGCTGAGAATAAGGAAGACATGTACCTCTTCAAGCAAGGGATCCTGTCATAGGGGAGGTTCTCTTCAAATGAAGATGTTTGGAACCTCTTCATTGATGGGTCTTCTTGTGAAAGCGGAAGAGGAGCGGGCCTGATAGTGTCAGCACCGATGGTATCGACATTGAATATGCGCTAAGGTTCAACTTCAAGGCTTCAAAGAATAAGTCAGAGTATGAGGCATTGATAGCGGGGCTCTCCTTGGCAAAATCCTTTAGTGTTGGCTGACTCCTAGTCCACAGTGACACGAGGTTAGTTGTCAACCAAATTCTTGGAGTGTATGAGGCCAAAGATGAAAGGATGGCCAAATACTTGAAGAGGGTGAGAACGACGCTAGAGGGCTTTAAAGAGGTGAAGATGAAGAGGATACCTCAGCAAGACAACAGTCAAGCCAATTCACTCGCTAGATTGGCTTTAGTAACGAGGACATATATAAGAAGAATGGTACCAGTCAAAATCTTGATCAAGACAACCATCGAAGAAGAAGAGGTTACCAAAACTTACCTCAATCTGAATATGGGAGCCTCGTGGATGGACCCACTCATCAGATACATCATACAGGGAGAGCTTCCAGAATAAAAATTGGAAAGGAGAAAGCTGAGGTTCAGGGTTGCCAAGTTCTCAATTATAGGATATGTCTTGTATAAAAAGGGTTTCCTAATCCCTCTCCTTAAATGTGTACACCCTTCAGAGGTTCCTGAAGTATTGAAAGATGTACATGAGGGCTCTTGTTCAAGTCACACAGAAGGGAGACCTCTAGTTAAGAGGATAATTACTCAAGGGTTCTGGTGGCCGACCTTGGCCAAAGATGCAGCTGCTTATGTGAAGAGATGCGACAAGTGTCAGAGATTCACCACCATCCCTCACTAACCTCATCAGCCTATGACGTCAATTAGCTCACCTTGGCCATTTGCAGTTTGGGCTATTGACTTAGTAGGACCTTTGCCAAAAGCTGCAAACAACTATCGATTCTTAGTGTTGGCAATCGATTACTTCTCTAAGTGAGTAGAGGCTGAGCCGATGATCACGATTACGGAACAAAAAACCTTCCAGTTCATTTGGAAGAACATAATATGCAGAGATGGCCTCCCAAACACCCTCATCTCAGCTAATGGAACCCAGTTCAAGAACTCTTTCTTAGAAAAATATTATGAAAGAGTGGGGATCAAGCAGTTCTTCTCCTCTCCTGGACGACCCCAAGCAAATGGGCAGACTGAGGTCACAAACTGAACAATCCTTGATGGGATAAAGAAGATGTTGGAGGAGGCAAAAAGGAGATGGGGAGAGGAGTTATATGTTGTGTTATGGGCCTACAGGATGATCGCAAGAACACCAACGAGAGAGACTCCTTTCATGCTTGCACATGGTTCAGAAGCTGTCATACCTACAGAAGTAGGACTCCCCACCTATAGAGTTCAGACCTATGATCCTCAGAAGAATGGGTAAGAGGGAAGACTTGACTTGGATCTAATTGAAGAAAGAAAGGAAGATGTTGAGATCAGACAGGCAGCCTACAAACAGAGAACAACAAAGTTCTACAACCAAAGGGTGAAATCAAGACCTATAGCTGTGGGAGACCTAGTCTCCTGAAGAAGACGTTGCAGAAGGAAAATAAGCTCCACCCAAACTGGTATGGTCCTTACAGAGTAGTCGATAAGGTTGTGCCTGGTACTTACCGGCTAGAAAATCTCGAAGGGGAACCTTTTTCCAATCCTTGGAATGCTGACCACTTAAAGAAATATTACATATGATGTTGCAGTTATTTCTTTGTAATACATGTATCGTTTTATGAAGAGTCTGTTGATGAAAATAACAATTCCAGTGTCAATTAATTTGCTGCATTATGTTTAAACATCATTAATTTGGTGGCAATTTATGAGGGTAAACATCATAATTTGATGACCTCAGACCTTAAACATCATTAATTTGGTGGCAATTTATGAGGATAAACATCATAATTTGATGACCTCAGACTTTAAACATCATTAGTTTGGTGAAAAGAATGAGGGTAAACATCATTATATGGTGACCTCAGACCTTAAACGTCATTAATTTGGTGGCAATTTATGAGGTAAATATCATTATATGGTGATCTCAGACCTTAAACGTCATTAGTTTGGTGAAAATTATGAGGGTAAACATCATTATATAGTGACCTCAGACCTTAAACATCATTAGTTTGGTAAAAATTATGAGGGTAGACATCATAATTTGATGACCTCAGACCTTAAACATCATTAGTTTGGTGAAAATTATGAGGTTAAACATCATTATATGGTGACCTAAGACCTTAAACATCATTAGTTTGGTGAAAAATGTGAGGGTAAACACCATAATTTGATGACCTCGGACCTTAAACATCATTAGTTTGGTGAAAATTATGAGGGTAAACATCATTATATGGTGACCTCAGACCTTAAACATCATTAGTTTGGTGAAAATTATGAGGGTAAACATCATTATATGGTGACCTCAGACCTTAAACGTCATTGGTTTGGTCAAAATTATGAGGGTAAACATCATAATTTGATGACCTCATACCTTAAACATCATTCATTTGGTGGCAATTTATGAGGGTAAACATCATTATATGGTGACCTCCGACCTTAAACACCATTAGTTTGGTGAAAATTATGAGGGTAAACATAAAAATTTGATGACCTCAGACCTTAAACATCATTAATTTGGTGGAAATTTATGAGGGTAAACATCATAATTTGATGACCTCAGACCTTAAACATCATTAATTTGGTGGCAATTTATGAGGGTAAACATTATATGGTGGCTTCATACCTTAAGTTAAACATCGTTATATGGTATCCTCAGACTTTAAAGCAACATACGAGAACACAAAGAAGCAATATAGTCTGAGGAAGATGGTATCAATATTTACCATTAAACAGTTAGAGTTCCAAATCAAATATACCAAAGCATGCTACCAAATCAAATATACAAAAGCTTCACAAGATTTATATATTTGTGATCATATCATCTTGAGCCTGAGGATTAACCATGCCTTCTTGGTCGGCGTTAGTCACCTCTGCCATATTATCCTGAGGATTATTAGCCTCTTCAGTTTCAGTGACATCCAAAGGAGAAGTCTCACCAGGAGAAGCATCGGCCGCCTTAACCTATTACAAGGCCTGAGCAAATCGAGGGTCAGCAAAGCCCAGGCCATCAAAGTCCAAGGCAGTCAAGCTCCCTAACTCTTTTTCCTTGGAGGCTTCCCATTTACCAGTGGCTTTAATACCTCTTTCAAGGTATTCAAAGCCAAAGTTGATGAACTCATCAGATACCTTATAGTCTGCAAGGATCTTCTTTGAGGCATCTTCAAATGAAGCTTTGATTGCAGCATCCACTTTGGTCTGAAGGGCATCATCTTTAGCCTTCAAGGCTACCTCGTGATCCTTCTTGAGCTTTCCTATGTCCCTATCCCTCTGCTTAACCAGCTTGTCAGCCTCCTTCAACTCAATTTGCAGACGTTCAATCTCTGCATTCAATGAGGCCTGTACCTTCTGAGCCTTCTGACCTTTCTCTATGAGAGGCAACTTCATCAGGGTCTAGTTAACTAAATAATGCATGGACAAGATACCCTGCAATGGAAAATTAGACGTATGAGCATGGTCTAACTTAAAAAAGGCCGGGGTTACACTTAGAAGAGTAAAATAGCAGAAAGTAGTACCTGAATTGATCTGTGGAGGGTAAACTCGGCCATGAAAGGGATATTCAGGGAGCATAGAAAATGCTTATCCTCTTCGGCCATTACAGAATTGATGGCATCAATAGACTTCAGACCATGACCAATCAGACTATCGCTGCTATTCAACTGAGAAAGACGAGCTGTCAGGGCTTCGTCTGAAGAGATCGGAATGGCACGATCCCTTTTTTGATTTTTACTCTGCCTTTGATGCTCTGACTCCGTTGTGGTCTTCCTCTTCTTCGTAACATCGGCCTTAGACATGCTGATGTTCAGATTGGGAGGAAGAGAGGCTACATTATGGCTGACCTTCTTCATCAGCTTTACGAGACTTGGGGCAGACATTTCCCAAAAGTTATCAGAAATACCTTTAGGGTTCTCTACAAAAAGAAGTATCTGAGTCAGTAAATCAGAGATGTGAAAAGTAAGAGCTACAACTTATTAAAATTGATACTTACGGAGCTCTATCAAAGACTACCACCTAGCCTTGTTTGAGAGAGGTAGTTTATGGTCATAAGATGTTATTATTTAACTAGACGACCCTACTCCCCCTGATCTTGAAGGTCCTTAACCTTTTTAATATTCTCATGGCTAAGTCTAGGGTTGACTATTGCAGCAAGAGAAACTTTCCCCCATCTTAGAGGGGTCCTTGGAACCGATATTCCAGATGCCTCATGGAGACCAAACTCCCATGCCCTGGATGCAAAGAAATACTGAGGTTTCCAATTGTGATTGGAGGTCTGGGTAACCAATAACATCTTATTATCAGACTTCCTAGTTAAGAAGTGGTAATATCTAGGGTGATTCTTAGCAGAGGAGGGGATGTAACAGCCTGTGAAGACCCTAACAGTAAGGTCTGAGTGGTGGACTGCCCTCCAAAGGACGATAGCCCCTATCATCACCCTCCAAGCATTGGGGGATAGTTGTGAAGGGCCCAAATTTATATGGGACAATATGGATCTGATTGAAGGATGGATAGGGAGATGGAAATCGAACTTGAACATTGAAGAGGGCCCGATATGTGCGTTTCAAACAAAACCAAAATTTTCATCGAAAATTATCCAACTTTTAATTACAAAGCAAACAAAGTTGTGAAAACCCAATTTTTACTTTAAACCAATTTTATCTTGATTAATCCTGAACATGCATCTATTGATTAAAGCAAGTAAAATAAAGTAAAGAATACTCATAATGCCGGATGTACGAGGAAAAAACCCAAAACGAAAAAATAACCTCGGCCGGCCCAAGCCAGACAATCCCTATGAACAATGGTTTTACAAAGACAGATTAGCCTTACATTAAGACTCAATCCCCACCAGCCTTGATGCTCCTTTTGATCTTCTACCGTTCTTCAATAATGCCCACGTAGAAATTCCATCTTCCACGATACCTGTCCACAAAACACGCGTCCACGTATGTCTCAGTGTCCACCAATTGGCTTTGATTCGTCTACGATGTCGAACAAGAAGTCCTTCTCTTTTCTTCACCGCAAAACCCTTTCATGTTCAATGTGTAGAACAAACAACTTTGGTGCCACAAGATCACTAAAACATATAAGAATGATATATCGGATCTTTGCAAACTCTAAGGATGTTTTTAAGCTTTGTAAACCTTAGAAAACATGTGCAAACAACGTACTCAAATGTATTCTGTTTTTTCCAGTTGCACAGTTACGAAACTCTGATAGAAACACGCTTTAAACAACAATTTAGCACTGCCTTGAAATGCTTGTCGTTTGAAAACTTAAGGCTCTCGTTCGAGCGACATAGGTATCTCGTTCGCGTGAGATCTAATGTCATTCGAGCAAGAAGTTTGACTTTTTGACTTTTTAATTAAAACATTTCTTTAAAGAGACCCGGTAAAGTCAAACTCCTTTTTTGAGCTTATCAGAATTAAAACGTAGTGTGAACCTTTAAAACACTTTTAAACACATTTTAAAATATATATCTTTATAAAAATACATCCTTATCTTTTATAAAAATAATTTCGAGCACCATTAATTATACGCATTCATACATGAGTGATCTCGAAATACAATTAACTTTGAAGACGAGTAAACTTTCACCAATTAAACATCGACCTAATAAATTCTTTGAAGCTTTGCCGCAACGTCTTCAATTTTCTTCAATACGTCATAGACCAAGTGGGATCGACAAATTAAAAATCTCCCTATGACATATTAGAAACAAGTTTTGTTCACGGAATTAAACCAAAACAATATAGGGACTCAATTGGAAATTTATGTCCTTACAAATCTCCCCCTTGACTATTCCGGGATAAAACTAAACCAGTGAAATGCCTAACGGGGCCGTCAAGCCATATGATGCCTAAATCCCATCCCATAAACCCAAAGTCAAAAATACAGGACACAGACTAGAATATGTAGCACTGGCAAGCATGAACTGTCTCAATGTGATGTAGACTTGAAATCTCGAATCGCTGAAGCATACCTACACACATGAAACAGACGAACAACTACCCAGTGAAGTATGGAGGAACAAATGATACCAAAACATATTTCCAATAAGAACAAATCATTTGAAATATGTGAGAAATTATTTGATACCAATTAGGAAGAATTATAATCAAACAATATGTACATCCAGATATCAATATAGAGGCTAAAAAAATCTCCCCCAACATCATATACATCACATACATTTCTCCCCCTTTTGTCTCAGATAGACAATCCGGTGAAAAGATAAACCAATTTTGAAATATCTAGCATGAGAATATATACCAATATGAATCAATTTGAGAATTGAAAACGTTAGATAATCCTGAAACAACCAGCTAAATATGACCATGTAATGACAGATCAGTAGCTAGTAAACCAATCAAAAGCCAACACATCAGCCTGTCGTTCGAACGAGCCAGGGACATCGCTCAAACGAGTTGAGGATGTCTCTCGAACGAAGTACAACTGTCTTTCGCGCGAGATAGAAAAGTCGTTTGAATGACTTCGCGCGACTTGTCAGAATTTCCCAGATTCCCAAAAAAATAATATAATATTGCCCAATGAAAAATTTCCACAAAAAATTTCAGGAAGGGCCTGACAGAAGCAAAACAGTGTTAAAATAGTAGGCTTTTTAACACAAAACACAAAAACTCATAAAAACTAAAAATGCGAGTTACATGCAAACATAGTACCGATGTGCTCAAACATGGATATGGGGTGAATAGGTATGAAACTAAAAGCAAATGAGTCACAATTCCAACACATCGAAATGATCAAGAAGCTCTAATTGATAGTGATAAATCATCAAACTTTATCATAGCCATATGACAATAAAAGTGTGATCTTACTGAACTAAACATACTACATGCACACAAATCCAGAATTTTGATGATTCTACAAACAATAGTGTCAAATTGGAATGTTTCAACCTTAGGATTAGTTGTACAAACCCATTTTTAAAAAAAATTAATCCATCCAAACTCCCTCAATAATAACATGTTTTCTTTGGAATAAACTAAAGTAATTTGGCCCTTTTCTTAGCATATTTCATTTTCTTTTGGACTTTTTTAAATGGTGGCTTTCACGATGAGTTAATTTTGAACTCTCGCAGCCCTTTTCATGAATCACTCATCACTTTTACCAATTTAAATCCTCACGGTAAACGATTCTTACATGCACACTTCTCCTTAAGTCTACTTACGCATAGATGACAAGATTGAGATAAGAACGCCTCACCAAATTCGAATATGCAAGAGAAGTCAAACATACATATAAACTCGTGCATGTATGAAATGTTGGCATATATACAAAGTCGAATCAAAATGCATATCAACTTCGAAACAACCCCATATAAACAACGGTTAAGATCATTCTAAGCATCGATAATAATGACCAAATGTCCTAGCCACATGGATAATGAAACGATGGGGGGGGGGGGGGTCCAAGCACACCAATATTCCACATCAAACATGTAAACTCAAAAACAAAAACCGAAAATATTTTTTGCTTTTCATATTTTGACTCAAATAAAAGAAAAATCTTTTTGTGTTTTCTAAAGTTTTCTCAAAAACAAAATCTTTTTGGATTTTTAAAAATTTTCTAAAAAGCAAAATCTTTTTGTATTTTTCAATAGGACTTAAACAAATGAAAACTATAATACAAAATGGTACACATGTCATAATACTAGCAATGAATATATCATGAAGCAAACTAGCATATGAAAAACAAGGCAACACTATCATCCTTTAGATTAGCATGGGAAGAATCAAGTGCACCCAAATGAGAATCATGAAGTTTAATTCCTAAATCCACTAAATCCGATTTCCTAACCCAATTAGGTGTAAAACGACACATGGGGGTTTTGGGAACCGGGGTAACTTTATTCCTAAACTTCCTAGGAGCTTGTCTAAGGTCATAACAATAACGCCTAAGGTGATCTTTCCTACCACAAAACGTGCAAGTGTAGCGATGGTGGGAATGATTACATATATGTGGACCTTTTCTAACCTTCCTAGTGTTTCTCACACGTGCGGGGGGAATGGGAAAAACTCTCTCACCAAAACCTATACCTCCCCTATCTCCCTTAATTTGGACGTTGCCTAGGATCTTATCTAACTTCTCCGACCTAGCCTCCAAATCAAACTTGACTCTAGACGAGTCTCTTGATCTCTCCTCCAACTCGTGAATCCTAGACTCGAGAAAACGCCTAGACTCCTCAAACTCTAAAATCTCCTTTTTCAAGGACTCCATCAAACCACGGAGATTATCTCTCTCTTTCTCCACAAACTCTAGTTTCTCCATAAACTTATTCTCTCGTGACCTAAGATCCTCAATCAAACTATCATTATTTTCTATGGCACGCTCATTCAACTTAGCTTGCAATTTTGAGTTAGACCTTTTCACCTTCACCGTTTCGGCATATAACTCATTAAACGCAACTTGCAACTCTTTCACATCTATCTCCTCCTTGGCACTCTCTTCACCATCACTAATATGGGATTCACTCAAAACCTCCTCTGAAGTATCATGCACATGAGAATCGTCGTCGCTCACATGACATGCCATAAACACAACAAACTTATGATCAATGGGGGAACTCTCTCCCTCTTCCGGATCACTATCACTTAAGGTGGCATTATAGACAATGGGTTTCTTGCCCTCTTTCTTAAGTCTAGTGGGACACTCCTTAACTTTGTGACCGTACCCCTCACACCCAAAACACTTATCCGACTCATCTCACTTAGGATTCTCAAACTTATCCTTAGAGGTGGGATCTACTTTGTTGTTCTTGAATTTTTTAAATTTCTTGGCATCTTTCGATTGATTTTGAAACTTAATAAATTTTTTAAATTTCTTTGCCAACAAAGCAACATCCTCAAAATCGAAATCAGAATTGAAATCGGAATCCAAAAATTTAATTTCCTCCTTCCGGGTTTTCAAAGCAATACCCTTTTCTTTCTTAGGCACTTTCTTGGAGGTAATCATGTCGATTTCATAGGTTTGTAAGTCACCTACAATTTCTTCTAGTTTCGTCGACTCTAACCTACCCAAGGAGTTTAAAATGGTCACTTTCGCATCAAACCAACTAGGCAATGACCTAAGGATTTTCTTAATGACACGGTTGTCGGAAATTTTCTCACCTAGGTTAAACGACGATTTGATAATATTGGATAACCTAGCATAAAACTCATCAAAAGTCTCACTCTCTAACATCCTAATGGTCTCAAGCCCTCGTGAGTGAGTGCCAAAATATCCCAAGCCTCCTTTAATGTTTCACAAGTCATAATTCTATTATATTCTTCCTGTGTGACATGTGAAGCAATAACGTGCAGACCCTTAGAATTATATTGTGCAAGTCTTTGTTCAGTTTCGGTCCATGACTCAACAGGCTTTAAACTAGTGACCTCACCTACAATAGTGACAGTGGTGTCCAACCTTTCTCAACTGCTATCCACACACGCTCATCAATAAATTTTAAAGCACATCTCATTCTCATCTTCCAATAAGTGTAATTAGTGCCATAAAAAACAGGAGTTCGAGAAAATTCATTATATCCAGAATTCATCTTTGAAAACACACGGGATCACAAAACAAATAAAAAATATTTTCTAGCTCTGCTACCAATTTGAAGAGGGACCGATATGTGTGTTTCAAACAAAATCAAAATTTTCACCAAAAATTATCCAACTTTTAATTATGCACCAAACCAAGTTGTGAAAACCCAATTCTTACTATAAACCAATTTTATCTTGATTAATCCTAAACATGCATCTAGTAATTAAAGTAAGTAAAATAAAATAAAGAATACTCACAACACTGGATGTACGAGGAAAAAACCCAAAATGGGAAAACAACCTCGGACGGACCAAGCCAGACAATCACTATGAACAATAGTTTTACAAAGACAGATTAGCCTTACACTAAGACTCGATCCCCGCGGGTCTTGACGCTCCTTATGATATTCTACCATTCTTCAATAGTGCCCACGCAGAAATTTCGTCTTTCATGATACCTGTCCATAACACACGCGTCCACGTATGCCTTTGTGTCCACCGATTGGATTTGATTCGTCTATGATGTTGAATAAGAAGTCCTTCTCTTTTCTTCACCGCAAAACCCTTTGATGTTCAATGTGCAGAACAAACAACTTTGGTGCCGCAAGATCACTAAAACATATAAGAATGATATCTCGGATATTTGCAAACTCTAAGGATGTTTCTAAGCTTTGTAAACCTTAGAAAACATGTGCAAACAACGTGCTGGAATGTATTCTATTTTTTCCAGTTGCACACTTACGAAACTCTGATAGAAACATGATTTAAATAAAAATTTAGCACCACCTCAAAAAGCGTGTCATTCGAATGACATAAGGCTCTCATTCGAGAGACATAGGTATCTCATTCGCACGAGATCTAATGTCATTCGAGCGAGAAGTTTGACTTTTTGACTTTTCAATTAAAACGTTTCTTTAAAGAGACACAGTAAAGTCAAACTCCTTTTTCGAGCTTATCAAAATTAAAACGTAGTGTAAACCTTTAAAACACTTTTAAAAACATTTTAAAATATATATCTTTAGAAAAATACATCCTTATTTTTTATAAAAATAATTTCGAGCACCATTAATTATATGCATTCATACCTGAGTGATCTCGGAATGCAATTAACTTTGAAGACGAGTAAACTTTCACCAATTAAACATCGGCATGATAAATTCTTTGAAGCTTTGCCGCAACGTCTTCAATTTTCTTCAATACGTCATAGACCAAGTGGGATCGACAAGTGAAAAATCTCCCTATGACATATTACAAATAAGTTTTGTTCAGGGAATTAAGTCAAAACAATACAGGGACTCAATTGGAAATTCATGTCCTTACAAACATCTTCTTGTAGACGCGGGTCTCCCCATCTAGGCCGCCAACAAACTCTCTCTCACCCCTCAGAGGTCTCCTAAGACTAATGGAAGGACTGTTGAGTAGAGACGCCTAAAATACAAAAGATCGTACTCACTAATGGAGATCTCAATCTCGACTGCCTCAGAGGTATCAATGTCGCTCTTATGCCCATCATCTTCATCCCTAGTGACATCAGCCTGAGTAGATACTGGGGGACCATCAGGAAACCTCTGAGTGAACTCAACCCCGGTGGCCGCCGACAGGTTAATAGTAATAAAAATGGGGGAATGGACACACTTGGCCCTACAATTTCGACATCAGAAGAAGTTTGAGAGGTGTTAACCCTTGATGTGATGAGACACGACTCGAAACCTAGACTTGATCAGGGACCTGATCTTGGGTAATCGAGTAATCCATAGCCTCTTGGATAGAGTCTACAAACATGGGGTCTGAGGTAGATGACTCAGACTCGAACATGGGTATTGGGTCCTCTGGAACCTCTGCTGGCTCAGCAGGCTTAGCTGGCTCAAGGTAGATAACCTTAAGAGGTGGAGGAAAGATGGGTCTGACAGGAAAGGCCTCAGCCCTACGAGCTTTCGCTTGGGCTAGCTCTATTTGCCTAATTTTTTCTAAAGTCTTTTCACTAAGGGAAGGGAACTATTCTATGAGTTGATACAAAGGTCTGAGCATAAAGCAGATGACACAACACTTGGACTCTACAAACAGGCAAAAAACCTAACTTAACCTAAACTAAAGATCAAATAAGGAAAGTGCAAGGTTTTTAAACCAAGAACACCTAAGAACAAGGTCACCAAAAAATGCAAAGATGGCCAAAAAACTCAAAACTCTCACCGAAAAACACAAGACTCTACCGAAAAATGGAGAAATGAGAAACAAAGCCCAAAAGTTAGGAAAAGAGGAGAGGAATGATACATGAGGCTGCAAATGAGGGATAAGGATGGAAGAAATATTTACAAACCAGAGTGATCAACAAAGAGCTTGAGAGAAGTTGTAGAGGCGAGGAAGCTAAGGCGGGAAGAAAATAAAAGAGAAAGAGAGAAAAGGGTTTTAAACCCCCTAATAATTTTAGTGCGCATCCCAAGGCCCATAATTATCTTGGGAACCTAAGGGTTAAATAAAAAACATCACGCCTTGACAGACTCGCTACCCACTTCAGAAATTGACATGTGTCAAGAGAATATCCGCGCATAAGAAAAATTGGCCCCGGCCT
This sequence comes from Sambucus nigra, assembly GCA_949130495.1. Taxonomy (NCBI): domain Eukaryota; kingdom Viridiplantae; phylum Streptophyta; class Magnoliopsida; order Dipsacales; family Adoxaceae; genus Sambucus; species Sambucus nigra. The sequence continues at coordinate 552,656,516 of OX422207.1, forward strand.
TGCATACACCTCAATCACCTATTCATATAGGTAACTAAGGGCTAGGGGTGATTGATATGCCCAAAGTGCAACCTCTTACTCAAAGCATCCAACCTTAGCCAGTCTCACAACTGAGGTGACCAGAACCTCAAACATCCATCAACTAGGTCGTTTCACAGAAGATCGGCCCTAGAAGACGTTGCATCAACATAACATCAACCTCAGCTCGGCATCAGCCGAGGTCAGTAAAGCTTATACCTATGTTCAAGCATCCACCAACAACATCGGCCCCAATCGACGTTACATTTTATCATCCAGTCAGCAAAGCCTCATGGGTTCCATCATCATTACATGGGGATGACCCAGGCCGATGTTACATCTACCTTGGCCAGTAGACCTGACCGAGGTCCACATGAATATTAACCTCGAAGAAAGGAACATTCGGACTTCACCAATCTCGTACTCATCCAGGTCGAGGTTGGCACCAATCGAAGACAGTCGAGCATTTACAAGTACATGTATGGCTTGGAACACGTGGACAAATCTATTGAAACTGAATCATTCCCTCCATGTGAGGGAATATTGAGGTCATCATTGTTTAGTTAAGATCAGCCAGGTTTGGATCTCCATGCACATGCTCATTGCATGCTTGGTGGTTACATTACACCCCCTCAGTACTATATATAGAGGTTATCTTCTACCTTGTAAAAGGATAGATTATTGCAACCCTATCTAAAACTTTGTCACTTTACACAGTAGAGAGAGAAAGCTTGAGAGATTGTATACATGGCCATTAGTGCCTTTATTGATATTACTCACACACACTCACAGTGGATGTAGGAGAGATTAGCTAAACCACTTATATTCAAGTGTTCATCCTCTTCTCCTCACCTCCTTTCACATATATATACATATACTCCCCTGTGTAGCCATTGTTATCACTTTCTTGAGCTTGTCAACACCTTATCTGGTGGTACTGTTTCGAGCATCATTAGTGATTTTGACATATTTTGTTGTGTCTTTTAATTAATTTCATATTTGAACTATCTATACCAATCACTAAGGAATACATAATCCTTTTATTCATTTAAAAGATAAGAGAGACTGTCGTTCTTGGGGGAAGAAAAGAATAACATTTTATGAGAAAGAAAGGACCATGACCATGCATGTTTTATGGGCTGCCTACGTACCCCTATGGTTTTTGAAAATTTGTGAGTTTCATAAGTGGTTAGGTCCCACGTAGTTATGATTAGGAGGAAATGAAGAGATTTTTTTATAAATAGAAGGGGAAAGAGAAGAGTCATCGCACAACGAGAGTCCAGATTAAGTGAAGAATTTTTTTAAATGGTCCAGGTTGATTGGGCGCTCCATTTATTCTCCGTTGAGGTCTATGAGTATAGCGATACCACCTGGAAAGATTTTTTTCATAATTTAGGGCTCATTCCATTTAGGTTTGAAATTCCTTTAGGATTCTAAATGGGTTCTACAATTTCTTTGAGAGAGAGATCTCCTTCTTGGGCACCGTGGTACTTGACTTTCCTGTTGAATGATCGTGCAATTTGTTGATGGTACCTTTATACGTGTTACAAAGATTTTAGTCCCTTTTTATCTAGGAGAGAGAGTTCATTGTAGTGACTCTAATGCCAGTATTCCTCACTGACCTTGCTTTCAAGCATGACATGCAGAGAAGGCACTTCTAGCTTGACGAGGAGAACCGCCTCCATGCAATATACTAGAGAATAAGGGGTAGCCCCATTGGGTGTCCTCATGGAGGTGCAGCAGCCCCAGAGGTCATATGGAATCCGATAAGCCTAGTCTCTGCATCTTTCAGTCATCTTTCTGATGATGGTTTTGATGCTCTAGTTGGCAGATTTGACAGCGCCGTTGGTTTGGGGTCGATAGGGAGAAGACTTCTGCCTCTTAATTCCATACTCATTAACTAATTCTGTTACCTCACCTAGAAATGGAGTCCGTTGTCTAATACCAACTCATGGGGAACTCCATAATGGCAAATAATATTCTTTTTTATTAACATGACCACTTTCTTCACATTCAGTACCACGTATGACTTGGCTTCGACCCATTTCATGAACTAGTCAATGGCGACCAGGATGAATTTATGCCCATTTGAAGTTTTAGGAGTTACTTTCTTTAATATGTCTATGCCCCAAGTAAAGAAGGTCTAGAGAGAGGACATGTTTTACAATTCTCGGGAAGGCAAGTGTTGTAGGTTGGAAAATTATTGGCATTTAAGGCATCTTCAAACATAGGTAGTAGAGTCTTGGATCATAGTGGTCCATTAATACCTTTGATGAATGATTTTCTTGGAAAACATGTGACCATTCATGTGGTTCTCGCATTCCTCGTTGTGGAATTTTTACATTATTTTTTCAATTTCAGCCCCTGCTATGCAATGCAAATGGGTTCCATTGAAATTTCTCTTGAAAAAAACTTTGTCACGGATGATGTATTGGGTAGCCAGTTTGCGAAGGGTCGCACGATCTTTCTTATCTGCGACTCGGGGGTACCTACCATGCTTGAGAAGGTGCCAAATGTCATAGTACTATAATCCTTCCATTCCCAAATATTCTTCGTCATCGAACTCGATGTGGTAGCAGTGGGTGGATGACGCTTTACTAAACCAGAAAGAGGGACATTATTATTCCTTTAGGCATGTCGACCATAGAGGCCAAGGTTTCTAGTGTGTCAGTTAGGCCATTCTTCAAGCGAGGGAGGTAATAGAAGACGACATCTTTAAATTGGGAGGCAATCTCTACTAAGGGGCATGAAAGGGTAGGAGCTTCTCGTCTTTGACTTTTTATTTACTAAGAACTTGTTTGACAATAAGGGTGGAGTCTTGATATACGTCCATGTGCTTGATTCCTTTCTCAAGGGAAATCTTGAGTCCTACGTGCATGACTCATATTCTATCATGTTGTTGGGGTAAGGGAAGTATATCTTAATGGGAATGAGGTGTGAGAGTCATCGGAGCGATTAGGCGCATTCTAATGTCGTATCATTTCTTGTTGGTATATCTGTCGAAGAACATCTGCCCCCTGATATCCTCCTAAGAGGTGCAGAGGATGTCTTCATCTAGAAATTTAAGACCCAAACTTCGATTCTTTCCATGGGATGGTCGGTAAGATAATCGAAGATGGCCCTCCCCTTTATAGTTTTTACATAATGCACATACTATCGAACTCGACTAGTAGCATTATCCAGTAGACCATTCGGCTTGACAAAGCGGGTTTCTCTATCAGTTATTTTGTGGGATCTATTCAGGATACTAGTTTTATAGGGAATGGAAGCATGTAGTGTCGTAGTTTTTTCATGACCCACACCAGGGAGACACATAACTTTTACAAGGAAGTATAGTTGATTTCTAACCAGCTAGCTTTCTACTAGCATAGTAGATCGCTCTCTCCTTATGATATTCCTCAATGTATTAGGCCAGCAAATCTCTTGCTGCAGTATCAGTGACAGTCAAGTACAGATGGAGGGGGAGACCTGGCTGCGGAGGCTTGAGGACCAGATTTCAGGTGAGGAATCGTTTGATCTGATCAAGGGCTTCTTTGAACACCTCTCTCTAAACTTTGGTTGAATCCTTCTAGAGAAGTCTAATAATGGACCAGCAGATAGAGGTCAGTTGGGTGATGAACCAACTCATGTATTTTAAGCTCAATAGTGATTTCGTAAGGACGGAGTGTAATACAAGAGCGTAGTGGTGTGTCTCCTCGATAGAGATGGGAGTTTAAAACACATTTGGTTGAAAGAAGGTATGAGGTTATCCCGATCGCATAGTTGAAGTTGTCGGACCTCCTCGATCGACAAAGTTAAGTAGTAGTGTATTGGAGGGGTTCCTTGTTTGGATTTCGCTTTGCGAGACGCTCCGCGCATGAACCTTAACGACGTCGGGAGTGGAGAGATGTTATAGGATGCGAGGATAATTAAATTATGAAGTAAAGATATGATATTTTAATACGTGGAATTTAAAAGAGATATAATGCTAGGTATGGGAAATATCTTAGGGTAGTGATAATTACCTTATTGATATTATATTATAGGTATGATAATACCTATTTGATTGATTGATGATTTATGTGTATGACATACCTAGCTTACTTGCTATCGGTGGGGGGTTTGCGCGTGAGGGCAGTCATATCCTGATGAATCCATGGGATCTTTGATTTGTCGCTCGAGAACATAGGTCTATGAAAGACTTATCGGGGAGTTGATAAGTCCGCTGACTGTGGGTACGTAGGTATGTGCGTGACCCATGGATACGAGAACTATGTTCACCTCCAATTTGTTTGTTGTTGTTTGTGGTTCGTGGAATCTTACCGAACCTTTAGTCCCTTATTCGGCGACCTGCGATGATGGGACATGATAGCAAAGTAATGCATTGCACCGCAGCTGTGACTCGGGGTGCCGTATTATATATGAATATATATATATAATGGATTAAATTGAATGAATGGATTTATATTGTAGTTAAACCTATCTACGGTGATAATTGTAGATAACGATGAATAGAGAAAGATAATGGAATTAAGTTAATGAATGTTTATTCTTAAAGAATTGAAAAGCTTAATTCATATGATTCATGTTAATGAGAAACTAATCATATAAAGGAGAAATGTAAATGAATAATAATGTGACGTATGGTATGGGACATACGGGGATTATGATATGGGAATGAAATTATATTATGGAATTGGTAGAGGAACCATTAACTAGGAAGTTAATAGGAAACGTTAAGTGTGCACTCTAGTTGAGAGGTGAGAATGGCAAGTGAGAGTTGGGTCTAACATGTACATAATAAAAGATTTATTGCACTTGTTAAATACTTGCTGTTTTAAAAATCATTTACACATTCGGGCTCTGACCCGTTTCCTTGCATATTTTCTCTTATATTGTATCTCCTAGATCAGGTGTCCAGCAACAGGGACGCCAACCTTAGCGGATTATGACAGGCTATGGATTTATGGAGTTTTGCTTAGACGCCTATCATCATTTGATTCACAGTATTCTCTTAGTAGGGCATGTCGCCCAAAGGATTCAGTTATCTTCTTCTATCGGGGTCAAATACTATGGTATTCGTGTCATTTTAATACATTTGATATTGTTGGGATTACTGTAATGGATTAATATTATTTGGGAATGTTTATTCCAATTGCATTCAAATTCTTTTGTGTTATCTACTTGGTTATCAGTGTTGTAGAATAAAATGTGTTGTGTTATTCTTAAACTGGAAATGGATTTTGTTAAATTAAAATTTGGAAAGTTTTTAACACCAGCTTAATTGGGTATTGGGTGAGTTGTAAATGTTTTCGACAGTGATGCTAAGAATGAGCCAACAGTATATTCTGTTTTAATTTGGTATGGGACCGGCCACCCGGTATTTAATTAGGCGGGGTGTTACAATACTCATTCGTACCTTATTCTTTAAGAAGAGTGACGACCACTGAAGTATGCTACACAACCACCACCAGTTTTGGTTCGTGACTAATGTTGTAAAATCTCTCACCAAAACTTTATTCTTTAAAGTTGAAGCAACTTGTTTAAAGAATGGAATATTCAAGCAACTAAAAAAGCTACATCAAGGATTTTGAGGGAATCCTAAAAGGTTGTGTTGGAATATTACAAGGTTATGGTACTCTAAGTCTCAAAATAAAATTTTCAAGCCAAGGAAAAGAAAATATTTACTCACGAAAAAAATTGTTAATTTTAAAAAGAAAAACCAAAGGTGAGTGAATAAATATTTAAAGTTTTCTTATAGATAAAACCTAACAACGATGGCTTGAAGAACTCAAAGAAGAGGAATGGAAAAATGCTCTTTCTAATATATGATTTTTTTATCAGCAAAAGATTTTTTCAAATCTCTCACTCTTGGTTTGGAAGAATATGGAACACTTAACTATTTAGCCATTTGATTTTAAAGTGTTTAAAGGCTCATAGGTTAGGTGTCCCACCCTTATAGAGTCAAGTAATTAATCTAAGGTCTAAGTCAACTAAACACGTGTAATTGATAATAGAAATAAGAAGATTATATAGAAAGATCTTGTGCAAAAAGTGTTTTCAGTGCTGTCACGATTGCATCGCAACATCATCTTTGTAGCGAGGAATTTCTTCGCTGAAGCGAGACAGGCTGAGAAACCACTAGAGATTTTTCACGGGGCACAAATAGTTCAATGAAGTGATTTCACTACAGTGAAAAATGCTCACGGGAATGTCCAAGAAATTTGTCCAGTTTTGCCTCAGAGAAATTTTAAAAATAAGTTTTTGAAAAATTCGTAAGTATGTTTATCCCAACCAAGTATATATATACTTGAAATATACATAAAGATGCAATTAGTTATAAAAATATTTTTGTCAATGTGAAAAATACATTTTCATTGTGTATTTAACCAAATTTCAAAACCAAGCTTAACTAAACAGATTTTTCAATTTTAAAAACAATTTAATAATGATTTGAATCTAAGTCCTGTAAGTCTTATACCTTTCCTAAGTAGTGTACTTGAGGTTCCACATGAATGAATCCAGGATATTAATGAAGCTCTTCGGTGGCCTCTTAGACAAAGACTCAGATACGTTTCGGTAAGGAATTTAGACAGTCTATCCTATAGAGCATATTGAGTATATTATACTCTTAAAATCTCCCCACTTTGTCGAATTTCAAGAAAAAATAAGAAAAGAACAATTACAAGAAAATGAAGGAAATGTATCATTTTACGACTCTCCTAGCTAAGGGAAAATATAAAATTATATTTTTTTGCTAGTAACTAACTCAATCATCTTCATTGATCAAAAGAAGCTCTTGCACAATACTTTCCTATCACACATTAGAAAACTCATTAAAGTACCAATGTCAAAGAACAAGACAAGAAAATCTGATAAATACGAACATGAGGATATATCTGTAAGAATATGTGAGTATTAGATCTATTTAAAATAACTCTCCTTTAAATATACAATTCCTCTAAACAAACAAGATATAGCAATAAGTAACTCTAAGCAACCTAATATGCTTTAATAACTATACTCCCCCTATTTATAAATTTCTCCCCCTTTTTGTCATGAAAAGTGATAAAAGAAAGAACTAAGCACACAATGGAATCAAGTTCTTAAGGAATTTTAAGAGAGTAAAATATGTTAATCAAACCAACAAACACAGAGTAAACCATATAGAGAGTGAATAATTAAAATAAATTCTAGGCAAGATATAATCAAGAAAATAATAGGCCTAAGATCAACAATTTTAACTACACATGGAGAGATGAAATATATCATGCAAAGTTATAAATAATGCTAAAAGGATATAAGCATTAGAATAAAAGTTAAGATTTACAAGGATTGCAATGAATGTGATCAGTACAAATCAAACTCCAACAACTCTTAACAAGACAAAATTGCCCAAAATACAAAATAAAGTACATCACTTTGTCTTCTTCAATGCCTTTGAGGTATAAAAATCAATAACCTCATATGAACATCTTCTGAGGTGTCCTCGACATTTTTCATTTAAGTGTCAAAGGTGTAGTAGAAGTTGTCGTAGAATGAAGAAATCACCGAACTAAAGGAGAAAAATTGATTCACGGAGTCATAAAAACAGGTTGGAAACTATAAAACAATTGTGTAGATAATCGAGAAATGGTATAATCCAACTATTATTATGTCAAAGGGCATATATTATGTGCACATGATGTAGACGCAGGACGAGAAGCTGGCTGGCGAGCAGCATGAGATGGTGTATGTGCACGTTCTTTGGTTTTGCTTATGTTAACCCTAGATGAAAACCCCCAACATCTGATATATCCTTGGTAAATTCGTGGGTTTAATTACCCAAAAATATGAAATGTCCAAAACGCCCTCCCGGGATGCTAATTAGGCATAGAAACGTCCCGAGACCCAAACTAAACTCCCGGGTACATTATTTTAACTATCTTGACCCTTACGGATACATTGGCTCACTCAAAATGACCATACGAGTGACTTATAATTTATTCACTTTTAATAATATTAATTTAATTCCGACACGACACCGGCGAGTCCCGATTTAATTTCCCAAAATTATCAAATTATATACTCGTTATAATTTTGATTATACATATTACTTTATCCGTTAAGTAATATTCAACAGAATCCCAATAATTACTAACTCTCATCGTGCTAGTAAATATTTAAAATAATTTTCGAATTAATATTAAATTAATATCTCAAATTAAATTTAATAAATTCCCAAATTCAAAAGTCATAAAAATACGGGGTATTACATACTTCCCCCTAATAACAGAATTTCATCCCGAAATTAAAAAAAAAATAAGGCATACCTCGTAAAAATAACTCTGAATATTTCTCGCGCATGTCCGCCTCACGCTCCTAAGTGGATTCCTCCACATTATGATGTTCCCACCGGGGACTTGATAGCAGAGTATGCCATCACCATAAAATTTATGTGGGGTGCCGATAGTATATAATATATTAGTGATTTAATATATATATATAGACATGAAACTGGGAACTTTCATCTGTGTATAAAAAGTAGTTCAGTAACGAATCAATACTCTAACTTTAATATAAGTATTTGGAAATCTTGTGACAACACTGGTATATTTTTTCAAATGAACTGAGATAGTTGTGCGAATCTTATTCTCAGAAAATAATTATCTTAGCCATAGAAATTGTCAATATGAAACCTTATGGGAGATTTACATTAAAATGAACTTTCGGGGTTAATAGTGCGGTAGGGCTGCACACTAGGTGAGAGGTGAGAATTTCTCAAGAGAGTGTCGCATACTAAAATGATTTTTGCATTAACCGTTAAGCATTTTAAATACTTGCTAAACTAAATTTAAACTGTTTTATAATCGGGCTCTAACCCGTCTCTTGTCATCTTTTCTCTCTTGTATATATATATATATGTATTTATTATAGGTGCCCAGCCACAGGGGCGTCATGCTTAGGTTCTTTGGACTGGACGTGCTGCAACTTATGTGGGAGTTGCAAGCCATTTGCTTAGACGATCTCGTTGTTGATTCCACTCTTATTTAAGTTCTAATTAGTTGGGCATGTGTCGCCCGTTTCCTTATTCCGTTGGATTTGTCAGAAATTATGTTCATTTATCTTCAGTATTTTACTCTTTGGGATTTGATTACTGTCAGGATGGTTTTCCTTTGAGGTTTGAAAGTTGGTATTGGTTTATCTGAATGGTTAAAATCATCGGTGTTTATTTCCAGTCTTAATAATTGTGTGGTTCTTAAACTGTTACTTATTAAAGGTTTTCATAATTGGATTTAATAAAATGGAAATAATGTTTTAAATGGTTTTGACACTTAGCTTAATTATTTAGGGTGTTTAAATTGGAAAGTTTGTTTTTTGCAACAGTGATGCGAAGAATGAACCAACCGTTCACCTTGATTATAATTTGATAAATGACTGATCACCCGGTATTTAATTAGGCGGGGTGTCACAATGCGTAAATAACTAAAAAGTGTGTGCAAACATGAATAAGTGTAGCTATGTGAGAAAAAGTGTGTGAAAACATGCATATGTGTTATTACGCGAGAAAAACTGTGTAAACATGCATCGTAATATATTAAGAGGGTGTTAGCAATTATAAATATGGGTGAATAAATGTAAAAGTGTGTGTAAATATGAATATGGGTGTAAGTCAGTGGGAAAACATGTATAAATGTGGATATGTGCAGAGTAGATCCATATTATCACAACATATCCATAAGTGAGCATAATTTTTCATTGAGAGATAAAAAATCAAAACTATCTACAAAACTTAAAGTATAATATGGAAGTGATAAAAGGACTAACAAATAACATAAAATATAGGAAAGTGTGAAGAATGCAACTAAAGCTAATATGAGCAGATGATTAAATAAACTAAATAAAAAAGAACTAGTAAAAAATCAAGGACTTGAATCCCAAAATTAAACCAGATACACCTGCATACCATTAAAAGGGGATCAAAGTCCACGTAATCCACACACAGGCTTCAAAGGGTGGATTTACATAATTTTGAAAATTTATGAGAAATTATGGATTTATTTAGATAGAATGGGTATGAAATCCCTTTTTTAGTAAATCACCCAAAATAATCTCAAATTTGTTAATAATTACATATACCCATTTTTTGTCCTTTTAGTTTATGAAAGCCTTTAACAAATATAGATCTTTAATAAAAATGGTGATTATAAGTACTTACAAATTTATGGATAAAATAGTATTAAAATGGAGAAAAGAGATATAAATGAATAAATTATGAAGAGAAGATGAGTAGATTAATGATTGAAGGAAGAATATATAAAATGATAGGTAAAAATACGTTTAAACTTTTTCAGGGGCTTTTGTGTAATTTTCTCAAAGTTATTCTTCAAAAAGGGCTTTGATGATGTAGGAGAGTGATGATATGTAGATGAATTTTGTGATTGTGATGCAAATGGAAGGAATTTGTTGGAAGAATGCTGTGAGAATGATAGGTAATTTAAGGTTTCTAAAAGAGGAGAGGTTATTGCACCAATTTCAAGGATCCCCTATAAATGAGCTGATGATTTTCCTTTTTGAGGGAAACCTAAAAAGTTAAAAGACAAAATTGTTGTGGTGGATTATCGATCCGTGGGTCTCAAAGGTTTTGGTTGGTAGTGGCCTTATATTAAAATTGGATTTTGTTATTTATGAACAACTCGTAAATTCTCTTCATGCATGAGAGACATCGATAAAAAGTGTTCCAGAGGCTTAAAATATTTGTGTTGGGAAAACTTCTAAACTCGAAAAATACCAATGTCGAAATGAATACTGAAGCCAAGCGGTGGCCCAAGATTTAAGGTTTCTGGTGAAATAAAGGTCCCGAGGAGAGAGATTCTGATAGGAACCTCTATAGAGTATAAGGGGTATGAGACTAGGGTATTTACATATGCATTAAAAATGTCATATGTATCATAAAATTTCAAATTTGATGGATTGAATTGAGATTTCTAAAAAGCTTCAAAGACCTGGTTGAATTAGGCTTAAATTTGGACACAGTTTCGATTGTGGACCTACAGTCCTATCCCCCCCCCCCCTAGGACTTGTTTAGATATTGTTACTGTTAATATATGGGTCGGGTTTTGTACCCGGATCCATAATCCGCCCACCGTGATATGGATTATCCAATTTAGTGTTGGATAAATCATTATTATAATAATTAAGTATTTATTATAATAGAGGAGTCTTAAATATAACAGATAAGAAGAGTCCAACTAACTCCTTGGTTTTTGGAACTCTTATCTGTTATATATAGATATCCTATTTGGTGATTACACGGCACAACAGAAAATATACGATATTGATCCATCATCCACGGATCTTGGATTTGTGAGCGTGACATTCAAAGGGGCAACTCTTGTAGCCAACCCGGACTTTCACGAGACGCGAAGCGTACACGGAGGAAGAACTCGCAGATTCGGTGTCGGCTCGTATCAAACAACGTGCATCGATCATCGGGTTACATTCCGCCTTTGAGGTAATCCAAAAACCCGTATGTGCTATGTGTATATACTGTTTTATTACATTGGTATCAGAGCTTTTTAATTTGTTTGATCGCCGGATTATTCGTCGGATTATTTTTTTTTTTTACATAAACTCCATTAATACCAATTTAAATTCGTTTTAAATTGAGCGCGTAATAATCCGAAATTTTTATAAGGTTTTGTTTCTGTGTTGATAAAGAACTCGTACGCGAAATTTCATTAATTTTCGTTGAACGGATTGAGAGAAAATCGAAACCCTAATTTCAATTTGAAGTTGTTCCGAATTTTTTTTTGCCAACTTTGAGGCCAAAAACAGTGGATCAAACGACGATGAAAATCTGTTTTTCTTTTACATAATTGTTCTACGTCGCGAGGGATTTCCAACCATATATTATTTGTTAATTTTGGATTAAAAATGAGCAAGTTATGACCCTTTGAACATGGCTCCATGAAATCGCGAAATCTGGAAAATTTCTGTTTTAAGAAGACGACGAACAGTATTTTTTTGTAATTATACTCTCGGTTTTGTACCAAACTGTACCCAAACCAAGTCGGAAAAATTATTTCAGACCACCGTTGGACTCGACTCAGGGAGACGAAGAGGCACGAGCCATCCACGCGCCGCCCACGCGCCGGCAAGGCCGCGCGTGGGGATACACGCGCCACCACGCACCGCCTCACCTCACGCGCGCGCGTGAGAGCGCGTGGGGGGTGGGGTGGGGCTGGGCCTGGCGCGTGGGGGCTCGTTTTTTGATGTAGAATCCAAAAATATTTTTTGTGTATTTTTTGGCCCACAGTAAATAGTATTTTTTAATTATTTTAATTTTAAATAATTTTTTTGAGGGCCTTAACGATGCGATAAAAATCTGGAAAAAATATATTTGGATTCAGCAGGCCGAAAGCAATTTTTCCATGTTGTCAAAATATTTTTTACTGCTGTGCAATTATAAAAATGATTTATTGTATTTTTTTGACACTTAAATAATGTCTAAAAATTACCGAAAATTGCAGAAAATTACGGAAATTTTTTTCTGACTTAGTGGATGGAAAATTAATATTTTCTGAGCATTTTGACATTCTGGAAAAATTAATGTATTTTTGGTGGTCCATTTAATTTAGTATTTAATGGATTTTTATGCTTTTATTTAATGATTATTGTCTTGATAACTTGCATAGTTAACACAATAGTTATGTTTGACCATGCTCGCTCCCTAAGTTGGTGAGTGTAGCAATAATTGTCCATTTAAAGGCCTAGGTTATGTGTTTTTGCATGATTAAATGGACAATTCTGAAAATTAACAGTTGAATGAGCTAGTGTTTGCCTGTTTAATTCCTGTTTTAAGGTTGTTCCTATGTATATGTGCAATCGGACATACCCCGCCCGACTTTCAGTAGATATTATGTATAGGCTTCTTCTCCTTTTATTGATGTATTGGTGAGAATGAGAGGTTTTTTAAGCCACATGTAAGGGGATGATTTCTGAATGCACAACAATACATAGGAATTATCTTAGCACAAGCTCTAAACTGTTAATTAAGGGGACTATGTGGGACCCTGCGCATTTATTGTTGTATGGCGCAAAACTGGTTATCATAATTTGTTTATCTGCCGTGATTTTAAATTATGATGAATGGATGTAAATGATTAATAGATGTGTTCATTAATCGAATAAAATTTGTTTAAAAATCAATTAGAAAATATGCTCTAATTTTACAATATTAGGAGATGACTGCGAGCTTTGCAAACTTTCGATTTTAATATGTAAGAGAAGAAAATATTTTCTAATTGGATTTTAGAACAAATTAAAAAGATGTGTTTTAATAATAATATTAATGTCAATCTTTTGCGCATTTTTCATGTAGTAATGGCAAGCAATAACGTAATCGCCGCTATGACTAAAGAAGATAAGCTAACTGGTAACAACTACAACATATGGCACCGTAAGATCCAATATCTACTCAATCAGCATGAGTTGCTTGATTGTCTCACCACTGTTATGACTGAACCAGTTGGGATTAGTACTGCCGCCAGCCGGCGTGAGCATGAGGCTTACCAGGCTTGGGTGAATAAGGATCGTGCTGCCCGGTTTACTATGCTAAGCCACATGCACGATGACCTTATTGGGCATTACGATCACTTCAAGACAGTTAAGGAACTGTGGGATCAGCTTCGATTCGACTTCGGTGGTACGTCCACTACGAGACTTAGGGGTCTTGTTTTGAAGTTCGAAACTTATCGTAAGGATAATAAGCACACGATGACTGAGCATCTTCGAGTGATGTCCACCTTGATTCGTGAGCTTAAGGAAGCTGATCACATTCTCTCTGACGAGCAACTGGTTCAGGCTGTTATCCGCTCCCTTCCTGATTCATGGGTGCACATGAAACAAATAATGACTCACAATGACAGTATTAAGAATTTTTCTGACATATCTCGTCATGTTGAGCTTGAGGCGGAGCGCCAAGAGGCGAACCGTGCTGCTGTCCTTGTCGCCCAGAGTGGCAGACGTTAGGGAAATAGGCCCAGGCAAAATGGAAATGGAAAGCAGACTAAGCAGGCTGGGGCAAATGGCCCTAAAGGGAAAAAGATAACAAAAGCCAAAAGAGGCAAGCGTGGTGGGAAGAAAGATATTTCCAAAGTCAAGTGCTACAACTGTGGAAATAAGGGTCACTTTGCTCGTGATTGCACTGAGCCAAAGAAGGTATCCTCTTTCCTTTCCTCTTTATTTTCACCTCTCCATATTTGTGTATGTTCTCATGTATTAGTTGCTCATTCTATTCCTATGTGGATTGTAGATACAGGAGCAACAAAACATGTGACAAGGGATAGAGGAGGATTTGTAGATTATCGCCGTATTCCAGCCGGTACTCAGAGTGTCTACATGGGAAATGGTGCTCGTGAAGATGCTGTAGGAGTCGGTTCGTACGAACTCCACCTTAGCACTGGGACCAAGCTACTTCTTCGTGATGTGCTCTATGTGCCTGGAATAAAGCATAATTCACTTTCAGTTTTAGCTTTATCAGACTATGGTTTTTCTTTCAGTTTTAATAGTAGTCGTTTGAATATTATTTTTGATAATATTATTTGTGGACATGGATCTTTATGGAATAATTTGTTTAAAATAGATTTATTTGATTCTGTTTCTTCAACTTCATTATCATATATTGCAAATGTTAATGTTGATTCAGTTACTTGGCATGCTAGACTTGGGCATATAGGAAAAGATAGGATGGCCCGATTAGCTAGAGAAGGCCTTTTAGGCCCACTCGCTAAGGTCGACCTACCTATATGTGAGCCTTGTTTGGCAGGAAAAGCCTGTAGAAAGCCTTTTGGTAAGGCTTTACGAGCTAATCAACCTCTAGAACTAGTACACTCAGACATATGTGGACCTATGAGCGTTACGTCATGGCGCCTCTTATTTTCTTACATTTATTGATGACTATACGCGATTTGGACATGTCTACCTGATCGCTCACCGCTATGAAGCTTTGGATTGTTTCAAACGCTATATAGCAGAGGTTGAGAATCAGCAATCGAAGAGGTTAAAAACTTTTCGTACTGACAGAGGACGCGAATACTTATCTGATCAGTTCAAAGAAACGTGTGAAGAAAAGGGGATACGCAGACAATTAACTATCCCTCACACTCCACAACAAAATGGTGTTGCAGAGAGAAGGAATAGAACTCTTCTAGATATGACTAGATCTATGATGGCGCAGGCCAACCTCCCAATATCCTTCTGGGGGGATGCTCTTTTGACTGCTGCCTACATACTGAATAGAGTGCCTTCTCAGTCAGTTTCCTCCACACCTTATGAACTATGGAGAGGCGAAAGACCCAATTTGGATCACTTGCGCCCTTGGGGTTCGGCAGGCTATGTTCACACAACTTCTCATAAGTTCGGGAAGTTAGGCCCTAGAGCTCGAAAGCATATCTTTATAAGATATTCTGAGAGCTCAAAAGGCTACGTTATGTACGGTGAACACCCTGATGGAGGAATGACTGAAATAGAGTCACGTGATGTCGAATTCTTAGAAAATGATTTCCCTAGCACAAGCAATACAAAAGAGGATCTTGAACTCTATGAGTCAGAGGATACTGAAAGCACTTTACCATCTTCAGGCGAGGCTGGGGGATTAGTTCCTCCTCCTGTAATCGCTGAAGATAGTAGTGGTCTTCAGCCTAGTGGGAGCATTCCAGATAGTGTGAGTGCACGTGCACCACCACTAGATACTCACGATTCTCAGGTTCGCCGTAGTAAGTGAGGAAACTTTCCACGTCGTCATTTTGAGATTGAGGGGAATACTTTCCTAAGTATTGCTTTAGATGAGGAAGAGCCAACTTCTTTTGCAGAAGTTCTTTCCTCAAGTGCTAAGGATGAGTGGATGGTTGCTATGCAGGAAGAATTGAGCTCCATGGCTAAAAATAAAGTCTGGGAGTTAGTTGACCTTCCACCCGCGTGCAAGACTATTGGGAACAAATGGGTTCTAAAGGTCAAGCGCAAAGCGGATAGTTCAATTGACAAGTATAAGGCACGCCTTGTGGCGAAAGGCTATACCCAACGAGAGGGTGTAGACTACGAAGAGACATTCTCCCCAGTGGTGAGGTTTGCCTCTATCCGCCTTATCCTAGCTATTGTCGCGCAAATGAATTTAGAACTATTTCAGATGGATGTTAAGACTGCTTTTCTCAATGGAGAACTTGACGAAGAGATCTATATGGAACAACCTGTGGGTTTTGTATCCAAAGGACAAGAGCGCAAAGTCTGCCGCCTAAAACGTTCTATATATGGCCTCAAGCAATCGTCAAGGCAGTGGTATTTCCGATTTCATCATGCCATTACCTCTGTTGGTTTTGAGATGATTGAAGAAGATCACTACGTATATCTTAAACGATCCAAGAAAAGTGTTCTTATCCTTTCATTGTATGTCGACGACATTTTGTTAGCTGGGAATGACCTGGACTCCATTGTCGCCACTAAAGAGTGGTTGTCCTCTACTTTTGAGATGAAGGACATGGGTGAAGCAAATTATGTGCTGGGGGTTAAGATCGTGAGAGATCGATCTAAGAAGCTTCTCTGTTTGTCTCAGGAGACTTACGTAAAGAAGATTCTGGAAAGGTTTCGCATGCATAACTCTAAACCCATAGACACTCCAATGGAGAAAGGGTGTACATTGAGCCTAGATGATTGTCCAAGAACTGATGAAGAAAAGAATCAAATGTCTAAAGTGCCATATGCACAGGCCATAGGGAGTCTGATGTACGCTATGTTGTGTACACGTCCAGATATCTGCTATGCAGTTGGTATAGTTAGTCGTTATCAGAGTAACCCAGGCCACAAACACTGGCAAGCAGTGAAGAGGATTTTTCGATACCTTCGTGGGACTGCTGATCTCGTCCTATGTTATAATGAAGGGGACTTGAGACTTAGAGGCTACAGCGATGCTGATTGGGCTAGTGACAAAGATGGAAGGAAATCCACTTCGGGATATACGTTCATTCTTGGAGGTGGAGCTGTCACTTGGTGCAGTAAGAAGCAAACGTGTATTGATCTATCCACAATGGAATCGAAATACGTGGCATGCTCGGCAGCTGTTCAGGAAGCTGTTTGGCTAAGGAGATTCTTTCAAAGGCTAGGCATTTCAGATCATGCAGCTGAGCCTGTGCTTGTCTATTATGATAGCACGTCAGCTCTAGCTTATGAAAAGGATCCAAAGTATCATGGGAAGTCTAAGCACATTGGCATTCGTTATCATTACATTAGAGACATGGTTGCGCAAGAGGAGGTTGTCTTGAAACATATCTCCACAGGTTGTATAGTGGCTGATCCATTAACCAAGCCCATTGCTCGAGATGTTTTCCTTTCACATGTTAGGAGTATGGGACTACTTAGGATTTGATATGTATGACACCATATTGTTTATTGACATTATTATTATTTATTGGATATAGTATTCATTTCTTTTATTTGTTAAATTAAATGAATTGTTATCACTATGTACACATCCTATAGATATGTCACCGGGCTTGAATCGATTCTCTCACACGAGTGATTCACCTTGGCGCTTAGACAGCGAGCAAGATGAGACATTTATGTCTGTGGCGCTTTGAAAGCGAGCTGAGACATTTATATCCTTGGCGCCTGAAAGGCGAGCAGGATATATACGATTATGCAGATTCTGCTATATGTCGCCTTAGTTGAGTACTAAGATGAGACCTTATTTATACTTTTAGGTCGATCATAGAGTATCTCCATAACTCTATGTAGCCTGTTTTTAGCCGAACGTGAGATTTCAGGCAGGCACTATGTGAGTGACTGGGCTGAAACTCAGGTTAGGCGCTAGATAGCGACTAGACTAAGATTCGTATGGCGTCCTTTTATTTCAAAAGTGACATACCCTTTTCAACGGGATGACACCATAGCATACATTTCATACTGTATGTGCTTTGCCGACCAATAGTGGGAGCGATGAATGAATCCCTGCTTCATCGCTGTGTGAGCCACATGGATTATTATAATCCAACGATATGCCTTTTGTCGACCTGAGACTATGTCATGAAGAGAGGACTTGATGACGCTACTTTAGCGTGTTTACCTAGGACGAGGGTTGATTCCGTCTAAAGGGGCACGACTAGGAAAGCGGTTAAGTCTAATTGAATTGGCATGAGGACTTAGGGAAGACTATTTGATTATACACCATGATAATGTGACTCATAGTCCGGACGGCTTTACTGTGTTTTGTGCACGACTTAGTCATGAGTACATTACATATTTGGGATCTAGCACTGCTTTCTTGAGGGATTAAGAGTGCTAAATTCGGTGTAAATCAAACTGTCTGGGTATATGCGAGATTCCTTCGAGTGATGCGTCTTCGTTAGTTAGATGATGGCTTAACGATTACGCTCCTGAGACTGTACGTTTTCTCGTGAGGTCGCACGTCACATTTTCCTGTATGAGGAGACGAGTGATGACAGAGATCGTTGGAGATTTGTTAGAGAGACCACGCCTTATGTGGGCGAGTGGGAGATGTTAATATATGGGTCGAGTTTTGTACCCGGATCCATAATCCGCCCACCGTGATATGGATTATCCAATTTAGTGTTGGATAAATCATTATTATAATAATTAAGTATTTATTATAATAGAGGAGTCTTAAATATAACAGATAAGAAGAGTCCAACTAACTCCTTGGTTTTTGGAACTCTTATCTGTTATATATAGATATCCTATTTGGTGATTACACGACACAACAGAAAATATACGATACATATTTTCGGTATCTCTCTCTCTCTAGCAATCCTCCTACACAAATCATCTCTCTCTCTTGATCCATCATCAACGGATCTTGGATTTGTGAGCGTGACATTCAAAGGGGCAACTCTTGTAGCCAACCCGGACTTTCACGAGACGCGAAGCGTACACGGAGGAAGAACTCGCAGATTCGGTGTCGGCTCGTATCAAACAAGGTGCATCGATCATCGGGTTACATTCCGCCTTTGAGGTAATCCGAAAACCCATATGTGCTATGTGTATATACTGTTTTATTACAGTTACAAAAAATCCGAGTGTCCTTTTCAAATCAATATAATAGAGGTTCTCTCTTTATAGTACATATGTACTTGAGCGTGGATCCATGTTGTGTGAGATTTGCTTTTAATTGTCTGATTTTCTGATTTTGGGTGGTTTATTTGTCTAAAAAAATGTGATTGTTCAAAAGTTTGGAAATTATAATATATTTTCGTGATAGATCTTTTAATTTATATTTGTCTCCATGGCGCTAGGTATCCATGATCAAACGTTGGATTTTTTTTGCTATAATAACCTAATGCTAGTGTACTAGACCTTTGCTCCTTAATAATTGACAAAAATTTCAGAACCCAGTGCTGATAAAATTAATGTTAAATTGTCACATGTGTTTGATGATTGTAGTGAAGATGAATGTGTACAAAAATTTATGTCAAGACAAAGAAAAATTCATTAAATGAAAATTTTGAACGTTAAATTGAATATCAAAATCAAGATGTTTGAAAAGGAAAAAGTTTCTATTAAAACTGGGCTTGATGGTACTTGTCAACTTACCACTCAAAGATATATATTTGTTTCAAATGAGGGCCTCAATCTTGTATTTTACGGCCAAATAGTTTTTTGTTATGTGGTTATGGTTTTTTTTAAAATCACACCATATGTTCTATTATATCGATATGTGGTTTACTTAATATTTGGAGGCCACCTAAGTTTTTATTGACATTAAATCTCACTTGAGATAAATTTGATCCCGTCATGTCTGCGGTACAACTATCCAACTAGCAACCATATTGGTCATGGTTCGCATTTGTGGTGCCTGTTCTTCTTATCCCATAGGAATATTTCACTACAATTATATTTGGATCATCCCCCATGCTTGTCAACTACCTCATAGGCCTTTATTATTTAGTAGGATTTAATCAAAAGCTTAGACACAATATTTGGGGTATTTTTAGCAAGCGTCTAATATAATTTGTCTAGTTGTAGCTTACTCATGATATATGTTATGGATGTCTTCTCCATAATTGAGGGTCTACTTCATCTCTGAATTAAAGTGCATTATGTCATCTCAAGTGGATTCATTGCCCTTTACCTCACACTCCAAAGATGGGATACTCATTTGGTAGGTCCCATGCCACAACAACAATTTCTTACAATCAACTTTCTCATCTCATTGAATGCCTTATTGCAACCATACGGGACACTAGAGTACCACACACACGTTAATCTAGTAAGAGTAATTGTAAAGGAAAGTAACCTCATCTCATCTAATTTTGGATAAATGTTTGTTAGCGCTTAATATTTCTTGACATGATGGACTAGATCTATGCTGACATCATATTATGGATTCATTTAATTTTTACGGAGTTAGGAAATTGATTACTATCAGCACACATGGTGATACTTCCACATATCCCCATAAAGTGTACCATTTCCTTTCATTATCTCTCCCAATATATATTTCACAATATAGATTAATTTATACCGAGGTTTTTCATACTTGTTTGATTTTTATTTTTATTTTTCTCGCACCTTGAGGTCCTCCTTGATTGATCTCTTTATGTTTCTCCCAGATCTAGCTAAAGACAAATCTTCATTATCCAAAGATAATAGGAATTATGATCGATGTCCACCCTAGAGGTTTTGAGAACCCTGAAGGTAAGGATCTAAAAGGTTGAAAACACCACCTCGTCTTAGCCTTATGAAAAATTTGGCTGAAATGGCTTAATAGTATCACTCTATTCTTGGGGGGATGCATAGAATGTACAAGATGTTAGTGTTTGAAAGGTGATAATTCCTCGTTTAGGCAACAACTTATCCTACCATCAGATCCAGTAGCCATCCTTTCCTTCCACTCCTTCAGCTCCCACTACCGATTCACCTATGGCTTAGGTAGTGTGTAAGCCCCTATTTGTCCATCAAATTCTAGTTCAGAACCATCATCTACTCTTGTATATTCATTGATTTTCCATCTAGATCTTGATCAAAACCTAGAGTCCATACATTTCATATGGAGGTGTATTTGTGGAGTCACTAACACCAATGTGGGAAGGATTTAACATAGTTAGAGTGTGAATGTTGATGTAACCAATGGTGGTGTGAGAGAGTAGTAGAACAAATTGGAATAAGAGTGATGGATTTCAAAGTTATCAAGATTTTTGTGCTTATAAACTAAATTCAAGGTGAAATCATGTAATAATATCGTGAAGATGAAATAGGAGAATTTGAAAATAAATAACGGTGAGGTATCAATTTGACTATAATCCTAACTCTTGTGATTCAACAATCTAAATGAATTAGATTGGAAAAAGGGTTAGAAGAGAGGATATCCTATATAAAATTGATTTATATTAGGAATAACAAGGTTGTGTGGTACCGCAAATAAAGAAAATTTGTTGATACTAAAATTTATCTAAAAATGAATCAGTGGAATAAATCCTAGTTACTTAATAAACACGAAGATTAAGTTTAAACTACCCTAAGATACTGAATATGAATGAGTAAATAAGAGGGGGAAAAATATAGACACAGATTTATGAGGTTCAATTCCAAATCATTAGCCAACATTCACATATGAAGTGCATTGTACTATAATTGAATAGGAGCTCTATGGAAGCCAAGTATAATACATTCCATCTAACTCTCTATTCTACTCTTAAAATTGTAGTAAAATAACGCAAAATTTTATATTTTCCCCATCTAGGGTTCACAACGAGTCTGTATATATGAGAGGTGAGGAGAGTTGAGGCCTCATAAAAACATGTGGCCTATATTTAGAGGAGAGAGAGAGAGAGAGATTCAAATAGGATGATTAAGATCGTAATGAGTTGGTTAGTTCACAAGGGGAGATGATATTACCAAATATTTTCTTGGCATCTTCCTATTATAGTCATAGACTTGATGGCCACATGGATTTATCTCAAAGCATGGTATCAATGTTAAGGTTCCTAGACCTCGACAATAGATGATGTCATGGGGACTGAGGTTCTTTTAATATGATGTCTCTTATATTCTTGTTAAGAGGTTA
Source organism: Sambucus nigra (assembly GCA_949130495.1). NCBI lineage: Eukaryota > Viridiplantae > Streptophyta > Magnoliopsida > Dipsacales > Adoxaceae > Sambucus > Sambucus nigra. The sequence continues at coordinate 552,678,567 of OX422207.1, forward strand.
AGGCCTCATAGGTAGAGGAGGTTGGCTACTTTGTATTATTTGTATTGGATATTTTAGTTCCTACTTTATCACTTTTGATGCCTCCATGTCCTTATCCAAAATAGAATATAAAATTTATTAATATTAACCATTTTTTTATAAAATATTGTCTACAATGAGATTACTTATTAGCATCGTAAAATCATACGGTATCATTCTTATCTCATATGAAGGAAGGTACAATTTTAGCGTGACTTTAATGTCGTCTAATATAAGTTGAGCATTTGAAGGCTAAATAGTCTACCTTCGTCATTATCTCTAGGGCATATCCCTCAATATGGTCAGTACCCACTCACTTTTTTATTAATTATGAAGGCCTGCCAAGTCTCACCAAGGTCTCACTAAACATCGGTTACAAGATCAATCATCTAACCCCACTCTACCCACTTCCCATACTTATGAGGGTTATTTATTCCTCAAGTTGCGAGTAGTGCAAGGGATATTCATAGTTATGTAAACCAAGATCGTCATAGTCAATTTTACTTGACTTTCCAATTTGAATCTTTTTCCTTGAATTTGAATCACTTCATCTTTATTGTCATTCTTTTATTTAAGAATTGCACCCCACTGCTATATGAGAAATGATAGAAAGAAAATTTCTTTATAAAATGTCAACAATCTTTGTTCCATCATCTCAATTTTCAAGTAATTTACTCGGACTCTCCATAGTTTAGTAAAAGGGAGGAGAGATTATATATTCGTATTAGTATTATCAATGATATTTTTAATATTACTCCCTTTACATATTCATAAAGCTTGATATCTTTTTAAATTATCACATCCACTAAATTTTCTAGGATCTTTAAAATCTAACCTCCATCTCTAGAAACTTTTGCATAATTCTAGTACCTATAAAAACTTGAAGATTGAAGTTAAACTACAACTGATGTTTTTTTAATTTCTTCCCTTTTACTTTAAATTTGGAGTTTGAGAATAACTATATTGTATCTTGGTCTACAAGGGACTTCAACACTATTATTGGATCATGGATCAACCTCAGCTTCAAACCCATATAAATGTCGTGTATGTAAATCGTTATATTCTTACTAACCATGCCACTACATTGAGGTAGTAAACCTTTAATCTAAGGTTGTAATTGCAGATGAAAAAAAACTAAGGTTGTAATTGCGCAAGAAATATTTTATTTCATGTAGTGACAATCATATATTAAAGGTTTGTCATATTAGACTTGGATAGACCTCACACCTCTCCACATGCCCCCGAACATGACATGATAAATAATCTTAATGGGTTGACTTTATTTTATCAAAGATGTTATGAAATACTAAATAAACTTTAGAAAATAATTGTCCTAACCACTATTACACATGGCATAAACACCTTATACATGACCTATTCACCAACATTAATCAAACGAACCAAACATGACATGACTCGTTGCTATGAATAGACTTAGACAAAACTACTTCGTTCAAAGTATGTTGCTTTTTGGGAGGGAAAGGGAAAAGTTAATTTCTTTGTGTTTGCACACGTTTGCTAACTAGGACAATGTCACACTTAGGAAAATCTCTAGAGCAATATGAATTTGGTGGGACAAAGTGCTACGATATTATTTTACTCAATTCTAAACAAATGTCATCTCATGAGCATTATGTAAAAACATTCTTCCCTCGATGTTTGCATTATCGCGCATCTCATTTTCCCGATGCATTCTAACTGTCGCAAAAGCAATGCACATCTTTCCATTGTCTATTTTTGTTCACCAACAACCAAATTTCTAAAATCTCTATATAGACCCCTAAATTTTAACGTGTTTCACCATCAATCTCAATCATAAACCATCCACTCAAACTATTATTATATATAATTTTTAATTAAGAATGTGTTTTCTTTATCGAAGGACTCCGCTGATAAAAATTCTTAGCAACTCATTATCGGATGTTGATACTCATTACAAATAATTCTTACTTTATTTAATAGCATCCATGTAATTTTGAGACTAAAGAGGAATAAAATTGACCTTGTTGTCAAATTCTATATGCGGCCGAATGCTTGTTAACAAAGATAGGGAGGTAGGGCACATTCTATTAATGAAATATTATTTTTATGTAGAGCCAACTTATGACGGGATTTAATACGATTATTTTTATGTAGAGCCAATTTGTATGCCATACAATCCTATTAATTTCATTACTAAATATACTTCGTGGGTATCATGCCAAATTGAAACATTGGGGTACGAATTGCAAATAACCCCAAATTTTAGAATTTACATTGTCTTTTCCCCCCAAAATTAATATACATATAATTTAACAAACCTATTATAATGTTGATAATTAAAATTGTAAATGCTACATTCATAATGAATTAATAAAATAAAATGTTTTAGAATCTTTGGTATCCAATTTATGTAAATTAAAATTTAAAAATTGTCAAGGATTAATGTAAGGAAACACCACGAACATAATAACTCTATAAAATTAAAAATAGTATACTATAAGATATCAAATTCAAATCACCTATATATTCTCTATTAAAAGACAAAATCCAAGGCATTTCCAAACCTTTACAGAATAGCCTTTTCCATCCCAAGTTTACTATTACTCATTCTACAAAATAATAATAACATAAACACATGTACACTGATAAAAAATAAAAAGGAAAATAGATACTCTCCATACGTCCCAAATTAAGAGTTCATATTTTCCTTTTTGTATAAATTAAGGCTACATTAAATCAACGGATAAAATCAACACTTAACTATTGTCATGGAATTTGGTTTGTTGATTCTATCCAAAAAAAAGGAAAGTGGATTATTAATTTAGAATGGCTAAAAAAATGAATAGTGAATTCTTAATTCAGGATCGAGGGACTATTGCGTAGTTTCGATAGTAATTTTCAAAACCACTCTTATAATTTTGAACTTCCATCATCCTTAAAATAGTGAAGTATGTTTCCGATCGAAGAAATTTTTTGTAGCTAAGATAAGAGAAGTAAGAAATAATAATACAAAATCCATTCAAATAGAGTTTGAAAAAATGATTAAGAATGAAAAATTATATGTTAACTTACAAATACCGGAGTTTAGTAGCTATGATAGAGCTGAAGAATAAGTTTATCTTCACGGTATATAGTCTCCATGGATAGGCTCAAGTGAGGTAAAAGTATGAGGTATATATATACAGTATTTTTTTTATAAAATAAGATGAGGAATGTAACATAAATTGGTGCAATGGACATCAATCAATAGTGTATATAGGGATAAAAGGAGTAGACTACACAACAGAAAAATAGAGCCTCCCAATTTAATGATTTAATCATTGTGATTCCATGTCCCAAATGAAAGTGAAGGAAACCATAAACTAAGAATACATAAAAAAAATACTAAATCTATGTCTATGAGGTTTTTATTTTATAAACGAAGGTAGATTTCTCGGTGCCAGAGGGCCCGAATAGTAAGTAACATCCCTTCGATGTCATTAACGATTTGATATCCAACTTTATGTGTTCATATAACCGATATTTTTGGGATTTAGAGGGTAGCCTACAGAATCAATATGTGACACCCCGCCTAATTAACCCTGGGTGATCAGTCCTCAATTAAATTAGAACAGGTTTCTCAGTTGGTTCATTCTTAGCATCATTTTCGCCCTTTTTAATTACTAACCACCTAAGTGAGAAAATTAGACTAGTGCCAAGTTTGATCTTTCATTAACTTAAATGAAATACTCATGCGAAAACAAATTAATATAAACAATCACAATTAACTGAAACCAACCATTCACAATTAATTAACTGACCGAATAAACCATCGGTTCAAAATCCAACAAAAGTAAAGATAGTAATAAAACTCAATAGGTTTTACATAAGTACTGAATAAGACTGTGAGCAACATGCTCAAGTAGCTGATATGAAAACTCTATACTAGAATTGAAAAGAACGAGGCTCCTAACAAACTCCCGCAACATCCACATATGCTGCAACAACGGATCCCTGGAATGAGTCAAGCCTGGCGTCTCTGTGGCTGGACACCTAAAAGTTTTTTTTTAAATTTTTATAGCAAGAGTTAGTACCCAAAATATTTGGAAAAGATTTAGCAAATGTTTAACTTGCAGTAATAAATAAATATGCATGCTTTCCGTATTTTAGTTAATGCCGCACTCCCTTGAGGACATCATCACCTCTCCTCTAATGTGCACTACTAATGCCTTGATTACTTTACCTAGTTATTTATCTCATGACTAGATAATTTATTTAACCCCTTTGCAACTACCCTGCTCTAACCGAGTATGCCAAAATTATGATTTCTAAGTTATTATCAATATCAACTTAATTAATCATTTCCCTTTTTAAATTCATATAACTTCCACACCTGCTATACATATAATACAATTCACGATCTTTATTAATTAGCCCGTATATAATTATTTACCTAATTATATACTTACAGTCATATCACAATATGCACAATTATGCTTAAATAATAACTAATAAAAACATCCTCCCAAGTAATAAATCACTGGATGTATATTCTCTAAAGTGTTATCCCACTAGGTATATTCACACAACCTAGTTACCCCAAGTCAGAATCGCTCACTAACATGGTTAATACATAAAAATTGGAGGCGGTCAAATTCCTTCCCTGAAAGTGAGATGCCCCTCACCCATATAATAGACGCTATGACCTGGGAATATACTCACCCTACTCCTCAAGCTAGGGGATTCATCCATTACGCACAACCTCCCCATATAGCACTAGAGTATATAATAATAATATATATCCACTGATATTAATGCACACACCATATATATACACTATCACACACCATATATATATATAAATAAAAATAAACTATCTCGGCTATACCGTATACTAAGTCCGTAACACAAGCCTATTCAAATTATTAAAAGTTTATGGCCCAACTCTAATTATTAATTAATTCGCACATTAATTAATTTAAATTACTTTTGGTGTCACCCCAATCAATATATTCGAACTTACTCTCGTGGCCTGAAATAAAATAATACCTAAGTCTAAATTCCCGACTCCAATTATTTAGCTTTCACTCTAAATAAATTTAATGCCTTCGTATCACTCAACCCATATGCCCGGACTCGCCCACTCAATCTGTATTTAATTATTTCGAAATATTCTTTCCAAAATTTAACTGTAGCGTGTCACACATTAATTTCCTCCAAATCTCAATTAATTTTCCTTCACAATTAATTAGATTGTATCCTTATGTTTATCTCTCATTACCTAAGGCATAAAAAAAGAATTTAAATTGAATTCCCCTTATATATATAAATTGGCTGAACTGCCAGAATTTTCCGACCATCGATCGATCGATCCCCAACCCTCAATCGATCGATCGTACAGGTCATCATCTTCTTCCCCCTTCTGTTTCAGCCATGGACGAAAAGCTCCAAACCCTAACTTCTTCTACAGTAAAACCCAAGTCTTCCAATCAACAATATATACCAAAAACCTCATAAGGGACCTCCCATAAGTCCACAAACACCATTTAATTTACGTTATCTGCTATTTTTTTCTTCATAAATTGGGGAAAAATCCGTTTTTATTCGTTAACCCATTTCAACATCGAATTCGTATCTAAATTTCGTTTCTAATTTACTGTTTTTACCCATCTTACCATATATATATACAAATCTCAGATTATACATCAATTGGTACACAATTTAGAATTCAAAATATTGGTTTACAAAAAAACCCATGTTTATACCCTTTACATCCCAAAACTAATTTTGATTTCTCACATCACATAAATATGAATCATAAAGCAAATTAAATGCTATAGCAAGTTAACCACTTGCCTTATGATTTCACAGGGTCTGAATCAAAGTTGTGAATTCCAAGGTTGACGATGAAATCCCCTATTTTGTCTCTTTCCTTTGTCCCCCAAATTGTCTTTAACTGTCTCTTAGGTTTTCCTCTCCCACTAAGTGTTTCCTAATTTCATATCAGCCGTTCCCCTTTTTCTTTTAATTAGGTAATTAGGCTAAATCCCATTTTTGGCCTAATGGGCCAAGCCCAAGTGACCCAAATACCCCCGTGTGGGCCCAACTATGCCTAAAAATGTCCTGTGACCCGTTTACTACCCCCGGGTACACTTTTCTGACTATCTCGGCCCATTCGAACTCAATAGTACACTCAGAATTGGCATCCAGAATTAATTTATAAAAATCCTTATCTCACACCCAAATTAGTCTATACCGACTCTCAGCTGAGATAAGTACATACCCCGTCATTAGTACCCGAAATGATGTAAATAAATTATTACTATTCACTTAGTAATTAAATTTCCCTAAATATTAACCATTCACTCCCCGATTAATATTTAAATATATATAGCCATAATTAATTCAATTAAAATTACGACACACAAGTAATTTAGAATTCCTGAATTAATTAAATATTAAATGCACAAAAATACGGGGTGTTACACGATAATGAATACATAGGGTCGTTGTGATGACCGTGCCCAGATTTGTATTTCCTTTTCCTGTAAATTGTATGCCTATTGTCCATGGATTTAATATAATGGATGGTTGTCCATTTTGAATTATTCTTGTGGCCTTTGTACAATTAAATGGAATTGTTTGGCCTGAAATTTATATAATGAAGTCTTGGGTCGTTCGAACGAAAGGCTTGGTCATTTGAACAAGATAGCTAGGGTCATTCAAACGAACTTCAAATTACCTTCAAACGAGCCTCGTAATATTCTCGTTAAAATTCCCGTTCAAGCGAGATTTGATGTCATTCGAACGAGGTCCGGTCTCGTTCGAACGAGTTAGCAGAAATTCAAAAATCTACAGAATTTTACGTGTTGTCACTTTGTGGACCCTTAGATCTTTGAGCTGTCAAGATCCCAATGGAGCATATCAAATGTGGGTAAATGTTTGGGTGGATTAAATGGTAAAGGGTTAAGGGCTTTTGGATTTAAATAAGAGTGAGGGGCGGAAAGAACCCATTTTCTCCTTATTTCATCAGATTTTTACTCTCTCAATTTCTAGCCCTCTTCCACCATCCCCAAGCTTTAAACCTCCATTATTTGGAACATTTAACCCATTTCCAAGCTTGTAACACCCATTTCAAGCCTTGTCTAAGGTAGAACTTGGGCTAGAGATTTGTTGTTGGAGCTTTCAACAAGAGTTGAAGCATTCTTGTTGATTTAGATTTGCTAGGAGCTTCTTGGTGCATTTTTTGGAATTTTACGAGCTTTAGATTCATCCTTCTTAGCTTTTCTCTTCAAACTCAAGGTACAGTTTTCCTCTCCACTGTTTTCAAGTTTAAACCTAAGCTATATGTTAGGATGCATGCTAGAATATATATAGCCTTGCAAAAATTATTTTCTAGTATGTTTATGAAAATGCAAGATTTAAAGAAAATAAACTTGAAATGACTCTTGAAGAATAAGTATCAATTTAAGTCTTGAAATTTGGTGAATATGCATATAAAAGTATGATTTCATGTTAATATCATGTTCAAGTTCATATTGATGAGATTTCTAGGTTAAAATCTATCCTCACATGTGTAGAACCTTGTAGTATGATAGTAGAGGATATTTAAACATGATAAATGAATATTAAAATGAGTCTCATAGTGAAATAAGAAAGTTGATAATTTCAGCCCCAAAATATGTTGTAAAGTATTGGTAATTGAGGAAAAATGAAGTTTAAGACAACATATGATTACAAGGATAAAACTGACATTTTGATAAAAATGACCTTCAAATTATTAAAGGTATTTCTTGTTAAGAAATATGAAGAAATGAGACGTTCATGAAGTAAAATGATAAAGTATGTTGTTTTGAACATAAAATGACAATTTATGATGTTAAAATGATGAAAATGTGTTTTTCACAAAGTATTAGAAAATTAAATGGTAAAATGGTAATTTTGGTAAAATAGAGGGTCCTAGTGGTTGGACTTCCTCATTTGACCTTATCGGTTATTTTTGTGAAAAATGGATGAAATAAATAAAGTGGCACGGAAACGGTGTGAAACGTAAATGTGAACCGTAAGAATGACAAGAATCGTAGAATAATGTGGACATTTTATAAAATGTTAGAAAACATTAATATAGGCTTGTGATGATACTATAAACAGCACCACCCTTCAAGGTGTTTGTGAGCTCAATTCAATGTTAACAATGGCAGCATAAGGGTACATACACATATAGTAGAAGGAGGTGAGGAGAATAGGATTCACACCGGAATATAAGTGGTTCAGCCAATTAGGCATACATCCACTGTGCAAGTATATGATATGTATCACTGTATGAGGGCTCTAATGGCCATAGTTACAATCTCTCAAGCTTTCTCTCTCTAATGTGTGTTTAGACAGAGTTTCAGCTAGGGTTGCTAATTTCGGGATCCCCTTTAAGAAGGAGAAGACAAGTATATATAGTAGATGGGGGGTGTAGTGTACCCCCCATGCATGAAATGAGCATGTGTGTGTTGATCTAGCCAATGCGATGAAGACAGTTGTCCCTGTCACATGTAGAGAATGATGATGAAATATTCCCCCCACATGAGGGGAATGATTTGTTATAACTGATTTGTGTCCACGTGTCCTTATCCACACATATGCTAATAAGAGCTCGACCATCTGAGCTTGGTCATAACCTCATCCTGGAAGAGTCCGAGTTTGGTAAGGTCTAGCCATTTATTCAATTCGAGATGGGACATAATGGTCTCGGCTTATGTGAAGCCGAGGTGAGGTAAGTGAAGGCATAAGGTCGGCCTGGGCCGAGGTTAAGCTGGAACATGCTAGGAACATCGGCTGATTCCCTGTCGAAGCTGGCCTTGATGGAAACTCTTCTGCAACCTTGGATTACTCCTAGCCAAGGTTGTCATCCACTGGACGGCCTGATGAATAATTATTCCTCGAGTCATGAAGACCTCTCACAACGTCGGCCATAGCCGACCTTGCTTGGGACGAGATCGCTGGTCATTGATCTAAGGCCCTTCCAATCGTCGGCCATATCGAAGGCCGAGGTTGATATCCCTGAGCCGAGGGGGTATATTCAGGGCATATCAATCACCTCCTAGTCCTTAGTTACATGTGGGAGCAGGTGACTATAGGTTCTACAGCTCCGAGGTCCTTTTTCTTTGTTCCAATATTCCTTTTTTGACACTTGTTAATTACTAAAGTGGCTTGCGTGTCTGACAAGGGTAATTATGCTGGTTGTCTTCTGAGCTCCCAAGGCAATGATGGGCCTTGGGAGGTGTGCACTCCACTTGAGGGTTTAAACCCTAATTGTTCTCTTTCTCCCTCATTTCTCTCCTTCTCCAGACTTAGTCATTTCTGCAACTTGCTCTCTCTAGAAGAGCTTTGATTCGAGGTGCACTTGGGTGGACATTTCTTGCAGTTTTTTCCTTGCTTCTCATCACTCTTCTTCAGGTATCCCTCGTCATCCTCTCTTCCTCATTTTTCTGTTTTGATTCTTATTTTTGCATTTTCCGGTGAGATTTAAGAGCTTTACTGGCGAGTTCATTGGTTTTCCGACAGTCTGTTCTTGACTGTTCTTTGTTGTTTTTGTTTGAACTTCGATAGTTTGATCCTTAATTCCATTTGTCAATCTTGTTTTCTTAGGATAGTCACAAGTCTAACGTCTGCCTCATATGCTCAGACCCCTCTACCAACTCTTAGAGGAATTCCCCTCTGTTAGGGAAAAGGCCTTAGAAAAAATTAGACAAGTAGAAAGAGCTCAATAGGAAGCTCGTAGGGCAGAGGCATTCCCCCTCAGGCCTATTTTCCCACAACCTCTGAAGGTTATATATCCTGAACCATTCGAACCAATTAACCCAACAGAGGCCTCAGCTGAACCTACACCAATGTCTGAGTCTGAGTCCTCTACCTCAGACCCTATGTCTGAAGACTCTTTCCATGAGGCCATGGATTTCACAACTCGGCAAGATCAAGCCCCTGATCAAGCGGAGGTTTCCAGTCAAGCCTCATCCCAAAAAAGTTCAAGTACATCAACCTCTTCCTCAGAGGTTGAAATTATTGGGCCGAGTATCGCGGTTCCGCCAATCCTTGAAGCCATTCCCCTGTCGGCTGTCACAGGGGCTGAGTTCGCTCAGAGGTTTCCAAGTGGTGCGCCATCGTCTGCTCAGGCCGACGTTGAGCTAAACGATGATGATGATGCTAAGAGTAATGTTGATGTCTCTAAGGCGGTCGAGATTGAGAGTTCAGTCAGCGAGATTGACCTCCTATCTTTCAGATACCTATATTCCATAAGCCCCTCCATAAAGCTCAGGAGACCTCTGAGGGAATAGAGGGCTTATCACGGCCGAGATGGTGAGATCTGCTTGTACAAGTAGATGTTAAAGTTGGGGTTTCGTCTGCCCATCTATCCCATCATCAGGTATATATTGGTCTATATCAATTTGGCCCCTTCCTAGTTGTCACCCAATGCCTGGAGGGTGATAATCGGAGCCATTATCTTATGGAGGGTTGTTCATCACTCAGACCTTCCCGTCCAGGTCTTTATAGGATGCTATGTCCCTTCTGTAATACCCCGTATTTTTGTGATATTTATTTTTTGGGATTAATTTAATTAAATGCGTATTAATTGGAAATTAACCCGGATTAAAATACTAGCGAGATGCGAGTTGGTATTTGAATATAATGTGCATATATGATTATACATGAATATTGGAGTATAAAATTTGTCTTGAGATTGAAATACGGCAAGTTGGAAAATTTTATTGAGACGCGTGTGACAGTCGCGTCAGGGAAATATTTATTTTAATTAAAAAAAAGTGAATTTTAGTTCTATTAACCGTATGGTGGTTTTGAGTGTGCCAACGCGTCCGGAAGGGTCGAAATAGTCAGAAAACACTAGCCGGGGGTTAAGTTTGGGTCCCGGGGCATTATTGGGCCATACCGGTAACTTATAAAGGCATTTTGGTAATTTCAGAAAATGGGTAATTAAAACCCACGAAAATTAGAGTTAAAATCTGACTTAGTATTAACCCACTAAGCCATTTCCAACCCCAATTTAGGAAGTGGGCTACGGGAGAGGTTATAACTTGGCAAAACCAACCTCACCTCCATTAACACCTTGAGAAGAAAGCTTGGAGAGAGAGAGAGAGGAGGAATTCTGCAGAGGAGAGAGAGAACCATTCACCAGATTCGTCATCAAATCCAGAGTTACCCTTAAGGCAAGTGATTTAATTTCGTTTTTATAGAGAGTATTTCTTCCATGTGTAGGAATTGATAAAAATCTGATTTGTTCTTGGGAGTTAATGAAAAACCCATTAAATTGGAAATCGAATCTTGCATATTGATGAGGAATTGCATGTAGAATTATATGTAGGCGATTATTCTGATGTTAATAATATCTTGGATGAAACAAAAACGGATTATAGTAGGTTCAATTATGATGTATAAATGTTAGGGTTCATGTTCATATAAATTGGGAATAAATAAAGAGATTTGAAGATTTGATGATGTTTAAGATGAGTTAGCCCTATATAAACGTTTGATTATGACCTATGAGTGTTTAGTACGAATTATGAACCTTAAAATGATGTTGGGTCGATTTTTGTGTGAGATTAGGAGTGAAGAAAATTGGGAAAAATGAAATAAGGACTTCTGGGCTCGAAACTGGCCACTCGTTAGAAGACCTGGCCAGGTCGTTCGAACGAGCTTCTAACGAGTTGACCTTTGACTTCTAACGAGGGTGAAGTTCGTTCGATAATCTCGTTCGAACGAGATCTCGTTAGATAGCCCAGTTCGTTCGAACAAACTGTCGTTCGAACAGCCTCGTTCGAACGAGACTTCGAACGAGTTGACAGTTTAGGCTTTTTAGCCTGTTTTGATCCCGAGTGCCCCGTAACCTTATGTATAGGTAGAGATAGCTTTCCCTTGATGATTAATTGATATATTTGGGATGTTTGGGATATAATGAGGAGTCAAACCTAGAAGTGTAGTTTGGACCTAAAGGAAAATATGAGTAGGACGTGAGTGTATATTACGTTGCGAGGACTATCGACGGCCTAATTTACTTTATTAATCGGGAACATATAAATTGTGTAGTATTATATGTCGGTACGAGAATGAGAAGTGTACCACCAATAATATGGTGATTACTAAGATGTGTGAATACTTAGTATATGTATTGATTTTTTGTGTATGACATACCTACCATACTTGCTATCACGGGAGGTTTGCGTTCGCTTAGGGCCTTCTAATCCTTGTGTTGCCCGGATTTAGATTGGTTACCTCGATGAACATAGGTCAGAGAAGGACTTATTGGGATGTTAATAAGTCTGCTGATCGTGGGAGCGTAGGTATGTGCGTGACCCATGTGATGTGACTGTGTTCGCCTCCATTATTTGTGATGTTGTTATCTGAACGATTCCTGAGAGATTCGGAATGCGTGATCCTTATGTACGTGGTGTACCGGGATGGATAGCAGAGTATGTGTGCACCGCAGCTTAGTCTCGGGGTGCATGTATTGTATATTTATGATGTGAATAATATACACTTAATTAATGGGAACTTTCATGTAAATATTGTGAATAAAATTATGGAATTGTTTTGAGAAAACATAACGGGTTAACCGATAGTGAAATGTATTACATAATGAGAATCTGAGTTTAAGTAAAGCCCTCTATTTATTTGATAACGCTAGAATGTATTATGGGAATCGAGTAGTATGGGGTAGAACTTATTACGGTTTGGTTAGTTATGGATGTCTTATAGATGGGTACGGTACGTTAGGAGTGCACATGTAGTCGAGAGGTGAGAATTCCATGTGAGTGCACGTCCTAACATGGATTTTGCATTTAATGTTTTAATGTTATTAAAACACTTGCTGTTTTCAAAATGTTTTCCACTTTCGGGCTCTGACCCATTTGCTTTCAAATCTATTTTTGTAAAAACCATTTTAGGTGCCCAGCCACAAGGACACCATGCATAGGATTCTCATTCAGGTGACGAGCTGTAGCTGTTTGTGGAAGTTACGGGACTTTGCTTGTAGACGCTTCATCTATCTTGACTCGATAGTCATCAGTTATCAGTTGTAGGGCATGTCGCCCATTTCTTTTAGAGACATTTCATTTATTTCAGTTATTCAGACCTTTGGCATGTAATTATTCAGGATTCAGACTTGTAGTATTATTTTTCAATTGTGGGATTGTTGTGAGGAGTTTTTCCTCCGGATTATATTTATGTTGTTGGTTATTCATTACTTCATTATAGTGAATGGTTGTTATTCTTTCATTATTCTTTTACTGCATGTTAATCAGACTTAACTTAAAATTTGGCACTTACTTTTTAAATACTAGGTGGTTAGTAATTATTAAAATGTTTTCGACAATGATGCTATTAACTGAACCAACTTGGCATTTTGAATTAATTTAATAAAGGAGTAGCTACCCGGTATTTAATTAGTCGGGGTGTCACAGGTGGTATCAGAGCATCAGGTTCTAGTGTCCATTAGGATCTGTACGGCTTATTATGTTTCCGCTGAGCTTTCTTTGATGTAGAGCCCTATATTTTAGGACTGTTGTATTCTTTTGTATATGCTACGTTCTTCAGCTATTTTAAGTTTATAACTGCGAACTTATAAACCTCATTCTTATTTCAGATGCCTCCACGACGTGCACAACGGGTTCCCAGGGATGCAACGCCAGAACCACAGCCAGCACCAGTTCAGGGCACGATGAATGCCGCCGAGGTTGCAGCCATTGTGGCCCAGGCGGTAAATGCCGCACTAGCTGTAGTTCAGCAGGCACCACCTCAGGCGCCGATAGCCGCGCCAGTTCAGGCTAATGCATTCCCGTCTGCTTGGGAACATGTACGTGATGCTTTTCAGAAAGCACACCCTCCGGAGTTCGCAGGTAGCTCCGATGTAGTAGTTTCGAGTCAGTGGAGGAAGGACATCCAGCGACACCTAAGGATGTATGAGTGCACAGATGTCCAGAAGCAGATACTAGCTACCTTTAAGCTAGTAGGATCTGCACTGTAGTGGTGGGAGTCTATTACCACCGTAGAGGAGAGGGATACTCTCACTATTCAGGAGTTTTGGGTGCGGTTTGACCGCAAGTACTTTCCGTCGGCTGTTCACACAGAGATGAGGAGGAAGTTGATGAGCCTCAAGCAGGAGGGTAAGACTATGGCCGAGTATGAGGCCGAATTTACTGATCTTCTGAACATTGTTCCGGATGAGATACCGACGGAGGAGAAGAAGATACAGAAATTTACGGACTGGTTGACATGGAGGATTCGTCAGAACTTGCTAGGGAACCTCTCGTTAGCCACTTATTCTGATGTGGTTAACACTGCATTGCTCCATTGCCAGGATCACCGCTTTCACATGGCTGAGGGCAAGCGATCGGGAGAGTCTAGCCATCAGGACAGGACTGGAGGAAATGGTGCCAGTGGGGCACAATCTGTTCAGGGGCAGAGGCAGGGTGATCAGGGTACCCAGCAGGGGGATCACAAGAGGTTCAGGTCAGGAAATTTCAGGCACGGACAGGGAGGTTTCTGGCAGGGCCATCAGGGTCCGAACGGCCATCAGCACTAGCAGGGTCAGAATGGTCAACAACAGTTTCAGCAGGGCCAGCAGGGCTAGTGGAGGAATGGTAACGGCCATCAGGGTCGGGGACAGCAGGGACAGAGAGGGGGGAACTTCCCGGGGAAGTGTTTCGTTTGTGGCAAGACTGGCCATAAATGCCAGGACTGTCCTGATAGGGGCAGGGCCCCGCAGCAGCAGCAGGGTGCTCGACATGAGCCACAGAGGCCACTTTTTCCGCCAGCCCTTCCAGCTCCAGCCCAGGTGCCAGCTCTTCCAGCCATTCCAGCAGTTCCTGTGCAGCAGGGACAGTTACAGTATGGACGTGTCTATAACGTCCACCAGGCAGCAGCTCCGCAGGCACCACCCGCGATTGAGGGTATGTTTCCTATCCATGGTACTATGGGTCGGGTTTTGTTTGATACGGGGGCAACACATTGCTTTATAGCTACATATTTTGCGAAAGCCTTAGGGTTGTTAGACACAGCAGAGAGCACAGTGACGTGTGTAGACTCACCATTGGGGAGTGGGTCACTTATTTTCTTTATATGACGGGGAGTAGGGGTAGATATTGGTAGTCTGGTGTTACCTGCAGATATGTTAGTATTAGAGATGACCGAGTATGATGCCATTATTGGTATGGATTGGCTTGTTGCGTACCGAGCCATGATTGACTGTTTCAGTAGGAGTATTATCTTTTCCATTCCCGGGCAGGAGATGTTTTTGGTGGAGATGCCTCGTTCCGAGGGAGGATCGTCCACTCATTTTTATTATATAGAGGAGGAGACCTCTAAGGAGGTGGTGATACCACTTGATTCGATTCCGGTTGTTAGAGAATTTGCCGATGTATTTCAGGATATACCTGGATTACCCCCCAGTCGAGAGATAGACTTTGTCATAGACTTATTACCAGATACGAGACCTATAGCACGCGCACCGTACCGTATGGCTCTAACTGAGATGAGGGAGTTACGAGATCAGATTGAGCAGTTGTTGGGTCAGGGGTTTATACGGAGGAGTACTTCGCAGTGGGGTGCCCCTGTGTTGTTCGTGAAGAAGAAAGATGGTTCACTGAGATTGTGTGTGGACTACCGAGAGTTGAATAAGGTCACGATACGAAATAAATATACGTTGCCTCGAATCGATGACTTATTCGACCAGTTGAGAGGAGCTTCTTTCTTCTCTGGATACCATCAGTTGCGTATCAGGGAGGAGGATGTCTCGAAGACTGCGTTCTTGTCGAGATATGGTTCTTACAAGTTTCGGGTTATGCCTTTTGGTTTGACCAATGCTCCAACCGTGTTTATGGACTTGATGAATAGGGTGTTCAGGGATTTCCTGGATCAGTTTGTCATTGTCTTAATTGATGATATTCTGGTTTGCTCCCAGACAGAGGAGGAGCACGCCGAGCATTTGAGGCAAGTTTTGCAGACACTACGTCAGAACGAGTTGTATGCAAAATATGAGAAATGAGGGTTTTGGCTGAAGGAGGTCCAGTTTTTGGGACATATTATTTCCGACCGGGGAATATCTGTTGATCCGGGGAAAGTATCCGCGGTGAGGGAGTGGGGATAGCCCACGACACCGACGGAGATTCGTAGTTTCTTGGGCCTAGCAGGATACTACAAGAGGTTCATTCGGGGATTCTCGAAGATAGCAGGTCCTTTGACACATCTGACTCGTAAGGGTGTACCATTCATCTGGAGTGATGCCTGTCAGTTGGCATTCGATGAATTGAAGGATAAGTTGACCTCAGCACCTGTGTTAGCATTGCCGAGACCGGGAGTTGAGTATTTAGTTTACACCGATGCGTCCTTGCAAGGACTTGGAGGTGTATTACAACAGGAAAGTCAGGCCATTGCTTATGCATCCCGTAAGCTAAAGCCTCACGAGAAGAACTACCCCACTCATGACTTGGAGTTAGCGGCAGTTGTATTTGCCCTTCGTATTTGGAGACATTACCTTTTGGGGGAAAAGTTTTGATTGTTCACAGACCACAAGTCCCTACAGTACCTATTCACGCAGAAGGAGTTGAATATGCGGCAACGGAGGTGGCTTGAGTTCGTGAAGGATTATCAGTTCGATATCCAGTATCACCGGGGGAAGGCTAACGTGGTATCAGACGCGTTGAGCCGTAGGCCAGCAGAGGAAGTGGCAGGGGTGTGGAAGGCTAAGTGTAAGGAATTGGGACACCAGGATGCAGTGGCCCGATCATTCATGTCGGTAATGACTGTTACGCCACAGATTGTCACGAGAGTGGTAAAGGCATAAGCAGATGACTCGTTCTGTCAGGAGCTGATAGTTCGATTATTAGCAGAGGGAGCCGAGTCCTATACCGTTAGCTCAGACGGGGGATTACGCTTCAATGGGAGATTAGTAGTTCCGGAAGGGGAGAAATTGCGGCATGAGGTGATGGCAGAGTCGCACGGCTCACGGTTCGCGGTACATCCCGGTGGGGACAAAATGTACCAAGACATGAGACGTCAGTATTGGTGGAGCGGGATGAAGAGAGATATTGCCGAGTTTGTTTCTAAACGCGCCACTTGTCAGCTTGTAAAAGCAGATCATCAGAGACCGGCAGGACTGCTACAGTCGTTGGAGGTCCCGATGTGGATGTGGGAGAGCATATCCATGGACTTTATCACGGGATTGCCTACGTCACAGAGAGGTCACGACTCCATTTGGGTAATTGTGGACAGGTTGACCAAAGTTGCTCATTTTCTACCCGTAAGGACAGACTACACTACGGGGCAGTATGCCCAGCTCTTTATTTCAGAGATAGTGAGACTTCCCAGTGTGCCCTTAAATATCGTGTCTGACCGAGACAAGATATTTTTTTTCACGGTTTTGGGAGAGTTTTCAGGAGGCCATGGGCACGGAATTGCAGTTGAGCACGGCGTACCACCCGTAGACCGACGGGCAAACCGAGCGTACGAACCAGATGTTGGAGGACATGCTACGTATGTGCATCATTGATTTCGGGGGTGGATGGGAGCAGTATCTTCCACTGGTAGAGTTTGCTTACAACAACTCCTACCAGTTCACCATTGGCATGGCTCCATTTGAGGCGTTGTACGGTAGACCTTGTCGTTCCCCAGCATGTTGGTTGGAGGTAGGGGACAACAAACTACTAGGGCCGGAAGTGATTCAGGATACTTCGGCAAGGATAGAATTGATTTGGAGTCGCATTCGGGTAGCTCAAGACAGGCAGAAGAGCTATGCTGATGCGAAGAGGTTCTTCAGGGAGTTCCAAGTGGGGGACCAGGTTTTGCTCAGAGTATCTCCTATGAAGGGGATTATGCGTTTCGGGAAAAAAGGAAAGTTGGCACCGAGATATGTGGGACCATTTCCTATTATTGAGCGGATTGGATCGGTTGCGTATAGGCTTGGGTTACCGGAGCATTTGCATCGGATTCACGATGTGTTTCATATTTCCTCGCTAAGGAAATATCTTAGAGACGATTTGGCTCATTCTCACATTGCTTTGGAGGACATCGATCTCCAGCCTGATAGCTCCTACGAGGAGGGGCCGATTGCTATTTTGGACCGAAGTGAGCGGAAACTGCGGTCAAAGATAGTTCCGTTAGTACGTGTTCAATGACGACATCATAATGTTGAGGAGTCCACATGGGAGCGCGAGGATGAGATGCGCGAACGTTATCCAGAGTTGTTCTTACCAGGTACTTTCTAGTTCCGAATTTCGGGACGAAATTCAGTTATTAGGGGGGAAGTATGTAATACCCCGTATTTTTGTGATATTTATTTTTTGGGATTAATTTAATTAAATGCGTATTAATTGGAAATTAACCCGGATTAAAATACTAGCGAGATGCGAGTTGGTATTTGAATATAATGTGCATATATGATTATACATGAATATTGGAGTATAAAATTTGTCGTGAGATTGAAATACGGCAAGTTGGAAAATTTTATTGAGACGCGTGTGACAGTCGCGTCAGGGAAATATTTATTTTAATTAAAAAAAAAGTGAATTTTAGTTCTATTAACCGTATGGTGGTTTTGAGTGCGCCAACGCGTCCGGAAGGGTCGAAATAGTCAGAAAACACTAGCCGGGGGTTAAGTTTGGGTCTCGGGGCATTATTGGGCCATACCGGTAACTTATAAGGGCATTTTGGTAATTTCAGAAATTGGGTAATTAAAACCCACGAAAATTAGAGTTAAAATCTGACTTAGTATTAACCCACTAAGCCATTTCCAACCCCAATTTAGGAAGTGGGCTACGGGAGAGGTTATAACTTGGCAAAACCAACCTCACCTGCATTAACACCTTGAGAAGAAAGCTTGGAGAGAGAGAGAGAGGAGGAATTCTGCAGAGGAGAGAGAGAACCATTCACCAGATTCGTCATCAAATCCAGAGTTACCCTTATGGCAAGTGATTTAATTTCGTTTTTATAGAGAGTGTTTCTTCCATGTGTAGGAATTGATAAAAATCTGATTTGTTCTTGGGAGTTAATGAAAAACCCATTAAATTGGAAATAGAATCTTGCATATTGATGAGGAATTGCATGTAGAATTATATGTAGGCGATTATTCTGATGTTAATAATATCTTGGATGAAACAAAAACGGATTATAGTAGGTTCAATTATGATGTATAAATGTTAGGGTTCATGTTCATATAAATTGGGAATAAATAAAGAGATTTGAAGATTTGATGATGTTTAAGATGAGTTAGCCCTATATAAACGTTTGATTATGACCTATGAGTGTTTAGTACGAATTATGAACCTTAAACTGATGTTGGGTCGATTTTTATGTGAGATTAGGAGTGAAGAAAATTGGAAAAAACGAAATAAGGATTTCTGGGCTCGAAACTGGCCACTCGTTAGAAGACCTGCCCAGGTCGTTCGAACGAGCTCGTTCGAACGAGCTTCTAACGAGTTGACCTTTGACTTCTAATGAGGGTGAAGTTCGTTCGATAATATCATTCGAACGAGATCTCGTTAGATAGCCTAGTTCGTTCGAACGAACTCTCGTTCGATCAGCCTCGTTCGAACGAGACTTCGAACGAGTTGACAGTTTAGGCTTTTTAGCCTGTTTTGATCCCGAGTGCCCCGTAACCTTATGTATAGGTAGAGATAGCTTTCCCTTGATGATTAATTGATATATTTGGGATGTTTGGGATATAATGAGGATTCAAACCTAGAAGTGTAGTTTGAACCTAAAGGAAAATATGAGTAGGACGTGAGTGTATATTACGTTGCGAGGACTATCGACGGCCTAATTTACTTTATTAACCGGGAACATATAAATTGTGTAGTATTATATGTCGGTACGAGAATGAGAAGTGTACCACCAATAATATGGTGATTACTAAGATGTGTGAATACTTAGTATATGTATTGATTTTTTGTGTATGACATACCTACCATACTTGCTATCACGGGAGGTTTGCGTTCGCTTAGGGCCTTCTAATCCTTGTGTTGCCTGGATTTAGATTGGTTACCTCAATGAACATTGGTCAGAGAAGGACTTATTGGGATGTTAATAAGTCTGCTGATCGTGGGAGCGTAGGTATGTGCGTGACCCATGTGATGTGACTGTGTTCGCCTCCATTATTTGTGATGTTGTTATCTGAACGATTCCTGAGAGATTCGGAATGCGTGATCCTTATGTACGTGGTGTACCGGGATGGATAGCAGAGTATGTGTGCACCGCAGCTTAGTCTCGGGGTGCTTGTATTGTATATTTATGATGTGAATAATATACACTTAATTAATGGGAACTTTCATGTAAATATTGTGAATAAAATTATGGAATTGTTTTGAGAAAACATAACGGGTTAACCGATAGTGAAATGTATTACATAATGAGAATCTGAGTTTAAGTAAAGCCCTCTATTTATTTGATAACGCTAGAATGTATTATGGGAATCGAGTAGTAAGGGGTAGAACTTATTACGGTTTGGTTAGTTATGGATGTCTTATAGATGGGTACGTTAGGAGTGCACATGTAGTCGAGAGGTGAGAATTCCATGTGAGTGCACGTCCTAACATGTATTTTGCATTTAATGTTTTAATGTTATTAAAACACTTGCTGTTTTCAAAATGTTTTCCACTTTCGGGCTCTGACCCATTTGCTTTCAAATCTATTTTTGTAAAAACCATTTTAGGTGCCCAGCCACAAGGACACCATGCATAGGATTCTCATTCAGGTGACGAGCTGTAGCTGTTTGTGGAAGTTACAGGACTTTGCTTGTAGACGCTTCATCTATCTTGACTCGATATTCATCAGTTATCAGTTGTAGGGCATGTCTCCCATTTCTTTTAGAGACATTTCATTTATTTCAGTTATTCAGACCTTTGGCATGTAATTATTCAGGATTCAGACTTGTAGTATTATTTTTCAGTTGTGGGATTGTTGTGAGGAGTTTTTCCTCCGGATTATATTTATGTTGTTAATTATTCATTACTTCATTATAGTGAATGGTTGTTATTCTTTCATTATTCTTTTACTGCATGTTAATCAGACTTAACTTAAAATTTGGCACTTACTTTTTAAATACTAGGTGGTTAGTAATTATTAAAATGTTTTCGACAGTGATGCTATTAACTGAACCAACTTGGCATTTTGAATTAATTTAATAAAGGAGTAGCTACCCGGTATTTAATTAGTCGGGGTGTCACACCTTCATCTGCCAGAAATCATCCGAACTATTATCATTTTTTAGCTCGGAAGCCAGAAAAGAAGATGCTTCAGATAACCCAAACCTCAAATCATAATTGGAAACCACGATATTTCTTTGCCTCAAGGCCATGGGAATTTGGTCCATGTGCCCCCTCTTCTTCATTAGAGCCAAGGATGCCTATAATATGGGGAAAAGTTACAATGGCTGCTAGGGCCGACCCTGGTCTAAGTCAGCAAAATCTTCAGAAGGTCAAAGACCTTCAAGATCAGGGGAAGCATGGTCTGCTTGTCAAATTCGAGCACCTGATAACCCCCTATTACCTCTCTAAGACTGGTCTGGGGGGAAGTCCTCTTACAGAGCTTGGTAAGTGCTTTTTATTTCAAAATATACCTTTGAATTTATGTATGTCTGACTCTCTAACTTAAACCCTTCTATCTTGCAGAGCGCCCGAAGGGAGTATCTGATGATTTGTGGGAGATGGCAGCACCAAGTTTAACGAAGCTCTTCAAAAAGGCAGGTCTGAACGCTCCTCATCCCCCTCCCTCAACCTCAAGGGCTGAGACCAGCAAGAAGAGAAAGGTTGTCGATGCTGCCCCTGAGGATCAGAGGCAGAAGAAGAAAGGTGGGGATCGTGCTATCCCCATTTCTTCTGAGGATGCATTGGTTGCTCGTATAGAGCAACTGAAAATTAATGATAGCATCATAGGCCACAGTTTACAGGCGTTGGATGCCATCGGCTCTGCTATGACCGATGCTGACAAACGCTTTTATCGATCTATGGATACTCCTCTGCTGGTTGAGTTTGGTCTTCATAGGTCTATTCAGGTATGACTTCGAATTTCATCTTAGCTCAAGTGTAACCTATGTTTTGAATTTCATCTTATATATACGACCACATGATTTGCAGGGCCTCGCTGCTATGCATCATCTTGCCAACTGGACTCTGAAGAAGTTTCCCCTCATCCAGAAAGGCCAAGAGGCCGAGAAGACTGAAGCCACTCTGAGCACCGAGGTGGAGCGTCTGAAGGTCGCCCTGAAGAAGGCCGAGACCAGCGCCAAGGGGCTGCAGAAGGACTTAGACAAGCAAAGGGAAGATCATAACACTGCCATGAAGGCTTAGGCTGACTCCCTTCAATACAAGGTCGACGTTGCTGTCAAGGCTGCCTTGGAAGATGCCTCTGAGAAGATCTTGGAGGAGTACAAGGTCTCTGACGAGTTTGTCTGTTTTGGCTTTGAATACCTGGAGAGGGGCGTCAAGGCAACTGGCAAGTGGGATGCCATGAAAGAGAAGTAATCAGGAAGTCGAGCAGCTGTTGACTTCATCGGCCTGGGTTATGCCAACCCCAAGTTTTCCCAGGCCTTACAGGAGGTTGAAGAGGAGGGTGGTCTTGCCCCTACTGAGACTGCCCCACAAGGAGACACCATTACTGAAGAGGTCGGTGCCCAAGATGAAGGGTGTGGAAGTGGACACACTCGGCCAAGGAAAAGAAGACACGACCGTCAACCCTGAAGTTGCAGACACTTAGTTTTTTATACGGCAATTTTTTGTAACTCTGATCTGTTGTAACCTCTGATGAACATCATAATTTTCATCCTTGCACCTTGTAAGTCTTTAACCCCTGAGGAGGGCTTTTACCTGTTCACTTGTTGATTTGTTTGTTGAATGCTTTTCTTTTCCATGCAATGTGTTCAGCTCTGAAGTTTTGGTGCAATGATGTCTTTGTTATACTTAACGAATGATGTCTTACCTCAGACCTTGTCACCACTATGATGTTTTAGGGTCTGAGGTCATCACTAAGATGTTATCCTCATAAGTAATTTCACCAAATTAATGATGTTAAGGGTTTGAGGTCATCCAAGTATGATGTCTGACCTCAGACCTTGTCACCAAATAATGATGTTAAGGCCTGAGGTCATCACTAAGATGTTATCCCCATAAGTAATTTAACCAAATTAATGATGTTAAGGGTCTGAGGTCATCCAAGTATGATGTCTGACCTCAGACCTTGTCACCAAATAATGATATTAAGGCCTGAGGTCATCACTAAGATGTTATCCCCATAAGTGATTTCACCAAATTAATGATGTTAAGGGTCTGAAGTCATCCAAGTATGATGTCTGACCTCAGACATTGTCACCAAATAATGATGTTAAGGCCTGAGGTCATCACTAAGATGTTATCCCCATAAGTAATTTCACCAAATTAATGATGTTAAGGGTCTGAGGTCATCTAAGTATGATGTCTGACCTCAGACCTTGTCACCAAATTAATGATGTTAAGGGTGTGAGGTCATCAACTAAGATGTTATCCCCATAAATAATTTCACCAAATTAATGATGTTAAGGGTCTGAGGTCATCCAAGTATGATATCTAACCTCAGACCTTGTCACCAAATAATGATGTTAAGGCCTGAGGTCATCACTAAGATGTTATCCCCATAAGTAATTTCACCAAATTAATGATGTTAAGGGTCTGAGGTCATCCAAGTATGATGTCTGACCTCAAACCTTGTCATCAAATTAATGATGTTAAGGGTCTGAGGTCATCACTAAGATGTTATCCCCATATATTCTAACACTTGAGCGCAGTGGATCAATAATTGTCATGGAAACTGAACCCTCATTAATAATATCTTCATAAGATGATACATTAACATAAACTTCTTGCAACATCATATGTAATACTTCTTTAGATGATCAGCATTCCAGGGATTGGCAAAAGTTTCCCCCTCTAGGTTTTCTATCCTGTAGGTCTCGGGTACAACCTCTTCGATCACTTTGTAGGGACCGTGCCAGTTTGGGTGAAGCTTGTTTGCCTTATGTAACGTCTTCTTCAGCACCAGGTCTTCTACAACTATGGGCCTTGATTTTACCCTTTGATTATAGAACTTTGTTGTTCTTTGTTGGTAAGCTGCTTGCCTGATTTCTGCGTCTTCCCTTCTCTCCTCGATTAAGTCTAGGTCGAGCCTTCTCTCATCCCCATTCTTCTCAGGGTCATAGGTATGCACCCTATGAGTAGGGAGTTCAACCTCTGTTGGTATGATGGCCTCTGAGCCATGTGATAACATAAACGGGGTCTCCCCCGTAGGTGTTCTAGCTGTCGTCCTATAGGCCTAAAGAACTGCATAAACTTCTTCAGTCCACCTTCCCTTAGCCTCCTCCAACCTCTTCTTGATCCCGTCAAGGATCGTTCTATTTGTGACTTCGGTCTGACCATTTGCTTGAGGTCGGCCAAGAGAGGAGAAAAATTATTTTATCCCAACTCTTTCGCAATATTTTTCCAGGGAAGAGTTCTTGAACTGTGTTCCGTTGTATTAAATGAGGGTGTTTGGGAGGCCATGTCTGTAGATGATGTTCTTCCAAATAAATTGGAAGGTCTTCTGCTCTGTAATAGTGATCATCGGCTCTGCCTATACCCACTTGGAGAAGTAATCAATGGCAACTATCAGAAATCTGTAGTTATTTGCAGCCCTCGGTAGGGGACCTACTAAGTCAATCCTCCACACTGCGAATGGCCAAGGGGAACTGATAGACGTCATAGGCTGATGAGGTTGATGGTTTATCGTGGAGAATCTCTGACATTTGTCGCACCTCTTTACATAAGCTGCAGCATCTTTGGCCAAGGTCGGCCACCAATACCCTTGCGTGATAATCCTCTTCGCCAAAGGTCTTCCTCCTATGTGACTAGAGCAAGAACCCTCGTGTACCTCTCATAGGACGTGGGGGACCTCGGTTGGATGGACGCATCTGAGAAGAGGTAATAGGAATCCCTTCCTATATAGGACATCTCCTACTACTGAGAACTTTGCTTCCCTGTACCTCAATTTCCTCCTTTCTAACTTTGACTCCGGTAATACCCCTTCTCTGATGTATCTAATAAGGGGATCCATCCATGAGTCCCCTAGGTCCAAATTGAGACAAAGATTACTAACCTCTTCTTCTTCAATGGTTGCTCTAGTTAAGATCTCGACGGGGACTGTCCTACGGATATCTGTCTTCATGGCTGAGGCCAACCTTGCTAAGGCATCTGCGTGGCTGTTATTTTGCCGAGGTACTCTCTTAATCTTTACTTCTTCGAGGCCTTCGAGTATCACCCTCACCCTCTTTAAGTATTTATCCATCCTTTCGTCCTTGGCATCATAAACCCCCAATACTTGATTAACAACCAACCTTGAGTCACTGTGAAGGAAGAGTCGTCTTACACCTACGGTCCTTGCCAAGGAAAGGCCTGCTAGTATGGCCTCGTATTCTGACTCGTTGTTCGACGCCTTGAAGTTGAACCTTAGGGCATATTCGATGTTGGTACCATCCGGGCCTGAAAGTATCAGGCTCGCTCCGCTCCCACTTTCGCAAGAGGACCCATCGACGAAGAGGTTCCATATGTCTTTATTTGATGAGAAACCCTCTTCTAACATAATTCCCTGCATAAAGAGGTACCGGTCTTCCTCATTCTCGGCTATCCCATCTCTGACTCTCTTGGTCATAACCTCTTTCGGTTGTCGGAAGACGTTACTGTTTGACACTTATGTGGCCTCTGTGCTATTCTCACCCTCGATCTCTTCCCATGTAAACTCTGCGACAAAATCTGCTAGTGCCTTCCCTTTGATGGCCATCCTAGGCTGATAGGTAAGATCATATTCCCCCAATTCAATGGCCCGGGTCATCAATCTTCCCGACTTCTCAGGTTTATGGAGGACCTATCTTAGTGGGGAGTCAGTGAGGACGACCATAGAATGGGCTTGAAAGTAGGGTATCATCTTCCTAGAGGCATGTATCAAGGCGTAGGCTAAATTTTCCATGCGAGGGTAGTTCTGCTCAGATCCCTGAAGGGCTTTACTGTTGAAGTATACGGGCCTTTGAACCCCCACGTCCTCCCGTACAATAGCAGCGCTTATAGCTGATTCAGAGACCGCTAGATAGACAAACAGCCTCTCTCCTACTATTGGCCGAGATAAGAGCAAAGGAGTCCAAGGTATGATTTGAGCTGATCAAAAGCCTCATCACACTCTTTGTCCCACTCGAAGGCCTTTCTGAGCACTTTGAAGAATGGAAGGCACTTGTCGGTCGCCCTGGAAACGAATCTGTTGAGCGCAGCCACTCTTCCAGTGAGCCTTTGAACGTCCTTGATACTCCGAGGTGTCTTCATGTCCAGCAAAGCCTTGATTTTCTCAGGGTTCGCCTCTATTCCTCTTTGATTGACGATACCCCGAAGACACTTTGTCGGGTTGAGTTTCATCTTGTACAGGTCCATGGTATTGAAGGTCTTTTCTAGGTCTTCCACATAGGTTCAGGCCTTTAGTCTCTTCTTTAACATATCATCTACATACACCTCCATAGTTTTGCCTATTTGGTCTTCTAACATCTTGTTTGCAAGACGTTGATATGCTGCCCCTGCATTTTTCAATCCGAAGGGCATCACCTTATAGCAATACGTCCATTTGTTAGTAATGAAGGTAGTCTTCTCCGAGTCTTCGGCATCCATGAAGATTTGGTTGTAACCTGAATACGCGTCCATGAAGCTCATGAGCTCATGTCCTGCAGTTGCATCTACCATCTGATCGATCTGGGGTAAGGGGTAACTGTCTTTCGGGCAAGACTTATTCAGGTCAGTAAAATCCACACACACTCTCCACTTCCCGTTGGCCTTGAGCACGATGAATGCATTTGATAGCCACTCCGGATATATCACTTTCCTGATGAATTCAGCCTCTTCCAACTTTCGAACCTCTTCCAGGATGACGTCATACTTCTCCCTGGAGTACAGTCTTCATCTCTGTTTGATTGGCTTTGCATCCTTAGATACGTTGAGTTTATGGCACATGACCTCGGGGTTGATGCCAGGCATGTCTGCGTGACTCCAAGCGAAGACACTCTGCCTCTTCCTCAGGAAGTCTACCAGCTCTTTCTTGATTTCTGATTTTAAGGCTTTGCCGACCTGGACGGTTTTTTCCGGCTCGTCCTTATTGAGGAAGATGGATTCTACCTCTTCCGCGACCTCTCCTTTCTTCAACTTCGTTTCATCTCTAGGGTCAAGCGTTTCGATGTTATAAGTGGTAGTTTCTCTCTTATGAGCCTCTCTCTCTTCAGCTGAGTTGAAGTAGCATTCTCGTGCTATGGTCTGGTCACCCTGCACTTCGCCTACCCCATAGGGGGTCAGGAATTTTAGCATCTGGTGGACCGTTGACGGCACTGCTTCAAACTCCTTAAGGACTACTCTTCCTATGATGAGGTTATAGGCCGAGAAGACATTTTCGTCCATAACAAAAAAATTGATCTTCCGAGTTAACCTCATAGGCCACTTATCACCCATTCGTACGTCCGTCTCATACATACCCAGCGGATGGACCTTTTCACCACTAAACCCCATTAATGGATGATGATAGGGTACTAACCTAGCTCTGCTCAGACCTAGGCTTTTGAAGCAGGGCCAAAACATCACATCTGCTGAACTTCCTCCGTCTACAAGAATTCTTTGCACCTCACATCCAGGAACTCTTATCGTGATCACCAAAGGGTCATCATGTGGAGCTAGGATGCCTTTGAAGTCGAGTCGGGATAACCCAACTATGAGAGTGTCCATGTCCACCTTCTTTCTCTTCTGCGTAGTCTCGAAAGACATCAGGTTTACCACTTCAAGTTTGGCCACTGATTTTGCCTCTGCCACATGAGCTTTTCTATCAGCAACCTCAGATCCACCCCCCGCAAGTCCTCCGCATATGGTGCTAATGCTAAAGGAGATCATACCAACCCTCTTTACCAGGGTGTTGTCATCTGTTGGTGGGAGGTCCGGATTTTCCTCATCATCGTCATCCGTGCCATTGTCTCTTCTTGCTATGGTGTCCTCACGACATTTGTCGTGTCTCTTCTTTTTGGGGTCTTCCCTTCCCCTTTTGGGAGCTTTACCGTCAACATATTTCCTCAACTTTCCTGATATCAACATTTTCTCGATCTCATCCTTCAAGGCGAAGCACTTGTCAGTTATATGGCCATGGTCTTGGTGGAATTCACACCATAAGTTCTGGTTCCTCTTGTGTGGAGGAGCCTTCAACTTCTCTGGCCAACTAGAGAAGTTGAAGAGAAGCTGAGAAGACAACCCGGACCAATCCGGTTTAATAGAAAAATGGATCAGTCCGGGGCCCCAAAGTTACTGTAAAGATGGGCGTCAAGCGAACCAATCCGGTATCCCAAAAAAACGAATTGGTCCGGCCCTTAAAATCACTGCATAACAACTTGTTTAACGGACCAATCCGATTTGTTTGGAAAACGGATCAATCCAGTTGCTGACCGGACCAGTCCGGTATGTTTTGACCGGATCGATCCGGTGTTCGAGATTTGATCTGATCTTCTTCTTCTTAGAGTTTTGCTTTAATCCAACTCTTGTAAATTACGTAAGATGTAAATTTAAAAGAACTCCCAGAAAAGGGGGGCTTCTAATTCGTTTTTAGAGAAGCTTTGTAATTAACTTAGAGAAGAAATAACAAAAACCCTAGTTTTGATTCCAGATTGCAATTCAAGTAAATTCATTCCTATTCTTTCTTTTATTATTGCTGTAGTTAATTCTTTAGTAGTAATTTCATTATTCTTCATCTTCAATAGCTAGTAAAAATGTTTTCTATCATTCAAAACCTATTTTCTTCTAATGTTAGTATGTCCGGCTAAGTTTTCAAGGGTTGGGGTGCATGAACCTCACCCGATGTAATTCATGCTAGTGGAAATAGAAGTTGGAAATAAAACCCTAGATGAATTGTATCGTAGTTCCTACGATACTACTTTAATTCAACATTTTCTTACATACCTTGCAGGCTACGATCCCTCATATATGTAATACTTAGGAGAAATAAAGACCGGATTTTAATTCAACCTTTGTTTACGTACTTTGCGAGCTACGATCCCTCATATATGTAATACTTAGGAGTATTAAAAAGTCGGATTCATTTAAAGCTTTAATTCTGAATCTAGTATCCTACGAAGTGAATTACTAGGGTGTGGGGGATTGTAACCCGGCCTATCTTTCTCATTTCATAATTAAAGTTTTAGTCAAGTCGTTCGTACTTCTGCAGTAGAATAATTGCATTTCATTTATAAAAAAAAATCATCAGTTAATCATTTTCAAAATTGCATATAGTTGTAGTTGTTTCCAAATCAAATCATCTTTTCCTTTTTCTTAGAGTTGAATTTAGGTTTACCATTTATCCTTCCGTTGTCACGATTTTCTCGTCATATTTTTTGTGGGGACGATCCCGACTTACCGGGTTTATTACTAATGCGACAGGCTTGCACTTGAACCTAGAGAGAACGCACTTTAGAAACACATTCTTAGTCGCGTCAAGTTGTTAATGAGTAAGGGTATTTTTATTAAACAAAATATGGTTGGGTCCTACAAGAAAACATAAAAATAGGAACGGAGTCGGAATAATAGTAGATAGGAACCTTAAGGATGATATCGAAACTGTTATTAGGAAAGGTGATAAACTTATACTTTTAAAACTGGTATCGGGAGAAAATATAATTAATATTATTAGTGCTTATGCACCCCAAGTAAGATTAGATGATCATACTAAAGTAAAATTTTCAGAACAAATGGATAAACTAATTCAAGAAATACCCGTAGGTGAGAAAATCTATAGAGGGAGAGAATTGAATGCCCGTGGAGGAGACGATTGTGTAGGATATGAGATAGTCCATAGAGGATATGATTTTGGAGATAGGAATGACGGTGTAGACTCTATTTTAGATTTTGTGACGGCTTATAATTTTTTACTAGTAAGTACATGCTTTAAAAAGACGCTTAAATACTTAATAACTTATATAAATGGAACGCATAAAAGCCAAATAGAATTTTTCTTGAGTAGAAAAGGAGATCAATTATCATGTAAAGACTATAAGGTTATACCGGGAGAGAGTTTAACCTCACAACATAAGGCAATGGTGTTGGATATAAATATTAAAAATCAATCGTGAGTGTGAAAAAAGAAGATTAACCCACAACTAGGTAGTGGAAATTAAAAGGAGAAAAATTAGAACTATTTAAAGATAAACTATTAAATGAAGTGTCATGGAATACCAAAGAGGAGTCTAACATAATGTAGGATAAGATGGCAACGTGAACTATGAGAATATCAAAAGAAAATCTTGGAGAATCAAAAGGTAGGAGGCCACAATCTAAAGAAACATGGTGGTGGAATGAAGAAGTACAAAATATAGTAAAAATTAAAAGGGAGTACTTTAAAACATGACAAATAACTAGAATCGAAGAAAATTTTGAGAAATATACATGAGCTAAAAATGAAGTTAAGAAAATGATAAAAGATGCTAAGTTAAAGGCATATGATGATCTTTATACAAAATTAGGAACACGGGAAGGGAAAAAAATATTTATAAGCTTGCTAAACTTAGGGATTGAAAAACAAAAGATTTTAACAACGTTAAGTGTATTAAAAGTGATGATTCGAGAGTCCTAGTGAAGGATAATGAGTAGGGGTGTAAATGGATATTCGAAAATCCGAATCCGTCCGATATTCGAGTCCGAATTTTGTGGATATTTATTCGAAAAAATGGATATGGATACGAATATGGATAGTGTGTTAAAATATCCGGGAAAATGGATACGGATACGGATAGTATGTGTATCCGACACGGATAATTCGTATCCGAAGCGGAGTATCCATATTTGCGAATATCCGACACGGATATCCGTATCCGTATTATATTAAATAATAATTTATTATTAATATTAATTATATACAAATTGTAAATATAACTATGTAATAATATAATATAAAAGTTTTTTCATTTAGCAAATAGCGAAACTAGTAGCAGCTCTCGTCCGAAATCCTAGTCTAGGGTTCCTTTTTTTCATTTCCAGCCGTCGACTTCTCTCTCTCACCTTAGTAGCAGCTCTCGTCTTCTCACTCTCGTGTAGGTGGTGTAGCATCTCTCAGCTCTCGTCTTCTCTATCGCAACTTAGCGACGGTATGAAATCGACCCATATCTACTCTCGTCTTCTCTCTTTCTCTACTCGGGTTGGTATGAAATCCGTAGGTATGTGTAAACACAAACCCATTATCTGCTATATACTTATGGATTTACACAAGCATACCTACAGATTTTTGTTCTCTCTTTCTCTGCTCTCTCTCACCTTATGGATTTACATACAGATTTACTGTTTACACCAGAACTTTCGTAGAGAGTGTTGTACAACTTCTGTGTAAAATTATTGTTGTATGAAATTATTGTTTTATATTGTTGTATGAAATTATTGTTGTATGAAATTATACCTACAGATTTTTATATTGTACAGAGCATATCTATAGAGTTTTATATTGTTGTATGAAATTATATTGTTGTATGAAATCATACCTACAGATTTTTATATTTTACATAGCATACATACCTACAGATTTTTTTATTGTTGTATGAAATTATTGTTTCTGTGTTGGTAATTTTTTGTTAAGTTGTATGAAATTATTGATTCTTTCTGATTTTGGTGTTTCTATGTTGTTTGGAGACCTGAATGTAATTCTTTTGTTATGTTGTATGAAATTATTGTGAGTTTGTTATTTTTTTTATTCAGGGTTGTTTTAATTTTTTTTTATCTCAATACAGTTTTATTTGTTGTTATTCTACTTATATATTGGTAAAGTTGTATTTGGGTGAATTAGTATGTTCAAACAATTAATGTCTTAATTTATCTTTATGCATTACTACTAACTTGCGAGTTGTGATTACCTTAATGCTTAATTCGGCAAGGATACAAAGGAAAGGAGATGAGAATGACACACTTCAGGAATTTAAGGGGTAAAAAAAAACATCCCTTCTTTATTATAATATATTATTTGTTTTCTCCGTTAATATTTGAATTGAGATATATTTTTCAGGTAAGATGATTCTTCACTTTCATTTTTGTTCAAACATTAGAGAAACTGAAGAGGATACAAATTTCAATGGCTCACAATTGAATAAGAAAATGCACATTAAAGGTTAGTACTTTTGCTCGAACCTTCTTTTATAATTTAATATAATGCTTTACACATTCTCTATATCTTACATGGAATGAGAAATTATAAATTTAATTCATTGATTAAATTAGTGTTTAATAATCTATGTGTATCTTAATGTATATTAAATAATAAAAACGGATAAGGATATTATCCGAATCCGGGAAATCCGGGAGGATACGGATAAGGATAGCTGAAATTATTATCCGGGAGGATACGGATACGAATACGGATAGTGTGGAGACTTGGCGGATACAGATGTGGATACTATGGTATCCGCTCCGTATCCATCCGTTTTACACCCCTAATAATGAGATTATGAAAAGATAAAAAAATTACTTTGAGAGGTTATTGAATGGAGATAATAGGAGTAGATTAGGGAGACTCGAGAAATTATATTTTTTCCACAGAATTAGGACAATAAAAATTATAATTGCTCTAAAAAGAAATGAAAATAAGGATAGCTTTAGGACAAGATAGTATCCCTATTGAGATTTGGAAGTGCGGGGGAAGGAGTATCTTAACTTACAAAATTATTTAATAGAATTATAATAACTAATAGGATGTCTGATGAATGAAAAAACAGTGTTTTAGTACCTATTTATAAAAGTAAAACAGACATACAAATTTGTTCAAATTATCGTAGTATTAAGTTAATGAGCCATACAATGAAACTTTGGGAGAGAGTGATAAAATACAGATTTAGATTAAAAACAACATAGAATCAATTTGGGTTTATGTATGGGAGGTCATCAATGGAAGTAATTCATATATTGAGGAGATTAATATAGAGGTATAGGAAGAAAAAAAAAGGACTTTCATATGATTTTTTATATTTGAGAAGGCGTGTGATAAGATACCAAGAGATATAATATGATTAGTTCCGCATAAAAAAAAGAGTGACTCGTAGATATATTGATGTGATCAATAATATGTATAACGGACCCATGACTATAGTAAGAACATCAGTTGGAGAAAGTGTTGAATTTTCAATTACTATAGGGGTTCAACACTAAGTCATTATCTCTTTGCTATTGTTATGGATGAGTTTACTAGACAAATACAAGATGAGGTGTCATGGTGTATGCTATTTACAAATGATATACTGGATGAGACTAAGACGGAAATTAATGCTAGATTGAGATTGTCGAGAGAAACTCTAGAAATCAGAGGGCTTAAAATAAGCAAGACCAAAACAGAATATGTGGAGTGCAATTTTAGTTGTAATAGGAGGACAAACGGGAATGTGGTGAAATTGAAAAGTCAAAAGATACCTAAAAATGATCATTTTCGTTATTTAGACTTGATGACTAAAAATATTGAGATATTAGTGATGATGTTACCCATAGGAATAAAGCAGGTTGGATTAAATGGAGAAGTGCTACCGGCGTATTGTGTGATAGGCGTTTGCCTTCGAAGTTAAAAGAAAAATTTTATAGGACGACCATTACACTCGCCATGTTATATGGGATAGAGTGTTGTGCAATCAAAAAATAAAATGTACAGAAAATGAGTATAATAGAGATGCAAATGCTTAAGATGGATTTGTGGTTAAACTCGAAAAGAAAAAAATTAGAAATGAATAAATTCGTGAAACGGTAAAAGTAACTCCTATAGATGATAAATTGAGAAAGAATCGAGACCAATGGATGCCTCTGTATAGGATAGTAATTTAGTTAGTATTAATGATAACGCAGTGGGTAGAGAGGTAGGTTTAAATTGATTTGGTGGGATATTGTGAAAAATGACATGAGATCACGTGGTTTAATCAGAGATATTGCATTAAACACAATGGAATAGAAAAATAAAATTCATGTAGTTGACCCCAAATAATTAGAAAAAAAACTTTGTTTAGTTGATTTGAGTTGACTTTTGGAAGCTCATAATAAGAGCAATTCGTGGAAAGTAAGAACTAGTCTTCCTAGATCTCATAAAAAAAATCCATAAAAAAATGTGAACAATCCATTTATACTTCCAGTAAATAATGAAATTAACCTTTTCTTTGATAAAATATTAATAA
Source organism: Sambucus nigra (assembly GCA_949130495.1). Lineage (NCBI taxonomy): Eukaryota > Viridiplantae > Streptophyta > Magnoliopsida > Dipsacales > Adoxaceae > Sambucus > Sambucus nigra. Next base: position 552,712,783 of record OX422207.1, read on the forward strand.
ATAAAACATAGCTTAATTAATTTGTTATGTTTTATTCGTGTAGACTTAATTAATTTGTTAGTCATTTATTAATTTTGTATTATCTACATTAATGTAGACACATATTTATTTGGTCGATACATATATTTAGTTAGTTCATGTATGTAGAGACATATATATTTTATCAATACATGCATTTAGTTGGTTCACGTATTAAGACATTCATGTATAAAAGTCTAAATAAGGTATATTCAAACCATCATTTCGATCTTTTTCTGGTATATATATAACTCTTTCACTATCTACTTTTATTTGTTTGATGTTTTCAATTTAACATCATATGAAAGACATCAATATGAATTTACCAATGGCACAAATGAGATATATTATGAGGAAGATAACACTTTATTCCGTGTGTTTGGGAGAAAAAAAAACTTAGATCGTCCGAAGAACAGTTGGGGTGCTGCAAGACATGTTAAAGAATAACAACCACCTCACTCCGATCCGTGACATTTTTTGTATATAAATATCGCCTTAAATGAGGTGTTCATTCTACTATATTTAATATATTTTCAATACGTGTTAACTATATTCTCTTTCACAATATGAGTCTTCAAAAAATAACATTTTAGAGTCACGCAACGCTTAACCTGCAAGCTAGTCTAATATATATATATATATATATATATATATATATATATATATATATATGATCTCTACTATGTGACTTGAAATTTGAGATGCAATTAAGAACAATCCATTTCACACAATGCACTTTTATTTTCTCATTTACCCCTGCATTTACCCAATGCCCTTTTATTTCCTTAATTTACACTCATCGTATTGTTCCATTTTTCAATATCAATTCCCTCCTTTGAACTTGTCCATTCATTTGCTCGAAGAGGTGAAGACGAGGAAAAAAAAACGAATAGTGCAATATGCCTATATAAATACCTTTACACCTCTTTCCTTCTTTATTGGTTGTCCATTCTTCTTAAACTTATCATTAAATACGAATATCATGAAGGGGGATCTTTAGTTGTTAATGAAAAAAAAACAAGCAAATCAATTCGATGTCATTTACAAGGACAACAAAGATGCATTCATTTATATGAATTACACTTTCAAAATGTTGTGTAGACGCGCGCGCGCGAGAGAGAACACGATGGTACTTTTTATGAATAAGGTGTGTTTTCTGTCAAGGTAAATGTAGTATATATCTTTTTTGCCGGTTGCGTAATTGCATACTTACCGGTGAGCAAATATAATAGGAGAATACTGGCCCTTTTTATTTTGTGTACATGTGTTCTCTTATTGGAAATTCTTTCAACACGTATCTTAAGATTTTATCTCAACTGTTTCTAAATAGGAAAAAAAAAATGGTGTCTATAGATTATTTTCTAAGTTGCTCATGTTTAATATATAAAGCTACAATAACACAATTGCATTATTTCTTTCCATTTCAACCATATACATCTGAACTTTCAATTTAGTGGGATAGGCAAATCAACGGTTCAAGTCCGAACCAAATCTAAGACGATCCAGATCCATTTAATAGGACACTTAATCGGATTCAGATCCGACCTGTGCTTGGCACATGAGTCACTAACTTGGGTTGCAATAAGAATTCTAATTTACTGCTTTTATGTGTACATTTAATAATTTCATTTTTGTATGAGTTATAAAAGGTTATGTCTATATCTGATTTTGATGCTCTCTCTTTCTTAGATAAAAAAAACTGTAATCAAGACTTGATTACATTGATCACCACCATGAAAATCTCTATTGGTATCTCATTATTTTGATTGTAGTTTCTAAGCACGATTTTATTTTGATAATTGTATTATTTGATAAAAGTGAGATGTGTGTGTGTTTTGTATGAATTATGAATGTTCATGTCAGAATTTAATTTTGGTGTTAACACTTCTCATATAACAAAAGCTATAAACGATACTTGATTTCCCTGAACACCATGAAAATCACATATCCATATCTCATTTATCTATTCATAGTTTCGAAGTGTTCAAAATAAATTATTTAATGCCACAATCGTTCTTAGCATCTAACGCCAATTTAGTATTATTTTTTAGCTTTAAACTGCCCGCGCACCATGCGAGGCTAAAAACTAGTTATTTATATATAATAATATAACTGAATACATACTTGAGTACTCCACACCACGGAAAAATTATACATCAAACTGAAACAGATCACACTCAACAAAAACATGGGAAAATGCAACTCACTCCTCAAACTTAAAAAAGCAGGATGACAGATAATTGTCACCACTAGAAGTAGATACTAGAAAACAAACCGGAGCGGAGCAGATGACGCATTCAAGCATCGGTGTGTCCAATCAGAGCTAGGAGCATTTTCTCATAGTCACCAGAGGTGTCCTTGGCAATGGCACGATCAAGAGGAACACTGTTCCTTTTGTGGTACTCTTCTTTAATAGTCTTCATGTCAATCTCAGCCCGTGTAGCCACAACTCTAGTGAGAGCCCACTCGTCTGTTCCTTGCTTGTTTATTGCCATCCGAAGCACCTTCTCAAAATACTTCTCCGGGTAGGTCAGGCAGTTCACTGCGATTCTCAGTATTGCAAGGAACTCATCCTTGGAGTCGGCTTTCAAATCCTGCAATCAAAAGTGCCTTCTATTTTTAGAAAATAGGTAAAGTTTATTTGTTAATAATGGTTCGATTGTGAAAGAGCCTTAAATTTAAGCAAGCTTGAACCAACTGACAATATGCCAAAAACTACCACAGTTGAGCACAGTTCATGAGTATACCTTGTTTATATCGTTCCCAAAATGATTCTTGTACTGATTCAGTGTTGCATTGACCTGTGCTTTACTTCTTGTGGTTATAATTCTGATGACATCATCATGATCATATTCCTTGTCCGAGATTTTCTGGTGGAGTATCTTAGCCTCTGATTTTGCAAGTGTCATGTTCACCTCATCTCCCCCATACCGATATGAGCTCACTAGAGGTAGCAAAAGCTGGAAGCAATCAACAATGAATCACATGAAAATTAATTCAGTGTAACCAAATTAAAAAAAAAAAAAGATTCGTGAATCGTAATGTGCAGGAAAACCTCCTAAACTATGATCGGATTGCAATGTAATAACAATTTACAACAGTCTTGTCTGTACCTTGCGGAAGTTGGCAGTTGTGTGATATGCGACATCCTCTTCAAGGGATCTCTTAAAACGAGCATGATAAGCTTCTCTTGCCAAAAGCAAATCATGTGGAGACCTTGTACAAGCTATTTCCACTACAACTTGTTTGCTTGATGTCCACCTCTTTGTTGCTTCATTAGCCATATATGCATCGCGTTCAGCAGGTTCAAGTGTCCATAGCACTACCAACCTCTGATAAAAAGAAAATGTAACATGATAGGCTGTGTTATTGTTCTATTAGCAATCCATGCAAAGAGTGTTGAATACTTTCAAACAGACTGAGAAAATTGTGTATAAAACAACCTCAAAGTCACTGGTTAGTTCCTTGTTCAGTTCTTTGAGGAGATCTTCTCCATAAGTTTCCTTGTAAGTTTGTATAATCGACTTGCGTTGAGCAGCATTTCTGTGAGCCAAAATAGATATGATCAACTCCTCATTTGTGCCCCACCCTACAAAAGCAACTTGATCAGAATTGCTAAAATTTGATTTTGAATTGGCAAAGAGGTAGTCGTATCAAAAGAACCATATGCGGAACAAGTGACATAAAATCAATTTCATCTAAGAAAACCAAAGACAACACGTTATTCAATCTTCAAATTAAATTATATATTGCCACTACAATGGCCCTAGGCAATGCAGCACGATCCTCGCACCCCCAAATCGTTGGGACACTTTTGTTGAGTTTAGTTGAGAATGGTTAATTACATTATGTATTCTGACAACGTGCTTCCCCTGGAGTAAGTTTTTTTCTTTTTTTTTAATATTAAACATATTCAACACGAGCATTAGAAAATAATTTAATCATGGAAAATCCCCTCACTAACAGAAAAGCGCATTTACATACATAAAACCAATAATTATGTAATGTACAAAACAACAAGCATATGATAGGTAATTGAATATGACTACCCAATCACATGCGATGAAAATCAAGCTTCAATCTGTTTAATAAAAGTTCTATACAAACACAATAACAATGAGATATAGGAGCACTTCTACAACCCTATTGCTATCCCTTTCCAAATGATCTTTTCTCATTTCTTTTTAAATTCTTTTCAAGGGGAATGAAGCCCTTCATTACAAATTATCACTCAATCGAAAGGAGATGACAACAAATCTGAAGCATATACTTACATTTCAAGCATTCAACTAAAGTCTACAACAACAAATCTGGAAAACCCATATAGTCATTGGTGCACAATGCGACTCTCCACACCCATAAACTCTTTATCATCCGTTGTTTGTTCCTTACATTATTTGAGAACGGATCATTTGCGCTTTTAAGAACTTTTATAGAATCGTTCTTTTGCAATATTAGATAACTTTTATATAAGAAGTATTTATTAAGAAACCAAATAACTTCCATACAGTTGTTCACTTAAATTAGTGGGAAAAACACCATTTGAGGCGTTAAGAACCATTATATAATCGTTCTTTTCAAATATTGCACATTCAGAATCCATGAGAATTTTTCAGAATCTTTGAGTAATAAGCTGTTTATAAAGAAACTAAATAACTTCCATCTGGAATTTAATCTTTTGGAGCTGAAGATCGCGATCATCCAAAGTACAGATCGTCAGATCCGAAGAAAAAGATATTTTATTTTTCATTCTAATGAAGTCTTTAACTTGGATCTACGTGGATGAAGGTGATTCAATTATAAGGTGAACAACATATATACACGTGTGAATAAGATCGAATCGTCAAACAACAGTTCTATTAGGACATGAAATGAAACCACGAGATCTGCCAAATGAGGAAGTTAAATTAGTATCACAAGTAAGTAATATTTCATTATAAGGAAGAAAAAAATATTAGAATTGTGGGAGATACCTGAGAAGGCTTTTCGGAGTTGTTCACAGTCTTCTGCTACGGAGGGAACATGTGCGGGGACGTTAAGGGTCGACATTGCTTTGGATTCTTTTGATCTTTCTTACAGTGAATGATGCAAAATGAGATGGCGAGGGTCGGCTTTTAAGTCTAAAGATATTGACATTGGGATCCGCGACATTATTTGTATATTGAATATTGATTTTGCAAGTTTCGCCACGTATCACGCACATGATGCGTCATATTTGTAAGTGCCGACATATATCAATTCGGATAGGGACAATTAATCTAAAGTTTGAACATAGAGCCGATAACTTTTAGATTCTTCGCTAGGTGAAATAAGTACGGTTCGAATTTTTGAAATGTGAATTATTATATATATACTAGTTTTAAACTCCGCGCGATGCGCGAGCGTGGTATAATTTTATTCGTAAAATATATGCCACATAAATAATATTATCATTACTTTTAAACTAATGTTAATATAAGATGAAAAAATGAATAAGAAAGAAATAAAGCATAAAGAGTATAATTTGTATAAAAAAATGTGAAAATGAGTCAAAATAAAAATATCAAATCTTATAACAAAGCACAAAAATAATTGTGCAATCACAATATAAAAAGAGAAAAATCCAAAAAGGAATATTATATATTTTATTTAAAAAACAATGTTATTAAATATGGAAGCATACCTCACTTTCTTTAAAATAGAGCAACATACACCATATGCTTCTAACTAACTAAATTCACATCATATGCTTCTAACTAATTAAACTCACATTTCTATATAAAGATTCAATCAAAATTATCTTAAGAAAAACATTATTTCAATCTTCACATAACACATTCTACTTAAACAAAATCATAGTCTATTCTATGGCTCCTTGTCAATTTTGTAAGGATCTTTTACTATTTGGGGTCCAATAGTTATTTTGAGTTTTATTCCATTTGTTTACATTCTACTCGTTTGGGATTCAAAATCGACAAAAAACGTTAGTTAGCTAGTTTGATGGTCAGTTGACTCATTTTCCAATCAAAAGTACTATTTTACACATTAGTATAAGTATTTATTAGTGTATTAAAACAAATTTTACATTATATCTTATTGTTTTAAATAGTAAAACTTTTTTTACTAACACTTTTTTATAAAATGAGAAAGTTTTATAAAATGAAAAGGTTTTATACACTTTTTTATTAAGTATTTTTTTTTAAATCAAAAAGTTTTACAAAATCAGAAGGTTTTTTTTATAAACTTTTTTAGCACTATTTTTTACAAACATTAAAAAATATTGTTTTTAATTGTTTTTATAAACGTTGAAAAAACTTTATATAAAAACAATCTTAAAAAAACAGTTTATGAATGTGAAAAGTTCTTTTGTAAATTGTTTTTAACTTTTTTCATAAAACCAATTCTTTATATGAATAAATTAAAAACGTCAAAAACACTTAATATAAAAACATTAAAAACACTGTTTTTTTAACAGTTTTTTGTATAAACGTTAAAAAAAATTATGTAAAAACATTGTTCTTAAAAAAAAAGAACTCTTTTTAAAAAATATTAAAAAATGGTTTATATAAAAACAACATTTTTTTAAAGAGAATTATAATACTGTTTTTGAATGTTTATAAAAAACAGTTAAAAATTCAGTGTTTTGTAACGTTTTTTAAAAACAGTGTTTTTTCCTTAAAAAAATAGTGGTTTATATAAACAGTTTTTTAACATTTATAAAAAATAGTGTTTTTAACATTTTTATATCAACTGTTTTTGAATGTTTTACGTAAAAAAATAATTTTATAAAAAAAGTTAAAAAAATTGTTTATAAAAAAACCGTTTAACGATTATAAACTGATTTTTTTTAAAAACATTGATTTTATATAAATTGTTTTTGATGTTTATAAAAAACAGTGTTTTTTTTAACGTTTAAAAGTGTTAAAAAAATAATCCAAAAAAGAGAGAAAGTAAGAATAAGAGAGATAACAGAGAGAAAAGCCCTTAGAGTTTATATAAAAACACTTTTTGTTAAAAACACTGTTTTTTAAAAAAGTTAAAAGAACACTATTTTTTTTACTATTTTTTATATACGTTAAAAAACTGCTTATACTAAACCCTTTTTTTTTAAGCAATTATAAACATCAAAAGGTTTTCTAATAAACACTTTTTAACGGTTTTTATAAAATCAATTTTTTTTATAAAAAGACATCAAAAATGTTAAATTTTTTTTATAAACTATTAAAAACAACTTTTTATATGAACAGTTTTCATATAAAATGTTAAAAACGTTAAAAAAGCAGTATTTTTCAACGTTATTATATAAACTGTTTTTTAACATGTTTATAAAAAAAATTGATTTATAAAAAAAACGTTAAAAAAGTTTTATAAAAAACAATTTCACGTTTATAAAAAAAAAATTAAAAACATTATTTTTATATAAACTGTTTTTTTTAAAAAAGTGTTTTTATATAAAATATTTTTTAAAGTTTATTAAAAAGAGTGTTTTTAATGTTTTTAGTAAACAGTGTTTTTTTTTTTAAAAAAGCATTTTTATATAAAATGTTTTTGACCGTTTATGAAAAGCAATTAAAAAATCAGTGTTTTGTAACGTTTTTAAAAGCAGTGTTTTTTAAAAAAAAATAGTGGTTTATAAAACTATTTTTTAACGTTTATAAAAAAAGCAGCTAAATATAGTGTTTTCAACGTTTTTATATCAACTTTTTTTTAATGTTTTTAACGTTTTATGTAAAAAATTAATTTTATAGAAAAGTTAAAAAAACAGTTTATAAAACAATCTTTTAACAGTTATAAACTGTTTTTTTTTTAAAACATTGCTTTTATATAATTTAATGGTTATAAAAAACAGTGTTAAAGAAATAACCCAAAAAAGAGAGAAAGCAAATGGTTTATTAATAGTGGGGAACCTCCAAACCCTACTAATCTTAACTAACAAATTAATCAATGAAAGAAAGGAAGGAAATTACCTGCCGAGAACTTTGACGGCGATTTAACATATGTGCAACCCTTTGTTCAGGAGAATGTTTGGGGTCTTTGGAGAAGTCTATGGTGATGACCATGGTGATTAGCAGCAATTAAAAATAATGTTTATATATTGGGACGAAAGAAATGCATCATTCTTAATTGCTTTTGACTTGGTTTCGTAGATGGATTAAATTGAAGGAGAGAGAGAAAACTCAATAGTTCAATGCATCTATTAAATTGCTTGTATAGTATTTTATAGAAGTATAAAATATAGAGTGCCACGTGGACACTCTCAATGATGAGAGATTTTAAATGCTCATAAATGCCTTGTTTTGCATTTTATAGTATATAGAGATATATACTAGGTTCAATTTCTGCGCGATGCACGGGTTGTTAATAAATAGTCTGTATAATTATACTCGAAACCGTTTTGTATATTTTCAATCATCCCAAAGTTGTAATACATAGGGTCCCCTTTAATGGCTATATTTTAACCATTCGGATATTAATTGGCAATAACAACAGTTGTAGATTGTCGTCCCAATTCAAAAATATGAAGATATTCATCTATTCATGGATGTAACAATTTTCTTCATTCATTTATCCCGACCTTAGTATATGCTAAATTGATAAGATAAGACAGACACTGTAGTCCTATGATTAGCAAACCATTTGTGCTAACCAATATCCTTCTGATCCTAGTAGGGGATGCTTCATAAATGTATAGAGGTGAGGTCATGGATGCCATTCAAACTCCTAAATCCACAAATATTCGAATTCTACCGATTATAATACTTTTGTAGCTGTAGCAGCGTCCATTATTATTGCTCCTATAAAGAACACGATGTCTGCTAGGAAAATCGATGAAATGACAAAGCACCATATATATTTTTCTAGTAGTGTCATATTGTCAAACACCTATAATTCAACAAAAAGGGGCAAAAAAAAAGAGGTTTCCGCAATTTGTTCTATTTTCGGGAGACTTCAAACAAATAAAAATTCACATTAAATGACACATCACCATATCTTTTTCTAGTCTTGGCATATTGTCAAACATCTATAATGAAACTTTAAAAATGGCCAAAAAAATAGGTTCATGTAATTAGGAATATTGTCAAACTATAATGGTAATAAAAAAGGGAAAAAAAAAACAGGTTACCGCACTTAGTTTGTCCAAATAAAACCACATATATGAATTTCCAAACAGTCTTTAAAACCTACAAACAACATTTAAACATAAAATATTTTTCATGAAATGACACAACACCAAATATATTTGTCGAAATATTGCCAAACACCTATAATTCAATTAAAAAAGGGGGCAAAAAAAAGAGGTTCCCGTAATTAGTTCTTCTAAATAATACAACTGCTATGAATTTCTAAATAAAATTTAAACCGTACTGACAATATTGAAACAAGGACATTTTGCGCATATTGTAAAAAAGCTATAATGGAACCAAAAAAGGTGGAAAAATAGGTTCGCCCAATTATTTCTTTCATCCAGATTTGAAAAGGAAAAAACATACGTACATCCAGATAACCAATATCAACCATTAGATTTTAGATTAGAAATATTTTAAATCTTTGACAGTCATCAGATCCTTTAGATTGATCCAAAGCCACCGTTATATTCCTCTAAGATTTTTATCAAAGAATTTATGGCATTTGGATTCTAACTCTAGGTTTATTACCTTTTGCTTATATAGCCAGTTGTCGATTAGCACGGAGCCCTTCCTAACCCGACCTCAAATCCGATCAGTTCACCTTAACCAGCTGGCGAGCTCAGTTGCTCCGGCCAGCAAATCCACCTCCCGAAACCACTGTGAATCCACCGCCCAACAACCATTGAACTCGACACTTAACGACCAAAAATTGGATCCTTGACCCTGTTGATCCAAACCCATTCCGATTTTCACAACCTGTGAACCCAGACTGCTTCCAAGCTCTATGACTGCCTCTGCTCCACCTTGGAGAAACCCAATAGCTCCACCGAGCTACCTTTTGTCGGCTAACACATAGTCTATACCCAGTTCTACTTTAAACCCAAACCAAAGCCCAGTGAGTAACAAAAGTCGGATGGCTTTCTCATATTCGCTCTATCTTCTTTATCTTATAGGAGAAAGAAGAGGAAAAGTCAGATGGATGTTTGGACGGTTCATCTTTAAATTACGAATGTAGACAATTTGGATGGATACAAAATAAGAAAACGAAGAGGTTTTTCTTGGAAGAAGAAAAGGCAAGGTGCAACGTGGACACTGTTATTGTTTAGCAGAATTGAAAGCTCCTTAGATTGAATGCAAGCCACGTGTCAATTTTCTCTTAAGAGACACCAAAATTATATTATGCTAATATATATATATATATATATATATATATATATATATATATATATATATATAGAGAGAGAGAGAGAGAGAGAGAGAGAGAGAGATTTTTTATGGTGTAAATTTCGATACATATTATTTTTTTAAATAATAAAAAAATAAATTTTTTGATAAAATTTTATAGGTATGATATCCAGAATTAGAAAATCATCTCAAATTTTTTTCATCAAAAAATTTAATAAAAAATTGTTAAGATGAATTGATATGTAAAAAATGATATAAATATGCATTTTCATGAAAATGCATATTTATATGTTTTTTACATATCACCCCATTTCAACAGTTTTTTTATTGAATTTTTTGATGAAAAAAATTGGAGATGGTCTTCTCACCGTGGAGATCAAATCCATGAAGTTTCATCAAAAAATTCATATTTTACTATTTAAAAAAAATGGTATGTACCATAAAGATTCCTTACAAAAGAGCTCTCTCTCTCTCTCTCTCTCTCTCTCTCTCTCTCATATATATGTATATATATTGAGAGTTTCTTATTTATAGACTTGGCAAAATGACGCACAATACGATAACACGACACGAACTGATACGAAGTTATAAGTTAATAGGTAGACCTTTAATGAGTTCGGGTCATATCAATGTCAAGCCGATAAGACACGATAGTTAAAGGGTCGGATTAGTGTTGACCCCTCTACCCGATAAGATCCGTTATGACCCATTAATTTAAGTAAATAAGATATACTCTTGTAACTTATAAATAATTTACGTAGTATAACGTTAATTTAATTGTAACGAGTTTTACAAAATGTGAGATTTAATACTGTCAATAAATTAATGGGTCTACTCGGGTTCATAAATAAAATAATATTTCAACTTGTATACAATTCAAAATAATTCATTATCTTAATGGGCATTAACGAGTGAACACGACACGACACAATAACATAACGGATCGGGTTTGGATATGATTTTTTCACACGATAAAAAAGTCACTCATTTAAACACGAACCCAATAAGACCGGAACACAATAAAAACGACACGACTCGACACACGACCCATTGAGAGGTCTACCTATACACACCAAATGGTACATACCAACAATGTATACCAATTTTTTGAAGTAGTAAAAAAAATATGTTTGAGTTGATTTATTTTTTTTTGTGATATTTATACACTACAAGGAACCCGTATAAAAAAATCAACTCAAAAAATTATTTTTTGCTATTTTAAAAAATCGTTCAAACTTTCGGCACTTTAAAATATGCAAAAGTTTGACTAATTTTTTAAAAATAGAAAATAAAATTTTTTTGAGGTGATTTTTTTTATATATGGGTTTGTTGAAATGTTTAAATATCACATAAAAACAATCAACTCAAAAATATTTGTTTAATATTTTAAAAAAATAGGTGTGCATCAGCATTTGTGCAAACTTGGTATGCATAGGAGTCTCTCTTTCCCTCTCTCTCTCTCTGAGAGAGAGAGGGAGAAACTCTCATACATATCAAGTATACATATTTGCTGTCGCAAACTTATTTTTTTTAAATATTTAAAAAAAATATTAAGTTGAATCTTTCATGCGATATTTAAACATTTCCATATGAAAGTTTGACCGAGTTTTTTAAAATAGCAAAAAATGTTATTTTGAGTTGATTTTTTTTATTTTGGTCCCTTGAAATGTTAAAATACCACAGAAAAAAATCCAACTCAAATTTTGTTTTTACTATTTTAAAAAAATCGATACGTATATTTGGTATATAAACTAGATATGTACGGGAGAGTGTGTGTGTGTCTAAGGCAATAAATTAGGAATAGGCCTAAACCCAAAGAGAACTATAATTGTAAAAGATAAATCTAAACAAGCCGGCTTGGGCACAAAACAAAACACCAAGTCCACTAAAAACAAAATCAATCCAACGTATTTATAACCACAAAAGCACAATCAAACGCTGACCCACAACTAACCTGTAAGGACATATCTTTATAAATATCCGGGGTAGAATCGAGGATTTTTCTGTCTTCCCTAAATCATTGTGTGTACGTCTGATACCGCTACATTCGGCACGTCATCACGATCATCCATGACGGGCTTCATCCGAATCCATGCATCCATTATCTTCACACGTGCATCATGCTACATGCGACGTGCTTCCCATAACTCCACGACACATTATTGGTAAAATGATTTATTGGAGTTGTTTATATTTGCATAAAATATCTACGAATTTTTAGAAAATATTTTTTGAAGTCTAATTTATTTTTTATCGAATGCAGAAATTTTCTATGTAGAAGCGAATTTTTTGGAAGGCATGCTCGTTCAAACGAGATCACTATCGTTCGAGCGACATAAGCATGTCACGTGAACTCGTTCGAACGACACGTGTCCTTGTTCGAGCGACATGCCTATGTCGTTTGAACGACCAGCTGCCTCAATTTTTATATTATTTTCTATCACTTTCTACACGTCTTTCAACAGCCTTTTTCTAACACTTTTTCTACAAAACTGGCACTGAAACGGTACATTTAATGAGACTTCACATTTTTCTCCTTTTTAGGCTTTATGCCTCTTTATAAAAGAAAATGCTTCCCATCTATGAACGTGCAGATTTTATAAACCTTCAAGGATTTATTTTACTCATTTAGGAGAATTTTGTAGTGAAATCGGTCTCTTCTTCATTGCTGCCCATCTGGAATTCTTGCGGGAGATTCCAGCCGACAACATCAGAACTGACAGCTGCGGGTATTTCGTATGTCACACTTATTTTCATTATAATCCGTGTAACTGTTCTTTACAAATTATAGTGAAAATAATATGGTTTTGCCCTGAGGGGATTTTTTCTGATATTTTGTGTTACATGCTGTATTTATTTCTTGTTTGACACACGCCTACACATAGGTGCATATTTAGGAGCTGATTTTATTTTGTTTAAAAATAGACACTTATTAAATAAGCTTTACTTGGAAACTTGCGAATAATTTTTATTTAATATCACACACCGCATTGGTTTCGCGCATTTTCAAATTGGTATCAGAGTGGGTTGCGCTAATTTATCGCGTTTTCCTATTTTCAGCAAAATCGTGTGATATTGATTTTTTGAAAAATCAGTTTTGTGTTTATTTACAATTTTTCCAATGGAACGCCCATCTATTGTGGAGCCTATTTTTAAAATTGTTCACAACAGTGCTGAAAATTTAAAACTTTTGAATTTGAATCTTTGCAAAAGAATTAAAGTTTTGGAAAAAGAAAATTCTCGTTTAAATCCGCAACGGATCTTTTGTAAATGGTTCAAAATCAAAGAGATTTTTATCGTGAAAAATTTATTTCCTTGGACTATGACTTTGTTTCTTTAAAATTGTCCAAGAAGGAGAGTGTTAATAAAGTCCTATTTTTAGAAAAGGAAGTGTAGGACTTAAAAAATTCTAGAGTTCCCGTTTGTGCCGTCGAGGATAAAATATTAATCGATGATTTTATGGCACGTGAAAAGACACTTAGGGATAAGTTTGTTTTAATTGAGGGAGAGATAGATACCCTTTTAGGAATTGTTGAAAATTTGAAAAAGGAATCCCTATCTTTGGAAGAGTCTAATTCTTTGCTTGAATCAAATATTTTGAAATTGAAAAATGATTTAAACAATTCAAGTAGGTTTAATAGTGATGGTAATGGCTCATCTTGTTCTCATGCTTCTTGTACCAAAGCCCAAACCATTATTTATTTTAGAGGGTCAACCAATCCCAAGGACATTAGAAAAGATCACATTTTAGGTAACATTCCTCTCGTTTACACATGTTCATATTGTGGTAGGAAAAGTCACCTTAGGCGTTTTTGTTTTGATCTTGGAAAATGTCCTAAGAAGTTTATGTCTAGTGTTTTCGTGGTTCCCAAAGCCTCTACACGACGTTTCACATCTACTTGGGTTAGGAAATCACTTTTGAGGCACTAGATTTTAGACATGTTGATTCCCGTTTGCTTGCACATGATTCTTCTCTTGCCATGTCATATAGATGATTGTGTTCGCATGTTTGTCATACGCTAGTTTTTTATTCATGATATGTATGTTTGCAAGCGTTATGTCATGTACTTTTTTGTATAATTTTTTTCTTTTAAAAATTTTTGAAAAAATATAAAAAGATTTTATTTTGATAAAAGTTTTGAAAAAATCCAAAAAGTTTTTTTGTATTGTGTTTACACAAGTTATGGATAATCACTTAGGATGACCAAGTCACAACATCATTCCATATTTTTAATGTGACTATTAACTAGTATTTTGAGACAATATATCATGTCATCTTTGTGCTTTATAATGTTTGAAGTCATTAAGATGTAATTAAGTGTTACTTCCTACATGTTTGACTTATGATTTCCTTTATTACACACATGCACAGATTTGTTTGATTATTGTGCTTGTATTATCACATGTTGGTTGGGTGTTTTCACTTCAATCATGTCCTTAAAACGAACCAAGCGTAATAAAACTTGATAAGAAAGGTGTGCATGTAAGAGCCGTTTGTCTGCTTTGTTTGAAAACGGTAAAGGGCTACGAAAGGTAATTATCTATCCTTTGCGATTAAGCCACTGTTAAATCGGACCTAAAAAATTGAGAAATTTTATTATCTGTGGTCCAAAGAGGTTAAAAGAGCCGCAAAAAAATTTAAAGGCTATAAAAAGCAATACATGCCAATTATGGGCCAATTAGATTTTTGCACCAATTCTCCAAAGTTTGAGAATTTTTTTTAACACCTCTAAAAGTAAATATATATGAGGTTGTTTGGTTGGAGATTTTATAATGGGTTTGCATGTCCTTGAAAATCTTGAAAAGCGCTAAATAGTTTTAGACGTTATTGGTGTGGAAATCACATTGACTTTGATTTGTTGATTTGTATAAGACGATGTCATCTAAATTCAATAAATTTTTACACCTAAGGATCTTTTGATGTTCATTTGTTAGGAGTACACGTATGCATCGTGCACATATGATTAATTGAGTTTATTTACTTATCGAATGTGTTCACACCCATACATTCCATTTCCATGACTTGGTTATTTGAGTTTACATCCGTGGTGTGATTTTTAGTATCTTATTTTGTGTATAAATTTTGAAAAAATCAAATTTTGAAAGATTTTTTTGTGACATTTCCCATATTTATGCTTCTCATATCTGTCTATTTGGGGACATCATAAAAAGGGGAGAATGAATTATGGGGGAGAAATTATTTCAATTTGTTGCATGTCATGGGTATCTGCTTTATCTCATGTGTGTAGGTACAAAGTTGATATCTATTGGATTGCACACCCTGATGAGAAAAGCTTTGGAAGTATCTGAAATGTTGAAGTTTTGAAGATGTTGAAGTTTAATTGAAGACATGTCATTTAGTATTCTCAGTTTGAGGGTTTAATGCGGATATTATCTTATATGTGATTTGTTTTGGGGAGATTGAATAATTCGGATTTTTTATGTATGTATCGGCAGAGACATAGGGGGAGATTTGTAAGGACATATTTTTATAAATGTCCAGGGTAGAATCGAGGATTTTTCTATCTTCCCTAGATCATTGTTTGTATGTCTGATACCGCTACATTCGGAACGCCATCACGATCATCCATGACGGCCTTTATCCGAAGACATGCATCCATCATCTTCACACGTGCATCATGCTACATGCGACGTGCTTCCCACAACTCCACGACACATTATTGGTAAAATTATTTATTGGAGTTATTAATATTTGCATAAAATATCTAGAAATTTTTTAGAAAATATTTTTTGAAGTCTAATTTATTTTTATCAAATGCAGAAATTTTTCTATGTGGAAGCGGATTTTTTTGGAAGGCGTGCTCATTCAAACAAGATCACTGTCGTTCGAGCGACATAAGCATGTCACTCAAACTCGTTCGAACGACACGTGTCATCGTTCGAGCAACATGCCTATGTCGTTTGAACGACGCAGCCGCTTCGATTTTTGTATCATTTTCTGTCACTTTCTACACGTTTTTCAACAGCCTTTTTCCAACACTTTTTCTGCAAAATCGGCACTGAAATGGCACGTTTAATGAGACTTCACCTTTTTCTCCTTTTTAGGCTTTATGCCTCTTTATAAAAGAAAATGCTTCCCATCTATGAACGTGCAAATTTTATAAACCTTTTAGGATTTATTATACTCATTTAGGAGTATTTTGTGGAGAAGTCGGTCTCTTCTTCATTGCTGCCATCTGAAATTCTTGCGGGAGTTTCCAGCCGACGACATCGGAACCGACACCTGCGGGTATTTCGTATGTCACACTTATTTTCATTATAATCCGTGTAACCGTTCTTTACAAATTATAGTGAAAATAATATGGTTTTTCCTTGGGAGGATTTTCCTGATATTTTGTGTTACATGTTGTATTTATTTATTGTTTGACACACGCACACACGTAGGTGCATGTTCAGGGGCTGATTTTTTATTTTTTAAAATAGACTCTTATTAAATAAGGTTTACTTGGAAACTTGCAAATAATTTTTATTCGATATCACACAGCGCATTAGTTTCGTGCATTTTCATAACCCAAAAGCTCGGAACCATCCAGAATTAATATACGCGTCAACACTCAACCAAACACAAGCTATGCGAAAAAGAAAAAAGAAAAACCATGAACTAAAACCAAACCACTCAGACTTAAAATCAAGAATTATCGAACAAAAGAAAATACAAAACACAAAAACCTCCACAACTTTCTATAGCTCCATCCAAAAACTGACTGGAAGATGAAAGAGACTCCAAACCCCATAAAGCCAAACACCACCATCCAAGCAAATAGATAGAAAAACCAGGACAAAGGAAAGAAAGCAACCCCAATGCCAAAAATCATACAAGCAAACCAACAAATCAAGCTTGAAGTGCTTAAAACTGATCTCCAGATCTGCCTAAGGCTTTGCCTCAGAGACCACCACTATGCAACCCATCCACCTGAAAAAACACCCCGAGAAGAGCCAAAAAACACAGGCCTCAACTACAACAAGGAAAGAAGGCCAACAAACTGCCAGAAGCGAGAGATCCACACAAGGATAAGCCTAAATACCAGAAAATTGAAACCAGGGTCCAAAAAGAACAACATGCAGAAGTAAGGAGCACCTTACCAGGATAATGAAGCACAAAAGGCTAGCTTCGGCACAAGCAACTCCACTCCAAAAGAATAGATAAGGAATTCACCTAAATACCACTTGAACACCAAATCATAGGCCACTACTAACCCGTCTATAGAGATATCAAACACCCAAATTAAGAAAGGACTAAGAGAGGACCAAAGTAAACCACACAACAGACTCCAAAATTACTCAAGAATATTTTCAGATATGCCATAAATTTTAACTATTTCCCAATTTTCTTGATTTCTCCTCACACTAGGCCATCTGCATGTTAAAAATCGAATTTTTAATATCCTCCACAATATTTTCAACTTGCCTAATAGCATTGAAGATCCTTTTGGTCCTTTGCTTCCAAATGAAATAGGCCACTATAAATTAAATGATCTTCCTGACTTTATTATGAAAAACTTTCTATTGATTAACTATAAATCTGACTTCTTTAGTGATTTTAGTAATTTGACTTCTCATCCCACCTTGTGTTACCTTACATCCCACACTTGATTAGAAAATGAACATAAAATGAATAGTGATCCTTAGACTCCACTCTATGATTACACAACACACACAAGTCAGAATCAAAGTTCCCCCATTTATAAATCTTGTCCTTAGTCCAGAGTCTATCCTAATAAATCATCCACATAAAGAAAACTTATTTTGGGGCCTTTCCTTTAAACCACGTACATATTTCCCAATCCACCTTGTTTTTCTTATCTCTATGTAATACCCCGTATTTTTATGGCTTTTAAATTATGGGATTTATTAATTTTAATTGAGATAAATTAATTCAATTTTAATCCGGAATGTTGCTTTTAATATTTACTAGCATGACGAGAGTTAGTAATTATTGGAAATTTGTTATTTGTTGAATGTTACTGGATGAGTATAGTAATATATGAGATTTATTTCTATAAAATTGTCACGTGTGAATAAAATGGCAATTATGGAAATTTAAGTCGGGACGCGCCTGTGTCGTGTCGGGACTAAATGTTGATTAATAAAAGTGAATAAATTATAAGTTGCTCGTATGGTCATTTTGAGTGCGCCAAAGTGTCCGGAAGGGTCAAGATAGTCAGAAAAGTGTACCCGGGGGTTTAGTTTGAGTCTCGGGGTATTTTTAGGTTTAATTAGCACCCCGGGAGGGCGTTTTGGACATTTCGTAATTATGGGTAATTAAACCCACGAATTTGCAAGGGTTATATCAGATGTTAAGTGTCATATTTTAGGGTTAACACAACCTAAAACTAATGACGGCCATTGGAGAGGAAGAGGAGATGCTCTCCAAGGAGTTCTAGGCCAAGAACACCTCGGATTGCACCACCGTCACCGCTAAATCGTAGATCGCACGAAGGAGATCACAACCACACATTTTTCTTCCACAAATTAGAGACTAAATTTCCAGGCAAGTATCTATCTTGCTTTTTTCAAGTTAATGCATCCTTTTATATTAGTTTTAGGTTGATTAAAATTAGTGTTTTTGAAGAAAAATGTTAATTGGAAATACAAATTGCATGTTATAGTGATAGAGATCATATTTCTGGAAATCCATTTCACATGTAGAGGTTGAGCCACGAATTTTCATGATATTAGTGATAGAAAATCTGGAAAAAGAATTAAAGAAACGAAGTTAAAGAAAAATTAGGGTTCTTGAGAGTTTTATAAAGATTTTGACCCTTTTTCCTTGTTATAGATGATGAAAATTCTCATGTGTTACGTAGGATATTGTTTAAATGGGTATACAATACTTGTAGTATAAATTGTTGGGAGTTTGGGACTGTAATACGATGGTTTGGAGGAGTTTGGGGTAACAATTCTGTAGCTGGGTTTTCTGCATTTTCGCCATAACTGCTTGATCGATCGATCGAGCCCATAACATCGATCGATCGAAGGTTCGATCGATCGACCCCCTTCCATCGATAGATCACCCTCCTGGGAAAACTGCATTTTTTGCTCGTGTTAGCTTAATCCGATTTTATACGTAGTAAACCTTGATTAGGGTTGCTAGAATATAATGGAACATAAAGAGGACTAGTAGGGTCAAGAGAAATCCCACAAAGTGGAACTATAATGTGAAGGGAAATAAAGGGTAAATGGGGAGACTTTCAGACTTAAGAAATCATACGTGTGTTGATTAAATAATCGAAACATCTAATAAGTTGGATTAGAAGGTGAGAGAGGACCTACTGAAATTGTACTTAGATTAAGAAAACACTTCGAGTGACAAGAAGTGAGTTTAGAATAAATTAATTACGAGAATAAAACGGAATGAGGCCGTTATATGATATAATGGAGTAAAACGTGTAATAACGGATAATGAAAATTTTGGGTCGTGAGAGTACCTAATTTAATAATGTGTATGTGAATACATATTTATATATGATGGTGTGATTGTGCATATATTATTTCTGTGTAAAAATTATACTCGGGCTACTTGCTATCACGGGTGTTTCCGCGCCGGGATAGTCTTATCTCGATGGGACCTTTATGGGGGATATTGACTCGTACCCTAGAACATAGGATTCCTTGGTACAGGCTATCTGATAGATAATCAGACGGTCCTAAGAGACGTGAGGGTATGTGCTGACGTCTTAGTGACTTGGAACTATGCTTCGCCTCCATTTGTATGTGTTTTGTGTTAATGCAGTTAGAGAGTGATTCCGAACTAGTATTCTCTTAGTATGAGTGATACGGGGACTTGGTTGCAGAGTATGCCAGCACCATAGTTTTTATGTGGGGTGCCGTTAGTATATATATATATATATATATATATATATATATATATATATATATATATATATATATATATATATATATATATATATATATATATATATATATATATATATATTATATGAGTGATTGGTATATATATACTTATATATGAAAGCCTAGCACCATAGAATTTATGTGGGGTGATGTTTGTATATGTATTATACGAGTAATTAATATATATACGTATATCTATATGAGAACTTTCTACTGAGCGAAATAGTAGTTAAGTAATGTATAAATTCTTCAGCTACACTATAAGTATTCGGAAACATTATAACGATACGGAATTATTCTAAATTACGTAAGAAATCTTGAAGAGATAGATTTTCCTAAAGTGACTACAATAATAATTTCACGTGTTAAAATTTATGGGGAATAAGTTAGAGAGATATATGGGATTCATTAGTACGATAGACGTGCACACAAGATGAGAGGTGAGAATTCTCAAGAGATTGTCGCATACTAATATGATTGTTGCATTAGCCGATAAACATTTTAAATACTTGCTAAACTATTTTAAAACTATTTTACATTCAGGCTCTGACCCGTTTGTTGTTATCTCTTCTCCCTTGTGTATATATATATGTATTACAGGTGCCCATCCACAGGGGCGTCTGGCTTAGGATTCTTTGGATGAAACGTGTTGTAGCTTTTGTGGGAGTTGCAGGCCATTGCTTAGACGACCTCATTGTTGACTCTACTTCTAGTTCAGCTTTATCCAGTGGGGGCATGTGTCGCCCTTTTCCATTATTTAGTTGATATTATCAGAGACTGTAATTCTTTTTACTTTCCGCATTTTTATTTCGGGATTTATTACTGTCAGGATGTTTTCCTTTAGTGTTGTAAATGTTGGGATTTATTATTGATGGTTAAATTCTTGAATGTTCATTTTCATTCTTATACTAAATGTGTGACTCTTAATATGTTAATGATTAAAAGTTTTATAATTGGATTTAATAAAATGGAAATAAGGTTTTAAATGGTTTTGACACTTAGCTTAATTATTTAGGGTGTTTAATTGGGAAAGTTATTTTTGCGACAGTGATGCTAAGAATGAACCAACTGTTCACCTTGATTTTAATTTAATAAAGGAGTGATCGCTCGGTATTTAATTATGCGGGGTGTCATAGGTGATATCAGAGCATCAGGTTCTAGTGTCCTTTAGGATATGTGCGACTTATTATGTTTTCAGTGTTGCTTTGTTTGATATAGAGCCCTATGTTTAGGATTGTCGATTTCTTTGATGAGATTTTGTTCTCCTGCTATGACGTATATACATTAGTGAATTCTAGTTTTGTTCGGATGTGTGCGTGTGCCGAGCAATGACGGATGTCAGAAAAGGATCGTTAAGCGGACATCAGGAGGCAAGGCTCAGTTGAGATTATAAAATATATCCGAGGATGATGACCGTAGTCGAGGTCACCCCCATTATGGCGCGAGAAGCTAAGACTAGAAAGGTGAATAAGGCGCAACAATGATTTCCAAGTGCTGCTATGATCGAATGAGGTGCAAGAGTAAACGTACCCAACGTGTTACCAAACGTGTAAGGAACTGTCAGTGGGAAATTCTAGAAACGCGGAGATTATGTGTGTTTACCAAAGGAGTTAAAGTATCCAAAGGTTTAGATATAGAACGGGGTGTGACTAACTGAAAGTAAAAATTTAGAGAAATTTTTTCTTGACTTTCGGGACGAAGTTATAATGATGGGAGTCAGCCACCAATTTTAGAAGTGGAATGCTATGCCTATAGGAGAACCTTAGGCACAGTGTTGACCGTATGTTCCAACTGTTCAGGATTAGAAGCAAACGTGGTTCTGAACTCATCACGGGAGGGCATGACAGGGGTCCATTTGTGAATATGAATCTTAATAGCTAGCGAATTTTGTATCGAAAGATGTAGATACGAGTGGAGGAAACGACTCCAAGTGGGAGATCGACTCGTAATAATAGTTGATAACACTCAAAGAGGAAATTCTGATGGATTGCCGATTTAGAGGTTGACAACGTCGTATTTTGTCAAAATAGATGATAACGCTTCTTTGTAGGGGAAAGCTAAAATAATTGAAGAATTTAGTCGAGAATAAGACTGAATACAATGATGGTGGTCTAGCACCACAAAGGGGTGTGGATACACATCAGGGGACCTATTTAAATGCTTCAGATAGTTAAATTCTTACCAAGAGATGGTAAATTCAGTAAGGACTATTATAGTCAGTAACATGTTCTTTATGGCCTAAAAGACTAAGGGTATAATCGGGATAGCTAACAGGAATCGAGTTTACTAAAAGTTCGAGAGAAGGACAATCCTAACTTGGTTAGTAGGACATGTAGCAAGTGGATTATGTGTTGAGGTATTTTTATGCGGAGTGAAATCGCTCGCGATAATATTATCCGAAGTGAGTAAAGGGACAAGAATACGGTGCATAGTAAAAGACAACGATTAAAGTAGTTTTGTTTTGGTTTGGGAAGACGTGTTACGTCCGAAAACCATTTGTACAGTCAAGACGATTGCCAAGGTGGAAGTATAAGTTGTATCCTCAGAGGATGAGGTGTGTTTAGGTGACACGAGCGAGTCACTATATTTTGTTCATTGCTAAATTAGCATGTGAGACGAGTTTAATGCATATAATTATAAACGTTACCATTATGTGAATATTTGTCCCTAGTGTAGCGGGATTTTTCTTTAGTTCTATCCGCGGAGGATGAATGTGTATATTAACAGTGTTACGTATTTTATTGAGGTTACTCGTTGTAGTGATGAGATATACGAGTATGGTATTATCTTTGTTAAAACGTTATAGAAATGGTTAGTACGATAGTGGGAATTTATTGCAAGGCTATCGGAGTGGTTGCATTAGTGCAGCATGTTTTATTTTTATTCTGGCGAGGCTTCACCTGAAAGAAGGTCGGACTCGCACTTATGTTATCTATCCTAGAGACTTCGGAGGGGATAGTGGGTTCGAGATATTCGATGCCAATGTATGTATAGACTTTGTCAGTACGATTCAGAATGTATCGGGATTTACTGTTGAGCGAAAAGATTTGACTCAGTATTATGTTTAGCACTCCGGACTTAGTGATAAGAAGAGTGCATTGTTATATCTATCCTTTAGAGATGTGGGAGTTAAGAGTTATACTCCTATTATTAAGGAAAGGAATTTTGAGAATTCCGATCGTATGTATTCGAGGTTTATAGAATGCAATTACCATCAAACAATACGGGACGATAGTGAAATTGGTAAAACGTTCTTTGTTAAGCATAATTACGGGAGGAATTGTAACTTTTCCGTCAAGGGACGAAATAAAGGGGTACATGATATGGACGGAGGACCTAACGAATTTCGATAGCCGATAATGCTAGGTAGTAGTGTATCGGGGGGTTCCTTGTTTGGATTTCTCTTTGCGAGACATCCCACACATGAAACTTAGCGTAAGGTTGGAAATAGGGAGACGTTTGGTCACTATTCCATGAGTTCGGTACCCTGGTCGAAATGGGATCAAGTAATTACATATGTAAGTTGGTAGTTGAATTTTAATTTAAACCCACTGGATCCGGATTGTGTGGTAAGAAAGCATTGAAAGTTTTGTTTTATCACCACGGGTTAAGGGGTGGAACCATGATAAGGAGAATTTAAATTTTCGATTTCTAGGGTGATTGAGAGTACCCAAATGTTGTGATCACGTTGCGAGAACTAGAGAAAATAAAGAATTGGGTGTTAGGTGTGTAACATATGTGATTCTTATGTTAGTATGCACCGTTTATAGGGTGTGTGGGCATCCCGGTTATCTGATAATCAAATCGTTCGAGTTGAGGGGACGTGGGAATGGACGTGTGGAATATATATTTGTGGGAATAGCATAACGAAGTGGAAGTGATGGAGTGGATTTAAACGTCACATGAGGGGTGATAATCCATACATAAGTGTACAATTAGAATAGCACACCCTAATTTGATTGGAAGGCTGTGGGAAGCCATTGAAGAAGGAGTATTCCTTGAATAGAGTAGAATTTAATTATTACTAAGAACACTCAGAGCGGAGTTGTTACTAGTCAAGTGTGAGAGCGACTTGCACATACGAAGAGTGATGATGCTAGTATGAAATAAAAGATCCAGAAGTGCGCATCGTAGAGGAAAGAGCTCGGGTCGAAACTTTCGGCATACACCAAGGAAGGAAGGGGAGTATTATGTGTCACTTAATGTGAGACATTTTAAGGAAAAATCGATGTTCAGCGGGACGTAGTGAGTAGTCTCTACATGCATTGCCCATAGGTAAGGTTTGGTTGAAAGAGGAGAATTAACCAAAGAATTTTGTGTTTATCGACAATTCCTGAAAATGGAAGAGGTCGGTAAAGTCGGTAAAGTTCTTGGATGGGTTGCCATCCTCAAAATAAGATCAAGGGTTCATCCCGAACATGTGAATTACGTCGCCAAGAAGGAAGTGATTGATATTCCTTTGGGCTGGTTTACAATATTAACTTGTATGCCACGAACTTCCTTTGAAAAGAAGGATCGCGCCAGTGCATGGTCCGGCGTAGTATAAATTTCTGAATCAGGATGAGATTGGTGAATCCCACCTTTGATATGGGATTTCAGGAACCAGCGGAGATAAGGTTTCATTTCGATTAGGATGTATCACCCTTAGCTAGGACATAGGCGCACGGTGATTAAAGATTAGTGGAGCCACGTGAAGGAGATTTTGGAATCTTGGTACGATGATTTCAGGAATGCTCTGTAGAAGCACTCGTACCTGTCTGTCGTGCATGAGGTGCTTATTAAGGTTTTGTTATGGAAGAACCTTAACTATTCTCCTTCCGTATGTTTAGAGGTGAGTAGATAATCAAAATTTTTGGATCGGTCGAGATAATATCCGATAACTATGGTGGAATTCCACGACTGTTTTAGGCAAACAAGAGTGGTCAAATTTTCGTATGGTTTTCTCAGAATGGGAGTTTTAAATATGAATAAATCCGAGTAGTTGTCATGTAGTGAGTTGCTGCCTCCTAATGATAGTGAGATAATGGAAATTTATAACATATAGGCATGACCTATTCCAATGTTGTCGGTTGGGAGCGCAATGTGAAGTGTCTCCAATGAGAATGTAAAACAGGGTTGCTGTCAGGAAAGGGCTATAGTGATAGAGCGCCTTACGATGTAAATAGTTTGTGTACGAAAAAGGATATCCAGAATTATGCTACCTAATAGGCCTTATTTTCCGAATTTCGGGACAAAATTCCGTTATTAGGGGGGAAGTATGTAATACCCCGTATATTTATGGCTTTTAAATTACGGGATTTATTAATTTTAATTGAGATAAATTAATTTAATCTTAATCCGAAATGTTGTTTTTAATATTTACTAGCGTGATGAGAGTTAGTAATTATTGGAAATTTGTTATTTGTTTAATGTTACTGGATGAGTATAGTAATATATGAGATTTATTTTTATAAAATTGTCACGTGTGAATAAAATGGCAATTATGGAAATTTAAGTCGGGACGCGCCTGTGTCATGTCGGGACTAAATGTTGATTAATAAAAGTGAATAAATTATAAGTTGCTCGTATGGTCATTTTGAGTGCGCCAAAGTGTCCGGAAGGGTCAAGATAGTCAGAAAAGTGTACCCGGGAGTTTAGTTTGAGTCTTGGGGCGTTTTTAGGCTTAATTAGCACCCCGGGAGGGCATTTTGGACATTTCGTAATTATGGGTAATTAAACCCACGAATTTTCAAGGGTTATATCAGATGTTAAGTGTCATCTTTTAGGGTTAACACAACCTAAAACTAATGACGGCCATTGGAGAGGAAGATGAGATGCTCTCCAAGGAGTTCTAGGCCAAGAACACCTCCGATTGCACCGCCGTCACCGCCAAATCGTAGATCGCGCGAAGGGGATCACAACCACACATTTTTCTTCCACAAATCAGAGACTAAATTTCCAGGCAAGTATCTATCTTGCTTTTATCAAGTTAATGCATCCTTTTATATTAGTTTTAGGTTGATTAGAATTAGTGTTCTTGAAGAAAAATGTTAATTGGAGATACAAATTGCATGTTATAGTGATAGAGATCATATTTTTGGAAATCCATTTCACATGTAGAGGTTGAGCCACGAATTTCCATGATATTAGTGATAGAAAATCTGGAAAAAGAATTAAAGAAATGAAGTTAAAGAAAAATTAGGGTTCTTGAGAGTTATAAAGATTTTGACCCTTTTTCCTTGTTATAGATGATGAAAATTCTCATGTGTTACGTAGGATATTGTTTAAATGGGTATACAATACTTATAGTATAAATTGTTGGGAGTTTGGGAATGTAATACGATGGTTTGGAGGAGTTTGGGGTAACAATTCCGTAGCTGGGTTTTCTGCATTTTCGCCATAATTGCTTGATCGATCGATCGAGCCCATAACATCGATCGATCGAAGGTTCGATCGATCGACCCTCCGGGAAAACTGCATTTTTTGCTCATGTTAGCTTAATCCGATTTTATGCGTAGTAAACCTTGATTAGGGTTGCTAGAATATAATGAAGCATAAAGAGGACCAGTAGGGTTAAGAGAAATCCCACAAAGTGGAACTATAATGTGAAGGGAAATAAAGGGTAAACGGGGAGACTTTCAGACTTAAGAAATCATACATGTGTTGATTAAATAATCAAAACATCTATTAAGTTGGATTAGAAGGCGAGAGAGGACCTACTGAAATTGTACTTAGATTAAGAAAACACTTCGAGTGATAAGAAGTGAGTTTAGAATAAATTAATTACGAGAATAAAATGGAATGAGGCCGTTATACGATATAATGGAGTAAAACGTGTAATAACGGATAATGAAAATTTTGGGTCGTGAGAGTACCTAATTTAATAACGTGGATGTGAATACATATTTATATATGACAGTGTGATTGTGCATATATTATTTCTGTGTAAAAATCATACTCGGGCTACTTGCTATCACGGGGGTTTCCGCGCTGGGACGGTCTTATCTCGATGGGACCTTTATGGGGGATATTGACTCGTACCCTAGAACATAGGATTCCTTGGTACAGGCTATCTGATAGATAGTCAGACGGCCCTAAGTGATGTAAGGCTATGTGCTGACCTCTTAGTGACTTGGAACTATGCTTCGCCTCCATTTGTATGTGTTTTATGTTAATGCAGTTAGAGAGTGATTCCGAACTAGTATTCCCTTAGTATGAGTGATACGGGAACTTGATAGCAGAGTATGCCAGCACCATAGTTTTTATGTGGGGTGCCGTTAGTATATATATATATATATATATATATATATATATATATATATATGAGTGATTGGTATATATATACTTATATATGAAAGCCTAGCACCATAGATTTTATGTGGGGTGATGTTTGTATATGTATTATACGAGTAATTAATATATATATATATATATATACGTATATCTATATGAGAACTTTCTACTGAGCGAAATAGAAGTTAAGTAATGTATAAATTCTTCAGCTACACTATAAGTATTCGGAAACATTATAACAATACGAAATTATTCTAAATTACGTAAGAAATCTTGAAGAGATAGATTTTCCTAAAGTGAATACCATAATAATTTCACGTGTTAAAATTTATGGGGAATAAGTTAGAGAGATATATGGGATTCATTAGTACGATAGACGTGCACACTTAATGAGAGGTGAGAATTCTCAAGAGAGTGTCGCATACTAATATGACTGTTGCATTAGCCGATAAACATTTTAAATACTTGCTAAACTATTTTAAAACTGTTTGACATTCGTGCTCTGACCCGTTTGTTGTTATCTATTCTCCCTTGTGTATATATATATGTATTACAGGTGCCCAGCCACAGGGGCGTCTGGCTTAGGATTCTTTGGATGGAACGTGCTGTAGCTTTTGTGGGAGTTGCAGGCCATTGCTTAGACGACCTCATTGTTGACTCTACTTCTAGTTCAGCTTTATCCAGTGGGGGCATGTGTCGCCCTTTTCCATTATTTAGTTGATATTATCAGAGACTGTAATTCTTTTTACTTTCCGCATTTTTATTTCGGGATTTATTACTGTCAAGATGTTTTCCTTTAGTGTTGTAAATGTTGGGATTTATTATTGATGGTTAAATTCTTGAATGTTCATTTTCATTCTTATACTAAATGTGTGACTCTTAATATGTTAATGATTAAAAGTTTTATAATTGGATTTAATAAAATGGAAATAAGGTTTTAAATGATTTTGACACTTAGCTTAATTGTTTAGGGTTTTTAATTGGGAAAGTTATTTTTGTGACAGTGATGCTAAGAATGAACCAACTGTTCACCTTGATATTAATTTAATAAAGGAGTGATCGCTCGGTATTTAATTAGGCGGGGTGTCACACTCTAATCCACTCATAAATATGAAACACACTATATAATCCCTTAGGCCCAGTATTCCAGGAAATCCAGTCTTTTTTACCTCTATTAGGATCAACATTAATCTTGGCAATATCAATGAGATCTTGGAAAATAATATTAGGAAACTTTCACTCAATGTTTGAGATATACTCACTGGTTTTACAGTTTATATGACTAGCAGCATCATAGATCACCCTATGCCCATAAACTTCCACAAAAAAACCCTTTTCAATGCATTTATCAACCCAAAAGAACGTATTTTCTCCATCACCGGTATGATAAGTAATAAGGTTTTTAGCTTCATCTATAATTTTTAGTATTTTCCTCATAGTCCATGAATATTTAGGCTTCCTTTTAACTCTCCAAAAGCTATCTCCTTTAAGGGCAATGGTATGAATCCATTTTACCCACAAGGAATCTTTTTTCAAGGTAATATCCCAAATATTTCTCACCATACAAGCTCTATTATAGGAGTAAAGATTTTTAATACCCAAACCTCCTTCACTAAAAGGAAAACATACATCCTTCCAAGTAATTTTTGCACCATAACTTTTCAAATCAACTCCAGACTAAATAAAGTGACTAAGTATCTGATCCACCTCCTTAATAATTTTTTAGGCAAAATGAACAAATTAATCCAATAAATTTGCATGCTTTTGAGGACTGATATAGCCAGTTGTACTCTATTATCATATGAAAGTCATCTATTAGTCCAAGATCTCACATTTCCCATAATTTTCTCAATTAAACTTTTACAATCAGTACCTTTCAATCTGGTAGTAACCAAAATCACTCCCAAATATTTAACTAGAAAGGTACCTTTCTTCATGCTCATAATATTGCAAAGCTGGTCTTCTATATGACCTTCAATACTAACAAAAAATATCTCATATTTAGGTTTACTAGGGCCCAATCTAGACATGGATTCAAATTCTCTCAAAGTGTTGTCAATAATCTATAGGGTATTCTCATTAGCTCTAGGCAGAATGAACAAGTCATCAATAAAGATGATGTGGGATAATTTTATCTGATCACACTTAGGATGAAAGTCAAACCCTTCACTCTTAAAAGCTTCATCCATTAACTAAGAGAATGATTTCATAACTAGGATAAACAGATAGGGGGATATGGGGTCCCCTTGTCTCAAACCATTATAACCTCTGAAGTACCCATCCAAGCCACCATTAATATTGATAGAAAAATATACAGTCTGCACACATTCCATTATCCAATTGATCATGATTGTAGGGAAGTTCATAGAAATCAGGACACCTTTTAAGTAGATCCATCTGACAGAGTCATAGGCCTTCATAATATCAATCTTCAAAGAATATCTAGGAATCCCCCCTTTTTATGGTAACCCATAATAATATCCTCCATGAGAAGTACATTATCTCCAATGCCTTTTACCTTTGACAATAATTGATATTTATTACTGACCAGGGAAGGCATAAAAACCTTTAATTTTTTCATTATAGACTTTGAGATGACTTTGTATATGGTATTTCAATAAGCAATGGGTTTAAACTCCTTCATGGTACTAGGATTAGGCACTTTGGTAATAATACTAATAATGGCACTATCGCATTCTTTAAGGATTTTCCCTTTAAGAAAGAAATCCAGAACTGCATTAGTAATATCCTCTCCCACAATCTCCCAGATATCTTTAAAGAAACCAGCACTTTAACCATCAGGCCCAGGGGCTTTTTTGGAGAAAATATAAAACATGGTCTCCTTAACTTCTATCTTGGATATAGGCCTTTTGATCATTAGTTATCCAATTCCCTCTAATATTCATAAGCAAGTTAGAATAACTAGAATAGTCTTGACAATCTTTGTTGAGGAGATTCGAAAAGAATTTCACAACTTCCTTTTGAACTTCCATAAGAACCTACAAAAGAACACCATTCCCATATTTAATACTTAATATCCTCTTCCTGACTATATAACTTGTAACCATCTTATGAAAGTAGGCTATGTATTTATCACCCGGATTTAGCCACTTGATCCTGGATTTCTATCTATATAAACTTTCCTCAGCCTCCCTAAGATCCAAATATTTCATTTTAATTATTTTCCTCATTGCATTTAGCTCAGGATTCTTACTATTGGATATGCTTTGCCTTTGAATATCATCAAACTCCTCTTTTTCACCAAAACGCTTCTAGAGATATATAAATAGAATTTTTTGTTTAACTTCTTGAAATCATATTTTAACCCTTTTAGCTTTTTTACCACTTTAAACATGCTACTACCATTAACTTCAGTATCTCACCCATTCTTAAAAATGTCCAAAAGTTTCTTATATTTCATCCAAAAATCAAAGAATTTGAAAGTTTATTGATTTTTAACTTCTCAAAAATGAGGTTTAGAACCAAAGGGGTGTGATCAGAAAGCCATGGCAGCTCAACTTGGAGGTAAAAAACATAATGTTGAAAGCAATTTCCATTTACCAATAGTCTATATATCCTACTCTGAATATTGGTAATTCCACCCCTCTCATTATTCTAAGTAAACCATTAATCATGGCTATTAAGTTCCTTAGTCTAAATAATTTTAATGCAGTCATTGAACTCATCAATATCATTCCAACCCACTTCAGCTCCTCCATATCTTTCACTACGACTCCTAATAGTATTGAAATCCCCTCCCAGAAGCTAATTATTCCAAAGAATCTAGCAGCAACACTTTTAAGATGATTCCAAAGAATTATCCTTTAGCCTCATTTATTTACACCATAAATCCCAGAAAACACAAAAGATTGATTGTTTTCTCTTATTCTAATTCTAACTGATAAGGCTTGAGAGGTACTACAAATATCACCCACCTCAAATCTATCAGACACCTAAGCAATCCAAATCTTTCCAGGTCCATTGGGGGGACTATTATGGATAAGGTTCCAATTGGGGAAGCATTTCTCTCAAACATTATTGATAATACTCCTTATCACTTTAATTTCAACAAGATAAATCAAGGAAATGTTATTTTCAATAATGAATTCCCTCACTTCTCTATGTTTTGAGGGGAATTACAGCCCCTGATATTCCAAATAGCCATTTTTATAGTTAAAGAATTTTTTTTCTTTGATTTTCCCCTTCCTCTACTCTACTTAGATTTGGAGTCATTATTATTCCCACTGATAGCACCTTTCCCTTTCTCTTTCAACATTTTTCTTTCAATAATGACAGATCTCACCTCAATAGGGTCTTCAATATATGTGTTTTCCTCTTCTTCAAAAGTTTGCAAAATATTAAACACATTGTCATTGGAAATATCTTTTTGTTCCTTGGTTGTAGAAATCTTTGCTTATGTATTAGCAACTAGCATATCTGCTCCTTGTGTAGTATTATCTAAAATAACATGATTATCTCCACTACAAGCCCCTTTTGTACATTGCTTCCCCCTTATTTAGATTATCATCCTTCTATGCCCTTATTCTTCCTTTCTCAATAGGCAACAGTTCCTTCCATTTATTATTATCCACAACAACTCCACCACCATGAGTTTGTGAATAAGCTCATCATTAGCATTTATACTCTCATTTGTATTGATTTCTTGCCAAACTTTCTTTATTTTGATTATCCTGTAGTCTTCATCCTTGTGCCAAAAAGAAGTACAAAGTTTGCACTTGGTAGGAAGCCATTTATATTCAATAGATTGTCTAATCATGGTTCCATCAATATCATAGATAGTGAATGTTAATGTCTAAAAATGAAGTGATCCAATTTTATAACCACGGATAAATAATAAGAGAAATCTTAATCAAACACACAAGGGACATGGATTTTTAAAGTGGTTCGTCTATAAAGAAAGCCTACGTCTACTGTTATTTTTATTTATGTTGATTATAATAGCTCAGTATGGTGTGCTTGATAATGATTATATTATCCCTTTAAGCTAAGGGCGACTGCCTATTAATCCCAAGAGATGGAATGCCTTTATATTTCTAGGCATTTACATTTGTATACAATAAATGTGACTCTTGGTTTCTAGTGTTGATCACCCTTCCAGTCGAGTAATTTTTACTATTCCTGATGGTTCAAATTATGGATCTGGTCGGCCTTCCAGCCGACTAGGTTCTTCTAATACTGATTAAGATAGCTATATGGACACCTAGGATAATAGGTGCCTATCTTTAATTGATCCACACGGGGGATAATTTTTACATATAACAAAAGCTCCCAATGATCCATGCTTGATAATTGATCAGAAGTATGGAGTATTTGTACAAACTGTTGCTTGACATGTGACTAAAGAGCTTATCGACAACCGACCTTCTATACTTGTAAGAATTTCTATAGGCACTGTGGATAATGGCATTTTTGCAAATACTTCAAACTTTTTTAAACCGCCAAAGGTTTGATCTTTTTGCATTTTGGGAAGCCTGCAGTCGGCGATAGTTCAATCGTTTGTGCAGTTAATCATTTCATCCCTATTCTCGAGGCAACATATAAATATGTGTAAATTTCCCTCCTTTTCTCTTCATCTCAAACTTTATGTACTTGGAGTTTTTCATCGTTTTCAAATTTTCTTTCTGTAACTCTTTGATGTCTATTACCCATCCCTCTTTCTTCGTCTTTGTTATTGTCATGGGATTCATGTAAGCTTTCTTTCCTTCTTCCATATTTTTCACTTTTTTTCTCTATTTCAACCATGATTTACGTTGTGGATGAGGGTTCGTTGGATGAGTTTAGGGAAAAAAGGAAAATTCCTGACTAGGTAGACTAAGAAATTTCTCAGGGTCCCATCAATGTTTATTCTTTAGGAGGTGGTCACTAGATTCCCACTCTTTTTATTGCTGAGTGTGGTATCACTTTCCCCCCAAATCCTCTATTTCTTCAATTTTGTCATTACTTTGATGTAGAACCTACTATAATAGCCCTCATCACTTGGAGAGTGGTAAATGGAGTTCATAGGCTGTATGAGATTTATGGGATCCATATTGGGATCCCTGAATTGATGTTTTGTTACAAGTAGGGGACTATTGGAGAGAATGCGTATTATTTGAAGACTAGGCAAGACAATAAGGTCTTAGTGGTTAATCTGCCAAATTCTAATAAATATTATTAGGATTATGGTGTTATTATCAAGAATTGGCAATATGTCCCCTTCCTATGGGGGTATCCACACTGGACCCATGTGCCCTCAAGAAGGGCATGGCATAGGACTTGCCGACTAACTTTGTCGCCTTGTATTCTTTTGCAGAGGAGAGTAAGAAAAGGTGTCCAAAGGAAAGAGAGATCAAACTTATAGGCCTCAAGATTTTGTGGGATCTTAATCAAAGAGTTAGAGAATAACACCCAAGAGTTGCTTCCGTACTGTTAGAGTACAAGAGCTCAATCATATTTTTTGTTGCTCAGCCATCGCCTGCACTGCCCCAAGTTACCATAAATTTGGAAAAAGAGCTTGTATCTACTTCCTTGGTTATAGAATCATCTAGGGTTGAAGTCATACAAGGGGGAACTTCTTCCTCATTTGAGTCCTTTGACAAATCTGACATCCCTACTTCTCATTTAGCCGACGTGGGTAAAATAAAAACTCCCAATTTGTTGAGTGGGCCATTATCCCCTCCTACCAATAAGAATGTTGATAATAGTAAGAGACCTCAAGTAGTTAAAAAGAAGAGGCCTTAAGTTCTTGGTGCTGAAGAAATCCAAGATACTGAACCTTGATACAAAAGGTTAAAGAAAGGCTTGCCTAACCCTTAGAAACAAGCAAAGAAAGTCCAAGCCATGAAAAGATTCAACCCAACCTGGGTGATATTGGGTCGGCTTTTGTGGCCATCAACCCTGGCCAGAGGATTAATTAAGGATGGAAGCCTTCCAACTAAAAAAGAAGCATCAGTTCCCATGCTTAGAACCAGATTGGCAAAAAGAGTTTTCCAGAATTTGGCTTTGGTACTTGTCTACCTTTTATTTGTCTTCATTTTGCTGAACTTCTTCTGATGTCAAGTACTTATTCTCTTGCAGTTTTGGTTGATTTAAATAGAATGCTGAAGAAGGATGATCAATTGATATCTTCCTCAGTTGAGGTTTAAGAGGCTTTTGATGGTGTGAGGGAATCCTTAAAGGATTCCTAGAAGGCTCTTGAAGCTAAACAAAAAATCTGGAATAAGAAGATGCAGGAGGCTGTAGATAGGGCAGTGGCAGTAGAAAATAAAATGAAAGTTGTAGAGGAGAAAGACTAAAATATCGAAAATAAATTAAAAGAGGCTAAGGATAGATCCAAATTTATAGAAGACCAGATGACAGAGTCTAAGAACTTGGCCAAAACTGCTAAGGATAAAGTGACTAGTCTAACCGTTGAGGTTACTTCTTTGAAGGTCAAAGTCAAGAAAGATAAGGATAATGCTTTTGACAAAGGTTAGAATATGATATTTTTTCCTGCCTCTGCCCAAGTTGAATATGCCAAGAATTTTCAAGGAAGGATGGTCGGAGGCATTGAAGGTGGTCGGCACAGAGGCAACCTCTAAGCTTTTTCCAAAGACATGATTCCTCCTAATTTTAATGATGAGAAAGGGTATGGATAATCCTCAATGGTGCCTATTGATACTTTAGTAGGGCCATCTACTATTGCCGACCTACTTGTTGCCAACGAGGACCAATCCAAAGACAAGGAGAAGGTTTAGCTCCTTTTTTAGCCAATTTCTTTTTGTTATTTCCTTCATGTATTTTCAATTTCTTTTTCTTTGTTCTTTCTGATGTACCCATCATTGTAATCATGACTTTGATTAATTAAAGAACCTTTTTTTCTCAATTATTTACAATCTTCAAATAATGTTGATTTCTTGTTGATCGGTATCCTCTACGCTGTTTATTTCTCTAAATTTTCCCTATACACTCATACTTGTAAATTTCCAGTTTGATGCCAAGAAGAAAGTTATTATTTCTGCTGAATTTGACCTACTTTGGCAGTGTAAAAAGCTATTTGATGTGGGCCATGTTCCTTTATCGGAGGAAGATTTATCGGGGTTGCTGGACCCATATGTTTTTAACCAAGTGAAGGAGTCTTATATCCATATTCATTATCTCCTGGATAGAGTTATAGCCAATAATGCTGGTTATTATGAGATAATTGAGCAGATGCGGGAGGATCATAAACTTTCCAAGGCACTGCTCCATTCTGACTATAAAGCTAAGTATAAGGCATTAAGTGAATGCTAGGGCTTTGACAAGAAGTTTAAAAAGAATCACTCCTGTCCTGAATAAGAAGGAATTGGCCTTGAACTAAAAATTGGAGAATTCCTGATCAATTGATGCCATATTAAAGAGGGAAAATAAAGCATTAAGGAACGAACTTGACATTTTGAAGAAATCAACCACCATTGGTCCGAATTAAGGGTGTTTCATTCTTAGAAACTGAGAATGCCAGGCTTTTGGAGGAGCTGGAAGCTTTGCAGAAGAAGAAGACCAAACTTGGCCAAGCCCCAAGGCAAATTATAGTTGTTTGACGAACTATTGATGAGGAGAGAACCAAGAAAAATTTAGCCAACCAAGTCGTTCAGCCCAAGGAGAAAGACAAGGCCATATAAAAGCTTCAAGATAGTGTGGACTGACTTACCTTCCATTTTCACAAGAAACCCAGAGCCGTTTGGATGGATTGGTATGATGAATCTTTGACTTATTTGGATGTGCATATGGAGTAAGCCATGAATAAGGGTTATAAATAGGATTGGTTAAACCTGCTCGCCTTGTTGAAGATACCCAAAAATAATGAATTGTGGCACTGGCATACCCAAGGGTTTTTAGACTATCCTGATCGTCATTTTTCAATTGACTTTAGTTGGATCCCTCCTGATGCCATTCCTCAGAGTTTGTTTAGAAAATATGCTGGGGACTTCAGCCTTAAAGGAGAAGTGGAATATGTTTGTCCCCAGTATCTTCTTAATCGACCGAGCGACAATAGGTTCACTAAGAGAAGACCTTTTTGTTCCATCAATCATTCGAGCACCCTTAATGAACCTCCTGTTGGGATGAGTAAGGTTGATGGAAAGCGTCCAATGGAATAACTTGTATCTTATGTTTGGTTGATCTTTGTTTTATAATTCAAGTCCATTGGAATGAAATGAAGTTTTTTGAGACACTTTTGACCTTTGTATTTAAGCTTATGGTTTCTATTAATCTTATTACCAACTAGGTAGTCACTATTCTAACTAGTTAGTATGCCTATTGATTAAATATCCTGCTTAAAATATTAAATACTTGATTCGTGATTGAATCTTATTTTGATGCCTTAGATTTTACTAATGTTGTTCTATAATAAAACTATGAGTAGTTTTGTTGAACTAAGTTGTAGCATTAGTTATCAATGGCGACCAAGTGTATTGGGAATGGATAATTATCCCTATATTTTAACTTAGTCGGGTAAAACCACTAATGTTTGACTTTGAGTCTTACAGAGGACTTTACTAACTTTTAGTTCGTGATTTTTCGAAGACGTAATTATACATGAAGTTATTAATGATAAAGTTTTCCGAAGTTGGAAAAGTTTGACGAGGAATTTTTCTAAAGTTGAAAAGGTTTGAAATAAAAATTTAGACTTTCCTGAAGTTGGAAAAGTTTGACAAAGATAAAAAAAAACTTTTCTGAAGTTGGAAAAGATTGACAAAGATAAAGAGCTTTTCTAAAGTTGGAAAAGTTTGAAATAAAAATTTAGTGTTTAATTTAATTTAAGGTGGTGGTACCACACCATACTCATAAAAACAAAACATAAAAGGGAAGTATAATGAGTAGAAACATGCAATTTCATTAACTTCAATAACTAATTACATTGAAAACATAATTATTGATAATATTTGCGAAGATAATCGGCATTCGAGGGGTTATTAAACTCCTCTCCCTCCAATGTCTCTGGGCGATATGTTCCTGATCAAATTTCTGCCAAGATATGATGGGAACCATTCCTGTTGGGTTCCAACTTTTTATTTTTCTGGATCAATTTTTTCTGCATAAGGTATCCCTATCTCAAGTTGGTCGGCTTAACGTGTTAACTATAGAACTTGGCAGTCCTTTGTTGGTAGGTAGCCATCCAAATTGCAACATCTTATTTGACCGCTTCAAGTATGTACAGATCTAGTCGTCGCATTAGAACACTCTTGGGAGAA
Source organism: Sambucus nigra (assembly GCA_949130495.1). Taxonomy (NCBI): domain Eukaryota; kingdom Viridiplantae; phylum Streptophyta; class Magnoliopsida; order Dipsacales; family Adoxaceae; genus Sambucus; species Sambucus nigra. The sequence continues at coordinate 552,750,452 of OX422207.1, forward strand.
CTTAAATTCAGCACCATGTGTGTTGGTAGACCTATTTCGATTGGTACTACCGCCTCACTGTCGAAGGATAACATATAGGGAGTCTCTTATGTTACAGTTCTTGGTGTAGTTTTGTAAGCCCAAATAATGTTGTGCAGTTCATTGATCCAATTTCCCATAGCATTATTCAAACGCTTCTTCAATCCATCGAGCAAAGTTTTGTTAGTGATTTTTGTTTGACCATTACATTATAGATGCCCTGGTACCGAATATAGCTTATGTATTTTGGATCTGATGCAATACTCCTCAAACTCTCCATTGCTAAACTGGGTACCATGATCAGTGATACAAGCATAGGGCATTCCATAACAACATATTATCTGCTTCTACATGAACTGAAACACCCTTTGATAAGATATATCAATCATAGTCTCATGCTCCACCCATTTGGTGAATTAATCTACTGCGACGACTAGATACTTGAACCTTCCTTTGGTGATCGACAATGGTCTGACCAAGCCTATTCCCCAAATGGCAAAAAGCCAAGGAGAAGTAATAGGAGTAAGCGAAACACCTGGTTTTATGTGAATAGTAACAAACCTTTTGGCAAATGAAACGCAATCTATATTCATTATTGGCCAATAGTAGCCCTGTGTGGCTACTCTTTGTACCAAAGATCTTCCAGCTGAAGCCTTACATCTCAATTTCCTTACTTTTTTTAGGTCGACTGGTAATAGTCCCTTCTCAATGTAGTGTCTGATTAAATCAATCTAGGAAGGCCCCAATTCTATAGAAATGATGTTGATTGCCTCCTCATCAATGCTCCTACTAGTGAGAATATCCACTGGGATGCTTCTTCTGAGTTCTATTAGAGTTGTTGAGGCTAGCCAAGGAAGAGCATCTACTCAGGCATTGTCTATTCTTGGAATACGAACCATCTTGACTGTAAAAAATGAAGAAATAACTTCCTTTGAATAATTCAAGTATCTCACCATTGTTTCTCCTTTAACTCCATATGTTTCAAGTAACTGATGGATAATAAGTTCAGAATCACTGTGCGCTATCACCTGCCTGGTGCCCAGTAATGAGTCTAACTCCAACCCAATAATCAATGCTTCGTATTCAGCTTCATTATTGGAAGCATGAAATTGGAATATCAATGCATACTCTTAGTCCAAGTCGTATGGAGGATTAAGGATGATTCCAGCACCACTTTTAGTTGTACACAAAGAGCCATCTACGAATAATTTCCAAACTAGAACATCACTATTGAAGTCTTTATTCATCAATATCCTATATTTGAAAACTTTCTCACTTTTCTCAGCTAGTTATAGAGATCTTTCTTGATCAGATGATGATTCTGGTTGGTCAACAACCATCTCAGTTGGTCTTTGAGATGAGCTCTCTTTCGAAGAAGTCTACTTAGTAAGCAAACTTAGTGTATTGGGTACCTCCATGTAAGTGAATTCTACTATGAAATCTCCAACTGGTTGCCCTTTCAATGAAGTTCTTAGTCGTATATAATTTCATACTCTCCCAACTCAACTGTCCAAGATATTAGCCTTATAGACTTTTCAGGATTATGCAAAGCTTTCCGTAAGGGTTGGTTAGTGTGCACTACAATGGTATGTGCTTGAAAGTAGGGTATCATTCTTCTAAAGGCCTCAATTAGTGTCAATGCCAATTTCTCCAAGCGTGGATATCTGATCTCGACTCCTCTGAACGCCCTACTGGTATAATACACTAGTTTTTAAACATCATCCTCTAATCAGATCAATGTTTAACTTACAGAAGACTTTGAAATAGCCAAATATAAGTATAACTTATTGCTCAAAACCAGTCGGGAGAGCAGTGGAGGAGACCCCAAATATACTTCTTCAAGTACAAAGAGCTTTTTCACATTCGTTGTTCCATTCAATGGTCTTCTTAAGAACCTTGAAGAATGGAAGACATTTGTCTATGGCCCGAGATACAAAACGATTTAGGGTTGCTACTATTTCTGTCAACTTTTGCATGCCCTTCTTACTAATGGGGGATTGCATTTCCAGTGAAGCCTTTATTTTATCAGGGTTGGCTTTGATTCCCCTTTGATTCACAATGTGCACCAAGATCATACCTTCATGGACTCTAAATATGCACTTGGTCGGATTGAGCTTCATTTGATGTTTTTCCAACTTGTCAAATGTTTGGTCTATATTAGCAATGTGGTAGGCGGTGAAATTGCTTCTTATGAGCATATAATCTACATACACCTCCATGTATTTGCTAATTTGGTCTTCAAAGGCTTTGTTTACCAACCTCTAATACATTGCCCCAGCGTTTATGAGACCCAAAGGCATCACATTATAGCAGTAAGCTCCTCGGCTGATGATGAAGGATGTGCTCTCCTTTTCCTCAGGTTTCATCTTAATTTGGTTATAACGAGAATAAGCATATTCATAAATCTGAGAAATTTTTCACCTGCCATGTCATCTACTAATTGATCAATCATTAATGGGAAAGGAAAGTGATATTTTGGGTATGCTTTGTTTAAGTTTAGTAAACTCCACACACATTCGCCATTTGTTCTTCTTCTTCTTGACCATTACTACATTGTCCAACCAAGTCAAATATTTAAGATCCTTAATGAATTACGATTTTTGTAATTTTTCCACCTCTTCTTTGATCGCCATATTCTTTTCAGGGCTGAAAACGCCGACGAACACATTATTCCTATCTTTAAGGAATGTAATTAATTCATGATTAATAGAAGGTGTAAAGGCATAATTTTATAGATGTTCGGGTAGAATCTAGGAATTTTCTGTTTTCCCTAGATCACAGTTTTTATGTCTGATACCGCTACATTTGGCACGTCATCACGATCATCCACGACGGCCTTTATCTGAATCCATGCATCCTTCATCTTCACACGTGCATCATGCTACATGCGACGTGCTGCTCAACCGTTTCCCACTACTCCATGACACATTATCAATAAAATGATTTATTGGAGTTATTTATATTTGCATAAATATTTGGGAATTTTTTAGAAAATATTTTTTGAAGTCTAAATTATTTTTTATCAATTGCAGAATTTTTTCTATGTAGAAGCGGACTTTTTTTGGAAAGGCGTGCTCATTCAAACGAGATCATATGTCGTTCGAGCGACATATCACGTCGCACGAACTCGTTCGAACGACATGTATCCTCGTTCGAGAGACAGGCCTATGTCGTTTGAACGACGCCGCCACCTCGATTTTTGTATCAATTTTTGTCACCACTACTTGATGGTCAAAATCTTTTTCCAGCCCGTTGAGCAACATTCGGCCCAGAATCTTCCCTCTTTTGATAGAATTGTTTTTTAGGCTATTATGCCTCTTTATAAAAGAAAAAACTCTCTCCCATTTATGTGTGGGCATTTCATAAACCTTCAAGAGGTTAATTTTACTTATCTAGAGTATTTTGTGGAGAAGTCGGTCTCTTCTTCATTGTTACCTATCTGGAGTTCTTGTGGGAGATTCCAGTCGACGACATCGGAACCGACACCTACGGGTATTTCGTATGTCACACTTATTTTCATTATAATCCGTGTAACCGTTTTTACAAATTATAGTGAAAATAAATGGTTTTGCCCTGCAAGGATTTTTCCTGATTGTTTGTGTCACATGCTTTATATATTTATGGCTTGACACAAGTAAACACGTAGGTGCATGTTTTTAGGATTTAATTGAAAAACTATGTTTAATTAAATAATTTTTTAATTTGAACAAAAGCGCACTCTTCAAATTGGTATCAGAGCCAATTACACAATTATACCGTGTAATTTTTCTCAAAATATTTCTATGATATAAATTTTCTGAAAAATTGATTTTTGAAAAAAGGGCGTGTTCAATGGAGAAATTATATAATAAAATGCTAGTTTTTTACAGGACAAACTATGCTTACTGGAAAGCCCGCATGAAATCTGCTTTAAAAGCCATTGATGAATGTGTTTGGATTTTGGGTGAAAGGGGATGGACACCTCCCTCCGTCACTGCTGATAACGTGACTAATTTAAAATCTGTGACTGAATGGACTGTAGACGAATTTAAATGGTCATCTTTTAATTCTAAGGGTCTAAGTGCTATTTTTGGATTTTTCACACTTGACGAGTTCCGACGTATTATGACGTGCACCACGTCAAAAGAGGCATGGGATGTTTTGCAACTTACCCATGAAGGAACTAATGCTGTGAAAGAGTCTAAACTGCAAAATTTAACAACTCAATTTGAAACTATCACCATGCTTGAGACTGAATGTTTTGATGAATTTTATGCTAGGTTATCTGATATTGTTAACACTAGTTTCAATCTTGGTGAACACATTCCTAATGCTAGAGTTGTTAAAAAGATTCTAAGATCACTTCCTAAGCATTTTATCCCTAAAGTCACTATGCTAAATTCTATTGGTAATTTAAACACGCTTAAATTGGAGGAACTTGTATGAGGCTTACAGACGTATGAAATTGATATGTTTCCTAAATCCTTCAAACCTAAAGATAAGGGTATTTCACTTAATGCCCAAGATAGAAAAAATGAGGGGTCGACAAGAAAGAGAGTTGAGTCATCTAGAAAAAGGGAGATAGAAACATCAGAATCTGAATGTGATTTTGATTTAGATGATTTGGCCCTATTTGCTAAAAATTTCAAGAAAATTCTCAAATTCAAGAAAAATGGAAATTTCAAAGATAAAAAGATTTTTGAGAAAAATAAGAAAAATGAAAAAGATTTTAAATACCCTCCTAAGAAAGACGGTGAGAGATGATATGAGTGAGATAGTAAGGGTTATAGAGCTTTTGAGAGTGCTACTAGGCTGAACAGACTTGCAAAAGATAAGGACAAAGTTGTCCTTAATGCTACCCTTAGTGACGACAGTGAGGTCGAGTTGGTGGACTCTGGAGATGAGTCACCGCATGAATGTAACTTCACCGCATTCATGGCTAGTCATACTTCTAGTGCTCCTCACGACGTTGAGGATGCTGCTTCACATGGACTCCTCGACAGTGAGAACGATGTGGGTGAGGGGGAGGATGATGCAAGTGACAGCGAGAGTAATCTTCAACGCGCCTACGCTGAGTTATATAATGAGTCATTTAAAACCAAAAAGCACAAAAAATCGCTAGTTCTTAGGATCACCGCTTTATAGGATTATTAGAAGAAGCGAGAGAGAGAGAATCCTCCACCTGCACTACCTTGAGAGATAGAGAGTCTACCTGTGTTGAGAAAGAAAGTTTGTTTAGAGATAGAGAGAGACTATTTGGAGAGAGATATAGTGGTTTTGAGAAAGAGAAAGGGGACTTGACTAAACAAGTGGCTAGTCTTACAAGTGACCTCCATTCCTCCCTGAAAACTCAGAAGAAACTTAAAGCCCTTGTTACCCAGCATACTCATGATCTTGAGAGAGCACGGAAAGTCAAGGTTCAAATCGAGGACAGATCTGGAAAGATGCTCCTCGACCCCACTTTAGGTTTTAGTGATAGGCAGGGAATAGGTTTTGATGGTGCCTCCATGACCCAAATTGCACCCGAACCTGTTCCTGAGTTTACTACTACTCCATATGGCCATCGTCAAATATCACAAGTAAGAGTTCGACCAAGAAATGCAAACCCAGGTTCGCCCAAGACTGTGTTCTTTTGTACAAACTGCAAAAGAAATGGCCACCTCCGGGAGTGTTGCTATAATTTGGGTCGAACACGAGCATATAGAGATTTTAGCTGCCACCTCACAGATTTTGATGGAGGAATTCCGACGAATGTCTTTTCCGTCAGTGAATGCTTTCCGCATCCTGGCTAAAACCAATAACAACAAGGGTAAACAAAAGGTTACCACTTCTTGGGTACCTAAGAAAGACGAAAAGGCCCTTATTATTCATGTCGCTCTCAAAGAACTTAATACCTCACAGTGGTATTTTGATAGTGGGTGCTCCAGACATATGACAGGTGATGTCTCATTCTTCACCTACCTAGAGGATTATAAGGAAGGTAGAGTCACCTTTGGAGACGGGAGAAAGTTTAGCATCATAGGACGAGGTACAGTAGTGTTACTAGGATTTCCTAAGCTAGAGAATGTTTTATACGTCAAAGGTTTAAAGGCAAACCTTCTCAGCATTAGCCAGTTGTGCGACGCTGACTTTGACGTAAAGTTTGACCGGGATGCATGTAATGTCTATAATCAAGCTGGTAAACTTTTAGTGTAAGGGGTGAGGATAGAAGATAATTGCTATGGGCCTGTGCCCACATCCTCACTTGTCTGCAACAGTGCCACGATCACTCCTATGGATCTGTGGCATCAACGTCTAGGTCACGTGAACGTTAGACATTTGTCACGTTTAGCTAAAAAGGACCTAGTATGTGGCTTACCGTCTCTTAGAAAGCCAACTTCCACGGTTTGTGGACCCTGTCAGTTGGGAAAAAAAATATGTAGCCCCCACCGGAAGTTGCATTCTATTACCACCTCCCGTGTGCTTGAGTTGATTAACATGGATATTATGGTTCCTACTCGTATTAAGAGTCTGGGTGGTAAGAGGTACATCCTCGTGATGGTAGATGATTTCTACAGATATTCGATTGTTGGTTTTCTGAGAGAGAAATCCGATCCTGTAGAGTTTTTAACAACCAAGTTTCGTGTCCTGCAAAATCAACACGGAGTCACTATTAACAGGATGCGTAGTGATAATGGTACGAAATTTAAGGAAGCAAAGGTAGATCTTTATCGTGACAGCCTAGGAACCAAACATGAGTTTTCTGCTGTGAAGACTCCTCTGCAAAAGGGGATTATTGAGAGAAAGAATAGGACGATTCAAGAAATGGCTAGATCTATGCTTCTAGGTCATAAGGTTGCTAGAAGATTTTGGGCAGAGGTAGTGTATACTGCATGCCATACGGTGAATAGGGTTTACCTGCATCCACACACTCTTAAGATGCCTTATGAATTGTGGACTGGAAAGAAACCCAACCTTGCATATTTTCGTGTCTTTGGGAGTAAATGCTACATCCTACGGAATAGAGAGCAACAAGGAAAGTTTGACTCCAGGAGCGACGAGGGAATATTACTAGGATATTCATCAAATAGTAGAGCGTACCGGGTTTTTAACCTGAAGATATCCAAGGTTATGGAGTCAATAAACATCACCGTGCAAGATGATGAACTTTCAGCGTTTATTGATCCTAGCCTTCAGTGTGAAAATGAGGACTTTTCTGGCAGAGACTTACTTGTCCCTCACCCACGCTCTGTGGAATCTACTCCTGTGTTAGGGGATATAACTACTTGGGTTCGCAAGAGTTATGATCCTTCTGCCATTGTTGGCGATCCCACTTTAGGGGTCAAGACTCGTGCTCAGCTAGAGAACGTTGTTAGTCATTTTTGCTACATGTCCACAGTCGAGCCCAAGAATCACAAAGAAGAACTCAAGGATGAACACTGGATCTCTGCCATGTAGGATGAATTACTTTAGTTTAAAAAGAATAGTGTCTGGGAACTTGTCCACCGACCTAGTGAGACTAATGTGATAGGTACCAGGTGAATTTATAAAATAAAATGGATGAAAATGGTACCATGATCAGAAATAAGGCTAGGTTGGTCGCTCAAGGCTACACACAGATTGAGGGTGTAGACTTTGGGGAGACATTTGCTCCTGTTGCGTGGCTTGAGTCCGTCCGCTTACTACTCGCCATCTCATGTCATTTGCGCTTCAAGTTATATCAGATGGATGTCAAGAGTGCCTTTCTTAATGGTATTCTACAGGAGGAGGTTTATGTGGTTCAACTAAAAGGGTTTGAATATCCTAAGCAACCGGAGCATGTCTACTATCTGAGGAAAACCTTGTATGGTTTGAAGCAAGCACCCCATGATTTATACGAGAGGCTTACTTCCTATCTCTTAGCCCGTGGGTTCAAGAGTGGGGGAGTTGATATGACGTTGTTCATCAGGAGAGATGACAGTGTTATTTTGGTTGCCCAGGTCTATGTGGACAACATGGGCTTTGGATCCACATGTTCCAAGCATGCTCACCACTTTGAGGAATAGATGAAAAGTGAGTTTGAGATGAGCATGGTAGGTGAGCTTACTTTCTTCCTTGGTCTCCAGGTTCGTTAGCTAGAGGATGGGATGTTAATATCCCAATCTAAGTATGCTAGAGACCTAATGAAGAAATTTGGTTTAGACTTCGCTAAGAATGCTCGTACACCTATGAGTACATCTATCAAGCTTAGTTAGGACACTTCAGGTAAGGACTTAGAGCAAACCTTGTATCGGAGTATGATAGGTAGTCTTCTCTACTTGACTGCCTGTCGTTTCGACATAGCCTTTAATATTGGAGTCTTTGCACGATACCAGGCATCCCCGAAAGAGTCACACTTACTCGCCCTAAAACGCATTATCAAATATGTGACTGGGACTCTCTCATACGGTATTTGGTATTCCTTTGATACCAATGACCGTTTGTCCACATATTCAGATGCCGATTGGGCCGAGGATGTAGATGGATGTAAGAGCACTTCTGGTGGGTGTTTCTATTTTGGTTCTTCTCTTGTCTCCTAGTTGAGCAAGAAGAAAAACTCCATCTCTTTGTCCACTGCGGAGGCTGAGTACATCATCGTCGGGAGTTGTTGCACGTAACTCTTGTGGATGAAACAGATGCTAGAGGATTATGGGATTTCACAGGACACCATGACCATTTCCTATGATAACATGAGCGCGATACACATATCCCGCAATCCAGTCCAACATTTTTCCGCACAAAGCACATCAGGATACGCGAGCACTTTATACGATAGCTAGTTGAGGACAAATTCGTATCCCTGAGTTAAGTTCCCACGGACCATCAGTTAGACGATATTTTCACGAAACCTTTAGATGCCCTTAGATTCGAGTGTCTTAGGAAGTATTTAGAGATTGCACAGTTGACTGAGGGGTTGGTCCGTGCTAGTATAGGATGCTTTATCATGTTCATATCATATGATTCATATTGCTAGTTTGTATCACGTGTATAATTATTTATATTTCTTTTTTAAAAAAATCCAAAAAGATTTTCTTTTTATGAAAATTTTAGAAAAACACAAAAAGATTTTTGCATTTTGTTTACACCTATTATGGATGAGCATTTAAGATAACTGAGTCACAAATTTCATTCCACTTATCTATGTGACTGTTTGATAGTGATTTGAGATGCTACATCATTCCATCCATGTGCTTTACATTGTTTGGAGTCTTTGAGATGTGATTAATGATATCTTTCTACAGGTTTGGCTCCTTATCTTCTTTATTGCACACATGCACGGTTTTATTTGATTATTGTACTTGTCTATCACATATTGGCTTGAGTGTTTTCATCTCAATTCTGTCTATACAATGAACCTTATGCGATAAAACTTGACAATATTGGAATGCATGTAAAAACTGTTTGGTGAGATTGTGTGGTATTTTAAAATGATGAAGGGCTACGAAAGTTAATTATCTATCCTTTGCGATAAAGACACCGTTAAATCGGACCTAAAAAATTGAGGAATTTTATTATCCAGGATCCAAAGAGGTTAAAAGGGCCCGAAAAAATTTAAAGGCTATAAAAAAGCAATACATGCCAAATATGGGCCATTAGGTTTCACCATCAATTCTCCAAAGTTTGAGAATTTAGATCTTCTCTATTCAAAATATAAATCTGAAGGAGTTTGGTTGGAGAATTTAAACGGGTTTGCACTTCCTTAAAAGTCCTGAAAAAGCATTAAATTATTTTGGACGTTATTGGTGTGGAAATCACTTTGAGCTTTGATTTGCTAATTTGATTGAGGTAATGTCTCATATTTCCATCTTTTTACACCTAAGGAAGATGTTGAGTTCATTCGTTAGGAGTGTCCGATATTCAGCGTACACATATTTCATGTTTGTATGCATTGATTTTCCTATCGAATTTGTTCACACCCCTACATTTACGCTATCATAGACTTGTTTTGTTTTTGTGTTCTTTCATGGTGTGATTCTTTGTTGTATATTTTATATAAATATTTTGAAAAATTCAAAAATAGAAGATTTTTTTTCCTTACGACATTCTTTCATATTCTTTGTTGTATATTTTATGTGATTTTTTTTTTTAAAAAAAGAAATAGATAGAAGATTTTTTTGTGTGACATTTTTTGTATTTATGCTTCTCATATTTGTCTATTTGGGGACATCATAAAAAGGGGGAGAATGAAATATGGGGGAGAAATTCTTGTAGATTTATCTATGATTGCTTAAGCTTAATTGATCTTTGATTTTGCATATCATTATATTTCGAATTGTTGCGTGTCATGGGTATCTGCTTTATCTCATGTGTGTAGGTACAAAGTTGATATCTATTGGATTGCACACCCCGATGAGAAAATCTTTGGGAGTTTCTGAAGTGTTGAAGATTTGAAGATGTTGAAGTTTGATTGAAGACATGTCATTTAGTATTCTCAGTTTGAGGGTTTAATGGGGATATTATCTTATATGTCATTTTTTTGGGATATTGCATAATTCGAATTTTTTATGTATGTACCGGCATAGACATAGGAGGAGATTTGTAAGGACATAATTTTATAAATGTCTGGGTAGAATCTAGGAATTTTCTGTTTTTCCTAGATCACAGTTTGTATGTCCGATACCGCTACATTTGGCACGTCATCACGATCATCCACGACGGCCTTTATCCAAATCCATGCATCCTTCATCTTCACACATGCATCATGCTATATGCGACATACTTCTCAACCATTTTCCACTAGTCCACAACACATTATCAATAAAATGATTTATTGGAGTTGTTTATATTTGTATAAATATTTGGGAATTTTTTAGAAAATATTTTTTGAAGTCTAAATTATTTTTTATCAATTGTAGATTTTTTTTTTATATAAAAGCGAACTTTTTTGAAAAGGCGTGCTCGTTCAAACGAGATCACATGTCGTTCGAGCGACATAACATGTCGATCGAACTCGTTCAGACGACGCGTGTCCTCGTTCGAGCGACAGGCCTATGTCGTTCGAACGACACCGCTGCCTCGATTTTTGTATCAATTTCTGTCACCACTACTTGATGGTCAAAATCTTTTTCCAGCATGTTGAGAAAAATCCGGCCCAAAATCTTCCCTCTTTTGATAGACTTGTTTTTAGGCTATTATGCCTCTTTATAAAAGAAAAAACTCTCTCCCATTTAGGTGTGTGCATTTCATAAACCTTCAAGAGGTTAATTTTACTAATCTAGAGTATTTTGTGGAGAAGCCGATCTCTTCTTCATTACTGCCCATCTGGAGTTCTTGCAGGAGATTCCATCCAATGACATCGAAAGCGACACCTACAGGTATTTTGCATGTCACACTTATTTTCATTATAATCCGTGTAACCGTTTTTACAAATTATAGTGGAAATAAATGGTTTTGCCATGGGGGGATTTTTCCTGATTGTTTGTGTCGCATGCTTTATATATTTATGGTTTCACACAAGTAAACATGTAGGTGCATGTTTTTAGGATTTAATTGAAAAACTGTGTTTAATTAAATAATTTCTTAATTTGAACAAAAGCGCGTTCTTTAGAAGGTTTTAGTCTTGAGCCAATCTAGGTGGTCCTTTCTAGTTTCTCATCGTCTAACATGATAGTTTTCGTTTCTTCCATGACCTATCATTTCACCAAGTTCTCCTCCTTACGAGGATCCAAAGTACTAACGTGGAAAGTTGTTGTGCCCCTCTTTATTTCCTATTGATCGGCTAAAGTATAATAGCATTCCCGTGCTTCCATCTGGTTACCATTTACTCTGCAGACTCCATAGTTGGTATGAAACTTCATGCATTGATGCACAATAGATGGAACAGCTTCCAATTGTTTCAACCCTAACTGATAGAGGATTATGTTGTAGGTCGAAGGTAAATTTTTATCTAATTCGAAGAGGCGAATCGTTCTATATTGCTCATTGGCCAAGTGGCGACCAACACGTCCAACTTGACAGTTCCCAAGGGATACACCCTTTCTCTATAAAACCCTATAAGTGGCTTGTGATACTATTATAATTTTTTGTCCCTTAGCCCTAAGCTTTGGAAACAGTTGTAGAACATTACATCAGCCGAAATACCATTATCAATCAAAACTCCGGCCACTCTGCCATAGTGGACTCTGTAAGTAATTACCAACGGATCGTCATGAGGTTAAAGTACCCCACTCAGATCTTTTTTTAGATAAGATAATCACCAACTTATCTTTGTTAACTTTTCTAGGTCGACCCTCACTGCTCTCAGAAATATCGACCTGCCTAATAAAGGGACAAGCTTTGACTTCATTTAAGTATGCATTTCTTTTATCAAATACATCTCCTCCACCTGCATCGTCACCTACGATAAAGTTACAACCAAAGAAAATCATACCTATGTCCATTTCTGTCTCGTCGGGCTTCTTTTGTAGGTTAGGGATATCCTCATAGTCGTTGTTGCGTGCCCTTTTAGTGTCCTCTTTCTCTCGATCAGGTGTCTCAGATCTCCTCCTAGCATGTCAGTTGCCATTCTGATTAATAAATTTTGTCAACTTTGCCCGCCGAATATGAGTTTCAACTTCATTTTTAAGGGTTATGCAACAATCAATGTTGTGTCTGTGATCACGATGAAAATCACAATACTTGGACTTGTCTCTTTTTTGGGGGGCGTCCTCAGTTTCCCAGGCCAGTTCAGATCTTTGTTACCCCGATTTCTTCCAAAATGTGGAGAACACCCTTAGTGAGTGGAGTATATGAATCAAACTTCTTAATCCTTACTGACTTCTTTATATTTTTTATATTTCTTGTATGAATTGTTCTTGTGTTCCCCAACTTTGCTTTCTGGTGCTTCTTTTGCTTGCATGGCTTTCGCTGCTTTCATTATTATTCTTACTTTAACCATTAATTCTATCATAGTCTTTGGGGGGGGGGGGGGGGGGTAGCCAAGCCATAGTAAGATCTTTTTCCAGTAACCCACCCACTAACGTTGCAATGGCTGTTTTTTCTTCATAATCAACCACTTCTAACTTCTCATTATTAAACTGTGCAATATAATCCCGAGTACTCTCTCCAGGATTCGGCTCACGGTCAAAAGATGTGTAACACTCTTGAAAGACTTGGCCTCAAAGCAAAAGTTACCAATGAATAAATCAACCAATTTGTGAAAACTAGAAATTTTACCTCTAGGCAGATTGTTGCTCCATATCTGGGTTGGTTCTATAATGGAACTGGAGAAAGCCCTGCACCTCATCTCATCGGGGACAAAATAAATGTCAGCAATAGCTTGATACTTCTCGATATGTAAAACTGGATCAGTTTTCCCATCATATTTAGGAGTGACAACCGGTGTCTTGAACTTGGAAGGTGTAGGCTAGTTCACAATAGCCTGGACGAAAGGTGAGCCTTTAACAAAGTTCCTTTGCAGAGGATTTTTTGTTTTGTCCATTTCCCCTAGCCTATCTTCTAGTTTCTACATGGATCCCTTTCAAGAATGTTCTTCTAATTTAGATTTAATGGAAGAAGATTTGGTGTATTTAGTGTACATATATGCTGAACTCTCCTCCTCATAGGTCTGCTCGGCACGCACAGAGCCCTTCATTCTAGATCTTAATCTCACAGATCCTTCTCTATGCTCATGATAACGTTATTGCTCCCTGTGATGACCTCTAGTTACTTGGGTACCTAAACGGTCAAAAGCATACTCCCTACTTAGCCTTTCCAATACACTTATAATTTCTTTGGAAAAGATCTACCTTCATAGTAGTTCATTGATCAGAATGAAGAGGTTGCGCCAGGATGGTATGACCAGTCTTGAGAATACCGAGAATGGTAATTCCTTTCATTCCTAGTGGGTGGAGGTGACATGTTTCTTTTGGATTTAGAGGATTTATCTTGTATTTTACGAGCCAATTGTCTCACTAACTCTTGCGTAGCCTCCCGTACTTTAGCCAAATTAAACACGATCCTCTGGAGGTCTGTCTCACCAGGGGGAGCCGACATTTCTGGATTATTGGATGCAGGTGTCAAGATATTTTCAGGAACAATAGCCATTCTTTAATCCAAATAATGAACAAAGAAATATATGAGGTAGAGAAAGATAACAAGAAGTCATTCCCACAAACGGTGTCAATCTGTTGATGTCTAAAAATAGAGTGATCCAATTTTATAATCACATATAAATAATAAGAGAAGTCTTAATTAAACATGCAAGGGATAGATATTTTTAAAGTGGTTCAACTATGAAGAAAGTCTACGTCCACTATTATTTTTATTTATGTTGATTACAATAGCTCAGTTTGGTGTGATTAAGAATGATTGGATTGTCCCTTTGAGGTAAGGAAGACTATATATTAATAGCGATTTGAAACCCTATACATGAAATGCCTATATATTTCCAGGCATTTATATTTGTATACAATAAATGTGACTCTTGGTTTTCAGTGTTGTTCGCCCTTCCAACCAATTAACTTTTTATATTCCTAATGGTTGAAATTCTGGAGTTGGTCGTCCTTCCAGTCGACTAGGGTCTTATGATATCGATCAAGATATATACATAGACACCTAGGATGACAAGTGTCTATTTGTAATTGATCCACATGGGGGGATAATTTTTACATACAACATGGACTTCACTAGGCAAGATTCTTTCAAGGTCAATTTCTACACATAGACAAGGTGCTTTAAGGGTCAATTTCTACACATACTCTAGCATAGGTGTACTTTCCTTTGTTGGCAGTCATCTTATCAGTAATAAAAGGATTTCCAATTACACTTGAAATTTTGCTGAGAATAGATTCAGCCCAAAGGTGAAGCTTCAAACCTAGAAATCTGACCCAAATAGAAATTCCAGTAACTCTATCCTTCTCTAAACCGACTTCAGTTAACTAGGGTTTAACAATCAGAGGTCTCCTGTCAAAAGTATAAGGTCCCATTTCAATGATGTGGCTTTGAATCTCGGCATTTTTAAAAGAGATAATAAAATCTCTGGATTTAAGAAAAAATATCTCAATTTTTCTAGACTTACCCCATTTCCTCACAACAAAAACCTTCAAAACATTGTATGAAACATTAGTTCCCAAGACATAAGCAATAATGGCATTTTTCCATCTATGTATTTCATCTTCCACATTCAGTTTGTTTATCATTATAAAATCTCTACATTCATCATCTTTACTAGCTGGCATGAATTTGAGTTTATGTCCCGTAGATTTTTCTCTCTTTGGTGATCCTATGTTCGCCTATTATTTCTCTTTGTTGACCTTTGGTGCCCTAATCAGATTTTATTTATCTTGGATTTGTAGGGTAAGAAAAGACTCTTTATTATCCATTATGATCACATCACCACCATCATAGAAGTTCCATTTGTATCATCTTTATCATCCTTAGCATCATCAGTCACAGTCTCTGTCTCTTATTCCTTTGTTATCCCAACCTCATTACGTTACTTCACGGCTAGTTCATATGCATCCCTGAGCTTTTCTACACAAACAAGGTGCTCATGGTTATTGAACCTCTAGGCATAAAATTTATCCTTAGCCTTTGGAAAATTCGTGGCTACCCTACGCCTTAGCTCTTTGTAGCCGCGAAGGTAGGCTTTGTTATTGATGAGAAAGAAGTTTTTTGAAGTTTTAAAGGAGGAAACAATGTCGTCAACTATTTTCATGATGTCTATAGTGTGATCTTCATCCTTCTTTAAATTATATGTATTATGTTGATCTTGAAGTGTCTTCAAGGATACGACATGGATGGTTATAAGATCTTGATTCTTTGCCTTTGTTGCATTTAGCTTCTCTTAAAAGGTCACACTTTGCCTCTCATCCTCAAAAGTTTTGGCCTCGAAAACTTTTAAGGCTTCCACATCCTGATTAAAGTTCTGGTCAACCTCACCTTGAGCTTTAACTGTGGCCTTCACCTTTTGGTTTGCCTCCATTTTATAATATTAGAGGGCTGCCTTAAAGACTTCTTACCATCTTTAAAAGATGAAGACCTAGCACACTCTAGTTGATATTGGTGGCTGGACTCTGCAACCCTATGTAGCTTATAAAGCCCTTCATATTTGGTCTTATGGACCATGGTAACCTCTATGGCCTGAATGAATAAAATTAAAAAGTAAGCATAAAAATAAACAACTATATTTGAAAAGGAAAGAATTAAAAGTGTAACTTACCCTTAGAAGGCTACTAAAAGCATATTCCTTTAGATCCTCGTGATCCTTATCCACTGGACATTAAAGGTTAGAAGTCTTCACAACCCTTCTCATCCTTGGGACTGCGATAGCAATAGTTTCCCAAGGAGATCTTGGGTTTGGCTTCCTGAGATACAGTTCCCTATGGGAACTCATAGGCTTCAGGCAAGGCAGTCAACCACTACTCATTCATAATACAAGGGTGGTGAAGTGATGCAGTCTCCCTTTCAGACTCCTGATCACATCCAGAGGTCTTAGCTTCAATGTTCCTCGACAAAGTTACCAAAACGGTTATATGGGTAGCTGTCGAGACATCCAAGTTTGTAGGGGGATGATTTCTTGAGCTAGTGTCTTCCTCCATGTCAAGATTGTTCACAACCTCCTTAGAATTCCTATAGTTAGGTGAAGTCGCGGAGTCAGAGTCTATGTAGTTTGGATAGTCTTTAAGCTTACAAGGTCCACTGGTCTTCAAGGGTTTACTATAAAGAACTGCAGGAGGAGGGACACCAAAATGTCACTTCCAGATATCCTCCAGATACTCCTAAGTATTCCAACGTATAAGGCCGCGACAAGATCCTATAAAATCAGAAGTTCTATACAATTAGGTGCTACAGCCATTATGATAAGAATATAAGGTTAAGGCCATTATAAAGGTCGCGAAAATATATGAAGAAAATAAAATAGAATGTAAAATTTATAAGTTTGATTCAAAGTTTCCTTCCAGTCTACAACCATGAAAATACAGAATCAAGATTCCAATGGTGTGAAGATAAAGCACATGCCACAACCAGTTAGTCTAAAAATCCTAATAAGCCACAACTAAAGGGAATCAAGCCCATGAATGGTAAGGTGAAGTTAAATTGTAGGCCGTATGAAGTTTATGTTCCCTAAGAAGCTGCGACCAGGGTGAAAAATAAATAAACAACTTGGTTTTCTGATTTCTAAGATTAAAAGCTAAAACCCTATCATTTTGACCAAGAACACCAAGAGCAGCCTATTGGTGTTCTTGGCCAAAAAGTAAATCCAAAATGGGGGCTAGGACAAAAATCTAAACCCAGAAAATTCCCAACAGCCTAGAATTGCTTGCCAAAAACATCTTAATAACCCAAATTCATAGAAAACCTTAACAGCTGTGTGAAATTTGCAACATTATTTGGGCAAATTAAAATCTAGTAGGCATGAATTTGTGAAGGTCTTAAGTAAAAGATTCACCGGTCCCAGCTACACAAAATTAAAGGCAAAAAAGGTGATGGTTTACAAAAATTAAGGGTTCAAGCAGATATAAGTTGAAGAAATTACAAAATCTAGAAAATTCAGCAAAGTTCAAGCATCATAACCCTTTGGTTGAAGAAATTAGGGTTAGAAAGATGAAAATTAACTTGAAAATCCAAAAAGCCAATGGATGAAAAGGAAATGAGCCGTAAATAGCCACGAACCACCACTAGACCTCTACAAACAACTGTCAAAATTTGCAAGGGTGTTAAAGCTCTCAAATATGTATAAAAGTTAATGAGGCCATGGCCTGGCCTAATTTATATAAGAGGGCGCTAGAAGTTAAAGCATCATAACTCATTGGCTACGGCTTCCCTTTGCGTCCCCAATAAAAGAACAAATTACCTGCAATAACACTGTGGCATGGGCATAAAACACAATTATAGTGCCAACTAGCAACCTCTTGGCACTGAGGCTTTGGGGCTTATTGATATTCCTAATAATGGTACATAGGCCGCGAAAGTCTTAAATACATAGTCGCTGCCTGGGGCTCAGACAAGCCGCGATAGTTCCTTTAACTAGCATATAATAAGGCCACGACCGCATCCTTAGTAGGCCGCAACCACGTCAGCATGCACTTTCCAGTTGTCTAACTTCTAAAAGGATTCTCCATTTGCATCACTTATCCGCGTATCACGTGCCCCATGAAAGAGACCCCTCCTTAGGACTTTTATGCATAGAAGTGTTCACCCATAATTAACAAGATAAGATTTGGCAGTGAAGCCCTGCCCAAACCTCTACACAAACTCTCTCTCTAGAAGCTCCCAGACCACCTAAGCTATTACAGTCCACAGCCCTCTACAAACTTGCTCTATGGGCTGCATCCCGCACTACATAAGGCTACATATCTCATGTAGTCAGCTCTTTCTCCTCTCTTGTACGCCTATAATGGCACACCAATCTTGTATTAATAATTGCATATAATGAGAGTAAGGCACCAAAAGTGGATGCAGGTCATTTTATAGCCGAATCATTCTATATTTTGTGCTCTATTTCTCTTTATGTACTTATTTATGCTTATGAACTTGATATAATAGTTGAGAATGACCTAACTACGACTTCTTGCATCATCACTCCCCTCATTGATAGGGGTATGTGAGATTATATCCCCGAGCAGTAATACAACTTTGTCGACTAGTTCTTTGAGTTAATAAAACTGTAAACCCCAAACCATATGGACGTAGCCACGTCGTAGAACCACATATATCTTGAATTGTATGTTTTTTATCTTCGTCCTTGAATACTTCGATTAACTTAGCTTGTGTTCATTAGATACAAACATTATAGTAAATTACCACCTACAGTATCTATATTCATGTATTTACATTAATAATTGTAACACATGTGGACTTAATGAAAAACTATTTTCGCTTGTCCTTATAGTTAATTTCTAAAAAGTCTAAGGATTTATCACCATATTTCCCTAAGATTTATTTAATAAAATATTATTCTTTAAAAAATACTTTATTAAATAGGAATAATGTTAAAATGATCATGAACAAGATGTTTTCATTAAGAAAGTTCAACTTAACCCGAGGCGATTGCTTGATTGGTAAAGTTACTTGGCATATACCAAGTGGTCACCAGTTTGAGTCATGGGGACAGCACCCAGGGCGTAGGTGTGTGGTAAGGGGAGTCATCCTTAAGTGCTGAAAATAAAAAAATAAGGCCTTGGCACGGGATTGATACTCATCTCCCGCATCAAGTCCCTAGTTAAACTGGTCAGGACACTTAGGGTGTGTGAAAAATCTGACCATTGGGTTTGCAACTAAGGGCTTCATAAGTTACCCATTCTTGGCAAGTTTCCACAAAATTTTTAAAAAATGTTGAACTTTAAAAGAATGCACCAAATCCATCGCAGTGTATGAATCATTTTAAATATCTTTCACAATTTTTGCAAGCACTTCTAGCAAAAACCACTGTAAGAGTCTCAATTTTTAAATTGATTTTGTAAAAATATTATTTTCTAGATCAATTTGAAAAAAAAATTGGAACTTAAATTTAAAAAAATGATAAAACAGGATGTTTTTGTAATGTTTTATTCCAAAAATTTGTACTAATAACAATTTTATTATTTGTATGTATTATCTTATTATGTTATAACCTATTTTGTTGTGTTAGGAGCTTTTAATTCCAAAGGAGATGTCCATGTGTCATGCTACTATATCACATTTGTGGTATGTCTTTTGGCTATAAGCAAATATAATCCAAAAACCCTTTATATTCCCTCAAACTTTGATAACACATTATCATCAAATTCAAAATGTTATTTAGGTCCTTCTAACTATAATAGTCATTCTTATTTTCAAAAACCACTTTCCTCTAAATGGATTTTGAATTCTTAGGTAATAAAAACTAATTAGGATTATAGAAAAATGAGTAAACAATTAGCATTAAAGCAAACACACATAAAGAAGACACACGGCTATATATGGTCCACTCTCCAATGTGAAAGACTAAGTCCATGACCACTACAACTAAAGATTTCACTATTTTGATGATGATTGGAAATCTCCTATTTCCACTCGTATGGCGTTCACAGGCTATAAGGGGCATACAACGGTCTTCATTAAGGGTGTGAAAGTGTGTGAATGTGTAAAGATTGGACTCTTTGGCCTATTTTACTCAAAACATGCAAAAGTGGTAGTTGTATTCGAAGAGACGACATAAAGAAGACTAACTGATACATGTGAAACTAAGAAAATTATGGGTTTGGAGACTTTGTTAAGGAATGGGAAGGTGTTAGGAGCCCATTCGATCTTTTCAATCTGTCCTTGACAAAAAATGTTCTCCTTCTCAAAAAATGCGTATTCATGTGTATAATGTGTGAGAGTGTGAAACATGTGAAAAGAGGGTGGAGCAAAATCATCGTATTCGCGTTATGGGAAAGATGGGAACGAATCATTACAAATAGTGAGAAAGTAAAAAATATAAAAATATCCAAGATGTGACCGACGCAACGGATCGTGATTCAGTATGAAAGAGTGAATAAGAATGTTAACGGGACCGCTAAAAAAGTGAATTATAAGTAAAAGTGGCTAAACTATGAGCGATGCACCAAATCGTTACTCAGTATGAAAAGTGAATACGTTTGTCAATAAGACTACTAAGAAGTAATAAAATCAGTAAAAATAGATAAACTATGAGAGATGCTCCTGATCGTGAATCAGTATGAACAAGTGAGAACGCATGTCAATGGGACTGCTGAAAAGAGGTAATAAAATAGATAATAATTGATAAATTATGAGAGGTGAGTCAGATCGTAACTCACTATAAAAGAGTGAGTAAGCATGTCAACGGGATCGATAAAAGTAAGTAGAAATAAATAAAGTAACATATAAGTAAAATTCTACTAAGAATGAAGTGAAATGAATAAAAGAGGACTCGAATTCAAAAATAACTTCGGGATGCCTACATAGATGGAAATCAACGTCCACGTAGTTTGAATGGGGAAATAAAGTGAGGTTTACCCCATAATCTTAAATTAGAGTTTCACTTTTTATTCTGTGAATAAGCGGTCAAAGTGTGAGAAAAATTGAGGGATACTCTAACTTGAGATTTATGAAATAAGCCTTTTTTAGGGGTTTCGAGTTTATGAAAATAATTTTAAGAGTATATAAATAAAAAAATGTGATTATGTTGAGAAAACAAGAATCAACTTAAAAATATGCTAAATGTAATGAAATATGTGAAATGACACTAAATTGATAAAGTGGGATGAAGAGGATTTAAACCTTTGGATTTTGATTTTTGTAAGTTGGATAATCTCATTTTCAGATGGTGGTATACTGCTAGAAAGTGGTGGGAAATGGTAAGGTGGAGTAATTATGTGAGGGAATATAATAGAATAGTTTTCAGAGTGATGTAATATGACTGTCATACGAATTATGAGACTGAAGGTCTTAAATGGTAAGGTTGTGGTTTCCATAAATAGGGAACCCTAAAGGCCAAAATGACCAGGCTTCCCCTAGGGGTGCCATTCGACATGTCTCTTGGCCTATCAATCGACAAGGCGTATAGACATAGCGAACAAGTACTATCTTCCCTTGCCAGGACGCAAGGAGGTGTGCCTGTAGGCAAGCTAGAAATAGAATTTTCTTGCAAAACAGTCATAAAATGCAAATAGTAAGTTTGATTCGCTTATGATCGCTACCGCTGGAAAGAGGATTAATATCTATCTGAAAGTTTATTGCGATAATCTCAGTTTTGGGAGTTTTCCAAATTCAAACAGAGCTCAGAAAGCACCATGTTGTCCTCTAGTTAAGGTTTGAAGGAGAAACTAGGGTTCGAGGTTTAAAGGGAATTTATTTAGACCCTGGTTAGATTATAGGGGTATTAGAATGGGATTTTTATAGATACCCTTAATGAGTGAGCATAGGATAAGCAAAGGTCATAGAAAGATAAACACCTAAATAGAGGTTTATAAGTATTGTGCTCTTACGAGTGTCAATTCTGGTGACGATGGGTTTTGATCATGTTGGGGACAAATGCCTAATTTTGCAGACCTAAGGAGTGTGTGAAAATGATTAAAGGGATAGTAGTTGATTCTCAGTAATATGGTTAAATTTAAGGACATAAAGAGTGTGTGTGACTGATTCAGAGGGTCACCGCCGATTTTAAGGATCAAGGTCAATTTTGAGGATCTAAAGAGTGTATGCGATCGACTCAGAGGACCACAACTAATTATGAGGACTAAGGTTAATTTAGAAGACTTAAGTAGTGTATGTGATCGATTTAGAGGATCGTGGACGATTCTGATGGCCAAGGTCAATTCTGAGGACCTAAGAGTGTATACAATCGATTCAGGGGATCTTGGCCTAATTATGAGGGTCTAGATCAATTCTTAGGACCTAAAAAGAGACGACGTCAATTCTGAGGGCCTAAGGAGTGTATGCGATCGATTTAGGTAATCGTGGATGATTTTGATGGTCGAGGTCAATTCTAAGGACCTGAGAAATGTATGAAACTGATTCAAGCGATCACTGCCGATCCTGAGGGACAAGTTCAATTTTGAGGCTCTAAAAAGTGTATGTAGATAATTTAGGGGATCGCAGCCTAATTATGAGATCTAGGTCAATCCTGATGACATAAAAAGTGTATACGATTAATACAAGGATCGCGGGCTAATTCTGAGGTCCAAGGTCAATTATAAGGACCTAAATAGTAAAAAGGTCAATTATGTGGACATAAAAGGTGAAAATGTCAATTTTGCAGACCTATGGTGTGGAAAAGGTCAATTGTGCAAACTTAAAAGGTGAAAATATCAATTCTAAATACTTAAAGGATGAGAAATAGTTTTGGAAAGGATTTGCGGTGATGTGAGATTTTTCTAGAATCTTTTGAGAGTTTTTGCATATTTTTTATTTTAAATACTTGCGTAATTTTTATTTTTGACAACTTTATGAGAAATGAGCAATTTTTGCAAAATTTCATTTTTTGTGATTTTTGGAACTTTTTGTGATATTTTTGAAACTTGTAGAAATTTTTGGGATTTTTGTGGAAATTTTGATATTCGATGACTTTTTTATATAAAAATGTTATTTTTATAAATTTTGGGATTTTATGATTTTTGGGGATTTATTTTGGGATTTTTCTGCACATTTTTAGCAATTTTTTAGGAATTTTTGTAACAAAATATAAACGAGGTGCCGATTGGTGGCGGAAGACAGGTGCCAACTGATAGTGGCACAAAGATTCAAGGTATTCATGGGTTTCCAAGGGTCACTGTCAGCTAGCATACCCCAGGGGTGTGGGTCGGCATACCCTTTATCCCCTTATAAAAAGGGGGTGAGGGCAGCCTCACTTTCACACCAAAACGAAATCTCTCTTTCTATAGAAAATATTTTCTCGAGAATTTTTTTTGTTTTTCCTTAAGAAATGGCCAATTTTGTGAACGTTTATGATTGGGATAATAATGTGTGGGCCCGTTCGGGTGATGCCTTGGAACAAGGCAATGTCGGCCAAGTAAAGCAACAAAATAGCTAAAATCCATTCGAGTGATGCCTAAAAACAAGGCAATGTCGACCAGGTGCTGCATAGCACACAAGAAAATTTGGTGTGCTCCCTGGTGAGAACCTCACGCGAATGAGAAAAATCAATCACAGTCAGGTAGCACCCGATAAAGAAGTTTTTTCAACCACAACTTTTGTTTATGAGGCACTTTAAGAATGTGAGTTGTGTGTGGTTTGTGTAGGTTGGTTGAGTCGCGGCTTGTGAAAAAACTATACAATGTTGGCTAGGTGATGCGGAGTACATAAGAAAATTTGGTCGGGTGATGCCTTGCACTAAGGCAAAGTCGCGCAGGTGATGCCTAATGCCAAGGCAATGTCAATAAGGTGACTCTGGTGGTCCGATCGAGGTGGATTTTTTTTTTCAATTGGGTGTTTTTTGGAGATTTATCCGTCTACAAGATGTCGAAGGCAGTTTGGCCGTCGTAATATTTTCAAAATGGTATTTTTTTTCTTCAAGAACTCTATCAACTCGTCCTGTTCCTAGTAAAGATGGCCCTGGCATGATGACTTTCCCAAATTTGGGCTCATATGCCTAACATATGTTAACTAGGACATGTTGCTGGGGGGGGGGGGGAGACGAGTGCGTAGGCATTCCCCAAGAAACACGGCCGGGTGAAGCCACAAAATAGACAAAGTCATTCGGATGATGCTTATTAAGAAGGAAATATCGTCCAAATGAACCTCCAAAATAGGCTAAAGTTATTCGTGTGATGCCTAGAGACAAGGCAACGTCGACAAATATTTAAATGAGAACTTTGAAGGTTGAATAGGGGAAAGGTTCCATGTAAATGACACTTGCACATGGGTTAGTCGATCCTTCAGAGATGGGGGAAGCCCGTTAGATATCGCGTTTTGCCCCATCCCGATTCAAGAATTTTTATTTGATTCTCTTTCAAAGCTCGTGCGAAAAGTGCTATTTTACAGGATTCCCTCGTTTCTTAATATCAACTAACCCATGAGCTAGTTCCATTCATAGGGAACAATCAGGTAGTGATCCTCATTGATGCTGAGATCATATGACATGAATCGACGTAATCGATGAGTCAAAACGAAACCCAATCGTCATTCGTAAGAAGCGAGAATGCACCAAGGCCATGTCTGCAAGGAGAGTCCCCATAATAGGCAAGGTTGATTGTCCGATTGCCCACAAAGGCAAAGTTATTCAGGGGATGCCTAGAGTGTACCGAGTTTTCTCATGTGCATGAGGTTCTATCCTGGGAGCACGGAGAGTTTCCTCATGCGCATGAGGGAGTCGTTCCCAGTCCATCCCTCGGTCGGCACATGATGACCCACTCTCACCACGAAAGTATCTAGAGTCCGACAACATATGGGTTCGGTACTGGTACTCCCATGCCTAGGCTCGCTTATAAGGTTTTACAACGATCGCCATGCCTTCTTTCTCATAGGGGCCTGACACTTTCCCTGATGTCTGGGCATAGGTCGTGCGCTTAAGCACCATCTATTTTGGGGGCTATTGATTCGGCAGGTGAGTTATTAGACACTCCTTAGCGGACACAACTCACGCACTTAGGGTTCCACAAAAGAAAAATCCATGGTAAAAAATCAAGCAACGTAGAGGAAATAATAATATTCGATTGCACAAACTTAGACTTGAGCGAGACGGTAGGCACGACATTTCTTTCATTTTCAAGGAATGGGGATAAGGGGAAGCTCATACGCACTCATAATGGATATAGAACCTTCTTTGGGAAAAGGTTCTTCGGGCTTTAGTTTTCCCTAATTAAGTGTTCTCTATTCTTACGAACGATGATTAGGTTTCGTTTTGATTCTTCGATAATGTCGGTCTATGTCTTGCGGTCTCAGCGTCGATGAAGATTGTTACCTAGTTAACCTACTGGGTCGTTCAGACATCGCGTGAGATTTTTGACCCTTTTTTTGCATCACCTGTTTGAGATTTCCTTGGTTCTAAGCATCACCTGACAGAATTTGCCTATATTTGGGTGTCACCTAGACGTGCACTAAAATCGATCGATCGACGCAGCTTAAACCCGAAGGCAATTTGTTTGTGTAATCTCATCCGATAACTAGGATATGATAGTAAGGGGTGGTGGAATGAAGGGGAGGGGGAACGAGCGCCTAAGCATTCCCCAAGGAACATGGGGGAAATCACCCATAAGTATTTGCACTCAATTTTGGTGAATGGTTAGACGGGATTACCAACTGAGTTGAAGCATATCAATAAGTGGAGGAAAAGAAACTTATAACTATTCCCTTAGTATTGGTTAGAGAATCGGGAATAACCCAACTTGAAAATCGGACAACCTTGTCATCGAATTATAGATGGATATTTCCTATCGCGGGACTAAGACTGTGAAGGACGATCGAAACCTGAGCCTTACTATTAAGCTAGGATGGAAAACCCTAAGGGCTATGTGAGTATTTTGTTTTATTTATTTTGAAAAATATTTATTAGAATTTCTTTTTTTCTTTGAATTTTGACTAACTTCTGTCAAATTTTCTTAAGGGATTTATGTTATTAAATGTATTTTGCAGATCGACATCTCGTTAAAGAACGTTCGCTTTCGGGCTCGACGGGGGCAAAGGCGCTCTGGAACAAGCTTCTCGAGGAGGTGAGGCTTATGGTGGATAATTTTGAGTTCGGCAACCTAACAAGGGCCTTGGACGATATGTCTTAGTTGACTGCCATGCCATTGTAACACCCCGCTTAATTAAATACCGGGTGATCAGTCCCACACCAAATTAAAACATAATATACAGTTGGATCATTCTTAGCATCACTGTCGAAAATATAGTCACCTAATACTTAATTAAACAGGTGTTAAAAACTTTCCAATTTTAATTTAATTAAAATTCCGCTTTTAAAACATAAACCATTTAACACAATGAATAACAACTGAGTAATATCAAAACTGAATTAAATGCAATTGGAATAAAACTCTCCAGTCTAAAATCTCAATACAACAATCCAACGTAAACCAAATGTAATCAACTCTGTTACAAGTAAATAAACTAACTGAGATGGAAAGACTAGAATCCTTTGGGCGACATGCCCTAAATGAAATAGCTACAACATATGAATCAAGAAGATTAAGCGTCTAATACAAAATCTGCAACTCCATAGCATCCATAGCACGTCAATAACCAATCCCCTATAGCTAGCGTCCCAGTGGATGGACACCTAAATTAGAAGATACGAGAGAGAGAAGAGAATATGCAATAAAACGGGTCAGACCCGATGTAAAAATAGTTTAGAAAATAGCAAGTGAATAAATGCTATATTCAACAATTATTATATACATGTTATATTATCGGACTCTCTCTTGAGATTCTCACCTCTCATCTAAAGTGCACACCTAATGTACCTCTAAGTCATACTAGTTACAGTTCCCATTCTAACTAGTTCATATTAGTGCCAACTAACCATAACCCATATATATCCCACGTATTTCTCTCACAATACAGGTAATACATTTATATCCAATTTCTCTATAATATGGATAAGCCTTTTTTCAATTCAATATAATTAAGTATTCACCTACTTAATTCTTTTTAGATTTCATTATCTTTCTTGTCTACCTAATTCACACAGTAGATTATAGCCTATGTATATATACATTTTCACACTATGATATATATACACTAATATGGTGCCTGTAGGGTCATCTGCGATGCTAGATGTAAAATATATCACAAGTATATATATACATTCACTCTATTATATATATATATATATATATCATGATGCTCAGATTTAGCTCCACCAGATAAGAGATAATGAGCTCAAACAGTAATAACAGTGGCAACAATAGAGTTATATATGTGTATAAGTATATAGAAGGGGATGAGTGTAAGAGGAATGAAGACTGATGTATAGTGGTTCATCCAATCAGGCCCACATCCACTGTGAGTGTGTGATCCACTAAATATGGGCACTAATGTCCTTGGATACAATTCTCATAAGCTCACTCTCTCTCTACTGTGTGCAAGCAGAGTTTTAGCTAGGGTTACAATTATCGATTCTTTTGCAAGGTAGGAGATGACAAATATATATAGGGCTTGGGTGGTGTAGTGTACCCCTCAAGCATGCATTGAGAATGTGAATAATGATTCAACTAATTCCCAGTTAACACCTGGATGTGCCACTTATGATTAATGATGACATAATATTCCCTCACTCGAGGGGATGATATTATTATAACGATCTAGTCCATGTGCTATATGAGTTCCACGTGCACTATCCCATGCGTCTCCCAAATCACGCGATGTGATGATGTCACCCTCGACTTATGATGTTAGACTGAGGGTAAGGTTCCTGCTAGCAGCGGGTCAGGATGGATGTAGGGCTCATATTATCATCCCCTCATAGGGTCGTCTGACCTACTATGAAGGGTTGGCTTCCTGAGGTGTCGTCTTATCAATTTTGAGGGGTCAGCCCCTAGTAAGGTCGTCTCCTCTTGGATGACGGGTCGGCCCCTTGTAGGGTCGTCTACTCTGGATAGGGGGTCGGCTTGGCCGACCCTTCCTGCCATGGAACTGTGGTAAAGGTGGACCCTCATCTTAGATTTAATCCCTCATCTGAGATGAGGACACCCTTGGCTTGGCTGAGGGTGTATATTGGTATATCAATCACCCCCAGCCCTTAGTCATTGATGTTGTTGAGATGGCTGAGGGATAATACTGCCTTTTGAGATTCAACTGAGTGGTCAGGTTGATGAGTGACATTTGTCCAGTTAATTGACATCTCGTTAGATATCCATCATCGTTTATGTTTCCCAGGTGTGACGGTTGCACACCGCTCTTGGGACTATTCCCTAATGATGCTTCTCCTCATGGGCTGTGCATTGCCTTGATTAATGGGCCCACTAACAAATTATTTAAATGATTTTTGAAATAAGCATTCATTTCCTTCTTATTCTTAATGCGTAAGCTCTCTCTCTCTCTCTAGTTCCTTTACTAGTTCCAACGCCATTTCTTTCGTGTCTCAGGCTTTGCTCAGTCTTCATTTTCATCCTCAAGTATTTTCTTTGCCTTAAGTTCCATTTTTATCTTCCATTCTAGCTTTTTTTTGCATTGGGATTCCTTTTCAATTTTTCTTGGTTACTTTACTTTTTCGATGTGTGAACCCGCCCTGCTATGGTTGTTGTTGGACTGAATATTAGCTTTTAGTCTCCTTACGGTTCTTCCTCCACCTTTTCGTGGTGGTTTAGTGCCTCTTTGTGGAACTTTTTAGGCTTTCTTGTTGATCTTTGACGTTCTTCTATGGTGAATTGCATTCCCCTTATTCTTGAGTGTTCACCCACAAAATCCTTTATTTCTTTAGGTTTGATCCAAAAGTCAATTTGTTCAAACCGTGATCTTGTTTAGGTGCTTTCATCGTCTAACCCTTCAATGAAAGCACGATTAAACCCTTGACTCATATTGGATGAGAGGGATATTATTGACTATCTAAGGGAACAAGGGAAGGAGGGTGGACTTACTAAATTTGAAGATTTGATGACCCCTCGTTTCCTCAAAGAAGATGGTTTGAGGGTCAGTCCCCTGGATGAATTATGTGAGTTGATTTTTGCTCCATTTTTATTTTTTCTTCGTGTTCCCTCATTATTACTTCTTATTTTTGATGTATCGTCTCCTTTTCAGGTCACCCTAAAAATGTATCTGATCAACTCTAGGAGATGACTGCCCCTAGCTTGATGTCTGGACTAGGCAAGAGGAAAATCAAAGAGCCTCAACAGCCTCTTAAGAAGACAACAGGTGGAGTCGACCATTGATACTCATAAACGGAAGGGGACCAAGGTCCCTACTGGCTCTCAGCCTGATTCTCGGACGAGGGCGAGGGAAAGAGCGAGGGCGAGGGAGAGTGTAGAGGTCCCTCAAACACACACTGAGGGGTATAGCTCTTCTTCAAGAATGGGCGCCTACTGGGCTCAGAATCTGACCTTTCTGAGGGCTGAACCCTCTTCCCTCATAGCCAACTTGAGGGCAGCCAAGGCCTCTATGTTTTTGGCACCCTCGACTACAGATTATGAATTCTTGTTAAAGATGCCCCCGGCCAAGGTTTACGACAACGGTCTCCATACTCTAGCTCAGGTATTTCCTTCAACTCATCTTTTGATTCACGACTATTTTATGAACTGTTCCCACATCCTTTTAATATGATCTTGTCTTTGTAAGGTCTATCTGCGCCTTCACATATGCCACCAAGTGGATGGCTACAAACTAGCAAAAGTTCCATGAGGCTGAGAGAGCTATTCAGCATGAGGCTGACTTGAAGACCAAGCTGGAGACTGCCAGGGCTAAGCTGGAGAGTGAAAGGACCGAGCATGCAAGGGTCCTGGATGAGCTGGTGAAGCAGCATGAAGTCGACCTGAGGGTGAAGGATAGTTTGATCAAAGAAAAGGAGGAGGCCTCTATCAATCAGGGGATCCAATTCAAGACTGAACTCGCTGAGGCAGTGAAGAAGGTCGAGGTCGATGCAGTGGAGGCTTACAAACTCTTAGATAAGTTTTAAGTCTTCGGTCTTGAGTACTTGGAGAGGGAAATCAAGACGTCCTGTCGATGGGTCGTCTTGAAAGTTACTCACGCCGTGTTGTTTGTCCTCCCCTCTCCGAAAGCAGTGGAGTTAGACGACCCCTTATTGTCGAGGCTCTAGACCATGTAGAGTCCCAAGTGCATGTTGAAGGTACTGGCACATCTGAGGATTAGACCCCGTCTTGGTCATCGAAGAGATGCCTCTTGTTGATGTTGAAGCCCTGCCTTCTAACATTTCTCAATAGGGTGGACGTCTGTGGCCCACACCCTCTGTTTGTAAAAATATTTTTATATTTTAATTTTTTGGACAAACATTTGCAACACTTAATTTTATAATGGCATTGCTCTCTTCTTGCCTTCTATATTTTCCTCTTTCATGATTTGTGCCATGGCTATGATATTTGTGTTAACCATCTTCCAAGTCCTCCCTCATCTTTCTTGAGAGTGAATGGAGGGTCGTCCCTACCATTCACCCTCATCTTATCCAAGGGTGGTTCTCACCAAACTGACGATGTTTTAAAATACAAGTCCCCCTCATCTTTCTTGAGAGTGGCTGGAGGGTCGTCCCTACCATTCACCCTCATCATAGCCGAGGATGGTTCTCATCAAATTAATGATGTTTTAAAATATAAGTCCCCCCTCGTCCTTCTTGAGAGTGAATGGAGGGTCGTCCCTACCATTCACCCTCATCTTATCCAAGCGAGGTTTTCATTAAACTAATGATTTTTTAAAATATAATTCCCCCCTCGTCTTTCTTGAGAGTGAATGGAGGGTCGTCCCTACCACCCACCCTCATTTTAGCCGAGGGTGGTTCCCACCAAACTAATGATGTTTTAAAATACAAGTCCCCCCTCGCCTTTCTTGAGAGTGAATGGAGGGTCGTCCCTACCATTCACCCTCATCTTAGCCGAGGGTGGTTCCCACCAAATTAATAGTGTTTAATATATACTCCCCCCCTCGTCTTTCTTGAAAGTGAAAGGAGGGTCGTCCCTACCATTCACCCTCATCTTAGCCGAGGGGATTTAGCAAGAATTACCCCAATCATACCAAAATTAACAAACACAAGATGAGGGGTCAATATAATATTCTCATTAACATCAAGTGTTCTATTGGAGAAACATATTCATTATAATTATGGTCTGATAGGACATTACAACATTATTGATAGTATTTCTTCAAATGATCTGCATTCTAGGGGATGGAAAAGGGTTACCTTTCAAGGTTCTCTAATCTATAGGTTCCAGGGATAACTTCATCAATGACCCAATATGGGCCATGCCAATTTGGGTGGAGCTTGTTAGGTTTATTCCATGTCTTTTTTGGGACTAGGTCCCCCACAGCGATTGGCCTTTGCTTCACCCTCTGGTTATATAACCTGACAGTCCTCTGCTGATAGCTGCTTGTCTTATCTCAGCATCTTCTCTTCTCTCCCCAATCAAGTCTAAATCAAGTCTCCTTTCTTCCATATTTCTCTGAGGGTCATACATTTGGACTCTATGAGTAGGAAACCCAATTTTGGTGGGGATGACGGCTTCTGAGCCATATGCTAGCATGAATGGGGTTTCCCCGGTAAAAGTCTTTTTCATCATCATGTAGGCCCACAGTACGGCGTATAATTCCTCAACCCATATTATTTTTTTCCTTTTTGAGTTTTTTCTTGACCCCGTCTAGGATTGTTATATTTGTAACTTCAGTGTGCCTATTAGCCTAAGGTCGTCCCGGGGTAGAGAAGAACTGTTTGACCCCCACTCTTTCAAAGTATTTCTCCAGGGATACATTCTTGAATTGAGTCCCGTTATCTGAGATGAGGGTGTTAGGGAGACTATATCTGCATATAATGTTTTTCCATACTGGAAGGTCTTCTTCTCGATAATCGTGACCATCGGCTCTGCCTCTACCCCTTTTGAGAAGTAGTCAATTGCTACGATCAAGTACCAATAGTTATTAATGGCCCTGGGCAAGGGTCCTATCAAATCGATTCCCCATACTACGAATGGCCATGGGGACGTGATGGAGGTAAGAGTTTGATGGGGATGATGAGGGATGGTAGCGAACCTCTGACATTTATCGTACTTCTTAACGTATGTCGTTGCATCCTTCCCCAAGGTTGGCCACCAGTATCCCTGAGTGACTATCCTCTTTGCTAACGACCTACCCCCAATATGGCTCAAACAAGACCCCTCATTCACATCTTGTAAGATGTGTGGGACTTTCTGAGTAAAGGGAGAAAGAATCCCTTTTTGTACAAGGTGTCTCCGATGATGGTGAACTTCGCAGATATGTATCTCAGCTTCTTCCTTTCTTGTTCTGCTTCTGTCATCTCCCCCTCTTTAATGTATCTGATCAGAGGGTCCATCCATGAAGCTTCCCTACTAATATTTAAGCAAGTTCTAAGTGTTCCATTTATATCTTCAATCGTTGGCCGAAGCAATATTTCCATTGGTACTATCCATCTGATATCTGTCCTAGTTGCTTAGGCTAGCCTAGCAAGTGAATCGGCTCGACAATTATCCAGCCTAGGTATTCTCTTTAACTTTACTTCTCTGAATCCCTTCAGTAGTGATTTTACTCTTTCAAGATATTTTGCCATTCTCTCATCTTTGGCCTCGTATGATCCCAGTATCTAATTCACCACCAGTATTAAATCACTGTGGACCAAGATCTGGCCAAAACGAAGAGATATAGACAAGGAGAGTCTCAGGACCTCATACTCATATTAGTTGTTGGAGGCTTTGAAGTTAAACCTTAGGGCATACTCAATGTCCGTGCCGTCAGGCACTGATACTATTAATCCTGCTCCACTTTCGCTCTCGCAAGAGGACCTGTCGATGAAGAGATTCCACACGACATGTTCCTCAGAAAAATTTCCCTCGATGAGGAATCCCTATCTAAAGAGATATCTCCCTTCCTCGTTTTCGACAATTTTTTCTCTAGCGGTGCTTGTCTCAGCCTTATCTGTGGACGGGCCAACAACTCTGCCTTTCTAGGTATCTATCATCTTAAGGTTCCCATCTTCAGCCTCATCATAATCCCAAATAAATTCAGCCATGAAATCTGCTAATTCTTTCCCCTTAATGGCCACCCTCAATTGATACACAATGTCATACTCTCAGAGCTCAATAGCCCAGGCTATTAGCCTCCCCTATTTTTCTAACTTGTGCAAGACCTGCCTAAGAGAAGGGTCAGTGAGGATGACCATTTTATGGAACTAGAAGTATGGCTTCATCTTTCTTGATGCATGGACCAAGGCATAGGCTAACTTATCCATCATTGGGTATCTTTTCTCTGCCCCATGGAATGCCTTACTATTGAAATACACAGGCTTCTGCACCCCGTCTTCTTCTCTCACAATGGCTACGCTGATGGCTGATTCTGAGACAGCTAAGTACACGTATAATCTTTCTCCCTGCACTAGTTGTGACAATAGCAAGGGAGACCCTAGGTATGACTTTAGCTCTTTGAAAGACTGGTGACACTCTTCGTTCCATTCGAAGGACTTTTTGAGAATTTTAAAGAATGGTATACGTTTATCTGTATCTTTGGATACAAACCTATTCAAAGCAGCCACTTGCCCTGTGAGCCTCTAAATGTCTTTAATGGTCCTAGGGGTCTTTATTTCTAACAGGGCTTTTATCTTCTCAGGATTGGCCTCAATTCCTCTTTGATTGATGATGAACCCCAAGAACTTCCATTCTCTAACCCTAAAGATGCACTTGGTTGGGTTGAGCTTCATTCGATACTTATCCATCGTGTTAAAGGTCCTCTCGAGGTCGGCCACATAATCCTCAGCCTTCAAACTTTTGGTCAATATGTTATCAATATAGACCTCCATAGACTTCCCGATTTGGTCTTCTAATATTTTATTCACAAGGCGCTAATACGTTGCCCCTATATTCTTGAGACCAAAGGGCATGACCTTATAACAATACGTCCCCTTGTCGGAAATGAAAGAAGTTTTTTTTAGTCCTTAGGGCTCATGAAGATCTGGTTGTAGCTTGAATAGGCATCCATGAAACTCATTAACTTATGGTTCGTGGTAGTGTCTACCATCTGATCAATACGGGGAGAGGGAAACTGTCTTTGGGACAATATTTGTTGAGGTCGGTGAAGTCTACACACATTCTCCATTTCTCGTTGGCTTTAGGGACTATGACTGCGTTGGATAGCCATTTGGGATAAATGACCTCCCTGATGAATTCGGCCTCTTTAAGTTTCTTGACCTCATAGTTTTCTCGAGAATAAATCCTCCTCTTCTGCTTCACTAGCTTTGCATCCACTACCACGTTGAGCTTGTGACACATGATTTCGGGGTTGATCCCCAGCATGTCTGCATGACTCCATATAAAGACACCTTGTCTCCTCCTTAGCATCTTGATGAGATCTTCTTTTATTTTTGTCTTCACAGCTTTGCCAATTTGGACGGGTTTTTTTGGCTCATCCTCACTGAGGATGATGGATTCTACCTCTTCCGTGGCTTCTCCTTTCTTCAGTTTTGTTTCATCCTTGGGTCGAGGGTATTAATATTATAAGTGGTTATTACTTTCTTATGCGCCTCTTTTTCTTTGATGGAGTTTAAGTAGCATTCCGTTGCCATCGTCTGGTCTCCCTGAACATCTCTTACCCCGTAAGGGGTCGAGAATTTTACCATTTGATGAATCGTGGAAGGCACGACCTCAAATTATTTGAGGGCCACTCGCCCCAGTATAATGTTGTAATATGAGAAGACTTATTCGTCCATCATAAAAAAGCTAACCTTATTGGTAAGCCATCTCGGCCACTCGTTCCCCATTCTAACATCAGCCTCATACACTCCTAGGGGTGAACTTTTTCCCTAGTGAAACCAATCAAGGGGTGATGGTATGGGACGAGCCTAGCACGACTGAGTCTTAAGGCTTTAAAGCATGGCCAGAACATCACATCTGCAGAACTACCACCATCCACCAAGATCCTGGGTACCTCGCATTCGTGTACCCAGGTGGTGATGACAAGGGGGTCGTCATGCGGGGCTAAGAGGCCTTTGAAGTCCATTATTGATAAATCCACTATCAAAGTATCCATATCAACTTTCTTCTTCTTTTCTGACTTTGCTTCAATAAAGGTCGAGTGTATAACTTTTGTTACTTCTTTGGCTTCAGCTACATGGGCCTTCCTGTCGGCAACCTTAGATCCTCCTCCTGCTAGTCCCTCGGAGATCATTCCAATACCAAACGAGATCATATTAAGTCTTTTTACAGGGCCATGGTCATCTCTCGGTGGGAGGTCAGGGTCATTCTCATCGTCGTCCCTTCAGTTTGGAGGATCTTCTCTACACGTGTCTTCCTGGGGTCGTCCCCTCAGCCCCTCTTAAAGTCACCTTTATCGACGTATTTCCTTAACTTACCTTCTTTTAGCATTTTTTCAATTTCATCTTTCAGAGAAAAACACTTGTCGATCACATGGCCATGGTCTTGGTGGAATTCACACCACAGGTTTTTTTTCCTCTTATGGGGAGTGGCCTCAGCTTCTTTAGACATTTCAAGGATCGATCACTCTTTATCTCACTCAGAATATGTTCGTAGCTGACCGTTAGAGGCATATAATCAGCAAATTTGTCATCCTCTAGCCTTTTCTTCCCCTCCTTATTCTTTTTCTGGTACTTACCCCCATTAGTGCCTCCATTTTCATCTTCGTATTTTGCGTCCATCGCCTCTTCGACGTCCATCACCTTTCTCGCTATTGTGAGTAACTCAACTATCATCTTCGGCAGGTCTTCTTCAAGCTTCCATAATATCTTCCCCTCTTGGAGTCCTCCTATGAGAGATGTTATGGCTATACTCTCTTAGTAATCTTCGACATCTAGCTTCTCTTTGTTAAATCTGGCTATGTAGTCTCTTAGGCTCTCGTTCTTCCCCTGCTTAACATATAGCAGGTGTGTGGTCTTCTTCTGTGGCCTCACTCTAAAACAAAAGTTGTGGATGAACCTATCTGCTAGCTGCTTAAAGCTCTTAATGGAGTTCTTCGGAAGAGAGGTGTACCAGACATGTGTGGCCCCGATCAAAGTATTGGAAAAAGCACGACACCTCATCTCATATGAGATAGAGTATATGTCTACTGCTTACTGGTACATTTTAATATGATGGAAGGGGTTGGTACTCCCATCATACCTTGGGGTGACCACAGGTGGCTTAAACTTGGATGGCGTTGGGAAGTTGACTATCATCGCTACAAAGGGTGAGCCTATGAAGTACCCCATCTGAAGAGGGTCTGGACTTTTCAGGATATTACCCAATTTTATCCTTCAGACTTTGGATCGAGTCATTCCATGGCCTTGTAGGGTCGGCCTGGCCGATGTTATCCCCTACCGCCTCTTTGGGGTGAACTGAGGGTTCTGCTGTGGCAGGTCTGTGTCGACTGTTCACTAACCCCTTATCGCCGTCCCATCCGTGGGGTCGGCCCCCGTGGGGTCGGCCATCTACTGCCTCCCTTCTGGACCTCGTAATACTTCTCGATCGGGTCAGCTTTTCCTACAGGTCATTTACTGGGCCCTGCCTGTCAAAGGCTGACCCCCTGCTCAAACGATCAAAAGTAGAGCCTCTCGGACGATCGTTGGGATTTTTCCTTCCACACTTCCCTATGCTCTCCTGGACAGGTCGCACAGTATTATTGGAGACCTCATACGGCTCCCAACACTCTATGGGGGCCTCTTCCACCTCTAGATCATCATATTTCTCCTCTGGGAAAGGGTTTCCTTACCTCCCCTGGCGTAGACGCCAGGGTCAGCAACATCCCTCCGTCAATGTGCAGACGTCAAGTCTTTGTACAGTGCCTGGGGTGGTTCCCTGGCCTCATGCTGCCCTGGAGCTGCTACCGGAGTAATCATCTCTGGTGAGACTCCTGGTGGTCTTCGTATGTTTTGGCTAAGAGCTGCAAATTTCTCCTGCATAATCTACTGAATCGCTGCTAAGGACTTCAGGGTAGCAGCCACATCCGTCATCTCAGACTGAGGTGGTATTTAACAGGAAGAAGGTCCTACTCCACTATCTGGCAAAGGAGGTGGCAGTGGTAACTCTAGTGCCATATGTTTGATCTGTGGAGAGCCGAATGATCAAAAGACCGATGAGCTTGAGAATATTAATGGGTCTCTTTCAATGGTGAAATAGCTCCACACGGAGAGGGAGAACTGGTTCACCACTATAGTTTCCAGTAAGGTCAAGCTGTATAAAGGAAGAGATAGCTTCTCGTTCCCAGGGAAGGTGCCAAACTGATGATGCTAAGATTTAGCTCCACCAGATAAGAGATGATGAGCTCAAACAGTAATAAAAGTGGAAGCAATAGAGTTATATCTGTTGATGTAAAAAATTAGATCATATCTAATTATTTAATCACAGATAAAATAAATGAGACACGAAAGTTTAAAAGTGGTTCAGCCTTATAAGAATGGCCTACGTCCACTGTTTCTGTTATTGATGATTGTTTGGGAATTCTCGATTACAAGTTCTATCAAGAAATTACGATCCGGTTACAATGAGGATTGTACAATGTATTTATAGCCCTCAGGCTGTAATGTGAAAGGGTAATACATTCAATGTTGTACATGTGAAAGGGTAATATATTAAATGCCCCTTAAGCGTATATATCTGAATGATAAGCATTTAATAAACAGTCAGACTGTTGATTTTCTTGCTAATAATGCTTTGTTCGAGGTGCAGCTCGGACCGCCTAAAGTCCTCGGTAATCAAAATTTCCTCGGTACTCAAAAGTTCCTCGGTACTCAAAAGTTTCTCGGAGAGTTCTTATAGGTCGGAGCGTCTAAGTTCCTCGGGGAAGCAGTGTTCCTCGTTTTAGTATGGTTCCTCGGAGCGTCTGAGTTCCTCGGGGAAGCAGTGTTCCTTGTTGTAGTATGGTTCCTGGGAGCGTCTGAGTTCCTCAAAAGTGCTTGTTGCTGCCACGTAGATTGCCACGTGTCTTCACTCGATTGAGCCATGTCAGCAGACTAAATTTGGTATCAACAGAAGCCCCCAATGTTTCATAGTTCGAAATTTGAGGAGTGTGGAACATTCTTTCTCGGAATATGGTAGTTTTAAATGGTCCTCCTGATTTTTAGGAGTGTTTCCTTTGTATTTATTTTTCCTTCCAAATTCGTAGAATCAAACTTTTTAAAATTTTTATAACCGCCTCGATCTCCGCATACTTTTTATCCTTTTAGCCGCCGGTAGCGTAATCGTTTCTTTTTGTAATCACTGACTTTACCATTTCCCAAGGCAGAGTATTTAAGTGTCACAGACAATCCCATCGTCTTCTACTTTTTTAAATTTGTATCTTCGAATTTTCCATTGTCTTACTCTCTTGTGCGTTCATCCTTTCCATCGTTCGTTGCCAACAGATCCACTCTTTTTCTGTAAGATCTTCTTCTTCTTCCTTCTTCATTTCCTTCTTTCATCATGGTTTATCCTGTAAAATCGATGGATAAATTTCGCTCTGATTTCTCTATTCCCTACTGGGTTATTTTGGAAGAGCTTTCTGAGCCTTCAGACTATTTTCGTTTGGCTGAGGGACATTGGTTCCCCAGTCTCTTTGTTGCTGAGTGTGGATTTTCTTATCCTCCCTACCCTCTATGTCTGGAATTCTGTCAATACTTTGACGTTGTTCCTGCAAGAATAGCCCCCAATACATGGAGGATAGTTAATGGGGTTCATAAACTAAATCAAATTCATGGAACTCGCATAGGAATTCCAGAAATCATGTTTTGTTATAGATGGGCTGTTGGTGATAACACTTTTTATTTAAAAACTAGATTTTTAAATAGGGCTTTAGTGGTCAATCTCCCGGATGCCAATGGGGACTATTTTGAGCACGGGGTTGTTATAAAAAATTAGCAACATGCTCCTTTATCTGGAGATGAAGTTTATCAAGGTCCCAGATGCCCTCCCTATGACAATGGGATAGGTTATTTTTATTTCAATTTACTTATGTTGAAATCATGCTTCTTCTGTGTTTGACAAAATGTGCCACTGATATTGCAATTTTGATTTATTTGCAGTTGACAGCAAAAGAAAGTGTCCAAAGGAAGCAGACGTTAATATAAGGCACTTAAAACTTATCTGGAGTCTGCATCAGACCGTTGCCGATGAGCACATTAGATCAGCTTCATATTTGCTACAGTACAAGAGCTACACCACTTCTTTTACTGCTCGTCCGGTAATAAGTGAAGTAAAACCAGTACCAGCTTCTATCAGTTCTTCACCTGAGTCACACGTTCCTTTAAGTGAAAGGATGAAGAAAAAAAGACCTCCAACCATTTTTGAGAAACCTGCCTCTGGTGCTGGAGAGGCAAAAAGAAGTAACCTGCCTCGGGGACGAAGAAAATTGATGCACCTTCCTCGGCTTCTCCTGTGAAGGTTGCCGAGAAGCTCCCAGTGGTCCTGAGCAAGTCTGCTGCTCCAGGAGAAGTGATTGTAATATCACCGACCAAGAGTTCTTCCTTGGTCGAAACTATTCTTGTTCCCCCGAGGAAGCTGAAGAAGAGCTCCTCGATCAATTTGGCTGACACCGTCTCTCAGCCCCCGACTAGTGGAGTTCCCACTTTCGTTCCCCCGAGCTCTACCATGAGCTCGGTGAAGACTTGGATCATTCCCGAGATCCAAGGTATTGAAGAGAACCTTCCTCGGGACACTGTTACTACACTAGCAGCTCGTTACATTGCTTCTGTAAGTCTTATTATTTTGAACTTTTCATCTTTCCCTTGTTATATATGTCTCTTACTTGCTTTCATTTTCTTTTCAT
This sequence comes from Sambucus nigra, assembly GCA_949130495.1. Taxonomy (NCBI): domain Eukaryota; kingdom Viridiplantae; phylum Streptophyta; class Magnoliopsida; order Dipsacales; family Adoxaceae; genus Sambucus; species Sambucus nigra. The sequence continues at coordinate 552,790,160 of OX422207.1, forward strand.
AGTTGGTGAGTTGCTTTAACACAATTTTGAAGAAAGATGAAGCTATTAAAGCTTCAAGCTCCTCATCTGGTGTGGAGGAAGCTCTGATGGGCGTGAGGTAGTCTTTGGAAGATTCTCGTCAGAAGTACGATGTTGACAAGGCTACTTGGGAGAAGAAACTTACCTCCACCGAGAAGGAGAAGGATCAAGTTGTTGAAATCTCCAAGGGGTTGGAGAAGAAAATATAGAACTTGGAGGAGAAAAATAAAGAGCTTGAAGGGAAGCTAAAAGATGTTGGAGAGCTTGAGAATAAACTCAAGGTTGCTGAGGAAGAACTAATCCAACTTCGCGAAGTAAGTCGCCAAAAGGAAGAAGTTGAGAATAAACTGAAGATTGCTGAAAGTCTTCTGTCCGAGAAGCTTTCCTCAGAGAAGTTAAATAGGAAAATGGCTGCGAAGAAGTCTTTCAGCGCCGGCTGGGACAAGAGGTGGAACAAAGGCTTGGCTGTCATAATGTCTCAAGTAGAATATGGTAGCCTTAAATACTTTAGAGATGGGTGGGTTGTTGCTCTACAGGAGATGAAGGTTGATGAAAACTCCGAACTCTTTCAGCGACACATCCCTGGTCCCCCTCCAACTCCTGGAGACGAAGAAGAGGACGAAGCTGCCTCCGAAGAGTCTTCCATGGTGTTGGGAGATCATCCCATAGCCATCCAGCCTGCTAACGAGGAACTTCAGCAGCTCGCTACTTCCTCCGAGAAACCTCCAGCACTTCCCCAGCTACTATCTGCTCCATCCGAGCAACCTACCTCCTCGTCCCAGCCTCCCGAGAAAGTTTTGGGAGACAAGGAAAAGGTGTAGAGTTGTTCGGACTTCTATCTATTTTATTTTTCTTTGACAAATGTAATCCTGAACCATGTAACTCTGAACCTTGTGATATAATAAAATTTGAACTTTTGTTTTTGCATACTGTTGTCTCCTCTTCATGCTCTGTTGGGACTCTTATTGATTATTGCTTTTTCTTCCTCTACTAGTTTCTGGCCAGGATGGAATTACTGTTTGCTCATGATACCAAGTTGTTACGACAATGCAATGAGTATTTTAAGGCTGGTCACACAGATTTGAGTGCAGCACAAATCGTCGACATCCTCGGCCAAGATTCTTCGGAATAGGCAATTGAGGCCTACCAATATTTGAAGTGTCTGCTTGATCGTGCAGTGGCCAATAATGTAGCTTACTATGACATGATTGAGGATATCCAAGGCACTCTTGAAGACCTTCAACAACAATATAAGGAATCCACTGACCTCTTGCACGAGGCGTACGAGAAGAAGTACCAGCAAATCGTTGCCGACAAGGGATACGAGAAGCGTTTTGCTACTTAAGATGTGCGGGAGAGAACTCTGAGGGCTGAGGTCGAAGAGTGTAGACAAATAGCTGAATTATTAGAGCAAGAGAATAACAACCTGCGAAGAGAGTTGTCACAGTTGAAGTCTGCAGCTTCCACTTCAAAAGCCTTGATCCCAGTGACTGATGAGGGATTCTCGTTCTTGAAGGTCGAGAACGCCAACTTGAGGGATGAGTTGGAAACCTTGAAAAAATCTGGCCCTTCTACATCTTCTCGTGGACGAGCAAGAGCTCCTCGGGGATGATCAAGAGCTTCTCGAATTCCTGTCGAGGAACAGAGGACTCAATCTGCCTTAGAGAACCAAGCCTTCCAATTAATGGCGAAGAACCAGTCGTTGGCTGAAATGTCAAAGAAGATCAGGGACCTGGAAGAGCAGCATTCTACGCAAAAGTCTATCTTGGAGAATAAATAACTCTTCATCAAAAATCTCCACGAACAACTAGAAAGATTGACATATCAATTCCACAAACAGCCCAGGGAGTTCTGGATCGCTGGGTACAACGAGGCTCTCTACCACTTGGACGATCGTATACAGAATGCCAATAATGAGGGCTACAAACAGGGCTGGTTGAATGCCTTAGGTGTGCTGCAACTGGAACAGGGTCATTACCTGTGGGATTACCATAATCCTGGGCTGCTCGACCTTCCAGTGCCACCATTCAAGCTCGACATGAGTTGGATCCCTACTCGGGCCATCCCTCAGTGCTTAATTTCCAAGTATCTCGGTGACTAAAATCTCCATTATAATGTCGAGATATCTCGTCCTGAGCACCTCCTAGATCGACCATCCGTGATGAATATCAGGATGTTAAAAGATCTTAACTTCATAAATTCTCCTCTTGCTTTAAATGATCCGCCTGCTGGCGAGGAACCTGTTTCAAAAGCAGAGGTGAAGAAACCCATAGAATAGGAATATTAATGTAATAAATTTGTATACATTTCATTCTCAATGTAATTTATTTTTGGATTTAATGAAAGACTTTCATTTTTGTTCGCAATCTTAATTGCCATTGTTTTGTAACACTTTACATCTGTGCATGTGTATCTGTTAAAAAGATAACAATATTGTATTATTTGTCGATCAACTTATTGTCGAATAGTTTGAATGTGTGGTAAGCATTTGGCAAAAATGATGTTTTGTTTCTTGACCAACTTAGTAAAAAGTTACGAGTATAAAAAATGTTGCTCGCTCACTTTCTCGTTTTCATAAAATGTTTCCGACCAACCAAGGTCTGTAAATTTTCCTTTTCGACCAACTACAATTAGTGGGTTTTTCCTCTACGAGCAACTTTGGCACTTTTTGGAATAGTTGTAGCTCCTGACCAACCTTAGTTGGCATTTTCGAGAATATATTTACTTCATAACCAACATAAGTTGGCATTTTTAGGAATACTTTTACTTCCCGAGGAACACATAGTTTTACTTCCCGTAGGAATACAAGTTTTACTTCCCGGAGGAATACAAGTTTTACTTCCCGGAAGAATACAAGTAGCTTTACTTCCCGGAGGAATACAAGTTTTACTTCCTGGAGGAATACAAGTTTTACTTCCCGGAGGAATACAAGTTTTACTTCCCATAGTAATACATTTTTTACTTCCCGGAGGAATACATTTGTTTCTCGACCAACCTTAGTTGGCGTTTTCGAGAAAAAAAATTGAATGCCGAGTTTCGTCGAGTAGTGTGTAGCACTAGTATTCCCCGAAAAACTTTCAATAAAAGGAGAGAATATACATCACTGATAATACTTGCGCAGGTGCTCTGTGTTCCATGCATTCTTAAACTCCTCCCCCTCTAAAGTTATTATTCGGTAGGTTCCTGGTCGAACAACTTCTGTAACTCGGTATGGTCCATGCTAGTTTGACTTTAGTTTGTTGTGCTTTTGAATCACTTTCTTTAGCACATATTCTCCTTCTTTCAGGTCTCACTTCTTCACCCTATTATTGTAGAATAAAGTTGTTCGTTGTTGGTATGCAGCATTCATGATGGCTGCTTCTTCTCTAACTTCCTCGAGCATGTCTAAATCCAATCTTCTCATTAAGTCGCTGACAGGGGAATTGAAATTCAATACCCTGTGTGTTAGGAGGCCCAACTTGGCAGGTATAACAAATTCACTTCCAAACGCTAGCATATATGGAGATTCTCCAGTTGCTACTCGGGGAGTAGTTCGGTAAGCCCACAGTATTGACTGTAACTCGTTGATCCAATTTGCTTTCGCATCGTCCAGTCTTTTCTTCAAACCATTCAGCAGCGTTCTGTTTGTCACTTCAGTTTGTCCATTGCTTTGAGGATGGCCTGGTGCTGAGTGGATCTTCAAAACATTTGATTGATGACAATAGGCAGCGAACTCCTCGTTATCAAACTGTGTTCCATGGTCTGTGATGAAGGCATGAGGAAGACCATATCGACAAATGATGTTCTTCCAAATAAATTGGTACACCTTGTCTTACGTCATATCAATGAGAGGCTCAGCTTCAACCCATTTAGTAAAATAATCCACTGCGACGACGAGGTACTTAAACCTTCCCCTGGTCGTCGGCAGTGGCCCAACCAAATCTATTCCCCACATGGCAAATGTCCAGGGGGAAGTGATGGGTGTCAACAATGCTTATGGAGTTCTTCGGATGGAGGAAAAGCGTTGACACTTGTCACATTTCTTGGCATAGGCTATACAATCAGCTCTCATCGTCGCCCAGTAGTATCCCTGTGTCATTACCCTTTGCAAAAGCGTTCGACTTGCTACATGGGCTCCACAGGACCCTTCATGGATCTCTTCAATCAAATCTTTCACCTAGGTGGGATGCATACATCTTTGCAAACCTTCCATAATTCCTCGTCTATATAGAATACCGTTAATTAATACATACCGAGCAACTTTAAACTTCAATTTCTTGGCTTTGAGCTTGTCAATTGGTAATTCTCCCTTCTCAATATATGCCCTGATAGGATCCATCCATGATGATCCTAAATCGAGGGTAATAAAGTTCGTCTTCAAATCTTCATCTATACTCCGACCAGCTAAAACTTCAATTGGGATCGTTCTTCGTAGCTCGGTACGAGTAGATGATGCTAATCGAGCTAGGACGTCTGCTCTCGCATTCACCATTCTTGGTATTCTGACCAAATGAATAGCAGCAAATTCTGATACGAACTCCATCACCTTCGCCTGATACTTGATCATTAATTCTCCTTTGGCTGCATATATTCCCAATATTTGATTTACGATCAATTGAGAATCGCCGAAGATAATAAGCTGCTACGCCTCCATAATTTTTGCCAAATTTAGACCTGCAATCCTGGACTCATACTCAGCCTTATTATTGGAAGCTTTGAATTGGAAACGTAGGGCGTATTCCATGTCGACCTCATCCGGGCTATTCAAAACTATCCCTGCCCCACAGCCTGTTGTGCAAGATGAGCCATCTACATATAGCCTCCATATGGGTAACTTGTCTTCAAATTTCTGATCTGACAAAGTTCCTCGGTGAAATATTTGTTGCTTCCTTTCATCCTCCCCTGATATTTCTTGCTCTTCGTCGATCATCTTTTCTTGCCCTTTTACCAACCTAAGTTGGTCTGGGCTTGAATTTGATGATCCTGTAACATCTACTTACCCTTTTACCAAACTAAGTTGGTCTGGGCTTATATTTGATGATCCTGTAACATCCACAGGTTGATCAGCGAGCAACTTTTGCTCCTCGGGGGTATCAGGATAGGTGAACTCTGCTATAAAATCTGCTACAGCTTTCCCTTTCAGCGATGATTTGGGTTCCTAAACTATATCATATTCACCAAGTTCTATTGCCCAGCACATCAATCTTCCTGACTTTTCTGGTTTATGAAGGGCTTGCCTCAATGGCATATCAGTATATATTACTATGGTATGAGCTTGAAAGTATGGCTTCATTCTTCTACTTGCCTCGATCAATGCTAGTGCCAATTTTTCCAGCCTTGGATATCTGATCTCTGCTCCTCGAAAGGCCTTACTTGGATAGTATATTGGTTTCTGTACTCCATTCTCCACTCTTATCAATGCCGAACTGACTGCATTCTCGGACACTGCCAGATACAAATATAATTTTTCTCCCATCACTGGCCTGGATAATAGTGGAGGTGCTCCCAAGTATTTATTCAAGTCTTGAAAAGCCTTCTCACATTCATCATTCCACTCAAAAGTCTTTCGGAGTGTCTTGAAGAATGGGAGACATCGATCAGTTGCTCGCGATACAAATCTGTTGAGTGCTGCTACTCGTCCTATAAGACTTTGCACCTCTTTCTTCGTCGTTAGAGATCGCAGCCCTAATAGAGCTTTGATCTTTTTAGGATTTGCCTCGATGAGTCGTTGATTGACAATATACCCGAGAAACATGCCTTCTCGTACTTCAAATATGCACTTCGTCGGGTTCAGCTTCATTTGATCTTTATCCAGTTGATCAAAAGTTTGACTTAAGTCAACTAGATGATCGGCAGCTTTCTTGCTCTTTGTCAGCATATTGTCAACATAAACTTCCATATTGCAACTGATTTGTTCAGCAAAGACCTTGTTCATCAGTCGCTGATATATCGCACCTGCATTTTTCAAACCAAAAGGCATAACATTATAATAATAAGTTCCCCTAGGGGTAATGAAAGAAGTACTCTCCCTGTCTTCAGGTTTCACTTTAATCTGATTGTAGCCAAAATAAGCATCCATGAAGCTCAGCAGCTCGTGTCCCGAGGTAGCATCCACTAGTTGATCAATTCGGGGCAACGGAAAATGATCCTTTGGGCATGCTTTATTGAGGTCGGTGAAGTTTACACACATCCTCCATTTGTTGTTCTTCTTTTTCACCATCACCACATTTGCTAACCAGTCTGGATATTTAACATCTTCAATGAATCAAGCTTTCTGGAGCTTCTCGACTTCCTCCTGTATAGCTTGATTCTTCTCGGGACTGAATACTCTTCTTCATTGCTTCACAGTCTTGATCTCCTTATTCACATTGAGTTCGTGACATAAGAAATTTGGGTCTATCCCGGGCATATCGTCATGACTCCACGCAAAAGTTTATTTTCTTCTTCTTAAGAAAGTTATCAATTCCTGTTTTAGTGAGGCTTCCAACGATGAACCTACTTGAGTAGTTCGTTCAGGGTGCTCGTCGTCCAGAATGATAGGGGACACCCTTTACGAGCATGAGCGCGCACAACTCAAAGAATTGCTAAGGGAATTCATGGATGTCTTCCATGGTCTTATGATGATATTCCCGGCATTAATCCTGAAATAGCTCAGCACGAGATCCCCACTCCCCCAGATTACAACCCGATTAAACAAGAATTGAGAAAGCTCCGCACCGAATGGTTGCCCGAGGTCAAAGAGGTAGTGGTTAAACAGTTGAACGTGGGCTTCATTCGTGTGATTGAATACCCCATATGGCTAGCCAACATAGTACCTGTGACAAAATCAGGAGGGATGGTTCGAATGTGTGTGGACTACCGAGATTTAAACAAATCTTCCCCAAAAGATGATTATCCGCTACCCAATATCGACATGATCGTGGACAACACAACCAGTCATGCTCTCAAGTCATTCGTCGACGGCTTTACCGGATACAAGAAAATCAAGATGCACCCAGACCACCAAGAAAAAAACCGCATTCATCACCCCATGGGGAACCTTTTGCTACACCGTTATGCCATTTGGTCTCAAGAATGTTGGGGCTACCTACCAAAGGGTTGCCACAACCATCCTGCATGATCTGATTCACAAAGAGGTCGAGGTTTATGTGGATGATATGATTATCATGTCCAAAACTAGAGAATGTCATATTCCCGCTCTTCTAAAGTTCTTTGAATGACTGTGACGGTATCAGATGAGACTCAATCCACAGAAGTGTGTCTTCAGCGTTACAAAGGGAAAACTCTTGGGATTCATGGTCAGTGAAAAGGGGATATAAGCAGATCCCGCAAAGCAGAAGGCCATACTTGAGATGCTACCACCCCAAATAGAGAAAGAAGTCCGGGTTTCCTTGGGAAATTGCAATATATCAGCTGGTTCATCAGCCAGCTAACCTCCATCTATGAACCAATCTTCAAGCTCCTCTGAAAGCATGCAACCAAGGTTTGGAACGAGTCCTATGAAGCTTTTGACCGAATCAAATAATATCTGACCCAAACTCTAGTGCTCATGCCACCACAGCCTGGTCTCCCTTTGTTCCTATACCTAACAATAACTGACACTGCAGCTGGGGCTTTACTACCCCAATACCTTGAAGACTCCCGCAAAGAAAGATCCATTTATTATGCCAGTCACAAATTGGTCGGGTACGAGGTCAACTACACTGCTTTGGAAAAGGCGTGCATCACACTTGTCTAGGTCACCTAAAAGTTACGACACTACATGCTCGCCTTCCCCATTAAACTTATATCCCGAATGGATCCTATCAAATACCTGCTTGAGAAACCTTCCTTATCCAGTCGAATGACCTGATGGTTGATGCTCCTAACCGAGTTAGATATCGTGTACGTCACGCAAAAGGCCATTAAAGGAAGAGTCATCTCCGACTACCTCGTTGATTACCCCATAGAAGAAGCAGATGTCTCGATCTTCGAATTCCCAGATTAAAATATCCTCTGCACCGCTCAAGACCACCTTCGATGGCAAATGTTCTTTGACGGCTCTGTCAATAAAAAGGGATATGGCGTTGGGATACTTCTAATCGTCCCTGATGACTCCCACACTCCTATCGCCATCAAATTAGATTTCCCTTGCACCAACAACATGACGGAATATGAGGCATGAATAGTAGGCATTAAAGTTTCTCTCAAGAAAGGTATTCAATACCTTTATGTCTACGGGGTATCTGCCCTCATCATCGGTCAAGTGCTCAGAAAGTGGAAAGTCAAGGACGAAAAACTCCAACCCTTCCATTCCCACTTAGAAGAGTTAGCCTCCCGATTCTGAGATATCACCTTCCATTACCTACCTCGAGCAAAGAATAACCTAGTCGATGCTCTCGCTACCTTGTCCTCCATGGTTGACATGCCCGAAGGAATAACAATGACCCCATTCCTAGTTCAAAAGCAAGAAAAACCAACCCACTGCTACCATATTGAGGTTGTCTCCACCGAAGATCCCGAACTAGTCGATTTCTGGTACTATGATATTTAGTGACTCCTCAAACATGGTAGGTATCCCTAGGGTTCCAATAAGAAAGACCGAATAACCCTCCAAAGACTGGCCGTCCAATACATCATATGTCATAAAGCTCTACTCAAGAGGAACTTCGATAAAACTCATCTACACTGTATCGCAGGGGATGAGATTGAGAAGATAATACAGAAGATCCACAGTGAAGAATGCGGGCCCCACATGAATGGTCACATGCTTGTCAAGAAGATCATCCGACAGGGCTACTACTGGGCCACCATGGCCCAAGATTGCACCTCCTATGTCCGGAGGTGCCTCAAATGCCAACAGTTATCCAATCTTCAACAGGTGCCTCCGCGAGAATTATACAATATAACCTCTCCCTGGACATTCTCCACCTGGGGTGTCGATATCATAGGGAAGGTTACACTGAAGGCTTAAAATGGACATGAGTTTATCCTAGTTGCCATTGAATACTTCACCAAATGGGTCGAAGCTGAGTCATACGCAGTATTGAACGCCAAGAAAGTGGCCAAATTCCTCAAGAAAAATATCATCTGCCGTTATGGGGTCCCACACGAGTTAGTGTCAGATAATGGGTTGCACTTCGAAGCAGAAGTCACAAAAGTAGTCAACGAGTACAGGATTCAGAGACACAAATCTTCTTCCTACCAACCTCAGACCAATGGTGCAGTTGAAGCCACTAACAAGAACCTCAAAGCCATCATCAGCAAGATGATCGGAAGATGTAGGGATTGGGCTGACCGGATCCCGTACGCCCTCTGGGGATATCGAACCTCAATCTGAACCTCTACTGGGGCTACCCCTTACTCTCTGGCCTATGGAATGGAAGCAGTCCTACCTGTGGAGCTGGAAGTACCCTCGTTACGCGTCATGTTCGAAAGAAAAGTTAATAAAGAAGACTGGTGCCACAGCCGTCTTGACGAGATGACCCTCCTAGATGAAAAGATATTGAAAGATCTTTACCACATACAGGGGTATCATTATCGAATAGCGTGATCATTCAACAAAAGAGTCAATGAACGCGGTGTCCGGGAAGGGGATTTAGCCCGTAAGGAGATAATAGAACCCATTTGGGACCCCAGAGGGAAATTCAAGCCCAATTGGAGCGGCCCCTACATTGTGAAGAAAATCTTATCCGGCGGTGCCGCTATGCTCACTGACCTAGATGGGGAGGAAATGGCTCGCCCAGTCAACCTGGACCGTCTCAAGAAATTCTACCCCTAGTCAGAAATCTCGGCGCGCTAGGACTCTTCTCATCTCCCTTCTATTCTTAAAAAAAAAACTCTCTTCATTTCCCTCTACCCAGAACTATGTGGGCCTGATCCTCTGCAAAAAAACCATTTTTCAAGAAAAATAACAAAATTTCAAAATCCCCAGAGGTACGTAGGTAGCTCATACATCATATATGAGCACAGCCCTTTCTTTTTCATAAAATACTATTCTTTTCTTATCTCCGAGAACGACAGTTCTTTCTAATAAATACTTGAATAAAAGGATTATGTATGCCTTAGCGATCAGTATAGATAATTTAAAATTACAAAATTCATCGAAAGGCACAGCTAGATGATCAGAAACTTGCTTATTTCATTAATAGGAAATTACAACACGGATTACATAAGAAAAGGAATGGATAACTCCCTTCCCCCTACTGCCATAAAAGGCCAAATAAAATCCCCACATCTATTCCTTATTACACAAATAAACTCTCCAAGAGTCCTACCCACAGCTACCAGAAGAGCCTGCACCCTCATCATCTACAACCTTTGGTCCCCAAATTTCCCCTGCCTGAACAGAGTTTCGTAAACACTCCATGGACCGATAAGCCTGAACCATCTTCGAAAAAACCACAACACCCGCTTCCATGGTGTTAAATAAAACAAACCACCTTTGTCTAGTATCCACTGCCAACATCTTACTGACTACTCTCCTCCATAACCACTTCATATAATCCCCAGGGATATGCCAAACTCTCCCGACAGACTGAAAGGGACGGGTCGACGGACGTCGATTCTCACATAGAGATCTAAGCAACAGACGCAGGCGCTCGGTCAAAGCGTCTATCGAAAAGAAATTTAGTGTCTGAGGTGGCACGATCTGTCCTCAGCCAAATTGGCGCAGAAGCTGCCAAGGGAAATAAAAAGAGGTCTGTCTGAGACCAATCAGCCGCACAATGAGTACTCTCCTAGATCCAGAATAGGCAGCAACTGCCCCCACCAAGGCACTAACTAATATAGATTTTGAGCCCCATTCCCCACAAACCAGTTCTCCCAGCTCTCAATATCCAAGCCAACGCTGAAGAAGTAACGCAAAAAGAAATTGGGTACAACCGATAAGGGATACTCTGGAGGGGCCACCAAGCGGATTCTTTCAGACAACCACATGAACAACATCATGGGGCTACCCCTCAGAAAGTCAGAACGACCTTATTTCTAGGATTACAGGCCATTCAGGGTCTCCACCAGTATCACCGTCATAGGATTGTGACGGTATGACATCCACGAAGTAATGGATGCAAGTTATGGGTCCACTAACAGTTCCCTAGTCACCAACAACAATTATTAAACCAGGCCCATAGCAAAGAATCTAGCATGGCCAGCATCACCAACTTCCCACAAATTCACGAACTGCAGCACTGCCGGGAGGGAGATCCTTCCTCCAGCAACCAGTGATCTGGCCGCCGAAGGAAAAATATGAAGAAGCCCGACCAACTAATCCCTGGGAGAACGGGAAAATTTGGGCAAAGCCGTAGCAACACTGGGATTTACACCCAGCATGGTAGAAAATTCTTCGTAGGTAGAACAAACTTCATCCAACCCAAAGCGGAATACATGGTCTTCGGGGTACCAGAATTGTACCGCCGCCATCAGCATGTTCCACTCAATAGACCGATTGCGCCACAAAGAGACACGACGCATGTTAAAAGCATCATAGTGGACATTATAAGAGCACACTGCTTCCAATGCTTCGAGGTAGTTAGCAAACTCAATGCTACCAGGGAGATCCATCTTGCAAGGCTAAGAGATAGTGGGCAAGTAATTAAGAAGGCGAGGATGTGATGAAAACACTCCACCCTTACCCCTTTTTATACTTGAGAACCCTCACAAGAGACTTAATCCTTGCAGAAATTGAAAGGAATCCTACCCCACAAAATACAAAAGGATGAAGAGGGTACCAATCAAAGCTTTGAATTGATGGGACTGGACTGAACTGCCAATAGGCAGAATAGGGTGCTTGCCGATCGATAACCCCCCATTTTCAGAAATTTCCCTTTTTTTCCTCTTTTGTCAAATCAGAAAACTCAATAAAAATAAATTGATATTCTCAACAAAATTATAAAATCCCTTTTTCTCCTTATATAATTTTCCCTTTTAATTAAAAAACTTTCATTCAAAATTTCAAAAAATACTCCTTTTTACGGTCTCAGCAGCAAAGTAAAAAGCGCATGTGCATGCATTCATTCATTAATAAACGATAATAAAAAAAACTCCATTACATTGCATCTATTTGTTTCTGTGTTACATCAATTTTGCAGGAAATTAAAAGAAAAAGCAAAAAAAATGAAACTCAGTCCGAACCCACATTCTCTATCTCTCACCTACCCTTCTCTCTAAGAGCTTCCACCCTGCAACGTGCTCTCTTTCCCCTCCGGCGAGATGATGCACCACCACTACCCGATCCAGAGTCCTCTCCGGATGAAGCAGAGGACACTAAGCAAGAAGGAACAGGAACCACATCCCGAATATGGGCAGTCGCCGAAGATATCCAGTCTCTGATGTCTCTTAGCCAAGTGGTCGACACTCGACTTGCTGCAAGAAAAAGGCAAAATCAGTATCAAATCAGAGATGACCAAAACAGAAAAGAAAGAAAGAGAAGAACAAAAAGCTATATCGTAAGTCGGAGGACCTCCTCTGTCAAACCCAACTCCTACGGATCCATCGCATGAGGACGATGAAGCATAGGCACTATCCCTCTATCATCCCGCCGAATGTTGTACGAAGGAGTATGCAACCGCACAAAAGGAACCTCTGAAGTCGCCGCCACCGCAGATGATGTCGGACCACCACCACTGTGGGAAGATCCCACCGCCCGACTCGAACCCGCAGGAGGGAAAGGCAGGGCATCATATATGCTGGGTGCCATCAACTAGCTCATCACAAAGTCCATATAGTCATACGGTGCAGCCGTATCAGTGTACAACAAGTAGGACTCACCGATTATCACCGTGATCCTCGCATCCTCCGACAGCAGTCGCTCCCGCCTTATAAACGTAGGAGGCTGCACCGGTAGAACCTCCTCCCCCTCCTCAACAATCTGGCGAACCACCCTCTCCCCGAGATACTAGGAATGGCCGAACTTATGCGCCATCAAATGCCTCATTTGTGCGTTCACCCCGGTCATCCCCCCATCCTGAATGGCCGACCCCCAGGGATAAAAGGTCACCTAAAAATCTCCAAGCAGGCATAAATCAATACAAGATCAGAAGACGCGAAAACCAAGACTTAAGATGGAAAGAGTCTTACCCTACCACTGGTCAGGTCATTCAAGACTTGACGCACCGCCTCCAAAGAGAGAGATCCCTTCGACTGCCGATTGGCCTTACGCTATCGATATAATCGACAGAAGTCCCCAACGGTGTCATCCTTCAGAGCGATCAGTGGGGTATTGCACCCAATCACATCATAAAACCACGTCTGTCAAAGATAAGAATTCACAAACAAAAAGAGACGCATAAGGAAAATGTGAATGCATGAAAAGAAATTCACAAACTAAAGAATACCTCAAGAAGGTACGTGGATCCACTAAAAGTCTGCCGGCAGCACCGGCTGAATGCATCTAGAAAAGAGTAAAGGGTTGCCAAAGTCAGACTCCCCTAATCATAGAAAGGGATGTTCGAAAATATCATCAGGTACGACAAGAACCACAAATGGATGACGTCGCCACTCGACGCCACCATGAAACCTTCCAAGACCAGCAAAATAAATAATCGGGCCATCTGCCTCACTTGAAGCCCGTCCTCCACATCAATCACCCTGCCTAATAGAACATCCTTTAGCAAAGACAGTCGGATAGAATTCCCAGAAATTATCCTCCCTACATCACCAAGTTCTGCACGCACTGCCTTCGATCTCACCCGTAAAGAGCAATCCACCTCTATCTGCTCTCCATCACAATCCAGTCCCAACAGCTGTCGTACTGCCTCGGAAAATTCCTAAAAATCCCAGGAAGGATTTAGAGCGTTTTCACTAGGAAAATTTCGCATTCCCTCAAGTGGAACCCCTCTTTCCCAGCGAAATCCTCAAAAACCAAGTGAATCTCCTCCCGACAAAGCTCCGGGGGATCTCTAAGGATCGCCTGATCACTTCCCTAGTGGAGTTTTTCTACCGCACCAAAATTGGTTGTTCCCCCCTACGAGGCCTCCTAAAGAAACAAAAGCTTCCCCATCTATCAGCTCCCCAGCTCAGATCAAAATCACAAAGCACTTTCTCTAGCAGAATCAAAATCCAATCTTTATCCACTCTTAGGTTAGAATTGACCTCGATCTTGGATTATCACCTGAGTTATGTTAGAAATGACCTCGGCCTTCGGTCGTCACCACTCTTAGATCAGAATTGACCTCGGTCTTGGATCGTCACCTGAGTTAGGTCAGAATTAACCTCGGTCCTCGGTCGTCACCACTCTTAGGTCAGAATTGACCTCGGTCTTGGATCGTCACCTAAGTTAGGTCAGAATTGACCTCAGTCCTCGATCGTCACCACTCTTAGGTCAAAATTGACCTCAGTCTTGGATCGTCACCCGAGTTAGGTCAGAATTGACCTCAGTCCTCGATCATCACCACTCTTAGATCAGAATTGACCTCGGACCTCGGTCGTCACCACTCTTAGGTCAGAATTGACCTCGGTCTTGGATCATCACCTGAATTAGGTCAGAATTGACCTGGGTCCTCGATCGTCACCACTGTTAGGTTAGAATTGACCTCGATCTTAGATCGTCACCTGAGTTAGGTTAGAAATGACCTCGGTCCTCGATCGTCACCACTTTTAGGTCAGAATTGACCTCGGTATTAAATTATCACTTGAGTTAGGTAAAAAATGACCTCGGTCCTCGATCATCACCACTCTTAGGTCAGAATTGACCTCGGTTATTAGATCTTCACCCTAAGCCCGCAAAATTGGATTTGACCCGTAGAATTGGTCACCCTCATCACTTAAGCCTATAGATTTGGATTTGATCCACAAAATTCGTCATCCCCAGCACACCCTTTAGGTCCTCGAAATCGGCCTCGACCCTCTGAATCGGTCATACTCCATCAAAAGCATCATGTGGTGTTTATTCGACGGTTATCATTTCTTCCAAACTCACCCGTCGAGGGGCTCTGTAGACACCCCATTTTGTTACCCCTAACTCTCCTTAGGTCCCTAGTACCTCCCTCAATCAATACAAACCCAAGTCATACCCCGAGTACTGACCTAGAAGCCATCGGGCACTCCCAGGCTCCGTTTAACCAAAAAGTCAAACTCTTTAACTCGATCGAGACTGAATGAATCTTCGAAGGGCACTAAAACCCCTTTCCAATGGTCCACTCCGTGCGCAATTCCCACTTACGATGCGGACGAACAATACGTTTGCGTCCAAAACTTGATCTAGAGGTCATCGGGCACTCCCGGGCTCTGTTTGACCTAACTCAACTCTTCAGCTCGACCGAGGCTGAATGAATCTTCTAAGGGCACTGAAACCCCTTTCCAATTGTCCACTCCATGCACGATTCTAACTTACCATGCGAACGAATGATCCATTTAACTCCAAGAGGTCACTGAATGCTTCTAAGGCCCAGTTGACCAAAGTCAACTCCCTAAACCGGGTCAAACTCTTTGGAATGTTGAAGTACATCTCCTAACCTTTCCAACGGTCTACCCTGTGCACGATTCGGACTTGCCATGCGGATGAACAATCCGTTTACATCCGAATGATTCCCCGTCCAATGGATCGACAAACACTTTCGAGCAATATTTGACCCAAAGTCAACTATCGAACCCAGGAGCGGTCTAAAGGACTTTTAAAGGTATCTAAATTATCTTTCCAACGGTCTGCCCCATGAGAGATTCTAACCAATAGTTTTACCTCGGCATCCAATTTTCTGAAAAGGCCTGAAACACACTGCCAAATGGCAGGTTTCAGACCCTGCCTATCGGTAGGTGCCGATAGGCAGGACCAATTCTTTGCCGATCGGTAGTGACCTGGGCCTATATTTTTAGAAGACTTGTATTAGGACTTTATTATCTTGGCTTATATTGCGGTGCATAAGACACCATTTATTTTCCATTTAAAATTGTAATAATTGAAAAGCGTGATAGGAAAACCGGACAAGGTAGAGAGAGGTTTTTTGGGATTCGCTAAGAGCGATTTTTATCAGATTTGGGATCCTCTTGAAAATGAGGAGAAGGCTCAGAAGTTGGGATTTTACAATTCATCAAGAGGAGCCCATATCTGATAAAAATCGCTCTCAGCGAATCCCAAAAAACCTCTCTCTACCTTGTCCGGTTTCCCTATCACGCTTTTCAATTATTACAATTTTAAATGGAAAATAAATGGTGCCCTATGCACCGCAATACAAGCCAAGATAATAAAGTCCTAATACAAGTCTTCTAAAAATAGAAAATGGTACTAAAATGCAAAAATATACAAAATAAATGAACTACAAAATGGAATCCTCTCCGAGCTTCACAATCCCAAGAATGGCAACGACGCCATTTGATAAATTGTAAAATTGCCTCTAATGTAGATTTTTGTGTCGTTGTTTCAACTTCTCTATCCATCAAAAATTTCCCTTGAACCTACAAAATTATAACAAAACTAGTGTAGAGGGTAAGTAAGGGAGTCAATCCAAATCTAAGGTTGAAACACAAAGTTGGAGAGGACATATATATGGATTCATTTGCATTTTATTATATTTTTCTATTTTTACTTTTTCTATTTTTTATGAATTTTTCAAGGGAATATTAATTAACTAACTATATACTAATTTTTATAACTACAAATTAAGAAGTAAAAGCTAATTTAAGAAAAGTGAGATAAACAAAAATTGTCCTAATAAGTAAACTAACAAAATTGGACTCATGAGGGCTTCAAAATTTCATCCCATAAATGGGAGATCAGCCCTCAATAATCATCATCCACAAATATAAGATAAACAAATAAAAGCATGAGAAGATTAAACTAAAAGTAATCAAGAGGAGGAGATCAAACCCATTTAAGCCTTGAATTGACATGAAATCTTCAATTACATCATCAATCTCTCAATTACAATTCCTCACTCATGTATTTATTGAATCTAAACAAAAAATTACAAAAGGAAAATAAAAAGGATAGTGGATGAATTCATAATGGACAATTAAATAATAAAAGAGATTTGCTAAAAATGAAAATCTTAACATTATAAAATTGTACATTAGAACTCATCCAAATAAATAAATTCTCGATCATTAATTTATATTGAGATAATTTCTAAAAATGCAAAATCTCAACATAGAGGAATATGTTAGAATTTACCTCCTATAAGGAATAAATTTCACTACATCAATCTATTTTGAATTAATATCTAAAAATGCAATAATTCATAATAGAGGGGGGGGGGGGGTTGAAATTTATCCTAGAGATAATTTTCACTACACACCTCTATATTGAGGTATTTGCTAAAAATGCAAATACTCAACATAGAGGGATGGAAAGAATTTTATCACACTAAGCTTAAAACTAAATTTGAGATCCCTTGAAAATGGCCCAAGTCTTCAATTTATGTGGTGCACATGGAGGCTAGGGGTTTATTGGATAATTGACATGAGTGGGCATGGAAGTGGTGAGAGGAGCATGTGGGTTAAGAGGATATAAAAATCTAATATGGGTGAGGGTATTTTTGGGTATTGGATAAAAGAGTTAGTTGGGGGTATAAGGGGTAAAAGAAATTAAATGGGTTTTATTTCGCACATGTGGCTTTATTTGGTCTTGCTTTTGGAATGTCTTTGTTTGGTTTATAGAAATTGGCAGGTCACGATTTTGGTTTTGGAAAAGTTCAAATGGAAAGTGGGTCTTGGAAATGGGAATCGGGTTTGGAGCTAAAAATGGAGAATGGGTCGGTTGAGGTTCTGGTCGGAGGTTTCACCGGAGCTGGGACGGTAATGGGTTGGTGAGCGGTGCACCGGAGGCGAGTTGGGAAGTTCGGCGACGGAGGGGTCGGCGATGTCACCGCGATCGGAGTTCAGGCGCAGGGGCTGTTGGTTGAGGGCGTGGGAAAGGCCCAGAGGGAGAGGGAGATCGGGTTCAATTGGAGGTCGCCGGCGGCTGGCTGGTACGCAGTTGGGGTGCAACGCCGGCCGGGGGGGGGGGGTACCGGTATGTGGCTTTGGAGAGAGGTTGGGATGGAGAGAGGTTGGGTATAAGGGTGGTTTCGAGGGAGAGAAATAGAGAGAGTGATGTTGGTTAAATGTTTGTTAACGGATGGAGAGTTAGGAGAGAGAAGTTGTTGATTGGAGGTTGAAGATGACATGGGGGATGATAGTGTGTAGGGTTGTAAACGGATATTCGAAAATCCGCATCCATCCGATATCCGAATCCGAATTTACGGATATTTATCCGAAAATATGGAAATGGATACGATTATGGATACTCTTTAAAAATATCCGAGAAAACGGATACGGATAGTACTAGTATCCGACACGGATAATCCGTATCCGATGCGGAGTATCTATTTTATCAGATATCCGTTTTACCGGATATCCGTATCCGTCAAACATATGTTTAAAATGTTACTAATAATATTAGTCTTAGTATTACTAATAAAATAATATTAAAACAAATCTTAATCGTTTATTCCCAAAACAATATAAATACATACTCCACTAAAAAAAACACCCTAAAGTTATTGTTTTATTGGGTATATTATAAAATGTCATGTATTATTATTTAATTGGGTATATTATCATGGAGTTACACTAAAGTTACAATACACCTTATCACACACAACATACACCGACTAAAGAACATATACTCCACTAAAAAAAAAACTAACTTCGTTTCATTTCTCCTTCGTACAAAATAAGAGAAAAGAAACTCTCACGTGGTTGTTCGTTAGTTTCCTTAATTATAAATAAATGTAAGAGAAACAAAAAAGAATGTAAGAGAGAAACATAAAAGTAAAGAGATGGTTTTGATTGTAATGAGAACTGAAGTTAACAACATGTATATTATATACAAAATAAAAATGTATACTTATTAAAATAAAAATATCAGTATGTTTTGAACACAAAAGGTTCATGAGGTTATCATTCTCAAAAAAATTGATTAATCTAAAAAGTGCATATTAATTTCTACTGTCATGGAGAATGTGACTGTTATTTTTTTTTGGATAGCTTTCAGCTTATATGGTTGTAAAGTATGGATGAATTTAAGCCATATTATCATTATGTAATGATACTATTATTATGGAATCCATAATTGTTGATGTTAGGAGATAGTAATTTTGTTACATATTTATTTGGATTGGATTGGATATTTTAATTGTTATTTTTTGCGATGGCTAAATAATGTAAACGGATACGGATATTATTCGAATCCGAGGTATCCGAGCGGATACGGATATGGATAGTTGTTTTAACTATCCGGGCGGATACGGATACGGATAGTACATTCAGATAGCGGATACGGATATCAAAAACATGGTATCCGATCCGTATCCGTCCGTTTACCACCCCTAATAGTGTGTAGTGAGGGTGTATGGGAATGTGTGTGAGGGTGACGGTGTAGGATAGATTAGGGTGTAGGATAATGTATGAGATTTGTGTGTGTGTTTAGTTTGGACACCTAAAATAACAAAGACTCAACAAAAATTAATATAACTAAAACTAAAAAAATAAAATCTAACTAAAAATAAAACAAATTGAAAATAATAAATAATAAAACTAAAATAAAATAAATGAAATAAAAACATAAAATTAAATGAAAACTAAAGTCCTAAAAAAATATAAAATATAATAAAATGAACTCCTAAAACTAATCCTAATAAAATAAGACTAAACTAAAAGCTAATAAAAATCAAAATAAAATAAAATTATACTAATAAGATAAAAATAGAAATAAACCTAGAAAATACTAAATAAATCTAAAATAAATCCTAAAAATAAAAATGACTCAAATTAAAAATCTAAAAAATACAAAAGAGAACAAATCAAACACACACGGGATTCGGGGTAGGTTTAGGCTAGGCTTTGGCTCGGGTTTGGTTACGGGAGAGGGAATTAGCTCCATTCTAACTGCAATTGGCCTCGAAATGTAGCTTTTGACACCGCAACTGCAGTCAGGCCTGCATGATAAACATTTAAGCACATAAGACCCATATTGTCGAGAATTAGCAACAAAAGTGCGTCTATTCGGGGTATAAATTGTACAGTTTTGGGTGCTTATCACATCTTCTAAACTTTCCAACGGTCCTCGCCGTGCGCGATTCGGACTTGGCATGCGGACGAACGATCCGTTTGCGTCCGAACAATTCCCCATCCAATAGACCGACAAACACTTCCGAGACATATTTGACCCAAAGTCAACTACCGAACCCAGGAGAGGTCTAAAGAACTTTCAAAGGTCTCTGAATTACCTTTCCAACGGTCCACCATGTGCACGATATTGACCAACGGTTTTCCCTCGGCATCCAATTTTTTGAAAAGTCCTGAAATACACTGCCAAATGGCAGGTTCTAGACCCTGCCTATCGACAGGTGCCGATAGGCAGGACCAAGTTTATGCCGATCGGCAGTGACCTGGGCCTATAAAAGGAGGCCTTCACCTCATTTGCAAGAGGAGCCCAGATCTGATAAAAATCGCTCTCAGCGAATCCCAAAAAACCTCTCTCGAAGACAAAGGGATTTCAACATCCAAATCCCTTTCTAACTTCCACTTTTCATCATCCTTTTCATCAAACTTGGTGAATTAGACACTCTCCACCATCATCCAAGTGCAAGGGCTGCTCTCCAACATTCAATATCAAGCTCAAGACCTTCAAGAAAGTCCAACTTTTTCAACTTTCTCTTCAAATTCTCTTAAATTCGCAATAACTTGTTTTATTACCTAGCACTTTTATCATCTCATCTCACACATCCTAATATACTTTTTATTTAGTATTATTGCACATCTCTTATTTTTATATAAATAAAACCCAAAAAACAAGAAAAATAGGGTTTGCTCATAAATTCCAAATAGGGATTCTCATACTTTTCTCACACTTTTCTCACAACTAAAACACTTTCTCTACACACACACACACACTCACAAATAAGAGATCTCCCATTTGAATTTATGGAATAAACCCCACCCCTCGTTTTGTGTGTGAACTACGTGGACTTTGATTCCTTTATAGGCTACGTAGGCATCTCGGGGTAAAACCCGAGACTCGAGTCATATTCTTACTTTCTCCCCCATTTTCTATCTTCTCTAAATCCAATTTTCTTATATGCCGTCCTTCGGGATGGCTTCCCCTTTTTCTTTTATCTATTTTGAGTAAAATAGACTGGCGACTCTAAATCTCTCTACATTTTTACACCTCATCTCAAACGACGCCGGCCGAAGAGCTCCCGAGAGGAACTTGCGGGACCCGAAGATCCTCCCTTCACGCGCCCGCCCGCGACGAGGATCGGGGATGGCCACAGTCGAGAATTAGCAACTAAAATACGTCTATTCGGAGTATCAAACGTACACTTTTGGGTGCTTATCACACCATCCCCAAACAGAGCGTTGCTAGTCCTCGATCAATAAGATAGAGAGAAAGAGAATGATAAGTAACCAAAAGTGTACCACTTTCGCGGGCACTTGCGATTGCACTTAGCATGTGCAACAAGCCTTTAAACCTATAGGTTGCCCTACAGGAAGAGTTGTGTCTCATAAAGGTTTGCAGGGAATATACCCACAAAATTCTTATTTGCAACGACAGTCAATCTCTTATTAGACATAGAATAATCGCACAATCCATCATGAGATAAATGATTATAGAAATACAAGCTAGAATGTGTAAAAAGATTAAGCTAAGTAAATACTCAAGGCACATCCTTCCTAGAACTCAACATGTGTGTGTGAATCAGTCAAAACGGGTCGAGAATCATAAGAGTAATTCCTAGATTGCCTTATCGAAATCAACGCTTCAACTTCAAAATCTCACGGATATATCTCTCTCAAACGAGCTCTCGAGATTAGGGCAAGTGTATCGCTCTTGTGTGTGAGGAGGTGAGTAAATGTAATCAAGTTCAAATGGTTCACACACATATAAGAAAGAACGGACATTTAGATAGAAAATGATCTCATGAAAGAGATGCTAATCACTATAGTTAGAACGTCGAGTTATTCACCACGTTAACTTTCATTTTCCCGAACACCTAGGGAAAAATATGGATGTATATGGGTGGGGGATAAATGAAATGGGTATAATAGAATGGTGATGGATGAGTGATGGATATGCGATGGGTAAAAGATGGATGCGATATAAGAGTGTATACAGTTTAGGTACAAATGTCTTTATTACACAAGAACTAACTATAAACTCTCTTTCTTTTCTTTTCTCTTTTTTTCGATTTTTCTTTTCTTTTTTTCTTTTCTTTTTCGATTTTTCTTTTCTTTTTCTCTATATTCTTTTTTTTTCCTTTTTTTTAAATTTTTTTCTCTCTCTTTTCAAACCAATAATGAAGACATTTAACATTTGGAATTAACACTCTTTTTCTCAAAAATTGATGGATGAAATATAAATGGAGATGATAGGTGAGGGTGTGGGGAATATGTGTGAATAGGGTAGAATATGGGTGAAGTGAATGGTAAATGGTATGTGTATGAATGAGAATCTAGTATTCGGGACAAATTTCAAGACACGTGTTTCTTACAACTCGAAAAAGATGTCATTCTCAGTGATCAAGCCAAAAATTTAGAATAATGAGATCATACAACAATTAAAGTGCAGACCCAAAGAAGTTGAATCAACTTGTGACTCGAAGATTGAGTAAAATTCTCTAAAAGATAAAAGGCACGAATCTCACAAGCTAAAGTCTCTACTAGTGATCCTTAAGGTTTTCTTGAGAATTATAGTACTCCTTAACTCTAAACCGTATTGACGTGATAAGTGCGCAAATTTTGTTGTGTCTAGAAATTCATAGTGCAACATACCTTGTTACGTATTACATAAGCTATTTATAAAAAGATAAATCCTCTAGCTCGATTCTTAGACTTAAAAAGATGGATGATAGAAAATTCACGTCAATGAATGAGATGAAAGAAACTGAACGAAATTTTAAAATTCAGGTTTAAAAATCAAAAAAATTCAAAAGAGGTACGATTTTGATAAAACTCCCCACCCCCAAACAAAAAGGAACATCTTCCTCAATGTTAAGTAAAATGATTTTTAAAATTGAGAGCAAAAGGGAGGAAAGAGATTACCAAAATCAACCGCTAATGAAGTGGACAGATGAATGAAAAGAGAAACCTTAAGAAATGATAAGTAAAAAGAGAACAAAAGTGTACAAGTCCATAACATGGTAAAGCATTGGGTAATGTGAAACACCACCCCCAAACAGAATGAAACTCATACAAGAAACGACGGTCTGCCTCCCGATAGTGCTAAGTTTAGTGTCTTCAGCCAGACCGATCCAGTCTCACCCTAAAGATAGGAACTCGGAAAGCACGGGGCGATAGAAAAATTGGGTGATGAGAATCACCCCCAAACAAGACTGAACCGTCAGTCTTGTTGGATAAATTGACAAAGGTGAGGATGAAGAAATACCGATCACGGCCTTATTTTTTTATTTTCAAGATTTTCTCTCTTTTTTTGTGTGTGGTTTTTGAATAATTTGAAAAAGAAAGGAAATGTTGTTGGGATTTTTAGAGAATGAAAGGAAGAAAATGTTTTTGGAGTTTTTTTTCTTTGAAAGAAAATAGTGGGGAAAAAATATGGACTCTTGATTTTTGACGAACTCACTATAATCGAATACCGAAAAATGAATTGGACACATGCAAGCCAAGGAGAAATCCTAACTAGCACATATCCCATTTTATCTTCAAAATTTAGTGAAAACAAGTTTTAATTAAGTCCGCGAGCGATAAAAATTATGGAATTATATGAGTGATCGTCTTTGCAAATTTTTTTCCTATTGGGCTACCTTGTTGATTGATTTTAAATTCAGTTATGGCTAGGTTAGAACACAATTGGTAAGCGAGTGAGTCGGGTGATGAAAGCCCTTCTTGTGAGTGATCGGGTGTAGGTCTTAGTCAATTAATTCATCACACCATTCGAAAATAAATGCGATAATAAAATCAAGTAAGAGCACACAAAAGAATTGACTCTCTAACAAGAGAGGCATGAGAGTTTAGAAATGTACCTCCCACAGTTTTTAGGTCGTTGGGTGCCAAAAAATTTGAGTCGACCGGGGGGAGATCATGCCTATTTCAGTCGGCCCCGGGAGTTTGACCGACCCAAGGTAGAGAGGCTTCTTTTCCTCGTCGTGGACGCCCTCTCTTTACCTTGTCCGGTTTCCCTATCACGCTTGTCTTCGATTGTTACAAATTTAAAAATGAAAAATAAAATAAAGGCGTCTCTATGCACCGCAATACAAGCAATGATAAAATAAACATAATACAAGCCTTCTAAAAATATAAAAATGGTATAAAAAAAATAAAGTGCGAAAAATAAATGAACTACAAGTTGAAATTCGCTCTAAGTGCTTCACGCCCCCAATAATGGCAACGACGCCATTTGATAGAGATGACTCCCCGGCAACGGCACCATTTGATAACTTGGCTTCTTTTTTATATCCCCGACAAAGACGCCATTTGATAGAGTTAACTTTTCGATGTGTATTTTTCGTTCGTCATTGCTTGAAAAGCTCCTCTAGTCAAAATCCTCAATTACCTACAAAATATAAAAATCAAAAGTGTAGAGGTAAGTAAGGGCATCAATCCACATCAAGGGGGGTAGAGCTAGAGACAAATTCAATTGTAATTCACTTTTTATTTTCTTTATGGAATTTTTCTTTTCTATTTTTTTTAGCAATTTCAAATATTAAAACAATTAGGGTGAGGATGTGAAATAACACTAACTAAGATGAAAGATCAACTTACAAACTAAAAAGTGACTAAAATGAAAAATAAAGTCTAACACAAAAATAAGAGATAAAGTGAGGTAAATAAATGTGAGAACAATCAACGAGTGAGATTACACCGCAAATTTTAGTTATTCTAACTAATTAATTTAATTAATTGAATTCTACCAAATTAATATCAAAATTACAAATAAACTGTCGTTGCAAATGTAATTTTAATAGAAACTTTTTATAATATTAAGTTTAACACCTCACAACTCTAGAAAATAGATCTACACTCGTTTTAATTAATCACCCTCTAGGATCGATCGATTAAAATTTGTATAAATCATAGAAAATAAAATTAGAGTTGAAATTTAAGGAATAATACCACACTTAAGAAACCCATATCTCTAGTTCGAATCTAAAATGGGTATTATAACTTAAAATTCGATTTTCTCTCAAAAATCATTTACCTTCTCTCGAGGCGTAAATTTAATGGTGAGGGATCAAAATTAATATTCAAAGGAAATTTTCAAGTAATCAAACTAATTAAATTAAAATAATATCAAATAAAGGTTCACCCCACCCCTTGAAAGGGGATTTAGCCTAACATCATATTAAACATGATAATCAAACAATCAAAGGCTAATAAAATAAAGTAGAAGAGAAGAACAATCAAACCAAATCTATTTGAGTGAAATTGGACTCCAATTCTTGAATTTGTAATTTACATCCCTCCAATTGAGCATCCAAGTGATTTACAATTAAATAATTACTTAATTAAATCTCTTACAAAATTTAACCTCACAAATATCTAACAAAAATAAAAATAATAAAATAAAACTATTTACAAAATGGTGTTTATCCTAATTTATTTTCTATGCTAAACTGTCTCTAACTCTTCCTAAAATTGATATGATAAAAGCCTCCTCTTCAAAAATGGTCTTCTTCTCCTTAAATAGTAGGCATGGAGTTTGGGGGTAAAAATGAGAAGACAAGGGTGTATGGGATATGGAATGTATTTGGGTGAGGGTATCTAGGGAATTATGCACACATGTACATGGGTAGGAGGTGAGGTCATGTGGGAAGTGTGAGGATAAAATCAGATTTGGTTTGAGGGATATTTTGGGCAGTGGGTAAAAATGAGTAGTTGGGGGTAGAATAGGAAAAAGGGGTTAAATAGGTTTTAATTGACCTGTGGGGACTTTAGTTGTCTTTGATTTTGAACAGGTCGTGGATTGTGGCGAAGAATGGAAATGGGTTTGGGTTTTTGGTTGGGTTTGAAATGGGTATCCGGGTTGGTGAGGCAAGGTAGGAATGGGTTTTCGGGTTCGATTTGCGGGTTTGGGCTTCTCGCGGATTGATAGCGCTTTGGGGTTCCTGGTTTTCTGGCCGGAGGTACAAGGTTGGATGGACACAGTTTTGTTGGGGGTATCCGGGTTTACGGGTCAAGGGTGAGCACGAGTTTAGCTCTGGTACGGCCTTGGGTGCTTGCCGCCGGAGATGACAACATGTGGTAGAAGGGAGGGTGTCGGGATCAGGGTGGTTTTTCGGCTGGGTGTACTCAGGTCCGTGTTGGACTTGGGTTGGTGAGTAGGGTCGAGATCGGGGTAAGAAGGGGTAGCAGGTTGGTGGTGATTTTTGGTTGTGGGAGGTGTGAGAGTAGATGGGTTATGGTGTTTATGGTGATAAGAGGAAGGTGAGAGAGAATGAGGTTGGGGAAGATAAAGTGGTGGGGGCTTAGTGTGTGTGTTAGGTGTAGGGTGTTAGGATGTGGATGAGTGTGCAGTAATTGGGTGTGAGGGGTTGTGTGTGTGTTTAACTTATGACCCCTAAAATAAAATAAAATAAAACTAAAAAATAAAATAAAATAAAAATTTAACTAAACTAAAAAAATAAAAATCAACAAAAATATAAATGACACGACACGACGCACTATACAAACTCTAAAAAAACTAAACACAACTAAAATAAGAACTATAAAAATAAAAACTAATAAAATAAAATAAATAAAATAATAATAAACTAACTAAAAGCTAAGAAATTAAAAGAAAATATTAAAACTAACACACGACGCGCTAAAAATATAAAAATCCTAAAAATAAATACATGACTCAATAAAATAAAATAATAAAATAAAACCTAAAAATAAAATAAAATAGGACAAACTAAACACACACGGTTCGGGATAGGTTTATGTAGGCTTATGGTAGGCTAGGGAATGGAACAAGGGTAATTAGCTCCATAATCCGCACAATTGCCTTGAAATACGCATTTGAATACCACAACGTGCATTCAACCTACAAAATAGACAATAAAACGCATAACACCCAAATTGCCGAGAATCAACAACTAAAATACGCCTATTCGGGGTATAAAATGTACACTTTTGGGTGCTTATCATCGTCCCCTCATAGGGTCGTCTGGCCTGCTATGAAGGGTCGGCCTCTTGAGATGTCGTCTTATCCATTTTGAGGGGTCGACCCCTTATAGGGTCGTCTGCTCTTGGATGATGGGTCGGCCCCTTGTAGGGTCGTCTACTTTAGGATGCGGGGTCGACTTAGCCGACCCTTCCTGCCATGGAACTGTGGTAAAGGTGGACCCTCGTCTTGGACTTAAGCCCATGTTTGAGATGAGAACACCCTCAGCCTGGCTGAGGGTGTATATTGGTATATCAATATGCATTACTGCACCCTGAGACTCAGTTGTGGTGCATGCATACTTTGCTATCATGCCTGGGTACATCTCGTCAATGTATAAAGGACAACTGGTTCGGTGTATCCCACGAACCATAAATATCAAAATACACATATTGGAGGTGAACATAGTCCTAAGCCTTTGGGCTATGCACATACCTACGCACCCAAATGACCATTCAATACCATTATTTTCAGACATGGCAATCTAACCTAAGTCCTATGTTCTGAGACACAAGTTAAAAATCCCCCATAAGGCTCATCAGGATACGAGTGTCCTCTACACGCAAACCTCCCATCGATAGCAAGTAGCTTAGGTATGTCATACACATAAATCAACAATAAATAGGTATACACATTAACCTATATCAAAATTTGATACGTACATGACTACTATCATATTGGGTTTTCATCCTACCCCAAGTACCCATCGTATTTTTCAAATACCACCCATACTTGTTAATCACGATTATCATCGTATATTTATTATGTAGTTATCACTCACATAATCCCAAGTACCCGTATATATATATATATATATATATATATATATATATAATCAATATTAACCCGTACTTAACCATGACGATTATTTATCTCTTAATCGTATTATTTTTATGTAGATAACTCTCACATAATTTTATTCCTCAACTTCATATAATTTTCCAACATTAACCCAAGTTCCCCACTCCTTGTTAATGTACCCAAATTATTCAGAATCTACCGTGGGCTAAAAATACGATTCTCCAAACTGTTCTGGGTTAAAATAGAATTTCTAGAATCTCATCAGAAACCCAGAAATCTCATTCAAACAAGATGGCATCTCGCCTGAACAACATTGATCTCGTTTGACGAGATCAATGTTATTCCAGTTCGTCTTCAACCTAAGTTTTCTGAGTTTTTCTTTAAGTTCTTACACCCAAACCCTTCTAGATTATATTCTATCCAAAACCCAGATTTACTAATAGTGTTCTAACATGTTCAAGAGTTATTTTTACATAAGAATAACATCAAATTCATATGTTCATAAGGGTATTATCATCGAACCCATTAAATCCTTAAAATTCCAATTTATCTAAATCCTCGAATTTTATACCTCTTAGAAATCAAGAATTTAGAATTATCATTTCATAACTAAATCATCAAATTTCTATATTAAACATGAGTAGAATTCATCTACATGTAATATCTAAAATCATTTTCATATCATCAATAAACAAATAAACCCAAAACCTATCCATTTTCATGTTCATAGTCTCTACATGTATATCCATTTTCATGTTCATAGTCTTTACATGTATAAATATCCATCTACATGAATTTTCCTATCCATTAAACTTAATTTATCAATCATTTTAAATAACAAATTCATAAGTTCATAAATCCAAAATTAAATCCTATTCTAACATGGATAATATAAGCACCAAAATTGAGCAATAATTACACTTGCCTTATGTGTAGGTCGGAACCTTTGGTGAAGACAAGTGTTTATCACCTCCTCTTACTTTTTTCGGCGGTAATATGGGGGTGGTTCAAGGTTTAGATATGATGATTTTCCCCTTATTTTTCCCTAGGTGACTCTTATTTTCCAAGCAACTCTTCCTCTCCACTAGATTACCTTTCACTTTCTCTCAAAGTCTTTCCACTCTCTCTCAAAAGACCTCACTTGGTTTTAGATGAAATGAATCTTATGTACAATCTAAAATCACATATATAATAAGTCTCCAAGGTTATATAAAAGACAAAAAAACGTAGGTACTATTCATCTCCTAAGCAAAAATGACTAAAATGCCCATTCGGGGTGTCCTTTCATCTTCTAATGGACCCGAGACCCAAAACATACCCCCGGGTAGACTTTTCTGCCTATTTCGACCCTTCCAGACTCAACGGCGCACTCAAAATTATCATTTTAATGAAATAAAAATAAATCTCATTTTATTTCCCAACTTTAGTCCCGACACGACTCATAAGCGCATCCTGACGTAATTTCCATTACTGTTGTATTTATAGCTCCCGACAATAATTATTATATTCACATATTACTTTTATATCACTAAGTAGTATTCAAGATTATATATTCAAAATCATATATTACTTTAATCTCTATTAATATTCAATTCGGATTAATCCCAATTAATTTTTCACATAATTAATTACAATTAATCCCATTAATTTGGCCCAACAACTTTTAATTATCTCATATTAAAAGTCATTAAAATTATGGGATATTACAATTATGTGCCCTTGATGAGTGGTGGTGGGATACCACCCATATATTCCATATGGGTGTAGGTGAGATGATGGTTATGTCGATTGATAGGCATCAGATCTGAGGGTTATTTTATGAGGGAGATCAGATTGTGGTGGATAGATCACTTCGCCTAACTGAGGCTGCAATTCGGGGGGCCCTTAGGTCCATTGGGCGGGTAGGATCATGGGAGTCGATGAAGGTTTCTTTGCTGAATGACTCCTTAACGAACAGGGTGATTGATGTGCTGGATGACCAACAGCTTTGACAGGCAGCTTGGATGTTTATTCTGGTCCTGTTGGGGGGATTTCTGGTGACAAACATCGGGGATTATGTGTAACACCCCGTATTTTTATGTATTAAATAAATTATGCATTAGCTTATCTTATTTTCCTGTCCTGACATGTGATATCTCTAATGTTATATGTTCTTATGTGTTATATAAATTATTTAAGAAATTGAATTTAATACATGATAAAATAGTAAACAAATATTTTAACGTGATTGTGTATTATGGGCGACTATGGAATGGTCAAGGATTTGGTATAAAGGATTTTCTTATTTGGATTATCCCCTCGGTGTCGAGTTCCAACTATTGTGAATTATTTTCTTATATTTTCCGTGTTACACTAAATTAATAAATTAATTAAATTATGGACACTTGGATTCGTACAAGCTAATCTACTAAATTACTGAGTTGAAATAGTAAATAATTTCATGAAATATTTTGAGTTGGTTTCGGGATATATATAATGTTCATTTTAGTCTAAAGGTTTGGGCTTTAGGCCCATTGGTCTAGTATATGACTTGGACAATGTCTTAGGCTAATTAAAGATGTTTTGGACTCATTTAGATGAGGCTAGTGTACGAGTTTAACCTAATTTCATGGGTTATAAGTTTTAAGTAGTCATTAGGTTTCCATGCTTAAAAATTACAACGGGTGTTGATGTAAAAAATTAGATCGCTCTAATTATTCAATCACAGATAAATAAAATGAACAAAGATTTTTAAAGTGGTTCAGCCTTATAAGAATGGCCTACGTCCACTGTTATGTTATTGCTGAGTGTTTGGGAATTCTCGATTACAAGTTCAATCCAGAAATTCCGGTCCCTTTGAATGAGGGTGATACAAGGTATTTATAGCCCTTAGGCAGTACATGAATGGGTTGATACATTAAATGATATACATATGAAAGGGTAATACATTTAATGCAGCGTGTGCGTCAAGATGATAAGCATTCAATGAATGATTGAACTGTTGACATTCTGGCAATTAATACTACGGTCGAGATGCAGCTCGGACCGCCCTAGTTGCTCATTGCTCAGGAGTTCCTCGGAGCGCTAGAGTATCTCGGAGTGTTGCAGTTCCTCGGTATATCATCGTTGCTCGGGGAAAACATGAGTTGGTCGAGGAAATAAACTTCCTCGTTGTTATTGTGCCACGTAGATTGACAAGTGTCTTCGTATGATTCGTCCACATCAGCATATGAATTTTGGTATCAACAGAAGCCCCCAATGTTACATATTTCGAACTTTGAGGAGTATGGAACATTCTTTCTCGATTTATGGAAATATTGAATGATCTTCCTGGGTTTTAGGAGCATCGTATTTGAATTTATTTCCAAGTTCAACGAATCCGCCTTTTTTCGAACTTTTGAGAGCGCTTCGATCTTAGTGCCCTTTTTGTCCTTTTAGCCGTCGGAAGTTCAATAGTTTCTTTTTTGTAATCATTTCCTTCGCCGCTTCCCAAGGCAAAGTATTTAAACTTCTTAGGTAACCATACCGTCTTCTTCTTTTTCCAATTTCCTGCATTCAAGCTTTCTATTTTCTCCTTCTCTTTTATGCGTTCATCCTAGTTTTCGTTCGTTGTCAACATACCTCCTTTCTTCCTGTAAGATCTTCTTCCTTTCTTCTGTATCTCTTTTATTTAGTATGGTTTATATTGTGGAGTCTGTTGAGAAATTTCGTTCCGATTTTTCCATTCCTTCCTGGGTAACTCTGGAGGTTCTTTCTAAGCCTTTAGACTATTTTCGATTGGCTGAGGGACATTGGTTCCCCAGTCTATTCATTGCTGAATGTGGATTTTCTTTTCCACCAAACCCATTGTGTCTTGAGTTTTGTCAGTATTTTGATCTTGTTCCTGCAAAAATAGCCCCCAATTCATGGAGAATAATTAATGGGGTGTACAAATTAAATCTAACTCATGGGACTCGTATAGGGATCCCTGAAATTATGTATTGCTATAAATGGGCCACTCTAGATAATATTTATTACTTAAAAACTAGGTTTCTGAATAGGGCTCTTGTAGTTAACCTCCCTGACTCAAATAGAGATTATTTTGAACATGGGTTGGTTATTAAAAATTGGCAATATGCCCCTTTAGTTGGAGATGGAGTATACAACGGTCCCAAATGCCCCCCATATGGCAATGGGATAGGTTTATTTTTTATTTTATTTTACTTATGAAATTATGCTTTCATCATGTTTGACAAAATGTATGACTGATATCTCATTATGTATTTATTTGCAGTGGATAGCAAAAGAAAAACTCCAAAAGAATCAGAGGTTAATATTAAGCATCTGAAACTTATCTGGGGCTTGCATAAGAACGTTGCAGACGAGCACATCAGGTTTGCATCATATTTGTTACAGTATAAGAGTTATACAACCTCTTATACTGCTCGCCCTGTTGAGCCAGCTTCAACTCCAGAGGATTCTTCTTCAGATTCTCATCTTCCTTTAAGTCAGAGAATGGGCAAGAAAAGAGCTCCTCCTGCTCTATTTGATGATATTACTTCGGCTACTGGGGCCAAGAAAAACAAAGTTGATGTCCCAAAGGGGACTAAGAAGGTGGATGTTGCATCTTCCAAAGCTGCCGAGAAGCCCCTAGTGGCTCTGAGCAAGAAAGTTGTTCCAGCGGAAGTGATTACTATCTCTCCGACCAAGAGTTCTTCCTTGGTTGAAGCTGCTGAAGTCCCTTTGAGAATATTGAGGAAATCATCCTCAGTCAATTTGGCTGAAACTGTCCCTTCTCCATCCTTTGGTGTTGTTGGTGTTCCAACCATCATTCCTCCTAGCTCTGCAATGAGCTCGGTAAAAACTTGGATCATACCCGAGGTCCAAGGAATTGATGAAAATATTTCTAGGGATATGTTGACATCCCTAGCTACTCGTCACCTTGCTTCGGTAAATTTCTCACATTCTGAATTTCTTTCTTTCTCTGAATACTTGTATTTTTGCACTGACTTTACTGTTTTTCTCATCTTTCAGCTGGTGAACTGTTTCAACAATATCGTGAAGAAGGATGAAGCTATTAAAGCTTCAAGCTCCTCGTCAGGTGTAGAGGATGCTCTGCTGGGTTTGACCCAATCCTTGAAGGAATCTCGCCAACAGTATAGTGTGGACAAGGCTATTTGGGAGAAAAAGTTGTCTACAGTTGAGGCCGAGAAGGTGAAGATGGCTGAGATCTCCAAAAGTTTGGAGAATAAAGTGAAAAGTTTAGAGGTCGAGCATAAGAAATATGACGACAAGCTCAAGAATTTTGGAGAGCTTGAGGATAAACTGAAGAAGGCAGAGGAAGAATTGTCCGCCCTGCGAGATATCAAGGGCAAAAAAGAAGAATTGGATGCAAAGCTCTCCTCGGAGAAATTGAGAAGAAAACTCGCAGTTAAAAAATCCTTCAGCGCAGGCTGGGATAAAGGATGGGACAAGGGGATTGCTACGATGACATCCCAAGTTCAATACGGGAAGTTGAAATACTTCCGAGATGGCTGGGTAGCTGCTCTACAGGAATTGAAGATCAAGGATGATTCTGATCTATTCCAGTTGCACCTCCGTGGTCCTCCTCCACCAATTGTGGAAGAAGAAGATGAGCCTGCCTCTGATGAATCTTCTATGGCCATAGGTGATCAAGTCCCTGCCTCTCTTCCTGCAGCCAACGAGGACATTTCTTCCATGCCTCCTCCTTCTGAGAAAATTTCAACTCTTGCTGTTCAAGCTACTATCACCTCCGAGCAACCAAGCTCCTCGTCCCAGCCTCCCGAGAAAGTCTTGGGAGACAAGGAAAAGGTGTGAAGTTGTTCGGTATCATTTCTATCTTTTATTATCACTTGTAATCAAACAATGTAATCTTTTGATGATCTACTAAAATACATTTTTGTTCATCTCTGTTGTTGATGATTTGTTTTTGTTGATTGTTGTCTTTTTCTCATCCTTAGTTTGTTGCTAGAATGGAACTGATATCTGCACATGATACCAAGCTGATACAGCAATGTCATGAATATTATAAGGCTGGTCATACAGACCTTAGTACATCAGAAATTGCTGACATCCTTGGCCATGATGCCTCAGAACAGGCAATTGAGGCTTATCAATACTTGAAAGATTTACTCGACCGAGCTGTGGCCAACAATGTAGCCTACTACGACTTGATTGAGGAACTTCATTATTCCTTAGAAGATCTACAAGGTCAGCACAATGAATCAATGGCTTTGTTGCACAAGGAATATGAAAATAGATACCAACAACTTTCTTCTGACACAGGCCATAAATAGATCCTGGTTGGATACGATGTTAGGGAAAGAACTTTAAAAGGTGAAGTTGAAGCTTGCAGGCAGATTGCTGAGTTGCTGGAACAGGAGAACAATAATTTGCAGAAAAAGCTGGCACAGTATGAATCTGCAGCGTCATCATCCACTACTTTAGTGCAAGTTACCGATGAAGGTTTCTCGTTCTTAGAGGTTGAGAATGCCAAATTAAGGCAAGAACTGGACAACTTAAGAAAATCTGTTATTCCTGCGACTTCTCGGGGATGAGGAAGAACTTCTCATGGGCGAGGAAGAGCTGTTCAAAATGTTGCCGAGGAGCAAAGTTCTCCAGTCGCTGCTCGGAGTCGATCAAGAGTTCTTAGCCGCAATGTTGAAGAGGCTCGCACTCAATCTACTTTGGAAACTCAAGCATACCAATTAAACGCCAAAGATCGGGCTTTATCTGAAATGTCCAAGAAAAATCTATCTTTGGAAGATCAACTTACTGCAACGAAGTCTGCTTTGAATAATAAAGATATTTTTTCCAGGAGCCTTCACGAATAATTGGATAGATTAACCTTCCAATTCCATAAACAACCCAAGGAATTTTGGATGGCAGGATACAATGAAGCCCTTGTTCATTTAGATGCTCGGATTGAACATGCCAATAATGAAGGTTATAAGCAGGGGTGGTTGAACGCCCTGGGTGTACTGAAATTGGAGCAAGGGCATTTTCTATGGGATTATCATGCTCCAGGATTACTAGATTTGCCTGTGCCACCTTTCAAATTGGACATGAAATGGATCCCAGCTCGTTCCATTCCTCGGAGTTTAATTTCAAAATATCTCGGCGATTATAGTCTTCATTCTCAGACTGAATTATCTCGCCCAGAGCATCTATTGGATACACCTTCTGTGATGAACGTCAGAATGCTTAGAGATATTAATTTCATCAATTCTCCTCTTTGCTTAGAAGATCCTCCTGCCGGCGAGGAACCTGTTTCAAAAGCTAAAGGAAAGAAACCAATAGAATAGGTTTTTCAATGTAATAATTAGCACATATGTATAGCTTGTAATACATTTTTATCTTAATGAAAGAATTTCATTTTCTGTTTGCAAATTTGTATTGCGATTATCTTGTGTTTATCAAATATTTTTACATTTGTGTATATGTATCTGTTAAAAAGATAACAATATGATGCTGTTCATCAACCAACTTAGTAATCAAGTATCAATGCTGCTTAATCACTTAATAATAAAGTAATGAGTATAAAATGTTTAAATTGTTTCCAACCAACCAAGGTTGTTAAATTATGCTTGTCGACCAACTACAGTTGATGGGTTTTTACCCCCGACGAACCATACTTGGTAAACTTTTTTTTTTTTTTTTTTTTATAAAATGTGCCCGACCAACCATGGTCGATAATTTATCCTCGTCGAATAAGTATAGTTGATCACCGACCAACTATACTTGGTTCAGTTTGGAATTCTTTGTATTTTCTGGAATGATTTTACCTTCCGACCAACTTGTTGGCTTATTTTCAAATCAACCGTAGTTGATTATTGAATTATCAGGTTCTTTCGAACTATCTTGTCCACTAGTTATCTTACCAACCTTAGTTGGTCACGCTAGTGTACGACTCCTAACCAAAGGAGTATATTTTTTGGTTCTTTCGAACTTTTTGTCCACTAGTTATCTTACCAACCTTAGTTGGTCACGCTAGTGTACGCCTCCTAACCAAAGGAGTATATTTTTTGGTTCTTTCGAACTTTTTGTCCACTAGTTATCTTACCAACCTTAGTTGGTCACGCTAGTGTACGCCTCCTAACCAAAGGAGTATATTTATTGGTTCTTTTGAACTTTTTGTCTTCTTTTCTATCGAGCAGCGTAGTGTACCACACTAGTATTCCCCGAAAAACTTTCAAACAAAGGAGAAGAAAATGGTGAAAGCATCATCGTTTTATTCATATTGATGGAACCGTTGTACATTTTACATCATTGATAATACTTGCGAAGGTGTTCAGCATTCCAAGCATTCTTGAATTCTTCTCCTTCTAGAGTTGCTATTCGGTAAGTTCCTGGTCGAACAACTTCTGTAACTCGGTAAGGCCCATGCCAGTTTGCCTCCAATTTATTGTGTTTCTGAATTACCTTCTTTAGCACATAATCTCCTTCTTTCAAATCGCATTTCTTCACCCTTTTATTGTAGAACAGAGCTGTGCATTGTTGGTAAGCAGCATTCCTAATTGCTGCCTCTTCTCTTACTTCCTCGAGCATATCCAAATCCAGTCTTCTCATCAAGTCGCTGACTGGGGAATTGAAATTAAGCACTCTGTGTGTTGGGAGACCTAACTTGGCAGGTATTACAGCCTCACTTCTAAATGCCAGCATATATGGTGATTCTCCAGTTGCTGCTCGGGGAGTTGTTCGGTAAGCCCACAATACTGATTGTAGCTCGTCAATCCAGTTAGCTTTAGCTTCACTTAGCCTTTTCTTCAAACCATTTAGCAGTGTTCTATTCGTTACTTTACTCTGTCCATTTCTTTGAGGATGGCCTGGCGCTGAATGGACCTTCAAAATGTTCGACTGATGACAATAAGCAACAAATTCCTCGTTATCAAATTGGGTTCCATGGTCTGTGATAAAGGCATGAGGGAGACCATATCGACATATGATATTCTTCCAAACGAACTGGTATACCTTCTCGTACGTCATGTCGATGAGGGGTTCAGCTTCTACCCACTTAGTAAAATAGTCTACTGCGATAACGAGGTACTTGAATCTTCCTCGAGTGGTCGGCAATGGTCCCACCAAATCAATTCCCCACATGGCGAATGGCCAAGGGGAAGTTATAGGTGTCAACAATGCTTGTGGAGTTCGTCGGATAGAGGAAAAACGTTGGCACTTGTCACATTTTTTAGCATAGGCTATACAATCAGCCCTCATCGTCGGCCAATAGTATCCTTGAGTCATTACCCTTTGTAAAAGTGTTCGACCTGCTACATGAGCTCCATAAGACCCTTCATGGATTTCTTCAATCAAATCTTTCACCTCAGAGGGATGTACACATCTCTGCAATCCTGCCATAATTCCTCATCTATATAAAATACCATTAGTTAAAACGTACCGAGCAGCTTTATACTTCAATTTTTTGGCAGCGAGCTTATCCTCTGGCAATCCTCCCTCTTCAATATATACCCTGATGGGATCCATCTAAGATGGTCCTAAATCAAGGGTAATAACATTCATCGTCATGTTTTCATCTATGCTCCGACTTTTCAATACTTCAATTGGTATCGTTCTTCGCAGCTCGGTACGAGTAGCTGATGCTAGTCGGGCCAGTGCGTCTGCTCGTACATTCTCCATCCTCGGTATTCTCACCAATTGAATGGCATCAAATTCTATCAGTAATTCCATCACCTTTGCATGATACTTTACCATTAAATCTCCTTTAACTGCATACGTTCCTATGATCTGATTTACAATTATTGAGAATCACTGAATACAATTACTTGCCGTGCTTCCATAACTTTTGCTAAGTTTAAACCTGCTATCATGGCCTCATACTCAGCTTCATTATTAGAGGCTTTGAAATGGAATCGTAAAGCATATTCCATGTCAATCTCGTCTGGGATGCTCAAAACAATTCCTGTGCCGCAACCTGCTGTGCAAGATGAGCCATCTACATATAATCTCCATAGGGGTAACCCGTCTTCAAATTTCTTATCTGATAGAGTTCCTCGGTGAAATATTTGTTACTTCTTTTCATCCTCCCCTGGCACTTTTCGCTCCTTGTTGACCATCTTTTCTCGTTCTTCAACCATCCGGGGCTGGTTTGAATTTGAAGTTGATGATCTTTCTACATCCATAGGCCCTTTTACCAACCGGAGTTGGTCTGGACTTATGTCTGTTGATCCTGTAACATCCACAGGTTGGTCAGCGAGCAGTTTTTGTTCCTCGGAGGTATCAGGATATGTAAATTCTACTATAAAATCTGCTACAGCTTGCCCTTTCAATGATGCTCTGGGCTCATACACAATATCATATTCACCGAGTTCTATTGCCCAGTACATCAGTCTTCCTGATTTTTCTGGCTTGTGAAGGGCTTGTCTCAATGGCATGTCGGTATACACAATGATGGTATGGGCCTGGAAATATGGCCTCATTCTTCTGCTTGCTTCAATTAATGCCAATGCCAATTTTTCTAACTTTGGGTACCTGATCTCTGCACCTCGAAAAGCCTTACTTGTGTAATAAATTGGTTTCTAGACTCCATTCTCCAATCTGATCAATGCCGAGCTAACTGCATTCTCTGATACTGCTAGATACAAGTACAACTTCTCTCCTGTTATTGGCCTAGACAAAAATGGAGGTGCTCCGAAATACTTTTTCAAGTCTTGAAAGGCCTTTTCACATTCATCAGTCCACTCAAAAGTTTTTCGAAGTGTTTTGAAGAATGGGAGGCATTTGTCAGTTGCTCGGGATACAAATCTGTTGAGCGCTGCAACTCATCCTGTAAGACTCTGCACTTCTTTCTTTGTTGTTGGAGATCGCAACCCTAAAAGAGCTTTGATCTTATCTGGATTTGCTTCAATGCTTCGCTGGTTGACAATGTATCCGAGCAACATTCCTTCTCGTACTCCAAATGTGCACTTCATCGGGTTGAGTTTCATCTGGTATTTATCCAGTTGATCAAATGTCTGAGCTAAGTCAACTAAATGATTTGCAGCTTTCTTGCTTTTTGTCAGCATATCATCGACATAGACTTCCATGTTGCAACTGATTTGTTCGGTGAAGACCTTGTTCATCAGCCGCTGGTATGTCGCTCCTGCATTTTTCAAACCAAAAGGCATAAAATTATAGCAATAAGTTCCCCTAGGGGTAATAAAAGAAGTACTTTCCCTGTCTTCAGGTTTCATTTTGATATGGTTGTAACCAGAATACGCATCCATAAAGCTGAGGAGCTTATGTCCCGAGGTAGCATCCACTAGTTGGTCAATTCTGGGCAATGGAAAATGATCTTTTGGGCATGCCTTGTTGAGATCAGTGAAATCAACACACATTCTCCATTTATTGTTCTTCTTCTTTACCATCACCACGTTTGCCAGCCAGTCTGGATATTTCACATCTTCAATGAATTGGGCTTTCTGGAGCTTCTCGACCTCCTCTTGTATGGCTTGATTCTTCTCAGGGCTAAATACCCTTCTTCTCTGCTTTACGGGCTTGATCTCCTTATTCACATTGAGTTCGTGATATAAGAAGTTTGGATCTATTCCTGGCATGTCCTTATGACTCCATGCGAAAGTTTTCTTCCTGTTTCTCAAGAACATTATCAACTCTTGTTTTATTGAAGCATCCAATGATGAACCTATCTGGGTTACTCGTTCAGGGTGCTCCTCGTCCAAAATAACATTTTCTGTAGATTCTACTACCCGTCCTTTTACAAGTTGGGATTCATCCCTGGGATCAAGATTTTCAATTTC
Source organism: Sambucus nigra (assembly GCA_949130495.1). NCBI lineage: Eukaryota > Viridiplantae > Streptophyta > Magnoliopsida > Dipsacales > Adoxaceae > Sambucus > Sambucus nigra. The sequence goes on from OX422207.1 coordinate 552,829,745, forward strand.
TGTACCTTCCTCTACCTGGTAGGTAATAGTTTTTTTTCTTGATTCCTCAAGCTCCTCTTGCTCGGCAGATGAATAATAGCATTCCCGAGCTACTTTTTGATCACCTTTTACAACTCCTACTCTGAAGTTTGTTGGGAATTTTAAGCATTGATGCACTGTAGATGGAACTGCTTCGAACTTCTTTAAATCAACTCTTCCCATGGTGATGTTGTAGGCTGACTGCACATTCTTATCGATCACAAAGAAGCGTATTCTTTCTGTTCGGCAAGCAGGCCAAGTTCCAATGAATATGTCCAACTTGATCGTCCCAAGTGGAAAAACTTTCTCGCCAGCAAAACCCAGAAGGGGTCTGTGATAAGGTTCCAATTGAGATAATTTCAAATTCAAACTATCAAAACATGAATAGTACATGATGTCTGCCGAACTACCATTGTCCACCAACACCCTTGAAATCACCACATCTTTCATCCTCATTTTGATCACCAAGGGATCGTCGTGAGGGTAAAGAACACCGGCCAAATCGTTTTTTGAAAAACCAATAACTAGCTTCTCTTTATTTACCTTCCTCGGACGATCATCCTCGGCAAGATTTATTCGTTGAATATATGAACAGGCTTGAGCCTCTCCGAGATAGGCCTTTCTTTCTGCAGTGAGGTCTCCCCCTCCAGCATCTCCTCCTGTAATAACATTACAATCAAATGACCCAAAACGTATGGAAAATACCTCTCGTTCAGGCTGTCTTGGCTTCTTTGGAAGATCGGGGTCTTCATCTGGATCATCTTCATGATCTCTTTTCTTTTTCTCCTCCGTCCGACGAGGAGATCTGGAACGATCTCTGGTTCTATCATCATTCTTCCTTTCACCTCTGCGATCTACATATTTTGACAACTTTCCTCTTCGGATGAGAGTTTCAATCTCGTTCTGAAGGGCTATGCAATTTTTGGTCGTATGGCCATGATCTTTATGGAACTCGCAATATTTGGCCCTATTCCTCAGTTCAGGATTAGTCCTCAGTTTATCTGGCCACTTAATTTCTTCGTTATTCTTGATTTCTTCTAAAACATGATTATTACCCATCTTCAATGGTGTATAATTATCATATTTCTTCAGGACTTCCCATGACGTCCTATTATTCTAGGAGTTCTTGTCATTACCATTACCTTTTTGCTCTTTCTTCTTAGATTTGTCAACCTCCACCTTGGTTTCTTTATCCATATTCTTCTTCGCAGCCATAGCCTCCTCGGCATTCATGATTTTGGCCGCTTTTGCCATCAACTCCGACATAGTTTTAGGTGGATCTTTGGCCAAAGTATAATATAACTTGTTAGGCAGCAATCCACTCATCAAAGCAGTGATCGCTGTCTTTTCTTCGTAATCTATGACTTCCAACTTCTCGTTATTGAAACGAGTTATGTAATCTCTAGTACTCTCACCTGATTTTTGTCTAACACTTAACAAGTGCGCTACTCGTTTTACTGGCTTTGCTCCAAAACAGAAATTTCCAATGAACAACTCAGCTAACTGAATAAAAGTTGAAATCTTACCCCGAGGAAGATTGTTGTACCATATCTGCGCAGATCCGGTAAGAGTTCCCGAAAATGCTCTACACCTCATCTCGTCGGGGACAACATATATGTCGGCAGCAGCCTGGTATTGTTCTATATAAAGAACATGATCTGTCTTTCCATCATATTTAGGGGTCACTACAGGTGCTTTAAATTTCGATGGTGTAGGAAAGTTCACAATGGCCTGCACAAAAGGTGTCCCTTGAACAAAAGTTCTCTGTAAGGGATTCCTTTCTTTAACCATTTCTCCAAGTCTATCCTCCAATCGCTGGATGGAACCCTTCCACGCTTCATTTCCTTCCTCGGGCTGCTTAGTTCGAGCAATTGATTGTTCTGACGTAGCTTCCTGAGATCTATCTCGACGAGTAGCTGGTCTTGATTATGCTGATCCTTCTCTCAAACCTGATGGTGGTCGAAAGCTTCTCGATGGTGCTCTAGGTGGACTCATATTTCTCCTTGGTCCTAGCCGACTGAAAGGAGATGCTCTGCTTAATCTTTCCAGGGCTCTAGTTCTCTCCGGAGAGAGGGTGATATGTTGATCTGTATCCGTAGCCCGTATCGATGAAGTTCGCCCAGGTTGATAAGAAAAATCATTAGATTCTTCATTACGATATGACTCAGTATGCTTGGATCGCGATTGCCCACGATCACTCCTTTGCCTTGAATGGGTAGGTGCACCGCCGTGAAGAGTTTGAATGAGTTGCCTCATTGTTTCTTGCATGGCGGTTTGTCCTTCAGCCAGATTCGTCATAATTCCAGCCAGATCTGGAGGTGCAGATGGATTTGGAGGATTTCCAGTATTTCCAGCATTTCGATTACTGGATTCTGGATTATCTGCCATTGATGATAAATGATTTTTGGTGAAAAACGATAGCAATAGTCGTTTCCCACAGACGGCGTCAATCTGTTGATGTAAAAAATTAGATCGCTCTAATTATTCAATCACGGATAAATAAAATGAACAAAGATTTTTAAAGTGGTTCAGCCTTATAAGAATGGCCTACGTCCACTGTTATGTTATTGCTGAGTGTTTGGGAATTCTTGATTACAAGTTCAATCCAGAAATTCCGGTCCCTTTGAATGAGGGTTATACAAGGTATTTATAGCCCTTAGGCTGTACATGAATGTGTTGATACATTAAATGATATACATATGAAAGGGTAATACATTTAATGCAGCGTGTGCATCAAGATGATAAGCATTCAATGAATGATTGAACTGTTGACATTCTGGCAATTAATACTACGGTCGAGATGCAGCTCGGACTGCCCTAGTTGCTCGTTGCTCAGGAGTTCCTCGGAGCGCTAGAGTATCTCGGAGTGTTGCAGTTCCTCGGTATATCATCGTTGCTCGGGGAAAACATGATTTGGTCGAGGAAATAAACTTCCTCGTTGTTATTGTGCCACGTAGATTGACAAGTGTCTTCGTATGATTCGTCCACATCAGCATATTAATTTTGGTATCAACAACGGGGGAGGCTTCATAAGGGCTATAGAGATGGTTATTCAAGAGAAGAGGAGGAACTAAGAAGATTTGGCATCAATTCCTCACCATTTGGGATTGAGGCAAGTTTAATTAGTATTTGATTTTAATTGTGTTTGATTATTATATTTCTATTCAATTGAATTGGAATTAAATCATATGTAAATTTGAATTATAGGTTGCAAATGTTTGGATTATAATTTGGATAATTGAAATAAGAAACTAGACTAATGACATGTTGATTATCGAGGACAGCTATATGATTTAAAATGAAAATTGTTTTAGGAAGAGTAGGAATTGATTGTATTTTGTTCAATTTTCAAAAAACCCATGTTAATGATTTGAATTGATGGATAATTGAATCAATTTGGTTGGATTATCTATAAACTAAGGTTCTTAACTTAATTTGGAAATTGCCCTTTCATACTATTAGAATTGTGTAAAATGGTTAGGTATAGGTTTGGAATGTCAATGAATTAAATATATATGAAAAAGATTGAATTACATTCTAATTTGAGTAACTTGACATGCGTTAATCAAGTTTACGATTTTCAATCCCCTAATGAGGAACGTGATGAACAATGGAGCCATCGATCGATCGATGATAGTCGATCGATCGACTATCAATATTTGGATCAAAGTTGGTTTATATCATATTGTGAGTTCATTTTGGTAATGGGGGAATAGTTTAAATGACTTAAAGGTTACTTATCCATGTAGGATTATACAAATCTTATTAATTAGAAATGTTGAAATTGATGTTGTATCCGAAAAATTAACGTTATGAAAATTTGTAAAGTAATAGGTTTTGGTAAAAACTTAGTGCCCTTGTACGCTAGGGTTTACTATTCTTGTATTTTTGGCACAACATACTTGGTCTTGACTCCTCGTGGTATTACGTACTAGATGGGATATCCTTATAGGGCAAGTGCGACGTTAATGAGTACCCCGATTATGAGACAGGCTTTACCTTGATTTCTTTATCTCGGACAGTATGGGACTATTATACTTGTGTTATCCCATATTGATAATATGAGAGAATTCTTTCGTATATCCTTGGTTATGGGGCCATATGATTGGTGTTAAGGTGTAGTGATGATCCTTAGTTACTATTTTTGGGTTATAGAGATGGGACAACCTATAACTCTACCTAGTAAGACGTGACAGTTTCCAAAGGAAATTTGGTAGGCCTTCGTTATTTACAGGTTTAAATGGATCCCTTATATGGTTATGTACGTGGTTGGGATTGTACTGATGTTAATAATGTACTTATGGAATGTATTTATTTATATTCTTATACTTTGTTGATATTGAGCATAGTATTAATTGATATCTATTAGTTATGTTCAATCGAGATTAATAATACTTAATAAATGGATCATTTGAGTTTGGGAGTAGACACATGAGGTTGTTTGGGTTGGGATAAACTTAAAAATAATTAAAAGACTAGAGGAACATGCGTAGTAATATGGTATTTAAATTAACCTTAGAAATTATTCTACTTAGACTTGTTATTAGCGTTGTTGATTTACCATTTTTTAGGATCTAGGCCGTTGGTTGTACTTCCTCCGTGATCTCGTATTTACATCTTCGTTTGTTATTATCATCTATGTTATCATATGTGTATGGGATTTCCTCTTACTTACGTACTATTATTTACTTTATTTATTTAGTTTTGTTTCTAGTCATGGTTAGAATGATATGTAATTGTTTTATTGTCGTAAATTGAATTAAACCTCATCAATCTAGTTGTAAATTTTATAGGGTGCCACATGATGATCACCTATGGTTCTTACCTTATCTTTGGGTCCTTTCTAGGGTAAATAACTTGATTGGGGGAGCTTGGTATTTACTTCTATGCACATCTCTCTGGACGTCTTCGGTTAGCATTGCAAATCAACTTTTGCTGGACCACGTACCTTCTGGAGGTATTTTTTATTGTTACGATTTCATTTTTTTAGTATATGTATATATATTCATATATTGTTTTTTTTCTTTTAATTTTCTCTTTATTGCCTTTTTGATTTGGCTCTATGAGGTGATTGGGTGAAATATCTTGTCGATGCCTTCGCTAGAAGAGGACGTTGGTGAATAGCCTAGGATGATGTGGTGGACGAAGGCCAATAGGTTGGTGTAGGAGCCTCTGGCCCTTAAGGATGTGAGAGTGGTGATGAATTCTATCACGAGCGCCCAGGTAAGGCTTTATTTTTTCTTTTTTGTTTTTTTTTTATTCTTTTTCTGGTTTTTTGTTTTTGACTGTGTATTAAAGACCGATTTTATTTAGGGACATATATCAAATATCCCCTCAAACATTTTTTAATACTCATTTAGTCCAAGCCTTTTTATTTTGCCTCAAAAAGTCATTTGCCACATATTTTGAAAAGGGAGTGCCACTGGCGCGGATCTCTAAAAATAAGGGAATATTGAGTGCTTAGGGACTAAATGGGTTAAACTAAAAATATGTGTCTTTTTAAAAAAATATATATTTATAGTAGGGACTATTAAATAATTGACCTTTTTATTTAGACATCTGGAGTTTATTCTATGGGTCGGCTCTCGGGCGTGATGGGATTTTATTTAGACAAACCCCCTGTTCTACATAAGGGATCTGGAGAAGATGTTTGAGGGGGAGTTGAAGGTTACGATGGAAGGGGAGCATTACTCCATTTACATGGATACGAAGGTGCGGCATGACTACCTGGACTTCATAACCAACTGGCTAATGTCAGATTTGATTTATGACATGGGTGATGCACCTAACAGTGTGCCAGGGTCTTCTGCTGAGGCTTCTTGGAGTGGTGTGGGGGATGTAGAGGTTGCTTCGCTCAGGTATTAAACATTGCCTTAATAATACGATCAACTATGAGGGGATCATTCATTTTAAGTTCCCTACTGACTATAGGTATCGATAGACTGTTTTCCTCCTCTTTTAGAGGTGGACATCCAGTTGGAGGTAAAGTTTTTTCTTCTTTCTTGCATTTTGACTTCTACGCTTTTGATTCATGTGTTGTAACTAACTTGATTTCTTCTCTTTCCCCCTTTTTTTACACGGGTCAATTATTAAATAGTCCCTACTATAAATATATATTTTTTAAAAAGGACACATATTTTTAGTTTAATTCATTTAGTCCCTCAAGCACTCAATATCTTCTTATTTTTAGAGGTCCGCGCCAGCGGCACTCCCTCTCCAAAATATGTGGCAAAGGACTTTTTGAGGCAAAATAAAAAAGTTTAGACTAAATGGATATTAAAAAATGTCCGATAGACTATTTGGTATATGTCCCTTTTTACACACTGGTAGTACTGACATCTTGGATGCATGATCTTTATGATTAAATGGCTAAGTACGTCCAGATGATGGCTCACTCTTACGTTGCTCCCCTGGCAACTGCTGATGATCGCTCTTCTGATTCAAGATCTGGGAGTAAAGGGTCCTCTTCTCGCCCTTATGAAAGGCGTCTTAGGAGAGATTAGTTAGGCTAGGCTCTTTTAGAAAGTTCAAGTTGTTCCCCAATCATTTTTCTCTTTTTTGAAATGATGCATTTTCCATTTCTTAATTATCTTTGGGTTATCGATCTATTTGTTATGCGTTTTAGTTTTCTACTGAGGGTTTGTAAGCGTAAATATTTTAGCTTAGACTTTTTATTTGTTTTATTAGCACTCTGGAATATTTAGCGTATCCCATTACAAACCAACTCGTGTTTTATCATCGAACAGAACATAAACATCTCCAAGTTCAAGACTTCTCTACATATTAAGAAGGTATAAAGACTTTTTAGGAGTTTGAAATTATTCATAAATTTATTTGGGATGTTTATTTTTTATTGAAAAACGTCGCTGATATTTTTAAAGTTTTTATTAAAAAAAATTTATCTTTAATATCATTCAAATGAGATTTGTTTCTCATTCGAACGACTTTGCCACGTCATTAGAAGGGTCATTTGATCTCTACATTTAATAAACATCTAACGAGGTTGCATCGTTTGACAGTCGATTGAAGTTGGTTCAAATGAGATAGCCTTTTTGTTCGAACGAAATGCTATTCTCGTTTGAACGAGCCTCATTTTTGTTCGAATGAAATGCGGTCTCGAAATTTATGTCGCGCTTATAAATACCTATTTTGATTCTAAATTTCGTAAGACTTGTGCCAAAAATGTTTACTGTATATATGTTGCAAAAGTTTTCACTTTTTATGTTACCAAAATATTTTTTGATTCACACCTTGTATCCCCAAAATAGTTTTGTGAATCATTGTGAATCCCTATATAGTTTTTATCCTTGCATACACATAATGGAGAGGTACCTCCATGGATTACTTGTGAACCCGAAGGGATCACTGATGAAGATGAAGGTTGAGGTTGGTCGGTGGATACCGAGAAAGAACATGTCGCTTGTGGACTGCTTGGAGACAAGTGGTATTCTTTACAGAAATTGTGAAGACTAGCGTGTTATACTTGTAGCGGTAATTAAGTAGTATTGTAAGTCGACTATCATGTAATTTATCTAAAGTGATGAATAAAGGTTTTGCCCTATAAAGGGATTTTTTTCTCAATCGTTGTATTCTATAATGCATAGCTTAATAGTTATACTTAGAACACATAATTGCCTTCACAACTAATTTAATCAGTGACTAAAATTTATTTAAAATTGGTTTTTTATGCTTGGGAATTAAATTGATAAAAATATAAAAATAGATTTTTGTTTGTAATCATCCTTGTCGAGCACATTTATTTCCACATTCTCAAAGTGGTATTAGAGCCTTCCACTCTGACAAGTGGTGTCAGAGCATATTTACCCCTTTACAAATCGGTAGGTTGCACCAAATTATAGTGTGATCCTGATTTTTCAAAGAGTTTTTCCCGCTGATACCATCCATTTTACTATGTAAGATACTGTTTGGTGCTATATTAGGGTGGTTGTTTATACTTTTCTTGGGTTCATTTTTTTCTCTCGATGGATTTCCATAGTAATGATGACTTAATTCACTTGAATTTGAAGTTTGTTAAAAGAATTTAAATTCTTGAAAACGAAAATTTTCATTTTAAAGTTGCAATGAAACTTTTGCAAATTGCTGAAACTCAAAGAGATATCTTTCGTGAGAAGCTTATGGACAAGGACCAAGATTTTAAAATTTTAGAATGGTCCAAGAAAGTGAGTGATGATTAAAGTTCGATTTTTAGAGAAATAATTAGAAGACTCTAAAATTTCTAGGGTTGCCAATGATATAATGATAAAATAATTAATGATTTTAAGGCATGAGAGAAAACTCATAGGGATAAATTTGCTTGTACTGAGGTGGAGCGAGATAGCCTTCTAGGAATGATTGAAAATATGAAGGAGTCCATAAAACTTGAAGAGTCAAGTTATTTTCTTAAGTCTAAAATTTTGAAGTTAAAAGATGATTTAAAAGACTCTAGGAGTGTTGGTAGTGATGATCGTGGCTCCCATGTGTCTAATACTTCCGATGTCAAAGCCAGGACTGTTATTTGTTTTAGAGGGTCAACCACATCCAAGGGCGTTAGAAAATGTCAACCCATAGGTTTCATTCCTCGGTTTACACATATTTACATTATTGTAGGAAAGGTCATCTTATACGTTTTTATTATGATATTGAAAGAGGTCCTAGGAAGTTAAAGTCTAGTATCCCCTTGGTTCCCGAATCCCGATGCATTAGGTACATATCTTTTTGGGTTAGGAAATTCGTTTTGGAGGTGCTAGATGCTAGACTAGTTAATTCTCGCATGTTTTCACATTATTCTTCACATGCTATATCTTATGGACGAGTGCTTGCATGATTTTATTTTTCATATTCTAGTTGTGCTTCATGATATATGTTTCCTAGTGTTATGACATGTGTATCTTTTGTATTATGTTTTTTATTGAGTCATATTGGAAAAATATAAAAAAAAATATTTTGATAAAAAATTTGAAAAATGTATAAAGATTTTTGGTTTTTGTGTATTTTAGTTTTACACATTTGGTGTGGTATATTAGTTTGTTTGAATCCAATTCACTCCGTACTTTCCATATGGCTATAAAATTTGGTTATGATTGTGGATACTTAAATTGTTCTTAACCATGTTTGCATGGAGTTGATTTGAACTTGATTTGCTTTATATATTTGACTTTGTATATGCCTCTGCACACACATGCACGAGCTTTTAGAATGTTAACTTCACATGTATATTTGATTTTTGTGAGATTTTCTCCCATCAATTTTGTCATCTATATATTATTGTGACTATGGGGTATTTGTTCATGTAAGAACCATTGTCCGTGAGATATGTTGTTTAGTATTGAAAAAAATATGAGTGGGGCTGTGAAAGACAAAGTCTTTGTGTGAAAGTCATCGTTGGAAGAGCCTAATTAAATATTTAAGGCAATAAAAACACAAAAATTTGCCATAAAGGGGCAAATTTAGTTTTAGAATTGATCATTCAAAATAAATAACTTCAAAAGAAAAGAATTTAGAAAGAAAAGAAAATATGATATATGTTATCTTTTGAGGGAGTTTAGTTGAAGATCAACGGGTTTGGATAATGAATCCTAGTTATGCTTATTTTGTCATGATGCTATTGATTTTAGAATTATCAATATTCTAGGCTTGTGTGCATTGTGCTTGTTTGCTCATTGAAGTTCGCTTTATTTGTCACTTGAGGCTAAAGCTTAGTTTGATAAAGTTTTATGGTCAATTAGAACTTCTTGAACATATTTGAGTGTTTGGGTCATCATTCATTTGTATCTAGTTCACGCCCATTCATTGCATCCCACATGTTTAGACACATCGATACTATGCTAGTGTGTAAATCTTATGTGGTTATTGTCAAGTCTTTTTGGTCATTTATACATATATATGTGTCCCGAATTTTCTTTGGTATATTTTACATATATTATATATGGTGCCGTGTTGTATTTTTAATATTTACATTTTTTTGAAAAAATGATAAATTTTAAAAAAAAAGTTTATTGTGTTTGCCTTTGAGATTATCATCACATGTGCGTTATTTAAAAATCTTCCTGACGATATCACTTCTTTTATGTGATGTTTATTACTTCATGTTTAACTCATACTCCTTTGTCTATTTAGGACTAAAAGGGGGGGAACAAATTACTGGGAAGATTTATTTAGTTTTATTTATGGGGAATATAGTATTCTTAGTTTTTTTATTTTGTTTTCTAGTTCAAACTCTAGCATCACAGGGTATTTTCTTTGCTTTATGTGTGTAGCTACCAAAGAGGAAGATCATATTACACTGGATGAAGATAAAGTGTCAAAGATAAGAACAAGTGGATATTGAAGACAAAGTTTTTTCTATGCCATTCCATTTCAAGGGTTTAGGAATGGTATTAAAATCTTTGTCTTAAGGGGGATTTTTTTTAGATTTGGGTTTCGATTAGTTTTTGCACCGGAATAGCCAAAAGGAGAAATTTGTAAGCGTAAATATTTTAGCTTAAGCTTTTTATTTATTTTATTGCACATTGGTATATTTGGCGTATCCTATTACAAATCGACTCGCATTGACTCCTCTAACCGAACATCAACATCTCAAAGTTTAAGACTCATGTACTTCTCAAGAAGGCAAAAAGACCTTTTAGGATTTTGAAATTATTCATAAAGTTATTTGAGATGTTTATTTTTTAGTAAAAAATGAGGCTAGTATTTTTAAAGTTTTTAAAAGATTTTTTTTATTTATAACCTTGTACAAACTAGATTTGTTTCTCGTTCGAACGACTTTGTCAAGTCATTAGAAGGGTTGTTTGATCTCTACATCTAACGAGCATCTAACGATGGCATGCTATTTTGCGTAGTTTGAAGGTTGTTTGAAGTTCGTTCAAATGAGATAGACTTTTTGTTCAAACGAGCTCCTGTTTTGATTAAACGAAATGATATTCTCGTTCGAATGAGCCTCATTTTTGTTCAAATGAATCGCCGCCTCAAAATTTGTGTCAGTTTATAAATACCTGTTTTGACTCCAAATTTCGTAAGACTTTTGCCAAAATGTTTCCTACGAATCTGTTGCAAAAGTTTTCCCTTTTTACGCTACTAACACACTTTTTGATTCACATTTTACGTCCCCAAAATAGTTTTGTAAAGCATTTTGAAACCCTAGAAAGTTTTGTAACCTTATATACACCATGTGGAGAGGTACCTCTATGGCTGACTTGTGAACCCGAAGGGATCAGTGCTGAAAAATAAGGCTGAGGCTAATCAGTGGATACCGAGAGCGAATATGTCGCTTGTGGACTGCTTGGAGACAAGTGGTATACTTCAGATAAAATGCGAAGACTAGCACTTTACGGTTGTGGAATATGTCTTGTAATTTGTCTAAAATGCTGAATAAAGGTTTTTGCCCTATAAAGAGATTTTTCCTCAATCATTGTGTTCTTGAATCCATATCTTAATCGTTATATTTAGAACACATAATTACTTTCACAACTAAATTTAATCAAAGATTAAAATTTGTTTAAAATTGGTTTTGTATGCTTGGGAATTAAATTGATAAAAATTCAAAAAAAAAAGATTTTTGTTTGTGACCATCCTTGTCGAGCACGCTTATTTTCACATTCTCAAAGTGGTATTAGAGACTTCCACTCTTACAAGTGGTGTCAGAGCATATTGACCTCTTTACAGGGTTTTATTTTGATAGAAATGGAAGGAAAAATATTTTTGAGATTATGTTTTGAATATTTAAGAGGAGAAATGTCTTGGAAACTCTTTTACAAAAATTTAATCTTGATAAGGACTTATATAGAAAGAAAATGTCACACCCTTGTAGACACCCATTCTAGGACCCCCCCTAAGAATCTCCTTAGGTCCTTAGTACTTCGTCCTTCATCATAAACCCTAGGTCTACAAATTGAGTGAAGCTCTTTAGATCCTCAAAAGTCTTAGAATTCCCTTTCCAACGGCCCATCCTGTGCACTGATTAACCTTATGGTACGGACGAATGACCCGTTTTACTTTGAAGGGTCATTGGGTGATTCTGGGCCCTGTTTGACCTTGGTCAACTCTTTGAACCTAGCTAAGATCTTTAGAACATTGAAGGACCTTGCATAACCTTTCTAACAGTTTGTTCCATGCACGAATCTGCCTTACGGTTCGGACGAACGTTTTGTTTTCCTCTTGTCCAAAAGATCGGATGGGAGCTTCGAAACCTTGTTTGACTACCGTCAATTCCTAGACCCAAGAGTAGCTAAATGTATTCTTAAAGGGCTCTAAATACCATTTCCAATGATTTATCCCATGCACGATTCAGACTTACGGATTGTGTTTTACTTCCATTTTTTTGAAAAATTTATAAAGGACTGCCGAATAGCAAACCCACTTCCCTACCTATCGGTAGTGTTTCAGGGGTTTCCTGATGATAGGCATGTCAAGGACAATGCCGATCAACACCCTATAACCCTATAAAAGGAGAGCATGAGCTCACTTTGAAAGGCACCCTAGAAACATCCCTCTCAATGATCTAAGCAACATTCTCTTAAAAGTCAGTGTGGTTTCCATCTAAAAACATCTACCTCACATTCCATTTCCATCCTTTACATACCCAATTCGACAAATTCCCTTCCCTCTCCTCATATCACCTTCATCCACTTACAAGATCATCCCTTCAATATTCAAGATTTACTTCAAGGCTTCAAAAAAAGGTCCATATCTCTTACTCTCTCTTTAAACTCTCTTATTTTTGCATTAGTTACTTGATTCTTATTTTATAATTTCATTTTTTATTAGATCGTACATATTAATATATGTTGATACGAGAACTCGTCCACTATTCGTCCTCATACCAGCAAATCAAGTGTATAATCCATAATAAGTAAATAAAGCAAGTAAGAGAGATAAAAAATAAGATATAGAGTGGTTTGGCTATGAAAGAGCCTACGTCCACTTTGGTGCCTTCCTCTCATTATATTTATATCATTAATGTACAAGTTTACAATGATACAATGGGCGTACAAGATAGGTGAGAGAGAAGAATACATGACTGTAGCGGTTCCGAGAGTGCCGAAGATATGACTACGATGTAGGTGAGTAGCCCCAAGCTGTATGTTGAGGCTGTGTAGAGAGAATTTAGCAAGGCTTCCCCATGTATCGTAGCATATGCCAAAGGGGGAATCCATCCCTTATTTTGAGGTGTGGTCTTCTACTTATATGAGGTATGTGAGCTGTGTCACATGCCCTGAGCACGTGACATATATCAAGTCTGGAGTTGATGTAACAGAGAGGGATGCGACCTGTAAGGCAAACATTGAGTGATACATCCTGCATTGGGCTAAAGCCAAAGGTGCCGCAACCTGTACGTGGTAGGGATGCAGCCTATATATAAGGCCAAGTGGCATATGTCGCGCCCTGTGATTGATAGGTCCGCACCCTTTGCTGAGTTTATTCTGCGGCCTATAAGTTTTCGTCTATGCCTGAGTAACCTCCGCGGTAGTGTGCTATATCTGTACTATCAATAAGCCCCCAAGTCGTAGTGCCAAGAGGTAGCGATTGGGGCTGCGACTGAGTAGTTCATCCCTCTCAAGGTGCCACGTTGTTTTCAAGGCAACACTTCGTCTTCCCACGCCCTCTTATATAAATTGTTCCGACCGTGGACTTCATTACTTTTCCCAAATCTTTGAGATCATATCGAAAGATAAACTTAGTTCGTTCGTCCTCTTGATTTTTTTGGCGATTTTCAAATGCTATGTTTGGTGGTTCTAAGGTTTTTCGAGGTGGTTTGAGGCTAAGAACCGTCGATTTCTTCCTTTCCAGGTAATTTTGTTCAACTACCACCCTCTTCAATAGCCTATTTAGTTCATAATTCACAATTTATCATCTAAACTTCTGAATTTCTGCATTTACCTTGAACTGAATTTATTCAATAGCCTTGAATTGAACTTGAATCATGTTTGATATATCTGAACTTATATTAGATTTTTCTGGATTATATATGCTATATCCTTTTTTGCCAATTTCTCAACTGATCTAGATAATACGTAGTTACTTGGATTTGAACTTGGTAATTGATCTTGAATCGATCTTTACTTTTTCAGCACTATCTATTAGGTTAGGATTAGTGTTAGACTGTAGGGTTTTTGAACTAGGTAACCCATTAGGTTCTTGACGTTCTTGAGAGAGACCCTTCATATTCTGGGTCTTTGATCTTTGAAATAACCAACATTAGATACTAAACTATTTGAGTTAGAGGCCGAGGCATGATAAAATACCCCTTTATTAATCTAGGGCTACCCTTGATCCATAAAACATTCCAACATTATCTTAAGCCCTAGCCGCGGCCCATGACAAGTAAAGGTTGTGGCCTGTAACCTCGTTTTGATAGGGTAATCCCTTAGATTCTTGCATTTAGACTCCACGGCATTTTAGCCCATTGTTTGATGACTACAACCTATTGAAACTAGTTTGTCAATATTCTCCTTTCTTCCATCAAATCCATATATCGTGGAGACAATTACCTTTTAGGGCCTTAGAACCTAACCTTTGGTGTACATTCCCCATTTAGCCTTAATATTTTTTACTCGTCCTCTACTTGATATATCATTTCACCTGCCGCGGCCTCTGAGAGGTCTCAATACCATACTAGCTGTGGCGCCTAACTGCGGATTGTACTTTTTAGGTACTACTGCAGCCATATGAACTTTGACCCAGAAGAATTTTTTAGAGGCTTTTCGACGAAGAATTTTAGAACCTCTCCTCCTGAACTTCCTTTCGTGCCTCCGTTGAAGTCAATAGGGACTTGCCAACTTAAGGATTGCTCCAACTGCGTAGTACTAGACTCAAACTCCGTGAATTCTCCATGTAGGAAGGATTTTGAGACCTTGCCAATGGAAGAGAGAGCCAACTCTAGTAACCAACCAATGGACGTGGAAGATAACACCGCGGTAAAATAAGCTGGCCCATCTAGAAGGGATGTGAGGCCTCCTGCTGCACTTGATATCCGTAGCATTATGACCCAAGAATGGGTTGATCAAGTAGTTGAGGCCTTCGAGTTTCCTGAGGGCTTGATGTGCTCAGCTCCTGTCGTGGAACAAAGGTCGTGCACGATACTTGTTGACGATGGGTTCTACTTCCCACTACATGCTTTCATTTACGAGCTGTGGCTGCCAGTTCCTGTTCCCATCAGAAGAATTTTCCAAGCGATGAGGTTAGCCCCAGCCTAATTAGATCCCAATGGCTGGAGGGCCATTCTAGCAGCCGTCGTGCTATGGGAGAATCAATTCAAGAGGGATATTACTCCCGCGGAGTTTTTCAACTTCTATCGCCCGAAGGAAAAATTCATGAAATTTATTGGGTATTATTACTTCTCCATCCACGGAAGGGATGATACCCTTTACTCTGGGAGGCCTACCATTGTAAAGAACTAGAAGGGAAAATATTTCTACATCTCTGGAGAAGGGTGGGAGATTCACCCTCAGGAGAACGAGAGGGAGAGATTATTTAGGATGCCGCGATAATGGGGGTGTCCCTCCAAGCTAGGTATTTTAATTATAGTCACGCCCACCTTTATAATTGCTTATTATTCTCCACTTTGCTTCTGTGCAGCCTTTGAAATGTTTTCTGTAGTTCGTGACAATTTGCAATTGAGCAAGCGACAAGAAAAAAGGGTTGCCAAGGCTGCGATCGTTCTTGTCGAGGAGAAGAAATTCAACATACTTATGACTTCTGCTACTGTATTTGAAGCAGGCTACTTCCCAAGAAAATCCATTCTAAAAGATATATCCACGGGAGGTAATAATTCTATAAACACTTTTGTTTCGCAACAATTAGTTTCTAAACTTCAGATATTTACTGTTGCATCTCTTCTTTCAAGTGAGGAGGTTGATAGAGAGCTTTTGGCTGCCCAACTGGCAGAGATGGATGAGGACGCGGTTGTCCTTAATAACACTGTTAGGCACAGAAAGGGAAATATATCCAAGACCAAGGCTCCAGTCGCAGTTCCATCTAGCGATCCAAACCCACCTGACACGGAACAAACTATTCCTGTCGCACCCCATCTACAAGTTGAGGAGTTGGATCTTCGCGAGAGGCCTGAGTGGACTTTCGACGATGATATTGGGACCAACTTGTCAGCGGTAGGGCTGATGTCAACCTCCGATGGTCCAATACATTCAAACTCTCCCCCTCCACCGATTATTGTAATAAATGCCAACCTGGCACATCCTCAGTGCCACGCCAACATTGGTCTTGACGGCCATTCGCGGCCTCAGCTGAGGTAGCCCAACCCTAAATCCTCTTAGGACACGACTACGAGGGTTGCCTATAGGATGAAGAGGGTCCCAGACACCGCAAACCATGATAGGCTCGTGGATAAAGATCACGACGACCTGGATGACTATGATCTCCACAATGTTTTAAGGGTATGTGAAAATACTTTCATCTCTATTTCTGCATTCCATACCTTGCTCCTAACTCATTTTCTTTTTAGGTCACGGACGTCATGATTAGTCTGAAGAGGAAGTACGAGGCCTGGTACAAGCTGAAAGAGGCCGTGGAAAGGGTACATGCTGTTGACCTGGAGAGCACAAGGAACTCTTCATTTGAAGCCGGTAAACAGTTTGCTGCTGCGGCGCTCCAGGCCGCTCAGACGAACCATAGAGCTTCCATCAAAACCAGGGAGGAAGCGGAGGAAAATTTTAAGCAGGCCGCGGAATCCCTCAAGGTCTCTCAGTCTCAGGCAGCGGAAGCTTCTCAAGCTGCAAAAATTTCCAATAATAAGCTCAGACTTCTTCAACAGAAGTACGAGGAGTTGGAGACCAAGGTTGCCCATGATGTCGAAGCCCATGTTGCGGCAATCAAGAAAATGGAGGGGGGTCATGTCGAAGCCCTTCAATTGGCCATCGACAGCACTGTGGAGTCATTCAAAGGCTCCAGGGACTTTTACCTTATCAACAATAGGGCCCACGTCTGCGGCTACCAAGAGCTCACGCACATAGTCATAAAGAACTTTCCCGACTCTAAAGAGATGATTATTGCCTGGGGTCTTAGTGATGCTGAGCACCAATAGTGCGTGGCTGAGGCAGCGGTAGCTGAGGAAGAGACCATGACGGCTGCGGAGGGAGAAGAAGGAGATGAATTTGACGATGTTGAATCTTAGGGTTGTGTCCTTCTTTAACTTTTTGTAACTCTTTAAACGGTTGCGGCCATCTTTAATGTTTACTTTTGCCTCTTCTTGTAACTTTTTTATTTTTCTGCCTTGCTTGCTTCAACACTTGAATGAATGCTTTCTTTGCACATTTTTGATTGCTTTTGATTGTCAAATTTACTATTAAGGCCGCGGCTACCTTTAAAACCCAATGTTTTTCGTACATCATTTGCATGATTTATTCTTCATATGACTTGATGCTTGAACTGATGCCTTAAGGCTGCGGAACTTCCGTGTAGGTTTTTTCACATAAGCTGCGGCTGCAGTCACTTTTTGAATTGGGCCGCGACACTTTTTTGAACTGGGTCGCAGTCTCTTTTTGAACTGGATCCTCATCAAAATGTAGTTTTTGTTTAACAGGGCTGCGACAGGTTAACAATCCTGCCTGCCCTTATCTGCCATGTCTTCTAAATGAATCCACTTAATGGCTACAGCCATACTTATAAGGTTGCGACATCTTTTTAGCCCTTTTTAAGTAATTGAGGCCATCCTTCTGTATCTTTGGCATGCTTTGTAATCACAACAACACAGCCTCCTTTAGTCGCTTTGATTGCCTTTCGTCGCTTTCCTGTAGTCGCTTTGATTGACTTATTATCAGGCCCCCCCGAGCTAGGTATTATAAAGTTTCCCCAAGCTCATGTGGATATATATAAAGCCTTCCCAGGCTATAATAGGATTATTCGCAGACAATTAAGTCTTTGACCTCTTCAAATGTAGGATTATCCGTAGACAATTAAGTTTTCGGCCTCTGTGAGTTATTTTTAGGCCTTCCCAGGCTAGATATTATAAAGCTTCCCCAAGCTAATATGAGATCACCAAGTTAATGATATTTTGTCTCTATCCACTAAATTAATGATGTTTACCGAGGGAGTCACCTCCCTAGGGTAATGATGCATCCCGAAATCTAAGAACGGGATTCGTAAGCCCTTGCAGCTAATGATGCATCCCGAAAGCTAAGAATAGGCATTGTAAGCCCTTGCAGCTAATAATGCATCCCAATAGACACTTTCAACGATGTAATCATCGTACGCCAAGATATAGTCTGGGCGTGTGGAGTTATAAGCCAATCTTTCCCGCCACTCTCAATAGTTTCTTTCGCCCTTTTCATATATCATTCTCGAATTGTCGCGTATAAGTAGGCTTCACGGCGGGCATTATGGGACCATTTAACTATTATCATTGACGATATAACGTATTATCTCGAATTGAGATATGTATAAGACAAAACGGTTATTTATAAGATAGCATTTCATGGAAATGAAAATCAAAATATGACAATGTAATAATGAACCTAATTTCATATATCTATTTATATATTCATGACTTTGTAAGGACAGCACAAAGTTTAATTTAAAATAGCATAGGAAGAGTTTCACTGTAAAATAGAAATAGGTGAAATATAAGGCATAAGCATGAAAAAAGGGCATGCGGTATGTGAGACTAGGATGAACCCCTAAACATCTCTGAGGAACCTCTGCAGCATCCCTTGCCCAATCAGCCTTTCAATTTCATCATTCAGTGCATAATATTGCTTAGTGTCATGGCCATGGTCCAGATGGAACTTGCACCACTTGGCTTTATGCCTCTTTTGGGGTGGAGATTTAAGCCTCTCTGGACACCTCAGCAGCTTGTCCTCCTTGATGGACTCGAGGATGTCTTCAATCGGGAAGGCCAATGGGGTGTAGGCCTTAGAGCTCCCTTCTGACTTTTCTGATTTCCTTTTCTGGCTTCTGCTGATTACTTCCGCAGACGGATCTTCTGGTATTGTCGCGGCATCTAAGGCTGTTAAAGCAATGTTCCTGGGTGTCGCACCCACTTTGGATGTCGTCGCAGCCTCTAGCATTAGTACCCTTTGAGTCAAATAGTTGACCTGGGTCTGGAGTGAGGCATGACTATCGTAGAGATAGCTGAGGTGATTGTACAGCTGCACAATCTCATCTTTGACTTCTGTGCTCTGGCTAGATTCTCCTTCCATTCTCTGCTTTTGTTAGTCTTTACAAAGTATATATAATTTGAGACAAAACTAACAAAAGTGAGTAATCTCATAAATAATGGAGTAACCAAGTAGGAAATGGGGATACATCGTTTGCACTGCTGCATGGTATTACTACTGAGGTCGTGGCCAGTAAGGCGCATAGGTGCACTGTCGTGGCCTTTATATGATTTTCACTAAGGTTGAGCTGGAGACCATCTGAGTCTGTTCCTCGATGTTTTAAAGCTTCTGTAATGCAGTCGCGCTAGTAGAGGCCGCGGTCATAAAGGCATTTGAACTGTCAGTCGACATCCCCTTCTAAGCAGCAAGGGGGAAAATCCAAAAATTGAAACCCATAAACTGGGTTTCTCTCCCCCAACATGTGGAGAGCATACCTACTAGGGTCTGTTAATAGGAGGATAGCCTCATGGTGCACAAAATGTCACAGTTTCAATGATAAATCCCAGATCATAGGTCGAGAACAGCAAAAAAAAGGAGTAAATACAATCCTTCCCTAACTTTTCACCTTCTCGGGACTAAATCCCATCATTCTTTTCAGCACCATCTAGATGAAATGATGTCACGGGGGTATGTAAAATAGATCTAAGGTCATATCATGAAGACCCAAGCACAGATCTGAATATAAGGAATACCCATTTAAGGGTATAAATATAAAATAAAGCTCAATAGCCAAAATTTACTCGTGAGATGATGATCCAAAGGATCCCCATGAATAAAATAAGGTGTTTAAGAACTCAAAACATTGAGAAACAAGATTGAAATATCTCATTTTCCACAGATGACGCCAGATTATTGATATGAGAAATCGTTCACTAGTCGTCCTCATACCAGCAAATCAAGTGTATAATGCATAATAAGTAAATATAGCAAGTAAGAGAGATAAAAGACAACATATAGAGTGGTTCGGATATAAAAGAGCCTACGTCCACTTTGGTGACTTCCTCTCATTATATTCATACCGTTGATGTATAAGTTTACAATGCTACAATGGGCGTACAAGATAGGTGAGAGAGAATAATACATGACCGTAGTGGTTCCCGGAGTGTCGGAGATATGACTACGATGTAGGTGAGTAGTCCCAAGCTCTATGTTGAGGTTGTGTAGAAAGAATTTAGCAAGGCTGCACCAGGTATTGTAGCATATTCCAAAGGGGGAATCCATACCTTATTTTTAGGTGTGGTCTTCTATTTATAGGAGGTATGTGAGTTGTGTCACGTGCCCTGAGCACGTGATGTATATCAAGTCTGGAGTAGCTGTAATAGAGAGGGATGCGGCCTATAAGGAAAACATTGAGTGTTGCATCCTGCATTAGGCTAAAGCCAAAGGTGTCGTACCCTGTACGTGGTAGGGTTGCGGCCTATATATAAGGCCAAGTGGCATATAACGCACCTTATGCTTGATAGGGCCGCACCTTGTATAGAATTGGGCCGCACCCTTTGCTGAGTTTGTCCTGTGACCTATAAGTTTTTGTCCATGCCTGAGTAACCTCCGCGGTAGGGTGCTATATCTGTACTATCAATATCCAACCTTTTTTTATTAGTATTGGACATACTATACTTTCTATAAAAAGACAAAAATAGGAAAAAAGGGTTTGCTTATAAATTCCAAACGGGGATCTCTCATTACATTTTCTCGCACTAAAACATCCTTTTTTCACACACATATGTATGAGAAAAGTCCCCGGTTGGATTTATGGGATAAGCCCTACCTCGTGTTATATGCAAACTATGTGAACTTTGATGTTTTTTAGGCTACGTAGACATCTTGGATAAAATCCGAGATTCAAGTCCTCTCTTATTTTTGTTCATATATTATTTTCATACCATACATTTGTAATTCATACTTGTGTTTATTCTAACCTACAACATCGTCCTTCTATAAACGATCGGTGACACATACATAATATTTTGATTACTATTTTGGGAACATTCCTAAGGATGACCTCACTCCATCTTTATCCATGACACGAGTCGAGTAATATTAATTTCCATTTATATATACACGCAGATACTTCACAGAGTTATTAAGGAGAAGAATAACACATGTCATTGGGAAATGACTTGCATTCTTTGAGGACTAGACTCTATTTTTACATAGGTGTTATTTTAGTCTGCATGTGCGTGTATGCACCTACCTATATCTTTCCCTTTTTCTCCATTACTTCTTGTATATATCTACCTCATGTATATATCACTTCTCATTCACTTTTCACTTCAAACACTTATAGATACCCTCCATGTACACTTCACACTACCTACACTTGTATATACGATCACTTATACCCATATGTTTCACACACCACTTATAATATACATGCTTAGGCTTTACTAGAACACACCCCCACTTATCACACTTGTTTATATCCATACTCACTTGCACATATCACATGCCACTTGTAGTTGATCCATGCATAGGCTCACTACCACACACTCACTTATAGATATTCACATATCACTCACTCACATGTAACCATGCTTAGTGTAGTCTTCATGCCCCATGTTAGATTTACTTTTCGTGATACATATACATTCTTCCCCATTAGTATAGTGACCCTTTTACCCATCATGCTAAATAAAAGACACTCTTTTTATAATATACTAATTAAGAATCATGCATTTTGCACGCTACATCACCAAAAGCATTGCAATGTTAATCAAAATTTTATCCCGTATAAGGGGGGTCACTTTGTGATGGGTGCTCGATCTATGGGTCATAGTTAGCCAAAATAATATGGTTTTCACCTGTTGTTGGCCTATTACCTTCGACGTATATCGAAGGGTTCCCCCGCATCGTATCTCTTGACCGAACTCATGATTAGAGGTATATAGCAGGAAACTCGTTCACGTACATCGAGTGTATCGAATTCTCTCTCACACATACAATACCCAAGAGGTATATAGTGAGGCAATTCACATACACTTAGGTATATCAAATGGTTTGTCCACACGTGCTAATTGTATTCAAAGGCAAGAAGTATATTGTGTAAATTATGCCAAAGGGGGGAACCCTTCCACTAGCCTAACAAACTGCATAAACCTCATATAGGCTTCAAACCTAGATCACTCAAATTTAGTTTTTCGGTTACTTCACGAAACTCTACCGAAATGTCAGGCCAGTATGCCGCCCAAATTTTCACGCTATTTCACCATTTTTCAAAATAGGACCCTATCTATGAGTTTGGAAACAAGCCAAACCATATATTACATATTTTCCAAACCCAATTTTCCTAGCCTCAGGTCCTGACCGACTTTTTTCCCATTTAGGTAAACCTAATACAAGTGAAAAAATAATAATAATAGTAATCACGTTAATATTATTCTCTTATTTTTTTCCTCTTTCTTTCTCAAATGACACAAATGCCAAAAACATTTTCCCTCCTTTTATCAAAAATTCAAAAAAAAATTCCTCCTTTTAACAAAAGCACCAAAAACATTTTTCTTCTTTTTTAAAAAATACCCAAAAAACAATTCTTTCTTACCTCTTTCAAAAATAAACTCGAACCATTTTTTCCTTCTCCGGTCGATTACAAACCTGATTCTTTCCCTGGCTCCCTATTAGCTTCGATCTTCCGCGAAACTGCCTCGAAGCTCTGCCAGTTGCTCTACTACTTCATCTGAGTTCGGAATCTACCTTCACCATCTCTTCATGGAAAATGCTGAGCAAGCACCGAACGTGCAACCTGATCTGATGGCAGTCTTAGTCCAACTCAGTGCTAAGATTAACAACCTTCAAATCAAGGTCCATGAGATGTAGCGAAACTGTCATGCCCTGACTTAAGTAAGTTAAGATTATTATTTTATATCGAGATAAATCCCCATTAGACAATATGGTACCTTCAAAGGCATGTTTAGATGAAAACATAGCTACCTTTATGCACAACCTAAAAGTACCAAACAAATTTACTTACAAAAGTTCCTTTGTTTAAAATTTACCCAAAAATCTTGTTGATATTCAGCCCGCGTTATTTATCCTCCACTCTCCCGTTCAACGTCCTAACTTGCCAGTGAACTCCAAACGATAGGCATACCTAAAACATAACATTATAGGAGTGTAAGAAACACAAGCTTAGTGAATGACCATATTCCACACATACACCAAATATATATAACCAATTTGAATAATAATTTTTATTTTCTAATGTCATAACCCAACTGGAATTGTGTAACTCTCACAAGCCTGAACCCACCACAGTCAAATTAATCCACCACAGTTAATGGGTACCACCACATCCCGTAATTAGGCCCAAGTACAACAAACCTTTGAGCTTTATTAATGGTACCTCCACATCCAGTAGGACCCACCACTATCCCTAACATTAGATAAAGGAATCGCCACAGTCCATAATATCATATAACATCACATAACATTCTTAATCATATGCATATGTTTCATAAATACAACATCACTCCCATAAGCATCTTAACACATGAGTTTAACTACACATTTTCATATGAACTTATAAGCATATATATTTCATAGGGTAGGTCACTCACCTTGAATTTGGTATTAAGATTAATACCAAAACTATTTCCTTGGTATGGTAGTGTTAGCCTCTTCCCCACCTAACAATTTAATATCATTAGTATTCGAATACACCAAATCACATTAAACTCAGTAACACATTACATCAGTTGGTCAATCTGACATAACTGAAAATTAATTGGATATGATACTTTACATTTCTATAACACCTTATTCATTAGGGTTCTAACACAATTTACGAAATTAAATTACGAATTCTCTAGACAAAGTTATGCTTGTTTTATTACAACCTTTTCCAAATCATTTCTGTAGAAAAATAACAACAAAACTTCAACTTCAACACAATCCCCAAGCCAAAACAGAAGGTATTTTACTCTCCCCTTCAACTATATCATACTCATATATGTTCTCTAACATTTCCAATTGTAATTTTTTGATTTCAACAAGTATTCAATGATTTATGCCACTTTTAACACATTTAAGCCTGAGTAGACCATTAACACACAACTTAACATTTTTCAGGAATATATAACCTCCATCTCGGTTATAAATTATGGAAAAATATATTAAACATATTTAATAATATAAAATTAAATTTGCATAATTTTTAGAGTTCCTTTGCTAAGTCAAGCAAAACGTCGAACACCTGATGTGTGCACTTACACTTTTGGGACAGATTTTATACCTGAACATCAAACTATCACCCGTAATTCATTTCTTGGTATTTTAACATAATTTTCGGATATGATATATAAATACGAATCTATTTTAATCTCCAATTGGAATTCCTTAATTCAAGTAAGTTCATAGAAAGTTATAGAAGTTTGAATACAAAAGGTTTCTAAACAACATGATTTTGAGGGTTTACACGTTTAACTTTTCTTGAACTTGCATCAAGGCTTGCAAGTTAAACAACCAATTGATTATTTCCACCATTTTAATCGGTAATACCAAACAATATAAAAAGATTTAGGGATAGATTTACCTTAAGGACTTTTTTCATAATTTCCAACGAATTTTTCTCCGACTTCTCGCTTTTCCCTTCCTAAGCTCCCCGGTTCTCTCTCCTCGGGCCAAACTTTCTCATGGATGATTTTGGATGAAGGAGGAGGTCATATTAAAGGTTTAAAGTCGTCCTAAGGTCACTTCCCCTTGATACAATCAAACTACAACATGTGGTGCTATATGAGACAAAATATCATTTAAAGTTAAATGACCACTATACCCCATGTTCGTAAAAAGACAATATCTTCTCACTCGAATGTCCGTTTGATGCACCGTTTGTTGTGTTATAAACTTAAATCATATATATACAACTTAAATATTTTGTGTTTTCCACAAATTATAAAACTAGTATTCCTAATTTGGACCCAAAGAGAAGAGTATCAATTTACCTAAATCTCAAAACTTTCACATTTGGCGACCTTAGATCGCCAATTTCGGACCAACACCTTGGTTTAATTTTATGATCATAATGATGTATGAAAAACATATTTTCATGATTCATTTAACCACATAACTATTCATATGAGCTAAATAAGTTATCCTCGATCATAAGGTCACTTAACATCTAATGCAACCAACACATATATCACATGAGTATGCATCCCCCAAATATGATAATTAACATGTTTAACACCCCCTCGCCAACTTATAACTTAGACTTAATCATATGATTAATATTACAAATCACATTTTAGGGCCTTATAGAAACTGGGTCTATATTCTCGAAGAACCCTAGGTTCTCTTTCCTCATGCCATGGGTCCACCTGCTCCCGAGCTTGTATGGGTCCTAAAAGAATATCAGCATGCTCTGCGTGCCTCACCTGCCAATGGGCTGCTACCAACTTAGCTCCCTATGTTGAACCTTGCCAAGCCTGGGGTTAACTTTCCAGTGACTATTGATCCCAAGGTGAAAAAACTAAAGAAGGTTAAGGAAGACTTCAAACCGTTGTTGAAGAAATTCGACCAAGTCAGGATATCAAAGAACTACATGGACTACACACATATGTCTTCCTACCCTAACGTAAGATTACCAAAGAAGTTTAAGATGCCAACCATTGAGAGGTTCAGGGGCAACGGGCCCCCAATTGTGCACCTTCACAGATATCACTAAGTCATGACCCTTCTTGGCACCTCTGAAGAGATAATGGCCCAGATGTTTCAATAGACTTTGAAAGAAAGCACCCTCTGATGGTTCTTATCCCTTGAAGAATCTAGAATCCGTAGTTGGGAAGATGTTGATCGGGAATTCATGTCTCTGTACAAGTACAACTAAGAACTAGATGTTACATGCTGTGATCTAAATCTTCTTAAGAATAACTCGGGGGAAACCGTTAGTACCTTCATAGGGAGGTGGAGAGAGAAAGATGCTACCATGACCAACCGACCTCTAAAGAAGAAAAAGTTAGTGATCACCGCAGTGAATGATTACTATAATACCCTCCGAGAGGTGATGTGATCCATAAAACTCACAATAGGGACATACCCTATAAATCCTATCACTGATTTCCAAGTCATTAACATACCTGCATCCTTAAACCAACTAATTGGTCGGCCATGGATTCATAACATCTGAGGGTATCTTCTTCCCTCCATCGAAAAATGAAATTCTTCGCCAAATGGTAAGTTATCACCATTTTAGGGGATGACGATGGCACAGAAAATGCCAACACCAGTAATCTGATATTGGAAATCCAACATGGGACGAATGACATGCTCTTTTTCGGCTTTAGAAGTGATTCACTTCCCCTTCCAGTAGGAGATAATATCAAAGACTAAGTTTATCTAGAACACGGCCCTCACGACAACGTCAATGTGATACAAATATTCAAGAATATAAATTTTATGCTTGGATTGGGGATCGAGCAATGTTAACAAGGGATACTTGAGCCCATAGTTATGAAAAGAGGCCTTTCCCCCATGTGACCTGGGTTATCAACCTTCACCAGAATAACTCAAAGCGCTCCGCCAACCACGACTGAAAAGGGGTTTATAAGATGTAATGACTAATTTGAGAGATTATCTAAATAGAAGATTTATTAAGGAGGGTGAAGACTTACCTTTCTACAGCTTCCCTAAACCATGGTATGAGCATGCCAACAAGAAGATGAAACCAAGTATGGAAATCAACTTTTTAGATAATAACTCTTAGGTTGAAGACTTCCAGCATAAAGTGAAACCTCTTACCGAGAAAGCCGTAAAAGTTATCTAGGTCTTCATGTAAAGTTATTCCGAAGACTCATTTAACATATAAACACTAAAGATGACTCTCTGTATGATCCATTCAAACGCTACATCGTCGGACCCGTCCACTATGATCAAGGTTGGTGACGGGCCTTTTCTTAACTCGAATGTTATACCAGTCCAACCTGCTGAGATTCAACCCAACCTTGCTATTTACCCTATCTTTGCACCTGTTGTTGCTTCTCCTTTTTCTGATATTAATGTAACCGAGACCTCCTTTGATGAAGTTGTCAATGATGTTTTTCCTGAAAGTGAAATAAATAAGGATTTGAGTATCTTGTTGTGCCTTACATTAATTATCTTGATTTTAATCAAAATCTTAATGATGATGATGACTTTACAAATGAATTTTTTTTAACTGAGCTTAATAAGGTTGATAACAAACAACATAATCGTGTTCAAACTAACGAGGATGAAACTGTTATTAATCTTGGTTCTAGTATCCAGCAACATGAGATTAGGATAGCGTCCACCCTTAACGAGCATGAGCACACGCAATTTGAAGAGATTTTGAAAGAATTCATGGACATCTTTGTATGGTCTTATGCTGACATGCCCAACATCGATCCTAAAATAACTCATCATGTGATACTGACATTCCCAGAATGCAAGTCGATCAAACAGAAGCTAAGGAAACTTTGCACCAAATGGTCGCTGAAAATCAAAGAAGAAATAGTTAAGCAGTTGGACGTATTCTTCCTTCGTGTGATCGAATATCCCACATGGCTCGCCAACATCGTCCTTGTACTGAAATCGGGATGAAAGTTCTGGATGTGCATCAACTATTGGGATTTGAACAAAGCATCTCCAAAGTACGATTACCCATTACCCAACATCGATATGATTGTGGATAACGTAGCTAGCCACACCCTCAAGTCATTTGTTGATGGATTCATCAGATATAACCAGATCAAGATGCACCCTGACCATCAGGATAAAATCGCATTCATCACACCCTGAGGAACCTTTTACTGCACTGTCATGCCATTCGGTGTCAAGAATGCTGGGGATACCCACTAAAGACCTTCCATAACCATCTTGCATGATTTGATACACAAGGAGGCCTAAGTATATGTAGACAACATGGTTACTAAGTCTAAGACTCGATAAGGTCACATTTTCTCCCTCCGGTGGTTCTTCGAATGACTACGGTGATACCAAATGCGATTAAACCCACAGAAATGTATTTTTGACGTCATAAAAAAGCTTTTGAGATTCATGGTTAGTGAGAAGGGAATCGAAGCAGACCCTACTAAGATGAAAGCCATACTTGAAATGACACCACCTCAAATGGAGAAGGAAGTTAGAGGATTCCTGAGTAAACTTCAGTACATCAGTCGGTTCATCATCCAATGGACTTCTAGTCTGGGTACGAAGTCAACTACACTTCCTTTTAGTATCGGTCACTCAAAAGTTATGGCACTACATGCTCATTTTTCTCATCAGAATTGTGTACTGAATGGATCCTATCAAGTTCCTACTTGAGAAACCTACCCTATCTAGCCGGATGGCCGGGTGGTTGATGCGGCTAGTTGGGTTCAATATCGTGTACGTCATGCAGAAAGCAATGAAAGGGAGAGCCATATCCTACTACCTTGTTGACTACCTTATGGAGGGAACTGACATTTGGGTCTTTGAATTCTCGGATGAAGATATCCTCTACACTTATCAAGAAGACCTCAGATGGCAAGATTTCTTTAACAGCACTGCCAACAAGAAAAGATACGACATTGGGATAGTCCTTATCATTCCTGATGACTCTCACACTCTCGTAGCCATCAAGCTAGACTTCCTCTACACCAACAATATGACCGAATATGAGGCATGAACTATAGGCCTTAAACTCGCTCTCAAGAAAGGTATGAAACACCTAGATGTTTATGGGGACTCTTCCCTTATCATCATCCAAGTCCTTAGAACGTGGAAAGTCAAAGATGAAAATCTCTTTCCCTTCCACGCCCACCTAGAAGAGAAGGCCTCTAAGTTCTAAAATATCACCTTCCACTACCTGCCTCGCATAAAGAACAGCTTCGCCGATGCCCTTGCTACCCTAGCCTCCATGGTCGACATGCCTGAAGGAATAACGATGGCCCCTTTCCTAGTCCAAATACAAGTTATGCTAACCCACTACTATCCCATTGAACTCATCACATACGAAGATTCTGATCGGTCAAGTTCTGATACTACGACATTTGGCACCTCCCCAAGCATAGTAGGTATCCCCAAGATGCTAATAAGAAAGACTGTGCAATCCTTTATAAACTGGCTACCAAGTACATCATCTGAGACAAAGCACTGTTTAAGAGAAACTTTGATGGAACCCATTTTCATTGCATTGCAGGGGTTGATGTTGAAGAAAAATGCAGAATATCCATAATAGGGAATACGGACCCCACATGAACGACCATATGCTTGCTAAGAAAATCATTCGGTAAGGGTATATTGGACCATTAATGTTCAGGATTACACCGCCTATGTCCGAAGATGCCTCATATGCCAACAGTTTGCCAACCTCCAACACTTACCTTCTCGATAATTATACAACATAACTTTTCCCTAGTTGTTCTCCACTTGGGGCATTGACATCATAAGGAAGGTCACAACTTGAGCTTTAAATGGGCATGAATTCGTTCTAGCCGCCATTGATTATTTCATCAAATATGTCGAAGCCGAGTCATACATAGTGCTGAACGCCAAGAAAGTGGGCAATTTTATTAGAAATAACATCATCTACCGATACGGGGTTCGCCACAAATTTGTATCAGATAATGAATTACACTTCGAATCAAAGGTCACATAACTAGTCGATGACTATGGGATTTAGAGACACAAATCTTATCCCTACCAACACCAAACCAATGGTGTTATCGAAGCCACCTATAAAAACCTCAAAGCCATCATCAGCAACATGATCGAAAGTTATAGAGATTTGTCTGAATGGATCCCTTAAGCCCTCTGGGGCTACCGCACGTCAGTCAAAGCATCTACTGGGCTATACCTTATTCTCTAGTGTATAGTATGGAAGTAGTCCTACCCATTGAGCTAGAAATACCTTCCCTACACGTCATGCTCGAGAGCAGAGTTAACAAAGAAGATTGGGATCCGAGACACTTTGACAAACTGCCACTCTTGGATGAAAAGAGGCTGAAAGCTCTAAACCACATATAAGGTTACCATCGCCGGATAGAGAGATCATTTAACCAAAGAGTTAAGGACCGTGGTGTCCTGTAAGTAGACCTTGCCCTCGAGGAGATCATAGAACCCATTTAGGACCCAGAGGGAAATTCAAATTGAATTGGAGTAACACCTACATAGTGAAGAAGATCTTGTCAGGTGGCGCCTCTATGCTGACCTCGATGGAGAAGAGATGAAACGTCCACTCAACCTGGACCATCTCAAAAAGTTCCACCCTTAGTCAGATATATCGGCGCGCTACGACTCTTCTCATCCCCCTTCTATTATATAAAAAATATCTTCATTTCTCTCTATCCAGAAGTACGTATGGCTTGATCCTCTCAAAATATTTTTTCTTTCAAAATGGAACTCATAAAAAAAATTTACAAACTCAGAGATAGGTAGGTATCTCATACACCTTACATGGGAACGACCTTTTTTCTCACAAAATGCTATTCTTTTCTAACCACCAAGAATGGCGGTCTATTTTATCATGTATATGAACAAAATGATTATGTATGCCGTACAGATTGGTATATATAACTCAAATGCAAAACTCATCGAGAGGCACAATAAATTATGATCAAAATCATTATTTATTTCAAATAAGTAAATACGGCACCATTATGTCAAGTATCAGCGAGGGGAGTTAAACAAACCACCCTTTTTCACTGACTTAAAACAGGTCTTAAAATAACAACCTTATCAAGCTACATCAAATTTATTCTAAAAAACCAAAAAAACACACAAGCTCTCCCTCAACTTCATAAAAGCTTCTCACAAATTATCCCCAACTTCATAAAATTCTATCCACAACTGTCAGAAGACCCTGCCTTATCATCATTTTCGTCCCCCGGAGGTCCTCAAGTCTCTCCCACCTGGTTAATATTACGAATGTGCTTCATAGAGTGGTACTCCTTGACCAGTCTGGAAAAAAACACTACTCCCCCTTCCATGGTGTTGAAAAGAACAAACCACCTTTGATTAGTATCTTCTGCTAGGATCTTCTCTATTACTCATTTCCACAACCACTTCATATAGTCCCCGAACACATGTCGGACCCTTCCTACAGATTGATATGGATGTGTAGATGGTCGACGACTATCCCACAAAGAACTAAGCATCATGCACCGAGATTTAGTTAGGTCCTCCACCGGAAAGAAATCTAGTGTGCGAGGAGGAACTATTTTCTCTCACCCAACTTGGCGCAGAAGTTGCCAAGGGAAATAAAACCAAGTATGTCATAGGTTATCTAACCGCGCATATCGATACTCTCTTAGCTCTAGAACAGGATGCAATTCTCCCCACCATAGCACCGGCCAATGAAGACACTGGGCCTCATGCTCCCTAAACCATTTGACCCAGTTCTCTATAGATGGGACAAAACTAAAAAGTACCAAGCAAATAAATTTGGCACACCTGCCAAGGGGTACTCATGAGGAGCTGCCAGACAGAACCTCTTAGTAATCCATATGAACAGCATCATTGGGCTCCCCCTCAGAAAATCAGAGGGGCCTTCTCTCCAAGCATCAAGAGCATTCAAAGTCTCAGCCAGTATCACCAGTGCAGGACTACGACTGTAAGACATCCACGCTGTTATCGCAACTAACCGGGGATCCACCATTAAGTCCCTTATCACCAGAAAAAGCCTCGCAGTAAGGCCTAAGACAACAACTTCGGCATAGCCCACATCATTGAAATCCTTCAAGTGCATGGAGTGCATAACAGCCTGAAGGAATATTATCCCCCAGTACTAACAGTCAACTCGCAGAAGGGGAAACACGAAGCAACTCTATTAAAAATGCCCCGGGAGAGTGGGAAAATTCAGGCATAGTTGCCGCCACACTGGGTTTAATCCTTAACACGACTGATAATTATTCACAAGTCAGAAAAAACTCATCTAGGCTAAAATGGAAGACATGGTCTCCAGGGTACCATAATTGTACCGCCATCGCTAGCATATTCCAGTCAATAGCTCGATTACTCCATAGAGAGACTCGATGTAGGTTGAAAGCCTCGTAGTCCACAATATACAAACACATGGCCTCTACACCATCAAGGTAGGTGGAAAATTCTTCATGCACCCGAAGGTCCATTTTGGGATAATAAAGTAAGGAGAAAGAAGCAAGAATAAGAAAGTGGGTACGGGTAGAAGAATCACATTCCTTACCTCTCATTTTATAAAAAAAGACTTGTCAAAAAGACAAATGATCTTAAAATCCAAGTAAATTCCAGCCTTATAAGAGTACTCTGAAAGTACAATCAGAGCCTTGGAGTAATTTGACTTGACCCATATGTCGACAGGACAAGGGGTATGCCGATCGATAACCCCCTTATTTTGGATAATTCCATTTTTCCTCTTTTGTCAAAATCAAATTCTCAAAAATAAATCCTTATTTTTGAAAAATCCTCAAGTCATTTCTCCTTAAATGTCCATTTTTACTTATTATTTCCAAAATAAATCTTTTCCCTAAGTTAATTTACTCTTTTTTTCCTGAATAAATAAACATCATATCATCTTTGCAGTCTCAGTAGAAAAGTAAAGTGCATATAGGATAAAAAATAAAAATGCATCTCCTTTATATATATATATATATATATATTGTTGTTGTTGTTGCATGATTACATCCTTGCAGGTAAAAGTAGAAAAATACAATAAATGGTACTCCACCCGAACTAACAACTCTCTCTCTCTCTCAAAGTCCTCACCCTCTGTGATGGGCACGCTTTCCCAAGCAACGAGCGATGGAACCTCCACTCCCAGAACCTGATCCCTCATTCGAGGGGGCAGACGGAACCAATTAGGAAGGAACTGTCTCCCTGATGTAAGAAAATTCAGAGGCCACCGTGTCCTTAATATCCTTCATCCAGGTGGTTGACACCCGAACATACTGCAAGTAAAGAAACAAAGGCAAAGGACCAATCAGTCAGTATTCATGCAAATGAAAGCTACATATGCCACATACCCATTACCCCCATATCCTGAGGATCCGTACCCCAAGGGTAAAAGGTCACATGCAATCCTCGATAAAGAATCAGTATTCGTGCAGGAAAGAAAATGCTAAGAAAGAATTCAGAAGAAACACGAAATAACCTGATCCCCGGTCAAGGCGTCCAAAGCCTACCGTATCACCACCAAGGTTAAAGACTGGTTCGATCGTCGATTGGACTTTCACCATCGATACATCCAACAGAAGTACCCTAAATACTCATCCTTTAAGTCTATTAACCTCAAATTATGCCCAATCTCCTCGTAAAACCACGTCTGCAAAAGACATGAATCAACAAAAGGATAAAAGAAAAATACAAACAAAGGCAGGAATAGAAAAATAAGTCTAAAGTTACCTACAAAAGGTACATGGCCCCTGTAAAGGTTTGCCAGTGACACCAGTTAAAAGCATCCAAAGAAGAATAGAAGGACCCCAAAGTCAAGCTCCCCCAATCATAAAACTGGACTTTGGAAATTGTCCTCAAAAATGGCAAAAACCAGAGATGAATGACGTCGCCACTCCTCGCCATCAGAATTCCTCCAAGTAAAAGCAAAACGAATAATCGAGCATTCTGTGTCACCTGCCACACATCAGTGACGTCTACTCTCATACTTAAAAGGGAGTCTCGAAGAGCATAGATATGGATATAATCCTAAGAAATAATCCTACCCACATCCCTAGCGCCGCCTAAACCGCCTTCAGCTTCACCCTCGTTATGGGATCCACCTCTATTTGAACACCCTCACAATCAATCCCCAGTAACTGTTAAACATCAATGGGAGTTAACAGTCATCTCCACAAAGCCCAAATGGAAGGTGCGGGTAGTGTCCCACCACCTCTCTCCTAGAGCGCACAACATCGCGATAAAACGCGACGTCTCATCTAAGGCCTATGCCAAACGACCAAAACCAGCAAAATAAACCGTCCAATGCATCACCGTTGGATCTACTCCTAAACATCCTTTAACTCATTAGTTCCCCAAGAATGCATACTCGAAGAATCTACATCATTCTGCCAAGGCAAAAGAAGAAAAAACATTTCATCAGCACAAAGAACAAAGAGAAAAAAGAAATGAAATACCAAAGTCACCCTACTTACATAGCCACTAGGATTCTTCACTCTAGAAGAACGATGGTGTGTTGGTTTGCGCAGAAAGAAGTGCTATTTAGCTACTGCCTCAAAAATAACATAAGCATTCTCTTTGTCTAAGGCAAGGGGCACCCTACACTGCCACGCCAGCCCAGCCTAGCCCAATCGTCAATGCCTAGTCACTCCACATTAAATCCCTTGTTAGAAGAACCCGTCATTTGAAGTTTTGAAAGAAAACGAACTTAGGAACGATTTTTAGAAAGGGAAAGCAGAAAATTCAAGCACTTGAAGATGTGACAAATGAGGAGGGATCGCCCCCTTTTTATAGGGGATTAAGCATCATGCCGATTGGCAGATCCCTGTACATACCGATCGGAACCTTCATGTTCCTCTTCCTAAAGAATATCTGGAGTCCATGCCCTTTCCAAACGGCAACCCCTCCAGCCTTCCTATTAGCACCATCTGTAAATTTTGTACGAAAATTCCAAAAAAATTCAAAAATTACCCAGAAAATTCCTAAAAATACCAGAAAAATATTGGAACATTTCTTCATTAAGAAAACCATTTATTGAAGCACTAAAACCCTTACAATCCCTTAAGACCCCCAGCAAGATTAACCTTTTAGCATTGCATCAACATCCGATTCTACTATAATTCCCAAGCGAAATCTCAATCTCAAGTCTACCCTGGTGGAATCTCAACCCTAAATCAAACACTTCCCCAGCAGAATCTCCATTTTAAAATTTCTTCCAATCCATTCCCTAATAGAATCTCCAGTCAAAACCTTCCCCCAACCCAGTCACCCAAGTGGAACTTCAAGATACACCTCCATGAAAATCCCTCACGGCTTCCCTAATGAAGTTATTTACTCTCCAAAACTAGAAGTTCCCCGGAGAATAACTCCTCATATTAACTTTAGGTCCTCAGAATTGACCTCGACCAGCAAAATCAGTCCCTATAACTTTTGGTCCCCATAATTGACCTCAACCCACAGGATTGGTCGCCACAACTTTAGGTACTCAGAATTGACCTTGACTCGCAAAATCGGTCCCTACAACTTTAGATCCTTAGAATTGACCTTGACCCTCAAAACTAGTCATCACAACTTTAGGTCCTCAGAATTGACCTCGATCCACGTAATCGATCCCTATAACTTTAGGTCCTCATAATTGACCTCGACCCGTAGAATCGGTCGTCATAATTTTTGGTCCTCAAAATTGACATTGGTCCTCAAAACTGGTCATCACAACTTTAGGTCCTCAAAATTAACCTTGACCCTCAAAATCGGTCGTCACAACTTTGGGTTCTCAGAATTGACCTCGACCCACAGAATCGATTCCTATAACTTTAGGTCCTCGGCCCTTAAAATTGGTCGTCACAAATATAGGTCCTCAGATATGACCTTGACCCATGAAATCGATTCCTATAACTTTAGGTTCTCATAATTGACCTCGATCCACAAAATCGGTTCCTAGAAATTTAGTTCTCGAAATTCATCTCGGCCCTCAAAATTAATCATCACAACTTTAGATCCTTAGAACAAACCTCGACCCCCAAATCGGTCATCCCCAACACAACCTTAGGTCCTTCCGAATTGACCTCGACCCTCTGAACAGGTCACCCTCGTCCTTTTGGTTCGCAGAATTGACCCTAAACACCCTATTTCCCAATGTCAATGTGGTGTCTATACAACGGCCTTCACTTATTACAATATCTCCCATCGAGGGTCTCAATAGACACCCCATTCTAGGACCCCCCCAAAGCATGTCCTTAGATCCCTATCACCTCCTCTTTCATCATAAACCCTACATCATACTTCGAGTATCGATCTGGAGGACATTGGGAGCTCTCGAGCCCCGTTTGACTTTGGTCAACTCACTAACTTGAGCGAAGCTTTTTTGATCCCCGAAGGACACTGAATCCCCTTTTTAACGGTCCACTTCATGTGTGAAACAACCTAACGGTACGAACAAATGACCCGTTTTAATCCAAAGGATCATTGGGTACTTTTGGGACCCGTTTGATCTTGGTAAATTCTCCAAACTGAGAAAAGATCTTTGGAACATCGAAGGTCCTTACATAGACTTTCTAACGATTGGTAATGTGCATGAATTGGCCTTATGTTTTGAACGGACGTTCTGTTTCCATCTTATCCAAAAGACTATTAGGAGGTTTTGAGCCTCGTTTCTCCATGGTCAATTTTCAAACCCTAGAGTGATCCATGGATTCTTAAAGAGCTCTGAATACCCTTTCCAATGGTTCATCCCGTGGGTGATTCTGACTTACAAATTGCATTTTATGACCATTATTTCAAAAAATATGTAGAGGACGGCTGAATGGCAAACCCATTTTCCTACCTATCGGTCGTATGTCTAGGGTTTCCTACCGATAGTCAGGTCAAGGACAACGTCGATCAGTACCCCCTTGACCTTATAAAAGGAGAGCATGAGCTCACTTCGAAAGGCACCTCATAAACAACGCTCTCAGTGATCTAAGCAACATTCTCTCGAAGTCAGTGTGGTTTCCATCTTAAAACCTCTTCCCCACAGTCCATTTCCATCCTTTCCTTACCCAATTTGGAAAATTACCTTCCCTCTCCTACTACTACCTCCATCCACTTGCAAGAGAAGACCTTCGCCATTCAAGATCAACTTCAAGGCTTCAAAAGAAGGTCCAAATCTATCACTCTCTCTTTGGACTCTATTATTTTTGCATTAGTTACTTGATTCTTATTTTAGCATTTCATTTTTTATTAGATCTCACATATTAATATCCAACATTTTTATTAGAAATATTGCATATACTATACTTTCTATACAAAAACCCCAAAACAAGAAAAAGTGGGTTTGCTTATAAATTCTAAACGGAGATTTCTCACTACATTTTCTCACACTAAAACATCTTTTTTCTACACACACATATAAGAAAAGTCCCCGGTTGGATTTGTGTTATGTGAGAATTAAGTGGAATTTGATTCCGTTTTAGGCTAGGTAGGCATCTCGAATTAAATTCGAGATTCAAATCCTCACCTATTTTTATTCAAATATTATTTTCATATCATATATTTATAATTCATGTTTATGTTTTGTCCAACCTACACCATCGTCCTTCTATAAATGATCGGTGACCTGACAAATGCACACATAATATTTTGATTACTATTTTGGGAACACTCCTAAGGATGACCTCACTCCACCTTTATCCATGACGCGAGTCGAGTAATTATACTCTCCATTTATATATACACGTAGACATTTCATGGATTTATTAAGGAGAAGAATAACACATGCCCATGAGAGACCGAAAGGGCGGTACGGGTGCCTAGTACCTTCCCATTTCGTAACTTAGTTCCCGAATCCATGAACTACTGGTTTCGCAAGCATAGGTATGTCTTTGATGCTGTTCTCTCGAGGTGGCAATATTTCTTTTACATGTTTTGTGCAAAATAGGTTAGCGACTCTATCTCTATACATTACCCCAATTGACGATGGTCTAAGCGACCGATGAAGGGCACGTGAGCCGATCGGGAGGGATGACCACAACCTTATTTTTATTGTGAATGTGAAAGATAGTAACAAAGCAATAAAATTAAAGTTAAGGCAAAAAATATAACTTTATCCATTATAGCGATATTAAAATCGTATTACATATATTGTACTACCACCACAT
Organism: Sambucus nigra; assembly: GCA_949130495.1. Classification (NCBI taxonomy): domain Eukaryota; kingdom Viridiplantae; phylum Streptophyta; class Magnoliopsida; order Dipsacales; family Adoxaceae; genus Sambucus; species Sambucus nigra. The sequence goes on from OX422207.1 coordinate 552,867,579, forward strand.
GGGTTAATTATACTTGTTACTATTTATCCCAAAACTAGACAATGGCATAGGTCATCGAGATATGCCATTCTTTGCCTCTATTTTCCTTAATCTCCTTCCATAAAGTTATATAAGCATACATATGATCTGTGCATATCAGTAAAAGGGAGAGGGTACGACTTCCTTATCCTCGAACATCTGGAGGAAAAATAAATTAGCACAAGTTTGAAAAGTAGATTTTTAACCATTTCTATAACAATTATATGTAAACAAAGGTTTGAGTGTGTATGGAGTTAATTGTTTGTCAAATAAAGCATAATAAACATTTCTTATGAAAAGATGCAGGGTTTTTAAACAGATAATCCCATACTTTCCAATTTACTAATTGCTATAGAAATAATTAAGCATGATCAGTATAACAAAATACTGTTAACCCAAAACATTTGGGAAAACAATAAACATCCAGGAACACTAACTAGAGTGGCACTCATTCATATATAGCAATAAATCCAGGCTCTCAAATATCTGAAACTGTAGGCCAAGTAGAAAAATTTTGAGGGATAACATGGCAGTCTACTCATTAAATAATATTGATGCTTATAACAAAGATATTTGGCACACGAGTTCACGGGTGAACTCATTCAATCATTGTAATAATGTCATGAAACCAGTTATTAGATGAGAAGGGTTTAAATTGATCTAAATTATTCATATTCAAATATAAGTGATATTAATTAATATACGTAGCATGGCAGTATCATAACATGCATATACCAAGAATAATTTAGGGTTATCACATTGTAATATCAATAAGAAGTATAACAAACGTGCTAAAATCACTATTAAAAAGGAAAAACCTACTTCTTAGTCGTGGAGAACGTGATTAGAATTGATTCAAGTCGGGATCGGGTTCTTGATTATATGTGAGTCAACATAGTTGTAAGTATATATTGTTGGTAATGGGACTAAACTGGAAAAATAAATGAAGAAGCTGTATCTCTCAAAGTTTAGGTGCTAATTTGTAATTATTTTTTAGAGTTAAAAATGTAAGGCTTAAGGTCATACTTGGAAAGTGGAGACTTTTTTATTAAAAATTTATCAAAGAGTATGTAAAAAAAATTAGGGTCAAAATTCATAACTTAAGAAAACCAGGAGGGGTCCATTTATAACTTTTGGAAAACACTCTTAACCTAAAACCTTGGTTTTCTATAATTTGGGTTAGGGTTAACCAAACACGGCCTTATCTCATACATTTTGACTAGAAAAATTTATTGAAAATACTGAAAAAAAATTATTGATCGCGTGCCCTCATGCGCCTGGTCAATGATTTTGGTTGAAAAGTTCATCTTCAAACTCTCGACGTTTGACCAAGGTTTTGATAAAATTTTGACCTTGAATAAATTCTAATTTCCTAAACCATTTGAGATGATTCCTGAACCAATCCAACCTAATTTTTCATAAGGAATCCAAATGTACAAGTTTCATGGATTGAGGTTCAGTGTTCATCGTGTTCCAACTACTATGTGTTTTTCTAAAAATTTGACCAAACATTCGTGAACTTATAGATATGGCATTGGCTTTTAATCTTTTGGCTAGTTTTATGCTATCCTGAGGAAGAGCTTGTCTTTGGTTTGAAGTATTAAGGTATCCTTGTTAAAAAGAATTTCGAAATTTAAGTTTCTACAACTCAAAAATAGTTTCACAGTCAATGAATGAAGTTTTACCATTGAAGCTTAATATTTAATGGATTTTTAGGGTATTATGATAGTGCAAAAAATATTTTGGATAGAAAAAATAAATAATGATTCATAAAATCATAGATTACCAGTTTGGAGGAAAAACAACAAGTTTGGTTCTACTGAACTGGTGAGGTTTAAGGTTTAATTTCGTGGGGTATTTATACTATATGCTAAGAGCGGTTGATTAGTGATTGAGGGAGGTGGATTCTCCCTAGTTTTAAGAAGAAAAAACTTGGCAAAAGGTGGTCACATGTAGAAATGATATTATGCATGTGAATTTTATCATTTTATGATGATTGCGATGCGTTGTTGGCAGGGTAGAAAAGTCTAAATAAGTTAGTTTTGGTTTTGGTCCTTAAGAATAAAGTTTTATATTTATTCAGTATTTAATATGATAATTTTTCCATGTTTTAGGGGCCATTTTTGTAATTTTATAAAAGTTTAAGGGTTAGAATTGCAAAATTCAATTATTTGAGGTGTAAAGATTCAATTTAATATGAAGTTAGGGTCCTGGAGTGAAAGAGAAGTTAAGTTATAATTCTTTCAAAGTTTAGAGGGGGAAATTGGTCATTTTGTAATCTTAGGTGGGTACCAAGGTAATTAAGCAAATTTGTAAGGGTTTATGTATAGTTTTAACTTTATTTAGGGTGTTTTTGAATTTGACTAAGTTATAAGAGGATATCAGTCAATATATGTAATTATTGTATCATAGTTGATTGTCATTGGGTTTAGTACTACGCGGGTATTATAATCTACCTACCAAAAAAAATTATCCTCGAATTTACCTGGAAAAAACTCGGGATATTGTTTCTTCATGGCCTATTCTGGTTCCCAAGTGGATTTTTACTAATTTTGGTGTTCCCAAAATATTTTTAGTAAGTGAATTTCCTGTGACACCCCGACTAATTAAATACCGGGTAACTACTCCTTTATTAAATTAATTCAAAATGCCAAGTTGGTTCAGTTAATAGCATCACTGTCGAAAACATTTTTATAATTACTAACCACCTAGTATTTAAAAGCAAGTGCCAAATTTTAAGTTAAATCTGATTAACATGTAGTAAAAGAATAATAAAATAATAACAACCATTCACAATAATGAAGTAATGAATAACCAACAACATAAATATAAATCCGGAGGAAAACTCCTCACAACAATCCCACAACTGAAAGTAAAATGACAAGGCTGAATCCTGAATAATTACATGCCAAAGGTCTGAATAACTGAAATAAATGAAATCTCTCTAAAAGAAATGGGCGGCATGCCCTACAACTGATAACTGATGAATATCGAGTCAAGATAGATGAAGCGTCTGTAACTTCCACAATCAGCTACAGCTCGTCACCTGAATGTGAATCCTATGCATGGTGCCCTTGTGGCTGGGCACTTAAAATGATTTTTTACAAAAATAGATTTGAAAGCAAATGAGTCAGAGCCCGAAAGTGGAAAACATTTTGAAAACAACAAGTGTTTTAATAACATTAAAACATTAAATGCAAAATACATGTTAGGACGTGCACTCACATGAAATTCTCACCTCTCGACTACATGTGCACTCCTAACGTACATTACCCATCTAAATGACACATATATCTAACCAAAACGTAATAAGTTATACCTCTTACTACTCGATTCCCATATTACATTCTAACGTTATCAAATAAATAGAGGGATTTACTTAAACTCAGATTCTCAATATGTAATACCTTTCACTATCGGTTAACCCGTTATGTTTTCTCAAAACAATACCATAATTTTATTCACAATATTAACATGAAATTTCCCATTAATTAAGTGTATATTATTCACATCATAAATATACAATACAAGCACCCCGAGACTAAGCTGCGATGCACACATACTCTGCTATCCATCCCGGTACATCACGTACATAAGGATCACGCATTCCGAATCTCTCAGGAATCGTTCAGATAACAACATCACAAATAATGGAGGCGAACACAGTCACATCACATGGGTCACGCACATACCTGCGCTCCCACGATCAGCAGACTTATTAACATCTCAATAAGTCCTTCTCTGACCTATGTTCATCGAGGTAACCAGTCTAAATCCGGGAAACACAAGGATTAGAGGGCCCTAAGCGAACGCAAACCTCCCGTGATAGCAAGTATGGTAGGTATGTCATACACATAAAATCAATACATATACTAAGTATTCACACATCTTAGTAATCACCATAATATATATTGGTGGGGTACTTCTCATTCTCGTACCGACATATAATACTACACACTTTATATGTTCCCCGGTTAATATAATAAATTAGGCCGTCAATAGTTCGCACATCGTAATAGACTCTCACGTCCTAATTCCTATATTCCCTTAGGTTCAAAATACACTTCTAGGTTTGACTCCTCATTATATCCCAAACATCCCAAATATATCAATTTATCATCAAGGGAAAGCTATCTCTACCTATACACAAGGTTACGGGGCACTCGGGATCAAAACAGGCTAAAAAGCCTAAACTGTCAACTCATTCGAAGTCTCGTTCGAACGAGGCTGTTCGAATGAGAGTTCGTTCGAACGAACTGGCCTATCTAACGAGGTTTCGTTCGAACGAACTTATCGAACGAACTTCACCCTTGTTAGAAGTCAATGGTCAACTCGTTCGAACGAGTCCGTTCGAACGACCTGGGCATGTCTTCTAACGAGCGACCAGATTTGAGCCCAGATTTCTTATTTTCGTTTTCCCCATCTCTCTACACCTCAAATCTCATCCAAACATTACTCCAACGATTGTTTAAGGTTCCTAATCGTCCCTAAACATCCTTAGGTCACATATTAACCTGTTTGGGGGTGTTAATTCATCCTAACATCATTCAAATATCAAATCTCTACATATTTTTCCCAATTTCAAACACATGAACCCTAGAATTTATAAATCATCTAGAAGTCTAATTAAATCCGTTAATGGTTTCATACTAATTGTAATATCATCAGAAGAATCATCAACTACAAATCTACATGCAATTTCCTAATCAAGAATGTAATTTCTATTTCCAATAATGGGTTTTTCATTAACTCCCAAGAATAAATCAGATTTTTATCAATTCCTACACATGGAAGGAACATTCTCTATAAAAACGAAATTAAATCACTTGCCTTAATGGTAACTCTGGATTTGATGACGAATTTGATGAATGGTTCTTTCTCTCTCTGCAGAATCCTTCTCCTCTCTCTCTACAAGCTTTCTTCTCCAAAGTTAATGGTGGCTAGGGTTTGTGCTTTAGAAATTCTTTTGGAACAACTTTCAATAACTTCCGTAGCCTATTTGGGTATTAGTGGGCTTAGTGGGTTAATGCCAAATTAGATATTAATTCCCAATTTTCGTAGGTTTTAATTCCCCAAAATTCAAAATTACCAAACTACCCTTATAGGTTGCCATTATGGCCTAGAAATACCCCGGGACCCAAACCAAACCCCCGGCTAGTGTTTTCTGACTATATCGATCCTTCCGAACGCGTTGGCGCACTTAAAACGGCCATACGAATAATATAAATAAAATTCACTTGTTAATTATCATAATTATATACCATGACGCGACTGTCACACGCGTCTCAACAAAATTTCCAAATTGCCGTATTTCAATCTCACGACAAATTTCATAATTCAAAATTCATATATAATCATATATGCACATATAATCAAATACCAACTCGCATCTCGCTAGTATTTTTAATCCGGATTAATTTTCAATTAATACGCATTTAATTAAATTAATCCCATAAAATAAATATCACAAAAATACGGGGTATTACATACTTCCCCCCTAATAACTGAATTTCGTCCCGAAATTCGGAACTAGAAAGTACCTGGTAAGAACAAATCTGGATAACGTTCGCGCATCTCATCCTCGCGCTCCCATGTCGACTCCTCAACATTATGATGTCGCCACTGAACACGCACTAACGGGACTATCTTTGACCGCAGTTTCCGCTCACTTCGGTCCAAAATAGCAATCGGCCCCTCCTCGTAGGAGCTATCAGGCTGGAGATCGATGTCCTCCAAAGCAATGTGAGAATGAGCCAAATCGTCTCTAAGATATTTCCTTAGCGAGGAAATATGAAACACATCGTGAATCCGATGCAAATGCTCCGGTAACCCAAGCCTATACGCAATCGGTACAATCCGCTCAATAATAGGAAATGGTCCCACATATCTCGGTGCCAACTTCCCTTTCTTCCCGAAACACATAATCCCCTTCATAGGAGATACTCTGAGCAAAACTTGGTCCCCCACTTGGAACTCCCTGAAGAACCTCTTCGCATCAGCATAGCTCTTCTGCCGATCCTGAGCTACCCGAATACGACTCCATATCAATTCTATCTCTCCGAAGTATCCTGAATCACTTCCGGCCCTAGTAGTTTGTTGTCCCCCACCTCCAACCAACATGTTGGGGAACGACAAGGTCTACCGTACAACGCCTCAAATGGAGCCATGCCAATAGTGAACTGGTAGGAGTTGTGGTAAGAAAACTCCACTAGTGGAAGATACTGCTCCCATCCACCCCCAAAATCAATGATACTCATATATAGCATATCCTCGAACATCTGATTTGTACGCTCAGTTTGCCCATCGGTCTGCGGGTGATACGCCGTACTCAACCGCAATTCCGTGCCCATGGCGTCCTGAAAACTCTCCCAAAACCGTGAAACAAATATCTTGTCTCGGTCAGACACGATATTTAGGGGCACACCGTGAAGTCTCACTATCTCTGAAATAAAGAGCTGGGCATACTGTCCCGCAGTGTAGTCTGTCCTTACGGGTAAAAAATGAGCGACTTTGGTCAACCTGTCCACAATCACCCAAATGGAGTTGTGACCTCTCTGTGACGTAGGCAACCCCGTGATAAAGTCCATGGATATGCTCTCCCACATCCACATCGGGACCTCCAACGGCTGTAGCAATCCTGCCGGTCTCTGATGATCCACTTTTACTAGCTGACAAGTGGCGCATTTAGAGACAAACTCGACAATATCTCTCTTCATCCCGCTCCACCAATACTGTCGTCTCATGTCTTGGTACATTTTGTCCCCACCGGGATGTACCGCGAACCGTGAGCCATGCGACTTGGCCATCACCTCATGCCGTAATTCCTCCCCTTTCGGAACTACCAATCTCCCATTTAAGCGTAATCCCCCGTCTGAGCTAACGGTATAGGACTCGGCTCCCTCTGCTAGTAATCGAACTATCTGCTCCTGACAGAATGAGTCATTTGCCTGTGCCCTTACTACCTTCGTGACAATCTGAGGTGTAACGGTCATCACCGACATGAACGATCGGGCCACTGCATCCTGGTGTCCCAATTCCTTCCACTTGGCCTTCCACACCTCTGCCACTTCATCTGCTGGCCTACGGCTCAACGCGTCTGCCACCACGTTAGCCTTCCCCGGGTGATACTGGATATCAAACTGATAGTCCTTCACAAACTCAAGCCACCTTCGCTACCGCATATTCAACTCCTTCTGCGTGAATAGGTACTGCAGGGACTTGTGGTCTGTGAACAATCGAAACTTCTCCCCCAAAAGATAATGTCTCCAAATACGAAGGGCAAAAACAACTGCCGCCAACTCCAAGTCATGAGTGGGGTAATTCTTCTCGTGAGGCTTTAGCTTATGGGAAGCATAAGCTATGGCCTAACTCTCCTGCTGCAATACACCTCCAAGTCCTTATAAGGACGCATCAGTGTATACTAGATACTCAAATCCCGATCTCGGCAATGCTAACACAGGTGCTGAGGTCAACTTATCCTTCAATTCATCGAATGCCAACTGACAGGCATCACTCCAGATGAATGGCACACCCTTACGAGTCAGATGTGTCAAAGGACCTGCTATCTTCGAGAAACCCCGAATAAACCTCATGTAATATCCTGCTAGGCCCAAGAAACTATGAATCTCTGTCGGTGTCGTGGGCTGTCCCCACTCCCTCACCGCGGATACCTTCCCCGGATCAACAGATATTCCCCGGTCGGAAATAATATGTCCCAAAAACTGGACCTCCTTCAGCCAAAACCCGCATTTCTCATATTTTGCATACAACTCGTTCTAACGTAGTGTCTGCAAAACTTGCCTCAAATGCTCGGCGTGCTCCTCCTCTGTCTGGGAGTAAACCAGAATATCATCGATGAAGACAATAACAAACTGATCTAGGAAATCCTTGAACACTCTATTCATCAAGTCCATAAACACTGCTGGAGCGTTGGTCAAACCAAAAGGCATAACCCGAAACTCGTAGGATCCATATCTCGATAAGAACGTAGTCTTCGAGACATCCTCTTCCCTGATACGCAACTGATGGTATCCCGATCTCAAATCAATCTTTGAGAAGAAAGAAGCTCCTCTCAACTGGTCGAATAAGTCATCGATTCGAGGCAACAGATACTTATTTTGTATCGTGACCTTATTCAACTCTCGGTAGTCCACACACAATCTCAGTGAACCATCTCTCTTCTTCACGAACAACACAGGGACACCCCACGGTGAAATACTCCTCTGTATAAACCCCTGACCCAACAACTGCTCAATCTGATCCCGTAACTCCCTCATCTCAGCTGGAGCCATACGGTATGGTGCGTGTGCTATAGGTCTTGAATCTGGCAATAAGTCTATGACAAAGTCTATCTCTTGACTGGGGGGTAATCCAGGTATATCCTGAAATACATCGGCAAACTCTCTAACAACCGGAATCGAATCAAGTGGTATCACCACCTCCTTAGAGGTCTCCTCCTCTATATAGTACAAATGAGTGGACGATCCTCCCTCGGAACGAAAAACATCTCCTGCCCGGGAATGGCAAAGATAATACTCCTACTGAAACAGTCAATCATGGCTTTGTAATCTGCGAGCCAATCCATACCGATAATCACATCGTGAACATGCATATCTAATACCAACATATCTGCAGGTAATACCAGACTACCAATCTCTACCCCCACTCCCCGGCATATAAAGAAAATAAGTGACCCACTCCCCAATGGTGAGTCTACACACGTCACTGTGCTCTCTGCCGTAGCTAACAACCCTAAGGCTTTCGTAAAATGTGTAGCTATAAAACAATGTGTTTCCTCCGTATCAAACAAAACCCGACCCATAGTACCATGGATAGGAAACGTACCCTCAATAGCGGGTGGTGCCTGCGGAGCCACTGCCTGGTGGACGTTATAGACACGTCCATACTGTAACTGTCCCTGTTGCACAGGAACTGCTGGAATGGCTGGAAGAGCTGGCACCTGGGCTGGAGCTGGGAGCGCTGGTGGAAAAAGTGGCCTATGTGTCTCATGTCGAGCACCCTGCTGCTGCTGCGGGGGCCCTGCCCCTATCAGGACAGTCCTGGCGTTTATGGCCAGTCTTGCCACAAACGAAACACTTCCCCGGGAAGTTTCCCCCTCTCTGTCCCTGCTGCCCCCGGCCCTGGTGGCCGTTACCGTTCCTCCACTGGCCCTGTTGGCCCTTCTGAAACTGCTGTTGACCATTCTGACCCTGCTGGTGCTGATGGCCGTTCGAACCCTGATGGCCCTGCCGGAAACCTCCATGTCCGTGCCTGAAATTTCCTGATCTGAACCTCTTGTGATCCTCCTACTGGTTACCCTGATCACCCTGCCTCTGCCCCTGAACAGATTGTGCCCCACTGGCACCATTTCCTCCAGTCCTGCCCTGATGGCTAGACTCTCCCGATCGTTTTCCCTCAGCCATGTGAAAGTGGTGATCCTGGCAATGGAGCAATGCAGTGTTAACCACATCAGAATAAGTGGCTAACGAGAGGTTCCCTAGCAAGTGCTGACGAATTCTCCATGTCAACCCGTCCGTAAATTTCTCTATCTTGTTTTCCTCCGTCGGTATCTCATCTGGAACAATGTTCAGAAGATCAGTGAATTCGGCCTCATACTCGGCCACAGTCTTACCCTCCTGTCGAAGGCTCATCAACTTCTTCCTCATTTTCGTGTGAACAGCTGACGAAAAGTATTTGCGGTCGAACCGCACCCAAAACTCCTGAATAGTGAGAGTATCCCTCTCCTCTACGGTGGTAATAGACTCCCACCACTGTAGTGCAGATCCCACTAGCTTAAAGGTAGCTAGTATCTGCTTCTGGACATCTATTCACTCATACATCCTCAGGTGTCGCTGGATGTCCTTCCTCCACTGACTCGAAACTACCACAGCGGAGCTACCTGTGAACTCCGGAGGGTGTGCTTTCTGAAAAGCAAAACGTACACGTTCCCAAGCAGACGGGAATGCATGAGACTGAATTGGCGCGGCTATCGGCGCCTGAGGTGGTGCCTACTGAACTACTGCCAGTGCGGCATTTACCGCCTGGGCCACAATGGCTGCAACCTCGGCGGCATTCACCGTGCCCTGAACAGGTACGGGTTGTGGTTCTGGCGTTGCATCCCTGGGAATCCTTTGTGCACGTTGTGGAGGCATCTGAAATAAGAATGAAGTTGATAAGTTCGCAGTTATAAACTTAAATTAGCTGAAGAACGTAGCACATACAAAAGAATACAACTGTCCTAAAATATAGGGCTCTACATCAAAGAAAGCTCAGCGGAAACATAATAAGCCGTACAGATTCTAAAAGACACTAGAACCTGATGCTCTGATACCACCTGTGACACCCCGACTAATTAAATACCGGTTTCTGTAAATTTGTTAGGGTTTATGTATAGTTTTAACTTTGTAAGGGTTTATGTATAGTTTTAACTTTATTTAGGGTGTTTTTGAATTTGACTAAGTTATAAGAGGATATGAGCCAATATATGTAATTATTGTATCATAGTTGATTGTCATTGGGTTTAGTACTACGCGGGTATTATAATCTACCTACCAAAAAAAAATTGTCCTCGAATTTACCTGGAAAAAACTCGGGATATTGTTTCTTCATGGCCTATTCTGGTTCCCAATTGGATTTTTACTAATTTTGGTGTTCCCAAAATATTTTTAGTAAGTGAATTTCCTGTGACACCCCGACTAATTAAATACCGGGTAACTACTCCTTTATTAAATTAATTCAAAATGCCAAGTTGGTTCAGTTAATAGCATCACTGTCGAAAACATTTTTATAATTACTAACCACCTAGTATTTAAAAGCAAGTGCCAAATTTTAAGTTAAGTCTGATTAACATGCAGTAAAAGAATAATGAAATAATAACAACCATTCACTATAATGAAGTAATGAATAACCAACAACATAAATATAAATCCGGAGGAAAACTCCTCACAACAATCCCACAACTGAAAGTAAAATGACAAGGCTGAATCCGGAATAATTACATGCCAAAGGTCTGAATAACTGAAATAAACGAAATATCTCTAAAAGAAATGGGCGACATGCCCTACAACTGATAACTGATGAATATCGAGTCAAGATAGATGAATCATCTACAAGCAAAGTCCTATAACTTCCACAATCAGCTACAGCTCGTCACCTGAATGTGAATCCTATGCATGGTGCCCTTGTGGCTGGGCACTTAAAATGATTTTTTACAAAAATAGATTTGAAAGCAAATGAGTCAGAGCCCGAAAGTGGAAAACATTTTGAAAACAACAAGTGTTTTAATAACATTAAAACATTAAATGCAAAATACATGTTAGGACATGCACTCACATAAAATTCTCACCTCTCGACTACATGTGCACTCCTAACGTACATTACCCATCTAAATGACACATATATCTAACCAAAACGTAATAAGTTATACCTCTTACTACTCGATTCCCATATTACATTCTAACGTTATCAAATAAATAGAGGGATTTACTTAAACTCAGATTCTCAATATGTAATACCTTTCACTATCGGTTAACCCGTTATGTTTTCTCAAAACAATACCATAATTTTATTCACAATATTAACATGAAAGTTCCCATTAATTAAGTGTATATTATTCACATCATAAATATACAATACAAGCACCCCGAGACTAAGCTGCGGTGCACACATACTCTGCTATCCATCCCGGTACATCACGTACATAAGGATCACGCATTCCGAATCTCTCAGGAATCGTTCAGATAACAACATCACAAATAATGGAGGCGAACACAGTCACATCACATGGGTCACGCACATACCTGCGCTCCCACGATCAGCAGACTTATTAACATCCCAATAAGTCCTTCTCTGACCTATGTTCATCGAGGTAACCAGTCTAAATTCGGGAAACACAAGGATTAGAGGGCCCTAAGCGAACGCAAGCCTCCCGTGATAGCAAGTATGGTAGGTATGTCATACACATGAAATCAATACATATACTAAGTATTCACACATCTTAGTAACCACCATAATATATATTGGTGGTGTACTTCTCATTCTCGTACCGACATATAATACTACACACTTTATATGTTCCCCGGTTAATATAATAAATTAGGTCGTCAATAGTTCGCACATCGTAATAGACTCTCACGTCCTAATTCCTATATTCCCTTAGGTTCAAAATACACTTCTAGGTTTGACTCCTCATTATATCCCAAACATCCCAAATATATCAATTTATCATCAAGGGAAAGCTATCTCTACCTATACACAAGGTTACGGGGCACTCGGGATCAAAACAGGCTAAAAAGCCTAAACTGTCAACTCGTTCGAAGTCTCGTTCGAACGAGGCTGTTCGAACGAGAGTTCGTTCGAACGAACTGGCCTATCTAACGAGGTCTCGTTCGAACGAACTTCACCCTCGTTAGAAGTCAATGGTCAACTCGTTAGAAGCTCGTTCGAACGAGTTCGTTCGAACGACCTGGGCAGGTCTTCTAACGAGCGACCAGATTCGAGCCCAGATTTCTTATTTTCGTTTTTCCCATCTCTCTACACCTCAAATCTCATCCAAATATTACTCCAACGATTGTTTAAGGTTCCTAATCGTCCCTAAACATCCTTAGGTCACATATTAACGTGTTTGGGGGTGTTAATTCATCCTAACATCATTCAAATATCAAATCTCTACACATTTTTCCCAATTTCAAACACATGAACCCTAGAATTTATAAATCATCTAGAAGTATAATTAAATACGTTTTTGGTTTCATACTAATTGTAACATCGTCAGAATAATCATCAACTACAAATCTACATGCAATTTCCTAATCAAGAATGTAATTTCTATTTCCAACTTAATGGGTTTTTCATTAACTCCCAAGAATAAATCAGATTTTTATCAATTCCTACACATGGAAGGAACATTCTCTATAAAAACGAAATTAAATCACTTGCCTTAATGGTAACTCTGGATTTGATGACGAATTTGATGAATGGTTCTCTCTCTCTCTGCAGAGTCCTTCTCCTCTCTCTCTACAAGCTTTCTTCTCCAAAGTTAATGGTGGCTAGGGTTTGTGCTTTAGAAATTCTTTTGGAACAACTTTCAATAACTTTCGTAGCCTATTTGGGTATTAGTGGGCTTAGTGGGTTAATGCCAAATCAGATATTAATTCCCAATTTTCGTAGGTTTTAATTCCCCAAAATTCAAAATTACCAAACTACCCTTATACGTTGCCGTTATGGCCTAGAAATACCCCGGGACCCAAACCAAACCCCCGGCTAGTGTTTTCTGACTATTTCGACCCTTACGAACGCGTTAGAGCACTCAAAACGGCCATACGGATAATAGAAATAAAATTCACTTTTTAATTATCATAATTATATACCATGACGCGACTGTCACACGCGTCTCAACAAAATTTCCAAATTGTCGTATTTCAATCTCACGACAAATTTCATAATTCAAAATTCATATATAATCATATATGCACATATAATCAAATACCAACTCGCATCTCGCTAGTATTTTTAATCCGGATTAATTTCCAATTAATACCCATTTAATTAAATTAATCCCATAAATTAAATATCACAAAAATACGGGGTATTACATTTCCTTATTTCTAAGAACTTTTACCTGATGGTCTAGAATTCGAATTGGGTGTTATTTAAACTCATAATTGGGTTGAATAGAGATTTTGTGCCACGTAATCACATGTGTCGGGTCTGGAATGTATCGATGTATCTGAGACACATGGAATGCATTATTAATACTATATAGTTTCGGAGGTACGTCTATTTCATAGGCCATAGGGCCAACACATTTAGTGACACTAAAGGGTCCAATGTATCTTAGCACTTGCTTCCCTTTCTTTTCAAATCGTATAATTCCTTTATGGGGAGAAACATTCAAGAATACTTGATCAGAAGCTTGAAAATCTAAGGGCTATGATGATCAGCGTAACTCTTCTTCTCATCTTGGTACGTATTTAGTCTTTATCTGATCTATTGTATTTTCTCGGTAGTTTCTTGAATTATTTCTGGACTAAATTGCTTTCTATTTCTTGATTCGGTCCAACATACTGGTGATCAATATGGTCTTCCATACAAGGATTCAAATGGGGAGGCTTTGATACTTGACTGGTAACTATTGTTATATGAAAACTCAATTAATGATAAGTGCCCACTCCAACCATTACACATATCTAAAGCATGAGCTCTCAACATTTCCTCCAATGTTTGGATAGTGCGTTCAGATTGTCCATTCATCTGGAGGTGAAATGTGGTACTGATAATTTGAAGCACTTGCCAAAATCTACCCACAACATGAGAATCTCGGTCTGATACTATGGATAAAGGAACTCCATGTAGTCGAACAATTTCTTAGATGTTGAGTTTTCTAAGTTTTTAGAAAGAATCAATAGTTTTTACTCGTAGAAAATGGGCGGGTTTAGTGAGTCGGTCTACTGTCACCCAAATAGAATTGTATCCTTGTAACGTACGAGGTAGACCACTAACAAAGTCCATTGTGATGTGTTCCCATTTCCATTCAGTGATCGAAAGAGGTTGGAGAATTCTACCAGAACATTGGTGTTCTATCTTTACTTTCTGTTAAGTGAAACATTTTCTCATAAAGTTCTAAATATCATTCCTCATATTTGGTTACCGATAATAGTTTTTCAATAAATGATAAATTTTTTAGCTTCCGGGATGTATCACAAATTTGGAATGATGATGTTCTTGCAATACCTCTTCTCGTAATGAAGACACGTCGGGTACATACAATATGTCTTTAAATCAAAGATTCATCTCCTTCTCGTATGATAATTCAAAATTTTGGCTTCCGATTTGCTATTTCATCACAAACGGGTCTTGGAGTTATTGTTCTAGAATTTTCTTCCTCATGTTTGGGTAACCAATAATATTGGTGAATTTTGAAACAAACGAGCTTAGCAAAAGATCATATTATTTCATGGTATCAGCAACATCATAAGAACTCAGGTTTCCAAGTCTTCCAATAGGGTTAAGACTTAAGGTGTCAGCTATAATATTTTCCTTTTCTCGGATGGTAGTCTAACTTGAATATATAATCTTATAAAAGCTCCATCCAACGTCTCTATCTCAAATTCATGTACTTTTGGGTGAAGATGTATTTTAAACTTTTGTGACATGAAAACACTTGGAATTCCTCAGCGTATAGATAACAACGCCATATTTTTAAAACAAAAAATTACGGTTACCAGCTCAATATCGTGCACACGATAATTACATTCATGAATCTTAACTTATCGAGATCCATATTCAACTACCCGTCCCTTTTGCATTAGGACACAACCTAAACCTTACAACGAGGCATTGGTATAGACCTCATAACTTATGTTACTAGAAGGAATGATTAGGATAGGGGCAATGGTCAGATCGAGAGGGTAAGGTTCTTGATTATCTGTCAATCAACATAGTTATAAGTATATAGTGTTGGTAACGGAATTTAATTGGAAAAATAAATGAAAAAAATGTATATTTCAAAGTGTAGGGGCTAACTTGCAATTATTTTTTAGAGTTTAAAATTTAGGTCTTAAGGTCATATCTGTAAAGCGGTGTAAAAGATGTTTTTACTTAAAATTTATCAAAGAGTATGTAAAAAACGTCGAGGTCAAAATTCATAACTTAAAAAAATAGGACGGGTTAATTTGGAATTTTTGCAAAATACTTCTAACCTAAAACCTTTGCTTTCTGTAATTTGGGCCAGGGTTGACCAAACACTGACTTACCTTCTACCATTTTGAGCAGAAAAATTTAATAAAAATATTGGGAAAAAATAAAAAAAAAATTATTGGTTACGCGCCCTCACGCACCTGGTCAATGTTTCTGGTTAAAAAGTTCATCTTCTATCTCTCGACAGTTGACCTAGGATATGATAAAACTTTAACCTTGAATAACTTTTGATTTCCTACCCCATATAATATGAATCCTGAACCACTCCAACCTATTTTTTTTATAAAAAAAATCCAAATATATAGGTTGTATGGATTGAGGTTCAATATCCATCGAGTTCCAATAATTTGTGTGTTTTTTAAAAAAATTAACAAAACATTTGTGGATCTATATAATATGGCAATGGATTTTAAGCTTTAGTTACGCTTATGCTATCCTAAAGAATAGTTTGACTTTGGCTTGAAGGATTGAGATATTATAGTTAAAAGAATTTTTGGAATTTCAGTTTCTACCACTCGAAAACACTTTTGAGAAACTGAGTTTCAAAACTTATGAATCTTCGAAAATGGCCATTGCACTTAATCTCCTGGGCTCATAAGAAACTCATTCCCCACTTTGAAACAGGTTCAAACTCAAGGAATGAAGTTCCACCATTAAAGCTCAAGCTTTAATGGAATTTTTGATGGTTTCAGCCTGTTCAAGATATTTCACACATAAGAGTTTGGTATTTTCAGTTACTCTGGGTATTGTGATCCTGTTAAAAGCGTTTTGAATATAAAAAAAATAAAAAATGATGCCTAAAATCATAGATTACCAGTTTGGAGGGGAAAAAAGGGAAATTTGGTTCTAGTGAACTAATGGGGTTTAAGGTTGGATTTCGTGGGGTATTTATACTATAAGCTAAGTGCGGTTGATTAGTGCTTCGGGGAGATATAATCTTCCTAGTTTTAAAAAGATAAAACTTGGGGGAAAAGCTTATCATATGGAGACAGGGTGTTATGCATGTTAATTTTGTCATTTTATGCTGATTGGGATGCTTTGTTAGCAGGGGAGGAAAATCAAAATAACTTGGTTTTGGTTTTGTTCCCAAAAAAGAAAGTTTTTTATTTAGTTTATATTTAATATGATAAATTTCCATGTTTTAGGGGGATTTGTGTAATTTTATGAAAGTTTAAGGGTAAAGATTGTTAATTAAATTAGTTGAGGTCTAAAGGTTCAATTTGATATAAAGTTTGGGTCTTGGGACGAAATAGAAGTTAAGTTGTACTTCTTACAAAGTTTAGAGGGGTAATTTGATCATTTTGTAACCTTAGGGGGTACTTAGGTAATTAAGCAAAGTTGTAAGGTTTTATGTGTAGTTTTAACTTTATTAGGTTATTTTCAATTTGACTAAGTTATAAAGGGGATATGAGGTAATATATGTAATTATCGGATCATAGTTGATTATTCTAGGGTTTAGTACTACGCGGGTATTATAGAAAACCAAAAAAAAGAGGAAAGGGATAATCTTCCCAAATACGGTGAGTGTCGATCGATATACTCCATAAACTAGCAATCGGCACACCTGTTCATGTGCATTTTCTTTTCAGCCTTTTATTGTACTATTGTTTCACTCTTGGCACTACGATTGCTTCATTGTTGCTGCTAGTTCATCAATTTCATCATTTAGTGGAGGAAGTCAAGTATACAAAGGGGCATGAGGTGAGCATTTGAATCACCCCTTAATTCTCTCGCTTATTCTTTGTATTCAAATTCTTTTGTTAAAATTGGTTGTTCCCCTAATAGAAATGTTTGTTGCCTACCTCGAAGTCTTAGAAGTTATGAGTTTGTGCAATGTCAATTACGAGGCTTTCAACTTGAGTCTAACCACTTTGTGGTGTAGCCATTCGTCCAATTTGGGACTACTGCGGGGAACTTTACATTTTTGGTATCCCTAAGATCAAATGTTTCGCTTTGGTTTGGAGTAAGTGTGTCTAACGTATAAATAATTCTCTGCCATGTTGGGTTTCAACCCTTCAGTTCTTGCGACTATGCTTGAATTTTCCCATTTTTCGTTGGTGGTCCTAGCCAAATTACTGCATATTTCTTTGTCTAATGTTAGACCATTGGTGCATGGGGGAACTATTAATCTCCCCGTGGTACTAGACTCTGTGTGCCCGAGAGATTTTAGGTATAATTGATTCGTTAGTGCAGTGACTCTGGGTTTTACTGCTAGAATGCTTCTAGTGACACGTATTCTGAATGCTAACCTGCAAGTATCTACTATAGTGATGTATATGGGCTATCACTACACCCCTTCTTCCACTATAATTGCAAAAATATTAAATGGTCTTGATGACTAGAAGGATAACTATTATACCTGTTAACTAGTCCAGTGTTATTGTATATGTGGTCAGAGGAGACTCTTCGTTTGGTTGCGCCTCTCGAGTACCCTCTTACCGATGTTCCTTATTTCTTTCTTTAGTCTCGCACAAATTTTGGTCCATATGTGGATGAGTGGAATGGGTGGCTCTTGTTAAATGGATCCATTTGCATACATTGGTATGTGTCCTGGTGGGCCAAACTGAAACATGTATTGCAATTAGATCACTTCCTCTATGCTCAGTTAGTGGCTCTTTATCAGACTTACGTGGAAACTCTTACGTCAAATGGGTTGGTAGTAGCTTGTCCCTCCTCGTATAACTAGTTGCTACTCTGTGGAGGACCTGACTGAATCTTTGAGGATGTACTTGGGGGCTTTGCGGCAGTGTCGCAGGCTATATCTCCATCCGACCCAATACATTGTGGTGGTTATGGCAGAACTTGGTTCTAAAAGTTTATGCCGAGGAGATTTGACGGAGGTGGCTTATGATAGCGAAGGTTGTGGAAGATGGCATTTTGGTATTTTTGAAACTTTTCAAGGTATACTGCTTCATTGAGCTCATGATGATACATACTTAAAATGGAGAATACTAGGGACCCCGGAGGATAACAACAGATATAACAATGATGATGATGAGGCAAGACCTGAGGCGGGTTAGTTGTGAAGCTTTTAGGTGTTAGTTTAAGTGTCTGTATTTGGTAGGTTGGTTTGTTGGTGTTATTTTGGGAAGGATTTGTGTTTTTATTTGTGTTTATGTGTGGTTATGGGTTTGGGAAGTGTGGTTTTGTGTATAATATATATGGTCCTTTGGTGTTTGTGAATCCTTGTTACTAGTGTTTCATGTAACCTTTATGTATGAAATAAAAGATGTTGAAATAAATGATAATTTTGATATATATTATTGTGCCTTTAAAATAATTACTTATGCTCTAACTATATATACCAATCGCTAAAGCATACATAATTCCATTGTTCAATTAAGAATGATGAGAGAAAACGATGTCTCTTGATGGGAGAAAAGAATAGCATTTTGTGAAAGACAAAAGACCGCTCCCAGAGTCACTTTATGATCTGCCTACGTACCCCTATGGAGATAAAACTATTTGTAAAAAAATTAAGGTTCTTTTTTATAGGATCAGGTCCTATGTAGTTCTTGCAAAGGGAGAAAAGATGGTTTTTTTAGAATAGAATAGAGGTGAGAATTGCGTAGCGTGACGAGAGTCGCATGAAGGGTAATTTTTTTTTATTCAGTCAAAGTTGACTAGACGTGAAATCTATTCTCCATCGAGGTCTATGAGCATAGCAGTGCCAACTGACAAAATTTTCTTGACAATATATGGCCCACTCCAATTGGGCTTAAATTTCGCTCTGGGATCCCAGATATATTCCATAATTTCTTTAAGAGTGAGGTCTCTTTCTCTTACACTGCGATCTTTCACTTTCTTATTGAATGATCGTGAAATGTGGCAATGACACCCTTGTATGTGGTATAAATCTTTTAGTCTCTTTTCATCCGAGAGTGTGAGTTCATCGTAATGCCTTTATTACTAATTAACTTCCCAAACTTGACTTTTAAGCATGACCCGTAGGGAAGGTATTGCAAGTTCAATAGGTAGTACTACCTCCATGTCGTAGACTAGAGAGTAAGGGGTGTCTCTAATGGGTATTCTAATGGATATGCGATAGTCCTAGAGGGTGTAAGGATCCCAATCCCTTCAACTCTCGATCATCTCGTTTATCATGGATTTCAGGCTTTTATCAATGTAAGAGAGTAGTCTAGAATTGGGGAAGCATCGCAATTAGAGTATTTTAGACTTTAGCAATGTTGTTGCGCCTACATATCCGTATCTTCTCGTAATCTAAGTCTGCATAGTTCGAGGTTCGGTACGATACGTTGAAAAACTCAATTTTTGGTGATTTTGGTGCGTGAGGGGTGCCAAAATCGGCCAACCGCCTCTAAACGCCCATATATCGTGTAAAATACGTAAAACTTGTGATGAAACCATGAAAATACGCTCGTCATTATCAAACCCATGACAGATCTCAAGAGGTTCATGGGGGAGAAGAGTTATATTTCTCTCCTTACCTTGCCCCAAAACCATCATCCTCCAAATTGAGGGAAAACCCTCTCTTTTATAGCCAAAATACCCAAGTGGTGTTTGACACATGTCATCTTTTCTGTGGAGCCAAATGTCAAAGATTTATGGTACCCTTTGTCACCATATATGTGGTGGTATCTCAAATAATTAATCTAAATCATTACTAGAGTATTATCTAGTTTAATTCATAAAACTCGCAGTATATGCGGAATATTAAATCGCGTGCAATAATATTGCAGCCTGTGTAGGGTCTAAATTGTAGTAAACTTGATGAATTATAAATCAATATATGACCAAATCCATGGGGTAATCTTATCAGACTATTGGTGGTTAATTTCTTTAACCCCACTCTACATTTGCCCCCTCGTACTCATAGTTGGTTTGGTGATGCTTTGGCTCAGACATATCATCTGTGTGTACGAAATATTTTTCACTATATTTTAACTTTGTCAAAGACACCATGTGGTCACGTTCAATCTATACCATGCGTCTATGTGTATATAATTTTGAGGGCTATCATTGCCACCTCTGTTTTTCATTTTATAGGAGTATTTTGGGGGTTTCCCCGTTTCTTCAGTCAGTTTTAATATGTTCAATCAACCTATGAATCGTGGGTAATAATATCATATCTCATTTCAGTTTGATTATATACTTATATCTCATAGCTCCTACTTTAGATTTTGATCTCATGGGTTATTTTCGAAGAACCTCGTGATCATTCTTTTCATGCGAATGAAACACTATGAGTTGAAATGAAGAATAAAAAGGAAAATATAACTCCTTAACAATGAAAACCACTTTGCTAAGATTTTTCGCAAACACCACCCAAATATGTGACTTAACAATGAAAATCACTTGTTAAGATTTTTCGCAAACTCCACCCAAATATGTGACTTAACAATGAAAACCACTTGTTAAGATTTTTAGCAAACTGCACCCAAATATGTGACTTAACAATGAAAACCACTTGTTAAGATTTTTCATAAAACTCCACCCAAATATGTGACTTAACAATAAAAAAATACTTGTTAAGAGTTTTCGCAAACTGCACCCAAATATGTGACTTAACAATGAAAATCACTTGTTAAGATTTTTCGTAAAACTTCACCCAAATATGTGAATTTATAATAAAAATCACTTGTTAAGATTTTCGCAAACTCCATCCAAAAATCTGACTTAACAATAAAAATCAGTTGTTAAGATTTTTCGTAAAACCCCACCCAAATATGTGACTTAACAATAAAAATCACTTGTTAAGATTTTTCCCAAATATGTGACTTAACAATGAGAATCATTGTTAAGATTTTTCATAAAACTCCACCCAAATATGTGACTTAACAATAAAAAATACTTGTTAAGATTTTTCAAAAACTGCACCCAAATATGTGACTTGACAATGAAAATCACTTGTTAAGATTTTTCGTAAAACTCCACCCAAATATGTGACTTAACAATAAAAACCAATCGTTAAGATTTTCTTAAACTCCACCCAAAAAATGATTTAATAATCAAAAACCACGTGTTAAGATTTTTTGCAAAACTCCACCTGAATATGTGACTTAACAATAAAAATCACTTGTTAAGATTTTTGCAAACTCCACCCAAAAATGTGACTTAACAATGAAAATCACTTGTTAAAATCTTTCGCAAACTCCACCAAAATATGTGACTTAACAATGAAAATCACTTGTTAATATTTTTTGTAAAACTCCACCCAAATATGTGACTTAACAATAAAAATCACTTGTTAAGATTTTTTAAGCGACTACAATGTACGTAGTCGAGGTTCCGTATGGGCCTTTAGGCACACTGGGGCTTGAGGAATGCCCAGTTTACTTAGTCAAGGTTCAATATAAGTCCTTTAAGTAAACTGATATTGTTAAGCGTCACAATATACCTGGTCAAGCAACCATAAAGATGCTTTAGGTTAATTGGGACTTGATAAATGCCCAATCTTACTTAGTCGAGCAACCATAAAGGTTCTTTACGAAAAAATGGGACTTTTAAGTGACAACAATCTACCTAGTCGAGCAAACATAAAGGTGCATTAGGTAAATTAGGGCTTATTGAATGCCCAATCTTACTTAGTCGAGCAACCATAAAAGTGCTTTAAGAAAAACTTGGACTTTTAAGCGACAACAATCTACTTAGTCGAGCAACCATAAAGGTTCTTTAAGTAAATTAGGGCTTGGTGAATGCCCAATCTTACTTAGTCCAGCAACCATAAAGGTTATTTAAGCAAAACTAAGACTTTTAAGCGACAACAATTTACCTAGCAGAGCGACCATAAAGGTGCTTTAAGCAAACTGGGGTTTTATGAATGACCAATTTACTTAGTCGGGGTTCCATATAGGCCCTTAAATAAACTGGAACTTTTAAGCGACAACAATTTACCTAGTCGGGCGACCATAAAGATGCTTTAGGCAAACTGGGACTTTAAATCTACCCAACTTGCTTAGTTAAGGATTCATAAAGGTCCTTTAAGCAATTTGGGATTACCATATAGGTCGAGGTTTATCATAACTATAATGCACCACTTTGGGCGACTTACCACAATATCGGTACGGTTTCTCGAAGCTATAATGCACCGCTTTGGGTGACTTACCACAATACCGGTAAGATTTCTCAAAGCTATAACGCACCACTTTGGGCGACTTACCAGAGTATCGGTAAGGTTTCTCAAAGCTATAACACGCCACTTTGAGTGACTTACCACAATATCAGTAAGGTTTTTCGAAGCTATAAGGCACCACTTTGGGCAACTTACCACAATATCGGTAAGGTTTCTCGATGCTTTAATGCACCACTTTGGGCGACTTACCACAATATCGGTAAGGTTTGTATGCAAACTCTGTATCAATGCTTCAGGTTTTCAGGGCAATTGGCTTGCCCCCTTTCACTTCGCTGGAAATAATGCCATGTAGTCAGTGCTATATGTGAGTCAATCGATAGCTATGTTGAATAAGTCTGGAGTCTGTTTTGGTGATACGTCGACAATGATGGCTATTTTCTCGCTAGGTTTGAGGACGTTATCACTCAGGCTCGTATGTAAATATTACATCAAACAATACTTTCCCCCTCTTTATATTATTTTGTCTTTTATCTCAAGACAAAGAAAAGTGAAGAAAAACTCACACATCAGTTACAAAACTATATGAATAAAATTAAATACATTTCATGTGTGATATCCCTAAAATTAAAAAAATCTCTTGGGCGTTTGGCTTTGATATCTGTAAGGC
Source organism: Sambucus nigra (assembly GCA_949130495.1). NCBI lineage: Eukaryota > Viridiplantae > Streptophyta > Magnoliopsida > Dipsacales > Adoxaceae > Sambucus > Sambucus nigra. The sequence continues at coordinate 552,890,993 of OX422207.1, forward strand.
ATGATGTAATTATTTGAGCTTGATTTGCACATATGCGTTCAATATCTCCAAGGATAAAAAAATCATCTCTCATTCTGGCACAAAAACCATTAGTAACTTGTGAGGCATATTATAAGGCCATATATTATCATGTGGGGTATATATTTCCCCCTTTATTTTATTTTATGTCAATGGAATAAAATAAACTCAAAATCATGCCTCGAGCAATTGCAACACATATTGTTATGTGCAATTTCATGATGCCTGACTAGTCTGATTCAATATGTAGGTCATACTTTTTCACTCTCATTTTTATAGCATAAAATGATAAAGTTCAGATATATCATATGGTGAGCAATTAATATCATGCCCCTATTATTTTATTAAAGCTGAGAAAACTTAGAATTATTTAAATCATATGTAGAATAATTCAGTGAGTAAACATGCCGAGTCACCTTAAGCTGAATAATAAATATCAAATTTGAATTTTCATGTAATTATTATCGCCATGTGAATAAATCATATCCCAGAATGAACATGGAGGAGGTTGCTAATACATCACGAATATTGCATATTTCTTCCCTTTATCTTTATGAATTCTAGCACTTTTACGTTCTTAATGCCTATATTTATGCTCCTTAACCAGACAACCTCGAATTTGGACATTTATATGCTTTGCAGGGGTTAATTGTGCTTTAGTAGTTATTGGAACGCTAAAAGTGAGGATCTGTTGCATTTCGGAAAAGTTTCGCCGTCGAAAGCTACTTGAAGGGTAATATGATCTTTTCAAACTCACTATTTTATATGTAATGAAGTTACCAACATTTAGATCATTAAATTATCTTTTTGTGGCCACTGATTGTGCATCATTCTAACTCCGAATGAGGAAGTTATGGCGATTTTTGGAAGGTTTCTGTATTTTTTCTACTTCAAGGGAATTTTGGTAATTTCATACTGCATAATTTTAAGGTTGTCAAAACATAATCATGTAGATAATTGAATTAGCTTTGCGTCAGTTCCGACCACGCATCAATTTGTTTCTGTATGAGGGAGTTATGGTCATTTTCGTGCAGCGCATCAAAATTATTTCTTAGAGCAAAGGGGCGGTCAAAAGTGAGGTCGACCGGCCCCAAAAGTGAGGTCGATCGGTCCCATCAGATGTGGATGAAAAATGATTTATTTTGGGTTTTTTGACTTGGTTTTGTTGGGGGTTTATTTTGGGGTATTAATAGAATGTTGTAGGCTTTTATTTGAGAGATTTTTTTTCATTTTAGATAGTTTAGATTAGGTCTTTGAGATCTTCTCTCTCCTAGATTTTCCTTCCTATTTTGGTTTGTAAGTTTACTATTATTTCTTCTTCTCCATTAATGTAAGTTCCATTATTGTTCTTAATCTTTGTAACCTAGATTTCCATGCTTTCCATTTATTTCTTGCTTAGATAAATTGTAGTGTAATTTAATTAAGTGCTTTAATTATTGTTGTTTATCATGCTTAGTGGCTAATTCAGTTTAGGTTGTGTTGGATTGAACTCACTTAGGGTTGATTTGGTTTCTTTGCTTTGGTGATGGTGTTTACGGGTTTATTTCGAATGGGTTTTCCTATTTATTACGCCTAGGAGATTTGACGGGGTGTATCATGTATGCTCCGTACTTACGACCTTGCGTGTGTAATTTCCAGCGTATTTGTTGACACCAAAATCATATTAGGCTTTTATGAGAATTTAGGGGTGTGACAACTCTTGATTTAATTAACTGTCGAAACGAGACGCATTTGTAATAACTCATCGACCCATGTAACCATTTTATACTAATTAACTCGGCTGAGGGATATTCGACGCCACCTATAGTTTTTACTCGCTTTCTTAATGTAGCTTTATTTTCCCACGCCTAGATTAATATTTCCCTTTTATACATCTTTTCCCTTTTTGTGTATAATGATCTCTTACACTTTTATTTAGGAGTATTAAATCCTATAAATTCTAGCAACTCATCTCTATGGATTTTCGATACCCGACTTACTGCTGTACTCACCCGTTGAGTGTAGTTATAATTTAGGTTTTTATATAGTTCCGGTGAGCTGAATTCAAAACGACCGGTGCTTTGGCGACTCTCGCACCGTGGCAAAACCCTGTCTATCAAATGGGGCCATTGCCGGGGATGAGTTTGTTTTAGAATTTATTTGATTTAGTATTTCGTAATATTTTCTTTCTATTTGTATTATTTGCTAATATTTTTGTAGGACTTCTACATTTGAGCACCTAGAAACGCTCGAATTTCTCGCGCGCGCATCTACTTTGTGGAATTCTCCACTTCGAGCCATTTTTGGGGTATGCATGTCTTATTCCAATTCTTTCGGTAATCATTATAATAATTCTCAAAATCCCCATACTCCTTTGACTTTTAGTCAATACTTAGAATCCCAAAAAATTGCAACATCTAAAATGACTTTGGGCGAGTATCACAAAAGTCATGCTTTGGAGTGCGTGTATTTTGAGGAGGAGGATAATGATTTTGGGCCTCTAATTTCTTATAATAGAAATTTTGAAATGAATTTCAATAGTTTTCAAAATTCCTATAATAATGAGTTTAACTTTAGTGCCGATAATGATTTCCAAACTCCTAATTTTCAAGAATCCGCACCTCGACCTATGACTTTCGGCGAGGGTTTGCTCATGCTTGAGAACGAGAGGTATGAAGAACGTTATTGGGAAGAAAATCGTTGTTGGGAGCATGACTTGGATTTATTATTCGAATCCGACGAAGATTTCTCTTCCGAGACTTTTAAAGTCGAGGAATGTTTTGCATCAATTGAGTACTTTGTGCCTAAATTGGAACAAACCATTCTTCACTTGGCCCATCTTTTAATAGAAAATGAAAGTGAGGATGAAACGGATGTAGGATCCATTTGTAATGAGATGATTTCTTCTTTGGATCCCAAAGAAGAAAGTTTCATTGTAAATGATCCTATCTCTTTTGAAATTACAACTTTGAGCGATGATAACTCATCTCTTGAGTTTGAATTTCTTTCCTCTCCATTTTCATTTTCTGTTATCACACCGTCACAAGTACCCGATGAATCAGTACCAAATTTTAAAACGTTCAACCCTTTCACCGACGAGGAGTACTTGCTCGAGTTGCTTTCTATGAAGGCGTCTTTGTCCTCTTGTGCGCCACCTCCCATTTCGCTTGCTAAATCTTTGGGAGGATATTCTGCTTTTCTCGGTCCCCACATGTTTTTGTCACCCGTTCAATCCAAATCTCCCATCGTCCCTCCAAAACTTTTAATTGGCGATGGTTCCTTTCTTACGCCTTACACATGTCTTCCGTTGTTCAAACGGAATTCATATTTTTCGGAAGGCATGCTTGTGAGTGAGGGTGCACCGGTTATCCTCCAAAGTCAAATCGTTTTTACGGTGGACCCTCAGCTATTTAGACTTCTAGTGTATAGTTAGTGTGAAGCCTAAATAGTAGGTTGTATATAGTTAGCTCTTTATTCTTTCTTTCTTTTTATTTTACTCCCTTTTTAATTTAGTCTCTTGTAATTAGTTAACTTTTTGTTATTTATTTTTGCTATGCACCATGCTAACTTGTTTTATATATTCTTTGGACTTATTCTTATGGGGATCGCTTCAATTTTGGGTAATATCGCTCTTTTACTCTCTTTAACTTGGTTCTTAATTCACATTGAGGACAATGCCAGGTTTTAAGTTCGGGGGTGTAGGATATTCTATCCATTTCTTTATTTAGTCCATGTTTTTGCTCACATGTTAGTTACTTAGTTAACTTTTCTTAGAAAAATTCAAAATTTTCAAAAAGATTTTCTTTCTTTTTTCTCCTTTATTGGGCATTTTGCCTTTGTTTTCGATGATAAATTTCAATAATTGCCCGATCCAATAGACAACTCAATGATGCATGTTCTCGATTTTAGAAGTTATTAGACTTTAGTCCTCGATCATTGATATTATGAATAACTTCATGAGTTAAACTTTAACTCCATGAGCACATGCACTTTTATTGTTCTATTGATTTGGCTGAAGATTTTTATAACTCGGTAATCTTTTGTTGCATTGTATATACTTACACCGAGTAAGCTTTGTACCTTTCTTCAGTTGTGAGTGTATACACTATTCTTTCCTCTTTGAAAATGTTACAGTCGTTGGCAATCTCTCTATTCTTTCATTTGATCGTTCATTAATTGAGTTCTTTTATGAAATGTGTTACTTGAGCATGATTTTCAATGTTTATTTTGACTTGAGAATTGCGTAAACTTTATGAAATGATCATAGGCCATCTTTGTATATCACCCATATGACCTTGACCTCACCTTATATGTTTACCATCATCAACCCCTCTGAGCCTAAATATAGCCTTTCGTTTCATAACCCAACATCCCATAACCAACTCCGAATTGAAGTTATAACCCATACATACACCTTCCATACCTTTGTTTGGATTGTTACTTGGGATTGAATGTTGTTGTTGTATTGTGGTTGCAATTTAGGCTTGTGAGAGTGTTAAAAGTAAAGAAAGAATGGTGAAAGAAAAGAACAAGAAAAAGAGAAAGTAGAAAACAAAAGAAAAAGTGAGAAAAAGAAGAAAAGAAAAAGAAAGAGAAAGTTGTAAATGTCTTGTATATAGTTCAATAAGCTTTGTTTGATCTCCCCGTTGTTATATTTATTTTTTGTTGCCCGCATTTCCCCATTACCCCGAGTTTTCATTCCGAACACTTTGAATCCATACATACATATATCCTTCCTTTCGTACGCTAGCCAAACCAACATTATAACCCTATTACAAGTCCTATGTGATCTTAGGGTGAATTTAATTTAAAAGTTGAAATAGTTTTGATAATCTATGAAAATTCATTTTGCCTCCTTTAATGAGTGGTATATTTCATTGAGATTACAATTTTTCATTTTATATATAGCGTTCTTCATTTGTGACATGTGTGCGGCCTAGTTTCCACTTACATTTACTCTTTATGCCTGCATGTTCCATGTGTTAACTCCCTGTTTCGAGTGAATTCACTTGATGAGTGTAATGCCCGTGAGGATTGAATATATGCTTTATTTATTTAGTATTCGATTTATTTAAGTTTTTGCCAAATCACACTTTGCATGTGCTCGCTCCCCTCCCACATTTTAAGGTTTCAATTCTATGAGGTGCATTCTATAAGGTTAATGATTTCGGACTTTTGTTTGAATTCGTTCATTGTGCTAATAATGCGTATGAAATATTTTTTATTGTTGTTGGGCTTTTTGCATGTTGTTTTGGGCATATTTTGAGGAAACCTTATGATATTTGTGGGTTTCATGCCTGAAAACCCTCACGAGACGACACCCGTCCACTAGGGTAACCTAGGGGTTTAACGGCTTATTGCATATTCTAAATGCAATCGTGTTCCCTATGAAAGTGGCAATTATATTTCGACGCATATATACGTTTTTTATTTCCTTCTATGGACTGGTTTTGTATGTTTCATCACTAGGGACTAGTAATGTCTAAGTTAGAGGTGTGATACATCACGAATATTGCATATTTGCGCCCTTTATCTTTATGCATTCTAGCACTTTCACGTTCTTAATGCCTATATTATTCTCGTTAACCAGACAACCTCAGATTTGGATATATATATATATATATATATATATATATGCTTTGCATGCGTTAATTGTGCTTTTGTAGGTATTGGAACGCTAAAAGTGAGGATCCGTGGCATTTCGAAGAAGTTTCGTCGTCGAAAGCTACTTGAAGGTCAATATGATCTTTTCAAACTCACTATTTTGTATGTAATGAAGTTTCCAATATGTATATCATCACATTATCTTTCTGTGGTCATTGACTGTGCGTCATTCTGACTCCGAATGAGGAAGTTATGGCCATTTTCGGAAGTTTTCAGTATTTTCTTCTACTTCAAGGGTATTTTGGTAATCTCATACTACATAATTTGGAGGGTTTCAATACATAATCATGTATATAATTGAATTATATTCGCGTTGATTTTGACCATGCATTATTTCGATTCTGTATGACGGAGTTATGGCGGCCATTTCCGTGAAACTCATCAAAATTGATTCGGAGAAGAAAAGGGGGATATCAAAAGCGAGATCGGCCGGACCCAAAAGCGAGGTCGACCGGGCCCATCAGATATGGACGAAAAATGACTTATTTTGGGTTTTTTGACTTTGTTTTGTTGGGGGTTTATTTTGGGGTATTAATAGAACGTTGTAAGCTTTTATTTGAGAGATTTTTTTCATTTTAGATAGTTTAGATTAGGTTTTTGAGAGCTTATCTCTCCTAGATTTTCCTTCCTATTTTGGGTTTGTAAGTTTACTATTCCTTCTTCTTCTCCATTAATGTAAGTTCCATTATTGTTCTTAATCTTTGTAACCTAGATTTCCATGCTTTCCATTTATTTCTTGCTTAGATAAATTGTAGTGTAATTTAATTAGGTGCTTTAATTATTGTTGTTTATCAAGCTTAGTGACTAATTTAGTTTAGAATTTTTTGGATTGAACTCACTTAGGGTTGATTTGGTTGATTTGCTTTGGTGATGGTGTTTACGGGTTTATTTCGAGTGGGTTGTCTTAGTTATTATGCCTAGGAGATCTGACGGGTTATATCATGTATGCTTCGTACTTACGACCTTGTGTGTGTAATTTCCAGGGTATTTATTGACACCAAAATTATATTAGGCTTTTATGCGAATTTTGGGGTATGAAAACCCTTGATTTAATTAACTGTCGAAACGAGACGCATTTGTAATAACTCATCGACCCATGTAACCATTTTATACTAATTAACTCGGGTGATGGATATTCGACGCAACCTATAGTTTTTACTCGCTTTCTTAATCTAGATTTATTTTCCCACGCCTAGATTAATATTTCCCTTTTATGCATCTTTTCCCTTTTTGTGTATAATCATCTTTTACACTTTTTTCAGGAGTATTAAATCCTATAAATTCTAGCAACTCGTCTCTGTGGATTTTCGATACCCGACTTACCGCTATACTCACCCGTTGAGTGTAGTCAGAATTTGGGTTTTTGTATAGTTCAGGTGAGCCGAATTCAAAATGACTGGTGCGTAGGTGACTCTCGCACCGCGGAAAAACCCTTTTTATCAGTTGCTCCGAACGACCATGAAGGAGGTTGCTCAGAAGGTTGCTTCAAGCAACCATGATTGAGGCTGCTTGAGGTACCACAGATGAGGCTACTCGACGTACCATGACTGAGCAAATTGGTATGTTTTTAGCAAAATTAGTATTTTGGCAGGGTCACTCTAAAAAAATATCATTTTTTATAAGGTTGTTTGAGGGATGTCATTTTGACATTGTTGCTTAAGTACTTTTTCATACTAAATCTTTTAATTGTCTTTTTCTAGACAACATATAATAATTTTCAGAACTTCAAGGCATATGTGGTTTCTCGGTGGCAAAATTTAAGCAACATGGTGCCTCACATGAAAATTTTAGCAATAAGGTGCCTCGGGAGACATCAGGTATCTCAGGCAAAATTTAAACAATAACATGGCTCAAAATAGAAGTTGCTTAAATCCAAATGACGCGACTAAGAATGTGTCTCAGAAGTACGTACTCTCTAGGCTCAAGTGCAAGCTTGTTGCTCAAGTAATAATCTGATAAGTCGGGTATCGATCCTTAGGAAAATAGGACAATAGGGTTGTGACGACGTTGGACAGACGAAGGCATCCTAACTCTGACTCTAAAGAAAAAGAAAAGATGATTGGTTTTGGGAATGGACTACAACTAAATGAAATTTGGAAAATAATTAACTAATGAACTAAAGTATGAATTGAACGCGACTATTCTAAATTACCTAAAATACTGATGATGAATGACTTAAAATTTAAATTAAATGATGAAGGAAACAGGACGGAAATACAATCCCTCAACCCTAGTGTATTGCATATATAAAACTAATCGTAAATTTAAGTGATTAATTAGACCCAGAATTTAGTACTCCCAAGCATTACGTATATGAGGTTCAATCCCGCACCATACTTAATCAGAGGACGAATAAATCGGAATACGCGATAGTGACACTCTCATTGCATTCTAAAGCATCCTGATTACCCGGAAGCAAACGAGATCCAAAGATCTACAATGGTTGTGTTGCTATGCAGTACGGTCGTAATAAATCATTAAATTCAGAGGATTAATTTTATACACATGCAACTAACACATCAGGTTGAGTTCATGCATCCTGACCCTTTTAAAACTAGCCGAACATGTTGAAACTAACTATGCATGAAATAATTATGTTGAATTTGAAGGAACTCATGATCAAACTATATTGAAACATGCAAATACGTATTATGATCCCAGAAATTGTTTGAATCAGGTAGGAAAAATAATCATGCAATAATAATAATAATGATGAAACTTGGATTAAAACTTGAAAACAAACCCGGACGGAATCAATCTTGAAGAAAATAATTCAAACTATGTTCCTAGATGATCTTTTACCTTTTTCTCTATCAAAAACTATGAAAAACTATCAAGAACTGTCTTTCCTAAGTCATTAGCTTCGTAAAAATACGTTTTGGAATGAGTTGTAACCTAATGGAACTCTTTGGACCAATCAGAATAAAGGGGCATTTTCGCGCATCAGGACCCCCGAACCGGTTCATAGGGACCCCAAACCGGTTTGACCCCCAAAGCGGTTCGACCTGGGTTTGGGAATTTTTGCTGGTTTTGGCCTATTTTTCCTATTTTCAATACTTAGAATTTTTCTCATGTTTTCTTCTTTCTTCTTAGATTTTTTTCTCAACTTCAATTGATCATAACTCTTCAACCGTAACTCGGATTTGGATGCCGCTTATTCCATCGTTCTCGTTGTTCTGATATTTTCAACTTTCCAGTTGACTCTTCCTCTGGGATCTGGTTGAAAAATTACCAAAATGCCCTTGAACTTGCCTTCCTAAACTTTCTTTCATTGTTTCGATTTCTCTTTTGCTCCGCTTGCATAATTAACCAGTAAAACACATAGGAGAAACATAAAACATGAAATACTTGACAACGAAGGTTAGTAGCACAAATTTGAGCTAAATCCATATAAATTTCACTGCTCGGGTTCACAAATGTATCGAAATTAGGGAAATAAATATACAATATTTATGCCCAATTAAACCCACCTAACTTAGAACATTGCGCATCCTGAGCAATGTAAAAGAGAAAGAATAAAGTCACAACCCTTCTAAACATATTATTGGTATAGAATACCTTTTTCTCGGGCAAGCGATTGCTTTTAGTGTATGCAACAAGTCGTTAAACCCTTAGGCTACCCTAGTAGGACGAGTGTTGTCTCGTGAGGGTTTGCAGTGAATGTACCCACAAAATTCGACTCAAAGAAAAAAAATCAAAATACTTAAAATTTTTATAATTCAAACTTTTCCCGAAAATAGTCATCATCAAATCATGTTCAAGAGTCTCAAATCATAGTGCGTGTGTGCGAAGCCGAAAATTTAACCTTGAATTTTCACCAATTGATCATTACGTTACTTATCTAAAAATTCGTTTTGATTTCAAAATATCACGGGATGCTCTCACAAACGAATCACTCGGAAAGTGGCTATACTCTCGGTGTGTGTGATTTATAAGAGTAAATGTATTGGACGCAAAGTCACACACACAAATTGAAAGACGGAAATTTTTGGGTAATCGGATCCCATCAAAGGATTACGGATATAAGAAATGGGAACATTGCCTCTAATTCACATTTTTTATCTCTTTTATTATCTGTTGATGTTTTAGCTCTCCACGCGGTAATCAATTTCGCAATTTTGGACTCGGTTAGGACTTTTACGAGTAAAAGGTGTATTGGGTAAAATTGAAAAAGGTTAAGAATTTCAGAATTGAAAATTTTTGCTTATGATGTCCTTTAGTGATTTTCCGGGATTTTGCTCTTTTTCTTTTTCTTTTTCTATTTTTTATTTTCGCGCTTTTCTTTTCTTGCTATTTTTGTTGAGCATTTTTCTATATTTTTCTTACCCCTTCTTATGCACTTTTCGGACTTTGTTTGATGAATATTCAATTTTCACAATTCTTGGCTAATTAGTTTTTTCGGGTTATCAAACAAAACAGAAAAAAATTATTAGGCTCAAATTGGGTTGCAAAGGGATGAATTTTTCACGAGTTTTTATGGCTAATCTTTTTGGGTAACAACAATGGCCTACCTCATTGTCCACAATACTAATTTAGTTACCAGATGCATTTCGAGATTAATTAAATTTAGAGATAACAATTAACTCAGATTGATTTATAAATTTCACAAAAATGAAAGGCTTGAATCTCACCGCGGTTTTTAATCTCCACAATTATTCGTTAAGTCGTCAATTTTTGCACAATTTCCATCTTTGGTCAATTTCGGCTTTATGTATTGTGCTTTTACAATTTGAGACTTTAAACCAACTTTTACTGATATTTTTGAAAATTTTGAATTCCAATTTTTATTTATTTTGAAGAAAAATATTTTTGGATTTTTCAAAATTTTATGATTTTTTTGAAATTTTTGGGCATTTCTGAAAATTTGTGAAGTTTTAGAAATACGCACTTGTGACCCCCCCTAACTTAGACTTTTGCATTGTCCTCAAGAAAAAAGGACTAGAATCTAACTCAAAGCGAATGAAAAGTGCGAAAAAATAAAACAAACAAATTAAAACATAAATGTGGATTCAAACATAATTTTCTTAAAACAACGGAGGAGCATGTGTTACAAAATAGGTGAGCGAGCATGTGTCTAACAATTTTTAACCACCGACAACAAAACACAACCAACAAATATATCAAAAATAGTCATGGGATTCATTGGGGAGGAGGATGTGAGGGCCCGGGTGCGCACGGATCATAGGGATCATAAAAGAAAGATGGTGGGGGTCCGTCGAAGTTGAGCTCGTAAAGGTGGGCTTGAAGTTAGTGCATCATACTTGTGTCTCTCCGATAAGCCTCTTGATCCCTTTGATAGGCGGCTTGATCTTGATTGTATTGGGTGATGAACCCATCAAGGCGGGATTCCATCACCAAAATGCGCCTATCAAAATTTTCCCCCGGGGGCTCAAAATCAGAATCATCCTCTTCTTCTTCATACTCCTCTTCTTCTTCCCCCACATCCATCATGGGGTCATCATATCCTTCCTCCCCTGCACCCTCGTGGATAATGGGACGGTCGGGGTGAGCCACTCGCATTTGACGTTCACTCCGAGTGGTGGAGGTGGAGCCAATTGGGCGGGGGAGTCGGATTTGCTGCCCGGGGTCTTCTACCCCGGCATCCATCAATAGTTCCATAATGAAGCGAGCGTAAGGGAGTGCGGCCTTTCCCCACTCATCGTAGGTGGCATTGATGATATCCGCCTAGAAGATTTGGGCTAGATTGATTGTGCTCTCGGGATCGAGGAAGTGGTAGAGGAAGTTAGCATGACGTAACCCGACCACCGAGTCATTGGTGGTTTGGTGGATTGCTCCACAAGAAATTAGGTGCGTGAATCGCACCGTATTCAAAATACTTCCAATGGGAAAATAATCCCGCACCCATTCCTCCCTGGGTGCCATTCGAGCAATGCATTCTTCTTTGGTGCAGAGGGCACCATTTGTTGGGTATTGGAAAGGCACGGGGAGGACAACCCCTTTGGCACGCATTTTACGCGTGATGATGGACACCGAAAATGGAATTTAAATACCATCAATGTATGCCTCGTGAAGCGTGGAGGATTTTCGAATGAGTGTTGCATAAAATTGGTGGATGGAAGCTTCAAACACGTGATTGCTCGTAGGAGCGAGAAAAGAGCACCACCCCCGACGGTCGAATAGGGCGATGACGTCGCCGGGAAGTTTCTCCCAAGTAATAAAATGCTCAATGTGGATGGGTCACGTGGCTGAGAAGTATTGCTCGGCCCAATGGAGTTCTTGGATGCTTCGAAACACACCCTTACCCTCATCGTCAAGGACGGTGGTGTCATCATTTTTCTTAGGGTGGAAGTTGGCTTGGCGGGGACGCGACATGTTGAGAGAGAGAGATATGTAGAGAAGAAGGATATGGGATGGAGGAGGGGGAGAGTGAATTTTGGTGTGAGGAATGGATGAGGGGTGGGGGTGAATCTATAGGTGTTGGGGATGGGTTTTTGGTGGGAAATGGGAATGAGTTTAAAGGGAGTGGAAGGAGCGAAGGAATTGGGATTGAAAGTGGAAGGGGGAATGATTTTGGAGGGTGAAAAATCGTAGGGAAATGAGGGAAAAGATGAGGGAAGAGAATGAATTTTGAAAATAGGGGGGAATCTACCAGGTACCCCAAACTAGTTCGCGGGTAACCCGAACCGGTTCGACCTGGGTTTGGGGAAATTTGCTGTCCAGAAAGGTGTGGATCTCTCTTCTCTCAAAATCTAATTGTTCTCACTGACCTCCTCTCGTGCGTATTGCCCCTACAAAAATTCTAAACCCTCGGGTGCCCAAAAATTGCCTCGAACAAGCCCTATAAATACGTACAAACTCTCTCGAAAAGTGTGCTAACTCAATCCCTCTCGTAAACCATGCTCCAGACTCAAAAATATCCTAACTCACACACGACTACTATACATAAGAATTCACCCCATGCGCGTCGGGGGTGCGACGACCTCTCAACTTAATCTCACTTGACCCCGTAAATGGGGTTCGACAACCAAACGTTGTCGACTTCTTCCACACACGCCTCTAGATATGGCTTTAGGCGTTGTCCATTTACCTTGCATGTATTTCCCCCTTTTAAATCGTCTAATTCCACAGCTCTGTGAGGGAAAACATTCTTTACAACGAATGGGCCACTCCATCGTGACCGCAACTTGCCCGGAAATAGATGAAGCCTAGACTTATAGAGAATCACTTTTTGTTCGGGAAGAAACTCTTTGCGTCGAATGATGTTATCGTGAGCGAGTTTCATCCTTTCTTTGGAAATTTTTGCATTCTCATACGCATTTTTGCGTATCTCTTCTAATTCTTTCAATTGAAGCTTGCGAGCTTCCCGGGCTTGATCCATATCATAATTTAACTTCTTAATCGCCCAATACGCCTTGTGCTCTAATTCCATGGGAAGATGGCAAGGTTTGCCATACAAAAAGCGGAATGGGGACATGCCGAGAGGATTTTTGTATGCGGTACGATAGGCCCATAGTGAATTGTTCAATCAAAGTGACCAATCTTTTCGGGTGGGATTGACGGTCTTCTCAAGAATGTTCTTGATCTCCCGATTCGCTAGTTCGGCCTTCCCGTTCGTTTGGGAGTGATAGGTCGTTCTAACTTTGTGAACAACGTCATACTTTCTCATGAGCTTCTCGAATGGCCTGTTGCAAAAGTGCGTGCCATTATCACTGATTATTGCTTTCGGAGCATCGAAAGGGGAAAGTATGTGTTCCTGTAGGAACCTAGTCACCACTTTACTGTCATTCGTCTTGGTAGCTATGGCTTCTACCCATTTAGAAACGTAGTCTACCGCGATAAGGATGTATAGGAAACCAAAAGATGGGGGAAAAGGGCGCATGAATTCAATACCCCAGCAGTCGAAAATCTCAATAATGAGTATTAGGGTCAATGGCATCATGTCTCGTCGGGTGATAGCTCCCATCCTTTAACACCTATCGCATGATTTGCAATAATTATTCACATCTCGAAAGATTGTGGGCCAATAGACGCCGCATTGAAGAATATTAGGGGCCGTCTTTTTCATCGAAAAGTGACCTCCACAAGCTTCCGAATGACAAAATTGGATGACTTTAGGGATCTCATCATCCGATACACAACGTCGGATGATTTGGTCGGCGTAATATTTAAACAGGAAAGGATCATCATAGAAAAACATGTGCGACCAAGTAATAAACCTCTTCTTATCTTATGGTGTCAAATCAAGAGGGACGGCTCCTGTGATAAGATAGTTCACGGTATTCGCAAACCAGGGCAAAGAAGAGGTAGCATAGGGTTGCTCATTTGAGAAGTATTCATCTATGGATATTGGATCACTAGGTACGTCGGACGAAAGACATGATAAGTGGTCGACAACGACGTTTTCTACTCCTTTCTTATCCTTAATAGAGAAATTAAACTCTTGTAGGAGTAAGATCCACCTTATGAGGCGCGGCTTTGCGTCTTTCTTCGCAAGTAGGTATTTCAATGCCGCGTGGTCGGTGAAGCAAGTTATGGTAGAACCGATAAGTTTGGATCAAAATTTGTCAAGAGCAAAGACTACCGCTAGAAACTCCTTCTCTGTGGTGGAGAAATTGAGTTGTGGTCCAGTAAGAGTCCGGCTAGCGTAGTAGATAACATGAGCCTGTTTGTCTTTTCTTTGTCCCAAAATAGCCCCTATCGCATAATCGTTAGCATCACAAATGAGTTCCAATGGTAAGGACCAATCCGGAACTTGTATGATGGGAGCAGACACAATCACAGTTTTTAGTTTTTCAAAAGCGCTATGACATGATTTTGTCCATTCAAATGGGGTGTCCTTCATTAGTAGGTTGCTTAAGGGTCTAGCGATGGCGCTAAAGTCCTTAATGAACCTTCGATAAAACCCCACGTGGCCTTTGAAGGAGCGCACGTATTTGAGTGATTTTGGTGGGAGTAGATCGGCTATTACATATATCTTAGATCTATCAACTTCTATCCCCTTGGATGAAACTATGTGGCCAAGAACTATTCCCTCAGTGACCATAAAATGGTATTTCTCCCAATTTAGCAGTAAGTTCTTTTCCACACACCGGGAAAGTACTTTTTCCAGAAATGCTAAAGTCTTTCATGAACACTTCAAGTCCTCTCTTAACCATGTTGCTAAATAAACTCAATATGCACCTTTGAAAGGTCGCGAGTGCATTACACAAGCCGAAGGGCATACGTTTATAGGCAAACGTACCAAAGGGGCAAGTGAAAGTCGTTTTCTCCTGGTCCAGTACATCTACCTCAATTTGGTTATATCCGGAATAACCATCAAGGAAGCAATAGTAAGGGTGTACCGCTACTCTCTTAAGCATCTGATCAATAAATGGCAAGGGGAAATGGTCTTTCCTAGTTCCCGCATTGAGTTTCTGGTAATCAATGCAATCACGTTACCCGCTGGTGGTACGTTGGGGAACTAGATCTCACTTTGCATATTCAATCACTGTCATTCTCGAATTTTTTGGGACAACTTGAATATGGATCACCCCCTTGCTATCCGAAATTGCGTAGATAATCCCGGCATCCAATAGCTTAATTATTTCGGTTCTCACCACTTCCTTCATATTGGGGTTTAGCCTTCTTTGAATTTCTCTTGAGGGCTTGACGTACTCTTCGAGGTGAATCTTGTGGGTGAAAATCAAAAGACTTATCCCCTTCAAATCAGCAATACACTAACCGAAAGCACTTTGGTGCTTCCTCAGAATCTTTAACAGTTTACCCTCTTGCTCTTCATCTAGGCTAAAGGAGACAACAACAGGAAATGTCTCATCCTCTCCTAGGTATGCATAATTAATATGGGAGGGTAGTTTCTTCAATTCAAGGGTCAGAAATTTGTCGCTGGAGGGAAGCATGCATGTCTCCCTCGACGGTAACTCCTCGAATCGAGAAACCCAATTTACATCTCTCGCGTCCTCGTTCGACGCTCTTTCATCGAATAACTCTCTCAACTCCTCAACTTCCCTCTCGAATATGGTGTACGTTCCCTCACTCTCGTGGCTCGATACTAAACAAGACCCTAGGGCATCTCCACAATAATTTTCCTCAAAATACTCCTGTACGATCTCATCGATGAAGCTCACCGCATGAAGATCATCTTTTTCCCCCCGTATATTGGGATATATGGAAGACATTAGTCTCTAAGGTCATGTTCCCAAAGGTGAGTTGTATCTGCCCATTTTGAGTATTGATAATATCATTAGCCGTCGATAAGAATGGGCACCCAAGAATGATGGGAACATGATTTCTTGAGGCGAAGGAGGGCTCCGTGTCCCAAATGACAAAGTCTATCGGGAAGTAGAAAGCTTCAACTTGGACGATAACGTCCTCAACTATACCTCTTGGGATATTCATGGTTCGCTTCGCTAACTAGAGAGTGATCTTTATGGGCTTCAGGTTGCCCAGATCAATTTTCCTATAGATGGTGTAAGGGATGATATTGACACTTGCTCCCAAGTCAAGTAAGGCTTTTTCAATTTTATTTTCTCCAGTGATGCAGGAAATGGTGGGTGCACTGAGATCTTTGAATTTGGGCGGGAGATCATTGAGTAGGATAGAGCTCACATTCTGTGCTAGAAAGACATTTTTCTTTACTTTCATCTTCCTCTTAACTGTTAACAAGTCCTTGAGGACTTTCGCATAAGCTGGAATTTTCTTAATGGCATCGAGGAAAGGTAAATTTAATTTTACTTGCTTAAGCACGTCTAGCACTTCATCACGGGGGTTTCCTTTGTGGGAAGGAAACAGCCTTTGAGTAAACGGGGCCGCGTTGGGTTGTTTCAATACTACCTCGGGCTCACTAATGTCTTTTTTATCACTCTCATACAAGGGGACATCTTCGGCCTCTTTCGTGCCAGGCGAAATCTCAGTGTCTTTGGTTGCGTCCTGTGGGGGAGGTGATAAATCAAAGACTCTCCCACTACGAAGAGTGGTCACAGCTTGATATTTCTCCTGATGTTCTGTCGAGGTGGAGCTCACACTAGTTTGACCTTGGGGAGGTATTTGTCCCTGGTCAGGAAACTTGCCTTTCTCTTGGATACTCAACGATGATTGCAACTTTGAAATGTTCGCATTCATGTCGTTGATCATGTGATCATGCGTAGCATTAGTTTCATTCTGGGTATTAATAAAGTGGTTGATCGTATCCTCGAGATTTCTCCGAGGTGGAGTGATATATGCTCCTTGAGGTGGTGGTGCTTGAACATGTCCTTGCATGTGTGGATCTTGTTGAAAGTGCGGTGGTGGAGAAGGGGCAACATGTGAATTAGGATTCATTGTAGCATGTTGTTGCCCATAACTAAAACCAGGAAGGTTTTTCCATAAAGGGTTGTAAGAATTTCTGTGCGGTGCACCGAAATTACCCTTGAATCCTCCTATACCACTTACTTGTTCTTGAAGCATAACTTTGTAGGCAGGTATAGTCGGGAATTCCTCAGTTGAATGACCCGCCTCACAAATCGCACACACCTTCTCGATGGGGTTTGGGATGGATCCAGTTAATCCCCTTCCATACACTTCAAGTACGTCTCGCATTCCTTTCTCAGTTACATTGAGTCGATAGTCCGTCATTGAATTCTTTTCTACGTGAAATAGGTCGAACGCCGATGGAGTGATGGGCACTTGGCGATTTTGATTTTGAGCATTAAGGTCAGATGTATCCCAGGATTAGGTAGTCTCGACGACATACCTCAGGTGAAGCTCAGCATCGTTGGCATCTAAGTCAACAAATGGACCATCGCACATGGTTTCAACGAGTTGCTTGGAATTAATGTTCAGCCCATTATGGATGAAGGAAATGATTTGCGTTTTATCAAAACCATGATGGGGACACGAAGTAATTAACTCATTGAAACGCTCGTAGAATCGATCGAACGACTCATTTTATAATTTTTGGAAAGTTTGAATTTGAGCCTTGATGGAATTCGTTCGATGTGCAAGAAAGAATTTATTGAGAAATTTAGATTGTAGCTCATTCCATAATGAAATCGAATTTGGAGGTAAATACCATAGCCAGGTCTTAGCCTTATCCTTTAGCAAGAATGGGAAGAGTTTAAGGCGGAGCACATCTTTTGTGCAAGTTTGATCACTGCAAGTCTCGCACGCCTCGTCGAAGTCCATGATGTGGGCATATGGCTTTTCTGAATCCATTCCATGGTAAGTGGGAAGTATGTGGATCATCCCATTCCTAAAGAGAAATTTCCCGACATTATACGAGAGTAAAATGCATCCCGGAGTGATAGTGAACTCGGGATATAAGATGTCTCTCAAAGGGCGATACGGGGCCTCTCCCTCACCGGCGACTGCACTACCGTGTTGTGACAAATTTCTCTTACTCAAAGACTCTGTGTCCTCACTTGGTATACTCAGAGCGCGCTCTGAAGTGTGTCCTAAGAGGGAAAATGGAGTATTATTTGCGATTGAGTGTGTCGGTGTGGGACGTGGAACCCAGAATTGTGGAGCGTTAGGAGTGTGAGGGCTATCAGGGTTGTACTCAACTATCGAATTTTCGTGAATGTGGGTTGGAGTATTATGAGGAGTTGGAGTGAGTTCAGAATTTTGCATTAATGGGCTGATGAGAGATGATAAGGAATATTTTTGTGCTTTTAATTTTTTTATGTTTTTGTATTTTTGGAAAATTTTGGTCAAAGTTTGTGATTCACTTGATCTAATCCTAAGTCTACCTAATTCCCCGGCAATAGCGCCAAAAACTTGACGCGACTAAGAATGTGTCTCAGAAGTGCGTACTCTCTAGGATCAAGTGCAAGCCTGTCTCTCAAGTAATAATCTGATAAGTCGGGTATCCATCCTCAGCGAAATAGGACAACAAGGTTGTGACGACATTGGACAGACGAAGGAATCCTAACTCTGACTCTAAAGAAAAAGAAAAGATGATTGGTTTTGGGAATGGACTGCAACTAAATGCAATTTGGAAAATAATTAACTAATGAACTAAATTATGAATTAAACGCAACTATTCTAGATTACCTAAAATACTGATGATGAATGACTTAAAATTTAAACTATATGATGAAGGAAACAGGATGGAAATACAATCCCTCAACCCTAGTGTATTGCATACAAAACTAATCGTAAATTTAAATGATTAATTAGACCCAGAATTTAGTACTCCCTAGCATTACGTATATGAGGTTCAAGCCCGCACCATACTTAATCAGAGGATGAGTAAATCGGTATACGCGATAGTGACACTCGCATTGCATTCTAAAGCATCCCGGTTACCCGTAAGCAAACGAGATCTAAAGATCTACAATGGTTGTGTTGTTACGCAATACGATTGTGATAAATCATTAAATTCAGAGGATTAATTTTATACACATGCAACTAACACATGAGGTTGAGTTCATGCATCCCGACCCTTTTAAAACTAGTCGTACATGTTAAACCTAACTATACATGAAATAATTACATTGCATGTGAAAGAATTCATGATGAAACTATATTGAAACAAGCAAATATGTATTATGAACCCATAAATTGTTTGAATCAAGTAGAAAAAATAATCATGCAATAACAATAATAAGAAGAATGAAACTTGGATTAAAACTTGAAAACAAACTCGTTTCTTCCATCGTTCTCGTTGTTCCGAGATTTTCAACTTTCGAGTTGACTCTTCCTCTGGGATCCAATAACAGAATTACCAAAATGCCCTTGAACTTACCTTCCTATCCTTTCTTTCATTGTTTCGATTTTTCTTTTGCTCCGATTGCATAATTAACCTGTAAAACACATAGGAGAAACACGAAATACTTGCCAACGAAGGTTATTAGCACAAATGTGAGTTAAATCCATATCAATTTCACCGCTCGGGTTCACAAATGTACCAAAATTAGGGGAATAAATATGCAAGATTTATGCCCAATTAAACCCCCTTAACTCGCGAATACCTTCCCAGCAGAGTCGCCAAATGTAAGAGAGTAGTATAGATTTGGGGAAGCATCGCATTTAGCGTATTTTAGACTTAATCAACGTTGTTACGCCTACATATATGTCTCTTCACAGAATCAAAGTCTGCGTAGTTCGAGGGTTCGTACGATACGTTGGAAAACTCAGTTTTTGGTGGTTTTAGTGCGCGAGGGGTGCCAAAGCCAGTCAGTCGCCTCCAAACGCCCATATATCATGTAAAATACATAAAACTCATGATGAAACCATGAAAATCTGCTCATCACAATCAAACCCGTGATGGATCTGAAGAGGTTCATGGGGGAGAAGAGTTAGATTTTCTCTCCTTACCTTTTCCCTAAGACCATCATCCTCCAAAATCAGGGGACACCCTATCTTTTATAGCCAAAATACCCCAAGTGGGGTTTGACACATGTCGTCTTTTATGTGGAGCCAAATGTCCAATATTTATGGTGCCACTTGTCATAATATATGTGGTGGTATCTTAAATAATTAATCTAAATCATTACTAGAGTATTAAATAGTTCAATTCATCAAACTCGCAGTATATGCGGTACATTAAATCTCTTGCAATAATATTGCAGTCTGTGTATGGTCTAAATTATAGTAAAAATTGATAAATTATAAATCAATATATGATCAAATGCGTGGGGTAATTTTATTATAGTATTGGTGGTTAATTTCTTTAATGCCACTCTACAATTAACAACTTCAACAGCCCCATTAGTTTATGGTTTGTAGGGTGAAGAATTCTCTCTCTGAATTCTATATTCCTCAATCACTTATGTGACTTTAGCCTCAAAATGGAGGTCATTATCTAATACAAGATGATGAGGGACACATAATAATAGATGAAATTATTTTTTAATATCTTAGCTACTTTCTTTGCATTTAATACCGCATATGATTCTGATTTAACCCATTTGGTTAAATAATCTATGGAGAGGAGGAGGAATTCATGCCCCTTGGATGCCTTGGGGGTGACTTTCATAATGATGTCAATGACCCAAGTTGAGAAGGGCTAAGGAAAACTCCTGTTATACAACTCCCAATGGGGTAAGTGTTGGAGATTTGAAAATTGTTGGCATTTAAAGCATCTTATGACATAGGCAGTGCAGTCTTAGACAATGGTATTCCAATAATATCCTTGCCGAACAATATTTTTGGCAAGCATATGCCTATTCATATGGGGCCCATATTCCCCACCATGGATTTTCTGCATTAGTTCTTCGGTGCTAGCCCCTCCTATAGATAATCTATCCTAGTACCATACAAATACCGCCTTATGTCCCTAACACTTTTTCTTTAAGCTTACGACCTCAGGTTATACTCCAAAACTTGACCTGGAGTCTTTCGAATGTCTAGATCTCCGTTTGACTTTGCTCAATCCTCCAATCCGAGCGCAACTTATTGCACTTTCATAGGGCTCCAAATAATCCTTCCAATGATCATACTGTGCATAAATTGGCTGTCAGGTTCGCATACACTTGCCTTTTTACTCCAGACCTTGACTAGAAGTTGGAGGATGCTCCCGATCTCCATTTCACTTTAGTCAAGTCTCCAGTCCTAGTTTAGCTTATTGCACTTCCATAGAGCCCTGCATACCCTTTCCAAGGATTCATACCGTGTGAAAATCGGCCTTACGGATCACGCATACTTTAATTTTACTCTTAAAACCCCCGTTTTGAGGCTATCGTGCATAACAATCTATAACATACACGAATCGGTCTTATGGTTTTCACATACTTGCCTTTTTACTCTAAGAACCCCCGTTTAGAGGCCATTGGGTTCTTTTTAGCACCGTTTGACTTTGGTCAACTCTCGAACCCAAGACTAGATGATAGATTTTCATAGATCTCTGAATACCCTTTCCAACTGTACTGTTCATGTGTGAGTCGGACTTATAGTTTGCATGTTATGTCCATTTTTCCAAAAAAAAGTCCTATTTGAATTGACTATAGGCACCCCAGACCCTCTTCCTATAGGCAGAGGGATACTTACTTTGCCATCAAGTTAGGGTATGCCGCTAGGTAGGCAAGGGCCTATTCTGGTCGGCAAACCCACTAACCCTAAACTTTATATTTAAGGAGGCCATGACCTCATTCCCAAGGATCCCCTTTTCAGCAATCAGAACATTCTTTTCCTCAAAATCAGTGCACCATCATCCTAAGAATTCCACTTTCTAAATATTCGCTCCACTTTCCTTGCATCACTTTCACCTTGCCTTTTGCCACCACTTTTGCCCTTACTCCACCACCATTCAACCACCATAAAAATTAACCTACACCACTTCAAAATTAGTAGCAAAATTATATAGGAGGTCTACTTTTACCCTTTTTACATTTCATTTAATTAGTGTTAATAATTTACTTTTTCCTTCACTTTTGATATATTTTTCTTTATTTCACTTTCTCTCATCAATTAATCTTTTTTATTATTATTAGTACACAAAAAATATTTTTATAAAACTAGTAAAAGCTAAAGAGAGGGTTCACCTTTAAACCATAAAGTAAAATTTTTCGAATCTTTTCACACACTCTACACTTGTGCACTTTTCTTTAACAAACTAAGGGAAAATCTAATTTTGGGTTTATGGGTTAAATCCAACCCTTGCATGATTACCGAACTACATGGACTTTGATACCTTTTTTGGATACATAGGCATCCCGAGTCATTCTTGTGATTCGAGTCCTATTTTGTTCATTTTACTACTTTACTTATTCCCATGTGTAGTAGTATTATGCGTATATATTTATATAAGTACTAGTGACCACGTCAGAAATGCATATTCACTTGCTTATAGTGAATCATTATTTGGAAATTACTCATATCATATTTTCATTTTCTTTTATTATATTTCCATTTTTTGCAATCCCGATAGACATACACGTCCACTTCCTCATAGTCAGTTATGGTCTAGTATATTTCACATATCGTAGCCTTGTTTTTATCATATTTTTAGCAGATTTGATCGACATGCATATTCAATTCCTCAAAGTAGATTATGATCCAGCGCGTCTCTCACATTTTGGCTACCTTGTCAAATTATGTTCTTTCTTTTTATACTCCTTAGAATGACTCATCTTCGTACTTCTCATGACGTGATTATGAAGATTTCTTTTACTCACTTAGTTTTGTATCACACACATTATACACATGAATTACATTTTGGATAAAAGGGAGAATATTATCATAGCCCATGAGAGACCAAAAGGGAGGAATTGGTCAATTCTGTAACTTAGTCCCCGAACCCTTGGTTTGTTTGGTTTTGTATGTATCATTTTGTATTTGGTGCCATTTCTTCGGGGACGGCTACATCTTTTGCCTATTTTGAGAAAAAATAGGCTGGTGGCTCCACTTTTTATCTTTTCATCCCCTTTTGACGATGATCGATTTATATCTGTGGGTGCCCGTGAAGATTGCACTAGTGATGGAAAGAGGACTTCCCTATTTGATCCCCGCACGCGGCGAGAGTTTTTCTCTCCTTTAGGGGAGATCCTGTGCCAAAGGAATCCCATATGGACATAGTGGCGACTCCGCCGGGGACATTTATTTTTAAAGGACTAGAATCTATTTCACATGGACTTTATTTTCCCTTTTCTCCCTTTCTTTATTTTTTACATGTGTATATGTTCCTCCACTCATATATTCTTATTTCTTTCATACTTACATGTTGTATATGCCCTGCTCATATCATTATGTCTATATCTTTCTCTCTATTATGTTCTTTTCCTCATTATATGTATATACTATATTTTTAGTCACATGCCTCATGCTTTATTTACTTGCACATAATTACCATGTTCACTCCACTTACTCACCTTTGCACATTCCCCATATCATTTGTAGATATCCATCTTAAGTCTCACTAGAACACACTCCTATATTTGTATTACTTGTATATAACCACATGCTTGTTTCACACACCACTTGTAGGTATCCATGCTTAGTCCCACTAGCACACACTTCCATATTACTCTTGCTTGTATATATCCACATATTTTCCTCAGTTACACATATGTAATTGTCACTCTAACTTTGCACATATATTCTACTCACTTGTGTATATTCACATGCCTCACACTTTGTACATAACATCACGCTTTGTATATGCTCCTTGCTTCATATACATACTTGTTAGTTTTACTCTCCATGTTTATCCCCCTCATCCCATGCTACTCGTGTATATACCATGCTCTACCTCATAGTAGTATTATTTCTCTCACTTAGCATACATAAAACTCTTCATAAAATTCTAATTAAGACTCGTGCATACTTGCTCACTACGTCACGTGAGCATTACACTTTGATTAAAATTTTGTCTTGTATTAGAGGATCACTTTGTGATGGGGGTTGGTCCTGCAGGCACGGTTAACCTAAGTGATATGATTCCCCCTTCCATTTGCCTAGTACCTTCGACATATATCGAACGGTTCCCCCACATCGTACCACTGGACCGAACTCACGATGGGAGGTAAATAGTACGAAACTCATTCACGAACGTCAATTATATCAAATTAGTTCTCACATGTACCGTCTCATGATGTATATTATGAGGTAAATTCACGTACACTTAGGTATATTAAATAGCTTATCCACACATACCGATGAATGATTGCCATTATAGGTAAGAGGTATATTGTGGCAGTCATGCCAAAGGGGGTAACCTTTCCAGTAACCTCTTAATTAGGGGTGTGCCAAAAAAAACGACTGAACGAAAACCGGCTGTTTTTTTAGCCCGGTTCAGTTTGCAGTTTAAGGATTTAAAAAAACCGACAATGTCGGTTCGGTTGGAGGTTTAGATAAAGAAAAAACCGATTCGAAACGAACTGAACCGACATCAATATTTATATTAAAAAAACCATTAAATATATTTTATTTTTATATCCAAAAACCATTAACCAACCTCCAAAACCGAAAACAGACCTAAAAAAACCCGATCAAAATTGAAAATTGATTAAAACCGAACCGAAACCGAACCGCAATCGATGTGAACCGAAACCGGCGTGTTTTTTCATCGTCGGTTCAGTTTCGGTCTGATTTTTTCCAAAATCGAACCAATCGGTTAAGTTTGAATTGCTCTCCAAAATCGAATCGAACCGACCCGTGCATACCCCTACTCTTAATGCATCAGCATCATATAGGCATCTGCCCTAGGATACTCATACCTAGTTTGTCAGTTGTAATGCAACACTCTGCCAAACTTTTGAGTTTCCCTATCCTTCGAATTTTTGCTCTATTTAGCCCATTTTTAAAATAGGACCTTGTTCGTGAGTCTGAAAACAAGTCAAACCGTGTCTTACATCGTGTACCCTATATTTTTCCCAGACTCGGGTCTTGTCCAACATTTCACTTGCAGACTTGGCAAAAAATAATACAAGTGGAACTTAATAATAATAACTACACTAGATAATTTCCTTCTCTTTTTTTTACCCAAAAGTATTTTCGAAATACCAAAAATAGTTCTCCCTTTTTCAAAATGCCAAAAATATTGTCTCTCCTTTTTAAAAAAAAATATCAAAATATTTTTTTCCACTAGAATAAACATAAAAATCCTTTTCCTCTCAGGTGCGATCGCATACCCCTGTTTTGGTCTGGCTCCCTATTGGCTCAGAACCTCTATTAAGCCTCTTTAGATTTCCACTCCTTCCTCCGTAACTTCTATAGATATTGAGCAATACCTATAAAGACTATTAATGGAGAACGTTGACCATAATACAAATGTATAGACAGATCTTATAGCAATCCTTGCTCATTTCAGTGCCAAGATTGATAGTCTCCCAATAGAAAACCAAGATTTTAACCCTTTCACTAGAATTAAACCCATTGAATTACCTGATCTATCTACCATTTCACTAAAGCCCCTCAAGGTTTGTTCTTATTTCCTCCTACATCAGGAGAACGAATCTTACCAAGCTTTATCCCTCCTAACCAGGGCCTTCATAGCCGTTTGAACCCATTCAAAAGTGAGGAGTATGGAGATGCTATCAGTCTTAAATTAACTTCAAAAATTTTGGGATGAAACTGCCACCAGAAATGACCCTTGGAGAGAATAACTTTGAAAATATCATTTTCAAGTACATGAAAGCTCGGGAGTGGGCCCTTCACTCAGATTAATGCTTCGCATCAATTAGAGATTTCAGTTTACACAATGTTGTGAAAATTAAGTTTGATTTCATCAAGAATCAACAAATATGTATGTCCTCACAATCTTGAAACGCAAAGGGTATTTGGACCCCTCCTTCCAATATTTAGATGCTAAATGAGAAGACCTGTACAATGAGGTTGTTGAAGTCATAGAGTTCATTGATTTTTCATGGAAAGATGATATTATTGCCACTAGATGGGATGATTATTCAAACAACTCAAAAGATACCCCATATAGTGAAGACCTCCCTTTCTGTAAGTTTCTTGAGCCACGGTACAACCCTATGGAGAAGAAGATAGAGCTAGGACTAGAGATTTTCTTGGGGGACAAACTCTCCTGGGATGAAGACCAGAAACACAAGGTGGATCCTCTGACCATCAAAGTCGTGGAAATCATTAAAACTCTGAAGGCAGGGATGATGATGATCTGTTTGATCTACATACACTAGGGTTGGATCTCTACCTGATCCATGAGAAGGTCAAGTCATTCGATCCGTCCAAAAAGATCATCCCTATTGATCAGTCCTACCTAAACCAATCCAAACTCTATTTTTCACCCCCTCCAAAATGAACCAGATTCTATCCCATCTCCTTTGATCACTAATATGATTATAAATGAGACCCACTTTATGAGGTTCTCGCTGATGTATTTTCAAAAGATGTTTTTAATGAAATAAATGATGATTTTGAGTATCTTGATGTTCCTTATACTGGATTCATTGATTTTAATCAAACAATTGATGAAAATAATCTAATAAATGAACGATTCTTAACTGATCTCTATATGGAATAATTAAATAACATAATCACATTCAAACTAATGATGATGAGACTATAGTTATCGATCTCAGTTCTAGTATCAATCCGAGTGAGATTAGGATAGGTTCCACCCTCGATGGTCATAATTTTAAAACTTTCAAAAGAATTTGTGGATGTCTTTGTGTGGTTGTACATCGATATGTCTGGTATTGACCCAGAAATTCCACGGCACAAGATTTTTAACTTCCCACATAGAAAGACTGTCAAGAAGAAGTTGAAAAAGCTTTACACAAAGTTGTCTACCAAGGTCAAAGATGAAGCGGTATAGAAGTTGAATGTAGGCTTCATCTGCATGGTTGAATATCCTACATGGCTTGCAAACATTGTCCCTGTGCCAAAGTCAGTCCGTCTACTATCGAGATTTGAACAAATCATCCCCAAAGGATGATTATCCTTTGCTAACATCGACATGAATATTGATAACACTACCAGTCATTGAAATAATCTAATACACTAATGTGTCAAGATTAATTAAAACTCGTTTAAATCCTTACTAAAAACCCTTTTTTTAATTTCAAAAGTTGAAAACACACAAAATGTATTGGTTGGTGAGATGTCCTTTATAACAAAAACTTGTTTTAAATAGAATGGGATGAGAAGAAGTGGTAAATACACAATATTTGTTCACGAGGTGACTAGCTAAATGGAAAATCCCAGGTCCCTTATTTCCAGTACCACACACCTCCAAGTCCACTGCAACCAATGTTTAAGTATAATTACAAATTACAATAAGTAAATGAAACAGTTTAGCCAATACAAAGAGTATACCAAGGCTGAAACTACACAACCCCACAACTACTGAATTTGACTAAACAATTTAAGGCAATGAAAACTTAGAAAACACACTCAGAGCTTTGCGCTCAAAACCAAAGTACCAATGAAGATGAACACAATAAAATAATAATAATAATAATAATAATAATAATAATAATAATAAATTTTGGTTTAATCAAGTCAGCAAAGATTATAATTACTAAGTCCTTAAACACATAAAAGTCCTTCTTTATTATATGAAAAATCCAACATATATGAATAAGCCTAAAAGGTCAGTTTTCAGTTAAGGCTAAGGTAAGATCGGCAAAGAATATATTTATGGTAGAAACAACAAAAAAATTTAGATTAAACAACCTAAGTCCAGTTTCAAAATACTAAAAACATAGACAGGAATCAGGTTCATGAAAAATTGAATCTAGTTAAACATTTAAAGAAACCATCAGCTTTAACAAAACATTTAAATAAATCTTATTAAATAAACAAATAGGTTACAATTTTCAAAAGGATAGTTTTGTTATAACTAGATTTTGGGAGCAACGATAACATGTACAGGCCCCAAACTTTCTCAAAACAAGTTATACACCAAAAATAACCTAAAAATTAGCTTAGATCTTAAAATAACAAGACTTTAGTTCAAAAAAACCAAGATCAGTTAAATTTATCCAAGCAAGCTTATGTTAAAAATGTTTCGGTCAGTTTAGATCTAAGGCAAGTAGATATTCAAGGAATGCAACGGAAATAACCATAAACTCGATTATATATATATATATATATATTAAAGAAGGTTAGAGATGTATACCCACTGATGATCCACAAAAAAAATGCCAAGGAAAAAAGAAAAACTCCACAAGAGGTATAGTGAGGATTAACTCAGCAAGCCACGAGATTTAGCTTTATACCTAAGTACAGAAAGTTTGAAAATAAACTTTTAGAACATAAACTGTAAATCGACAAACTAGAAAAATCAACAACCTCTCAAACCGTACACACAGAAAATAAGCACACAAATCTCACGATGTTTATATGAAAGATAGATATGGTGTTTAGGTGTAGGGAAAAGGAAGAGAAACTCTCAGAAAATGGTGTAACACTTGGGAAATTTTAGAGAGAGAAAAATGGAACTAATTTTGGAAGCATAACGTCTATGTTTGGAAATAAAAAATGGCTTTGCAAAAATTCAACCTCGGGCATCGTATTTATTGGCTCAAAGAAGGACCCTTGTTTAACCGTAAATCCAACAACTTAAAGGGTAAAAGACCACAGGGGATCGCAAGAAATAATGATCGACGGGGTTACATGAATAATTTACGTGCTCAACAGTGAGGGCAGAAGAGTCAGAGTAATCCAGATCAAACAAACATGTGCAATCAGCCCTGTCAGCTCACGCGTGGTCAAGCCGCGTGAGCTTGGTCATGAATTTCATTGGCCAATACCTGATCATAAAGATCAACCCAAAATGCCCTAAATTATTAAAACGTTGCCATTTTATTATATGTTAAATTTTGTCGATTAAATAACAATAATGTTTAATTAAACATTTTAAAATCCAAAAAAAATTATAAAAATAGAAAAATATATTTATAAATTATGAAAAATAATAAAACCAATAAATCATAATGTAAAAAAATATTTGAGTTAAAGTACATATAAAATGTATAATTACAAAAAATTGTTTAAATATTAAACTAATTAAATCAAAAATGTTATATTAGGTTTTAAAATTATAAAATTATTATTAGCCACAAGTAAAATGCAGGATGATAATGAGAGAGAGATAATAATGGCTTTGTCATAAAATTGAGCCAAAATAAAATAAAGTTGTTTTCAATATCCCCCTTTGTCCAATTTTGAGACAAAGTAAAATGAGACTCTAAAAAGAAACACTCTTGTAACTAGCTCAATTATACACAAAATTCCTAAAGAAGAAAAGTACATAACTGAGCAAACAACATGTGTCGTAGAAAATAAGAGTACATAACTCAACTAACAATATGTGTCCTATAAGACTCATATACATACACTAAAAAAACACTGAAGTATCACAAACCTCTTATATAAACAATAATAAAACTTAAAGTAGGAGTCTAGGAGTCTCAAATTCTCCCCATGTCTGTCTCAAAAGGACAAAGGATAGGGAAGAATCCTACAAAATAGATGTTAGTACCACAAGAAAGAGAGATAAAAGTGAATTACATACAAACCTAAAACATTTTAGTGGGGAGTTTGTTATTTCTCATTTGGTAACTTAAATCTTCTTTCCTAATCCAAATAGTCTTAATTTTTGGGAAAATTGGTTTAGACTTTTAAGGCACTGGCTTAAGTGGTGGGAGTTTCTTAATAAATTTAGATTTAAGAGGGATCATGGGTCTATTAGCTTTCACACCTTGTTTGTTTAAATATAAACGTTTACAACATAAAATTTCTAAATGGCAATTTATTAGATAAAAAATATAATGATACATTTGTCTGTCAATAGGTTTGGCTTTAAAATATACGCCAAGTCCATTAGCATTCTCCCCTTTTATGTTTAGCTTTAATCGTTTACAGAATTTTTATAAATAACCAAATTTAGAATTAAAGTTACAATGATAGATTTGCCTATCAGCAAATATGGCTTCAAATGACATAGTAGGTTTATTTTCATTCTCAACATTTCTGTTTAGATTTAATTATTTAAAATAGAATTTTTCCAAATGTCCAGATTTATGATAGAAATTATAAAAATCAATCTTCCTAGAAATAAGTTTTGGTTGAGTTTGATTTTATTTTTAACATGAGGAATTGATTTGCAAATATTGGATGATTCTAGATAATCTTCAATAGAGTTAACAAAGTTTATTTCAGAAAATAGTTCTCCATTAAAACCAATTCCATCTTTATCCATATGAGCCTTTCCAGAATTAACCACGTGTTCAACCAAAAGACTAGAAGAACATAAGAATACAATTTTTTCAAAGTCTCTTTTAACTCAAGTAGTGACTCTTCAAAGTCATTTAAGGCAGCCTTATGTTTAACTTCTAATAAATGGTTGATTTATTTTAATTTTAGAACATATTTCTCATGAAAATATTATCACATTAAATTTCTTTCATTTGCATAGCAGACTCGTCACAAGTTAGGCCAATTTGATTATTTAAAACATCAATTTTAGATAGTAACCTAGAATTGATTTTGTTTAAGTGTGTGCACTTTTTCAAAGAAGATTTGTACATTTTCTTAAAGTGAGAATCATCATAACATTCAGTATTAACAGATTCATTTCTAAGGGATAGTTCATTTTATGTATCATTTTCATCATCCCAATTTTAATTACACTCTAAAAGATTTTTAGAATCAGTGGAAAGAAAATAATTATGAATATGAGTCTTAATAGGTAAAGATTTATCTACAAATGATAAATCATAATTTTATATGTATAATCCAAAGTTGTCAGACAAAATAGATATCATCACAGTCAATATCCAACTCACTCAAGCAATGGACGTAAAAGCCATAAGGTTCTTTGAGCTATCACAACTATCATCCCAAGTTTTAGATAAATGGGACTTATTAGAAGATTCCCATTTAATTTTTGAAAAACACTTGTTAACATAATGACCAAATTCATTACACAAAGCACTTGTATCTTTAGTAGGGATATAATTTCAAGGCTTTTCTTTTCAAATCATTTTTCAAGAGGCCTATTATTACAATTAGGTTGACCTTATCTTGAAGCAAAATTGTTTCTAAATTTAACAAACTTGTTAAAATGTTTAGATAACATATCAATTTCAATGTCTAGTGACTCAAAAATAACGAAAGAGTCATATAAACTAGACGAGGAAGACACAAAAGAAATTTGTTTGAATTAGATTTAAAAACTAAAGATGGTTGTGTAGTGTGTGCATGTTCTTTGCCTCTCTTTTATTTTTATTTAAGGCAGTTTGCAGTTCATATGTTTTCAATTTACTTCACTAAAGTTGAGGTGTCATACTGTGATCATATATTTCATCAATAGCATGTATTTTCATATAAAAACTAGTAGGTAAAGACATACGAATCTTAGCACAAATTTCAGAATCAGTGTACACTATACCATTTGCATACGATTGGTAACTACATATTGTAGTCTAAGATAAAAAAAAATTGTCAAACTTTTCATCGTCTTTCATGAACATATAATCATATAAGTGTCTAAAAGTTATGATTTAGACTTTTTAACCCTACTGTCACCTTTATGAAAAATACAGATAGAGATTTGGGTCATCATTAATCATATGATATAGAGTTTCAGTACGTCTACGTATGTATATGTATGTATATAGGGTTATCCTTCATCCTTTATGAAGTTTTGATAGAAAAGGGAATACACAAGAGCCGTAGCGAAAGCGAGTCTTAATAAGGCAATTTTCATTGCTTATGGACCTTAACTTGGGTGATCTATCCATAACCAGGATGACGAATGGAATTTCTTAGTTGACATAAGATAGAATTGTAGAAAGAATCAAAAGTCACGAATAACTCTTTTTTATCTATATTCCTGCTTACTAATTAATCATCCTCTCGGACCAGCTACTGATCATTGCCTTGGTAGCTATTACCTCACCAACTAGCTAATCAAACACGATCCCTTCCTTGAGAGGATTCCTCTTTTTTCTCTTCATACTACTAAGTGAGAACTTTCAAATTCAAAGAAACCAAGAATTAATAAATATGGCCAATCTTGAGCCAAATCCTATTTTTCGAAAACAAACAATGGTTCAAAAATAAAAAATAAAAAAGGACAAGTGAACTTTCTCTCGAGCCATTGTAATATTATTTGATCATATCATTAAATCATTTATTTCTCTTGTTTCTCTCGAAATCTTTTCAATGTTTATTTCTACACATGTATTTTTCTCGGGGGTCTATAGCCATTATGTGTCATAGGTGTTACATACCGTATGAAAGTTAGTAGTATACCGCTTTTGTGGATAACTCGTAATGCTACGTGCCTTTCGATATCGGGATCCTTTAACATGACTTCGACTCATCGCATAACTTGATCCACTATTGTACGAATAACATTTCCTGGTGTGATTTGAGAAGCAAACGGTGTCCCTCTTCTGGTACCCCTGAATCCACAAGTACCCGCGGATACATATAATTCAGAAGAATATGTGAGTGATTCATACACAGCATCTCTTTCTTTTGTCAACGGTTCTACCAATTGATATGTTTACACAAATAATTGAAATTCAATTTCTTAATATGTATCTTCAATTTTTTGAAACTTACAAACTTCTTTCCTTAAGCCTTGATCAATAAACCTACAAAATCCTTCAAAGTGTATCTTATTAAACCCAGGTATTATAAACATTCCCCCATTTCCATCCCAGATCATTTTTAATTTTTCTTTATCGAAAAATTCCATTATTGGCTCATTCTTCATCGAATCATAAAGATGATCTAGCAATAATGGAATTTATAATATGTTTATTGAATCACATAAAATTTATATTAATGGGAATGTATGAAATACGTATGAAAATTTTAATTCAAGAGTTCTTATGTATTTCCACGCCCCTTTGAGACCTCGATAAATGGACAAATTCCTTTTCTTTGATCAGGCACTCGCCATCTATTTTCATTATTCAACTCTTTGACAACATGAATAAACCAAAAGCTCTTCCCTCCCCCTCTATCTATCCAATGGATGTAAGGGAAAAGGCCTTTGGTATCCCTTCCAAACAAGAATTGGGGCCTTGCAATCACTAGCCAATATGCTTTTCTCTCACGCCTTTCTTCGTTCATGGTTCGATATTCTGGTGTCCTAGGCATAGAGGAACCACACCAATCCATCCCGAACTTGGTGTTTAAACTCTACTGTGATGACGTTACTATAGGGGAGATCCTGCGAAAAAATATCTCAATGCCAGGATGATAAAAACCTTAATACATCCCATTATTATTACTTTTTCAATAGGTAAAAACGAATGAATTTTTTATCGAAAAATCAAAAGAAAAAAATGCGCCCGGATCTCCTCTGGGAATGATTTGGAAGATCCAAAACCAAAAATAGTGGTATTTACTAGAAATAATATAATAAAGGCAGTCAATCAATATAGCTTGATCCAAAATCTGATTCAAATCCAATATAACACTTATGGTTACATAAGAAATGTATTGAATCGATTATTTTTAATGAATATATTCGATCGCAACTTCGAATATGGATTTCAAAGGGATCAAATAGGAAAGGATATTCTGAATAATAGAACTCTAATCAAATATACAATCAACCAACATTTATCGAATTTAAAAAAGAGTCAGAACAGATGGTTCGATCCTCTTATTTTTATTTCTCAAACTGAGATATCCATGAATTGGGATCCTGATGCAGATAGATACAAATGGGCCAATAGGAGCAAGAATTTCCAGGAACATTTGGATTATTTCATTTCTGAGCAGAAGAGTCGTTTTCAAGTAGTGTTCGATTGAATGAGTATTAATCAATATTCGATTGATTAGTTTGAGGTTATCGATAAAAAATATTTATCTAAGCCACTTCGTTACTTTTTATCCAAGTCACTTATTTTTTTGTCCAAGTTTCTTTTAATTTTGTGTAACCGACTTCCTTTTTTCTTTGTGAGTTTCGAGAATATCCCCATTCATAGATTTGAGATCTACATCTATGAATTGAAAGGTTCGAATGATAAACTCTAAGAGGCTTGTGGGATTGACGTGAGGGGACAGGGATGGTTATATTTCTGGGAGAGAACTCTTGGTGAATATGAAGCTCAAGGATACAAGTTAGGCCTTGGAATGAAAGACAATTCCGAACCTTCTTTGTCTACAAACAAGGAAGCTTTAAGTAATGCAACTATTAATCTCATGAAGAGTTTGACCCTAGCTTAGGATGAATGCTAGCGGTATTCTTAACACATGCAAGTCGGACGGGAAGTGGCATTTTCAGTGGCAAACGGGTGAGTAAAGTGTATCAAGTATTGCTCCTATTGGACTTCTTATGTCAGGATATGGATCAAATAATAATTATTGCTTTCTAGGTGGTCTACGAGTTGTTGCTCAATCAAATAGTTATCCAATCCCATTAACTCTATGTGTGTTATAAATATATCTACGTGTGATTCATTGAGACATATAATTTCCCCTATTTCTTTTCTTTCTACGAAGGACGTTTCATGAGTAGAATAGATATTTTTGAAAATTATACATTTTTTGTGTTTTTTTATTGAATTGTCATTTTTCATTTTCTAGGGATATACGGACTCGAACCGTAGACATTCTTAGTAAAACAGATCAAACTTATTATTATCAACATAATCTGATCTGTTTCTAAGACACAATGAGAGTTAGTTTGACTGCCCTAACTATGGCAAAATATTTCTAAGATGTTAATGAACAAGACGTACTTCTATTTATTAATAATATCTTCCATTTCCTCCAAGCAGGATTTGAAGTATCTGCCTAAGAATTTGACTCCACGGGAATTTGAACAAAAAGTTATTGAATTGGCCTATTTCTTGTGTGTACCAATTGAAGTATTTTGAGAAATGAGCAGAAGAATGAATACTTTCTCATCAAGAGGGAAAAATGCCAAAATCCTCTTTTTCTGTAACGTAACTTAATTGAAGTTTCTTCAAAACGCTCATTCGAGCCGAGTTGGAATCCCATTCTAACTAAGGATTCTTATGGTTTCGGTGGATCCAACTACAGGAGAACCAGGAACAGAGAGCTTTCCCCCTTTTTTGCCTACTCTTTAGTCTTAAGAACGTTTGTTTTAAGAATGAGTGATTACCCATCCAGCAGGAAGAGTTCCTCTAATTTTATGAATTTTCTAGAATACTCTTTTCTTGAATATCATTCAAAAAAATTCAAATTTCCTAGTATTCCACCAATTAGTAACCCAAGATTCCATAATTTTTTTAAATAAGAGAGAAATCCACCAGGGCAAAAATACTATAGATGCAAGAATAAAAAAGGAGTGAATGCTTTCTTTTTTGCCATTTTTTCATCTATTAAGTGGTCATGAACTCACCTCATTCGCCGACTCTATGCAATCTAATATTTCTCTCATGCATGAGTTCTATTACAAGGTATTGAACCTGTAAGTCTATTAACTGTTTTCATTTGTCGTAACCAAATCAAACTATCTCTCAATATGCTCCTCGAAAAATCCGATTCGGGTGAATTCTTCCCCCAACTAACGAAGAGATCTTGGCGGAATTGCCACATATGAAATTGAGCGCAATTTTGCAAAGAAATATCCCACCTGTTTCCCAAGACGAGATAGAAAACGTACTCAATATCATTTAATTAAATAGTTGACCCATCCCCTTATTGTTTGAAGAAACCCTCCACTTCAATTGGTCTTTTTTCACAAAAGCATACATGAGATAAAAAATCCAGTGTTTCACTAAGATTTTGTACACATCTTCTCTTTGTTTCTTGGGCCTCTAATGAGTTACAGATAGAGTTCAAAAAGGTCAGATCTTTGATGCTTCCATTATCTATGATTGAGTTGCAAAAACTTTTGGATAGGTATCCTACATCTGAACCGAATTCTTTCTGGTTAAAGAATCTCTTTCTAGTTTCTCTAGAACAATTAGGATATTCTCTGGAAGAAATACGGGCATCTGCTTCTGGTAGAAACATGTTATTGGGTGGTGGTCCCTCTTATGGGCTCAAATCAATACATTCTATGAAGAAATATTTGAATATCAATATCATCGATCTCATAAGTATCATACCAAATCCCATTAATCGAATCACTTTTTTGAGAAAATGAGACTATTTATCTCAAAAAGGTCTGCAAAAAATTTCGGGAAAATGTCAACGCCTGCTGGATTATTTGTAAAAAAAATAGAGTACACTATAAGGAATTAATTGGTCAATTGAATATTCGAGAGACAAAAACTCGTTAATTTGAAGAGTCATTTTTAATGTTCGTTTCAATTTTATGACCACCATTCGCGGGTTCAATTCCCATCGTTCACCCATTTCCTTTGCTATAAAAGGATTTTTTTAGTGAACATGTCACATCTTACTCCAATTTTTTTTTCTTTTATTTTGTAAAGACTACGAAATAAATTTGATTTTCTATCCTATTTACTACGGCGATGAAGAATCAAATTATCACTATATATATTCCTTTCTCTACTTCTTCTTCCAAGTGCCTTCGAGAATTTGAACATACGAGGTGCATGGCTGTCGTTAACTCGTTTCGTAAGGTGTAGGGTTATGTTTGGCAACTATCACAACCCTCGTGTTTAGTTTCCATCGTTGAGTTTGGAACCCTGAATAGACCGTCGGTGATAAGCCGGGGGAAGGTGAGGATGATGTAAAGTCATAATGCCAAAGTAGTGACAACTTAGAAACGAGTTAACGAACTACTAAATTTGACTAAACAAACCAAGGTAGTACAACTTAGAAAACACATTCAGAGCTTCACACTCAAAGCCAAAGTACCAGTGAAGATGAACACAATAAAATAATTGATGAAATGCTTTTTGGTGTGTCATTGTGAAAGTTCTTCAATCAAAACCTTTATCACCTACACAAAAATAATATAACAAACTAGAATAGAGGTAAGTAAGGATATCAATCCTAATCTAAGGTGTGGACATGCTAAAATGAGAAGATAACGAATATAATTCACTTGATTATATTTTTTTTAGACTTTTTAGTTTTTCTATTATTTTTATGTTTTTCGAATATTAAAACAATATTTATGATGGTGAAAATTAAGTAGCTATACTAAATGAAAGATATAAAACCAATACTAAAAAGTGTGCTAAAACAAGGCCAAGTAGTTAAAATAAGATGTAACTAATTTGAGATAAGATCAAGTGAGATAAAATCAAGGAATGAAAATTCACCTCCACTTCATTAATTAAATGTACTAGATTATTCAAGTTTACTAAATTCCCATATATTAATTTATTTCATCAATTGATTCTCATCATTTGATCAAATAAACTAATATAGATTTAGTTAAGTAATTTTCCATCCCTACTACTCAAATGAAGAAATGATTTCGAGAAACGATATAAATCACTCGCTAGGGCAAATTCATGTAATTAACTTTA
Organism: Sambucus nigra; assembly: GCA_949130495.1. Taxonomy (NCBI): domain Eukaryota; kingdom Viridiplantae; phylum Streptophyta; class Magnoliopsida; order Dipsacales; family Adoxaceae; genus Sambucus; species Sambucus nigra. The sequence goes on from OX422207.1 coordinate 552,928,384, forward strand.
AATCCCAAAAAGTAATGTATGAGCACAACAAAATATAATATACTCTAATTAGTGGCTCATCCTATCTCTAGTTTGAATCCAAAAGTCAAAAGCATATTAGATTTCAATCCTTTCTCAAGAATGGTTTACCATCTCTCGATGCATAAACACTTGTAGGAATGAAAAATTATTAATTAAATGAAACAAAGTAAACAAAAAAAATTAATTCATCTAATTGCATTCATGGGGCTTCATTTCACTCCTTGAAAGGAGTGATTAGCCTAGAATGATCATCAATCAAGAATAATTGTAAACAAGTAATAGCATAGAATGATTAATAAGAGAAGAATTAATCAAAACCAATTTTCCCTTCAACTTAAAATGGTATCTTCAATTACAATCTCTCAATTTAAAATGACTCAATATTTTTTTTGGTAAAAAAAAATACTAAAACTAAAATTTTCTCTCTCTAACTATCTTCTTCTTCTTCTCCAAGTCTCTAATTCTCTAATCTCTCATTTTCCAATCTTTTCAAATGGCCTTCTTCTTCCTTAAATAGTAGGCATGAAGCTAAGGGAAAATCGGGTAGGAATTAAATGGACATGAGGGGTGTGAGGGTGAGTTGGGGTTAAAATGGGGAAATGCACACATGTGCATGGATTGTGTGAGGTCATGAGAGTTAGGGGAATAAAAATCAGATTTGGGTGAGGGGCAATCTGGAAAGTTGGGTTAAAATTGGTAGTTAGGGGGGAATTTTGGGTAGAAGGGGATAAGTGGTTTATTAGGCACATGTGGGGTATTTGGGTTTTGGCTTTTGTTTTGTTTCTTTTGTGCAGGCACGATTTTTGCATTTGGAGAAATGAATGAAATGGGAAATGGGTTTTGGCAGTGGGTCGGGTTGGCAAAATTTGGGGGTGATGGCTTCGGGTTGACAAGGGCTAGTCTCGGAGAAGGAAGGGGGTAGGTTGAAAGGTGGTGGTCGCCGGAGTTGGCAGCGAGGGTAGGAAGGGAGCGCCGGAGTTTTTTCCAATAGGTCGGGAGGTGGCCGGAGGTATAAGGGACGCGGCTGGGTTGAGATGGGGCTGAAGAGTTTAGGGATGCTGGGTAGGATATGGGTCGGATTCCGACGGGTAAGACAGGTCTGACGGCGGCTTTCGGGTTTGGTTTGACACACAAGGGGCAGCGTTTTGAATCTCGGGTTCAGTTGGGGGGGGGGGGGGTTGGAGTATCCAGGTTGGCAGGAAGGTTTCTGGAAATGGGGTTGCGGGTTAAGTCCAGTCTATGGAGTAGTTATCGGCGCCGGAGATGGGCGCGAGTTTGGGTAGCCGGGCATTCGCCAGCGACATGGGGTAAGCAGGTGTAGGTTGTATTAGTTTTGTGAATGGGGGTGAGAGAACGATGTTGGGTTTAATGGGGGCTAGGGGAGAGAAGAGGTGAATGGGTTATGATTGTTAATGGAGGGAAAGGAGAGAGAATGTGTGGGAGGTTGAAGATGAGGTTGGGGGAATTAGGTGTGGGTTAGTGTATGGGAAATGGTGAGGGTGAGGGAGGTATTTGTGTGTGTGAGTGTATGGGTTGGTGGGTGTGAGTGAGTTAGTGTGTGTGTTAATTTGGACACCTAAAAATAACACTAACAAACTAAAATAAAATTAATAAAATAAAAACTTAAAAAATAAAATCCTATTCTAAAATAAAATAAAGACTCAAGAAAAAAAAGAAACTAAAAAAGAAATAAAAATAAAAAATAAAAATCTATTAAACTAAAAACTAAAATCCTAAAAAAATGTAAAATCTAATAAACTAAAAAATAAATGAAATCCTAAAAAATATAAAGATAACTAAAAACTAATCAAAATTAAAATCAAAATAAAACTACACTAAATAAAAAGAAATAGAAAATAAAACCTAGAAAATCTAAATAAATCCTAAAAATAATACGACTCAAACCAAAAATCTAAGAAAAATAAAAAGGCACAAACTAAACACACACGGGCTTCGGGAAAGGTTTAGGGACATGTTTAGCGGGTGAGGTTACGGGAAAGGGTAATTAGCTCCTGAAATGGCAAAGTTGCATCGAAATTATGCATTTGAACACCGCAACGTGCATTCAAGCCTGCACAATATACAATAAAGCACATAAGACCATTTTTATTATAAACGAGTGACTAAAATGCATTTATTCGGGGTATAAAATGAACACTTTTGGGTGCTTATCACACCACCCCCAAATAAAACATTGCTAGTCCTCGAGCAAAAAGATAGAGAGAAAGATAAAGATAAGAAACCAAAAGTGTACCACTTTCGTGGGTACTTGCGATTGCACTTAGCATGTGCAACAAGCCTTTAAACCTATAGGTTGCCCTACAGTATGAGTTGTGTCTCGTGAGGGTTTGCAATGAATATACCCACAAATTATTTATTTAAAAAGATTTATTGAAAGGCAGTCAAACTCTTATTAGACATAAAATAATCACATAATCTATCATGAATGAAATAATTTCATAAATACAAGCTAGAATATGTAAAAAGATTTAGTTAGGTAAATACTCAAGGCACGTCCTCCCTAGAACTCAACGTGTGTGATGTGAATCAGTCAAAACGGGTCGAGTATCATGAGAGTAATTCCTAGATGGCCTTTTTGGAATCAACGCATCAACTTCAAATCTCACTTGATTTAACTCTCCCAATCGAACTCTCGAGATTTGGGTTAGTGTATCATTATTGTGTGTGAGGAGGTGAGTAAATATAACCGAGTTCAGACATCTCTCACACACATAAGAAAGAACGAACATATAGAAGGAAAATGATCTCATGAAAGATATGCTAATCACTATAGTGAGAACGTCGAGTTATTCACCACGTTGACTATCATTTGCCCGAACACTTAGGGGAGATATGGATGTATATGGGTGAGGGGAAATGAAATGGGATGAGAAGGATATGATAGGTAGGTATGATGGAATGGATGATGGATAGAATATTTATGGATATGGGAGAAGAGTGTTCTATACATGAAGAACCAACGCCTTTATTTAACAAAAGAACAAACTACAAACTCTCTTTTCTTTTCTTTTCTTTCTTTTTTCGATTTTTCTTTTCTTTTCTTTTCTTTTTTTTATTTTTTTTTATTTTTATTTTTGCTATTTTTCTTTTTTCTTTTTTTTCTTTTCAAACCAACAATGAAAGCATTTACATTTGAAATCACACTCTTTTTAAAAAAATGAAGGATGATATGGAGAATGTGGTGGGGTATGTATAGGAATATGGTAAGGTAATGTGTGAAATGAATGAGAATGTGATATGGGGGAAAACCTAGTGCTCGGGACAAATTTCAAGGCACGCATTTCTTACAACTCGAAAGTGATGTCGTTCTCAGTGATAAAGCCAAAATTTTATGAAGAATAATGAGATCATAGAACGATTAAGTGCGGACCCAAAGGAAGTCTAATCAACTTGTGACTCGGAGATTGCGTAAAACACTCTAAAAGGGTGAAAGGCACGAATCTCACAAGCTAAAGTCTCCACTAGATATCCTTAAGTTTCTCTTGGGAATTATGGTACTCTTTAACTCTAAACTGTAGTGACGTGATAGGTGCGCAGATTTTGTTGAGTCTAGGAATTCATGGTGCAACATGCCTTGTTATGTATTACATAAGCGATTTAGAAAAAATATCCTCTATCTTAATTCCTAGATTTTAAAAGATGGATGATAGAAAATTCATTTCAAAGATTGAGATGAAAGAAACTGCACGAAATTTTAAAAATCGGGTTCAAAAATAAATTAAAAATCAAAAGAGGCACGATTTTGATAAAATTCCCCACCCCCAAACAAAAAGGAACATCGTCCTCGATGTTAAGTAAAATTATATTTTAAAATTGAGAGCATAAGGGAGGAAAGAGATTACCAGAATCAACCGCTAATGAAGGGGACATGTGAAACTAAGATGAAACTTGAATAAATGAGTGAGATAGCAAAATATGTACAAGTCTATAATCATGATAGAACATTGGGTGGTGTGAAACACCACCCCAAAATAGGAGAGGACTCATACTCAAAAAAAGCGGGTTGCCTCCCGGTAACGCTAAATTTAATGTTTTCAGCCAGGCCGAAGGGAATCTCACCCTAAAGAAATTATAAGCGAGGAGAGAACCGGGTGGCAGAAAAATCGGGGGATGAGATCACCCCCAAATAAGACTGGACGGTCCGTCTTCATAAACGGGGTCACCAAGGTCAATCTATTCTATGTGAATGGAGCCTAGCTCCAAGAAAGGCTTCAAGCGTTGACCATTGACTTGAAAGAGGCTACCATCCTTGGGATTTTTCATGGTGATGGTACCATAAGGAGTAACTGACTCAACAATGAAGGGACCAGACCACCTGGTTTTCAATTTCTCGAGAAAGAGATGCAATTGAGAACTATACAATAAAACTTTTTTACTAGGGTGGAATTCTTTGCGCATGATGCTTTGGTCATGGATCCACTTCATTTTGTCCTTATGCTTCTTAAACAAATCATAGGTATCATTTCTGATTTCCTCTAATTCATTAAGTTACAGCTTCCTATGGATACTCGCCTCGTCAATATCGAAATTAAGTGCTTTGACAGCCCAATATGCATGATGTTCAAGCTCGACGGGAAGGTGGAAAGGCTTGCCGAAGACCAAGCGATAAGGAGACATGACAATTGGAGTCTTGTAAGCAGTACGGTATGCCCAAAATAAGTCATTCAAGCGTAAGGACCAATATTTTTTATTAGGATCAATGGTTTTTTCAAGAATTTGCTTGATCTCACGGTTGGAGACCTCACCTTGACCACTAGTCTATGGGTGGTAAGAGAGACCAACCTTGTGGGTAACACCATACTTTTTGACAAGGTGTTCAAAGACTCAATTATAAAAATATTTACCCCCATCACTAATGATAGCGTTGGGGGTTCCAAAACGCGTGAAGACATGCTCTTAAAGAAATTGGACCACAACTCGATGGTCATTGGTGTGGCAAGCAATTGCTTCGATCCATTCGGAAACATAGGCAACAGCAACTAGAATATATTAAAAACCATGAGAGGAGGGAAATGGTCCCATGAAATTGATACTCCACATATCAAAAATTTCAACAATGACGATGGGTGTGAGAGGCATCATATGACTACGAGAGAGACACCCGGAGTGTTGGCAATTGGAACAAGCCTGGAAATATTGATGGGCATCGCGAAAAAGGGTAGGCCAATAGAAACAACTTTGCAAAATTTTGGCGGCAGTTTTCTTTGAGCCAAAGTGGCCTCCACAAGAACTATTGTGGTAGAAGAACATAATACTGAGTTGTTCACATTCGGGAACAGAATGAAGAATGACTTGATCGGGGTAATACTTGTAGAGAAACAGTTCATCCCAAGAGTAAAACTTCACATTCACCATGAATTGGGATCGATCCTGTTTCGACCAATGATTAGGAAGTTGGATGGTAATGAGGAAATTGATAATATCAACATACCAAGGCGAGGTGGAGATGGAAAAAAGTTGTTCATCGGGAAATGACTCAAAAATGGGAACATGATCACAGTCATACGTGACAGTAATGCGAGATATATGATCAGCAACAACATTTTCACAACCTTTCTTATCTCGAATTTCAAGGTTAAAGTCTTGGAGTAAGAGAATCCACCTTATCAATATTGGTTTTGAATCCTTCTTATGAAGAAGTTTCTTAAAGGAAGCATGGTCTGTATACACGATGATAGGGGAACCTATGAAATATGAGTGAAATTTATCAAGAGCAAACACAATCGCTAATAACTCCTTTTCGGTGGTCGTGTAATGAAGTTGAGCATCATGTAGGGTTTTGCTAGCATAATAGATGTCATGTGGGAGTTTGTCAACTCTCTATACAAGCATGACACCAAGTGAAAAATCAAAAGCATCACACATGAGCTCAAATGGGCGAGACCAATTAGGAGGTTGCATGATAGGAGCAGAAGTGAGCTCAGCTTTTAGGCGCTCAAAGGCGGCAACACGTGCTTCATCAAAGATAAAAGGTACATCTTTGGATAAAAGGGTTGTTAAAGGTTGAGCGATTTTAGAAAAGTCCTTAATGAAGCGCCGGTAGAAGCCCGCATGTCCTAAGAAGGAGCGAATGTCCTTAACATACTTAAGAATGAGGAATCAAGTTGACCTTTTCTTTATCGACCTCAATACCGGAGTTGGAGAAAACATGACCTAAAATAATGCCCTTTTTTACCATGAAATGGCATTTTTCCCAATTTAGGACCAACTTCTTTTCTTGACAACGTTGAAGGACCATAGTGAGGTGAGATAGGCATTGTTCAAGGGATGAACCAAACAGAGAAAAATCATCCATAAAGACTTAGAGAAAACGCTCCACCATGTCACTGAAAATACTAGCCATACACCTTTGAAAATTCGCAGGTGCATTGCAAAGGCCAAATGACATACGAGAGTACGTAAATGTGCCAAATGGACAGGTAAAGGTAGTTTTTTCTTGGTCTTCAAGGGCAATGGGTATTTGGTTATACCCTGAATTTCCATCAAGGAAGAAGTAGTAAGAATGGCCTGCCAAGTGTTCAAGCATTTGGTCAATGTATGGGAGAGGGAAGTGGTCTTTGCGAGTGACAGGATTGAGCTTTTTATAATCAATACAAACACGCCAACTGGTTTGTATACGGGTAGGCACAAGCTCATCGTCACTATTTTCTACAACAGTGACTTCAGACTTTTTAGGCACTACATGAATGGGACTGACCCATTGGTTGTCTGAAATGGGTTAGATAATACTAGCATCAAGAAATTTTAAAATTTCATCTCGAACGACCTCTTTTATTTCTGGACTGAGTCATCGTTGTGGCTCACGAGAAGTCTTAGCATTCTCCTCTAAATGAATGCGATGGCTACAGACATTGGGGCTGACACCTTGAATGTCGAAAATGGTCCACCCTAGAGCAGTACTATGTTGAGTGAGAGTGTGGACCAATTGCTCTTCTTGATTCGGTGTCAAGTCAGAAGTAACAATGACGGGGTGATGATGGTTTGGAACTAAGAAAGTATAGTTCAACTCATCATGCAATGGCTTAAGCTCCATACTAGGTAGTGACTCAGGAGAGGCATCAGACTCAGATGCAGAAATAGAGTTCAGGAGAATATCGGGACATGGGATGACTGGGTCAGCCACAGGAAAAAAAGTGTCGATAAGGAGAGGCTCGAATGGAGGAGCCCAAGTGGTAGTGTCCAGCAGAGGTGTAGAATCTAACAAGGCATTTACCTCGGAGATGGAGGAATTAATATCAAAGTCGGACTCAAAGTGAGCCAAACATTAGTGGATAGGATCTTCTTGGTAGGTGTGATCCAACATCTCTTGGACTAAGGATTAAATCATGCATACCTCATCAATAGAATCAACGTCGGCATTTTGGTGCATGAGGTGGAAAATATTGACCTCAACGGTCATGTTGCCAAAAGAAAGATTCATGGACCCATCTCGATAATTAATGATGGCATTGGCAGTTGCCAAAAAGGGGCAACCCAAAATGATAGGAATATTGGTTGGGTCGGGAGCAGGAGTGTCTAAGATGATGAAATCCACATGGTAGTAAAAGTCAGACACTTTCACCAAAACATCTTCAACGATTCCTTTGGGCACTGTCACAGAATTGTCTGCAAGTTGAAGAGTAATTCGTGAAGGTTTCATGTTTTGTAAACCCAACTCAAGGTAGAGAGAGTAAGGTAGAAAATTAACACTAGCTCCAAGATCAAGCAAAGCCCGAGTAGTGAAATTATCTCCTAACATGCAAGAGACAGTGGGACAACCAGGGTCTTTATACTTCACAATACCATTCTCATGGATGAGGGATGAGGGATGTGGCTTGCTCAGTGACAAATTCATAACGAGGAACATTCGTCCGTCGCTTGATTGTGCACAAGTCCTTCAATAATTTTGCATAGGAGGGAACCTGTTGAATCGTGATGAGGAATGGAATATTTATGTGAACATTCTGAAAAACTTGCTTGATCTCATCAAATTATTGAGCTTTCTTTGTTGGGGCCAACCTATGAGGGAAGGGTGCTTTATGGACAAAGGCAGTGGTGGCATCAGTAGGTTTAGAGGAATTCTTTTTGGTGGATTTATGGGGTGGTGGGACCTTAGGGAGTGGTTCTAATGGCCAATTCCGGGAGGGCGAGACTGGAACATCACGGGGAGCGACAACACCATTGTTAACCTATTTACCTGATCGTAGAGTACTCACTGCTTTCATGTACGCTTGGTATGTGGGTGGAGTGGAAGTGGTCCCAACCTCATAAGCCGACTCCTTTCCATTCCCCTTAGGGTTAGGAATGGGTTGGCTCGAAAAATGACCTTTCTCTTGCTCGAACTCAAACTAGTTAAGACGTTGCTCAAGCCTTTGGATGGCTTGAGCCTGTGCTTGCGTGGTTTGTTATTGAGTCATGATAAATTGAGTGAGAAGATTCTCGATAGAGGAGGTCGATGATTGGGGTGGAGGGGCATAAGGGGTTTGGGAAACCAACTCTCGGTTAGAACTAATCAGCTGTGAATACTCATAGGACGAAGGTGGGACATGGATAATTTGATGAGTGGGGTGGGACGGTCCTCCTTGGAGGACAAAGGATGATGGATGGCGTTGGTGGTGGTGTGGAGCATGGTGGTTTTGGATAGGAGGGCGATGTTGCCTTTGTGTATTTTGGTGAAACCCTGGTGGATCACCAACAAGTTGATGTGGTTGTGATGGAGCAAGGTGATTGTCGTACTTATAAGAAAAATAGGGATGGTTATTATTATTGGGATTGTAAGTAAATGACGATGGTGCAGGTTTCCTAGTGGTATCAAAAGCACATGCTTGGGCTAGAGTGGGTTTGGGATCATCTTGAATAAGGAGGCACAAATGAGATAAATGATCTTGACTTTAACAGACATGACAATAAGGACTAGACTCGTTGACATTCATCACTGGTTTAGAAAGAGAAACATTTTGTTGCATAGAACAACTGAGAGCATCAACTGTCTTAGTCAAAGTGTTTAAGCCATGAAGCGTTGTTTTAAAGTTGCGATCATTTTTTACCTCATAAGTGCTACCGAATTGTGGTGGCTCGGATCTCTAAAATTCATTGGTGCCCTTCCAATCTTAGGAGTCGTCGCCTAATTCAAGGAGAAAATTGTAGGCGGCAGTGGGAGTTAAGTGCATGAATTTGCCTTTATGCATGGACTCAATCATGGTGCGAGAGGAAGGAATGAGGCCATTGTAAAAACTATGGATGAGGTGACTCTTCTCGAGACCATGATGTGGGAAACTATTGATATAGTCTTGAAAACGGCCCCATTCTTCACAAAATTGCTCGGTTGTCTTTTGGCAAAAATCTTGAATGGCTTGGCAGATATCAATGGTTTTACTTATGGGATAAAACTATGAATGATCGCCTTTTGCAAAATATGAGTTCGTACTTTAATCACACGATGACAAGAGGCTTGCCACAGAGATTCTCCACAAAGCTAGTACGACGAAACGAGCGGCCGGTACAACACTGGGGACATCACAAACCCATTTTACTGGGCGGATGCACTTAAAACCCAGTTTCTCTGGGCACTTTCGTGCTGCAAAGAGAACCATTCGAGGTTTTTCCCGGTGGAGAGGACTCTACGGGTTATCCTATAAGTCAAAATGATCAAAAAGGGGCCAGCGAACACCGTATCCTATGGGTCTATCGAGTTGATTGATTTTAAATTAGTGATGGCAAGAGTGACACTCAAAGGATAAGTGATTGAGTCAGGTGATAAAATATCTTCTCGTGAGTGACCGGGCGTATGTCTTAGTCAATTTAATTTATCATTCCATTTAAAATTAAATGCAAGAATTAAATCACACAAGAGCACGTAGGAGCACACAAGGAATTAACTCGCTAACAGGAGGGCGCGAGGGTATAAGAGATGTACCTCCCATGGTTTTTACGACGTGGGGTTCCTAAATTGTTGAGTCGACTGGGGGGAGATTACGCCAATCTCAGTCGGCCCCAAGAGTCCGACTGACCCAAGGTAGAGAGGCTTCTTTTCCTCGCCGTGGACGCCCTCTCTCTACCGTGTTCGGTTTCCCTATCACACTTTCTTCAATTATTACAAATTTAAAATGAAAATGAAATGGTGTCTCTATGAACCGCAATACAAGCAAGGTAATAAAATCCTAAATATAAGCCTTCTAAAATAATAATAATAAGTGGTACTAAAAATGAAAAAATGCAATACAAGTGAATCACAAAATTCGAAAATCCACTCAAGCACGTCGAGCTCCAAAGATTGGCAACGGCGCCATTTGATGAAATGCTTTTTCGTGTGTCGTTGTAGTGAAAGCTCTTCAATCAAAACCTTTATCACCTACACAAAAATAATATAACAAACTAGAATGAGGTAAGTAAGAATATCAATCCTAATCTAAGGTGTGAACATGCTAAAATGAGAAGATAACGAATATAATTCACTTGATTATTTTTTTTTAGACTTTTTAGTTTTTCTATTATTTTTATGTTTTTCAAATATTAAAACAATATTTATGATGGTGAAAATTAAGTAGCTATACTAAATAAAAGATATAAAAACAATACTAAAAAGTGTGCTAAAAAAAGACCAAGTAGTTAAAATAAGATGTAAATAATTTGAGATAAGATCAAGTGAGGTAAAATCAAGAAATGAAAATTCACCTCCACTTCATGAATTAAATGTATTAGATTATTCAAGTTTACTAAATTCCCAAATATTAATTTATTTCATCAATTGATTCCATCATTTGCTTAAATAAACTAATATAGATTTAGTTAAGTAATTTTCCATCCCTACTACTCAAATGAAGAAATGATTTAGAGAAAGGATATAAATCACTCGCTAGAGCAAATTCGTGTAATTAACTTTAAATCCCAAAAAGTAATGTATGAGCACAACAAAATATAATATACTCTAATTAGTGACTCATCCTATCTCTAGTTTGAATCCAAAAATCAAAAGCATATTAGATTTCAATCATTTCTCAAGGATGGTTTACCATCTCTCGATGCATAAACACATGTAGGAATGACAAATTATTAACTAAATGAAACAAAGTAAACAAGAATAATTAATTCATCTAATTGCATTCATGGGGCTTCATTTCACTCTTTTAATGGAGTGATTAGCCTAACATGATCATCATTCAAGAATAATTGTAAACAAGTAATAGCATAGAATGATTAATAAGAGAAGAATTAATCAAACCCAATTTTGCCTTCAACTTGAAATGGTATCTTCAATTACAATCTCTCAATTTACAATGACTCAATATTTTTTTTTTGGTAAAAAAAAAAACTAAAACTAAAATTTTCTCTCTCTAACTATCTTCTTCTTCTTCTCCAAGTCTCTAATTCTCTAATCTCTCATTTTCTAATCTTTTCAAATGGCCTTCTTCTTAGTTAAATAGTATGCATGGAGCTAAGGGTAAATCGGGTAGGAATTAAATGGACATGAGGGGTGTGAGGGTGAGTTGGGGTTAAAATGGGGAAATGCACACATGTGCATGGATTGTGTGAGGTCATGAGAGTGAGAGGAATAAAATTCACATTTGGGTGGGGGGAAATCTGGGAAGTTGGGTTAAAATTGGTAGTTGGGGGGCATTTTGGGTAAAACGGGATAAGTGGTTTATTAGGCACATGTGGGGTATTTGGGTTTTGGCTTTTGTCTTGTTTCTTTTGTGCAGGCACGATTTTTCCATTTGGAGAAATGAATGAAATGGAAAATGTGTTTTGGCAGCGGGTCAGGTTGGCGAAAGTTGGGGGAGATGGCTTCGGGTTGACAAGGGCTGGTCTCGGAGATGGCGGGGGTAGGTTGAAAGGTGGTGGTCACCGGAGTTGGCAGCAGGGGTAGGAAGGGAGCGTCGGGGTTTTTTCCAGCAGGTCGACAGGTGGTCGGAGGTATAAGGGACGCGACTGGGTTGACAGGGGACTGACGGGTTTGGGGCTACTGGGTAGCATATGGGTCGGATTCCGACGGGTAAGACAGGTCCAGCGACGGGTTTTGGGTTTGGTTTGACACACAGGGGGCAGCGGTTTGAATCTCGGGTTCAGGTGGGGGGGTCGAGTTGGAATATCCAGGTTAGCAGGAGGATTTATGGAAATGGGGTTGCGGGTTAAGTCTGGTCTATGGAGTGGTTGCCGACGCCGGAGATGGGCGCGAGTTTGGGTAGCCGGGCATTCGCCAACGGTATGGGGTAAGCAGGTGTAGGTTGCACTAGTTTTGTGAATGGGGGTTAGAGAATGATGTTGGGTTTAATGGGGGCTAGGGGAGAGAAGAGGTAAATGGGTTATGTTTGTTAATGGAGGGAAAGGAGAGAGAATGTGTGTGAGGTTGAAGATGAGGTTGGGGGAATTAGGTGTGGGTTAGTGTATGGGAAATGGTGAGCGTGAGGGAGGTATTTGTGTGTATGAGTGTAGGGGTTGGTGGGTGTGAGTGAGTTAGTGTGTGTTAATTTGGACACCTAAAAATAACAATTACTAAATAAAATAAAATTAATAAAATAAAAACCTAAAAAATAAAATCATATTCTAAAATAAAACAAAGACTCAATAAAAAAAATGAAACTAAATAAAAAATAAAAATCTATTAAACTAAAAACTAAAATCCTAAAAAAATGTAAAATCTAATAAAAATAAAAAATAAATGAAATCGTAAAAAATATAAAGATAACTAAAAACTAAAAACTAATAAAAATAAAAATAAAAATAAAACTACACTAAATAAAAAGAAATAGAAAAATAGAAGATAAGACCTAGAAAATCTAGATAAATCTAAAATAAATCCTAAAAATAAAACGACTCAAACTAAAAATCTAAGAAAAATAAAAAGGCACAAGCTAACACATGGGCTTCGGGGAAGGTTTAGGGACTGGTTTAGGCTCGCGTGAGGTTACGGGAAACGGTAATTAGCTCCTGAAATGGTACAGTTGCCTCGAAATTAGGCGTTTAAACACCGCAACGTGCATTCAAGCCTGCACAATATACAATAAAGCACATAAAACCATTTTTATTATAAACGAGCGACTAAAATGCATCTATTCGGGTTATAAAATGAAAACTTTTGGGTGCTTATCAATAATAATATAAGATTTGGGTTTAATCAAGTCAGAAAAGATTATAACTACTAAGTCCTTGGACACATAAAAGTCCTTCTTTAGTATATAAATAATAAACATATATAAATAAGCCTAAAAGGTCAGATTTTTGTTAAGGCTAAGGTGAGATCAATAAAGAATATATTTATGGAAGAAACAACACAAAAACTGAGATTAAAAAACCTAAGTCCAATTTCCAAATACATAAAAGCTTAGATAGGAATTAGGTTCATGAAAAATTAGATCTAATTAAAAATGCAACGATACCATCAGCTATAACAACACATCTAAACAATCTTATTAAACAAAAAAAACAAGTTGCGATTTATAAAAGGATAGTTTTGTTAGAACTAGATTTGGGGGAAAAGATAACATGCACAGGCCCCAAACTTTCTCAAACCACGTTTTACACAATAAATAACCTAAAAATCAGTTTAGATCTTGAAACCAAAAGACTTTGTTTTAAAACAAACAAGACAATTAAATGTAGCCAAAACCAGTTTATGTTAAAACTGTTTAGGTCAGATTAGATCTAAGGCAAGTAGAGATTCAAGGCATTCAACTCAAATAACCATAAACTCTGATTTTATATATATAAGTACATATATAGCGAGTATATATGACATAAGTATATAGATAACTATATAGCGGTATGTATAAATATAGGTATGAATACGTATATATATTACAGAAGGTTAGAGATGTATCCCCATTGATGATCCATAAAAAAATGCTAAGGCAGAAAGAAAAACTCCACACGAGGTATAGTGAGGATCAATTCCGCAAGGCACAAGATTCAGCTTCAAACACAAGTCCAGAAAGTTTGAAAATCAACTTTTAGAACCTAAAATTCAAATCGACAAACCAGGAAAAACCAACAACCTCTCAAACCTTACACACAAAAAATAAACACACAAATCTCACGATGTTTATATGAGACATAGAGATGGTGTTTAGGTGTATGGAAAAAGAAGAGAAACTATCAGAAAATGGTATAACACTTAGGAAATTTTAGAGAGAGGAAAATGGGAAATAATTTGGGCAACATAACATTTGTGTTTGGGAATAAAAAATGGCCCCACAAAAGTTCAACCCAAGCCTCGTATTTATAGGATCGTAGAAAGACCCTGGTTCGACCGTAATTCCATGAACTTAAAGGGTATAAAGGTAAAAGACCATAGAGAATAAAGGGCATAAATGGCATCACAAGAAATAACGTTCGGCACGGTTACATGCATAATTTTCCCGCCCAAAAGTGAGTGCAGAAAAGTCAAAACAACTTGGATCAAACAGATGCATGCAATCAATCCCCTGTCAACTCACGTGTGGTCAAGCCGTGTGAGCTTGACTCGTGAATCTCATTGGCCATCACCTGATCACAAGGATCAACCCAAAATGACCTCTAAATTATTAAATCCCTTTCATTTTAATATATGTTAAATTTTGTTAATTAAACAATAATAATGTTTAATTTAATATTTTAAAATCCAGCAAAAAATTATAAAATATAAAAAAATATTTTATAAATTCTAAAAAATAATAAAACTAATAAATTATAATATAAAAAATATTTTAAGTTACAATGCATATAAAATGTATAATTACAAAAATAGTTTAAACATTAAACCAATTAAATAAAAAATATTATATTAGGTTTCAAAATTATAAAAAAATTATTTAGCCATGAGTAAAATGTAGGATACTAATGAGAGAAAGATAAAGAGTTTGTCACAAAATTGAGTCAAAGTAAAATAGGGATATTTTCAGTCATGCCCTCAAATCATTGGTCGACGATTTTATTAGGTATAACCAGATCAAGATGCACCCTAATCATCAAGAGAAAACTATCTTTATCGTCATGTGGGGAACTTTTTGCTACACAATCATGCCTTTCGGTCTCAAAAACACTGGAGCTACCTACCAAAGGGAAGTTATAACCATTTTCTCGATCTTATCCATAAAGATGTTGAAATCTATGTTGATAACATGATCATCAAGTCCAAAAATCGAGAAGGTCATATCTACATTGAGGAAATTCATTGAATAACTGCGGTAGATGCGCCTCAATCCACAAAAATTCATTTTCGATGCCACGAAAGGAAAAATCCTTGACTTCATGATCAGTGAGAAGGGGATCGAAGTGGACCCTACCAAACTTTAAGCGATTCTCAAAATGCCACCACCTCAGACAGAAAAATAATTTCACGAATTCCTGGGAAAACTCTAACGCATCAATCGCTTCATCACCCAATGGACCTCCATATGTGAGCCCATCTTTATATTTCTTTGGAAGGATGAAACCAAACTCTGAAACGAGGCATGTCAAGAAGCCTTTGACCAGATAAAGTAATACCTTATCTAACCTCTGGTGCTCATGCCTCTGCATCAAGGTCTTCCCTTCTTTTATAGCTCACCATCACGGACAACACGACAGGGAATATGATAGCCTAATACATCAAAGAATCACGCAAAGAAAAAGCTATCTATTATGTTTGTCTAAATATATCAGGGTGCGAGGTGAATTATACCAGATTGGAAAAAGCGTGTTTTGCCTTAGTTTGGTTCATGCAGAAGCTCCAGAATTATATGCTTGTGTTCCCCCATTAAATTGGTATCACAAATAGATCCGGTGAAATACCTATTGGAGAAGCCTTCCTTATCCAGTCGCATGGCTCGATGGTTGATGTTACTACCTGAATTCGACATCATGTATGTTACATAAAAGTCCATAAAGCTAAGAGCCATTTCTGAATATCTTGTCAACAATCCTATGGTGGAAGTCGAGGTATGAATTTTTTAATATTCGAATAAAGACATTCTTTAAAGCATTCGAAAGTGTTTGAAGTATGAATTATCGCAATTTTACATTTTATATATGAAGCATTCTTAATTCATGTGTGTGACCTAGTTTTTATTTACATTTGCTCATTATGCATGAATGTCCCGTGTGTTGCACCCCATTCCGGGTGCTTTATTTGGTAAGTGTAATATCCGAAGAGGTTTTAATGAAAGCGTTCTTTAACTTTTATTCAGGTTACAGATGTTTTTATCGAATCAAAATATTTACATGTTCATACACACCACTCACATTAAGGTTTTAATTCTATATATTTGTTCTTTTAATGTTGATAATTTTGGATTACTGGGCAAAATTATGATTTGCTTTGTTTATTATATGTTGAAATCTTTTGTTGTTGTTATTGAGTTTGGCATATTGGGTGTTTGGGCAAATTTTGAGGAAGTTTGATGCTTGTGGGTTTCATCCTTAAAAATTTTCATGAGACAACACTCATCCACTAGGGTAATCTAGGGTTTTGACCGCTTGTTGCATTCGCTAAATGCAACCATTCGCCCACGAAAGTGGTATTTATCCTTTGTATATATTTTATTTATTTATCTATTTGGTCGATTAGGTCTCTCTTTGTTTCATCACTAGGGACTAGCAATGTATAAGTTATGGTGTGTGATACGTCACTAATATTGTATATTATCAAATGTTACTTATGCATTCTAGTACAATTGTGTCTGTGAATTCCCATATTTAAGCTCATATACTGTATAATCGTTTTTCATTATATATATGATTTGTAAGGTTTATTTGGATTTTGTAAGTATTAGAACGCTAAAAAGTGCAATTTAAGGCTATCAACGGATCAGATTTTGATCTGAATTCGATCCGTTTAACCGGATCCAGTAATGATTTTGAAATTCGATTATTCGATAATTCATTTATCCGTTTACTAAACAGATCGGATCTAGATTATTATCAATCCAATCCTATTCAATTAATAGTTATATATATAATATATGCTTATATGATGATGATGATGATGATAATAATAATAATAATAATAATAATAATAATAATAATAATAATAATAATAATAATAATAATAATAATAATAATAATAATAATAATAATAATGATGATGATAATAATAATAATAATTATAATAATAATAATAATAATAATAATAAATACAAGTATAAATATAGAAGACTACCATATATATATATACAGAGAGAGAGAGAGGGAGTCTTAAGTTTATTTTTAAATACATAAAAATATGTAAAAAAAAAATCAAATAATCCGATTTCGGATCGGATCGAATTATTCAGATCTTTAACGGATTCGAATTCGGTATAACATATCTATTATCCGTCGAATTATCGGATCCGTTACGAATCCAAAATTTGTCAATAGAAACATATTTGGATCAACCCGATCCGGTTTGAATCTGACCCGTCTACAGGCCTAGCGTAAATGGTTCTTTTCGAGAAAGTTTTAACGTAATACGTAACTTCGTGGGCATTTTTGAGGGATATGATTCTCAACCTATAGTTTTATTCATTTTGTTAATCTAGTTTCATCACTCTCCTAGTCTAATGTTATACTCACTTATCACCTTTTAAACTTTTATTTGAGAAATAATAAATTCATAGAATTCTAATAACAATTCCCTATGGATTCAATGCCTACTTACCGTTACACTTCGTAGTTAGCGTGCCAGGTTTTGGTATTTGTTTGTATATGGCGTAAACACCCAATGACATATTTTACATACACAGATTTTATGCCACCTATCACAGCTCCCATGCGTTCGCAATTCAATTTTCTACAATCTTAAGGGGTCGATTAATCGATAGTACCTATAAAAAAAAGGCTCTTCTTCTAACTGCATATTTTAACCTCAAAAATCTCCATTAATGAAACTACAAGATCCTAAATTAAATTCAAGCCCAACATCCTTCATATATTATGATCCCAACATCAATCCAAACCTATTTATAACAATGATATACAATTATAACATGAGTTAAAGGGTAAATAATCATATTTGAATCAACAACCCTAGTTTTATGAAATCTCATCTATTAGTTTAGGTTTCACATCCAATTTTCCAATTAACTGTAACACCTCTTATTTTTATATCATTTGAATAAGTAGACTTTAAATAAATAAATTGCATGAATATGATTGTGCATGATTAAGTGATTCGATATACTGAATCTATGCATTAATAGATAATTAATGTACATGTTACATAAATTATTATTATTACATGTCTAGTATAACTAAAATGTGTAATTTATTGTAGACGTGGTGTGAATACGTTCCGGAGTAATTCAGGAACCCTTTTAGGCATTTTAAACATCTTAGGTTGGGCCTGGGGAATAGGTATACCCTTAGGGGATATTTAAGACCGATCTGGGGGTTATTTTGGGCTTATTTGGGTGGCCGAAATTGGGTATTAAGAGGATATATGGAATTAAGGGTTTTAATGGGATTCTAAACCAACTTAATTTGATATTCCATCCACATTTGAGTAGACCTAGAAACCCTAAACTGTCTGGAGGAAGTTACCAAAGTTGGAGAAGAAGAGAGGAACAAAAGCTCAAGGGAGGAGGCTTCTATCATCCCTAAAAGGCTAGAATTTTCTTACAATACCTTTAATAATATGTTTCTTAATTCATATGCATGTCTCTCATACCAATTACGGGTTATAAACTTGTTTGGGGGTTAAATCATAGTTGGATTTGAATCGAAGACTGTTTAGAATAAATTAGTGTTGAATATGCCTTGAAAGTTAAAGACTTTATGACAAACTCGAAATTGATATTGTATTAGTGAAGAGATTCTTGTTAGATTCCATGTGATAAGATTGAGTTATATTTCTAAATTTATCATCTCTTGATCTTAATATTATGAAAATATTAGATGAGAATTATGAACTTGTAGGTTTTAGACAACTTGTGATGTTTATGATCCAATTGCTTGAATTGGTGGGGGTTATATGTGTATATTGATTATAGAACGATGTAGACACGTTTGCTTGACTATAATAGAGTTATGGTTATTGAAATTGAATTTTATACACCCTTAAAAACGAGTATGAAATTTTGGGGAAGAAACCCATATTGAAAAATTAGCAAATCTGGGCTCACTATTAGAAGCGAATCGATTTGGCTCGGAGCGAATCGATTCGGCTCCAAGGGAGAATCAATTCAGCTCCTGGGGCTTGGGGCTTGGGTCAGGGTTAAACCGGAGAAACATTCAAGGATTTTTTATGAATCAAGAGAGTATATGGGAGATTGTCCAAGTGAAGGGATATTTAATTAAAAATGAATTTGTGTCATTATCCAATAAATGGTGAATTTAATAATTAACTAGTGTGTTAATATTCAAGATAAGGAATTATATATCGATTATTATGAAATCAAGTTGCAGTAGTTATAAGAATAATTACCTATACGTATTTTGTGTTATATGTATGTGTTTATTATTTGTTTAGACATACCCATGTTCATGGAAGGACTATCTATTGGGGTTGCGTATGCCGTCGAACCGGTAGCACGCGCCAGCACAGGTGGGCAAGGCGTAGTGCAGGTCGTTATTTTTGGTCATACGTTCAGGGGCACTACTAAGTGATGAGAGAAGTGGGATGGCTGAATTCATAGTCGGGGGTATGGGTGTTAGATGGCTTACTATGTAGTGATCCCCCCATTTATATGTGTTTTGTTTACGTCCATTTGGCGAGGAACTCCTCCGAAATTACCGATAAAGCATGAGCTAGACACCGAAGATAGATGCCATTGTGTGTCATGTATATATATATATATATATATATATATATATATATATATATATATATATATATATATATATATATATTGATTAATAATAAATCAATTTAGCCTTATGATGTAGACAACTGTTAATGAACACAATGCCATGTAAAATACGTAATGTGATGCAATGGTATTTTCGTGGGGTAGTATTGTAGGGTTAGTTTTTGGTATTGAGATCATATGTGTAGATATTCACCTTTCGCTTTATATATGGGCTAATTGCCCTTGATATTGTTATGTTAGCATAGAGACTGGATTACATGTTTGCGCTTGGGCTAGATATGTGTATATTATTACACTTAGATGAGAGTGAGATACTTACTATATGTGAGAGTCGATGGGAGAAATGAAATGTGAATTGACTGCATCATTATATATTGGTTTTGTAAGTAAATTCTTGTAACTTTAGGACACCAACCTAAATTATATAATTTTTTCCCTAAGTTATCCTAGACAGGGACAATAGCACTGATACAGGATGAGACTTACAGTTGCTATTGCTTAGTAGCAGATTCAGCTATTTGATTCTAGCATAGTGGCTACTTTTTATTTATTTATGTTTTTATTTTCCATAAATGTATGGGAATAAGCCCATGATATATTTATTTTTGTCAGTTATTTTCGATTATGGTTGGGACATATGTTTTATGATTTATGAGAGCTTGGACTTTTTTATTATCAATTATTTCATGTAGCTTTATTGTGCATGGATGATTTAAATTAAAAGTTGTATTTTTACGGTTGATTCTGAGAATGGTATGAATGATTAGATACGCTCCATCTTTGGCGTATTATGTTTGGCCAACCTTTACATGGAAAATAGGGATTGTTACATTAACATGGGGCTTTTACAAGATTAACAATATATAAGCAAGCTCTAACAATTATATAACAATCTTAACTCAGATTCATGATGAAATCAACCAACTTCACATTATGACATTAATATGGTTATTTACCCAAGTAAGTTAATGACCAATTAACAACTTTAATCTAGAAATCAGATTAGGGTAAGATTATATTTAGATTCCAATGAATAAATGTAATATAACACAAAAGCAACTATAATGTAATTCTAGATAAACTCGCCTTAATCCATTTGTGGAGAAAACCATGCTAAAATCTCCCAATTCCTTCTCTTCTCTTGAAGTTCCTCGTCTCTAGCCTCAATGTGATTCTCCAAATTATGATATGTGATTTTGAGATTCCCAAATGACTCATTAAAACCCTTAATCTATGAAATTAGGCTTGGGCCCCAAGTGGGCCTTACCTAAAAGAGCCTAAAATCACCTCCAAATAACTGAAAACACTAACCAATCCTTATGCCCATCTAATAGGCCTAAAACCCAAAATTTTAAGACAAAAATGAAACTTTTAAGCAACCCAAAAGTCAAGTACAATACATGCCTAATTCAATCAAATAACAACTCATATAAATAATAATCACTCGATACGAGTCCAAGTATCAATTCATTAATAAATGGATTAACGTATATAAAATCTGAATTAAATAATACACAATGTAACACCCCGCCTAATTAAATACCGGGTAGCTACTCCTTTATCAAATCAAACAGAATATACATTTGGTTCATTCTCAGCATCACTGTCGAAAAACATATTTCTTTTTAAAGTAACTCACCCAATACTTAGTTAAGTTAAGTTTAAAAAAATATTCCATGATTAATAATAATTTAAAACCATTACCACAATACTGAACAACAATAACAAAGTCTCATAACACATCTGAGTAATGAATAACAAGATTAAATGTAACTGGATAAAACTTCCCACTTTAAAATATCCAATACCAATCTAACAAATCAAAATGAAAGTACCAACATAAACCCAATACAATACCTGAAATGATAGATGGAATACTAGAATCCTGGGCAATATGCCCTAAGTAGGAAAAGTGCTACTGACATCAAAATTAAAGAAATGAATCATCTAAACAAGTCATCATCTCTAGGAACAGCAACTCATGATCAAACATCCATTCCCTACGCTGCACGTCCCTGATGCTGGGCACCTGTTAATATGAATATAGTAGAGAAGAGAATATATAAGGAAGCGGGTCAGAGCCCATTGTAAAAGATTTTAAAAATAGCAAGTGTTTAACAAGTGCAATTAAGCATTTATTATGTACATGTTAGATTCTAGGCTCTCACTTGATATCCTCACCTCTCATTTAGAGTGCATGCCTAACATATCCGAGTAACTTCCTCATTAAGGTTTCCTTCTAACTAGTTTCCACAACATGATTATATCCCATATAATAACCCCATATGTCCCATACCATACGTAATATAATTATTCACATTCTTTTCTCTTTAATATGAATATGACTTTTCAAAGCCTTAGGATTAAGTATTCTTTTACTTCATTAAATTCAATTTCTTTTATTCACAGTCAACTATAATATCACATAGTAGATTGAATAACAGTATATATATTCACCCTATAATATATACTAATATAATACATCCCGTTATAGCTGCGGTGCATGCATACTCTGCTATCATGTCCAGTCACAATTCTCATTGTACAAAGGACAAATGGTTCGGAATCCTCCCCGAATCATAAATAACAACACTCATATGTTGGAGGCGATCATACTCCCCCGCCAAATGGGTCACGCACATACCTACGTTTCCATTTGGCCGTTGAACTATCATATCTCGGATAGCACATTCATTTCTGTATATCATGTAGTAAGGATATTAGTCATTTGGGTTATTAATATGAAGATTTGAATGAACAAAATTGGTGAAACCCGTAGTTGCAGAAATGCAAAAAAACTGGGTTGTTACCTGAGTGATCGATCGATCGACCCCCTGCCTTCGATTGATCGACCTCCCCAGGATTGTTAAAGTTGTTTCTTTTTAATGTTTATTCTTATCCCAAACCTTTGGTAGATCTTTGGTGATTATTGATTGGATATTATGGGACTTAGAAAAGATCAGTAGACCCTTGATAAGATTTGAATTAATGTGATTGGGATTTAGTTGATTAAAATGATGATAATTAAATGGAAAGATATTTCGGTTGCTAGATTCACGTGTTGGATTCTAATTGGTATGCATGAGGATTAGGGATAAGTCAAGTAAGGCAGATTTAATATAAATGAGGGTAGCCTTAGGGGCTACAATTTGAACATCAAGGACTGATTTTAAGCTCATTATTGATTTCGCAAGGACTGAGTGTAATACAAGCACTTAGTAGTATGGCTCCTGGATAGAGATGGGGGTTTAGAACAAATTTGGTTGAAAGAGGGTATGAGGTTATCCCGATCGCGTATTTGAAGTTGACGAACCTCCACGATTGACAAAGTTAAGTAGTAGTGTATTGGAGGGGTTCCTTGTTTGGATTTCGCTTTGCGAGACACTCCGCGCATGAACCTTAACGACGTCGGGAGTGGAGAGATGTTATAGGATGCGAGGATAATTAAATTATGAAGTAAAGATATGATATTTTAATACTTGGAATTTAAAGAGATACAATGCTACGTATGTGAACTATCTTAAGGTAATGAAAGTACCTTGTTGATATTATATTATAGGTATGATAATGCCTATTTGATTAATTGATGATTTATGTGTATGGCATACCTAGCTTACTTGCTATCGACGGGAGGTTTGCGCGTGAAGGCAGTCATATCCTGATGAATCCATGGGATCTTTGATTTGTCTCTCAAGAACATAGGTCTATGAAAGACTTATCGGGGAGTTGATAAGTCCGCTGACTGTGGGTACGTAGGTATGTGCGTGACCCATGGGTATGAGAACTATGTTCGCCTCCAATTTATATGTTGTTGTTTGTGGTTCGTGGAATCCTTATCGAACCTTTAGTCCCCTATTCGGCGACCAGCGATGTTGGGACATGATAGCAGAGTAATGCATTGCACCGCATCTGTGACTCGGGGTGCCGTATTATATATGAATATATATATATATATAATGAATTAAAGGAATGAATGGATAATTATTATGGTTAAATATATCTACGGTGATAATTGTAGATAACGGTGAATAGAGAAAAATGATGAAATTAAGTTAATGAATTTTTATTCTTAAAGAATTGAAAATCTTAATTCATAAATGAATTAATGTAAATGAATAATAATGTGACGTATGGTATGGGACATACAGGGTTATGATATGGGAATGGAATCATGTTTTGGAAACTAGAAAAGAGAAACCATTAACTAGGAGGTTAATAGGAAACGTTAAGTGTGCACTCTAGTTGAGAGGTGAGAATAGCAAGTGATAGTGGGATGCTAACATGTACATAATAAATGCTTTATTGCACTTGTTAAATACTTGTTGTTTTACAAATCATTTTAACAATCGGGCTCTAACCCGTTTCCTTGCATATTTTCTTTTCTATTGTACCTTCTATATCAGGTGTCCAGCAGTAAGGATGCCAACCTTAGTTGATATTGACAAGCTATGGAGCTATGGATTATTGCTTATACGCTTATCTTCATTTGATTCACAGTGTTCTCTTAGTTAGGGCATGTCGCCCAAAGGATTCAGTTATCCCTTTTCTATCGGGGTCAAATACTCTTGTAGTCGTGTTGTTTTAATACATTTACTATTGACGAATTACTCTATTAAAATATTACTTGGGAAGGTTTATTCCAAATGCATTTGAATTCTTTTGTGTTATCTAATCAGTTATCAGTGTTGTAAAATAAAATGTCTTGTGTTATTCTTAAACTGGAAATGAATTTTGTTGAATTAAAATTTGGAAAGTTTTTAACATCAGCTTAATTGGGTATTGGGTGAGTTGTTAATGTTTTCGACAGTGATGCTAAGAATGAGCCAACTGTATATTCTGTTTTAATTTGGTATGAGACTGGCCACCCGGTATTTAATTAGGCTGGGTGTGACAGGTACGAATCTAAAATCCTCCCAAATTGGGCGCACAGGATAAGACCGTCCACAACGCGAAACCTTTACCCCGATAGCAAGTAGCATAAGTATGTCATACACATAATAAACCATAATATAGGTATACATCAACCTATATATATATATATATATATAATATCAACAAGGTATTCGCACAACCATAAGATAATTCCCATACGTAGTAATATCTATCTCTCACATTCTACGTATTAAATATTATGACTTTACTCTTTAATTCATTATTCCTGAGCCTCTCTCATTTCTCGAAGATTAAATAAGTTTTCCTTTATATATGTTTAGTAAGAAAATCACCCATACCCTACTGGTCCATGTCATCATTCTCCCTCAATTATTGTGAATTAAACTCATTTTTAATTAGAATCATATTCAATAAAACCTATTCTCTCATAACCATAAATTCCTTCACTTAAGATTAATCACATATGGACTTAAGATTTTCCCGGTGATTCAAATGATCCCCACCCTACTGGTCCTATCCTTAATCTTCATATATAGGAATCACAATCCAAAACGAAAATCTATCAATCGTAATTCATTTGATTAATTAATATAATTCTTTCTAACTAAATCCCAAACATAATAATATTAATCCAGGTTTTACCTATGGCCTACTTCCCTTACATAAGTCCCATTATGTTCAAATAATAATCACCAAAGATTCCTAAAAGTTTTGGGATTAAATCAAGAATTAAAAAGGAACAAGTTCATCATTTCTGGGGAGGTCGATCGATCGAGCTTCATGGGTCGATCGATCGATCACCCAGGTAACAGCCCAGATTCTGCAATATATATTCTACAAGTTACACAACTTTTAACCAATCAAACCTCTATTTTAACGTTCCAAATTTCTTATAATCCATACCACATGATATAGAAACATATGTAAATGATTCCTACTGATCTAAACAACCATAATCATTAAGAGTTTGGATTAGAAAGCATGTAATTATCTCATATTTTTCCAGAAAACTAAACATATGATAATCCAATAATTCTCATAATTTCTTCAACATGTGATGTTTATTTCGTGGATTAATATTGACCAACAACATGATATTAATCCTACATATTTCTATTTTCCATAAATGAATTAACATCTAACTAGTTTATCTCAAAAAAATGTAACTTCTCATCATTTCTAACTATCCTAACATGAACATTATACTAACTAGATTGCGAATATTAAATCACTTGCCTCTACTGAAGTTATTATCCTTTGGGGATGTGTGTCACTAGTGGTTCTTCCCTTCTCTGATCAACTTCCGGTGGTGGTTGGAGGTGGGGACCTTTGGCTCTTGGTTCTCCCACAAATACTCTTCCTTTTCCCCAGAGAAACTCCTCACTCTCTCTCAATTTATTTATTTCTAAGTTTGTAGAATGAAACAATAATCTAAAACCTTTAGACTTATAAATAACCTCCCAAATTCATGTACACTATTCACCTTCCAAGTCAAATGACCCTATTACCCCTCCGGGGTGACTATTCAGCTCCAAAGTGCCCCAAGACCCTATACAAACATTCGAGTAGATTTTTTTTACTATAAAAACCCTTTCGAACACTTTGGCGCAATGAAAATGACCATTTGGATGACATAACAATATTCCTCTTTTTATTTTATATAAATTCTGTCTCGGCACTACTTTCACACGCGCTTGACTTAGTTACCGAAATTGCCATATTAACTATTCGCGACAACTTCTAAAATTAATCATAAGTAAAGTCATAACCAAATATTACTTTGATTCACTAAGTAATATTCAACATATATCATATATTAATATATTCACAAGTAATATTTAAATCCGAATTAATTTCAAATTATTCAATTAATTCCAAATAAATCCTTTTTTAAAAAATTACCAAAATAATGGGATATTACATCCCCCCCTAATAATGGAATTTAGTCCCGAAATTCGGAAAATGAAATCGTACCTGGTACAAATAACTCTGGATAACTTTCGTGCATATCGTTCTCACGCTCCCAGGTAGATTCCTCCACATATGGTGTGCCCACTGGACATGCACAAGTGGAACTACTTTCGATCTCAAGAGTTTCTCAGCGCGGTCTAAGATCATCACTGGTCGCTCCTCGTAAGAACTATCTGGCTGCAAATCCACTTCCTCCAATGCAATATGAGTGTGATCCAACTCATATCAAAGATACCATCACAACAAAGAAATGTGTAACACATCATGTATACGATGTAAGTGTTCCGGCAGCCCAAGTCTGTAAGCTATGGTCCCACTCTCTCTATGATAGGAAATGGTCCCATATATCTTGGTGACAATTTCCCTTTCTTACCAAATCTCATTATCCCCTTCATCTAAGATACTAGCAAAAGTACCTGGTCCCCCACGCTAAACTCCCTGAAAAACCTCTTAGCATCAGCATAGCTTTTCTGTATATACTGCGCTACACGAATGTGACTTCTGATCATTTCAATCCTGGCAGACGTATCCTAAATCACTTTCGGCCCAAGAAGTTTGTTGTCCCCCACTTCTAACCAATATGCAGGAGAGCGACAAGGTCTACCATATAATGCCTCAAATGGGGCCATACCAATGGTGAACTAATAGGAATTGTTATATGAAAAATTCCACCAAAGGAAGATATTGTTCCCAATTCCCTCCAAAATCCAGGATACACATACGCAACATATCTTCTAACATCTGGTTAGTGCGCTCCATATAACTATCTGTCTGCGGGTGATAGGATGTGCTCAGTCTCACTTCAGTACCTATGGCCTCGTGAAAACTTTCCCAAAATCGGGAAATAAATATCTTGTCCCGATCGGACACAATATGAAGCAGAACTCCATGTAACTTTACTATATCGACTATAAAGAGTTGTGCATATTGCCCTGTAACATAATCTGTTCGTATCGGTAAGAAGTGAGCTACCTTAGTCAATCAATCCACAATCACCCATATGGAATCGTGACCCCTCTGAGTGGTAGGTAATCCGGTGATGAAATCCATGGAAATGCTCTCCCATTTCCACATTGGAATCTCTAACGGCTGAAGAAACCCTGGTAGCTTCTGATGATCTACTTTCACTAACTTGTACATTGCACATTTAGAGACAAACTTGTCAATATCTTTCTTCATTCCGCTCCACCAATACTATTGCCGCATATCTTGGTAAATTTTGTCCCCACCGGGATGTACCATAAATTTGGAACCATGCAACTCAGATATCACCGCGTGCCGCAACTCTTCCCCTTATGGAACAATCAGTCTACCATTAAAGTGCAAGCCTCCCTCTGAGATCACTGATTAAGACTCTACTCTTTCGGCCAAAAGTTGTCGAATTTTCTCTTAATAGAACGGATCAGCTGCCTGGGCATGTACTACCCTCGTCATAATCTGAGGAGTAATGGTTATAACAGACATAAATGACCTAGAAACTGCATCCTGATGACATAGTTCCTTCCATCTTGCCTTCCATACCGAGGCTAGTTCACCCTCTGGTTTACGAATCAAAGCATCACCTACCACGTTAGCCTTTCTCGGATGATAATGTATCTCAAACTGATAATCCTTCATGAATTCAAGCCACCTGCGCTGTCACATATTCAACTCTCTCTGAGTGAACAAAACTATAGTGACTTGTGATCCGTGAATAAGCGAAACTTTTCACCCAAAAAATAGTGTCTCCATATCCGAAGGGTAAATACGACCGCTATAAGCTCTAAGTCGTGGGTAGGTTAGTTCTTCTCATGAGGCTTAAGGTTCCTAGAGGCATAAGCAATAGCCTTCCCTATAATGATATGTTAGTGTATACAATATACTCCACTCCTGGCCTAGGCAGTGCTAGTATCAGAGCAAAAGTTAACTTATCCTTCAGTTCATCAAACACCAACTGAAACGCAACATCCCAAAAAAATGGTACACCTTTACAAGTTAGATTAGTCATCGGTCCCGTAATATTTGAAAAGCCTCTGATAAACCGTCTGTAGTAACCAGCTAATCCCAAGAAACTGTGTGCCTCCGTCGGTGTCGTGGGTTGTCCCCACTCCCTCACCGCGGATACTTTTCTAGGATCCACCGAAATACCTCTTTCTGACACTATATGCCCTAGGAATTGAACTTCTCAGAGCCAAAACCCAAACTTGTCGTACTTGGCATACAACTGATGCTCACGTAGTGTTTGTAGGACCTTCCACAAATGCTCTGTGTGCTCTTCTTTTGTATTAGAGTAAACCAGGATGTCATCTATAAAGACAATGACAAACAGATCTAGGAACTCTCTTAATACTCGATTCATCAAGTCCATAAATACAGTCGGTGCATTGGTCAACCCGAACAACAGAACTCAAAACTCGAAAGATCTATATCGTATCAAAAAAGAAGTCTTCGATACATCTTGTTCTCTGATTCTCAATTAGTGATATGCAGATCTCATATCTACCTTTGAGAAGTAAGCTGCACCTCTCAACTGATCAAACAAGTCATCAATGCTGGTTAAAGGATATTTATTATGGATTGTGACTTTATTAAGCTCTCGATAATCAACACACGATCGTAAGGATCCATCGCTCTTCTTTATAAACAGAACTGGGGCACCCCAGGGTGAGGTACTCTTGCGGATGAAACCCTGACCTAACAACTACTGGATCTGATCCCTCAATTCTCTCATCTCTACAGGAGCCATATGGTAGGGAGTACGGGATATAGGTCGAGTGCCAAGTGCTAAGTCAATCACGAACTCAATTTCCCTACTAAGCGGTAATACATGTGTATCCTAAAATACATCGGTAAATTCTCTAACAACTGGAATTGAATCAAGGAAAAAATTACAACTCCCGAAGAGATATCCTCCTCTAAGTAATATAAATGAAGGGACGATCCTCCCTCGGGCCGAGGCATCGCTAATATGAACATCTCCTGACCAGAAATAGCGAATATAATACTCTTACCAAAATAATCAATCGTGGCTTTATAAGTAACCAGTCAGTCCATCCCAATAATAGTATCATATTCAGACATCTCTAATACAAGCATATCAGCTGGTAATATCAAACTCCTAATCTATATACTCACACTACGGTATATAAAGAAAATAGGCGTGCCATGACCCATAGGTGAATCTACATAAGTAATAGTATTGTTGGCTATGTCTAACAACCCTGTGACCAGAGAAAAACTAGTGGATAAGAAAGAATGTGATGCTCCCGTGTCAAACAAAATCCCATAACTCCAGAGATAGAAAACATACCCTCAATTGCGGTTGGTGGCTGCTGAACTGTCGCTTGTTGAACATTGTACACACGTCCATGTTGTAGCTGCCCCTGGTGCAACAGAGCTTCTGGAATGGCCGGTAAGACTGGCATCTGGACCGGTGCTAGAAGAGCAGTTGGAAACATAGGTATCTAAGTCTATCCATGCGCACCCTGCTGATGGGGCATCTTACCCTTATCTGGGCAATCCTGTTTCTTATGACAAGATTTTCCATACGTGAAACATCTACCTCTAAATTTCCCCCCATTACGACCATGTTCACCACAGCCTTATTGACCATTTCCACCTCTGCCTTGGCCTTGGTGGCCCTGCTGATTGTGTTGTTGGCCCGGGTGGCCTTGCCTATTACCACCCTGCCTATAACAATATCCTCCAGGTCTCAGACGTTTCTCATAATCCCCTGGTTACGAATTTAGATCACCTTGTTTCGGCTGTCCCTGAGTTGAAGATGATCCACTGCCATTATTTCCTCTAGTACGGCCCTGTTGACCGGGCTCAGTTCCCCTCTTACTTCCCTTGAGATGAAGACGGTGGTCCTGGCAGTGAAGTAAGGAAGAATTTAATACATCATTTTAGGTCTGTAAAGAAATATTTCCCAACAAATGATGGTGAATCCTCTAAGTATGGCCATCCTTGAACAGCTGAATCTTCTTCTCCTCAGTAGGTACTTCTCCGGGAACCAAATTGGTCAGCATAGTAAACTCTTTTTTGTATTCAGCAACTGATTTACCTTCCTGGGTGAGGTCTAAAAGTTTCCTCCTCATCTCAGTCTGAACTGCAAAAGGAAAATATTTACGGTCGAACCGCACCCACAAGTCCTGAATCGACAAAGTATTCCTCTCCTCCGCTATGGTAGTGTACTCCCACCACTGTAGAGCTGCACCAACCAACTTGAATGTAGCTAGCATTTGTTTTTGAACCTCCGTACAATTATACATACGCAAATGTCGCTGGATGTCTTTCTTCCATTGGCTATCAGTTACGACATTGGAACCCCCTTTGAATTCTGGTGGATGTGCCTTTTTGAAGGCATCCCTAACACGTTCCCAAGTAGTGGGAAACCCTTGAACTGGTGGAGGTGGCACTGCCTGTGCTGGAGGTGGATCTTGGTGGGCAGCCTCCAAGCCAGCATTTACTGCTTGAGCAACAATGGAAGCAACCTCTACTGCATTCGTAGTGCCATGAGCTGGAGCGGGCTGTGGTGCTGGTTACGCTACCCTAGGGTTATTTGTGCATGTCGTGGAGGCATCTGAAATGAGATACCTCAAAATCAGCATTTTAAAAATACCACATAAATAGTTGAAATCGTAAATGCGCAAATAAGATTCTCAACAATCCTAATGATAGGGCTCTATATCAAAGAACACTAAGCAGAAAGCATACGTAAGCCACATAGATCCTAAAGACTCTAGAACCTGATGCTCTGATACCACCTATAACACTCCGCTTAATTAAATACCGGGTATCTACTACTTTATTAAATCAAACAGAATATACAGTTGGTTCATTCTCAGTATCACTATCGAAAAATATTTTTCTTTTTAAAATAACTCACCTAATACTTAATTAAGTTAAGTGTTAAAAACATTTTCCATGATTAATAATAATTTAAAACCATTACCACAATACTGAACAATAATAAAAAAAGTTTCATAACACATCTGAATTATAAATAATAAGATTAAATGTAACTGGATAAAACTTCCTAGTTTAAAATATCCAATACCAATCCAACAAACCAAAATGAAAGTACCAACTTAAACCTAATACAATATCTGAAATGATAGATGGAATACTAGAATCCTGGGCAACATTCCCTAAGTAGGAAAAGTGCTATAGACATCGGAATCAAAGAAATGAATCATTTAAACAAGTCTGCATCTCCAGGAACAGCAACTCATGATCAAGCATCCATACCCTAAGTTGCACGTCCCTGATGCTGGGAACCTGTTAATATAGATATAGTAGAGAAGAGAAAATGCAAGGAAACGGGTCAGAGCCCAATTGTAAAAGATTTTAAAAATAGCAAGTGTTTAACAAGTGCACTTAAGCATTTATTATGTACATATTAGATTCCAGGCTCTCAATTGATATTCTCACCTCTCATTTAAAGTGCATGCCTAACATATCTGAGTAACTTCCTAATTAAGGTTTCCTTCTAAGTATTTTCTACAACATGATTCTATCCCATATAATAACCCCATATGTCCTGTACCATACGTAATATAATTATTCACATTCTTTTCTCTTTAATATGAATATGACTTTTCAAAGCCTTAGGATTAAGTATTCTTTTGCTTAATTAAATTCAATTTCTTTTATTCACAGTCAACAACAATATCACATAGTAGATTGAATCACAGTTTATATATTCACACTATAATATATACTAATATAGCACCTCCCAGTCACAACTGTGGTGCATGCATACTCGGCTATCATATCCAGTCACAATTCTCATTGTACAAAGGACAAATGGTTCGGTGTCTTCCCCGAATCATAAATAACACAACACACATATGTTAGAGGCGAGCATACTCCCCAACCAAATTGATCACGCACATACCTACGTTACCATTTGACCGCCGAACTATCATATCTCGGATAGCACATTTCCAAGGTCCTATGCTCAGGTTATGAATCTAAAATCCTCCCAAATTGGGCGCACAGGATAAGACCATCCACAATACGAAACCTCCACCCCGATAGCAAGTAGCGTAGGTATGTCATACAAATAATAAACCATAATATAAGAATACATCCACCTATATACATATAATATCAACAAGGTATTCGCACAACCATAAGATAATTCCCATATGTAGTAATATCTATCTCTCACATTCTACGTATTAAATATTATGACTTTACTCTTTAATTCATTATTCCCGAGCCTCTCTCATTTCTCGAAGATTAAATAGGTTTTACTTAATATATATTCATTAATAAAATCACTTATACCCTACTGGTCCATGTCATCATACTCCTCGAATTATTGTGAATTAAACTCATCTTTAATTAGAATCATATTCAATAAAACTTATTCTCTCATAACCATAAATTCCTTCACTTAAGATTAATCACATATGGACTTAAGATTTTCCTGGTGATTCAAATGATACCCACCCTACTGGTCCTATCCTTAATCTTTATATAAACAAATCAGAATCCAAAACATAAATCTATCAACCGTAATTCATTTGATTAATTAATATAATTCTTTCTAACTAAATCCCAAACATAATAATATTAATCCAGGTTTTACCTATGGCCTACTGCCCTTCCATAAGTCCCATTATGTTCAAATAATAATAACTAAAGATTCCTAAAAGTTTTAGGATTAAATCAAGATTTAAAAAGGAACAAGTTCATCATTTCTGGGGAGGTCGATTGATCGAAGGTCAGGGGTTGACCGATCGAGCTTCATGGATCGATCGATCGATCACCCAGGTATCAGCTCAGATTTTGCAATATTTATTCTATGGGTTACACAACTTTTAAACAATCAAACCTCTATTTTAACATCCCAAATTTCTTAAAATCCATACCACATTATATAGCAACATATGTAAATGATCCCTACTGATCTAAACAACCTATAATCATCAAGAGTTTGGATTAAAAAGCATATATCTATCTCATATTTTTCCAGAAAACTAAACATATAATAATCCAATAATTATTAGAATTTCTTCAACATGTGATGTTTATTTCGTGGATAAATATCTACCAACAACATGAGATTAATCCTACATATTTCTATTTTCCATGAATGAACTAACATCTAACTAGTTTATCTCCAAAACATGTAACTTCTCATCATTTCTAACTATCCTAACATGGACATTATACTAACTAGATTGCAAATATTAAATCACTTGCCTCTAATAAAGTTCTGATCCTTTGGGGATAGGTGTCACTGGTGGTTCTTCCCTTCTCCGATCAACTTCTGGTGGTGGTTGGAGATGGTGACCTTTGGCTCTTGGTTCTCCCACAAAGACTCTCTCTTTTCCCCAGAGAAAACCTCACTCTCTCTCAATTTCTTTCTATCTAAGTTTGTAAAATGAAATAATAATCTAAACCCTTTAGACTTATAAATAACCTCCCAAATTCATGTACACTATTCACCTTCCAAGTCAAATGACCATATTACCCCTCCGGGGTGACTATTCAAGTCCAAAGTGCCCCGAGACCCTATATAAACGTTTGAGTAGACTTTTTTTACTATAAAAACCCTTTTGAAAACTTTCGCATAATCAAAACGACCATTTGGATTACATAACAATATTTCTCTTCTATTTTATATAAATTCAGTTCCGACACTACTTTCACACGCGTCTGACTTAGTCACCGAAATTGTCGTTTAACTATTCGCGACAACTTCTAACATTAATCATAAGTAAAGTCATAACCACATATTACTTTGATTCACTAAGTAATATTCAACATATATCATATATTACTATATTCACAAGTAATATTTAAATCCGGATTAATTTAAAATTATTCAATTAATTCCAAATAAATCCCTTTTTAAAAAGTTACCAAAATTACGGGGTATTACACATAAAAATGTAAATAGTGACATCTCTTATCGTAACAATCACACATAATTAATCTTCATGAATTTTCTCAATTAAATAATACACGTTAAAAATGTGGGCTATTACATTCTCCGTCATAAAATAAGAAATTTTGTTCTGGAAATTCAAATCTTTATACTCCTACTCGAAAGTTGAAGAACATCTCTCCCGTAGCATCCTCACATTACTCTAAGGAATCGACTCCTCTATGACCTAACACACTCCTACGTCTCTCTCATCGTAAAAAAAGCATTCAGATAATACCTTACACCAAACTCATCCAATCGTTGAAATGTCATCTTGTCTTTCAAGAACTCATTTCATCAAGTACCCACAGAAATGTTGTGCGCACGTTAATGGTGATCAGGTAAGATCAAACAACACAACCTCACCCAATCTAAAATTTCAAAAAGAACTTTTGATCAGGTTTACCAACCCCGGCTTGGAATCTAGACTTTGCCAATTTCCCTCATCAGGAAGATACACGATAATACGTCGTGCTCTCTCTAGGGAACCCAAACCGTGCTCTCGCTCGGTCCTAAAGTTCATTTTCCTACCACGTCAAAGTTCAGATACACTAATACTAACACCACTTCCCTTAAAGGGTCGCGATCCCTTTTTGGAATGAAGAACTAGATAATTCTTATGTCTAAGAAAATAGATCATCAATCTAACTCAAATGACCCTCAAATGTTCCATGCCCTCTTTGGAACTCTCGATTCCCATAAAAATGAATTAGTTTAATCTCACACTTTTTTTGTTGGGAATTTAAACATTGCAACTCTTCAAATGTCTCTGGTGTTCTACCATATCAATTGGAAGGAATACCATCTCGACACAACCCATACCAATAATTACTACGTCATGTCAACACTACGAACTCCCTTAGTTATTGTAAGCACAATCAATTTTGGAATGAATAGAGTATCCCAAAACATATGCCTTGTTTAAAACTACCTCTCGTAGTTTGGGACACCCTGACAAAAAAAATCCCTGAAAAACCTGTCATCGAACGAAGAAGGGTACCTCTTCCCATAAATTCCAACACTTGGGTCAGAACCACCCTTAACACAAATTTGGTTGTAACGGACACCACTCCCTCTTCAACAAGATGACATCTCCAACCACAGTGAACTACTGCTTCATGCGGTCAATATTCGCAAATGACGCACCCATACCAAGTGTGCTAGAAATTTGCCTTCATGATATTCTCATCTTGATTTTGACACTACTGATACCTCTATAGAGTTTCAATTATCAAAAAAGTATCCTCGACTGGTCCAAATGGTCGTCGAAACATAACAATAAACACTCGTCCCGTATCTTGACCTTATCCTACTCTAGGTGGTCCACACATTAACTTAAATAACCACTTCCACTTTTGGGGCTTTCCCCTACGGCA
Organism: Sambucus nigra; assembly: GCA_949130495.1. Classification (NCBI taxonomy): domain Eukaryota; kingdom Viridiplantae; phylum Streptophyta; class Magnoliopsida; order Dipsacales; family Adoxaceae; genus Sambucus; species Sambucus nigra. Next base: position 552,964,308 of record OX422207.1, read on the forward strand.
ACGTCTATTCTAAAAACACTTTGCTCAAAAGTTTAGTGCATGCTCCCACGACACTATATCTCCAAAAGAGTAAATCTAAAAATATTCCCTTATGATGGGTCCAATGCTAGTGCCGCTCTAAGGCTATAGTTAATGTCTTATGTAGGTGATAACTCGGCACCCACCCAAATAAACCTAGAAGAACTTCCGAACTATCGGTGACGTATATATGCAGTTGTAATCATCTCTAATGTACCCGTAACTATATATAGATACGTGTGTACTAAACCCTCCCTTGAAACTAAGCATATCTATAAGAACATCCCTTTCCCAAAACGGCATCCATGAAAAGATCCTACCACGGTAGAAGATATAAGCGTATTATAAGGCTATCCAAACAAGCCAAAAATAATATGATGATCTTTCATATAATAGTCAACGAAGAAGCTGGAAATTAAGAATAAATAGATTGGTCAGGTCCAATACAAAAATCATGAGAATAAAAAATATTTGGTAAAATTCTCAGCATAACGAAACAACTAAATCTCAATAAGTAACAAAGCAAAATAATGAAATATTGACAGAAAATAAATCCAACTCTGATACCAATCACTGCCAATATAATAGTCCATCTCTGAAATACAAATTCTATAAGTAAAAAAGTTTACTCGAGATAAATAGTACAATTATACAAGTCTACTAAAAATATAAAATAATATAAGAAGAGAATGAGCGACACTGCTCAACTTCTATATCCAAGGAACGAAGGAATGAATGTCGCTATAGGTGCTCCTCCAATGATCAACTCAGTTAATGGCAGGAACAAAAATTTAAGACCTGTGAAAGTACATATAACATAAACAAAAAGTTTATTAAGAATAAGATTATACCTGAATTTTGGCGATAATATAGCTACACATCTTTCTCTTATCTTTAAGTGGATTTTAGGTTATTAGTCACCTAACCCAAGAACCTAAAACAACATGTGGTTATAATATTAAACCCATATGTAGCCCATGTGGTTATAGTATTATCTCTTATTACTTAAATATTTAGTATCTTATCATTAAGTTAATATTTTTCATTATAAGACATATGGTTTGCGGTTGTCTCGAACCTACGGTATGTCTCACCAAATAACTAAGGTGCCACTCACATGTTTAAATCATTTATCTCAAGTCTCTCCGTTTAGGGATATATCACACCACAAAATAGTACACATCTATAGTATATAAGACACAAAATTCCCAAGTCATAAACATATAAGTATGCATCCCTAGTATAATTCATGTACATACCGCAACCTAAACAATCCTATATGTCACACGCATCTAAAACCCCAAACCCAAGTACATCTGTGATTAAATATTATTCCACAAAATTCAAATATAACCATGGATGGATTCATAATAGCGTCTACACTAAGCATCTCTAGTCTATACAACAAGTAAGACAATCTCAAAGTCTAATGTCCAAATAAGTATGATCCTCGACGTGTATGATGTAAATGGCCTCTAACTCAATCCTCAAATAATGAAGTACTATTTTTAATGCCTTCGGGGTTCACTTGTTCGCACTAGGCATAGTCTTAGGCCACCCTAAACTTAAGACATCATCACAACGGATGGATAAATCGCTACGCCTACCCATAATTCATATAGCCAACATACCTAAGACTACACGATGAAATCTCCCTGTGAAACCACCTCTGGACAAGGGGACAAAAACATAAGACCCTGGTTAAAAAATGACCATGGTAAGCCCGTCTCTATCACCAAGGTACCATCATGGTCAACGTTGCATGCGCCCCATTATGAAATCCCTTGTAGTACGTATCCCATGAGGACGTATGCATGTTATTAATTTCAAATAAACAAGTAAGCAATTACAACCCTCACTATTGAGCTTAAGTAAATACATACACAACCAATCACCACAATAAGCCCAAATCAAGATCACCAATCCATAATTTTAGCATTGCCTACTCTTGGTAAAAAAAAATCATAAGAAATTTAATAAAACTCCAAAAAATGCGAAACCAACTCCCATGCATTTGTAATTTAATATCCTACAATCCTAGGGGGTCAATCGATTGATGGTACTTGTACAGAAGGCTTTTCTTCTACCTACAGGCTTTAACCTAAAAAACCTCCATTAAAGCCACTCCAAGCTCCTAAATCAGATTCAGACCAAACCTTCTTCATATGTAATCATACTAATATCAATATAAATCTATTTCTAACAATGATATACAGTTATAACATGAATTAAAGAGGTAAATCTCATATTTGAATCAGGAGCCCTAGTTTTATGAAATCTCTTCAATTAGTTCAGGTTATACATTAAATTGTCCAATTAACATAGGGCTTTTACAATATTAACAATACATAATCAAGATCTAACAATTATATAACAATCCTAACTCGGATTCATGATGAAATTAACCAATTTTATAATATGTCGTTTATATGGTTATTTACCCAATTAAGTTAGTTACCAATTAATAGATTTAATCTAGAAATAAGATTATGATAAGATTATATTTAGATTCTAATGAATATATATAATCCAACACAAAATCAACTGTAATAAACTTATAGATAAACTTAACTCAATCAATTTCTGGAGAAAACCATGCCAAGATCCCCCAATTCTTTCTCTTCTCTTGCAGTTCCGCCTCTCTAGCCGTAAGATGTTTCCCCAAATTATGTTATGTGACTTTGATATCTCTAAATAACTCATTAAAACACTTAATCCACGAAATTAGGCTTGGACCCTAAGTGGGCCTCACCTAAAAGATCCTGAAATCACCTCCAAATGATTTAGAGCACGAACCAAACCCTATACCCATCTAACAGGCTTAAAATCCAACAATTTATGATTAAAATGGATATTGGATAGATTGGAGTGTGTGAATATGTAGAGATTAGAGTCAGCAACCTATTTTACTCCAATAGGCAAAAAAGGTTATCATCTCCGAAGAGACGATAAAATAGAATACTAACTGATACATGCAAAACCAAAAAAATAATGGGCTCGAAGACTATATTACGTAATGGAAAGAATTTGGGCACCCATTTCTCATTTTCGGTCTATCAAGGACAAAAATGTTATGCTTCTCCTAAAACCCGCGGTCATATGTATTATATGTGAGTGTGAGATATACGTAAAAAGTGTGTTGAGAAAAATCATCGTATCCGCATCATGAGAAAGATGGGAATGAATCTTTTCAAGGAGAAAGAAAGTAAAAAATATAAAATAGCCAAGATGTGAGATATGCATCGGGTCATGATTCACTATGAAAGAGTGAATACGCATGTCAACGGGATCGCTAAAAAAATGAATAATATGTAAAAGTGTTTAAACTATGAATGATACATCGGATCGTGACTCGCTTTGGAAAAGTTAATATGCATGTCAATGGGACCACTAAGAAGTAATCAAATGAGTAATAATAGATAAACTATTAGCGATGTGCCTATAATTCTAGTAAGAATGAAATGAAATAAATAAAAGAGGACTTGAACACTAAAATAACTTTGGGAAATCTACATAGATGAAAATCGGCATCAAAGTCCCCGTAGTTCTAATGGGGCATAAAGTGGGGTCTAACACATAATCTGAAATTAGAGTTTATCTTTTTAGTTTATATGAAAAGGTGTTCACAAGCAATGAAAGTGTGAGAAAAAGTGAGAGATACTCTAATTTGGAATTTATACAATAAGCCATCTTTTAGGGTTTTTAAGTTTATGAAAATAAATTTGAGAGTATATATATAATAAAAAGTGTGACTAGTGGTGAGAAAATAAGAATCGACTAGAAAATTTGCTAAAAATAATGAAATGTGTGAAATGAAACTAAATTAATAAAGTACGATGAAAAGGATTTCGACCTTCTAAGTGATTTGAATTCTAATTTTGAAAGTTCGATAATTTGATTCTTGGATGGTGGTGGAGTGGTGGAAAGTGGGGGTAAGTGGTGGAAAATGGTGAGATGGGGGAATCATGTGATGCAATGTAAGAGAATGTTTTTTAAAGTGATGTAATAGGGTTGATGTACTAATTACCAGATAGAAGGTCCTAAATGGTGAGATAAGAATTCCCATAAATACGGAACCCTAAAGGTTCTAAATTACTAGGCTGTCCCTAGGAGTGTATTGGCCGGCATGGATCTTGTACTGCCAATTTGTAGGGCTGCCAGACCTAGCAACCAAGTAATGTCTTCATTTGCTAGCGGGCAGGGGGTGCTTATAGAGTGGCTGAAAATTGATGTTTGGGTAAAATGGCTACAAAACCAAACGTAAGTCCCATTTGTGCACAAACGGGACCATTAGAAAGAGATTTAGAGATATAAGAAAATGTTTTGAGACCAAAGTCAAAAAGATCTCGTAAATCATCTGGTTGCTATCGAGTTAGGGTTTTTAGATAAAAAGGTTGCTAAATGCGATCCGTAAGTGCGATTCGTGCACGGTCGGGATCGTTGGAAAGTATATATATATGAGAAAGTGCATTTATATACTCTCACGTACAAAAGTTTACCAAAGTTAAACGGAGCTCGAAAAGCATCTAGTTACCCTCCGATTAGATGTTTTGGGTAAAAAGGTTACTAATTGCAAACAATAAGTCTGATTCGTACACAGTCAGGACCTTTGGAAAGAGGATTTAGATCCCTATGAAAGTGCATTGAGATACTCTATTATCCAAGATTTTAACAAAGTCAAATAAAAATATAAAAGCGTCTAGTTACCCTTAAGTTTGGGTTTGAAAGAGAACCAGGGGTCTGAGGTTTTAAGAGACATTGTTTGGACCCTATAAAGTTTATAAGGGGTATTAAAATAGGGCGTCTACAGTTACAATGTGATATCTCACGCTCTAATAAAAATGGTATCTCCTAATATCCTTTACATAATAGGGATATTATGGTAACGTAATATCCTCTCAGTACAGGGGTATTGTACACTGTACATCAAGCTTCACATGCTCCAAGGTGAATTATAAAAATTAAAAGGTGCAACCCATCAGGAAAAAAATTACTTCTAATGCAGAGGAACTAGTTTATAGGTTTAGGTTTATAACTTTGATTACTGTATGATTGACATGAATTGAAAACCACTAATTTTTTGGGACAAAATCATCATTAATTCCATCGCGTAATATATTAGAATATTCATGTGACAATGGTATTCTATCCAACTAGTAAATAGTCATACAAAAGGTCATCACTAAAAAAAATTATCTATGTTAGGATGGATAAAATTTGGGAAGAGTAGTGGACTCTAAAATGTGGTGAGGGTTGTCTAAGGGAATAAATATCTTATTTGGGGAGATCTTCTAGTGGAACTATTATGGAAGACACCACAAAATGGGTTGTGAACATGTTAGTGTGATACAAATAGACCAAGAAAGTGAGGGTCATTTCAACATTCAATAACTTTTTCTCATCTAACCCCAACCTCTTATCTACACCGACTCTTTAGTTGGAGTTTTGGTTAGCTCGATAGCTAACGTGTGCCTTAGGGGAATGACATTGACAATTCTATTTCCCAGTCGAGCATCTTTGCACAATTGGAAGAAATAATGTTAAGGAAAAAGACAAGCACTGTCATCACTTCTTTCAATGATTTCTTATCTGATATAGTCTTTCAAACAACTTGCGGCTTCCATCGAGACAAGGTGAGTGAAAACTTTCTCAAGACATATTTATTTGAGAAAAATAAAATAAAAATTCATGGAAACAAAAATTAACAAACATACTAATTTAAATAAGGACGTGGTTGATATGCAAGTTGGAACATTAAATAAAATATATCAATATATTAGATTATTGAGATTACCTAATAAAGGAATTGTAGAAACTGTGTACCTGAATCCATATCGGTGATTGAGACTCGGGGGTTGGAGGTCTTCCACAAACTAATCCCCCTCTCTCTCTATGAATTCTCTCTCATTGATGGGGATGAGGAAGAAAGTGTTTGAGTGCATTATCCTTAGGGACCATAACCCTTTATTATATTTATAGACATCTAATTAGAACCCCATAAATTCTAATTAGGTGACTCTTGAGTAACCAATAGGTGGCTCTTGAGTAACACGATTCTTGAGTAACCATTATGTGACTTTTGGGTGACCACACATTTCATATTTCATACTTATTGTTGAGGTCTTTTGAGCTTACCTAATTAAATCACTTCATTTGACCATTTTAAATTTAAGCTCAAATATAATTAGTATTTTAATATGTGAGCCCACATCAAATTATTTGGAATATATAAAATATTCCAACAATCTCCCACTTGGTCTACATAATAACTCTAAATGTAAATATATCCAATAACCTTATGTGAGCACCAAATTGCCTTCTATTCTTAAGACATCTCCTAAATCAATCTCGTCCATCTCGTATACCAATATGAGACCAAAGCGACCTTCATTACATCTATGTCATAACTCGATCCATCAATGATCACAACACTAAATATATTTGACGGCATAGATAAAGTATGGATGTGTGGCTGGAAATTGCATGCAATGTGATCTCAGACATTCCTATTTCCAATTGGTCCTAAATTTATTCCATAGTGAGATCAAACCTTAGTCTTTTAAACCTTATATTATACCACAATTAAAACACAATACATTCAGAGTAAACAACAAAATGAAAATACCATCAACTTTATTCTGCAAAAAATTGAAACATACATAAACTATCTGAGTAGTGGCAAATGAAGGAACATTAAACCAACTACAAACTCCCACTAAAACTTAAGATCATCAAACTGAACAGCACCCATATGGGGAGTGTGCTCATGAAAAACCTTGGTTGTTAAGCCTAATAAGCAGATCCGTGAGCATGGAATTTGTTTCTATATGTTTAATAGACACTATCTTACTCTAAACTCTTTCAACAAGAAACTTAATGTATATGTGCTTAGACTTCGACATGCTTCTGTTGTTATTCAAATATAGAACTGAATTATTGTCACAATATATATTTAGTATTCTTTAAATGCTATCCACAATTCATAGCCCAGTGATAAAATTTCGCAGCTATATCGCACGATTTGTTTCCTCATAACAAACTATGAACTCTTCTGCCATAGCGGAAGGTGCAATGAGTGACTTCTTAGCACTCCTCCAGGAAATAGCACCTCTAGACAACATGTATACATAGCCAGAAGGGGATCTCTTACTGTCTTGGCAACCCAGAAGATCGACATCAGAATACCTAATGATCTCCAAATTATTTGACTTCCGGTGAGTATGTAATCTTTTGTTCTCTATAAATACCTCATACCCCATTTGGCTGCTTTCCAGTGATCCATTTCAGGGTTCCTCAAATATTCGCCTAATATACCCATTATGTACACTAAATTCGGACACGTATATACTTAAGCATACAAAAGACTCCCTATAGTTGAAGCATAAAGAACCTTTTTCATTTCTTTACTTTTAGACTCATTCTTGGAGCATTGATAGAGACTAAACTTGTCTCCCATAACAACAGGATTATCTCCTTGTGCATAATCTTTCATGCCAAATCTAGCGATTACCTTCTCGGTATAGCTCTTTTGTGATAACCCAAGGACACTCCGAGAATGATTTCAGTGTATCTTAATTCTCAATACAAAAGAGGCATCCCCAAGATCTTTCATTTAAAAATTCTTAGTTAGAAATCTCTTAGGTTCGTGCAATAAGACTATATTGCTACTAGCTAATAGTATGTCATCGACATAGAGCACAAGGAAGATAATTTTACTCCCACTGAACTTATGATATACACAGTCATCTACTTCATTAACCTCAAAATCATATGAGATAATGACTTGACAAAACTTGTGATACCATTTACGGGAAGCTTGTTTGAGACCATATATGGATTTCTTGAGTTTACAAACCATAGACTTTAGATCAACTGGGATCATATAAGTCAAAATTTTTAGGTTGCACCATATACATGGTTTTCTCAATGTTACCATTGAGAAAAGCCATCTTAACATCCAAGTTGATGATGTAGCTCTAAATCAAAATGATCTATAACTGCTCATGAGGTTGAGTTTGCTCTTCTGGAACAATTCTTAGATTTTGAGTAGGGAAGTACTCATTGTTGTCTTCTTGAACGCTGTCAGCAGGCTAAACAATGTTTAGAAAAGGAATTGATTCCTCTTTAAAGACAACATTCTTATTCTTAATAGTATCTTTCCCCTCAAACTCAACATCCTCAAGAAATCTCACATTTCCCATCTCGTAAAAGGACTTAGTTGAGCGATCATAAAACTTGAAACCCTTGGCTTGTTCAACGTATCCATCAAAATAGAAGTTAATAGTTTTTTTAGTCCAGTTTCTTTTCAATTGGCCTATAAGGCCTTGCCTCAACTAGACACCCCCAAATGTATAAATGACAGGTTTTCAGCATATCCATAGAATATATATTTCAGTCTTAACTGCCTTTCCCTAGAGTAATTCAAGCAAATAATAATGACAAATCATACTTCTTATCATGTCCTTAAACGTTATGTTTCGTCTCTAGGAATTTGGCAAAAGTTTCTGGGCGTTGTTCACCTGATCTATCACATCTGCCATAGTATGCACCACCAAAGTCAGATTTGACAGTTTTAATCTTCTTGCCTAGTTGATTTTCAACTTCATCTTTGAAAGCCTTAACACGTCCAGATCTTGAGACTTCTCATAAATTAAATATAAGTACCCATAATGAGAATAGCTATTTATAAAAGTGGTAAACTACTGTTGGCCATTCCATGAAGCCATGGGGAATGGACCGTAAATTCCAAAATGTATCAATTCTAAGACATCATAACTCCTTTTGGCACTTAATGTCCTTAAGTTTGTCTGTTTCCCCTTTATACACTCAATACAAACATCAAATTCTGTGAAATTAAGGGATTCAAGTATTCCATCTAATATAAGCCTTTTAATTCTCCTTTAGGAGATATGACCCAAATGTTTGTTCCACAAAGTAACAAAATTCTCATGAGTTAATCTTAATTTTTTCAAGGTTTCATTAAATGAAGCATTGGTATTTCATAAATATAATTCATCAATTAAACAACCAGTCACAACCAAAAGTAGAATTTAGAAATAGAGTAACTTTATTATTTCCAAGTGAACAAGAGTAATTGTATTTGTCCAAATCTACCCACCATTTATGTCTATGTACAAAAGAAAAATTAACTTCAGAACAAAACAAAACGAGAAGTGTACCTTTCTTTACACGCCATGCAGCGTAATTGGAATAATCCTTCTTCACGTGCACAGGTTTCTGAAAAAGAAACAAGCAAATTTTGAATCCTGAACTTGTTTCTTTTGTTGAACTTTAGGTTTGGATTATGATGTTATAACTGTAGTACCCTAATCATTAGTCCTTTTTCCTCTTTATGTTCCTTGAGGTAGATGCAATATGAGCAATTTTAGTTATTTTTTCTCGCTTCAACCATTCCTCTTCTTGCACACAATGTGAAATGCTCTCATTAAGAGTACATTTATCCTTTTGAGTATTATAACTCACAATAAACTGTCCATAGTGTGCAGGAAGAGATATCAATAATAAATGCACAAGAAAGTTACCATACAACTTTAACTTTAGTACTTTAAGTTTTAAAGCGATGTTAGACATCCCCATAATGTACTCACGTACGTTTCCTTTGCCTTTATACTTCATTTGGATAAGGTTAGATAAAAGCATACTTGTCTCATCCTTTTTTCATTCTTTGCAAAACATAATTAAATATCTTAAAGGAAACTTTTGGCAGTTACCTCATCGGACATACCGCCCCTAAAATCTTCTAGAACACTGCGCTTTAGCATCATTAGACTTAAGCGATTAAAACGATCCCACTTCTCAAAGTTCGCTTTACATCAGAGGAACTTTTATCCTTAAGAGGAGCGGGTTGTTCCTTCCTCATCGCATAGTCTAAATTTACGCAATTGAGAACTATCGGAATGTCCTCTTTCCAGTTCTTAGAGTTTGTGCCGTTAAGCACACGAATTGAGGTCATGTTGGCAGTGATATTAACAGAATAAGCAGTAACTTAATACAAAAGAAAAAATAGATTACAAAAGATGTAAATTAAAATTCATGGCATAGTATAATAAAATAAGCTGATAAATGCAGGACATAAATTTTATATATAACTATAATGGTGGAATGGTGGGCCCGTCAATGAGAGGCCTAGCACAACATTAACATTTAGTCTTTGGACATAAATATTAACTTGTAAGTGGTACTCTCAGTCCAGAAAAAAATATTGATAATAAATCCGGTCAACTAACTGTCCTTTGGGATGAATAATTGTACATTATAGAATTCGGTCAAACAACTAACCTTCCTTTGGGCCAATTAATTGTCCACATGAAAACTATAGAATTATCACATATTTAATTATGCATGTATATTTATTATTCAGGCAAATAATAATCTTCATTTGGGTCGATTATTACCCGCAGGAATAATAAATATATTAACATCATTTTGTATATTTCAAAATAAATTAATCTATGTAATAGAGGTTACTTTGGCAACAAATTACTTTAATTAATTTATTTCAGATACAATACATTTTTGATTTTTTTAAATACCCCAAATGAGAATCAAACTTTATTAAAAATCTTAAACCAAGTAATTTTTAATTAAATATGCAAGTATTTGCTCCACCTAATTTTATACTTGCCTTAGTTCCCCAAAAAAACTGTATTTGGAAATAATTCTCACAAAAAAAACTGATTTGGAAAGAATTCCCACAAACACTAAATTAGAAATAATTCTAAAAAAAACTGAATTGAAAATAATTGTCATAAAATAAACTGATTTGAGAAAAAAAAATATATCTCATATTGATCTTGAACAAACACTGAATTAATCCATCCAAGTCCATTATGAATTTAATCCTTTTTAGGAAATTGAAAAATCACTATGGATGAATAATCCTTAATCAATTTGAGACTATGATTTTGAAAATTATCACAAATCATTCATAAATTCTACATGGAATCCTAAAATCCATATGGGTTCTAACTATATCATATGTATGATAAATCAAACAAAATCACTTCTAAATTGCAATCACAGTACCAATCCCAATAATGCAATATGAAGGGGCTCAGATACCACTCGTTGGAACATTAAATAAAATTCATCAACATATTAGATTATTGAGATTACCTAATAAAGGAATTGTAGAAACTGTGAACATGAATCCATAGCGGTGATTGAGACTCGGGCGTTGAAGGTCTTCCACAGACTAATCGCTCTCTCTCTATGAGTTATCTCTCATTGATGGGGATGAGGAGGAGAGTGTTTGAGTTAATTAACCTTGGGGACCAGAACCCTTCATTATATTTATAGACATCTAATTAGAACCCCATAAATTCTAATTAGGTGACTCTTGAGTAACCAATAGGTGGATCTTGAGTAACACGATTCTTGAGTAACTAGAAGGTGACTTTTGGGTAACCACACATTTCAGATTCCATACTTACTGTTGATGTCTTTTGAGCTTACCTAATTAAATCACTTCATTTTCCCATTTTAAATTTAAGATCAAATATAATTACTATTTTAATATGTGAGCCCACATCAAATTATTTGGAATATATAAAATAATCTAACAATGCTTCCTTGTTTACTAACAAAATAGGCTGGTAAAAATATTTGGGGATGATGGGAAAAAATAAACTTTGAGAATGTGATTAGAGATAAACCCATGGCAATTTTGATACTAATCAAACCAAGTTACATAGTTATTTATATTAGTTATTTTTTCATTATTCAACTATGTCATTAATTTCTTAATAATGTGATGTTTTAAACATTCTAATTATTGAAATATTTTAATTTCATCTTAGCCACGTAGTTTTTATTTAGTGTGAATGCATCTGTCGATTTCTATCTAACGTCTGGAACCTAACTCAAACAGAACCCTAAGAGCTTATTTTAATTGCACAGTTAGGTAGGTCATGGACTATATTCCATATAGAACCACTAAGCCTTGTATTATATAGGCCACAGACTGCAGAAATGTAGATCGAGGACTCTTGAGGGATAAGGACTTGGGAGTACACTTGGTATATTTTTTTAATACCCCTTATTTTCCCCGTGTTTGGTGTCGAGTTCGATATGCCAAAGATAGGGGAGTGTCAATTAATTTATAACATTCTCAGCATCAACGAGTAAATAATAAGTAAAAGTATAATATAAACCATCCACTGAACATAGTTAATAAAATGAATAAGTGAAATAAATATAAACCATCCCCAACATAAACTAGCATACTAATAAGTCTCCATAAACCAAATAAAAATAACTAATAATATCAAAACCAAATATAAATAAACACATAAAACCATTGTGGATCCATAAAAAATCTCTGAATAATATAGATACATATGCTTAAACTAGAATATTGAAAGTATATAGCATCGTATACTAAGAATGAAATGACTAGAAACTGAAGAAAGGAGAGATTGATTTCTTACTCTTGCTTAGGAATACCAGAAAAATATTTTTAGATAACGAATGGGTCAAAGCCTGAATGTTGCAAGAAATAACATACTATATATAAACGACTCATTTGCCTAATCATTCCAACCCGTTGACACTCACATTCAAAATACACTAGACCCCTCAACATAAGTGGAATAACCTACTACAAGTGCTAAATACCAAACCATAAAATATACGTATAAGTCGAACTTATAAAACTATAAAAATAAGTTTCCATATATTATCCAGCAACGACAAAATAGTGCAATCCCATCAATAAACTAAGAGTATAACCCAATACAGTCTCCACTTGTGTCATTCGAATAATAAGATAGATGTAATATCATAATAAACTTGTTATCGTAACACAACCTCATTTTATAGCATGTCGATCATTGTACTAAGAAAAAATATGTAATTTTCATAAACAACACGAAGGCTTCAACCTTCAGGGACATTCTCAGGCACCTATCAATAATTTCATATGACTTCCGTACCTATTGGATTCAGAACATGAACACAAAAAAGAATAAGGGCATTTCTGCATAGTCACACCATCATCTAGTCACGTACCAAACCACCTGATGGATCAAGTCAACCACAGTTGCACATCATGATACGGTGATCAACCGAATGCAGGATTAAAACATCTACCTCCAAACCACTTGCTACATCAACTAGGAGCACGATAGATGATCCCATGACCCATTTAAATCAACAACCCTTGTCGATAGGCTCCCCACGAGCCAAATAATTACATATGGTATGTTTGCATCCAACACACAAATTTACATAATGCAATATATATATATATATATATATATATATATATATATAGAGAGAGAGAGAGAGAGAGAGATGCCCCCTCATGTAAGGACTCCTTATGATGCAGACCCTAATACATATCATTTTTTTCAAATAGTGAAAAAATGAATTTTTTGATAGAACTTTGTGGATATGATCCCCGCGATGAGAAGACCATCTCCAATTGTTTTCATAAAAAAATCAATAAAAAAAACATTGAGATGAGGTGATATGTAAAAAAAATGGTATAGATATGCATTTTCTAGTGTTGAAATGTTGACGATCATCTCACCCACTTTTTGTTTGAATTTTTTTTATAAAATTTCATGGATATGATCTCGACAGTGAGAAGATCATATCCATGAAGTTTCATCAAAATATTCAATCAATAAAGTGGTTGGCACTGACCCAACATTTTAACAGTCGAAAATGCATATTTATATCATTTTTTTACATATCACCTCATCTCAACGATTTTCTTATTGAATTTTTTTGTGAAAAAAATTGGAGAAGATCTCCTCAAAATTTATTTTTTTATTATTTTTAAAAAATGATATATACTAGGGTCTGCACCATAAGAAGTCCTTACAGGATACAGAATTTATTGCTACTTTTATATGTTTATTAAATTCATTTATGTCCATAGAAAAGTTTGGTATACATCCTATTACTGATGCATTTTTTTCTAGATCTACTTCTGCACTAGCTATTTATGCTTGTTTATGATTATCCCATCTATCATCATATATATATACTAAAACTTTTGTTCCTGCTTCCAATCTAGTTAGTCCAACAAGTCCTATTATTATTACTCCTAAATGCATAAATTCTAAATTTTTCCTACCTAGTTCCTTTGTAGATTCTTCAGTAATTAAATCTAAAATTATTTCTCTATTGACAGCTATAATTTTTCTCTGGTTGGTATGATTATATATATTATTATTGAATTCTAATATATTTTTATTATATAAGTGTTGTACTTTTGTCTTTTGAATACCTTTTTCTATGTATCTTTTAGTGTCTTCTTCATTGTTATATATATTTTCTATGCTATATATTTCTTTATTTTTAATGCTTGATGCCATATTTTGAATAGAAAAGATTTAGTTTAGTTTTTGTAACATTAGTGTCTACTTTAATTCTTTTGAATTTTTCTATTATTTCGTTTATTTTCGATGTTTCTTTTTCTTCTAATATTTTACTAAGTTTTTCTAGTTCTAATTTTATATTTACTTTTCTTCCATTTATTATTTATATCTGTTTTTTAATATAATCTTGATTTTCTTCTAATTTCTTTAATTTCTCGATAATATTATTATTCATAAACTATAACCTACCTTTTCTGGTAATAATCCTAGTTTTGTTTGTAAGGTTATTATCGCTTCTTCTTGATTGTTAATTTCCACACTTATAGTTTCCTTCTGCTATAGCTTTTTTATAGAGTTGTTATTGAATTTTAATAACTTGTTTTCTATTAGATATGTAAATTCTAATATATTCTTTTTCTATACGCATATATTATAGTTTATCCTGGTTTTCCTTTTTCACTTAATATTTCTAGTTCTAACCTAAACTGTTGAATTTTCTCTTCAGCAATCTTAATTATCCACTTACTGATTGTAGCGTTTATATAATCTTTATTATTTATATTTACTTCAAATTATTTCTTATAATCTTCTACAATTTTGTATTGAATGGACAGTTGCCTTCTAATAAATTATTTTTCATTACTCATATAATATTATAAAACAAGTCTTATAAATTGTAATTCCACTTTTTTTAATTAAATAATATTACTAATATATAATTATATAAAATTAAAGTTGCTCTGATGCCAAATTTTTTATGAACAGTGTTATGAATAGTGTTGACTTTTTTGAACAGTTGTTGTTTCTTTTTTTTATATAAAGAATGTCTCCTGTAAGGACTCCTTATGGTTTAGACCTCGTTACATATCATTTTTTTAAAATTATAAAAAAATGATTTTTTTTATGAAACTTCATGAATATGATCTCCACGGTGAGGAGATCATCTTCAATTTTTTTCATCAAAAAATTCAATAAAAAAATCGTTGAGATGAGGTGATATGTAAAAAAAGGGTATAAATATATACAGAATATCTCCTGTAAGGACTCCTTATGGTGCAGACCCCGGTACATATCATTTTTTAAAATAATAAAAAACAAATTTGATGAAACTTCATGGATATGATCTCCACGGTGAGGAGATCATCTCTAATTTTTTTCATCAAAAAATTCAATAAAAAAACGATTGAGATGAGGTGAAATGTAAAAAAATGGTATAAATATGCATTTTCAATCATTGAAATGTTGGCGATCACCTCACCCACTTTTTGATTAAATATTTTTATGAAACTTCATGGATATGATCCCGACAGTGAAAAGATCATATCCATGAAGTTTCATCAAAAAATTCAATTAATAAAGTGGTTGGCGCCGACGCAACATTTCAACGATTGAAAATGAATGTTTATACCATTTTTTTACATATCACCTCATCTCAACGGGGTTTTTATTGAACTTTTTAATGAAAAAAATTGGAGATGATCCTCTAACTATAGACCCCATATCCATGAAGTTTCATCAAGAAATTTATTTTTTTTACTATTTTAAAAAAATGGTATGTACCAGGGTTTTCACCATGAGGAGTCCTTACAAGAGACTTTCTGTATATATATATATATATATAACACCCCATAAATTTATTGAATTTTATATTAAAAAGTAATTGGAATTTATTAAATTATATTTGGAAAAATTAATCCGATAAGATGAATATTAATTAGCGAGATAAGGGTTGATATTTATTTATATTGAATATTACTTACTGAATGAGTAATAATAATGATAAGTAAATATTATAATTGTCGTGAGTGAGAAATACAACAGCTACGGTAAAATTAGTCAGTACGCGCATGTCAGTCATATCGGGACGTAATTTGGAAAATAAAATATAATTTCACTTTTAATATTCCATATGGTCATTTCGAGAGCGCCAGTGTGTTCGAAAGGGTCGAAATGGTCAGAAAATTCTATACGAGGGTTTAGTTTGGGTCTCGGGGCACTTTTAGGCCAAACCGGCATCCCGGAGGGTATTTCGGTCCTTTAAAATTTTGGAGAAAATAAACCCGAGAAAATTAGAGGATTGTATCCGATATCACGTAAACGGAATTAGGGTTATCAGTTATCAAACCAAAGGGAGAGCCACGGGAGGGAGAAGAAGAGGTGTTCCTCGCGTTCCAAGGCCAAAAATCACCTTCTTGCACAACCACCACCATCGGATTGTAGATCGGGAGGAGGAGAACACAAATCCCACCATCACTTCTATAGAAATCAAACCTCCGAATTAAGGCAAGTGTTTATCTTGCTAATTTTTTATTTGATATACCATCCATGTTAGAATAGGATGATTACCTTATGAAATTTATGAACTTTGACCTTAAAATTGGAGATATAAATCATATTCTTGGGTAGGAATGAGAATATACTTGATTCCTTATACATGTAGGACGTATTTGTTGAGAAATATCATGATATTTGAGAATAAATATGGAATAATATTAAGGTTCTTGAACATGAATAATAATCTAGGGATTTAGAAATTAATCTTGATTAAATTTGTTTTGAGGTTGTTCTTCGAAGATTTAAATTAATCTTATATGTTAAAAATCATTGATACTTGTTAATATAATGTTGGAAACTTGGTTTAGGGGTTTAGGATAGTGTAATGATGGTTTGGAGGTTTAATAATGGTGAATTCCCATCACAGTTTAGCGAAGAAGAAGATACCTGCTACGGCAAATCAATTCGGCTCCTTGGTCGAATTGATTCGAAAAGAGAATCGATTCGAACCAAGGCCGAATCAATTCGTTTCCTAGATTTGCACAATTTCTCCCTTTTTTCTTTGAACTCATAGGAAATGATTGGGTTGACCTTTGAATTCATTTTTAAAGTAGGTTAATGTTGAGATTGAGGTTAGTCGCACAAGGACAAATTAAGGCTAAAATTGATTAAGCTTGACGGGTAATAAAAGCTTATTCGGATAATGATTTCTTGTCATGTAAAATTAAGGAAATGTAGGACCAAGACCGGTAGGCCTTGAGTGGGATACCAACTGAGTTTACTTAAAGGACAATTGGCAACCATTTGGGCATTGGGAAACACTCAAGATTATACAATAAAAAGTATTATGCTATGTAGAATATTTGAGAGTTACTATATTACATATGGAGTATATGATATAGGTTATGTTTATACCTATAATCATTTTATATATATATGGGTGGTGTGTATACCTATTGTTTGAATTGTATGTGTAATCATACCCAGGTTACTTGTTATCACGGGAGGTTTTCATTGGGGACAGTCTTATTCTGATGATCCCAATTAGGGGGATATTGACTTATACCTCAGGACATAGAACTCAGAGATTGAGCACTATTTGTGTGAATAAGGGTGTGACCGGTCATTTGCGTACGTTAGGTATGAGCGTATCGAAAAGGCTTAAAACTATGCTCACCTCCAATATTGTGTGATTTAAGTTATGGTTTGAGGGAGATTATCCTAACGAGTGACCTTATATAGTACATGATGTACCAGGACTTGATAGCAGAGTACGCCTGCACCGCAGGTCTCCACCTAGGGGTAATGTATATGTATATATATGATAAGAGTGATGAATGTGTATATATGTGTGATTGATCCTACTAAGAGCCTATTAATAAAAAGGATAGATAGTATAATCTAAATTAACCAAAGTGCATGAGAACTAAATTATTTACTCGTAATTCCTAATGAACATAAAGAATTAGAAATGTTAGTATAGGATGGTATGGGCAATACAGATGGGCACTATAAATTATTAGACGCAAAGAGGTGTAAGCCAGACTAGTTAGGCAGGTAGCATAACTAGGTGGGATGGAGTAATACGTTAAGTGTGCACATTAGTTGAGGGTGAGGATCTCAAGTGAGGGCATGCGGTACTAACATGTATTTAATATCGTGATGCATTTTAAACACTTGTTAATCTTTTTCAATTGGGCAGGTCGCCCATTCTTAGTTGGATATTATTTGCAGAGACTTTATATTTCCAATTATTCCAAGTTATTTCCAGTATGGATTTAGACTTTACTTATGGATGACTGTATTTGGATTTTATTTGGAGTGTTATTCCAGACTCAATTATTTATTTATGTCATTATCTCATTATTCATTGTTATGTGCATGGAAATGGTGAATAATGTATTTATTCCGATTATATTTACTGCATGTTAATAATAAAGATTAAAATTTTAACATCGGGCCATTAGGGTATTAGTAAAATAAATTAAACTTTGACAGTGATGCTAAGAATTATACAATTAATGATTCATGTTCAATTTAATATTGGATTGATCACCCAGGATTAGAATAGGTACGGTGTCACAAATGGTATCAGAGCATCAAGTCCTAGTGCCCTTAGTATTTATGCAGCTTACTACGTTTTTTAGCGTAGCGTCCTTTGATATAGAGCCCTATTATTAGGACTGTTGTATTCTTTCTTACGCATTTATGTCTTCAGCTATTTTAAGGCGTATTGAATTGTGGAGTGATGTAAAAAAGATCTCATTTTAGATGCCTCCTTGACATGCAACGTGAGCCACCCCAGAGGCACAGCCAGCTCAGTCCCCAAGATCTGCGAATGCTGCTGAGGTTGCCTCCAATATAGCACAGGCGGTTAATGCAGCCCTGACTACTTTCGCCCAGAAGGAACCATAGGTTCCACCCCAGCTCAGGTGGTTGCTCCAACTCTTACACACTTGTTTCCTTCTGTTTGGGAGCGAGTCTAAGATCCCTTTTAGAACGCATATCCTCCAGAGTTTTAGGGGAGCCCCGATGTAGTTACGGCATGCCAATGGAAGAAGGATATCCAGAGGCATTTAAGGATGTACGAGTGCATATATGTACGAAAGTAGATACTAGCTACCTTTAAGCTAGTAGGGGCAACATACAGTGGTGGGAGTCCATCACCATCGTGCAGGAGAGGGACTCCTCGACTATTCAGGAGTTTTGGGAGAAGTTCGATCGTAAATACTTCCATTTCGCCATCTAGACTGAGATGAGGGGAAAATTTTTGGATGTTTCTCAGGAGGGAGGACCGTAGCAGAGTATGAGGAAGAGTTTACCAGATTGTCAAATTTTATTCTCGATGAGGTGCCTATGAAAGAAAAGAGGAGTCAGTTATTTGTGGATGGTTTTACCTGGAGGATCCGATAGCATTTGTTGGGTAATCAAGCCCTAAAGACTTATACGGAGGTATTGAATGGAATGCTACGACACTATCAAAATCATCACTTCCATGTTAAGAGAATAAGAGTTAAGGAAAGTCTAGTCAACAGGGAAGGACTGCAGGTAGCAGTGTCGGTGCGGCATAGTCAACTCAGAGTCATCCGAGATAAAGTGAGTAGGGTTCTCGCCAGGGGATGCTGTTAAGAGGTTCCATTCAGGGGATTATAGATAGGGAAGGGACGGATTTCGGCAGGGCCAGCTAGGCCAACAGCATTTTCATTAGGTCTAGTAGGGCTAGGGTAGAGGTTGGAATGGATAGTAGGGTCGAGGCCAGCAGGGCCATAGGGGAGGTAATTTTATTGGAAGGTGTTTCATTTGTGTCAATGCTAGACACAAGCAAAAGGATTTCCCTGATAAGTGTAGGGCTCAGCAGCAAGAGGGAGCCCGCCAAGAACCTCAGAGACCTATCTTCCCCATCTCCCTCCCAGCACCAGCACCCATACCAGCCTTACCTGTAGCACCAGCCATTCCAGTAGCCCCACCCCCAATAGGGGAAATTACAATATGGGCTCGTGTATCACATCCACCAGGTTTCATCCCCACAGGCTCCAACCATTGTTGAGGGCATGTTTCTTATCCATGGTACTTTGGGGAACATTTTATTTGACACTGGGGATTCACACTCGTTCATATCCACTAGATTTTCATAAGCCGCAGGGTTGTTAGAGATGGAAAATAGTACAGTCATGTGTGTAGACTCACCACTGGGTAGCGAGACACTGATTTTCTTTATATGTCGGGGTGTGAGTATAGAAGTTGGGAAATTAGTTTTTCCCGCCGATATTCGTGTATTAGATATGTCAGATTATGAATCCATCATAGGCATGGATTGGCTAGTAGAGTACAAGGCCATGATTGAATGCTATAGTCGGATCATAGTGTTTGCGATTTATGCCCAGGAAATGTTCTTAGTGGCTATACCTCGCCCTAAAGAAGGATCATCCACTTATGTGTATTACATAGAGGAGGAGACCTCTCAGGGGGTGGTGATTTTCGTTGATTCAATTATAGTTGTATGTGAGTTTGCCAATGTCTTTCAGAAGATACCAAGATTTCCCCCTAGCAGAGAGATTGAGTTTGTCATTGACTTTGCGTTGGTAACTCGACCAATAGCTCGTGCACCGTACCGTATGGCTCCTATAGAGATGAGGGAGCTACGGGACCAGATTGAGCAGTTGTTGGGGCAAGTCTTTATACATCGTAGTACTTCATCTTAGGGATCCATAGTATTGTTTATGAAGAAGAGATATGGGTCTTTAAGCCTATGTGTGGATTATCAGGAGTTGAATAAAGTCACGATATGGAATAAGTATCCGTTACCCCAAATCGATGACTTATTCGACCAGTTGATAGGAGCCTCCTACTTCTCTAAGATAGACTTGAGGTTCGAGTATCACCAGTTGCACATCCGAGAGAAAGGCATATCTAAGACTGCCTTCTTGATGAGATATGGGTCCTACGAGTTTCGAGTTATGCCATTTTGGTTAACCAACGCGCCAGTTTTATTTATGGACTTAATGAATAGGGTGTTCAGAGAGTTCTTGGATCAGTTTGTTATTGTCTTCATTGATGACATCCTGATTTATTTTCGGACTGAGGAGGAGCATGCCGAGCATTTGCGTCGGGTTTTATAAATATTGTCTGAGCATCAGTTATATGTGAAGTTTGAAAAATACGAGCTTTGGTTACATGAAGTACAGTTTTGGGGGAACATTGTTTTTGAGTTGGGGATATCGGTGGACCCGAGTAAGGTGTCAGCGGTGAGGGAGGGGGATATCCCACTACACCGATAAAGGTGAGCAATTTCTTGGGGTTAGCCGGGTAATACAAAAGGTTTATTAAGGGATTATTAAAAATTTTGGGTCCATTGACTAATTTGACTCGTAAAGTTGTACCATTTGTTTGGGATGACGCTTGTTAGTTGGACTTTGATGAGTTGAAGGATAAGTTGACTTCAGCACCTATACTCGCACTTCCTAAACATGAGTGGAGTATCTTGTTTTCACTGACGTGTCCCTACAGGGTCTTGAGGGGTGTTATTGAAGAGAAATCAGGCTATAGCTTATGTTTCCCGCAAGCTTAAGCCTCACGAGAGAAATTACCCCACCCACGACTTGGAGTTAGCGGTTGTCGTGTTTGCATTGCGAATTTGGAGACATTATTTGTTGGGGGAGAGATTTTGCCTATTCACGGGTCATAAGTCACTACAGTACTTGTTCACTCAGAGAGACATAAATATGCGCCAGTGTAGGTGGATTGAATTTGAGAAAGATTATTCGCTTGACATTCAGTATCACTCGGGTAAGGATAATATGGTGGTAGATGCGTTGAGCCACAGGCCAGTAGGGGATGTAGCTAAATTTTGGAAGGCGACATGAAAGGATTTGGGATAACAGGACTTAGTTGCCCGATCATTCATGTCATCTATGACCACCACCCCCAGATTGTCACGAGGGTGGTACAGGTAGAGGCACAGGCAATAGATTCTTTTGGTCAGAATTGGATCAGACAGCTTCTAGTTAGGGGAGCCGAGTCATATTTCGTGAGTTCAAAGGGATATTTACGATTCAACGGAAGATTGGTTGTCCTAGAGGGGGAGGATTTACGATACGCTATGATGGCAGAGTCACACGGGTCATAGTTTGCGATAGATCGTGGAGGAGATAAGATGTACCAAGACATGAGACGACAGTACTGGTGGAGTGGGATGAAGAGAGACATTACTGAGTTTGTTTTGAGGTGTACAACTTATCAATAAGTGAAAGTGGACCATTAGAAACTGACGGGGTTTACAACCGTTAGAGATCCCGATGTGAAAATAGGAGAGCATTTCCATGGATTTTATTACTGGGTTGCCTACTTCACAGAGAGGTCGCGATTCCATATGGGTGATAGTGGATCAATTGACCAAAGTAGCTCATTTCCTGGCAGTTCGGACTGATTATACTACAGTACAATATGCCTAAATTTTTATTGTTGAGATAGTGAGATTGCATGGGGTGCCATTAGATATTGTGTCCAACAGGGACAATATTTTTGTGTCTCGATTTTGGGAGAATTTCCAAGAGGCCATGGGTACCGAGTTGCGGTTGGTTGAGTGTGGCTTACCACCCACAGATGAACAGGAAGACGGAGAGGAAGAATCAAATGTTGGAAGATATGTTATAGATTTGTATCCTTGACTTTGAGGGAGGTTGGGAGCAGTATCTTTCATTAGTGGAGTTTGCGTACAATAACTCCTACTAGTTCTTGATTGGCATGGAACCATTTGAGACATTGTACAATAGGCTTTGTCGTTCATCTTTTTGCTGGTTGGAGGTGGGGGACAACAATATTCTCGGACCGGAGTTGATTCAGGATACGTAGATCAAAATTGAGTTGATTCGGAGTCGTATGCGGATAGTCCAAGACGAACAGAAGAGTTATGAGGATGCTAAGAGGTTCTTCCTGGAGTTTAATGTGGGGGATCAGGTGTTGCTATGTGGGGGATCAGTTTAATGTGGGGGATCAGGAGTTTAATGTGGGGGATCATGTTCTTCCTGGAGTTTAATGTGGGGATAATGAGGTTCGAGAATAATGGGAAGTTGACGCCAAGGTACGTTGGGCCATTCCCTCTCATTGAGCGAATTGGGCAAGTTGCATACAGACTTGACTTGTCGGAACACCTACATCGGATTCATAATGTATTTTATATTTCTTTACTGAGGCGATATCTTCAGGATAAGTTGGCTCACACTCACATTGCTTTGGAGGAGATTGATTTGCAAGCCTATATTTCATATGAGCAGAGGTCGATTTCTATCTTAGGCCATAGTGAGAGGAGACTGAGTTCAAAGATTGTTCCACTTGTACGGGTTCAGTGGGGGCATTATAATGCCGACGAGTCCACTTGGGAGCGCAAGGATGAGATGCGCGAAAAACATCTAGAGTTATTCATACCAGGTATTCCTTTTTTTGAATTTCGTGGAAAATTCCGTTATTAGGGGGAAAGTATGTAACACCCCGTAATTTAATTGATTTTTATATTGGAACTAATTAGGGTTAATTAAATTATCTTTGGGAAAATTAATCCAGTAAACTAAATATTAACTTGTGAGATAACGGTTAATATTTATTTATATTGAATATTACTTACTGAATGAGTAATAATAATGATAAGGAAATATTATAATTGTCGTGTGTGAGAAATATGGCAGTTATGGTAAATTTAGTCAGGACGTGCGTATCAGTCATGTCGGGACTTAATTTGGGAAATAAAATGTAATTTCACTTTTGATATTCCATATGGTCATTTAGATTGCATCATTGTGTCCGGTGTGAAAAGTCTACCCGGGGGTTTAGTTTGGGTCTCGGGGCACTTTTATGCCAAACCGGCACCCCAGAAGGGGTATTTCGATCTTTTGAAATTTTTGAGAAAATAAACCCACAAAAATTAGAGGATTATATATGATATCATGTAAAAGGAATTAGGGTTATCAGTTACCAAACCAAAGTGAGAGTCACAGGAGGGAGAAGGAGAATTGTTCCTAGGGTTCCAAGGCCAAAAACCACCTTCTTCCAACACGACCACCACCAGATTGTAGATCGGGAGGAGGAGAACACAAATCCCACCAACACTTCTATAGAAATTAGACCTCCAAATTAAGGCAAGTTTTTATCCTGATAATTTTTTATTTGATATACCATCCATGTTAAAATAGGATGATTACCTTATGAAATTCATGGACTTTGTCCTTAAAATTGGAGATATAAATCATATTCTTGGGTAGGAATGATTATATACTTCATTCCTTATACATGTAGGATGAATTTGATGATAAATATCACGAAACTTGGGAAGAAATCTGGAATTATGTTGAGGTTCTTGAACATGAATAATAATCTAGGGTTTTAGAAATTACTCTTGATTAAATTTGATTTGAGGTTATTCTGTAAAGATTTAATAATTCTTATACGTTAAAAGTCATTGATACATGTTACTATAATGTTATAGACTTTTGTTTGGTAGTTTGGGGTAATGTAATGTTGGTTTGGAGGTTTAACAATGGTGAATTCCTGTAACAGTTTAGTGAAGAAGATGATACCTGCTACGGCGAATCGATTCAACTATTTAATCGAATCGATTTGAAAAGTGAATCGATTTGGAAAGTGAATCGATTCGGAAAGCGAATTGATTTGGACCAAGGTCGAATTGATTCGAATTCCCAGATTTGCATAATTTCACCCCATTTTTCTTAGAACTCATGGGAAACGATTGGGTTGGCCTTTGAATTAATTTTTGAAAATCCTAATGAGAGATATTCTAATTACCGGTAGGTTAATGTTGGGATTGAGGTTAGTCACACAAGGAGAGCTTAAGGCTAAAATTTATTAAGCTTAACGGGTAATAAAAGCTTATTTGGATGATGATTTCTTGACATGAAAAATTAGGGGAATGTATGAGCAAGACCAGTACGCCTTGAGTGGGATACCTACTGAGTTTACTTAAGGGACAATTGGCAACCATTTGGTCATTGGGAAACACTCAGGATTATACAATAAGAAGTATTATGCTATGTAGAATATTCTAGAGTTACTATACTATGTGTGGAGTATATGATATAGCTTATGTGTATACCTATAATGGTTTTACATATATCCGGGTGGTGTGTATACCTATTATTTGAATTGTATGTGTAATTCAAATACAATTGTATGTGTAATCATCCTAGGCTACTTGATATCATGGGAAGTTTTGGGTCGTGGATAGTCTTATTCATTTGAGCCTAATTGGGGGGATATTGGACATAGAATTTAGGGATTGAGCACCATTTGTGTGAATAAGGGTGTGATCGGTCATTTGGGTGCGTTAGGTAAGAGCGTATCCCAAAGGCTTAGAACTATGTTCGCCTGCAATATTTTGTGATTTAAATTATGGTTCGAGGGAGATTATCTAAACCAATGTCCTTATATAGTATGTGATGTACCAGGACTTGATAGCAGAGTACGCCAGCACCGCAGGTCTCCGGCTGGGGGTGTTGTATATGTATATATGATAAGAGTAATGAATGTATATATGTGTGAATCATCCTACTACGAGTGTATTAATAAATAAGATACATAGTGATCTATAAATTAACCAAAGTGCGTGAGAACAAAATCATTTACTCATAATTCCTAATGAACATAAAGAATTAGAAATGGAAGTATCGTATGGTATGGGCAATACAGATGGGCACTATAAATTATTAGACGCAAAGAGGTGTAAACCAGACTAGTTAGGCAGGTAGCATAAGTATGGGGTATAAAGTAATACGTTAGGCGTGCCCATTAGTTAAGGGGTGAGGATATCAAGTGAGGGCACGTGGTACTGACATGTATTAATATCTTATCTTGATGCATTTTAAACACGTGCTAAACTTTTTCAAACTGTTTTACTTTGGCTTTGACCCTTTTCAAATCTTTTTGTAAGAACAATATTAGGTAACCAATCATAGGGATGCAAGGCCTAGGAGTTCCTACATTTGACGTGCTACAGCTGCTGTGGAAGTTGCAAGACCTTGATAATAGCCTCCACATTTATTCAGTTATTATTCGTCCTTATTTATCCCAGTCGGGCATGTTGCCCATTCTTAGTTGGATATTATTTGTAAAGACTTTGTATTTCCAATTATTCCAAGTAATTTCCAGTATTGATTTAGACTTTACTTATGGAGGTTGGAGTGTTATTCCAGACTCGGTTATTTATTTATGTCTTTATCTCATTATTCACTGTTATGTGCGTGGAAATGGTGAATAATGTATTTATTTCGATTATATTTACTGCATGTTAATAACAAAGATTAAAATTTTGACACCAGACCATTAGGGTATTAGTAAAATAAATTTAACTTCGACAGTGATGATAAGAATGACACCACTGATGATTCCTATTTAATTTAATAATGGACTGATCACCCAATATTAGAATAGTCGGGTGTCACAATATATATATATATAGGATATCGCGTTAACACTCGCGTACCCTAATTCCCATTCAAAATTCCAAACTCGAGTTCCCAAGTAAACGTAGGTTTACTAACCTAAATTCCAAACTAGCTATATTACTATTTATGGAATTAACTCAACCAAAGGTCCGCAGAAAAATTCCAACAAAAAAACTAAAATAAAAAAAATAAAAACTAGCGCCCCTGCCAAAACCCCACCGCGATAGTGGCCTATAATAGCCATTATAACAACCCCTAGGGGGGCTATAGCGAGATGGAACCCCGTTATCGTGGGGGCTTCCTCTGACCTCGAAAATCTTCTAAATTTTGTAGTTTTCAATCCAATTAAAACATGATCAGTTATTAAAGCCCATAATACCTCCAAATCAATTCCAAAAGACCTCCTAGATATCACTAAAGGTTACAAATTCAAATTTTCACATTATATGGTCAAAATCTAACAAGAAAAAAAAATTAAAATCTTCACTTTTAACATGTTTAAATTATGGGCCATTAGTAGATACGGGTTTCACTATTAATATGCTTGTTCATCATAAGAGTATCGTCTAAATACATGAATCATCTCTAAATATCAACTATAAACATTTTATGATAGATTAATCACATAATAATTGGGTTTCCATCATTAA
Organism: Sambucus nigra; assembly: GCA_949130495.1. Taxonomy (NCBI): domain Eukaryota; kingdom Viridiplantae; phylum Streptophyta; class Magnoliopsida; order Dipsacales; family Adoxaceae; genus Sambucus; species Sambucus nigra. Next base: position 552,991,548 of record OX422207.1, read on the forward strand.
CTCTCATCAATACCATTTTTATGAATATTCATCAAGTCAGAACCTTAACCCACATTAGCTTAAGATACAACCATGATTAAGCATCACATTAATTTCTCATATGCGTATAATCCCAATTGATTCTTAGTACCAATCAAAACATAAATAAATTACAATTTACATTGTGATCTCCTAGTTCTTGCTTGTTAAAGAAGCTTGTAGGTGGTAGCTTGATTCTCCCTCTTGTGATTTCCTAGTTCATCCCAAAAGCCTTCCTTGGCTCTCTCACATAACCTATGCTTCTGGGGTTTATGTTTCAGGTTTAAGGTAGATGATTAATGATGGTTCATGACAGTTTTACACCCTCAATATCTCATGTCCATGAAATACCTAATTTTAGAACCCCATATGAGCCTAAATGCTACCCAGATTGACCCAAAACTTCGCACAAATGTATACCTACCCCTAGGACCTAATTCAAAGCACTAAAAATACATCTCCAGACCTTTGTACCACCATAAAGTCTGATATAAATGATAATATCTCACAATGTAAAATAAAATACATGACTTAAATATTTTACAAGTGAAATGCGCATAATAATTTCACTGATTAATTAGTTTATAACTTGCATTCAAAATGTCACGTGACATGCAAATTTAAATACCACATAAAATATACATTTATTTTTACCATCTCACCCAAGTAATAAATATACATACTTAATAGTTTATTCCTAAATAATACTAAATCATACCAAATCAAATACGGGTAATTACATTATCCTCCCTTTTAAAGGAATTTTGTCCTCCAAAATTCGATGGGTACCTTACTAAAATAGTTTCAGATATTTCTCTTACACGTCACTCTCCCTATCCATCATAGACTCTGCCTCATTGTGGTTCCCCCACTTAACACGCACTAACGGAATAACCTTTGAACCAAGAATTTGTTCCCTAGGATTCAGAATAACAAATGGTGTCTCATTGTAGCTCGTATCTAGGTCAAGCTTTATCTCACCGAGATCAATTTCCTATTATGCCATGTCTTCTCTGAGGCATATAAACATGGAACACATCTTGAACCTAATAAAATGATATGCCAAGGCTATATGATACACAATTAGTCCTACACGATTGACAACAGTGAATGGCCACACATATTGGAGAGGAAAATTCTCCTTCTTCCCAAACCGCATCACTCCCTTCGTGGGAGACACCTTAAAAACACATGATCAACTACACCATTTAAGTCAGATTACCATGGCCCTTGATCGTGAAAATAAGGATTTCTCACGATCAAGGAGCATCACAATTATGGGCATGACCACAGACCTTGTCAAGGTCAAGTATCGTGACAAATCTTTGTTGTCATGGTCAAGGACCGTGATAACTCCTTATTGTCACGATACTTTTAATCGTAGAAATTTTGTCGAAATTAGGGGTGACAATATATTGTCAATATTAAGGAGCGTGACAACATTATTATTGTATTGGTCCTGTCATGAGCAAGGAATTCTTGTCACGGTCTTTTTGCGATCAAGGGTCGTGACAAGACTGCAACTTGGAAAAAAAATTATTGTCCAGTAGTTAATGCCCAACAGAAAACCTACTTCAAACGTGCAAAAATAACTTGTTTTTGTTTAAATAAAACTATAATAAGCAAGCACAATATACTATGCAATTAAAAGTAATCAAACCAATTGTGCAATTACACAAATCAAATCAAATTACATGAAATTAAAGTTAATTACATCAAAACCAAATATGCAAGTTTAATCATAAGTACAAAAATAAAAAATCTCAATAATGGTCGAGAAGAAAAGTTGATCAAATGATAAATGATCCCATCATGTCATCGATATGTCGAACACCGCCTTTCTCGTTTAACCATAAGATCTCGTCCTCTTTCCTTGGCAACACCTCATCCACTAAAACCCAGGACTCATAAGGATGCAATGGATGATTTGCACCATGGTACCTGATGTGGCACTCTGATCCTTCACTCCCTTGGAAATCCATGAACCTCCATGAGTGTCAAAGATATAAACTATCTCCCGAGTTATCTCAATTTGAGTCAAAATAGTAAAGTTGGGGTAGAGTATATATCGTAAGGGAATGACGAGTTGACCAGCATCGGTTATGTGGGTAGTGATCCCTTCACTAGAATTCTCCTTACCCTTTCCTTTATCATTCGCCTCATCCTTCCCATATCCGTGACTGCCCATTTGACCCATTCAAACATGTGATTCGTGGTTTATTAGGTATTTTCCACCTTCAAGTCCATATCTTCTTTGTACGTTTCGACCTTAGAGGACAACCCACTATTACCATAAGTAAGGCCAAATAACTTCGAATTTCCTATTCGTGACCCAACACCCCAAGTACGGACTTTTTTATCTTGGCCCAGTACTTGACTCAGTGCATCCATACTCATATATGCCTTCTCAACATCACTCTGGCTATTGTGCACCGCCGTTATCCTATCATGAAACAGTATAAAAACACATTATTAACTTTTAAAAACTCTTATTAATATATTACTGAAATTGATAATATAATTTCAATTATAACTTACCAAAGTCTCAAAGACCTTGGATTAATAGCCTCGCCCTTCTTCAATTGAACCTTTACATGGGAGTCAATCATATGTGGCTTTCCCCCGAGGACACTCCCAGACTACTACATCGATTCAATTAAAAATAAAATTTCAATATCACTCTTAAAATGTGACCAAATAAAAGAAATTTACTTACCATTCTATGTACCACCTCCGCGTAAGATGTCCATTTGGAGTAGTATACATCCACCTTCTTTTACCAAATATTCTTCGTCAATCCCCGGGTGGACAACTACCTCTCAGATGCCTCAAATCCATAAACATTTTCCAGTTGGCCAATGTGATTGGATCTGTCTCTATAACGGTTCCCATACATCGCAGCACAAACTCTCGCACCTTCCCAAAATAGAGAGCGCACATGTTTTTCTTCCATGTCTTCCATTTCTCAAGTAAAATGACCAATATAGTGTCCCGCGATTCCAGGGGCAAGTTGAATTATTGTAGTACAACAAACATATCATATAAGTAAGTTAGTGAATAAACATTAAACAAACATATAATAAAATATTATATGAAAGAGTAATATTTAATATAAATATTGAGATTTTAATACATCTAGATCCCCCCCCCCCAAAAAAAAAAAAAAAAAAAAATGGCCGTCTTTAGCTCGTCATGCACGCTTCTCCAATTATCGTACCTGGAACCAATTATTTATTTCATCAATTCTCTCGACCTAATCATTAGAGTCGTCTTATTTTCAATGATGCTCCCATGCTTGTCGAACTAATGGGAATTATGTTCTCTAAAAGGAAAAAATCCTGAGCTAAAAGCTTTTATACCAATTTGTAAATGCAAAACAATTGAAAGGGTGGAAACCAACTAAAATTGCAATACCAATTTTAAATATGGAAGCCAATTTTAAACAGGTTTTATTTTTTTATCCTAATCATTCATCTATGGTGATAAAATAGATAAATTAAACAAGCAAATACAACATGGCCAATTTTCAGGAAAAAAAATTTAGGGTAAAAACCTTTTATTCACTTAAAAAATTACAAGAGAGTCGACTTACAAACTACTTGATATCTGCCACAAGTATAATGCGCTATTCTTTGAAAATGTCGAAGGAGCAGCTATGATCCTCTCAAGAATCACATGACCGTAGTCCTACGTCACGCTCCGCCTTCGTCTTCAATAATGAATCCCCGCAGGTATCACAAGTCAGCAATGGAGATTCTCTCCACAAAAGGTGTATGCAAAGATACAAAACTTTCAAGGGTTTAAATAAATAACACAAACAATATTAAAGGATGTATTGTTGTGAATTAAACAAGTGTTTTTCAACACAAAAAATGAAGAACTTTTGCAAAAGATATACAGAAAACGTTCTGTTAAAAGTCTTAAACATTCTGAATACGAAACAGATATTTATAAAAACTTTTAAGGCAGTGCATCATTTAAATGAGTTGAGCAGGTCATTCAAATGAAATAGGGATGTCGTTCAAACGAGATGCCATCTCATTACTAACGATGTAAAAAAAATGAAACCAGCAGCATGTTGTTTGATACAAAATAGAACCAAGCTTCAAATGAGGGATCTAACGATTTTGTGATGTCGTTTGAATGGCATAAACGAAAAAAAAAAAAATTAACTCCGCCTACAGTATCTCAGAAAACATATTTTTGAAAAAAAAAGTTCCTATTCCTTTTTTCTAAAAATAAACATCCCAAACATAATTCCATGAATTAATTAAAACTTTAAATCATTTAATACCTTATTGGAATGTCGAAAAGTCTTCAAACATGGAGATGTTTGAGTTCAGTTTGTATTTACGATGCGTGACGATTTGTAACGGGATACACCAAACAAGTCTAACGCTATGCTATGAACAATCCTATAAAAATTGTTCTTATAAATCTCCACCTTTGGCTATTCCTGTAGAAAACAAACAAATATGACCGAACACCAAACTAAAATCAAAATCTCCCATGAAAAAAAATACTAACACCCTTTTCAACCCTAAAACGGAGTGGCATAAGTCTTTTTGCCTTCAAACTTTTTCTTCTTCCCTTTCAAACTTTGTCTTAATTAGTTTGTCTTTGAATTTTTCAAAAGGAAAATCTACACACATGAGACAAGAAACATATACCCTCGTGACGCATCGAGTTTGAATCAAGTAAAACGCATAAATAAATACTCCCCCATAATTCCAACTCATCAAAATTCCATTCTAATTTTCTCTCCCCCTTTCTTTTTATCCGAAATAGACAAATAGACAAAGAAGTAGAAACCTAAACATGAAATACGAAGCATCATGTAGAAGATAAGATATCATTACATAAAGATATAAATCAATCATGTGTAATGATCATCTCAAAGGCAACCAAACACCAACTATTTTTGAAAATTTTCAATTTTTTCCAAAAAATGTTAAACTTACAAAAATATCATACAATACCACATATAAGATATGAAAAATATATCAACGCAAATACGGCACACATATAGGTATAAACGTCCATAGAACTTGGCACAAACACGTAAGCTTTACACACCAGCATAGTATCGATGTGTCCAAACATGTTGAATGTAATGAATGGGTGTGAACTACTAACAAAAAAATTATAACCCAAACACTCAAATATTCAAGAAGTTCTAATTGACTGTAAAATTTTATCAAACTAAGCATTAGCCTCAAGTGACAAATAAAGTTGAATTTAATGAACAAAACAATCACAATGCACACAAACCTAGAATATTTATGATTTTATAAATCAATAGCGTCATGATAATATAAGCTTAACTAGGATTCATTGTCATTGTGCAAACCCGTTGATTATTTCCCTCCAAACACCCTCAAAATATAAACATGATCATACTTTTCTATTCTATTCTTTTCTTTTGAATGATCATATCAAACTAAACTATTTGGCTCCTTTTTGTCATATTTCTTTTTATTGTCTTAATTATTATTTTTTTGTCTCTTTTCAAACTATGGCTTTCACGACGAGTTCATTATACTCTCGCAGCTCTTTCCTGGGTATGCTCATCATTTTTTAAAATATTAAACAAATCCTCACAGGCAACCGTTCTTACATGCACAAATCCTCCATAGTCAATTAAACATGTAGATGACAAAATTGATAGAAGAACATATCACCAAGAAAAATATACATCTTGAAGTTAAAATTCAATGAGCTTGTGCATATGTGTGTGGAAGCATAAACAAAGTTGAATCCATAAAGCAAGTCAAGTTCGAAATAACTCCATAAACATGGTTAAGATCAATCTAAGCATCTAAAGTCATAACCAAATGTCCTAGCCACATGGAAATTATGTAATGAATTGGATTCAAACACACCAATATGCCACACTAAATGTGTAAAACTAAAATACACAAAGAATCGAAAATCTTTTTGAATTTTTCAAAAAACAAAATCTTTTTGTATTTTTCAAAAAAATATATAAAACCAAAAATCTTTTTTTACTTTTCCAATATGACTCAATAAAAGAAAAATATAATATAATATAAAAAGTTCACATGTCATAGCACTAGCAAGAATATATCATGAAGCACAACTAGCATATGACAAACAAAATCATACAAGCAATCATCCATAAGAAATAGCATGTGAAGCATTATGTGCAAGCATGTGATAATCAATCAATATAACATTTAGCGTCTCCATGACAGATTTTCTAACCCAAACATGTGTGTATCTAACTCGAGGAGTTATGGGAACTGACGGAACACTATCCTCAAACTTCTTAGGACCTCTTTCAAGATCAATACAAAAACACCCAAAGTGACCTTTCCTACCACAATGTGGACATGCATAAACAGGAGGAATGTTACCTGTGGATTGACCTTTTCTAATGTCCTTAGTTTTGGATAACCCCCTAAAACAAACTATGGTTTTGGCTTTAACACTCGAAGCACTAGAAATATATGAGCCATTACCATCACTACTCAGATTACTAGAGTCTTTTAAGTCATCTTTTAACTTCAAAATTTAAGACTAAAGTAAAGAATTATACTCTTCCAATTTTAGGGACTCCTTCTTCATATTTTCAATCATACCTACAAGGTTATATTGCTCTCTCACAATAAAGGCATACTTTTACCTAAGAGTCTTCTCACCTGCCTTAAATTCATTATTCACAATATTTTCCTCAACAGCACACCTCTAATTCTTTTTCTAAAATATGGACTCTATCTCACTCCCTTCCTTGGAAACTTTTAAAGATTTAAAGTCATCATACAAAGAACCAAACTTCTCGGGAATGATATATCATTGAGCTTAAAATGTTTGTAAATATTCAATCATATTTTTAAAACGGAAATTTTCTTCTCTAAAAATTTTAATTCTTTTTGCAAACTTCAAATTCAAAAGATTTAATTCATCAAAGCTAGGAGAGTCCATTAAGAGAAAAACAAATCAAGAGAACGAAGAAAATAACCACCCAAAAAGTTGCAAATAAGGATCTACAAAATAACTAAGTGCAACCCGCTTTGGTATTAATTTGACAACGAGAGAAGTCAAAAGGTATCAGACGGAAAAACTTTCTAGAAAAATCAGGATCACTCGATAACTTGGAGCAACCTGCTCTGATACCAATTTGTGAAAGAGGAAAACCCGAGCTAAAATCTCCGATACCAATTTGTAAAAGGTAAAAATCCCAAGCTAAAAGCTCTGATGCCAATTTGTAAAACACAAAATAATTGCAAGGGTGGAAACCAAATAAAATTACAATATCAATTTTAAATGCGGAAGCCAATTTTAAACAGATTTAATCTTTTTATTCTAATCATGCATCTATGGTGCTAAAAAAATCAAATAAGAAAATACGACAAGGCCAAGTTTCAGGGGGAAAAAATATCAAGTAAAAATCTTTTATTCACTTAGAAATTTACAAGAGTGTCGACTTACAAACTACTTGATATCAGCCACGAGTATAATTCCTTATTCTTTGAAAATCTCTAAGGAACAACTATGATCCTCATAAGAATTAATTACTACAGTGATCCGTCAGCCTCAGCCTTTATCTTTAGCACTGAATCCTCACAAGTATCATAAGTCAGGAATAGAGATCCTCTCCACAAAAGGTGTATGCAAAGATACAAAACTATCTAGGGTTTAAGAAATTCACACGAACAATATTCAAGGATGTTTTGTGGTGAATTAAACAAGTGTTTTTCAATACAATAAGTGAAGAACTTTTGTAAAAGATATGCAGAAAACATTCTGTCAAAAGTCTTAAACATTCTGAACACGAAACATATAGTTATAAAAACTTTAAGGTGGCGCATCGTTCGAAGGAGTTGAGCATGTCGTTCAAATGACATAGGAATGTCGTTCAAATGAGATGCCATCTTGTTACTGATGATGTAACCAAAATCTAACCAATAGCATGTTGTTTGATCCAAAATAAAACCAAGCTTCAAACGAGGGATCTAACGACTTTGTGATGTCATTTGAAAAAGATAAGGATGTCATTTGAACGACATAAACGAAAAAATAATTTCTTTAAAAACTCCGCCTATAGTATCTCAGACATATTTTTGAAAACAAAAAGTTACTGTCCATTTTTGATAAAAATAAACATCCCAAACATAATTCCATGTATTAATTCAAACCCTAAATCGTTTAATACCTCATCATGATGTCGGAAAGTCTTCAAACTTGGATATGCTCGAGTTCGGTTTGTCTTTACAGTGCGTGACAATTTGTAATGGAATACGCCAAAGTAGCCTAAAGTTATGCTATGAACAATCCTAGAAAAATTGTTCTTACATGTTCGACGATCCCTCGTCCTCCCACCCACCCCACCCCACACGCCCACTTTATCCCATGGTCCAATGACCTAATGTTAACATATTCTATAAAAAAAGGCTTCAGTGGCATAATATATAGCATAAATCAAATGGAAATACTCAATAGGGATATAAGAGTTTAAATAGCGTAAAACTATGCCAACTCATTTGGGTTATTTCTACAAGTTAGTTTAGTGTTATGTGGCATTATTGTGCCTCTTTTCGGGTACTTTTATTGTTAAATTACGTTTTCACCCCCTAAGGCCCTATTTCAAGCTTAAGACTTGACATCTTGAATTTTCTACAAAATTCTCACCCCCGTTAAGTACAGGAATACATAAATTATTTCTATAAGTTAGTTTAGTATCGTGTGACATGATCGTGCCTCTTTTCAGGTTGTTTTATTGTTAAATTATGTTTTCACCCCCTAACGTCCTATTTCAAGCTTAAGCTTCGGGTTTTTGAATTTTCTACCATATTCTCACCCCGTTAAGTATACGAATACACTAGCTGTTTATATAACTTAGTTTAGTATCGTGTGATGTGATCGTTCCTTTTTCGGGCAGTTTTGTTGCTAAATTATATTTTCACCCCCTAATGCCCTATTTTCACGCTTAAGCCTTGTTTTTTTAATTTTTACCAAATTCACACCGTTTGAGCCACACAAATGCACTGGATGTATCTTTAAATTAGTCTACTTTTTTGTGATGTGATCGTACCTCTTTTAGAACAGTTTTATTGTTAAATTATGTTTTCACCCCCTAACGTTCTATTTCAAGGTTAAGCCTTGGTTTATTTAATTTTATACCAAATTCTCGCCCCGTTAAGTACATGACTACACCGATTACTTCTAAAAATTAGTTTAGTGTCGTGTGATGTGATTGTATCTTTTTTGGGACAGTTTTGTTATTAAATTATATTTTCATCCCCTAACGCCCTATTTTCACGCTTAAACCTTTATTTCTTAATTTTCTACCAAATTCTCACAATGTTAATTACAGGAATGTATTTTTTGTATCTACAAGCTAGTTTAGTTTTGTATGGCATTCATTGTATTCTTTGCCATTTTCACCCAAAATACTTCATATTTTTAAATAAACCCACAAATTATATGTTTTTAAACAAAATGATTAAATTATCATCAAACAAACACATTATAATGAATCTAAAAGAAATATCAAAGTAAAATATTCACACTATAATGAACAATGGTTTGTATGTTCAAACCTATTTTTTACACAAATTGTTTCCAACAATATCAAAGTCATAAATGTATATACAACTAGTTTGCAACAAACAAACACCTTATAATAAAGCGCAACCAAACATATAAAGTTAAATATTCACATTCCAAATAATAATGGTTTGAATGTTCAAACCTTGTTCTTGCACGACATGATTTCAAATAATAAAAAAACAATACACACACACACACACACACACACACACACACACACATATATATATATATATAACCAAACCTAAAAGTAGTGGTATAAATGCATATACGTACCCAAAATGAATTTTCATATATACACACCATATATATGTAAATCATACCTCTTGAGTTAATGAAAATGGGAGGTTTTTACCTAGGATAGAGAGAGAGAGTCGGATTGCGGACAGAGTGGAGGTAAAGTGAAAATGATGAGAGAGAGGAGGTAAAGTGGGTTGTCTTTGTCAGAATTTTTAGGTCCTTATCATGGTACCCTGACATGACCACGGCAAAGCTTTTCAGGATCAAGAATGTACGGATACAAATTTCAAATTGAGTCCTTTGTAGTTTTGGCCCAATTCCGGACAAAAATGTTTAAGTCATAGGATAGAGTAATTGATCATCCTTCAAGCCTATGACGTGTTTGTTGAAGACGTATAGGCCAAGTTTAAAGCTTCATCAAAATGTCGAGTTTAATGTGCCTCGTTTTTACGTCATCAACATGGTTCCATTGCTCCTAAGGTATGAATGCATTTTCATAAATATATAGGAGCTTTGAACATTTTTATTGGGTGTACTTTGTTTTTAAAACTGTACTTTATTTTCATAAAGATCTAATTAAAACTTTAAAATAAAGTATATAAAGTTTTCTGGGCTAAAACTCAATTTTTCAACTTTCTGTGAGTTCTTTCGAATTGTCGTTCGAACGAATTTTTCGTTCGAACAATAATGTCGTTCGAACGAGGTTTGCCAACGAGTTTCCCAAAAGGCCAATGGAATGTTGTTCGAAGTGTCGTCGAACGAACATGATGTCTGAACGAGATTTCCAATGAGATTTATAAATATTTCACACTGGAACTTCATTAGAAGTCTCGTTCGAACGAGACTTCATTCGAACGAAAATATCGTTCGAATGAGTTTTGGCGGGAACAGTTAATTGGCAGTTTTGAGAAGTTTTTTTCCTCTTTCCCACTACTTTTTCCACTAACTCTTTTCCTGAATATCTAAGTGAGGGAACCAAGTTTTGTAACTTAATTTTTTCATATCCTACAACCTCCAAGAGAGAGTTTGAGAGCATAATTCCAAAAGGAAAAAGTTCATTGTTTAAGTGTTGTTGTCTTTCAAGAAAAAAATCTTTTAAACACTTGTTTCACACCCAAAGTTTGTTTATCCAAGTTTGTTTATATATATATATATATATATATATACATTGCTTGGAGTTTTGGCACCGGTTTACTCTACATATTGAAGAGTTAGTTTGGATTTGCTTCTACATCCCACAAAGAAGAAGAAGTTTGCGTTGATTTACCCACTTGGAGAAAGGCTCCTTGCTCGGGTGAGGGTGACCATATAAAGTCCGATCGGTGGATTCCGAGACCGCGGTGGAGCTCTGTGGTTATTCGCTACGCGGAGGTGTATACAAGAAGGAGCGTCGGGGCTTGAGAGTGATCGAGTCGAGTGTTGTAAGTCTTTTGTCTTGTATTTTTAAAACCATACTTAGTGGATTTGAGGCTAGGGCCGTTCGAGTTTTTTCCAGTTGTGGTTTTTTCCTCGTACATCGCGGCGTAGTGATTCATTGTTTATTTTATCTTTCGCAATACTCACCTAGAATGCATGCTTAGATAAAAAGATAAATTTTGGTTTAATCACTACATACTTAATTTGGTGCTAAATAAATATTGGGTAATATTTATGTTAATTTATTTCAAGTCATTTAACTTAATTTGGTAAAATTGGTTTGGCCTAATTTGAAAAATTTAGAAATATGACTTAGGCAAATTTTCTAGGACTTGAAGTGAATTAATTGGTTTAAGTGGAATTTAATTTGTTTGGATTTAATCTTATTTCACTTGGTTTAATTTTAATTTACGAAGAAATTAAAATTTGTTGTTCAATTGAACCATCATCAACGTTTTCGCATATCTATAAAAGGAAATTACTTTTTGTGAAGTAAATATTTAGAATTTAAAAATTGGGGTCCCCGTTTTATCAAATTAGTATCAGAGCCGGAGCGCTACTTTATCGCGTCAAAGATTCGTTTTTTCGGCTTTTATAATTTTTTCTGCTCCTTGTATTTTTAGGTGGTTCAATTCTTTTACTCACTCTCAATTTTTTTTGTATCTCTCGATGGGACGCCTTAATGATAATTTGTCCATTTCTAATGATAATGAAGTTTTTTCTATTCGAGAAGAATTTAATGAGCTTAATAAGTGTAATGAAAAATTAAGAGAATTAAATTTGCGATTTGCAAAAAGAATTAAATTTCTTGAAAATGAAAATTCTTGTTTTAAAACTAAAGTTGAGTCTTTGCAAATCTCCCTAACTAAAAAGGATATTTTTCGTGAAAAGCTCATGGACATAAATCACAATTTTAATATTTTAGAAAAGTCCAAGAAAGAGAGTGATTGTCGAGAAAAGATTCTTAGGGACAAGTTTGCTCACATTGAGGTGGAGCGTGATAACCTTCTAGGAGTTATAGAAAATTTAAAGAAGGAGCCCTGTAAAATTGAGGAATCTAATTTATTACTTGAGTCCAAAATTTTTAAAATGAAAAATAATTTTCAGGACTCGAGTACATGCAGTAATGGTTCTAGCACATCTTGTTCAAGTGCTTCCGTTGCTAAATCTAAAACCATTTTTTGTTTTAGAGAGTCAACTTTATCCAAGGACTTTAGAAATGGTCACACCATAGGTATCATTCCTCGTGTTTTCACATGATTTCATTGTGGTAGGAAAGGTCACCTTAGGTCATTTTGTTTGGATCTTAAAATAAGTTCTAGGAAGTCTATGTCTAGAATTTCATTAATTTCAAAATCCCATCATTTTAAATATACATCTATATGGGTTCGGAAATCATTTCTAGACGCGCTAGATATTAGATTTGTTGATTCTCATTTTCTTTCACATGAAACCTCCCTTGCTAAATTCAAAGGTTGAATGTGTTAGTTTTGTTTGCATACTCTAGCTTTTTGTTCTTCATATTATATATCATTGCTAGGTGTATGCATGTTTAGTCATTTTCTAGTCATTGCTTTATTTCATATCTAATGCTAGAAATCATGACTTGTTTATCTTTTGTATTATATTTCTTTTGTTTGCATTAAATGAAAAATACAAAAAGATTTTTGTTTATCATTGGTGTTTTTATCTCTTGGTAATTTAAGCTTAATGAAAAATTCAAATGATTTTTGTTTGTCTTTTGAGTTTATATTTCTATTTTTGGTTAAAAATTTCAAAAACACAAAAAGATTTTCTTTTGTGTGTATTTTAGTTTGACACACTTTATGTGGCGTATACTTGTGTTTGAATCCCATCTTTTATGCTCCCATGTGGCTAGAACTTTTGGTTTAGATTGTCAATCCTTCTTATGTTCTTTACCATGCTTACATGGAGTAGTTGGATTTTGTGTTAATATAATGGATTCTATTTTTATATGCATATATCCACACATGCACGGACTCTTTTGAAATTTAATCATCACATGTTATATTTGAGCTTTGTGAGGTGTTCTCCTACCAATCTTGTCGTCTACATATTTGTGACCTAGGAGGACTAGTGCATGTCAAAATCCGTTGCACGTGACATTTGTGTGAGAAATATAAAATGATAAATATAAATGTTCACGGGGAAGGGGTCCAAAAGGATTTATTATCCTTTGCGAATAGTAAGCCACAGTTTGTTTGGACCTAAAACAAATACGTGGTCCAAAGGCCTAAAAATAGAATTATGGCATTAAAAAGAAAAATAATTGTCAAGGCCTATGTTTGTTTGATATATTCATTCAAAATTAATATATGCTAATTGAGGGATTTGGATGGTATATCAACGATTTTCACAATGTCCGTTTATCCTAGTTTAGCTTTCTTTGTCATGACTCTATTGGTTTGTAGAATCATCAAAACTCTAGGCTTGTATGCATTATGTATGTTTGTTCATTCAGTTCAATTTATATTGTCACATGAGGTTATATTCAAATGTGATGAAGTTTACTATTAATTGAGAACACCGTGAATATTTTTTAAGTGATTGGGTTTAAATTTAATTGATCTAGTTCACACCCCAACACTTCCGTTTCCATACGACACATTTTTGCCATACGAGTGTGAAAAGCTTATCTTATTTTGTGTCATGTGTGTTTATATATATATATATATATGCGTGTGCATCTTTGGTATATCTAGAGTATGTATATATATGATATTTTTGTTTGGTCTTTGTCTTGCTTTCTAGTCCATCTATGCTTTAATTCATAATTGGTATCTATCTTGTTGCATTCTTTGTTTGATATCACATGCTTAATACTTTATGTTTCATATTGGTATCATTTTCTTGCATCCTAGTTGGTATCGGTTCTTATTTTTTGGATTAGTTATGATTTTGTTGCCCAAGTTCTTTAATGTTCTCATCACTTTATATACATTTGCATGTTTAGATTGTTATCCCACTCTATTTATCCCTTGTTTAGTTTAAAGGGTAATATGCTTTAATTTGGGAAGATAAGTTAACGTTTTGATTCTTTAGACTTTGTCTATTCCTGAACAAAAAGGGGGAGAATGATAGGGGGAGAAATGGTATCTAATCCTATTGTAATCGTATCTTAGTGTGGGGAAAATTTATCTTAGGGGGAGACGTCTTTCTAAGTTGATCATATTTGATAAAAGGGAGAATTAATTTAGGGGGTGTAATTATTTTACTTACAATTAATATTTTGATATTCCCTATGCGTTTAATGTGTTTTCCAAAGTGTGCAGGAATTATATTTTAAGTGGCAACTTTCACCGGCAAAGATTTTGAACCGTCGGGTTGTTTGAGTCAAGCATTGTACTTTTATTTTGGGTGGGACATTTTTGTCAGTCTAGCAGACCTTGACGGCCATTTACGATTTTTGTTTGTTTTTGTTCCGGAATAGCCAAAGGGGGAGATTTGTAAGGACACAAATTTTCAATTGAGTCCTTTGTAGTTTTGCCTCAATTTTGAACAAAAACGTTTGAGTCATAGGATAGAGTAATTGACCATCCTTCAAACCTATGACGTGTTTGTTGAAGACGTAGCGACCAAGGTTGAAGCTTAAACAAAATGTCGAGTTTCATGTGCCTCGTTTCTACATCATCAACATGGTTCCATTGCTCCTAAGGTATGAATGCATTTTAATATATATATATATAGGAACTCAAAACATTTTTATTGGGTGTACTTAGTTTTTAAAACTGTACTTTATTTTCAGAAATATTTAATTAAAACTTTCAAATAAAGTATATAAAGTTTTCTGGGCTAAAACTCAATTTTTCAACTTTCTAGGAGTTCGTTTGAATTGTCGTTCGAACGAGTTTTTCGTTCGAACAATAATGTCGTTCGAACGAGGTTTGCCAACGAGTTTCCCAAAAGTCCACTGGAATGTTGTTCGAAGTGTCGTTCGAACGAGATTTCTAACGAGTTCACACTGGAACTTCGTTAGAAGGCTCGTTCGAACGAGTTTTGGCGAGAACAGTTAATTGGCAGTTTTGAGCAGTTTTTTCCCTCTTTCCCACTACTTTTTCCACTAACTCTTTTCCTGAATATCTAAATGCGGGAACCAAGTTTTTTAACTTAACTTTTTCATATCCTACAACCTCCCAAAGAGAGTTTGAGAGCATAATTCCAAAAGGAAAAAGTTCATTGTTTAAGTGTTGTTGTTTTTCAAGAAAAAAATCTTTTAAACACTTGTTTCACACCCAAAGTTTGTTTATCCAAGTTCATTTATATATATATATGTTTCTTAGAGTTTTGGCACCGGTTTACTCTACATAATGAAGAGTTAGTTTGGGTTTGCTTCTACATCCCACAAAGAAGAAGAAGTTTGCGTTGATTTACCCACTTGGAGAAAGGCTCCTTGTTCGGGTGACGGTGACCATATAAAGTCCGATCGGTGGATTCTGAGATCGCGGTGGAGCTCCGTGGTTATTCGCTAGGCGGAGGTGTATACAAGAAGGAGCGTCGGGTCTTGAGAGGGATCGAGTCGAGTGCTGTAAGTCTTTTGTCTTGTATTTGTAAAACCATACTTAGTGGATTTGAAGCTAGGGTCGTCCGAGGTTTTTTCCCGTTGTGGGTTTTTCCTCGTACATCGCGGCGTAGTGATTCATTATTTATTTTATCTTTCGCAATACTCACTTAGAATTCATGCTTAGGTAAAAAGATAAAATTTGGTTTAATAACTACATATTTAATTTGGTGCTAAATTAATATTGGGTAATGTTTATGTTAATTTAATTCAAGTCATTTAACTTAATTTGGTAAAATTGGTTTGGCCTAATTTGAAAAATTGAGTAATATGACTTAGGCAAATTTTCTAGGACTTGAAGTGAATTAATTGGTTTAAGTGAAATTTAATTTGTTTGGATTTAATCTTATTTCACTTGGTTTAATTTTAATTTGAGAAGAAATTAAAATTTTTGTTCAATTTAACCATCACCAACGCTTCCGCATATCTATAAAAGGATTTTACTTTTTGTGAAGTAAAGATTTAGAATTTAAAAATTGGGGACCCGTTTTATCAAAGAACCATGATAAGAGGTGCGTATTTTTTTGTCACGGACAAGGATCGTAACAAGAGTTGTCTGAAAAAGTGTGATATTTTTTCTCTTTCGGTGTAGTGATCCCTAACTACGAACTCTGGGTGCCTCTTACACATATCTCCATAATAATTCTACCTATTCTAGGCAGTCCTCAACTGTCTTTGATAAGTGTCACCTTCTCTAAGGTGTCATGAATGAACTCTGGTCCAAAAAGTTTGTTCTTTCCCGCCTTTATCCAACAAATGGGAGAACAGTAAGGCCCCATATATAGTGCCTTAAACAGTGCCATATCAATCATTAGTTGATGACTATTATTATAAGCAAACTCTAATAATGGTAAGTACTACTCCCCACTACACTAAAAGTCTAGAATACTAGCTTGTAACATATCCATCGTCCCTGGTTCACCATCTCTACCTACCTGTTGGTTTATGGGTGATACGAGGTACTCAACCTCAACTCCATCCCCATCTCCTGCTAAAAACTCCATCGAAAGTGGGACACAAAGGACTTGTCCCTATCGGACATCATGTTGAGTGGCACACCATGTAGCCTCAAAATCTCTCCTACGAAAATCTTGGCATACTGCTTTCACGTGAAATTGGTCTATACAAAAATAAAATGAGTTGCTTTAGTTAAACAGTCCACGATCACCCTAATGAAATAATATCCCCGTTATGACGTAGGTAACCCAATAATGAAGTCCATGGAAATGCTATATGTAATACCCTGGGAATTTAAATAATAAAAATAAAAGTGAAAATTTGAATAATTTTTTAATTGTTTTAAATGAATATTTTAAAATGAAATAATTTTTGTGATAAATATATAGGGAATTTCAAGTTGGATTTTAAAATGGGATAGTTTCCATTTTAAGTTGGACTTCTTTTATTAAAGTTAATTAGTTAATTTATGAGATAACTTACGTTACGTTTTGATTTGTGACCTTTGGGAGTAAAAATATTGTTTGGATTTAAAATGGGTTTTAAGGATTATTTAAGAGCCCAAATAAAGTAAAAACTATGGGAAAGTGCACCCATGGTTAGGGTAAACCATTAGGGTAAGTTTGATAATGTTAGAGTATGGTTTGGAGGTCTATAGGCACACTTAAAACTAGGGTTAAGTAGAATTTAAGGATTAAGAAATAGAATCTAAAAGCTAACCCTAAACCTAAAAAGATCACTTGAGAAGGAAGCTAGAGTTTAAATTCATTCTTATGTTGATTTGATTGTGTTGATTATTTAGTTGTTAATTACATATTTTAGACCCGTGTTAAAATTAGTTTAAAGCCTCTAAACATCTACTAAATGTATTATAACAAACTGAGTTGGAATCGATTAGAAATTTAGTTGAAATTAGGGTAAAACCCATAATAGTTTTGGGTACAACTGGCCAAGACTGCATAACCGGATCGAGGCAATTTTTAAATTGTGGTGTACAAACTGTAACGCCTCGGCCCGAATGTATAGGTCACCCGTGGTTAACCTGATCTGACTCGGGTGTTAGGTGTTAAGTGCAGTGGAGCAACCAACATAATATTACTAGTCCAGTTTTATTCAATTACTATTTCACATGTTTAGAATGCGATTCTCATTTATAATCAAACTACGTGAGGGTTCCATGGGAAGCATCCCTGGATTCTAATAATATAGATCTACTAAAGTAAAATAAAAAGAGAGTGTTTACTTGTATAATGCTCTCAAATACGAAACTACGCCCAACCTGTCGCAGCAAAGGTGAGGGTGTGAGCCAAATGGTGAATAGGAAATATACAAAATGCAGTATAGAATCGAACGACAGAAAGAACACTCTAACACGTTATATCTACGTGTACATACAATCACCATATATATATATATATACACACACACACACACACAAATATATGCATCAAATCATTTTTATTCAAAAAACGTGATTTATCCCGATTAATTAACATGACATTAATTAACATGACACGTTATATCTACATATCTTCTTACTTAACTTAACATTTATCCATTTATTTAACACATAAGGTTAAATACTTGAAACTACACTTTGTCTAACCAAACTCCATTTCTATACCAGTTGTAACCCTTTGATTTAAACCAATCCACATTAGTATATTTATTTAAAATCTCCCTTTTAACACACGCGAACGTCGTGTTACAAAATACTTATTTAACCTTTGAAAAGTCTTTCACGAACATACCATTGTGTTAGTTATGGTTTATACCTCTCAGGTTGCGTAACGATCCATTTAACCACTATACGTTACCTTTCCTTTACCTTATGGACATTACTCAATTTACACGTTTGTTGTTCACTTTAACCTTTAACGGAACATTTATTAATTTTTTCAAGTTAGGTTGCCTTTACATATTTTCATGACACAAACCATTTATTGACATATTCCACATTCCTTTATCTTTTTCTCAGCATCTTCCAATAACCGCTTACTTTAATGGGATCCACACCGCCGACTATGCGCACCATATGCTCTGGCTAGTGATTTTGGATCTTCACCCCAGATATCTGGGACCTCTTTAGTTATCCCAATGTTATCCGAGGTCTTATTAATGTGTTTTAACATTTAGAAAATGTCCACATTATTCCACTTTTCTCTTTTTACCCGTCCGAAGCCAAAACTCGAGGTTCCACCCCAACTCGTGTTACACTTTAAAAATCATCCTTTCTTGTCCCCTTTACTCTACATTGATTTCATCTCAAAATAATGTTCAAGTAGTATCCTTTTTGTCTAACACCCTTTTCCTTCATATCAATGTTCCACTTTACATAAAATTATCATTTTACTCATTTGTTTCCAAACTTATCTTTCCCTCCGTTTTACAACTGTTAATTCCCAAAATACCATTAAGTTACCCACACAACTTATTGAGTATTTATAACACATTACACCTTTTTAACATTTGGAGTAACACACTTCTCAATTGTAAACATCTTTATTTCATTACATTCTTTTCCAATAAATCATTAACATCCAAGACCACTTCGTAAGAAAATGTCATTTTCTTCATTAGTTCATGTAGTCTTAAAACCATACATTTTTCACCTTTCCAACACCCTTTTCTCACGCTTTAATGGATGAATTTTTTAATTTCTTTATTTCATGTTCAAACCCAAATATAACCCCAATTAAACTTGTTTATATTCTCAATATCAAAGTACTACATGTTTACTTACATGGGAATGTGAATTTTTAAGTCCAAAAATCCTATTAAAAGGTTCAAACATATAATTTATTCTAGAAATTTCATAATGTTTGCCCAAACATAATTTTCAAGGAAAAAGACATTATTTCTCAGGGGTGTAAAACGGACGAATACGGAGCAGATACTATAGTTTCCATACCCGTATCCGCTTAGAAAATGCATTATCCGTATCCGTATCCATCCGGATAGTAATTACGACTATTCGCATCTCCGTTCACTCGAATTTCCCGAATTTGGATAATATATGTATCGATTTTTTTTATTTAATAAGGTTATCCAACAAATTCTACACCATCACCCGCCTCGAACTCTTCTTGTCTAAAATTGAACTATTAAGATTTCATTATACGACATTTTTGTGTGATCTAGGGAAAATTTGTAATTCCAGTATTTGTAACAAGAAGTATTGTAGTGTTTGTGTCATCTAGGGAAAATTTTCTCACCATTCTTAAACCTATTTGTTGATACTAAAAATTATCCACCTATGTGGACCATTCAGATACTGACACGTGTTGTACAGTGAAAGATTAATACTAGTCATCAAGGATAAAATACCGACCAACACCTGGAATACCTACCAATGTCAGGGATGCCGACCAACGATGATAGGCAGACACCAACAGTTGTATACTTTAATGATTGTACAGATGTAAATGTCTATGATATAAAGACATTCCATCATTTGATATTCCATCTCTTGTACACCCCCTGGGGGCTATAAATACATTGTAAACCCTACATCCAAGAGACATGAAAAGAGAGGTAATTGAACAATCCCAAAGCAATGCACAACACTGGACGTAGGCTCTTACATCAAGCCGAACCACTTTAAAAATTTCTTATCTCTTTTATTTCTATTTATCTGTGATCAACTAATTAGCCTAGTCTATTTTTTTGCATCAACAGATTGGCGTCGTCTGTAGGAAAGATTTTTTTAATTGATCTCATTCAACTAAACATCTAAATGGTTGATATTCCTGAATCAAGTATCAGGAACGAAGGTATTCTGCCTACCCCTTCTGCTCGTCCATCTAAAAATGATTTAACTAGAATTCTTGTCAGTCTTACAAAAATGCAAGAGGCTATGCAAGATATTATCAGGAAACTTGCACAAACTCTTCAAACCGGAGCACTTACTCGATCTGCTCAAGGAAATATGCCACCACCCCCACCAAAAGATGGTCGACGCAGCCACTCGATATCAATAAGATATATCTCCTACCATATAAGGTCAACTTCATTACTCAGGACATCGGAATCTTTCCACATGAAGTCTTATTCTCCAGAGAGTCCAAGTTCCTTAGAGAGATTAAGTCGTGCCTTGCCCTTCGATCATTTGGGACCCAGGGGGAACAAAAATGTTCCTAAGGAAAGATCTGGTAATACCCGATGACCATCTGATCAAAGGAAAAGCACAGCTCAATCTAGATCAAAAGCCCAACGAACTGCTACTCGAACCGAGCAGCTAATTCAGGAAGAAAGCTCAGCAACTAATAAAGTTGCAACGCATAAATTCGGTGTTGCCAGTGATGCATGGAAAGGCTCCATACAGAGATTGGAAGACATATTAGGAGAAATAGAGAAGATAAGAAACCCACTACAAGGAAGTTTTGTAAAAGGGTTTCCATTTGTGCAAGCAATTGTGGATTTCCCTACTCCAGCAAAGTTCAAGGCTCCAGTAGTAACACCCAAATATGATGGAAAAACTAATCCAGTCCTCCATATAGAACAATATCAGGCAGTTGCTAATATTTATGTCATTCCCGATGAAATGAGATGTAGATCATTTTTTGGAACCATTACTGGATCTGCCCAAATCTGGTACAATGGTCTTCCTCGAGGATAAATTTTTAGCTTCAACCAACTGGCCGAGCTATTCATTAACAACTTTAGCTTTGGAACAAAGCTTGTGAAAATGGTGGCACACTTACTTAGTGTGAGACAAAAAGAAGAAGAAAGCACCAGAGATTACATCACTTGTTTTAATAAAGTGAAACGAGAAGTCGTGGATTATAAGGAGAAGACTGCAATAACTCCCCTCATGAGTGGATTGCTCCCCAAAAAACTATACTTCACTCTTTCCAAGGATCCTCCCAAGATAATCGCAGAATTGATGGCTAAAGAAGCAAAGATCATGAATACTGAGGAAGCAATGGTAGCCAAGCACATCTCGGGCAAAAAAGTTGATGGAAAAAATGATAAGAAACATCATAAAGACCTCGGAGAACACAGGGAATCACTACAAAAAGAAGTTTTGGAGAGACTTAAGAAGTACAACGACTATACTCCATGAACCATGGGAATTCACCATGTTTTGGAAGAAATCAAGCATAATAAAGATATGTGTTGGTCTGATAAGTTGAGAAGTTAACCGACCAAGAGAGATAAAACTAAGTACTGAGAATTCCACAGGGATCACGATCACACGATGAAACGTTACATAGATCTTCAAAATGAGATTAAAACTCTCATTCTAAGAGGAAAGTTAAATCAGTATGTTAATCGGAAGAACAACACAGGAATTGGGTGTAGATCAAAATCTCCTTGCAAGCTCAGAGAAGAGAAGAAAAGAACTCATAAAGATGACCAGGATGATGAGCTCGATTTCCCTAAAAAAACCACGACAACCAGAATGTGAGGTATTCTATATCGATTTTGGTTCTTTTGATTGCCAAATGATTACAGGTGGAGATGCAGGAGGAGGAGATCATACTGTAGAGCAAAAAACTTACCTTCATGAGGCACAAGCTTGCTCGTACATACAGAGAATCAACCTTGCAGCGGAAGATCGACCAAGAAAAGTTAACAAAGACAAACTAGTAATTGGTTTCTCTAAAAATGACCTTTCAGGAGTACTATATCCTCACGACCACCTATTAATAATCAAAGTCAAAAAGGAAGAAATCAGTGTCTCTAGAGTATTAGTAAATAATGGCAGATCGACGAATATCATATTTTATCCTTATTTCAGTAACTTGGATTTTAAAGTCAGCCAATTAGAGCCTTATCGTCGATCACTAATAGGCTTTGCAGGTGAGAAAGTCTTCCATTTAGGAACCATTAAAAGGGAAGTAATGATAGGCACATGGCCAGCTATCCGAACAAAGAAGATCCATTTCTTTATAATGGATAAAAACGTCCATTCAGCTTACATTATCATCATGGGAAGAGTGGGACTAAAGAAGTTCGAAGCAGTGCCATCCATTGTTCATCAGTGCCTAAAATTCCCTACTAATTTTGATGTGAGAATTGTGAAGGGTGATCAAAAAGTATTTTAGGAATATTACTACTCTTTTACTGAGCAAGAAGACTTGGAAGAAATAAAGAATAAAACCACTACCTACCAAGTGGATACTCCTGAGCTTGATGAAGATTCTGAGATTGAAACCTTACACCCATGAGAGGAAACAAAGTTGGTAGAGGAACAGACTATAGAAGCAACTTAAGGCATTATATTAGACAATGACAAGCTGGAGCGCATCACTCAAATAGGGAAACATTAGATCTTATTCTTAAATAGGAACTAGTGAGCTTCCTTAAATAGAAAAAGCATGTGTTTGCCTGGAGTCATGAAGATATGCCTAGGATAGATCCCAATTTCCTTTGTTATGAGATTAACGTAAACAAAGAAGTTAAACCATTAAAACAAAGAAGAAGAGTAGTCAGCCCCGAAAAGAACCAAGCCATACACGAAAAAATCAAAAAGCTTCAGAAAGCAAAGTGAAATACCCAAACTGGTTGTCTAATGTAGTTATGGTCAAAAAGAAAAATAACAAGTGGAGAATGTGTGTAGACTTCACATACTTAAATAAATCATGCCCAAAGGATCATTTTCCTCTGCCCCAAATAGATCAACTCGTGGATGCAACATCAGGTCATGAGTTACTGAGCTTTATGGATGCTCATTATGGTTATAACCAAATAAAAATGAAACCTAAGTATTGGGAAAGCACTTCTTTTATCACTCCCCAAGGAACATACTGTTATAATGTTATGCCTTTTAGTTTGAAAAATGCAGGTGCTACATATAAAAGGTTGGATAATAAAGTGTTTGAGGAGCAGATAGACAAGAATATGGAAGTCTACGTGGATGATATGCTAAGAAAAAGCAAAAAAGGCATTCGATCATTATTTGTCGACCTCAGCCAGGCTTTTGATCAACTTAAGAAGCAACACATGATGCTAAATCTGACTGAATGCATTTTTGGAGTGCAAGAGGGAATGTTCCTCGGGAACATAGTAAATCAAAGGGGAATTAAAGCAAATCCAGAAAAGATCAAGGCATTTATTGAAATGCAATCTCCAACTTGAAAGAAGGACATGCAAAGACTAACTGGACGAGTAGCAGCCTTGAACATATTCGTGTCCTAAACTACAGATAGGTTCTTTTCGTTCTTCAAGGTGCTCAGAAAAATCTTTGAATGGAATGATGAATGTGAAAAAGATTTTATGGAGTTGAAAAGGTATTTGGGTTCACCTCCATTACTCTCCTGAGGTGAAAAATTATACCTTTATTTAGCTTTTTCTGAATCGACAGTAATATCTGCATTGATCCAAGAAGAAAATGGAGTTCAAAAACCCGTCTACTACACCAACAAGGCTTTTCGAGGAGCATATATCAGGTACCCTCATTTGTAAAAACTATCTTTGTCACTAATTGAAGCATCCAGGCGTATGAAACGCTATTTCCAAGCTCACACATTACACTGATATGCCTCTAAGGCAGGCCTTGCATAAATCGAAGAAATCTGGTAGATTAATGTATTGGGCTATGGAATTAGGGGAGTATGATATCATATATGAGCCAATGTCTTCTTTGAAAGTCCAAGCAGTGGCAGATTTCATAGCGGAGTTCATTTACTCTGAGGTCCCCAAGCAATAAAGTGAGCAATCAGAACAAGAATCAGGAGAAACTGATGTTAACAAGAAAGCTCCCAAAGAACGTTCTTCAAAAGAAGCGATTATAGACCTACCAGATTCCTCTTCCAGAACACGGGATATGACCAAGAAGTATGAAGAAGCCAAAGGAAAAATATTCCACTATGGGAGTTTGACAGACCAAGAATTTGATAACGATGTCCCAATATGGAACTTATATGTTAATGGATCATCTTGTTCAACCGGCAGTGGAGCAGATATAATACTTAACACTCATGATGGTATTGATATTGAGAGTGCACTACTTCATTTCCAAGATTTAAACAATGAAGCAGAGTACGAAGCTCTTATTATGGGCCTAATTTTAGCCCACTCATTGAGGGTCGAGCAAGTTGTGGTACACAATGACTTTTAGCTGATAGTAAACCAAATACTAGGTTTATATGGAGCTAAAGGAGAATTGACAACTAGGTATTTATCCAAGGCGATGGAAGTCATTGTAAAATAACCAACTGTTCAGATGAACAGAATCCCAAGGTTAGAAAATGCCCGAGTTGATGCCCTTGCTCGGCTAGCCTCTGGTACTAGAATTCAACTTCAACGAACTATCCCTATTGAGATTTTGGCCAATAGGAGCATAGATGAAGATTTGATGATCAATTTTATTACCATAGATATGGGGCCATCATGGATGGACCCCATCAGAGCATACATTGAAGAAGGAGCTCTACGAACAGATATGGTGGAAGCAAAGAAGTTGAAATACAAAGGAGCTCGATATGTATTAGATAAAGGTGTTTTGTATAAGAGAGGACTAACAGTCAATTTACAGCTCTGTGTGCATCCATCAGAGGTCCAAGATCAAATTCAGGAGGTGCATGAAGGATCATTTGGAGCTCACATAGCAGGGAGAACACTTCAGCAAAGAATCAGTACTCAAGGGTATTACTGGCCAATAATGTGATAAGACTGTTCAACTTTTGCCAATAAGTGTTATAAATGTCAAATATTATCTACCATTCAAAAAAGTCCACAGGATGCTCTCACTCCAATCACTTCACCATGGCCATTTGCCATATGGGGTGTACACTTGGTCAAACCACTGCCAACCACCCGAGGAAGATTTAAATACTTGGTTGTCGACGTAGATTATTTTACAAAATGGGTTGAGGCAGGGCCTCTGATAGAAATGCCTTATGAAAAGGTCTATCAGTTCATATGACAAAGCATCATTTGTAGGTATGGGTTATCCTATGCTTTCATTACCGACCATGGAACATAGTTTGACAATGATGAAATTGCAAATTACTTTGCTCAGTCAAATGTTTAAAAATTGCATTCAGCTCCAGGACATCCTCAGAGTAATGGACAAACTGAAGTGACGAACCAAACCTTACTTAACAGGTTAAAGAAAATGCTTGACGATGCCAAGGGAAATTAGATAAATGAGCTACACTCTGTCCTGTGGGCATACCGAGCAACACCGCGAATAGCAACTGGAGAATCGCCATATATATTAGCATTTGGAACTGAAGTTATCATTCATGCCGAGCTAGGCTTAACATCCCATAGAGTTTTAAATTTTAACTCTCCTGTAATTGACTTAATGAGAAGGTTGGATCTAGATATGCTGGAAGAAGTAAGAGAAGATGTCGCCCACATAAATGCAGCCTACCAAAGAGAACAGCTCGTTTTAACAATAAAAGGATGAAATCGACCAACTTGAAGGAAGGAGATTATGTGCTGAAGAAAGTGCTACAGAAAAATAACAAGCTTGAGGCCAATTGGCATGGGCCATACTGTATTTCAGTAGTGATCCAACCTAGAACCTATCGAATTGAAACCTTGGAAGGTGAAGAATTCAAAAACCCATGGCATGCAGAGCATCTTAGAAAATATTATCAATGATATTGTAATAAGTTTGAAATCAACTTGTAGTATTAATAAAATCTTCAGTTCTTTCCATTTTTTTTGTTAATTTTTTTTTGGGAGTACTAGTGCTATGCACTACTCTAGATAATTGACAAAAAGTTATAAATTATTGCTCGGCTCAGAAAATTGTTGCTCGGAGCAGCTATAAACTTGATCATTGATACACAAAGTCCAAGTCACGACTCAGAAAATTGTTGCTCGAAGAAGCCACAAACTTGATCGTTGATACACAAAGTCCAAGTCAATAGGATCTTAAATCCTCAAGAAACTCGGTTCACAAACATAAGGATAAAACAAGATCTTTATCCTAGTGGGAAAAATACAGGAAGAACGTTGCAAATATT
Organism: Sambucus nigra; assembly: GCA_949130495.1. NCBI lineage: Eukaryota > Viridiplantae > Streptophyta > Magnoliopsida > Dipsacales > Adoxaceae > Sambucus > Sambucus nigra. The sequence goes on from OX422207.1 coordinate 553,018,257, forward strand.
CCTCAAGAGGAATGTAAGAACATATTCCACAAACGCCTGGTCACACCACTGGTATCTAATGCAAAAACCCTAACATTTGGGTGCATTGATAAAACCTTTGGAGACACATGGGTAACTAACTCTAATTATAGATTTTAATCTAAGTATAGTAGTAGAACCTATGTATTCATCTAACTAGCTCTAAATTTAGATTTTAATCTAAGTATGCTAGTATAACATCGGCACTTATTGGTCATTGATACTAAAATTAATCAAAATGTATCAATAGAACTAATGATAAAGAAAGGGTTAACATTCAACATAAGATAAGTTGATCAAATTTTCATTTTATTTAATCAAATTAATTACATGACTGTGTTAACAAAACAAAATACAAAGCTTTATTCTACAGGACATTTCCCTTCAGCTTTGCAAACAGAATCCATTCCAACAGGAGAATCATCTAAAGTATAAGGAGAATTAATGAAGTTAAAATCCTGAAGAATTTTAGTATTGCTGCTACTAGGAAGATCAAGCAGGTGAGGAAGTCAGATGATTTCTAATTCATCATGAAGCTTATAATCTCCCAAGTATGTTGAAATCAAGCATTGAGGAATACGATGGACTGGAATCCAATTGACATCTAATTTAAAAGGGAGATTATCAAGATCAAGCAAGCCTAGATCATGCCAATACCACAATGAGCTATTTTGATCCACCTTCATCACTGTTAAAGCATTCATCCAACCCCATTTATAGCTCTCATTCTTAGCTTGTTGAAGCTTATCATGCCCCAGAGCTTCATTATACCCGTCCATCCAGACTTCTTTTGGTTTCTTATGAAATTGAAAGGTTAATTTGTCAACTTAGTAATGTAGTTTCTTCACCACTCCATCCTTAGCTTGTAATTGGGAAGATTGAGAGGATAGTTGTTCGTATAAGGCCTGTAGCTTCTTGGATAACTCAGCAATGACTTAATCTTTGGCTTTTAATTATGCAGCTTGATTGGTAAGGGCCTGTTGGGTCCTGACTTCCTCTATAGTGCCTCGTCCAGGATTAAATCTAGCTCGGGAAGATGAAGAAGCAGGTTTTAATTTCTTTTCAGCCTCCAACTCCTCACTTAACCTTGCATTTTCAGTCTCCAAGAAGGAATGAACCTCATCTATAGTAGTAAAAATAGTAGTGGATGACTTCAGGGCATCAAGTTCATCTCTCAAGTCGTTATTCTCTTCCTCTAAAATCTTGGCAATGTCCCTTGCTTCATCGACTTCATGTTTCAGCAGGAAGGGCCTGGAATTTCTTCTCATAATCCTCATGAAAAAGTTCCCTAGCTTCATTATACTCCCCTTACAGCTCTTCAATCATTTCATAGTAGGCAATATTATTGGCCACTGCCCGATCAAGAAGACACTTCAAGTAAATATAGGCTTCTTTGTCTTGCTCGAATACCCCTTCCTCGAGAAACTTCGATAGGTCGGCATCAGAGATAAGTGACCGGCTTTGAAAATCTCATTACACCTCTGGAGTATCTCGGAGTTAGTAGATGATAAATATTCCAATTTATCCATGAACAATTAAGAAGAAGAAAGTAATCAATCAACAAGGTATAGAGCATTGAAAAACACAAGCAGAGGAACACAAACATTTATCTTTTCATTAATAAAAAAAGGAAAAGTACAAATACATCTTCAAAAAGAAAAGAAAAAGTACAACTGTTGAAAAAGGAAAATAAAAAGTTGCTCGGTTCTACACCTTCTTCTTATCTGCCTCACGATTAGCCGAAGAAGAATGAGGAGTAAAAGGAGGAGGAGGATTAACTTTGGAGGGCACAGTAGAATCAACATCCTGGTGTTGATCGATAGACTCCACCGCTATCAAGGATTCACTGGAACCCCCATCATAAACTTCCTCGTCTAGGTATGGAGGAGCCCTAGGATCATGTCACAAGAATAGCTCAGAATCTTTTGGAGTGTCGACCTCCAACAGAGCAGTAGACCAGCCATCCTTAAAGCATTTCTTCTTCACAAACTCAATTTGTGAAGAAGCTGCTCTAATGGACTTATCTCAGCCTCTGTTGAAGCCAGCCTCTCTATCCTTCACATTCTCAGCACCCAAATCCTTCTATAGCTGGGTAGACTTGACTTTCTCAACATCTAAGTCTTTTTGCAAATTATCAGTCAAGCCCTGAGTAGTTTCAGCAACTCCTTCAGCAGCTATCATCTTCTCCTCCCATTTCTTTTGTTCATTAGCCAATGCTTGTTGGGAATCAAGTAATGACTTTTTCAACTCATTAAAATCTTCTTCAACTTCACCAGAAGAAGAAACTCTCAAAGCTTCGTCTTTATCTAATATATTATTAAAGTCAATGAGGAACTACACAAGAACAATAAGGAAAGTCAATATTATGAAGAACAAATCAATAGATAAAAAATTAAAGGCAAAAGAATATACCAGAGCAAGGTTTTGAGCAGCCCTATCAAAACTTTTAGAATGAGATAATACAGTTGTAGCACCCCTATGGTCTGGCAAAGTCCCAGACTTTATTAGTTATTGTGACACCCCGACTAATTAAATACCGGGTAGCTACTCCTTTATTAAATTAATTCAAAATGCCAAGTTGGTCCAGTTAATAGCATCACTGTCGAAAACATTTTAATGATTACTAACCACTTAGTATTTAAAAAGTAAGTGCCAAATTTTAATTAAAGTATGATTAACATGCAACAAGGGTAAAAAGAATAATAACACCATTCACCATAATGAAGTAAATAGAATGAACAACATATAACGTAAATAAAGTCTGGAGGAAAAACTCCTCACTACAATCCCATAACTGAAATAAGTAAACCGAAAACTAAAACAGTACATGCCAAAGTCTGAAACTGAAATGGAAATGTAACTTTAATAGAAATGGGCAACACGCCGTACAACTGGTAGATAATGAATCTGGAATCCAAGTGATAGAGGCGTCTACAAGAAAATCCCTGTAGCTTCCACAAATAGCTACAGCTCGTCACCTGAATGGATGTCCTATGCATGGTGTCCTTGTGGCTGGGCACCTAAAATGGTTTTACAAAGAAAATAGATTTGAAAAGCAAACGGGTCAGAGCCCGAATGTGGAGTTATATTTTAAAAACCTGCAAGTGCTTTAAAAACATTTAAAACATTAAATGCAAAGTACATGTTAGGACGTGCACTCACATGATATTCTCACCTCTCGTCTAACTGTGCACTCCTAACGTAAGTACCCATCTATAACGACACAAATCACTAGCTAAGTACCATCATATCTAGCTAGACTGTCATAGGTCCTACCCTTATTACTCGGTTCTATTAACATTACAACGCTCGTAATTAAGTAGAGGTTTAACGTAAACTCAGATGCTCAATATTCAATATATATATCACTATCAGTTAACTCGTTATATTTCCCGAAACAATACCGTAATTATATTCACAACAATAACATGAAGGTTCCCATTAATTAAGTGTATATTATTCACATCGTAAATATACAATACAAGCACCCCGAGAACTAAGCTGTGGTGCACACATACTCTGCTATCCATCCCGGTACATCACGTACAAAAGGATTACATATTCCGAATCTCTCAGGAATAGTTCACAGATAACAACATCACAAATAATGGAGGCGAACACAGTCACATCACATAGGTCACGCACATACCTACGCTCCTACGATCAGCGGACTTATTAATATCCTAATAAGTCTTTCTATGACCTATGTTCATCAAGGTAACCAGTCTAAATCCGGGCAACACAAGGATTAGAGGGCCCTAAGCGAACGCAAACCTCCCGTGATAGCAAGTATGGTAGGTATGTCATACACACAATTCATATACCAATACTAAGTAAACACACGTCTTAGTAATCCCGTAGTTTAATCGTAGTACATATCGCATTCTCGTACCAACTTATAATATCTACAACTTATATTATTCTGGTTTGTAATTATACGCGCCATAATTCATTCTCACGTCGTAGTAGACACTCACGTCTCAACCCAAACCGTCCATTTAATATAACTCTCGTATCTAATTTCCTTCTCATAAATACCCAAAAGTCCCAATTATATCATTACATCATCATCGGGATGTTATCTATATCCTCGAACAAGTTTACGGGACTCCAAAAATCAAAACAGTCCAAAAAGGACCAAACTGTCAACTCGTTAGAAGTCTCGTTCGAACGAGACTGTTCGAACGAGATTCCACTATCAACTCGTTAGAAGTCTCGTTCGAACGAGGCTGTTCGAACGAGATTCCAGTTCGTTCGAACGAACTGTACCTTCTAACGATATCTCGTTTGAACGAGATATCAAACGAAATCCCTTCTCATTAGCAGCGACTGGTCAACTCGTCAGAAGCTCGTTCGAACGAGTTCGTTCGAACGACCAGGGTAGGGGCTTCTAACGACCTGCCAGTTTCGTCCCAGATTTTCTTAGTTACGTTTTTCATCCATTTCCACTCCTCAAATCTTCTCCAAAGTTCGTCCCAACAATGTTTTAAGTTCTCTAATCATCCTAAAACATGCTAAGGTCATAACTAACATCTTTTAAGGCTTTATTGCACCCTATACATCATTAAATCACAAGATTCTATATTTTTCCCCAATTTTTATAAGAACATGAACCCTAGATCTTTATCATCATCAAATCCCCGAATTAAATCCGTTTTTGTTACAACCAACATACATTAATACCAGAATAATCATCCCTATGTAATTCTACATGCGATTTGTCCTCAATATTCAAGTTCTAAATCCAATTAACATGGGTTTTCATTCAACTTTCAAGAACAATTAAAATTCTTCAATTTCTAACATGGAAAGGACATTCTCTGAAATTAAATGGAATAAAGTCACTTGCCTTGGTTGTCTCTGAGTTTGGTGTAGGTTTGATGAAGCTTTTCTGCAGAATTTCTTCTCTCCAAGCTTCTTCTCCAATGGTGGCTTAAGGTGGCTAGGGTTTGATTTGGGGAACTTAGAAAACTCTTCTAATAACCTACGTAGCCTTCTAGGTTAATATGGGTTGGTTAGGGGCTTAGTGGGTCAAATCCACATCGGATGTAATTAACCAATTTTCTTCACTTTTAATTTCCCAAAATACGAAATTACCAAAATACCCTTTATGATGCCGGTATGGCCTAAAAATACCCTGGAATCCAAACTACACCCCCGGCTAGTGTTTTCTGACTATCTCGACCCTTCCGGACGCGTTGGCGCACTCAAAACGACCATACGATTTATAGATTTTAAATTCACTTTTTATAATCAAAATATTACACCGTGACGCGGCGGTCCCACGCGTCTCAACAAAATTTCTAAAATGCCGTATATAAATCTCACGACAAATTTTATAATTCCAAATTCATATATAAAAACATGTATGCACATAATCAAATACCAACTCGCATCTCGTTAGTATTTATAACCCGGATTAATTTCCAATTAATACGCATTTAATTAATTAATCCCAAAAATAAATATAGCCAAAAGTACGGGGTATTACATACTTCCCCCCTAATAACTGAATTTCGTCCCGAAATTCGAAACTAGAAAGTAACTGCTAAAAATAACTATGGATAACGTTCGGGCATCTCATCCTCACGCTCCCATGTGGATTCCTCGACATTTTGATGTCGCCACTGAACACGCACTAACGGGACTATCTTTGACCGCAGTTTCCTCTCGCTTCGGTCCAAAATAGCAATCGGCCCCTCCTCGTAGGAGGTATCCGGCTGGAGATTGATGTCCTCCACAGCAATGTGAGAATGAGCCAGATTATCTCTAAGATATTTCCTCAGCGAGGAAATATGGAACACATCGTGAATCCGATGCAAATGCTCCGGTAGTCCAAGTCTATACGCAATCGGTCCGATCCGCTCGATAATAGGAAACGGTCCCACATACCTTGGTGCCAACTTCCCCTTCTTCTCGAAACGCATAATCCCCTTCATAGGAGATACTCTGATCAAAACCTGGTCCCCCACTTGGAACTCTTTGAAAAATCTCTTCGCATCAGCATAACTCTTCTGCCTGTCTTGAGCTACCCGAATGCGACTCCGAATCAACTCAATCCTTGCCGAAGTATCCTGAATCACTTCCGGCCCAAGCAGTTTGTTGTCCCCCACCTCTAACCAACATGCTGGGGAACGACAAGGCCTACCGTACAATGCCTCAAACGGAGCCATGCCAATAGTGAACTGATAGGAGTTGTTGTAAGCAAACTCCACCAGTGGAAGGTACTGCTCCCATCCACCCCCAAAGTCAATAATGCACATGCGTAGCATGTCCTCTAACATCTGGTTCGTGCGCTCTGTCTGCCCATCGGTCTGCGGATGATAAGTTGTACTCAATCGCAATTCCGTGCCCATTGCCTCCTGGAAACTCTCCCAAAACCTCGAAACAAATATCTTGTCTCTGTCAGACACGATATTTAGGGGCACACCGTGAAGTCTCACAATCTCTGAAATGAAGAGCTGGGCATACTGTCCCGTAGTGTAATCAGTCCTAACGGGTAAAAAGTGAGCGACCTTGGACAACCTGTCCACAATTACCCAAACGGAGTCGTGACCCCTCTGCGACGTAGGCAACCCCGTAATAAAGTCCATGGATATGCTCTCCCACATCCACACCGGGACCTCCAATGGTTGTAGCAATCCTGCCGGCCTCTGATGATCCACTTTTACAAGTTGACAAGTGGCGCATTTCGAAACAAACTCAGCGATATCTCTCTTCATACCGCTCCACCAATACTGACGTCTCATGTCTTGGTACATTTTGTCCCCTCCGGGATGTACTGCGAACCGTGAGCCGTGCGACTCTGCCATCACATCGTGTCGTAATTCCTCCCCTTCCGGAACTACCAATCTCCCATTGAAGCGTAATCCCCCGTCTGAGCTAACGGTATAGGACTCGGCTCCCTCTGCTAGTAATCGAACTTATCTGCTCCTGACAGAACGAGTCATTATCCTGTGCCCGTACTACCTTCGTGACAATCTGCGGTGTAACGGTCATCACAGACATAAAGGATCGGGCCACTGCATCCTGGTGTCCCAGTTCCTTCCACTTAGCCTTCCACACCTCTGCCACCTCATCTGCTGGCCTACGGCTCAACGCGTCTGCTACCACATTAGCCTTACCTGGGTGATACTGGATGTCGAACTGGTAGTCCTTCACAAACTCAAGCCACCTACAATGCCTCATATTCAATTCCTTCTGCGTGAACAGATACTGTAGGGACTTGTGGTCCGTGAACAGTTGGAACTTTTCCCCCAAAAGATAGTGCCTCCAAATCCGTAGGGCAAATACCACTGCCACCAACTCCAAATCATGCGTGGGGTAATTCTTCTCATGAGGCTTAAGCTTACGGGAAGCATAAGCTATGGCATGTCTCTCCTGCTGCAATACACCTCCAAGCCCTTGCAAAGATGCATCGCTGTAAACCAAATACACAACTCCCGGTCTCGGCAATGCTAACACAGGTGTTGAGGTCAATTTGTCCTTCAATTCATCGAATGCCAACTGACAGACATCACTCCAGATGTATGGCCCACCCTTACGAGTCAGATGTGTCAAAGGACCTGCTATCTTCGAGAAACCCCAAATAAACCTCCTGTAGTATCCTGCTAGACCCAAGAAACTACGAATCTCAGTCGGTGTCGTGGGCTGTCCCCACTCCCTCACCGCTGATACTTTCCCCGGATCAACAGATATTCCCCGGTCGGAAATGATATGTCCCAAAAACTGGACTTCCTTCAGCCAAAACCCGCACTTCTCATATTTTGCATACAACTCGTTCTGACGAAGTGTCTGCAAAACCTGCCTCAAATGCTCGGCGTGCTCCTCCTCTGTCTGGGAGTAAACCAGAATATCATCAATGAAGACAATGACAAACTGGTTTAGGAAATCCCTGAACACTCTGTTCATCAAGTCCACAAACACTGCTGGAGCGTGGATCAAGCCAAAAGGCATAACCCGAAACTCGTAAGAACCATATCTCGACAAGAACGCAGTCTTCGAGACATCCTCCTCCCTGATACGCAACTGATGGTATCCCGATCTCAAATCAATCTTCGAGAAGAAAGAAGCTCCTCTCAACTGGTCGAATAAGTCATCGATTCGAGGCAACGGATACTTATTCCGTATCGTGACTTTATTCAACTCTCGGTAGTCCACACACAATCTCAGTGAACCGTCCCTCTTCTTCACAAACAGAACTGGAGCGCCCCAAGGTGAGGTACTCCTGCGAATAAAGCCCTGACCTAACAGCTGCTTTATCTGATCCCGTAACTCCCTCATCTCAACTGGAGCCATACGGTACGGTGCGCATGCTATAGGTCTCGTACCCGATAGCAAATCTATAACAAAGTCTATCTCTCGACTGGGGGGTAAGCCTGGTATCTCCTGAAACACATCCGAATACTCCCTGACTACTGGGATAGAATCTAAAGGAATCACTACCTCCTTAGAGGTATCCTCCTCAATGTAATACAGATGGGCGGTCGATCCTCCCTCTGGGCGAGGCATCGCCACTATAAACATCTCTTGCCCCGGAATGGAAAAAACAATGCTCCCGCTGAAGCAATCAATCATGGCCCTATAAGCTACGAGCTAATCCATACCGATAATCACATCGTGAACATGCATGTCTAACACTAACATGTCTGCAGGTAATACCAAACCACCAATCTCTACCCCCACTCCCCGGCATATAAAGAAAATAAGTGACCCACTCCCCAATGGTGAGTCGACACACGTCACTGTGCTCTCTGCCGTAGCTAACAATCCTAAAGCCTTCGCGAAGTGTGTAGCTATAAAATAATGTGTAGTACCCGTATCAAATAACACCCGACCCATAGTGCCATGGATAGGAAACGTACCCTCAATCGCGGGCGGTGCCTGTGGAACTGCAGCCTGGTGGACGTTGTAGACACGTCCATACTGTAGCTTCCCCTACTGAGCTGGGCCTGCTGGAATGGATGGCAATGCTGCCATCTGTGGCGGTGCGGGAAGAGCGACGGGAAACATAGGCCTCTGTGGCTCCTGGCGAGCACCCTGCTGCTGCTGCTGTGGGGCCCTGCCCCTATCAGGACAATCCTGTCGCTTATGGCCAGTCTTGCCACAAACAAAGCACTTCCCTGGGAAGTTCCCCCCTCTCTGCCCCTGCTGTCCCCGGCCCTGGTGGCCGTTACCGTTCCTCCCTTGGCCCTGCTGGCCCTGGTGAAACTGCTGCCCATTCTGCCCCTGTTGGCCGTTTGGACCCTGATGGCCCTGGCGGAAACCTCCATGTCCCTGCCTGTAGTTCCCTGACCGGAACCTCTTATTATCCCCCTGCTAGGAGCCCTGCTCATTTTGTCTCTGCCCCTGACCAGATTGTGCCCCGCTGGCACCATGTCCTCCAGTCCTGCCCTGATGGCTAGACTCCCCCGACCTCTTACCCTCGGCCATATGAAAACGGTGGTCCTGGCAGTGTAACAATGCAGCGTTAACCACATCAGAATAGGTGGCCAACGATAGGTTCCCTAGCAGATGCTGACGGATCCTCCAAGTCAACCCGTTCGTGAACTTCTCAATCTTCTTCTTCTCTGTTGGTATCTCATCTGGAACGATATTCAACAGATTCGTGAACTCGGCCTCATACTCGGCCACAGTCTTGCCCTCTTGCTTCAGACTCATCAATCTCCTCCTCATTTCCGTATGAACAGTTGACAGAAAGTACTTGCGGTCGAACCGCACCCAGAACTCCTGAATCGTGAGAGTATCCCTCTCCTCCATGGTGGTAATAGACTCCCACCACTGTAGCGCAGATCCAACTAGCTTGAAAGTAGCTAGCACCTGCTTCTGAACATCCGTGCACTCATACATCCTTAAGTGCCTCTGCATGTCCTTCCTCCACTGGCACGAGACTACTACATCTGAGCTACCTGCAAACTCTGGCGGATGCGCTTTCTGAAAAGCGTCACGTACACGCTCCCAAGCAGACGGGAATGCATTAGCCTGTACTGACGCGGCAACCGGCGCCTGAGGTGGAGCCTGCTGAACAACGGCAATGGCGGCATTTACTGCTTGGGCTACTATAGCTGCAACCTCAGCGGCGTTCATCATGCCCTGAACTGGAGCGGGCTGGGGTTCGGGCGTTACATCCCTGGGAACTCGTCGTGCACGTCGTGGAGGCATCTGAAATAAGAACAAAGTTTATAAGTTCGTTGTTTATAAACTTAAGATAGCTGAAGAACGAAGCATACACAAAAATAGTACAACAGTCCTAAAATATAGGGCTTTATATCAAAGAAACTTAGCGGAAACATAATAAACCATCAGATCCTAAAGGACACTAGAACCTGATTACTAATTAAATACCGGGTAGCTACTCCTTTATTAAATTAATTCAAAATGCCAAGTTGGTCTAGTTAATAGCATCACTGTCGAAAACATTTTAATGATTACTAACCACCTAGTATTTAAAAAGTAAGTGCCAAATTTTAATTAAAGTCTGATTAACATGCAACAAGGGTAAAAAGAATAATAACACCATTCACCATAATGAAGTAAATAGAATGAACAACATATAACGTAAATAAAGTCTGGAGGAAAAACTCCTCACTACAATCCCATAACTGAAATAAGTAAACCGAAAACTAAAACAGTACATGCCAAAGTCTGAAAATGAAATGGAAATGTAACTTTAATAGAAATGGGCAACACGCCCTACAACTGGTAGATAATGAATCTGGAATCCAAGTGATAGAGGCGTCTATAAGAAAATCCCTGTAGCTTCCACAAACAGCTACAGCTCGTCACCTGAATGGATGTCCTATGCATGGTGTCCTTGTGGCTGGGCACCTAAAATGGTTTTACAAAGAAAATAGATTTGAAAAGCAAACGAGTCAGAGCCCAAATGTGGAGTTATATTTTAAAAACTTGCAAGTGCTTTAAAAACATTTAAAACATTAAATGCAAAGTACATGTTAGTACGTGCACTCACATGATATTCTCACCTCTCGTCTAACTGTGCACTCCTAATGTAAGTACCCATCTATAACGACACAAATCACTAGCTAAGTACCATCATATCTAGCTAGACTGTCATAGGTCCTACCCTTATTACTCGGTTCTATTAACATTACAACGCTCGTAATTAAGTAGAGGTTTAACGTAAACTCAGATGCTCAATATTCAATATATATATCACTACGAGTTAACTCGTTATATTTCCCGAAACAATACCGTAATTATATTCACAACAATAACATGAAGGTTCCCATTAATTAAGTGTATATTATTCACATCGTAAATATACAATACAAGCACCCCGAGAACTAAGCTGTGGTGCACACATACTCTACTATCCATCCCGGTACATCACGTACATAAGGATTACATATTCTGAATCTCTCAGGAATAGTTCACAGATAACAACATCACAAATAATGGAGGCGAACACAGTCACATCACATAGGTCACGCACATACCTACGCTCCTACGATCAGCGGACTTATTAATATCCTAATAAGTATTTCTATGACCTATGTTCATCAAGGTAACCAGTCTAAATCCGGGCAACACAAGGATTAGAGGGACCTAAGTGAACGCAAACCTCCCGTGATAGCAAGTATGGTAGGTATGTCATACACACAATTCATATACCAATACTAAGTAAACACACGTCTTAGTAATCCCGTAGTTTAATCGTAGTACATATCGCATTCTCGTACCAACTTATAATATCTACAACTTATATTATTCCGGTTTGTAATTATACGCGCCATAATTCATTCTCACGTCGTAGTAGACACTCACGTCTCAACCCAAATCGTCCATTTAATATAACTCTCGTATCTAATTTCCTTATCATAAATACCCAAAAGTCCCAATTCTATCATTACATCATCATCGGGATGTTATCTATATCCTCGAACAAGTTTACGGGACTCCAAAAATCAAAACAGTCCAAAAAGGACCAAACTGTCAACTCGTTAGAAGTCTCGTTCGAACGAGACTGTTCGAACGAGATTCCACTGTCAACTCGTTAGAAGTCTCGTTCGAACGAGGCTGTTCGAACGAGATTCCAGTTCGTTCGAACGAACTGTACCTTCTAGCGATATCTCGTTCGAACGAGATATCGAACGAAATCCCTTCTCGTTAGCAGCGACTGGTCAACTCGTCAGAAGCTCGTTCGAACGAGTTCGTTCGAACGACCTGGGTAGGGGCTTCTAACGACCTGCCAGTTTCGTCCCAGATTTTCTTAGTTACGTTTTTCATCCATTTCCACTCCTCAAATCTTCTCCAAAGTTCGTCCCAATAATGTTTTAAGTTCTCTAATCATCCTAAAACATGCTAAGGTCATAACTAACATCTTTTAAGGCTTTATTGCACCCTATACATCATTAAATCACAAGATTCTATATTTTTCCCCAATTTTTATAAGAACATGAACCCTAGATCTTTATCATCATCAAATCCCCGAATTAAATCCGTTTTTGTTACAACCAACATACATTAATACCAGAATAATCATCCCTATGTAATTCTACATGCGATTTGTCCTCAATATTCAAGTTCTAAATCCAATTAACATGGGTTTTCATTCAACTTTCAAGAACAATTAAAATTCTTTAATTTCTAACATGGAAAGGACATTCTCTGAAATTAAATGGAATAAAGTCACTTGCCTTGGTTGTCTCTGAGTTTGGTGTAGGTTTGATGAAGCTTTTCTGCAGAATTTCTTCTCTCCAAGCTTCTTCTTCAATGGTGGCTTAAGGTGGCTAGGGTTTGATTTGGGGAACTTAGAAAACTCTTCTAATAACCTACGTAGCCTTCTAGGTTAATATGGGTTGGTTAGGGACTTAGTGGGTCAAATCCACATCGGATGTAATTAACCAATTTTCGTCACTTTTAATTTCCCAAAATACGAAATTACCAAAATACCCTTTATGATGCCGGTATGGCCTAAAAATACCCCGAAATCCAAACTACACCCCCGGCTAGTGTTTTCTGACTATCTCGACCCTTCCGGACGCGTTGGTACACTCAAAACGACCATACGATTTATAGATTTTAAATTCACTTTTTATAATCAAAATATTACACCGTGACGCGGCGGTCCCACGCGTCTCAACAAAATTTCTAAAATGCCGTATATAAATCTCACGACAAATTTTATAATTCCAAATTCATATATAAAAACATGTATGCACATAATCAAATACCAACTCGCATCTCGTTAGTATTTATAACCCGGATTAATTTACAATTAATACGCATTTAATTAATTAATCCCAAAAATAAATATAGCCAAAAGTACGGGGTATTACAGTTATCTTGCCAATCTAGGGCCAAGGACCACTGGAGAGGCAGAAGAAGATATATCGACTAACTCACACCGGTCAGGAAGAGCAGAAGAACCTTCTTCTAACTTAGAAGGCATCCCTTTCTTTATTCTTTTCAGAGGACTCTCTTCAATTTTCTTGGCTTGGGTCTTCTTCCCAATCTCATCTTTATTTTTCACCCCTTCATCATTTTGTTTGCAGGGGGTATTGGTAGCTATGTCTCCTAAAATATTGGGAAACTTCCTCTTTCCCATGGATATGGCAAGGGGAAAATTTGAATCTAAGGAAGAGAGGGAAAGGGCAGCAAGATCACCACTGCCAGATGAAGTAGCGAAGGAAGTAGAAGGAGGTTCTTGCTCAAGGTTAATTACAGGGGAAGGATTAGGACGAGAAACAAAGGAAGAAATTGTATTCTTGTACTATAACAAATAGGATGCAGACCTGATGTGTTCCTTGCCAATCCTCTGATGAAGTCCCAAAATAAACTTCAACTCCCTCAGATTCACTTCACTTTCCTTTGGGCACCTTCTCTTCTTATCAACTGTAATCAAAATTTATAGAGCAACAATTAGTGTTACATTTAAACAAATATATACAGGGAAAAATCATTAAATGAGGAATAACCTATCCCATTGCCAAAAGGACGGCATCTAGGCCCTTGGTACTCAGCATTTCCAGTCAAAAGGGCGTATTGCTAATTTTTTACAACAACTCCATGCTCAAAATAATCCATATTGGAGTTTGGAAGATTAACTACTAACACTTTGTTTACAGACCTAGTCTTTAAATAAAAAGTGGTGTCACTAGTCACCCACTTATAACAAAACATTATTTTCGAAATCCCCGGATGGATTCCATGAATTTGATTCAACCTATACACTCCATTTACGACCCTCTAAGTATTGGGGGCTACCCTAGATGGGACAACGTCAAAGTATTGATAAAATTCAAGGCACAGTGGGTTAGAAGGAAAGGTAAACCCACACTCAGCTATAAAAATAAAGGGAAACTAGTGACCCTCAGCAAGTGAGAAAAAATCAGCAGGTAAAGTAGCGTGTTCCAAAACAACCTAAGAGGGAATCTTAAATTCATTTATGTATTCATCAAAATAATCAATAGAGTAAACCATGATAAAGAATATAAGAGAAGAGAAAGATTTCTTACAGGAATTAAGGATTCAACCAGAATTGGAGAACAGAAAATGATCGCACAAGAGATAGAAAGAAAGGTTGAAGACACTGTAGACAAAAACACTCAAAAAATTTAAGGTAATGAAACTTCGTGGATTTTCCCGCTCTTTATAGGTTGCCTCGAAAACTGGAAAAATAATGATTAAAAGGTAGCATCGATTGAACTGGTGGCAGCTAAAAATAGAAAAGACGAATTTGCCCAAAAATGATCCGTTAAAGTTGTGGATAATTTCAAAAAAGCCACTCGCATTATATTTCTATTATTAAACCATAATCTTTTACAAGTATGGGAGGTCGGAAACCGACCAGGCCTAAAATTATTGCTTGAGCAACTTTAAGAGCCAAATGCTCCATACTCTTGAGAAAACTTCAAGCATGAAACATTCAGGGCTTTTGTTGATACAAAAAATTGTCCATCTACGTGGACCATTCAGATACTGACATGTGTTGTACAGTGGAAGATTAATCCTAGTCATCAAGGATGAAATACCGATCAAAACCAAGAATACCGACCAACACCAGGGATGTCCACCAATGATGACAGGCAGACACCAACAGTTGTATACATTAATGATTGTACAGATATAAATGTCTTTGATATAAAGACATTTCATCCTTTGATATTTCAACTCTTGTACACCCCCTGATGGCTATAAATACATTATAAACAAGGGACACGAAAAGAAGGCAATTGAACAATCCCAAAGCAATACACAACAATGGGCGTAGGCTCTTCCATCAAGTCAAACCACTTTAAAAATATCTTGTTTCTTTTATTTCTATTTATCTGTGATCAACTAATTAGCCTAGTCTAGTTTTTTTACAACAACACTATCTCACACCTCTCTATGCCTAAATGGTCCCCTATTCCAACCACTTTCATTTCAACTCTCACATATAATATCTATGATTTTCATAAAAAAATAATCGACAAACGATTAACTATAAGATGGGAAAATATACATGTTTATCGGAGCTAGAGTTGTGTTAATGGTGGTGCCACTTAGGTGGGGTCAGGGTGAGTTTTTGTGGGAGGGGAAAAAAAGAAGAGAGGAGGGTGTGTGTTTAGTTTATGTGTGTGTGCGTGTGTAAAGTGTGTGAGTTAAAAGAAATGAGAAGGTTTAAGTTAAATTTAATATATTTTATTTAGTTAGGGTGGTAATATTATATAAATAATAATATTAATTAATAAATATATATTTATGTTACGGATACGGATATTCATTAAAACGGATATCCGCTAATACGAATAGTTCTTTTTAGATACGGATTATCCTCCATGGATACTATCACTATCCGTATCCATATCCGTTTTCGGATACTAAAAATGGCTATCTATATCCTCTCTTTCGGATATTTATTCTGAAAAATATCCACTAAATTCGGATACAAATAGAGAATAGATTCGGATTTTTGAATATCCATTTTCACCCCCTAACCTTCAAACTTAGATAAAATGTCCATATATACTAAATCATAACTTTCTCAAGAAAGATTTGAAACATTTATTCATAAATTGTTCCCAAAAAAATCATCATTCTTCCAACATTTTTATTCCATGTTTAACATCAAGGTTTCTTAAAATATATCAATTTACTCAAAATCATTGAAATCCATTCTCATAAATCTTAAGAAACGTCATTCTTGAACAACGTATGCATCCTACTCTTAAACTCTATATGAAAAATCAACAACAAATAACATAGAGTCGTAAACTTAAGAGTAGAGTTTTCCCGCCTCACATGAAGCTCCAAAAATGGTTGGATGGAATGTCTAAGAACATGGAAACCTCCTACCTCTTAAGGTGGCCTCAATGAGGTTTCCTATCTCCATATGCATGACCCATGAAAGATCCATTAAGACCCTCTTCAAGCTCCATAAATCCTTTATCTTCAGCTTCTCCAAAAAATCCCAACAACACCTCCAAATTCGTAGTTTTGCCCAACAATCGTGGAAATGTATTTATGGTTCAAATATGGAAGAATACATGCATAAAAGAGTGGGATAAAGTGGAGGGTTGGTGGTGTCATGGTGGTTCATGGTAGAGATAGGAGGAGAAATGCTGAAAATGGAGACTCGACCCCTCTCTCTCTCTCTTCTTCCGACTCAAATAATCCCTCAAATAATCCAAAAAACCCTTATAAAACACCCTCAAATCTCATTTTTGCCCAATCTGAACTCACTAAAGTTAGACAACTCATCAATCCAACGACCCTAATCGTGACAGCACACAAGGGCAATCCAATTTTAAAAAATTTATTGTGTTCGTTCAAACGAGCGCCTTCAAACAGCCTTCTAACGAGCTTGTTCAGGTATGCAATCGACCCCCATGTAATCCCCACTTCGAATGACTTGGAAATCTCGTTCGAACGACCTTGGACTCGTTCTAACAACTAATTCCAATATTTTCTCCAAATTCAAAATTTTAACCAACAAACTTCCAAAAATTATCATTAAGATTTCAAATTCACAAAGTTTCATGTTTACAATTTATGCTGAGAAGAATAATAAAATATTACGCATGGGTATTACATAAACCACGGTGGGTGTAAGAGAAAAAATTATAATTTCTCATTTTATTTTTATTTGGCTTATTTTGTTACACCCCCACTTCACCTTCATGACCGTTATCAAGTCTTCAAATATAAGAGATGTTGGTGACATTTGACTGTACGTCGCAACTTTACTCGAGAAGAGTTATAAGGTGATTTGATAAAGCTTCAAAGTTGTAGGGTTTTTTTTTAAAAGAGTGTGCATTTAAAGGTTTTCAAAATATTTTTAAAATGATTTTTAAAGAATTTTTGAAAAACTCATTGGGTCGTTAGAACGAACTAAAATGTCGTTCAAATGAGATTCAGTATGTTGTTAGAATGAGATTCCCACGTTCAAACGAGATCTGAAACGTCGCCTTTTTGGTCAGCTCTGGAATGTCGTTTGAAGTATGTCACACCCCAAACTATAGAAAATGGTAATAATTAAAAATCAATTCTTTAATTTGGATGTGTGACTGTGCACTTAGAAAGTTATTAGATATAAATATGGTATTGTATTAATATCTGACAACTTTCTGAGTGCACAATCACATATCTAAATTATAGAATTGATTTTTAATTATTACCATTTTCTATAATTTGGGGTGTGACAGACTTGGTATCAGAGCCTAGGTTCGTCATAGAGTTATCAGATATTCTTATTAGGTTTATTTTAGATCGGGTAAGATTGTCTTAGCGATTGATATGTATTTGATTCTTCGTTCCTGATACATGCAGGGACTTATGGATCCAGGAGTGTGGGATGATGAACTAGACCATACGGTCTTTGGCCTTCAGCTTCAAGATATAGGGGCTTACTTTGATTTGATAGATGGGAAGGCCAAGCAGAGGGTATTTCAGGATGCCCTTGATGTAGGCAACACTTGGTTGCATTATACACCTGAGATGCAGCGAGCATTAGTATATCAACATGCTATGTCTCATGAGGGTTGCTTAAAATATGCTTACCCTTATCAGTACCCCAGCTCGATACCAGGGTGTACTGCAGAGAATCATAGATGTGGGTGGTGTTGTGTGGCCCCCAGTGTGGGCACCTGCTCCTGTTGACCCTATTGCACCATTTGATCTTGATGTACCCATTGTAGCCATTGATCATATGGCACCTGATGTACCACTAGAGCTAGTTTTTCATGTTGAGCCACCCGAGTCGATGTTGCCAGATGTACCAATCCACCCAAGTGATTCTCTAGATCCAACCATGTCGATCTATTATGCATCCTTAAGAAATACAGAGGAATCCACAAATAGTCCTCTGGGTTGAAGTTAGGGGGAGTTTGGGTTAACATGATAGTGGTTCTCTTTTTGTATGTATTTTTTAGGAGTTAGTGTAGAATTTTCATATTTTGTCTAGGTTGCTCAATATTTTGCTTAAGTTATATGGAAGGGCTTGTATATATGGCCTAGGGTTCTGGTGTATCTTTTGTTGCATATTCTATGAGAAACTAATTGTAAACTAACTCCTGTAATTATGTATATTATCTTATATGATATAAATAAGCATTAAATGATCCTACTTTTATGACATGTGTTTAGAAAAAAACATAATTAACAATATAACAATTATAATGGGTTATTATAAATGAAATATATAGACGTTCGTCGTACCTCTTTCTTTCTTTTAATTTAAGATAATGGAAGAAGGAATCAGTGCGGGAGACCAAAACACACTCTTAAGGGAGTTTGTTCAACAGATGGAACAAATGAATTCCCAATGAGTTGGTCATGTGGTAGATGATGACAGGCTAACAAGAGTTTTAGCACAATTTAAGAAACTCGAACCAGGCAAGTTTGAAGGCAACACAGACCCGATCGCTACAAAAGAGTGGATCCAACAGCTGGAAGATATCTTAGAGGTTATGGAGTGTTTCAAAATTAAAAAAAAAGTTAGCGGTATTTTAATTTTCTACAAAGGCAAAGAATTGGTGGAAGTTAGTGTAGGCTACAATGGGAACTGAGATTGCAAATACCATGATATGGACTCAGTTTCAGGAGAAATTTTTGGATAAGTACTTCCCAGACACAGAGAAATAGAAGAGAGAAATGGAATTTGTTGAATTAAATCAAGGATCAATGATGGTTGTTGAGTACCATAACAAGTTTGAAGCCCTTGAAAGGTTCGTACCAGAATCAATTAGTACTCCAAAACGGCATGCTCGCAAGTTCGGATGGGGATTAACTTCAATAATTCGATGAATGGTGATCAGAAATAGGCTAAAGATGTATGAAGAAATAGTCAATGAATCTCTAAGTCTAGAGGTTGATAATCTAGAATACAAGAAAGAAACAAAAGCCAATAACAAGGGAAAAGTAATGCAATAGTGAAACCAGAGTCTTAAGGATAACCAACATGCATGGAAGAAGCAGAAGGAAAATAATGGGACTGTTAGGCAAACTTTGTCTGCACATTCAGGAATTCCAAATAAGCCGAAGGCTAAGTGTTATAATTTTGGAGGAACAGGACACCTGACGAGGGACTGTACAAAGATACGTGTGCCAGGAGGGGTTTGTTTTAATTATGGAGAGAGGGGTCATCACATTAAAGACTCCAAGAATCCAAGGAAAAACAACGAAGCACAACAGGATGGTCAAGCTAGGGTATATGTGGTGGTGGGAGAACAAATTAGGATTCAAGGTAGCCTACCTATATTTAATTATTGTGCAAAGGTTCTGGATGAAATTGGTGTCACACATTCTTTTATTTCATCCACTTTTGTAAAGATGTTAGGATTAGTGATTGGTCATTTAAACACGCCTTTAGTGGTCAGTTCCTCTTTAGGTAAATCTTTAACCCTTGACCTAACGTGTAAGGATTATCCGGTAAGCGTTAAAGGTAGAGAAATGCCAGCCGAATTGATAGTCCTTGTGATGGGACATTTTGATGTTATTCATAGCATGGATTGACTCACTACCTACCATTCCATATTAGATTGCTTTGAGAAAATAGTAACTTTTTCCATCCCAGACCAACCACCACTTACTTTTTGTCATGATCGCCCATACGATGATTTAATCGAGGGTTTTCTAGCCCACGTCAAGTTTGATAATGAAGGAGTAGCCATTAGTCGAATCTTGTTAGTATGTGAGTCAGTTGACGTGTTATAGAAAATCCCTAGATTGCCACCAAAGAGGGATATTGACTTTTATATAAACCTTATTCCCGACACTTCTTCGGTGTATCTAGCATTGTACTACATGGAACCCAAGGAAATGTTAGAACTAAAGAAGAAAATTGAAGAATTATTAAGCCAAGGTCTTATCAAACCAAGCATAGCACCTTAGGTAGCCATTATTGTGTTCGCACCGAAGAAGGATGGATCACTTAAACTGTGTATCGACTATCGCCAACTAAATAAAGTCACCATAAAAAATAAGTACTTGTTGTCGAGAGTTGAAGACCTATTTGACCAACTTCAAGGTGCGAAAGTATTTTCGAAGATTGGTTTAAGGTCTAGGTACCATCAACTCTTAGTTAGGGAAGTGTACATTTCGAAGACAACGTTTTGAACACGATATAGACACTATGAATTTTTAGTTATGCCTTTCGAAGTAACAAATGTCCCGGCTACTTTTATGGATTTGATGAATCGAATATTTATCCCCTACTTAGACCAATTCATTATTGTCTTTATTGATGATATTTGGGTTTACTCAAAATCAAGGGAAGACCACGAGCACCATCTTCGCATTACACTTTAGAGGTTACAAAAGAATAGTTTATATGCTAAACTAGAAAAGTGTGAGTTTTGGTTTCCCCAAGTAAAATTTCTTGTCCATATGGTGTCGAAAGACGGTATTTTGATGGATACTTCCAAGGTTGAACCAGTTTTGAAGTGGGGACAACCAAAGATATCTACGGACATCAAAAGCTTCCTTGGTTTAGCAAGATTCTACTGAAGATTTGTTAAAGGGTTTTTTCGTATAGCTTCACCGCTCACCTTCCTAACCCATAAGGATGTAAAGTTTACTTGGGACGATGGTTGTGAGAGAGCATTTCATTAAAGAAAAAATTAATGATTGCACCAATCCTCACTATCCCAAATAGTAGTATGGAGTTTATTGTTTACACTCATGCCTCTTACCAGGTTTAGTATGTGTCTTGATAAAAGATGGCAAGGTAGTTGCTTATGGTTCATGACAACTCAAGCCACATGAACATAACTACCCCACTCACGATTTGGAACTTGCAGCCATAATCTTTGCCCTAAATTTATGGCGACACTATTTATATGGTGAGAAGTTTGATCTTTTCTTTGACCATAAAAGTTTGAAGTACATGTTTTCCCAAAATGAGTTGAATATGAGGCAACGAACGTGGATGGAACATCTAAAATACTTTAACCTCCATTATTATCGAGGAAACGCCAATGTAGCCACTGATGCCTTGAGTCATAAGCCGGGTGGTATCGTCGCCCTTCTGATGGTGGAAGAATGGCGTATGATTGAAAATCTAGCAGAATTCAATATGCAACCAACGATACGTAGAACTGGGGCTTTCTTTATAACCATATGCTTCATCCAACCTTGATTAGCAAAATACTTCAAGCACAAGTCCAAGATGAGAAATTATAGTTAAAATTCAAAAAATGGTGACACAGGAACCAACTAGTTGGAGCATTGGATGTGATGAAGAATTTAGATTCGTGGAAGGTATTGTATTCCCGACATTAATGACCTAAAGAACAATATTCTGAACGAGTCACACCATTCAATATATATAATTTATCCCGATAGCACGAAGATGTACATGGATCTTAAGAGGCACTATTGGTGGGAAGGCATGAAGCGTGACATTGCGGAATATGTGTCAAAAGGCAGAACACCAGAGACCCGCAGGACTTCTACAACCACTTCATATTCCATACTGGAAATGGGAGCATGTGACCATGGACTTCATCACCAGACTTCCAAGATCGAGGCAGGACCATGACGTAATATGGGTTATTGTAGATCGTTTAATGAATTCGCTCATATCATTCCTTACTATATTATGTACACCTT